>JAPWDO010000003.1:1346204-2692409 GCA_028827375.1 Penicillium desertorum
CTGAGACCTTCGTGATGACAGGGCGTGCAGAGGTGAAACCAATAACGAGAAATGCGGCTCTTCTCCGGTTCATCACATGACGTCTGACGTTTGCCAAGCGTCACCTGGCAGCCAAGCCCTAAGTGAACGGAGCTACAGTTTCATTTGTGAGGTTTAGTCTATGTAAAAATGAGAAGGACCTATTGAATTTATGCTTAATTTTGTTCTCTTATCTATTTGTTTGGCTTGGTTTTGGCGAGTTGGATTTGTGGCCACATGCAGACACAATAGTGACCAATGTGCCAAAGCTCCCGAGGTCTCTCAGAAAGCCAATATCTTGGTATTGAGCGAGCTTTATGGCAATCATTATTTGTAATTCTCTCATAGGCTCGGAAGCTGAGATGGCTCTGAATATTGTCTTGAATCTACATATCCTAAGCCACTCACGCATCAAGGCCCCTTCCAGACACTAAGCTAATTCGCGAGCGTGACCTGGTTCATGAAAGATAATCCCTGAAGATGTCCATATATGTAGTGCTCGGTTCGTTCATCTTTGAACTTGAGAAGCCGCTCCAAATCGTAAAGCAAAATCCCGATAGCCTTCTGTAGCTCCAGTAGCTCTTTTGTTACTCTCCTTAGTCCCTGGGTAGCAAGACTAGCCAGAACCCGATCGTAAAACGCCGTTTCTAGCTCCTGACGATCCTCCGTATCTTCCCAGCCGCTTAGGGTCATAAACCCGAAAAGATTATCTATAAAATGGAAATTTGACCCAATTGGGAGGTATAGGGCGCCGTCCCAGTCTAGTACCGCTTGAACGTGACCTGTAGACTCGTCGATAAGGTAATTGAATGGGGCGAGATCCTGGTGGGTTAGGGCGATAGGGAGAGTAGCGATATCGGGTAGTCGGGGTAGGAGTTTGCTGATGCAAGTAGAAATACTATTTCTAACCGCCGAGTTTCGAAAAATGTAGGTGTCGACTGTATGACGGATTTTGTGAAGAGAAGAGGTGAGTCCGGATATGATAATGTCGGACGTAGTAGTGTTCGCTCTAGCTCCCCGAGTAACGAGGTCTGCTAGGTCCATGATAGTCGCCATTTTTTCTTGAAGCGGCATTTTAAAGTCCTGAGAAGACATCAAGACGCTGATATAAGGGGTCCCTTCTACATAAGGCGACGTGTACACAAACAACCCCTCATACATGCCCTGGTACGTTACCAAGGGTACGATCGGTCCATGGATGCGGCTAGCTTCTGTGACTCCGAAGAGGTCTTGCTTGTCGCTTCGGAACTGGACGGCAATGCGACGATCGGAATGAGTATGTAATATATCCGTATAGCTCATGCTCCCCTGAAAGGGACTGGGTTGAACGTCTATCTTGCCGGTGGTGGTGGGAAGAAGGACTGGGGCAATATGGTGTAAGACAAACTGATGACACGACCTCTGGGAGAGATTTGGCAGTGGCTCGAAGAATTGAGCCACGACAAGTCTCTGATAATCGTCCATTCCTACCCTCTAGGCATAGCATTTGCCCATTCTGCCAAATATGAAAGCAAATTATCCGAGCCGAGAATGCTGTAGATGCTGCAGTGTTGTTGGCATGCAATCGCAAGAGAAGATGGGCTAGGGGACCGGATTCACAGGCGTTTTATTATTCATCCAACAACCACGTGATCGATATGTTTCGCGGCAGGGAGTACAGTGGGAGAGTGCAAGATAGATGGGACAGGGAGGGAAAAGAAAAGGAAAATGATGGGTCGGGTCTTTTATGTTCAGGCAGCCAGGAGGGGAGCTTACAGAACGTTGTATTGGGGCGCTAAACTTAGTAAGGCAAAACTAACCAGATCTAGTAATTCACAGGTCGTTTACAGAAGCAAAATGATTCAGACATACTAATCAACTGCAGTACAGATCCGTTCCCCGGTTGGCCCATAGCTTCATGTAGATCATTTTTGGGTGATGCTGCAAGTTCACGGGGTATGTGTTGATGGATCTCAGATATCCTTCCCTCTACTTAAAAACTTCTCCAACTTCTTTTTGCGCACCTCGTTAAGGATCTCCTCGAACATGGGCCTGACTTCCTCCAGAGCTGCCTTCCGAATTGCATGCTTGAGCACTTTTTGGTTGTCATTGTAGTCCACAAAGTCAACCTCCTCCAGCACTTTCTTTAGCCCAGCGTCGAAGTACCTCATCAATACCGGCCCATAACCAGGAAAGCCATTATCGCAATTGCCTGCCTGCACCGCCTTGAATGGCCTCTCTATCGCTTTAAGTATCACTACCCTGATTAGGCCGAGAGTGCTTTCTTCCGCTTTATCGCTGAGCGGGTTCGGCAGTTTCTGTATCACATCCATATACACGCTCACGCCCACACGTACAGCCATTGCGTGCATACATTTCTGATCTCTGCGGTATTCTTCTTCTTCAGTATCTTTGTCAGTATGGGTTCATAAGTACTTTGGTGATTCGCGCTTCGTCTGTAAGATCGGGGCCTGGCAAAGGCAGTTCGTCCACAACCTGCAAGTCGAAATGAATCCTTACCGGTGGTCACTTCCCGTGCTGTAGGGGATGTCATACGGGCACTAGGCGGAACCAAAGCATTATCAAAGATCGATATGAGAATCACAATGGTATCTTCGTGGTACTTTCCGCTCCGGCATTGTGTTTTAGCCGTCTATGTATATCATTAGCATCAAGTAATCTCCTATAAGCATTTTAGTATACATACCTGGCCCTCCTCGCTCATGCGAAAGAACCTGAAGAGATCACCGTCTGTTGCAAGTGCATATGCAATGCGGCTCTCTTTCTTTAGACGCCTCTGGCCGGTACGGATCACACCTTTGGCTAGTTAGTAATGACTGAAGTGCAATCCACGGATGCCATGGTACAAAGCTCACCTGTAAGCCTGATCATCTCTGAGCTGATTGCCTTGGTACTCAAAACGTTTGAGGGTCGCATCACAGCCAGGAAATTGATGCTGTTGTCCTCTGCCCCGTACCAAAAAGAACGTTCACCATGTCCATGTTTGCGAGCCCTAGTAGAACTGTCACATACACCCATGTAAGAAGAACCAAAGCGGGATTGGACGTCTAGGGGTGATGGCTCGAGCATGTGTCCCTTCATCACTTGGAAGTGGACGGTGGAGAGGAGTGACTCAACCCGGAGTCTTTGGGATGCTTCATTTTCCGGTTGGGACCTCAGTGACTTGAGAGATTTGTGGAGGTCCTCTTGCTTGGATTAAATCGGATTTCCTTGGCGAACTTGCTACGGGAAACACAACTTACCACCCCAGCATTCCATTGATAGAGCCATGGCGAAGAGTGGCAGACTAGGTGCAGTTCAGCGCGGTGGTCGAGAAGGCAAAAGAGTTAGCCAAGGAGATTTGAGACTGAGATAGTTGTTGAAGAGAGGTGATGAGGAAGAGAGAGGGACGGGAGTCCTGGAAGTTTGTCGCCAGGTTGCCGATTTGGGACTGCAGTGGTATCTATGTACTTGACTTCCAGGGTTCCTCTGCCACTTCTTGGCTTTCCCTTTCTGCTTTATTGCTCTCACTGAGCGTGCACATGTGCACACAGTGTACTGGGATGATGTAATCTTACGAGTTACCTAGATAGGCTGCGGATGGTGTCCAAGGTACATACACACGTACATGTACATATATAGCAACCCTCCACCAGTCTCCTTCTTTCCCCTCCCTCGCCAAAGCACTATCATCATCATTCGCTTTTCTTGATCCTCGCCCTATTGAGATTTATATCGACATAATGCGCAACACCCGGCCTTCCCCTATGGCCCGCAAATTCCTTCGCGCCGACGCCTCAGCAGACCCGCCAAGGCCGTCGTTGTTGCCCCCATCTGACAATTCTGCCGAGAATTCCTGGCCTCAAGACCCTATCCGAGACGAATATTGCTTCCTGTATGGGACATTAATGGATCCAGATACATTATCCAAAGTCTTAGGATCGTCAAAACCACTACCTATGATGCGCCCTGCTAGGATTATTGGTTACGAGATCAAACTTTGGGGCCCATACCCTGCTCTCCTCGATAAACCACTTCATCCAGTCGATGGAATAGTGTGTGGCCTCTTATCGCCGACGCAACTTGATCGACTTGCGGCCTACGAAACGGATAAATATCTTCTTTGAGCTTGCTTGATCAACGTTCTGAATAATGACGGTAGCACCGAGAAAACCATCGGGGGGAGTTTCCTTCCTGTGGAATGGTCGACAGGATGAGCTTTGGGAGGGTACTTTTGACCTGAAGCAATGGAGGAAGGACAGACAGCTACGTGAATTGGACTGAGAATTACAGAAATGTCCAGGTTGGGTATTTGATGCTTTACGTCAGTGCTGGGCTTATACACGGTAGTATATCCTCTTGGTCTTGGGTATTCTTTTTATCTTTCTCTCGGATGGAATCTTTATCTGTATGAGCGCCAAAAACATAGCCGCTCTCTTATACTTGCTTGTAGCGCTTCTCTTTGGCGATCTTATCTTGTTGATTAAAGAAGGATTTTCCACCTATAGCTTAATAGATTTCCACATAATGTAAACAAAGGCGAAGAACTGAAAGGATGAAGTAGAAAACCGTTAAAGCTATCTTATACGGCAAAGGAAAAATGGTATGTATAGCTACCTAGGTAGCACCTTCCCGAGGCACAAGGCTATGTCAGACCGAGTCTACGAAACAGCTTATAAAAAGATGGAGTAGAGACTAAGTAGGTATTTATGAGCAAAGTAGTAAAGATCCAGATAGATACAGTAACGCCATATGAAGCCAGTGATACGAGAGAAAACAAAAAAAAAAGCCAAAAAAAAAAAAGGAAACCAGACACCGCTGAAGAGATAGATCCCAATGCTATGCAAAACCAAAAGACAAAACGCGACCGAGAGCACGAACCCGAAGCCAGGAGCCAGAATGCCGAAATTCGTAAACCATGTTGCGCGCCGCCATGCATAGACCGGATATCATCATTCATGTTCGTCAAAAAAACAATAAGCAATAAGACGCAATACCCCTCCAATGAAACGCAAGCCGTGAAAATGAGGATATCAAATCAAGGGTATTAGCAAAAGTGAAAAACGATCCATCCAAACGCTTTTTTTTTTCCGAAAATAGAACGCTCATAGTAGATCATTTTTTGAACATGTAATGGCCGTAGAGACCACCGACCTCGCCGACGGCCATGGGAATCTTGCGCATACCCCACCAGCGCGCGCCCATCTTCCAGTAGCGGGCACCATCGTCAAGGGGTTCGCCGGGCATTGAGGCTGGTTCGCGAACGTACCAGCCGCGACGGCCGAGGTCTCGCACAGTCCAGCCAACGGATACACGCTGGGTCTTGGCACGCTCACGCAGCGGGGTGATAATCTTGTCACTGAACTCAACGACCTGCAAGGGGTAGCTTTGGTTCGAGAGCAGCAAACAAGTGCTGGTGTTGAAAATGGCACCGATGGTCATCTGCGGCACCTTGGCAAGATCGAGGTAGCAGAGAGTGCTGGGGGCATCGATTTCGACACCCGTGGCTGGGTTGCGGTACCGACCGAAGAACGAGTTTACATCCGTGACTGAGAGATCCGCAGAGCTAAGACCCAGCTCCTCCAAGTGTTTGGTCAGAGGCACCAAGTGTGGTACATGGTCCGAGGTGACCTTAGCTCCACCCAGGTTGAGGGAGCGGAGAGTATCAGGAAGGTTCGGCAGCAGAGCAGAAACATCGGTCTCTTCCAGAAGACGGAAACGGGTCGGGTCCGTCAACAAGTTCAAATAAACGAGGGACTCGTTAACCGACGGGTGGGTGGTGAGGAATTTGACCAGGGCGCAGGAACGGAGGCGAGTGCATCGGGACAAGCTCAAATGCGAGATACGGGCAGTCTCGGGGATGGCGACGAGAGCTGAATCGTTAACTTGAGTGTGAGTAAGATCGAGGTGCGTCAGATTGACCAATCGCGGGAGGAGGTAGTCGAACATGGGAGCGGGAATAGTGCTGCATTCGTGAAGTGAGAGCCGCTTCAGGTTGGGCAAGGTCATGGACAGCGGAGGCCCACCGACCAGGGCCTCCTGGAAAACCCCAGAGAATGCCTGAGTCGAGCAACCGCAGAAATCCACGGCGCGCAAGTTCGGCAGCCCCATGAAGAGCTTCCGGATTACATCCACACTAATGTCGCCTTCCAGGTGTTCCTGCAGCAGGCATTCCTTCAAGTTGGGTAGAAGTTCCAAGCACTGCAAGAGGGTCCTGGAGGTCAGGTTCTGGATTTCAGCGTTCATCTGCTTAGTGCGACCCAGACCGACGGAGGTGAAGTGTGAGAAGTCCAGACGGCGCACCAATGTCCCCAAAGCTGGATACTGCGACATATGGTTAAGTGCCTTGGAGAAAATAATGGAGTGTGGGAAAGTCATGTTCCTGTACAGAACACCCAAAGTAGCAGCGTGCAACGTGTGGGAGGTAAGCAGGCACGAGACCAAATCCACATTTCGAGGGGCGTAGCCATTTGGTGGAAGATCGATTGCAAGGTTAGAGATGATCTGGTCTACCAGGAGTTAGCAGATGAAGCAAGAATGGCAGGTGCGACTACTTACCAAGAACCTCTGGAGGGAGCCTCTCCAAAGCCGATGTACCGGGAGGGGTCTGCTGCAGGACCTCCGCCTCCGGGACCTTGGGAGGGAGAAGCTCCATTTTCTCCGGCTCCTGGGCTTCCCATGCCCATCCCTTTGCTTGTAAGTTTCCAAGTCCACGAAGATCGCTGTAGCTGCGGCTCAAACTCTTCCCGCCCAATCGAATCTGCTTCCACCCGAGAAATCCACCACAAGGACAGCAGAAGTCCGGGGTCTGTTGCATTTGGAAGGGGCGCTCAACCTTGCGCTGTTGGTCTTGCTCTTTGGGAGATGATGCTTGGTGGGTGTCCACGAAGGATTGCGCAATTCCTAGATTACCCATCACGTCAGCCTCCAGCCCGGATTCGCACGTTGCCGGTACGTACCGTCCTCCGTGTCTTCTTTGATAGAACCGAATGAGGGGCGACGCTGGCTGCTCGACCTGGACCCGTCTGGGGTACTGCAGGGTGAGGGAGACGAGTCGCGTGAGTGGAAGTGATCACCACAGGGAATTGAAGAAAGTCGCGGGAAGGCCGGCTTGGGCTGCGAAGGGGCAGGAGTAATAGAGGTCATGGTGAAGAGGATTTAGGCCCTCTATAAGGGCCCTAAGTGTACAGTGACTAGTGGAGTACCTTGGAGCAGGTGGAAACACAAAAAAAAATAAGTCTACCGAAATTAAAAATCAAATGGCTTCTCTTTGGTGAAAAAAAGAAAAAAAAAGGGCCCTCAAAAGAAGTGTTAGGAGGGCAAGTTTTAGGGCTCCCTCAAGAGTGGGCGGGGAAGAAAAAAAAAAGAAGCTGTTAGTCACGGAAACGGATGAACCGATGTTGCACAACTTTGGAGGTAAGCTGGGCTTTCTCCGAGGATTCCAAGACTTTCCAAGGTTGGACTTTGGGGATTTGTAAAATGAAGAAAGAGTGAAGGAAGTTGAAGGTTGAAATGAAGAAGAAATGCACCCACGGGTCATGGCCACATGGGGCGAACTTTTTTATTTTTTTATTTTATTTCCTTTAAAGCAATAGCGGGTGAACTGATTGATTACGGTGGCGGATCTGTACTTCTTTTTAATTATTATTCTTTAAATATGTAAATATATCAATATGAAAATGTAGGGTTTAAGTACAAAATGAAATATACATCGATATATCAAAATTATATACGGAGTACTCCATATACCAATGCTATACTTCCTTATATCACAACTAGACTGATTAAGTTCGTGTTAGTTCCCCAAGCTACCCCTGCAGACTCCATTTGCTTTTTTTTTTTTTATGCATGCGGAAAAAATGGCGTCACTTGCCCACATTTGGACCTGACAGAGATATTTATATATTTTAGACATGCACCTAGGCGAATTAGGAATATTAGGAATATAACTTTGGAATAGTTACATATTTATTATAAGTATATTATCAGTATACATCCGTGTACTAAAAAGGTTACCTAGGTATGAATTCTATGACATAATCTCAAACCTTCCTGGGTAGATCCACGGGTACAGCTGTACCTTAGGTAGCCTCAATATTTTTCTTGAAAGTTGACAGGTCAGCAGATCAAAAGAATCCCATCTTGGATATAGAGTTGCTGTTACCTAAGAATTACCTAGTTCCATGCAGCTAACATATCAACAGTCCTCCAGGGCTGGATAGATTCGCCTCTTTTATTTTGGAGATGCGGGGATAGACGCGCTATTACATAATGAGAACCACCGATTCCCGTCACCTGATATTATTACGGCCCGTGTCCCCTTTCACATTGGATCCCTCGAGTTCGGATTCCTCCGCAAGTCAATTCACGTCTCGGGATTCCGGCAATAATAGACTAGGATTGGCCATACTTCGTACTTTCTACTCCCTCCTCCTCCATACATTGTGCAATATAGTCCACAGTACGAAAGTACATACAATATACCCTCACCGACTCCAAGCCAAGCCCGGAGATCCACGGTAATGCCATTATGCAGTCGATCGTCAAAGCCAAGCCTATAGTTTCTCCCATTAAATATGTACACATATCCCCCGCTTACTGCCTCCTACCTCCCATCCTTGGAATCTCTCGGCTTCTGCCTAGCCAGGTCCTGCATTCTTGTCCATCCTGAGTTGAAGTTGGACCAGATTGCTGACTAGCATTGCATCTTTGGTACGACTGGTCCAACAGCGTTGGCAAAGGCTTAGTTCTCGGGCTGCAGCTGAACTACCTGGGAGTAATGCAACCCAGTCTAGATCCAAAGCCTTGATAGGGTGTTGGCCTCATTTGAGTCACAGCTCTCTCCTGGCCTCTTGGGTGTGGCTGTCGGAGTGAGTACAGCAGGTGAGTACAGCATCGGGCTTGACTGCATGCCAGCCAAGCACTTCCGCGGGATTGCATTTGCCGCCAAGGCCTCCGCATTGCTCGACTACAAAAGGAGGCAGATCTAGTCTTGGTCCTTCTCTCCTTGCTCTACTCCGTACTTGTGGGTGCTCGTGAACTAATAATTAGACATTCGTGCTCAACGAAGAATGTCACCAAATTATAGCCAAATGATCTGACTATGTTGAAATTGTGAGTCCACCCCCCCTGGTTTTGTCTTTCGAGTCTTGCCTTGCGAGAATCTACCCTTTCCCTGATGAACGTTTTTTTAAGCGTTTCCTATTACCTGACACCCCAATCGTACTATGTATTCTTGGGAATGTTGAAATTTGTGTGGATACTGAACGGAAAATAACAATGTCATTGCGTGAAACCATCATGACATATTGTGTGCGAATTTGTCTTGCTTTCACAAACTACATGAATATATGTTGACAAGGGCCTACTCGCAGCAATTCTAGCTTTCGTTTCGATCAGTCCCGCAGAATCTGGGGCTGTACTCCGGGTCGGGCTATGGGGGCCAGATCATGGGTGGATCGAGGCTAGCTCAGCCTCATGACAAACCAGGGAAACGTCCAGGCCGCCATGACAAGTCCCCTGTGTATCCAGGTCTCCGCTCTTCTATCCGAATGCCCACTATTTCAATGACATCCTTGGATAGGATATATCATGGTCTATATCAGTATATATGTGAATTGTACGTCCTTAGATACCTAGTAAAGCAAAATATTATGAACGTTTGTCTTCATGTAGAAAGTTCTTAATCGTTTGGTCTGTTGAGGATAGATATAGGAAACTGAAACAGTCGGTCAAAATATATAACACTCTCAGAACCCCTGCGATTCTTGGGAGCAATCTGCAGCGCATCAACAGTAATGGGTCTTTTGCAATAACAAAGTATCGCAAAGATCATACTCCATCCGTATGCGAAGAGTACCCTTGAAAAGCCGTACTGCATCATTCCCCATACACCAGATCTGCCTGGACTAGATAGAAACCCTAGGTAAGCACCCAGGACCCCAGTCCAGGTACCAAGGCTCGATGAGAATGGCAACGAAGAATATAACCAAATCAGAAGACCTAACCAGTAACCGGCCCTTACCCTCAGTTTTTCATTATTATTTTGCTTGTCATTGTACAATGGTACTGATAGTTTGCTATAGGGAACTGTTTTCTGCGTTTATTATTTTATTTCTCCTCTCATTCTACATATGTAGTGTAATAGCTATATATGGTATTCCAAATGTGTACGAAATTAGAAAGTGATTCGAATTGATGTTCATCTAAGAGCTTTTGGCAGCCTAAAATGGCAGGCACGTTCTACATATCTCTCTATCACGCCATGAGCTTTCCTCTGTGGCGCTGGCTCGATATACCAGCGCATCGAAACCTCCTGTTAGAATCTTCAACCTGTAACTCGTAGATCCAATCCTACATATTTTCCAAGGTTTACCTCGCCAATATCATGTGAATATATCTTGAACCTTTAATATCCACGGGTTAGGATGCGCGCGTCAGCGACGACTATAACAGGATTCGAGAATCTCCTGTTTACTTCCCTTTTCTCATCCTATGACTTTCCTCATCCTGTCTGAAACACTATCAAACCCCCAGGCAACAGTTCCAACCCCTAAGGCCATGGCGTACAGGACGCCAGTTCCATAACACAGATTTCAGAAGCTTTTGAGCTCAGGCACCGTTCCGTATCGCCGCGGGCAAGGGGAGTTTGACAATCTTCCCTGGAAAAGTACCAGCAATAGGATGGGCAAGATGACCAGTACCGCAGACCACGGGAATTCTTCCTGCTCAAAAGCGATCTAACAGCTTCTTAAGATGTTCATCCGTTTGTATTCCCTCGGCACTCTTCACTTGCTGGTACCAAGCAACAACTTCCTCACTTCGATATATATGAAGATACGAGCTGGAGACGTGCACCCGTCTATTTGTCCTGTCTCCGCAGCCACCCTCTAGACTCATCCGAGTCTAACCATCGAGGTACCTGGTCCTTCAAGGGCTTTCCTTCATCGATAATCCAAAACGCAGGAACTTGATGAACAACTTTGTCATTGCAGTGTTCGCTTCGCTGCATTTTGGCTTCTTCTCAAGTTCATGAAATAGAAAATCGCCCGCAGAGGGTAGTATCTCTCTTTCTCTTACCGATTGGAATTCCGCAGTAATGACAATAGCATATAACATAGGAATGAGCTATCCCCAGAAACAATCCTACGAGCCTCTACTCATTTATCCTCGTTGAATATCTATAGGAACACTTCCCCTCCTGCCAATATAAGATTTTCCTATACATGGTGATTGGATACAGTGTTAAAGAGCCTGAGAAACTAATTGCCCCTCGTCAGCTACCCGGGGACCTGCCAATCACGACGCAATGAACGACGACGGTGCTGCAAATAGGCTGAACTCAGCTCGCCATGCCCGGAACCTCAATGGGGAGAATGCAACCCCACAAGGGAATAATCGCACTGGCGATCCAGGAAACTCGATTCCCCAGACACAAAGAAAAGGAGCAGGGTTCTATAGATTCTTGAGTAAATGGGAGACGATGGATCAAACGGATAATTTCTTTCTATTTCCTTTTTCTTGCATTACACTAGTTTATCCTTACATGGAGAAATCCTTGGTATATCACCAAGAATTCGGAGCAAAAACCCCCAAAGCCGCCTCCCTCTGTTCCAAATCGTTCACCAGTTCAAGACACCAATGCGTCCAAGAGCTCTGATGGTAGGTTAGGCCAGATGATACCCCAATCTCCGCCGACAACGCCCAATACCACATCGCTCCACTGCCATCTCGGTATTGTGACGTTCAAATGGAAGCAGCAGGTTTGGGTCAAATTTAAATGTAATGTAGTTAGGCTTACTTCGGCTTGATCGTCGTCTAGCAATGCTCTCTGATGAGTGTTGAGAAGAGAAGTTTGTCAATTCTGTCTACTAGCCCTTTTGATAGGCGCGGAACTATGTCAAAAGCCCGCGTAAGGACTCATAGTGAAAGAGAATTGTCATGAACGATAAAGTACTAAAACTAGACAAAGGGAAAATGTACTTCTATGAACAGGCTGTTGGGTGCACGTATATGGCCAACAGAGGTTAAGAAGAATGATTGATTCCTACTGGTAAACTGAGGCTAGCTAGCTGATATACGTAGTGACATCCTGAAAAGCAAGGCAGTAATGGCAACCACATATTCCAGGACAGGTTAATCAGGGCCCCTTATATGGAAGGTTGCGATTCTACACCATGTCCCTTGCTACATAGGAAAGTGGGATTCAGGGGAACATGATACTTTGTTTTTGATACTAGACCTGGACCCACGTCCTATGACACACAAGCGTACTATCGACATACCATGATCCAGAGAATCATATTGAAGGCGGGGAGGAAACAGAGTTGACAATGGAGCTATGATTTGCGGCAATACAGTGAAGCTCAAGTACATGCCCAGTGAGACTCATTAATAGAAAGTATACTGAAGTACTCTAGTCTATGAGAGAATCTGGCCCTCTCGCCATGTCTAATTTCGATATCCGGACACGCACATATGTATGCGTGTGCGATGTCTCTGATACTCCAGCCACAACCTTCCCCAGAGAACAACTCAACCAGCGCAAACGCAACCCGAGACAACAGTTCCGTCCCGGTACCTGTTTGCCGGGGTAAGACATGCATATCCGTTCCGTTCAAAACCCGTGGCCTAGAAGCCCGGAGTAGAACGTAAAATGATCTAGAAATGCGTACCTACCCGACTCATAGGCGTGCATGTCTTAGAAGATTCCGGGTAGTGTTGTTTGCCACTCTGGCGGTTAGATACGAGGTAAGTGTCTTGGTATCTTGGCTATGTCTTAGGGTTCTTTGCTTCTTTTTTTCTTCTAGTAGAAGCTCCTGGCTTTGCCGAGACAAATGTGGTCTAGACGTGGAAGGTTAGAAAATTGAAGATGAATAGTATGGATGTTTGATATACGCTCTGGTGTAAATATACTGTTTTTAACAACGTTTGTTTTTATGCCGTGTAAAGGTCAAGTATCAAAAGAATATTATACTGAGTATCCATGGGAAAAGAATAGAGAAGGTCTCCACACGAGCTCTGCTAATAAGGGAGCATACATCACCATGTCGTCAATGATTGCTTTTTAAAACCTGAACCTCTGAAAAAATAGAAACTTTAGAAATTTAGGTTACGCAGATTTCAAGGAAGAGAAAATTACAAATAGTTTAAAAGGCCGATTGACGACATCAATGATGAAAATTGCATGATATGGTATTGGGATATTGGGGATATAGCTGCATGCGGAAATGTGTAGAAAAGGGAAAAGACAAAACAAAAGCTTCTTCGCATCATGGCACATGAAATGTAGGAATCCAGTCTAAAAAAGGGGGGGAGGAATCAGGTCGAATCCACCGACCATCCACATTGTAAAAAGGTAGAAAGTAAATCTCAGTCTTTTCTCAAGCCAAACCGACGTGACAAAAGGATATCAGAAGTCCTAAGCCCCAAAAATCCAAGGGGCACATGCATCAGAAATGGTGGAAAGAAAAGAATTCTATGAAACAGGAAAACGCCACGGGAGAAATCCTTCTCAAGCCCAGTATCACATGTCTTTTTTTGAGTTTCGTTTCAGCGTGAAAAGATCAGGGTGATCAAGTGACCCCTTTTACTCAATGGCAGAGGCACCCTCGCCGTGAGTAACAGGGTTGACCTTGGGGTCCCACTTGAGCTTGAAGTCGGCGCCAAGCTCCTTAGCGATGGCAGCCTTGACGGCCTCGAGGACGTTGTTGAAGACACCGAAGTTGGCAGGGCTGTTGGGGTCGTTCTCGCCCTCCTTGCCCTGGAAGACACCAGTGCGGACCAAGCAAGTGTTCCAGCCGTACATGTTTCCACCGATGATATCGGAGGCGGGGTTGTCACCGACCATGTAGATGTTATCGGGCAGACGGGCGACGCCGTGGAGCTCCTCCATCCAGGCCTTCATGACCTCGTCGGCGTAGGTGTAGGTAGCACGCTCGGGCTTACCGTAGACAACACGCTCAAGGTCGACACCGGTGAGAGTCTTGTACTGAGCCTCAACGGAGATACGGAAAGCACCCTGGGTAAGACGGGGGAGACCCTTGTGCTCAGTGGGCATGAGAAGATCACCCTGGGAGAAGTAGATGGGGATGCGGGTGGCGACGGGATCCTTGGCCTTGGTCATGAGCTTGCCGTCCTCGGCGAGCAGCAGATCCATAATGACCTGGAAATCGGTCTGGTAGTCACGGGAATCGGCGAAGACCATGATGGCGTCGAACTTCATCTGGGAGAAGTCGCGGGGCTTGGCCTCGGCGCGCTCGGCGTCGGTGAGAGTGGTCCAGGGTGAGATGGAGGGGTCCCAGGCGAGGAGATCCTTGGGGTGGACGACAGTCTTGAAACCGTAGTTCTCGGCAACCTCGCGGATCTTGAAGCCTTCACCACCAAGAACCAGAACGGTCTCATAGTACTCAGCCAAAGCCTGCATGGGAGTGTGGGACTGGATGAACTGGTCGACGGAGATGGGCTGCTCGAGGATCTCGGAGAGCTGAGCACAGCGAGCCTCCTCGGTCTTACCACCACCGTTGGTCAAGAGAATGTGGGGGATGCGGATGCCCAGCTCGTTGTCACCGTTGAGCATCTTGAGGGCGACCTTGGCCTCCTCAATGGCGTGGGTACCGTGTGCCAGCACACCATCAATGTCGAAAGCGAAAGCCATGTTCTTGGCCTTGGCAGTCTTCTCCTTGTTGAGATCCTGGACCTGAGAGGCCAGAATATCCCGGGAGACCGAAGGACGACCGCGCTGAGCAGATGAGAGGCGGGACAGGCGGGGGGAGCGGGGGATAGGGAGCGAAGTGCCGAAGGAGTTACGCGAACCCCGGCGGTCCTTCATGGAGGGAGACAAGCTCAGGTTGTGCATAAATTGAGCGGCATCACTGATGGCGCTGCGGGTGGCGGGGATCTCGACGGTGTTGCCGCTTGCCGATGGGATGGCGAGGCCGGAAGCAGCACGCTGGTCCCGGGGAGAGAGAGCACCCTGGGGATCCTGGGCGCGGGGATCCTGGGAAGCCGGATCGACTGCGAGGTCGGAATCCTCGAAGCGAGTCATGATGAAGGTATTGGAAATGGAGGGGAGGAAGTAGAAGGATGGATGAACTTCTACTTGGGAAGTCACTGGATTCAGGACTCAGGGAAGAATTGAGGTTGTAAAACAAGGAGAATAAAAAAAAAATGGACTGATAAGGAAACAAGATGGCAAAAGAGGGAGTACCGCAGAGTATATATACAAGCCATATCTGATACCGGCCTCAATGGAGACAAACGAAATTGGTATTTTGCCATTGAGGTTACGAGGGCTCCACTCACCGGGTATCATCATTCCTAGGAATTATCGTCATCATTTGGCAAGATATATAAAGGTGGACCATTTCTCGCAATGAGACAGGCCTGTACAGGGTACCTGCGTCATTGTGGCTGACACGGTGTCTTTCCATGTACCTAATACACGGCACGTTCTCCTTCCCGCGGCCGAATTGAATCAGAAAGCTGTTGATTGGACAGGACCAGAATTGCTGGCCGAGTATGAAGCAACGCAGCACGCCGAGTGGGTAGGAAGAGGCCTGAGTCGGACGGACGATTGGACTGGAGCGCAGTTCGCCCGTGGACCGACATGAGATCGATGGAGCCGATGACGATCAGGCCAAACGCTCAAAACACCGTTTCGGTTGGTGATGTCATAGCCAGGAGGTTTGAAAATTACCAGTGGTAATTTTGCGCTTTTTTTCATTTTTCTATTATTATTTTAATTGTTTTTCTTACATATTTTATTTTACTCAAAATGTTTTATTTAATATTTATTTTATATTATAAATTTGATTTTCAGTTCTCATTTTGTCAGGGCACGGTGATCTTCAAAGAAAGAACAAGAGTCAGGGTCTCGGATCGACGTATAGAAAAGGAAAGTAAGGCTAAGTTGCAATATACGTATACATATTTTGTATGTAGTGCAATATAAAAGCACAATTGCAATGCAAAGTTCAATTGAAAATTCAATAATCAAACGGAAATTATATAATTCCCATTCCCAAGGTTCTCCTGCCCCTCCAACCCCTCCAACCCCTCCACCCCACTTCCCTCGTCATCGCTCGCAAGCTTCCCCCACTCTTTACCTTCTTATCTTCCAACAGCTCGTATCTTCCCTCTTTCTATTCTTTAACTATATCCAAACTAAATTTCAATCATGTCATCTGGAAAGACTTTCACATTGAGCAACGGGGTGACCATCCCTGCCGTTGGTTTCGGTACCTTCGCTAGCGAGGGCTCTAAGGGCGAGACCTACGCTGCCGTCACTGCTGCCCTCAACATTGGCTACCGTCACCTCGACTGCGCCTGGTTCTACCTCAATGAGGACGAGGTCGGTGAGGGTATCCGTGATTTCCTCAAGGCCAACCCCTCCGTCAAGCGTTCGGACATCTTCGTGACCACCAAGGTCTGGAACCACCTGCACCGTTACGATGACGTCCTCTGGTCCATCAACAACTCTCTCGAGCGTATGAAGCTCGACTACGTTGACCTCTTCCTTGTCCACTGGCCCATTGCTGCCGAGAAGGATGGCCAGGAGAAGCCCAAGATTGGCCCTGATGGAAAGGTAAAGAGAAGCTTTCCCCGCAAAGCACACGAGCAGCTCCCAATTAACCTTCTATAGTACGTCATCCTCAAGGACTTGACCGAGAACCACGAGGAGACATGGCGCGCCATGGAGAAGCTGTACGCCGACGGCAAGGCCAAGGCCATCGGTGTGTCCAACTGGACCATCCCCCAGCTTGAGGCCATGGCCAAGTTCGCCAAGGTCCAGCCCATGGTCAACCAGATTGAGATCCATCCCTTCCTGGCCAACGACGAGCTGGTGCAGTACTGCTTCTCCCACAACATCCTGCCCCAGGCCTACTCGCCTCTGGGATCCCAGAACCAGGTCCCCACGACTGGCGAGCGTGTCAGTGAGAACAAGACCCTGAACGACATTGCCGAGAAGGGCGGCAACACTCTCGCCCAGGTCCTCATTGCCTGGGGTCTGCGTCGTGGTTACAGTGTCCTCCCCAAGAGCTCTAACCCCAAGCGCATTGAGTCCAACTTCAAGAGCATCGAGCTCAACGACGCCGACTTCGAGGCTGTCAACGAGGTGGCCAAGACCCACCACTGCCGCTTCGTGAACATGCGGGATACCTTCGGCTACGATGTCTGGCCCGAGGAGACTGCTTCTGGTCTGTCCATTTAGATTTTGTGACCAATTTACAAAAAGACAAGAATAATACCCCCCAAACGGGGATTTCGGGTGGAAATGAGTTAATGAACGGACTACGAACCCTGTTAGATGAATTGGACATACCATTGATCTCACTCTTATTTACTGTGTTTCAGCTGTACCGTAGATTGTACAACCTACAACATATAACCCGGGACCTTCCAAGGTTTTGAGCTCTTTCATTTGGCCACTAATCAACCAACCTCACACACCGGCTGCCACAGCCTTCATTCCGTAGGCCCAAACACCCGCACAAGATCCACCCATGAATAGTGTCTACATCCAATGAACGAGGCGAGTCGGACCAAATGAACCTGGAATAAGATTACACCCAATATTGGGGAAATGCTGGTAAATAAAATAATTGAAATAGAATCTCGCAAATTTTGCAAAAGGACCCTGCAGTTGTAACAGTGTCGTGTACTACTATGTATTCCCCGGAAGTATAGCGAAGCATCGTCCTCAACCAATAAGCCAAGCCAATTACCCTCAAATGAGAAACAGAAAAAAAAAATATAACCCGGTAGGGTTACACTGTACCTGACAAGGCAACCCTTTCCAAGGTTAGTCGGAAATATAGTGTTACAGCCTAAAAAAAAGGTGGACATGTGTCCATACAACCGTTGTATACATGTAAGTATAACAGTATATTGTATAACAAGTTAAAAAATACAACTCTAAAAAGCGGACATTTGCAGAACAGGAGCAGTGTGCTCCGAGCCCTGCAAACGATGTCATCTCGCGTTGACTTGTGGCTCTCGGAACCCCCTGCGCCACTCAAGGGGCTTAGCGTTCTCGCGCGCTTACCGCATCGGGTCTTAGCGTTGCTGACTACTGTCCAACCCGGGAAATATCGGATGTCCTTGGGCGATGGGATATTAGAAGATGGACATACTGGTTGCTGCTAACACCGAAACGCCGAATAGGGTAATGGTTTCTTGATTATTTGGATGTTTGGTACATTTTCCCTTGAATATTGTTTAGCGCTTGCGGTTTTTATTCGCTATTGGTTTACCCGCCGAGTACATTTGTGTCTATGTATTGGACTAGTATAGTGCCATTTCTCTTTTGGATCAGTGTGCGGGTTCATCTACTATTTACGGGATTTAATGCCTCATTTCCTTTTGTAATGAAACACTCTTTGACTTTTTACCTGAGACTTTTGGGTCGGGTTCGTCGATGCCGAGTGTTGAGATCGGATATCCCGATTGACCCGATAGGGGAAGAACTTCGGGGGATTGTGATACATAGTCGAAGTTTGTTGGCCTGTTTCCAAGTCTACAATGGGGTAGTGGGTAGCATATGGGTGCTGCACTATTGACATGGTGCAGTCTGGTCTGGGGTTTATATTGGACATGCTCGTAGTACAACGTACGCCCTCGATGCGAGGTAGGACGCCATGTGAAATACAACTGCATCCATGAGATACGTGGTATCAAAGACATTGCAAATCCCAATGCAGTCACTTTGCAAATATCAAGAGAGATCAGCAACCAGTACAGTATACAAGTAACAACCTTCAAATATTAGAAAGCAATATGTACTTTGTGTGGAGGTAAGTCAATTCAAAAAGGACCGATGCAAGCCACTGGCAGGGATCAGCGGAACAGATGCGCAGCCCGCTGCACTATCCTAAAGCCCAAGCTTGTCAAAGCGGTTAGGTGCATAAGCTAGGACTACGCGAATGCAACACGAGGATTGCCCCAAAAAAGAGAACAGGACAACCTTCCAAGATTGGAAAATCGAATGTCCCTCACAAATCCCGAAGTTTGGAGGGGCAGCGTGGCGCAACGGCACAGACGTCATTCTGCATAAGGCAGGTGAACCGTGCAGATAATCTTATCTTGATCAAGGTGAAGTGAAAAAGTCTCGTGTTCAATAAGAATGCATACATAGAAAAGAAAAACAAAAGCATTTGGTATCTCAAAAACAGCAACTCCCCCGATAAATAAAGAGCGTCACAATGGGAGCGGGGTATAGAAGGGCCGTAGACCGGCCAGAAAGGTATAAGAGTCATAGTATCCAACAAGAATAGAACATATTCAGTGACAATCAAGATCTCGACCGAACGCGCCGAGCCGTGGGTGTGCACCCTGCGCTCATCTGCAGCATACTCTGTCGCTGTCCATCGTCTGTGCTCTGTGAGCTGAGAGTGGGGATACCACTGACGAAAGGCTGATCGGTGGTCTTATTAGCCCTCGTAGAGGCTCGTGCGGGAAGCTTGGACGAAATGGGGGATTTGGGAGCAAGCTTGCGGCGGCCCTTGCTAGGTGTGGAAGGGGCAACAGCAGCCACGGACGCCGTGGCTGCGGGAGGCTTGCTTGTGCTGCGACTTCCAGTCTTGACTGGAGTACCAGACCCCAAGATCCCCGAGTCACCCAAACGCCTCAGCCGGCGAGAGCGCGGGGTTAAGGTAGCAGGTGCAGTAGCCTGGGCGATTGGGCCGCTTTTGGTGGCTCCACTGTCTGCATTGTCGGCTGCCTTTTGCGTTTGGCTACGGCTGCTGCGATGACTGGACTCTGCTTTCTTCGCTAAGCGCTTGCTTTCTGGGCGCGGGCGAGGCGTTGCGCCCACATCATTCGTGCATCGGTCACCCTCTTCATCTTCCTCGTCCATTGGTTCTCTGTACTCTTCATACTCGGCCATGCGCTCCTCATTCCACGACACTTGCTTTCGCGGTTTGGCCAGCCCGCGGGAGTTAGTGTCCTTGTGGTCCGAGCCCTCGTTCTGGAGATTGCCCGGCTGAAGCCCTTCCTCGCTAGACTGTTGAGCAAGGGCTTCCAGGGCGATCATGGGAGTTACAGATTTGCCCTTGTTGATCCGTGTGTTGCGCTTTGTGGCCATAGCCACCTGCTGGGACTCAGTTCGCTGTTGAAAAACGAATTCTGTTCCTTTGGCCCGGCGGAACGAGATAGTGTTGCGCATACTAGGGGTGCTCGAGCCTTTGGTACGGGTGCTTCGGCGATATGCAGGGCTTGAAGGAGCTTGTTCTTCCTTGATGTCTTTGGGGATGATATCCTCCGGATCATCGGCACCATCGGCGCCACGCTTGGCGTCATATTTACTAGGCGAGAATTGCAACTTGACAGGTGAAGGTGAATTGGTTGTCAGTTCCTCTAACACGCGGCGTGGTGGTGTCGAGCATTCAACTTCTGGCGACTCCTCCGGGCTGGAAGACATCTCCGTTGAGTTCGCATCTTCGGGATGCATAGCCTTGGCGGCCCGCTTCGCATTCGCCTTGGACAGGAATTCGTTGAGCAGCGCTGCGTCCTCCCCATCCAAGGAGCTTCGTAGTGCCGATCGCACCAACTTGATCTCCTGCTCTTGCGTCAGGTCTTGCACGGACTCCGTGGTGGACACGACATTGGTCTTGTCCTCTTCTGCATTGTCGATCACAGTCGGCGCGTCTTGGGTAGATGGTCTAGACTGTAGATCATGCGCTGTCTTCGCGTCGGATGCTGTAAGATCCTGGTCGGTGGTCATAGCGTCGTTGTAGACCGGCGTCTTGGAAGTCTTCCACAGATCGCTGAGCGACTGGGGGGACGCATTGGTAGCTACGTCGCCGACAACGTCTTTGAGCGTTCCCTCCGGCTGGTTCGCAGTGAAACCAAACACCTCATTCGAACCATCCTCGTGGATGTTGAAGTTGAATTCGGGCATCTTGCCTGCAAATTATCAGATAAAAGGTTCTTCTAAATGCAGGGCCGTGGGATGCCATGCGCGATGTGTACACAGCCCGCATAATACAGAAAGAAAGAAACTTACGTCGTTTCCGAGACGCCTGCATCTCCCATTTAGTCTCAAGGAAAGACCGGCCACGTTGCTCAGCCTCAGTCTCGCGGTCCGCATCGGCGGGGTCGACACACAGGCGCTTCACGCCGCGCTGATAATCCGAGTTTTTGGAGGCGCCAATCCCCGGGGCCTGGGCTGCTGTCGCGGTATTCATGCCGGTAAACGGAAAGCGAATGCGCTTCCACAGCTTTCGTGTCTTGTCTCCGGCCCGGACAGGCGTCGAAGGTTTGCGATCCCACAGTCGCGGCAAAGCGCTCAGGGCTTTGATGGGCGTAAAACTGAACGAACTTTCAGTGGGAGGGTTGGCAGAGCTGCTGGCGCGTGAGACAGTTTGCGTTAGCGACAAGTCTATATGGCGGTGTCTCGAAATAAAGGGGAAAGAGAGACCAAACCCCTGAGCGAGAGGCGCGAATGATCCTCTTGACACAAAGAGAAAAACAAATATCGGACCCGAAAACAGAAAGAAAGAAAGAGTTGACATACCATGCTTGCGGCGAGGGAGGATGGTTCTCCATTGTTGTTGACACGCGTGGAATGTGTCAAAGCCGTTGGAATTCGAATTGGCGACAAAGTATGTTGGAGTAATTTAGATGAATAAGGCCCAGCTATCTAATATAAAGTCCCAAAAGAATGCAAATCAAAGGATGCAACCCCCCTCAGTAAAATGTCGAATTTGTCGTGATAGATGCAAAAGTCATGAAGCGGGTGGTTTTGCTTTGATATGCCGTTGACCCGCCGTTGCCCTGCCAACTGAGCCCAACGTGGACATGGCGATCATGAATGTATATATAGAACCTCATTAGGATATGTCTATTAAAGGTTATCCTTAGAAAAGTCCATACCACAAATTAATCCTTTTTTTGGCCCTTTTATGCTGTCTAACAAATTGAGAAAGGGACAGAAAATATCTATGTTGTATAAAACCAGGCACCTAGAAAGACCACCTGCAGAGACCACCCCAAGGAATACCACTAAAAAGACATATAAAAGACTATCTGGGAAGACCACTAGACCAAGCAGCCGGCTATTCTTGTTGAATCTCAGTGGAGTCGTGTGATGTCTGCTAATGCAATTGCGGTCATTGCTATAGCTCGCTCAAATGGTGAAGGGTTTGATACACAACTATATATCTTAACGAAGACTAGCAACCCACTAGCTCAGCACTGCAAATATTAATAGCCTAGGAAATCCCAAGAATAAATGCAGGCTGGAATCATATACTGACTCTTAGGGTTTACTACATCTATTCCCTAAAGCTCGGGTACAGAATGTCTTTCGGGCAAAGCCATATACAACGGTGGCAGGAAATAATACTCCCAGATAGCCTGAAATTCGCCCAGAATAGCTTTCGTCTATGCTGTATGACAGTGAATAGAAGCAATTCCGCCTACAAATGTCCCTCACGGTGAGCAAAGACTGCCGGCTCATCGTGGACCAAATGTACCCGAAAGAACCGCAAGCTAAAGAATCAAGTCGTATCTCATTATTCATATCGTATGCTGCCCATGTGGCGCAGTCTCCAAAACTTGCAGAGACTCATAGCAGCTTCTCCTCCAAGTCACGCTCATCGAAAGGATCCCCAAATTCATCTGAACACAACCTGGTCAGCACACTGTACAGACATCCATGAATGGATCACAATCCAAGCTAAACCAAGTAGACATAGGAAAGCCACATACCTAGCTTGAAATCCTTATCAACGACATACTCCATCGCACGCAGATAATCCTCTTGCGCGCGCTTGCTTTTCCACGCCGCGATATTGGAGTCGGAGGTCTTCTCCCCAGACTGTCCCCCGCGCTGTTCCAGCGCAGTCGCAATGTCACCGACATAAGCACCAGCTTCTTGCTTTGTCTGGGAGCCCGGGGGAGAAAGCTCCGATACATCAGCGCCAGCTGAGGAAGCTTGGCCGGTGCCGGTCGGAGTGCGGGCGCCGCTTCTAGGACCGTCGTCGGGGCGGATGGACTCGACGGAAGAGGTCATTGTAGAGTCGCCGTCTGGGTCTCTGGGGTCTAGTAGGTCTTTGTTAATGGCGGTAACCCCCAAGTTTGTAGTTTGTAGCAAGGAAGACGAGGCGGGTGCACATGTGGATATGGAGCGCTATCGATATCGCGGGCCCACTGTGCTCTCTCGGCTACATTTTATAGATTTGAGGGAGTAGGGGAGACTTACCAATCGCCATTGTTGGGAATTAAAACAAAAGGGTTAGATGGTCGATTTGTAGTTTCAAAAGTTCGCAAACCTCAAGGCGCGGGGAGTGGAGAGATCACCGGTCGACAGGCGGTGGCCCCGGGGGCTCACTCTCGCATGAATTTTCTTCTTCTTTCTTCCCCAGTCTATATACTGCATGAACATACAAATTATTGCTGGCCTTTGTGATTAGCATATTTTCATTAGATTTGTTTTCGATATACCTCTCTATTCTTAATCCTGCTACCGTCATTCTGCGTGCAATGAATGCAAACTCCGGTGCAGTTCCCGATGCCTGGGAGGATTCATGGGAAAGCCAAGCCGATGTATGTAATAGCAAGGGGACTATGTGGCATTGGGACAGACACTAGTCTGATATTCAAGTCTACTCAATGCTTGCAAATTATGAATGACATGCTGATGGTCATCGTTTACAGAAACTCGACTCGAAGCCTACCCCGCCGGCCGAGAAGAAAGTCTCATCCAAGGTGACTAAGGCGCAACGCAGGGCGGAACAGGCAGAGTTCAATCGTCAGCTATGGGCTGAAGCGTAAGTTTCAATTGTCAACTAGCGCCTACCGCATTTCTTTGGGTTGTTCGGGAGGCTGAACTGGGTTGCAGCGAATCCACAGAAACATTCCACTTCGTTGAAGCGCGCGCCGATGTTCCCCTTAAGCAAGACTTCAAGCCCGCAGTTACACTGCTGAGTCGGAAACCTCAGCTTGTGACAAGGAATCCATCGTCCTCGAGAACAATTGGTGCCACAGCGGCTGGACTTGGCCGACTCGGACTGGACGATGATGATGACTCGGACGAGGAACCCAAGCCGCCCCAGCCAACACCCGAGGAGCGCCATGCTATTGCACTGAAGAATCGGGAAGAGAAGCAGCGGAAGTACGAAGAAGTGCGCGAACGTCTGTTTGGAAGCCCATCTGCTACAGCTTCGGGCACCTCATCACCCGGCAGCACGACCCCGCCTCGTCAAACTCATACAGGCGAGGGCAGAGCGAGGGGCAAAGGACGTGGCGGCGGAAGAGATCATCAGAAAAGAGATTCCTCATCGGCCTCGAGCAAGTCCTCCAGGCATCTCTACGATCCCTCTACTTCGGCCAAGTCAAATGCACCCTTCCTACAGAGAGGTGGCCGTCCGCAGGTTGAGCGAAGCGGCTCCGACAATCAAGCTCCACAGCAGCCGATGCGCAGTCCTCGAGGCCCTGATTCAAGTGGGAGGGGTGGCTTCAATTTCAATCGAGGTGCTCGAACAGGCTAATGTACATTTGGCCAATATACTTTCGTCCCAGGACATTGGCCGTCACTTACCTTTTATTTGCATTAAGGGAGGCCCCGTCCTGCGTTAATTGCGTTTGCGACCTGGGATGTGTTTGGACGGTTCTCTGTGACATGAAGCGTTAGCAGTGCCCTTGGAAAGTAGGTATGCGTACTCACGGGCATATCGCTCATAGCTGTCATGGTACAGCTCGTCCGTGCTAGTTGTCGCCTGCACATGCTGGTCGGTCTCGATTGCATTCACCCAAGAGGCCAGCCTGGTTCCCTCCTCAGCATCTGGCCATCCTCGGTATGGTTTCAGCACCCGCCGCAGCCGAATGATCCACGGGGCAGCTTGAACGTCCACAAGGGACATCTGCGGGCCCATGAAGAAGGGCCCCTTGGGATGCGCCGCCTCGAGCAGCTTCTCCATCGCGTCTCGCAGTTCCTGTGTCTTCTCGATCTGTTTCTGTTGGTCCTGCTCTTGCAGTATACGGTAGAAACTCGGCACGATATGCCGATTGACCTGGAGGGCTATCAGTGATGGTTACCAGAACAGACCTGTCTGTCTACTTACATGATCCGCCCACAACCGACAATGGGCGCGCAGCTTTGGGTCCGCTGGAAGCATTGCAGCTCCCACGCCCAGGTCCTCCAGCTGCGAGGGATTTCGTCAGCTAAGGAAATGGGAAATTGCCTATTTGGTTCTCTTACATATTCCAACAACACGTTGCTTTCATAGCATCCCCAGTTATCGTGCCGCAGAGCAGGAACAAGCCCTCTTGGATTTACCTCTAATAGCGACTGGGGCTTCTCGTACGGATCCACTTCGATGTATTGGTACGGGATACCTTTCAGTTCCAATGCAATCCATACCCGTTGAACGAAGGGGCTATAAACATGCAGGCCAAGTCAATACACAACAAGATTTCGTCAGAACGAGTCAAATCTGAGGGGTCCTCACCAGAAGCAGCTCCCATATAGCTTGAGATTAACATCGGCGGAGTGTTTGATCGCAGTTTCGGCGGCCAGACCCGTCGCTTTTGTATGGTATGACTTTTGGCCTGCTCGAGACATGACACGGTCCTATTGTTGTATTCGGTGTCAAAGCTGCAAAATTAAAAATGCTAAGAAATGGAAACAAAAAAGAAGAATTGATCTTTGACATGTGAGAAGACGAAGTCAATGTAGACTTGTGACGTAGGCGGGATTCATGCGGGGACACGTCGGTACAACTGAACAAAACAGGAATAACATACCGTTCTCGTCCTTTTGTCTTTCTTTTCCTTCAGAACATATCGTTGCACACTACTCTTTTTGACACGATCGCTCTCTTCAAGCGTATGTTGATGACCACCACTTACTCCGTCATTCTTCCCGTTGGCACCATTACCATTCACCCGCTGTATAGTGAAATATCTCCCACCATTCGATCCCGGATGATTTGGTGGTAGACCAGGGTTCGGCGTGAGCATACCGAATGTTTGGACATTTCGGATCGCAGGGTCGTCATTCAGAGAGAAAGTATACATGCCAGGTAGGATGTTAGATGGCAAGGGCTCGACTGCATGGGTCGTATTTGCTATTTCAGACGACGGGAAGTATTCCACGACTTTGATCTTGACATGGCAGAGATCCCGTTCTCTGGCCGTACGCTTGCGCTTCTTCTTTTCTGGGTCGTCGGATTTGGGGGTCCCAGGTGGTCGTCCTTTGAGTCGACAGTCCCAGTAATGGGAGACGAAGGGTTTACGCTTGTACCGCTGGGTTGAGCGATGAGAGTATACATTGTCAACGTGGGGAAAGTATGTCTGGAATCTGTAGGAAAGTATGATGCAAGTCAGCCTCCCAGTAGGGTAGAAATAATCCCAACAATGGAGTCTGCATACTCCTCTTCGCTCAGGGTGATCATTTCATCAACATTGAACAACCTCTCTCTCCAGTAGTCCAGATGTGGAGGGTTCGGGACCAATTTAAAGCCTTGCAGCTCTCCAGGCCCGGTGAAGGCCACCGGATCCGCAGAGCCAGGATCTAGCCCGATAAAGTCCGGTTGAAACGGTTGACTTGAGGACTGCAGTGTTGTTAAGCTGTTATTAGCTTGATGCGCGTTGTTTTCCATCGCTAGCTCGTTCTGGGACAGCGATGCTGGAGGCGCCATTTGTCCAGCAGCAGCGCCATGTAATGCACCGCTCATATTCGCTGCATGAGCGATGCCATTGCTGTAGTCCTGCGATTGATGTATACCACTGGAGGGTTGCCCTTGCGTTTGTAAGTGCGAGGCAAGTCCATTGCTAGGACGACCTTGGTGCGAATGGTGCTGTGTGGATTGAGACGCGGTGATGAAGTTGTTCGCCGGCTCGCCTTGTCGCGGAGGACGAATATACGCATGTGTCGTGTTCTGGAGCTGTGATTCAGCTTCGGTCGGGGGACGGAATGACCCGAAGGTTTGCGATTCCGGGTCAAATTGGCCCAACTGTAGATTGGACTGGTCATTTATCGGTATAGAAGATCCCAAGCGGGGCGACGACAGTCGCAGCTCAGAGTCCATCTTGTAAATTATATAAAGTTGTGGAGAGGCGTGCTGCTTTTGAGGAGAAGAAGGACGGTTGAAGCGGCATTGTGGGGTTAAATGAAGCTCGGATCATCATGAGGTTCTCAGGTACAAAATTCATGTCTGGCCTCCTATGGGCTTCTATGGGTTCTCTTTTTCGAATTGGTAATGTATAGCCATTTATTTATTTCAAAGATTGGGATATTGAGTTACATATTACCATTTATTCGCATTGAATTGCTAGACGCAGTATTGATTCCACCCTCTGCAGCTTACAGACCCTTGCCATGTTTCTTCGCTGCTTCCGAATTCTTGAAAGGGAACCCCGTCGTCCTCTTGTCTGCACCGTTACGGCGATTGATCCTGCCATGGCTACTAGCAAAGAGCATGCACCACAACCCAATGGCCGCAATACTAGAGTATCCAGCAACACCAACAGCAAAGAGACCCTGTCCACCCGTGACATACCAGGTGTACGCGTAAAAAGCACAAGCGGCATGGAAGATGGAGGTCACCATAAGAGTTGGCACAGCATATGGCGCCTTGGGATCGTCCTCCTCTGTTGTCACAGACTCCTTGATGTCGGCCGTCAGAGGGATGGAGCCGGTTAGCATCACGGTCAAAACGGCGATAGTGAGAAAACTGAAGCCGAGGCATCGGGCAAAGTATATCTCCATGGCTTTGGCAAAGGATTAGCACGGCTCGTAAAAGGGTGCGCGCGGCACTTCAGGATGTGGGCCACATACGGGAAACAGGCCGAGTCTCATCCAGCAGCATGGTCACCATCATGCTCGGTCCAGTAATCAGAGGTAAACTCTGAAGCGACAACCATGCGGCCGTCGAATATGTGTAGGCGCGAAACACCTGTGAAGTTAGCTTTTAGCTCCTGTTTGGAAGACTATGTCCCATAGCTTTGGAGACAGTAAGGTTGGCTCACATCCATGATGGCAGTTCGCTGGTACGGGTTTCGATTGTATTAAGATTTCCTTGCTGTATTTAAGTGACTCTTGCTCAAAAAGGCCAGATTTTGAGAAGACGAAGCTCCCCAAGGATCTTTTTCAAGGCTGAAGCATTATAAACAGGTGACGTCATACACCTGGCAGTTACAGTGCTGTTTGGCTTGTTTGCAAAGGTCCAACCTGTACGTGCTACTACATCAAGCTATACAAGATCAAAACAATATTTGATTATTCTGTTATATCGACTAGGGTGAATGCAATGAATGAAATGCGCCTCTAAGACCACAAACTCCTTAAAGCCGAAAGAGCCCATTAAAAACAATTAAGACCCACCAAATGTTGATTTCTGTTTCGTGAAAGATTCCTTCACTTTTGCATATTGCTCGCGCGCAAATACCTTGTGAAGCTGTTGTCTTGGTCGGTTGGAGTACTTTGGGAACCTGACAGAGCCGCCTGGTAACGCTGGGAGAGACCCTCATCATCACCAGCGTTAGGGCCCACGTAGTCCTCATAATCGCTGTCTTCCCCATCTGCCAACCCGCGCTTGATGATCTCATCTTCTTCATCTTCGGCTTCACTGACAGTCTCAGGCTCTTCGGCGGGCTTTCTCGGCGGCTGCCGGCTTGACCCAGACACACTCATGTCTTTCATTAATTTTCCAAGTTCAAGCTCCCGCTGGGATGCTGTCTGCTCTTCCCGCTCTTTCTTCTTGCGCTCCAATTCGGGCTTATAGTCACGTTCAAACTCCTGTCGCTTCGTCTCCACAGCCTCGAAGAACTCTTCAACGCCATCACCGGTCATTGAGCTGACACCAACGACGCTGAGGTGTCGGTAGAATTCTTCCAACATAAGACTCATGCTGTTCAGAAGGGATCCCATGTACCCACTGCCAGCGCCAAAGCCACCGGCACCGCCTTCGGCTCCAAAGGCGCCTGAGTCTTCCTCCTGCCGCAGAGCCTGCTGGAATGCATCAAAATCAGTCATCCATTCCTTAGCAAACTCAGCATCCTTAACATCAGTCTTGTTGAAAACCAAGATCATGGGGAGCTTGGTCTTGTACAAGATACTGCAAGCGTAGAGCATGTTGCTCATAAAGGTGCTAGTAGAGCTTGCGCGAGGTGTGTCGATAACATATGCGATGACCGTCGGGAATGATGTCGCCATAGTCTCGAGAAGAATACTTCCCGACGCACTCCAGACAAATACTTCGATTTGGCCGGGGGTGTCGACTAGGATGTGTTCGATTGGCTTTGCGGAAGGGTTTTCGGGGTTTGGAGAGGTGCGTTTTTCCAAGAGCGAAATGATTTGATCAACCTTGGTGGCGAACAGATTTAACGAAGTCAAGATTCCTCCATTGGGGCCCAAGTTGTATTGCTTCATCACTTCTTTGTAATTAATGGAGTCACGGATATCGATGTTGCTCTCGAAGGGCACCGAGTGCACCGCGGGGTCGAGATTGACCACATACGGCACGTTCTTCTTTTCATGCAGATAGGAGTTGATTCTTTGCATGAAGGTAGTTTTGCCTGAGCCTATTCAATTCATAACATTGACGATTAGATCACAGCAGATAAGTGAGGGGCGATCAGCATATTAGCATTCTTACCTGCCATGCCCACGCAGACCACGGACACCGGAGATGGCATGGTGAAGATAGTTTATAGAGAAAGATTCGATTAAGCGAAGAACAGAGACCTCTGTGGTTGAAACGTATTGTTCGAAGGGGGAAGACAAGTGAAGAAAGATAAGCTTCTTTTTCCTGCTCGAAATCTTTTTTGTCGCGGGGAAAGATCTACGGCTGGACCGCCCGGCATTTTAAAACGTCATTCCAACTTTTGCCTTTCGCTACAGCTTCACCCCTTTTTCACATACCAGGAGCACCATGACTCTAGAAGATTTTGAGAAGTCATTGACAGAGGGGAGAGAGCAGCGACACGAAAAAAGCGAAGGGCGACGTCATCGGGACCGAAATCATGATCGCGACCGAAGCAAAGAGCGCTCGAGACAGCACCGCCATCGTTCCAGCCACCATCACCGGCGGCATTCCTCCCGATCTCCGGACCGGGATAGCGAGCGAGTTCGTGAGTCCCGGCATCGCGATGACGATGGCCACCGGCACAAGCGTTCACGTCGTTCCGACGACCAAGGAGACGAGCATGGTCATAAACGCCATCACCGGAACCCCAAAGACGAGGGGGAAGGTGTTCCTCTAGTGGTAGTACAAGAGGAGCCCAAAAATATCAAACGGGACGCCTGGATGGAGGCACCCTCAGCTCTCGACGTTGATTATGTTCATCGACCTGATGCGACGCGACAGGAGGAGCCGAAACCAATAATGCTTTCGGCAGACTACGAACTCAAGATCCACGAGAAGGAGCTCAACGACCATCTACGTGATCTTAAGGATGGGAAAACTGTCGACGAAATAGAAGATGAGCCTGCCCAGCATGAGGTGGACTATACCTTTGGTGATTCGGGATCACAATGGAGAATGACTAAACTCAAAGGCGTATACAGAGAGGCGGAAGAAAGCGGGAGGGCTATTGACGACATTGCTATCGAGCGTTTTGGAGACCTTCGCTCTTTCGATGACGCTCGGGAGGAGGAAACCGAGCTTGATCGGCGCAACACATATGGCAAGGCCTACGTGGGCAAAGATAAACCTAGTGGGGAGCTGTTCCAGGAAAGGAAACTCCAAAGTGATATCAGAAGAGACCCGCGCGAACATCTTCGTGATCCAGAGCAAGAACTCAACGCTGAAGGTCAAGGCAAGAAAATAGACACTGCGCCTCCTCCGCAGACTAGCCGTCACCTCGATATGACGGCATTGAATCGTCTGAAAGCCCAGATGATGAAGGCAAAGCTCAGGAAAGCACCAGATGCCGCCAATCTTGAGGAACAGTACAATACAGCCGCAGCAGCAATGTCAAACCGCAAGGAATCCGATGTCGTGGTCCTTGATGTTATGCATAACCCGATGCTAGCAGGCGCAAGGAATGAGGTCAAAGCCGTTGATACTAAAAGAGGTCGGGAAAGAGGCCAGGTGGAAGCAAACGAAGATATGACCATTGAAGATATGGTGCGAGAAGAGCGCAAAACCCGTGGCCAACCCGGCGGAGAGGGCCGGCGGTTAGCGGATCAAATTGGCCGTGATGCCAAGTTTGAGGTCAGTTCTAGAGTTACATGTGATGACTCCTGTTTCCCCTGCTAACCAATATCTAGAACCGTTTGGAATATATGGACGACAATGCGTCCAAGCTGGCCAAAAGAGTCCATCGATCTGAGATTGACCTCAAGAACTCGACGATCAATGACTTCCACAAGATGAACCGGATATTGGACAACTGCCCCCTTTGCCATAACGAAGACAAGGGCACGCCTCCGCTTGCCCCGGTGGTATCCCTTGCGACTAGGGTCTTCCTCACACTTCCTACCGAACCTGAAATCAGCGAAGGCGGTGCTACCATCGTACCAACCCAACATCGCACTAATTTGATGGAATGTGATGACGATGAGTGGGAAGAAATCCGCAACTTCATGAAGAGTCTCACGCGTATGTACCACGATCAAGGTCGAGATGTAATATTCTACGAGAACGCAGCCCAGCCAGAGCGCAAGCGACATGCATCCATGGAAGTCGTGCCTTTACCCTACAGTCTAGGAGAGACCTCTCCAGCATTCTTCAGAGAAGCAATTCTCAGTGCTGAGTCGGAATGGTCGCAGCACCGCAAGCTTATAGATACCCTTGCCAAATCAAAGCAAGGGTTAGGCAGGTCTGCCTTCCGCCGAACCCTCGTGAAGGAGATGCCCTACTTCCACGTTTGGTTTGAACTAGACGGGGGCCTGGGCCATATTGTGGAAGACAGCCACCGCTGGCCTCGTGGGGATCTCTTTGCCCGAGAGATCATCGGTGGAATGCTGGATGTTGCGCCGGACGTCATCAAACGACAAGGACGCTGGAACCGTGGTGACCGCAGAGTTGAAGGATTCAGAAAGCGCTGGAAGAAGTTTGACTGGACCCGTATTCTTGTTGAAGGCTAGTGAGCCTGGAATTGGTCCCTCGGCGCACTGTATTGTACACATGCTCAGACATTTACTTGAACCGTAGCGAGTTTCGTTTTGAAAATTGAAAACGCGAAGTCGGCGTGGTCTCGTATTTTTTTCATTCCACACAATATATCACACTGGACTAGGATAAAACCACTACCCATAGCCAATATCTTAGTATGCCAGTTGACACAGATAACGACATCGGCATTCAAGCCGGTGACCACGTACGGGGGACGAGACACCGGTCTCTGCAGCTGAGCCCTAGAAGTTTATCTCCCTGTATAGAACCGGAGATTAGCCTAGATTCCGTCATCCTCCAAAGCGAACTACACAATCATATCATACGACGAGAAGGCGAGTCTATCGATGACTATATGAGGCGTTACTCCGATACTATGAACGCCATGATTCGTCGCGGCGTTTCTATTCTGAGTGGTCTGCTTATTGCTAATATGGTACCATCCGGATCCGAACCGAAGATGGAAGGTCTTTTGACTTAGGCCCGGAACCGGGCGCAACAAAGGGGGAGTATCGAGAATTTAGTCAGTGGCTCTCGGAGGTATCGGTAGCGGGACAGACGTATGAGGTGCCAGAGAAGTGGTTGAAGTTTGAGAAGCCAGGGGATTTGAATTATGACGGGGATAGGCCATGATCATATGTAGAAGACGGGGAATTGCCCGATAAGCGCGGGGCACTTTTTCTCCTTGTTCGGCCGATGCTTAGTATAATAAATGAAATTATGGCTGTTAACTCAAATTTATCTATTTTCTATACCTTTGAATCTAGGGTCTCCGTACTCTCTTGCAATAAGTAGGCTAATTGGCGCCTCGATCGGACATCGGCCCTGAGCTGGCTTATCGGTAAGTTCAGACATGTCAAGAGAAGGCGTCGGAATACTTTGACCCGAAGAATTGGAGGGAGAATCTTTTGGAATTGACTCGGAGTTGATATTCTAACATCACTATATACTCCTCAACTGCTCAAATCACTAATTGTGTCGCTTAACACAGAATCATCTACTATCAATAACATCAGAATGAGTTCTACCGGCCCCAAGCCTAAGGTTCTACAACTCGGTAATATCGATCAGTGTGTTCACCCCATTCCTTTGCACCATTGATATCCGTTTTAATATTAACATTCCTCAAAACAGTGCGCAGACAGCCTGGAGTGCATTGGGTGAAGTGGCAGAGCTAGTTGAGTCAGCGGCAACTAACAGAGCCGAGTTCATCCAAGAGTGCAAGGATGGAAAGCTAGATGGGGTTGTTGCGATATACCGAACAATTGGTTCCGTGGTCCAAACAGGGCTTGTAGACGAGGAGCTATTAAATGTGTTACCAAGCTCACTCCGATATATCGCGCACTGTGGTACGTCGGACGTGAAGTAGGAGTTTTCATGTTATATGCTGACATGGAGCCTCTGTAGGAGCCGGATATGACCAAGTGGATGTTCATGCCTGCAGTGCACGCAACCCCCCCGGTCTGGGTTTCCAATGTCCCAACCGCAGTGGACGATGCCACTGCCGACGTGAACATGTTCCTCATTCTTGGCGCATTGCGCAACTTCAATACCGGCATGAACGCCTTGCGTGAGGGCAAATGGCGTGGCCAGCCAGCACCTCCTCTCGGACATGATCCCCAAGGAAAGGTTCTCGGTATTCTGGGAATGGGTGGTATTGGACGTAATCTGAAGAAGAAGGCAGAAGCCTTTGGGATGAAGGTCATCTATCATAATCGCCGCAAGCTGAGTGATGAGATGTCTGCGGGCGCTCAATATGTTTCTTTTGATGAGCTCTTGTCCACAAGTGACGTGGTTAGCTTGAACCTGCCATTGAATGTAAGTGGTTCTCATTTTCAAACGAAAACGAAGTATGTCTTGAGTCTAATTTGCTTGAAGAAAAACACACGTCATATCATCGGCAAAGCCGAGTTCGCTAAGATGAAGGACGGCGTGGTAGTGGTCAACACTGCCCGTGGTGCTGTCATGGACGAGGCTGCTCTGGTTGATGCGCTGGATAGTGGTAAAGTATTCTCAGCTGGGCTCGATGTTTTTGAGGAAGAGCCTCAGATTCACCCCGGGCTGCTCAGTAACCAGAATGTAATGCTGGTTCCCCATATGGGCACTTGGACCAGTGAGGTGAGTTATGTATTTCCCCATAAAGATGGTATGAAACTGACTTGCCAAAAGACAATGCTTACTATGGAAGAATGGACAATTGGGAACATCCGTATGGCTCTTGAAGTTGGAAAACTGAAGAGCCCAGTTCCGGAACAGGCGGACCTTTGAACTGTATTGGGCAAAGTTAGCTCATAGCATAGTGCATAGTATCTGGAAATGATCAGGAAACGACCATTGGACAACCTTCGAGCTCACCCTAGACTAAGCTCTGACTTGACTTGAGCAGTGAGAGAGGTATACTAAAGATAAAGAAACGCATTGGGTTCCTACTTAGGTACTCTATATAAATGTGTCAGTGGTTGTCTCGACAGACCCCGCATCCGGAGTTTATGGATATGTCTCACTTACAGTAAAATTTACTATTTTTCTTCATCCGACGCTGGCATAGTACCAGGAAGATTCAAATAGGAAGATATAGAGAGCTGTGTAGGTTACACGTATGTAGTTACCTTGTACATTGTAGGTAAAGGGAAGTTCCCATTGGCCAACAGAGTGGGGCAACTACGTACCAAGGTGGTTTTCTGCCCGGCAATATCAATACGATCAAAGTCTCGATCGACCTGTCTTATTGCTCAGCACTCTATCATGGCTGAATTCTGGAAATCAGCAGTAAGTGTGTATCTTTACCTGTCTACAACCCCGCTAACCATTTAACAGCCGCGATACTGGTGCAAGCAGTGCAAGGTCTTTATCCGTGACACGCCCTTCGAAAAGACTCAACACGAAGCTAGCCCAAAACATCAAGGCAGCCTCAAGCGCTTCCTGAGACAAATCCACAATGACAATGAACAAAAACAAAGAGACTCACAACTCGCAAAAACTGAAGTCGAGCGATTGCGAAAGGCCGTCGGTGGCGGGTCCTCCACTGACAAAGACAGTGCGAAAGGAAACGCACCACCGCCAACCCCCAAATCCGCAGAACGGCCTGCTTCCCTAGAGGACCGAAAGAAACAGATGGCACAGCTGGCAGCAATGGGAGTCGCCGTCCCCCAGGAATTCCGCGCCGATATGGCCATGGCGGGGGATTGGCAGACGACATCAGAGACAGTCATCGAGGTTAAGCAGGGATTAGAGGGCCCCACAAAGTCAGTTGGAATACGCAAGCGCAAACATGAAGGCGAGGAGGAGGATGAGCATGCACCTGAACCTATTATCAACAAAGGCTGGGGCTCGAGGATGAGGCAGTACCCAGGTGCACAAGAGGAAGAGGGCCTGGATGACCTGCTTGCATCCACCAAAGATATCAAGAGAACAAAAACCTTCACCCCGAAAGTTGAACTTGATGAACAGGAAACAACCACCGAACCACCTGCCCCAACCATGAAGACAGAAGATGATCCCTACAAGTCAGAGGCCCACGAGACGAATGGGTCAGTTACGGTCAAGACCGAAGAGCCCGCCCAATCTTTAGTAAAGCCTCTCGTTGAAGAGAAGCCGCAGAGTGAAGATGCTGCGCCCGGTGTCGTCTTCAAGAAGCGCAAGCCGAAGGCAATGAGGAAATAATCACACCTTGAGAGGATTTGATATCTGCAAAACTTCCTTGTCATGGCTCAAGTTGAGATGCAGGCCATGCGCTTGATCATCCCGACTGCTCGTGGGGCCTTATACATCCGACTCCAATCCGTTGACCGTGGCCCATGACCCTGCAAGTCTTCAAGTCTGTAACTGTGTTGCTCCAAGCAAAAGGCACACAATTTGCGGCCTTCACTGTGCCAAACGATACCAGAGATGGACCAGATTCTTCGACAAAAGTCTTGTGGCAGAATTCCCGCTCCACAGGATGTACGCGTCGGACTCACTCATCCAGAGGATCATTTGCAAGCCTAAGCTTACTGCATTGAAAGCCTGTCTTCAAATGAAACAACCCATTCATTGGTACACATGCAGTTTTAAAGCATGAACCTTTGGTTATGTATTGAATCATGCCAAGCCTTTTCCCAGGACAATCTATAGCTTTCATGGATTTCGTCCCTGAATTTTGACTAGAACGGCTGAGTGCAACACTATTAATTCGACCCTATTAATTGAATTTAAGATAAGACATAATATCAGCAAAATATCCTGAAAACTAATAAAACAAGTGTAGATGTAAATAAAGCCAAGTATAAAACCTCGGAATATAGCCATGTTGGGGTAGAAAGCGGTGTTTGCCACTATAATTTTTTTTCCCCTTCACATTCAAAGCGGAGAGTTTCAACGCCGGAAAGGAAAGCTCCTTAAGCCTCTCTTTCGCCCTTTGCCTGACCGACGACCCTCGCATTTGCATAGTCTCCTTGCGATTTGTGTTTCTGTCGATCTAAAACTATAAATCTATTTACCTGGTAAGTCTTCGAAATTCGAGCAAGTCGTGATCCCCGCAGCCCTGCCAATCCCTCGACATGCGCATCTCGCGCCGGAGCCTCACCCTGTGCGATACCGTGTCCAGTATTCCCGCCGTCAAACGAGGTCATTGAGTGCTGGATATTACCAAGGTTGTGATGCTATTACGTGATCCCGTGGCAGTTGTGAACAGATGGTTGCATTCGAGGCTGGTCGGCCACTACGAATGCGACCTACAAAACCTCAACTGACCAGGATATCTGGACATGCCACAAGGTGTCTATATCATCGATGTGGAAATCCGTACAAACGCACGGCCCTTGCGCTCTACTATATCCTACGCATGGTTTATTCGCCGATCGGATTTAAAGACGTGGAAAACGGAGGGCCTGCGCTAGCACGGCGCTTCTTTCCTGGCGATACTCATGATCGACATCGAGGACTCTGCCTTTACCGCGCCTTAGCACTCTCCGCTGCAGAACACTCACGATATTTCTGGTCGAATATTTTGACTAACGAATGCTGGACCCCGCAGATCATAGGGAATAAATGATTTCTAACTCCCCATCCGTTCGACCTGGTGTGATTTCTTCGCTCCGCCGCAAACCAGACGACCTTTGACCTTGCCTACTCGAATACTCGAATACGCGACCTTTACTCAAGACCTTGTCTTCGAACCCTACTTGCAAAATACCTACCAGTTTTCCCATCCAATCCATACTTTCATTGGGACTGCGAATTCCAATATGGCGGAGCCGACGGACTCGAGCGCCCCGCCTGGCGAATCCACCAATCCTGCGACCGAACCGAATGCGCCAGCTGTTGAGACGGCACAACCTTTAGCCCAGAATGAGCCGCCCCCAGTGGGAACGAACCAACACCCTATGGAAACAAGCCAAGAACCGGTAGCGCCGCCAGCACAACCAGCTCAACCAGCAGAACCAGCACCGTCAGAAGCGCCGGTCGAACGAACAGCATCAGAGGTGCAACCAATACCGGAAGTGCCACGAACATCAGATGTACTAGCCACACCAGAAGTGCCAGCAGAATCAAATTCGTCCGCCGCAGGCGCTTCACACGATGCGAACACGCATCAGCCAGAAGAAGTCACCCAGCCAGCACGAGGTCCAGATGTGTCTTTACCGTCTGTTGAATCATCACTTCCAGCGATTGATCCATCACTGCCACCCATGGACACATCAAATGGCTTTGATGATTCAGACTTGCACTCCTTTGATGCGTTGCCTTCAATAGGTTCATCTGCGCCCCACGATATGTCACTGCCTGCCATTGATACAAGCCTCCCCTCTCTCGACCACTCCTTGCCAGCGATTGGAACCGATGATATCCCAACAATGGATGGTCATGATTTTGGCGACAATAGTCATTTGGATCATCACAATTCGAACACCGGCATGGCAGACTCTACGGGTGGGCATGACAATGGGGATGTGAATGGTGCATCTCATTATCATCCGACCAATGGTTCGTACCAATATTCGCATAGTCCTGCTCAATCACAACAACCAGGAAGCCAGCAGTCACCGCAGGCGCATACCCACCAGTTTCAGGCACAGCCGCAACACTATCAGCAAAACGACATGTATCACAATTCCGGTTCCCAAGGACAGGTGCCACAGGCACCGATTGGATCGCCGCTCCCAAACAATATGCCTCCAATGGCTTCTATGGGGCAATACATGGCTGGTTATCCTTCCAACATGGGGAATGCGCAAATGCGATATCAACTCCCGGGCGACCCGAACAAGATGTTGTCAGGTAATAGACACAAGAAAGAAGTCAAGCGACGCACAAAAACCGGTTGTTTGACTTGTCGCAAACGAAGAATCAAGGTAAGCGCCAATGTAATTTTCGCGGGGCAGAGTCTCGCTTGTGCCCGCCAGACCCCGCCATTTATTTTGTCCGCTTAAATCCACCTCTCAATCTCCAACTTTTTTTTTCATTCTGGTTTTTTTTTTTGAATATTTGGGATATTTTCAACTTCTAACTCTCTTTTAGTGTGACGAAGCACACCCGGTCTGCAGAAATTGCGTGAAAAGCAAACGTGAATGTTTGGGTTACGATCCTGTGTTTCGGACTCAAGCATCTACACCATCGGCTATCCAACCAGCCCCTAACCCTCCACCTTCGCTGGTTGTCAATCCCCAGGGCCCGTCTACTTCATCAACCCCTTCATATCCTTCATATCCTTCTGCGCCTCCCGGGTACATGCCCGCGTCGTCTCAGCCATTCGCACCTTCCCTTCACTCTGAATCGCCCACTGCGTCTGCCGACCAACACGATCACGCAGCTTCCATTGATTCTTCTTTGGCTACGACCCATCAATCTAATCATACAGAAATGCAGAACGCCGGCGTACAACGTCAACAGGGCTCCGAGCCTTCATACAAAGGTGGGTTAATATTATTTGTTTTCTGAATCTGCGCATTGCAGTATTGTGCATGGGTAGCTAACAATCACTCTCCACAGCCAAAAACCTCTATGTCAATGACCTCTTCTCATTGAGAGGAATCGCCCCTCCTCCTCCCCACCCCGTCGGAACTCTTCCACCGGGCCGCCTCGAAGAGATCCAGGCAGTTTTCCTGGCCACCTACGCACCTGCGATCGACAAGCTTCTTGAGGTTCGCTGGTATTCAGAGAATGCTCTTTCATTCCTCATGGCCGATGCCCAGCTTATGGCAGATTATTCGGCCTTGATTATTGCCTTCAATGAATGGGATCTTCAAGACGGTGAAACTCTTGCTCGTCTAGAGAGTTTCGAGGCCTCGATCATTTGGAAAAGCATGTCATTATGTCGTCAGGTACCGGATGGGGAAACTGGACAACAGGGACGGGACTGGAATCTCTGTGTGTCTTGCGCCCGATTAAATGTAATCGAGGCATTGCTTACTTGGAACCACCTGGACTCAAACCCCTTGTCGCGGGAGCTGGTCATGGATGCCGCAAACCCCCCCGAACACACCAGATCAGTTCCAGAACCGCCAATTGGATTTCTGGGACCAGGTCGGAGAATTCCTCACTCTCTATGACAACGAAGCAAGCTCGGCCAAGCAGATCGACGACACTCTGGGCCGGTGTCGACAGTTGCTGGACACATACGAGAACCGTGACATTATCTACTCCATCTCTGTCGCACGTCACTTGGGACAGCGCTGGGCTGACTTCCCCAACAGCCTGCCCAAGGTCGGCTATACCACCGAGAAAGAGGCGGGAACCAGGCTCTTCGTCGCACAGAAGTTCCTCGAAGAAGAAGCCGAGGGCAAGGGCACAACACAGGTCTACAAGCGGGTTTGCTGTATGGCAGTCCGCTCATGGTGGGTTGCTCGCGGGTAATCCACTCTATTGTGACCAAGATCGCTTCCAAGCATCTGCATTGCCCCTCATACTCTTTCCATTACTCCTTGCATAATGAGTTCCTAACCAAGGGCCATTACACCCTCTCGATCCTGCGTCCTCACGGGGTTTCATCTTGTTCTTTTGCGGTCGACAAAACAAAAGCATCATGGTCAGGCGTTATGTTTCTTTTGCTCTGAATGATATGATCTCAATCTCTGCCTGTTTCTATTTCTTTTCCTTTTTTTTTCTATTGGGGACTTAGGGGATTGGCCAATGAGCGAGCAAAGCACTACGGCGTTTTGGCCTTTTCTTCCCCCTAACATGTGGAATCATGATGATTCTACCTGTCTTGTGTACATATAGACCGGATAATGTCTGTCACTTGAAATCCTTTTATAGTTCTTTTATGTCTTACAAGGATCTGATTAAAAAGTAAAACATCACTTCACTTGATATACAACTTGTTTGATCTAACAATACGATTAGAAAAGGTAGGCCTTTTATTCAGCTCGCTCTAGATGTTTTATATGTTACCTACATAGGTACATGTAGGTATGTAGCCTTAGTATCACTTGGACATGTGCGTAGCCATCGCACCTTCCTATTTATAGAGTACTTTCCTAAACAGTTAGAACTTGGATTCTGTCAACATCCCCCGTCCCCTCTCACTCTCTTTCCCGCTTCCTCTCTTCCCTTCCTATTTATATACGCAAATATTGGAAATTATATACTTTCCTCCCCTTCAAGGTTTCTGTGAGACCTTTTTGCTGGCATGGCTATACTGCCTTCCAAGCTAAATGGAATGGCCATGCTACATCCAGAATGACTGATGGATGTGTCCTTGCGCATAGGCCGAACACACAGAGGCCATACTGGATCTCGCAATATGCGTTAAGATCTCCCTCGCCTCACATCGGTTAGCCGAAGAGCGGGCCTCATCATGGCTATGGCCCAGGCTCGGCCGGGAAAAGCTGACATTGGAGACTGTCGAGACATCCATGTTACTCTAGCTCCAGCGGAAAGGTTTAGCGATACAGACGTTGGAGCGAATTGAGGAAATTGCCGACTCTCTTTCACGGGGATCTCGATGATACTTCATTCATTGCCTCGCATATCTCCACTTCTCCATACACATACTTTACTCTTTTCTCATACCCACCTAAGTCCAAGCGCTAGTATGGCAAACCCAGTCGTCCACCCGGGCCTTGGGCCAACACGGCACTTCGACAACCCTGCCGATGCAGCAGCCGTGAAGCCTGAACCGCTGCACCATCTTCGTCGGCCAGCTCGGTATACGGAAAGGCTTCCAAGCAGACGTACGCGGGGCTTTTGACCATCGACGGGGATGAACACTTCTATATATAACATTTATATGCAGAATGCAGAGCATGTCCGTGTTGGTGATGAGCACGGCGTCCAAGGACGCTTCCAAGAGAGAGTTGGCCAGATTCTTAGCCACGTCGCCCGCCGATGAACGTGATCTACTTCCCTTCCTTGGCACGTCGCAGGCCGTGGAGAGCCACAGACCGCAAGATCTTTGTACGCCGGGCAAGATCAGCGCATTCTGCGACTATCTGCTCAACACGAACCACCCCGTTTTACGTTTGGTGACGCGAAATGTGCGCCGACTTTGTCATCATGACTGCAGGTGGTGATCCAATCGTGGCCGGCGAGATAAAAGTACCATGGGTAGCCGACCATCAGATCTATAGAACAGACGCATTTTGGAGCGATTCCGAAAAGAACCAAAATATAGCGACCTAGCCTATGTCCTGAACCCCGATCGCGCGACGTGGTACCATCGACGGAGAAGGCACCCACCAAAGACCTACCAGTCGTTACCAGACGACTGGCAGGAGATCGAAACCGCAGTGTCTACCCTCTTTGCTGAATCACAGACACCTGATGCTCGCGTCAAGGTCATGTTACACCACCCGTTCCGTCACGAAAGAGAACTCCTAGAGCTCGACGGGCGTGAGTTTACCTCCTAAGCTGATGCATATGGGCAACGGGCCTACCACACCCAACCCGACGATCGTTACGGCCGTGATGTCAATGACATCCCAGAGGACCTGTTTGAGGATTTGGCGCATGAGGAGGGCGAGCCGCCCCGCTCATGGCAGGATTTAGCACGGCGAGCACCAAACCGTGGCCTTGCCACCCGCCTCCAGGACCCAGACAAACTTGGAGAACGCGACGTCGACCTTGCGTACGACTGGACACCCCACATGGACCGTAATAAGGACCTGCACATTCCCCCGGATTACTGGAGGCCATATCCGCGGATCCTGCGCCATTTGAAGCCCGATCTAACGCTTCCCCTAGCACCTGCAGGCTAAGCAGCACCAAGTCTTCGAAATACACTACCATTTCGACCGATCCTGCTCCAAACGTTCCTCCGGATACTGCTCTTAGCAATCCTTCTGAGGATCCTCCTGGCCGTCCTCTTACCGGTGCTCCGGCTGGTTCACTAGCTGATCCTCCGGATGATCCTCCAGCTGATTCTCCAACTAACTGAAGCGGTTCCTTGGGAAAGCAGTATAACACTTCCTTTTAATTGAACTGTCCTATCCAAACGCTGGGTATCTAGTATAGAATCAACATCGGATATATCTGCAAGATCTTTAAGTGAAACCCTAAGACCTTCAAGTGAACTTCTAGAACGACCATAGTCGTGGAAGCCGCAGAGATTACATGGGACCATAGAAGGAGAGGGTCCAGGTTCCCGAATCCGACCAGTTGCATATCGAAGGGCATTTCTTGCCCGAAGTACTTGCATCCCTGCTCGGATGTATATAGACGCTTCTCACACCGAGCAAACGATCATGTGCGTGGTGATACCACCGCGAGCTATAAGGCCTTCCACAACCAAGATTCGACTATTACGACTGCCCTGCTTGCGATAATCAATTAATGTCCTATAGACTTCTGACATGGGCTAAGAACATTTGAATGAAGATATTTGAATTTTCTGCTTACTTCTTTTACACTTGGGCAAGTCATGGATCAATTCTGTTAACATGTACAAATACTACAAATCTTGATCAAATGTTTCTAGGCGTAGAATGACTATCGTCCCAGAGGACTACCTCATAGAGGCAGAATCAAATATCTCAACCCGAATCCTAACCTCTCCAACTTCACCCTGAAACAAGAACCCAACATCCCTCGTTGAATCAACCAGCTCCACCTCCCTACGCACAAACCGGCTCTTATCGAGACCATCACCCGTTGTCTCAAGCCCAGACGCAATATCAGGTCGATCTTCATCCTCGCTACCCTCATCCCATTCGACGGCCTCCTCGCCAACTTCCTTCTCCACCGGATCCCACTCATCCGTCTCCCAAACCAGCCGGAACCCAAACGCCGGTAGCCCGAAGAGCCGCGACACCAGCGCCTTGACCTGGTAAGTATCAAACGAGCCAGGGATCTCTTTGACTTGGCTCTTGGATTCGCCGTTTCCTAGTGGCAGACGGAACGCCATCTTGACCAGTCGCGCTGCTACGGACCGCGGATGGATGACTCTCGCATCCGAGGAACCCGATACAACTGCCCTTGTGATAGTCGGCTCGACGTATAGCTCGCACAGCTCGCTATACCGCGGGTGCGTAGCGAGAATGGTGGGTTCTTCTTCCTTCGTCGTGGCAGAGAGTTCTTTGCCGATGAGGGATAGGTAGTACATCTCTGCATTGGAGCGGTCTTGTGGTGAGATGGTGCTGTAGTTTAGGGTGGTGAGGGAGGGTGGGAAGCGAGATAGGGTTAGCATGAAGGCTTCGTCGACGGTCATTGGTTTGGAGGCTTCTGTGACAGATAATGGGAGGGGTGGTTGGTCGAAGAGGGGATTTGCGGTGATTCGGAGGGTGGTTAGACCTGGGAAAACCGTAGGGATTGTGTTTAAGATGGTCCAGGAGTTGATGCTGTTGCGGGATAGATCGAGGGAGCGGAGAGTTGGCGGGAATTGGAAGTCTAGAGTTGTATCTGTGGTGTTTTGGTTCGCGGTGCTGATGCTGTTCCCACGAACGGAGAGGTGCTCCAATTTTGGAAGTGCGGCGAGATGTCGAAGAGCTGATATTGAGTTGATCTCATTGTGCTCGAGGGTTAATGTTGTGATAGTGACAGGAAGTGGACAGGTTATCTCAGAGAGCTGGTTCGCAGATGCTGTGAGAGATGTCAAGTCAGGGAATCGATATGCAATGGCAGCAATCTATGTCCGAAGTTAGCTTTGCTCAGGATTACCTGTGATGGATGGAGCGCATACTTCATCCCAGCTAAGAAGGGTCTCTTCTAAATGTAGCTCAGTGATCCCCTTGAAGGTCAGGTCATCCTCCAACGCTTGGAACCGGTTTCCGCTGTTCTCCAGTCAGCTCTACTATCGATGAGTTTACCAAGTTTGACACTTACTTCAACTTCAGCCGTTTCAAGTGCTTAAGCTGATTGCAAATATCCCAAACATCGCGCCATCGACTCAATAAGCTTCGGCTGAGATCAAGTTCCGTGATTTTGGGACAAGTCTCACCAATCTTCTGTGCTGCCTCACTATGTGAGCCTTGATCCTGGTCGTAGGATGCAAGGACCCCGACAACCCGTAAGCCATCAAGCAAGACAATGCGTAACTCTTGGAGCTCAGCGAGCTGTTTTCGAATTTTGTCGAAGCCAACTTCTTCAACAACCTTGCCGCTAACCACAATTGCCTTGCCTTGAACTGTTGCTCCACTGCCCAAAGCATTGCTGGTAAGGCTGTTCTCGGATTCAGAAGCATACTTCTCCCGCAGGGCTTCTAAGAAGCTTAAAGGCTGGTCTGAAGGCCTGGAGGGGCGAACAAAAGACCCCGCCGTGGGATGTTTGCTTTTGCCTGAAGCCAGGTTAGCAATAATCCAGATTTATAAGTGAGATATTCTTACAGGAGAAGTATCTGACGCTTTTATGCTCTCCAGAGTGCTTGCCTCGACTTGCATCGTCCCATTCGACTCCTAACCAGTCGCCGCTGGTACCCTGGACGGTGCCCACATAACGAATGGTACATAAGTGACCATCAAACGACCGTCGTTGGCCTACAATTGGGACACTCATAGCTCAAGCCAGACCTAACAGGTCAATTGTTTGAGTGTTTCGGTGAGAGCTACTTTGTACTGTGATCCATGATATCGCCCAAACAGCCAGCTTATATAATCAACGGCCTGCCAGGTGGGCAGACCTGAGCTTAATGGCTGAAGACCAGGCACATTCCTTGTAATACTAGGCAGAACACCACATATATAATATATGAAGTCTCAATACAGCTAGCAATCCTTTTTGGAAGGTTTTCTTACCACAACAAGCTGATGAAGAGACATACTTTTGTATACAAAGTAAGGTAGTATCTATACTAGGAAGGCGGTCGATGCTAATAATATAGCCAAATACTTTGGAGGTCCCAACTATGATTTGCTTACATTTGGGAACAAAAGCTAGGACGAGATTATAATGAGCGAAGAACCTTAAAATAAGGCCACAACTAGATAATTTTGTCATAACATATGAAGAGCTAGATATGGACTACGCACCAAGGTCATAGTAATAATAATTGCCGGACTTGATGGTTCTATATTAACTACGATAGGAAGGCGGTCGCTGCGCTGCAGATACCGCCTTCGCAAAACACCTTATCGTGAACTCCGCCAACTTTCTTCAAGCTACAGCGCCGACAAGATGGATTACCAGGTACGTACACACTGATCTGGCGCATTGCCTTACTCTTCATCTAGGAGCAGCCGAAGCTAACGCATTCCCCAGAACCGAGCAGGCTCCAAATTCGGCGGCGGCGGTGTCGCCTCCAAATCCGCCACCAATGCCGACCGACGCGAGCGGCTGCGCAAGCTCGCCATGGAAACAATCGACATTGAAAAAGACCCCTACATTTTCAAGAACCACCTGGGCACATTTGAGTGTCGACTATGCTTGACAGTACACCAGAACGACGGCTCGTACCTCGCCCACACGCAGGGACGTAAGCACCAAACGAACCTCGCCCGGCGAGCGGCGCGCGAGGCGCGCGAAGGCAAGACCCAGGATGGGACTATGCCCGGCGTTGCAGGTGTCCAGGTCAAGAAGCAGTTGATCAAGATCGGCCGGCCCGGATACAAAATCACCAAGATTTTGGACCCTCTGACCCGCCAGCAGGGCTTGCTGTTCCAGCTGCAGTTCCAGGAGATCACGCCCGGCGTTACGCCCCGTGTGCGCTTCATGTCAGCTTTCGAGCAGCAGGTTGAGACGCCCGATAATAAGTACCAGTACTTGGTTGTTGCGGCGGAGCCTTACCAGACTTGTGCGTTTAAGCTGCAGGCTAGGGAAATTGATCGCCGGGATGAACGCTACTGGACTTGGTTCGATGAGGATAGCAAGGAGTTCTGGATTCAGGTTATGTTTAAGACCGAGCGGGAGGAAATCTTCAGTGGTGTGCCTGGTCTAGCGCCCATGCAGGCCTAAAATTTCTATTGTGATTCCCCTTAAGTTTTCTAATGTGATGCCCCTATTACTCATTTGTCTGTCTTGCTCTGCTTTTCTTTCAGACATGCATCAAAAAATGGCGGGATCAGGATAGGCGTTTCGGGGTTATTGCTACTTAGTTTTTATCTAATTCTCGAGCGACTCGCTTTCAACATGCCGACCACAGTACTTTGAATCTATCTCACCTAGGTATAGTCCTGTTATTACTTAGTCTACATTGCCCAGCCCTGGAGGTGGACAACTAGCCAAGTCATTACGTGTGGCCGAGGCACTAACATGCAACGCACTATTCTCTGTTTTACGGCCTCAAAGCGCACTCCACTGTGAATCCGCCGAGTGTATGGAGATAGTGTATTGTAACAAGGGCGGATACAGTCAGAAAAGACAAGTGCATTTTAAATTTTTTTAGGGTAATATCCTGACTATCCTAAAATCAGCTGGGTCTCTCCGAAGATAGTGACAAGTAGAGTGTGTCTCGTCTTGAGAAGGATGCAAGGCGTTAGATACATATGTATCGACAAGTGAAACCGAAGATGGGCCATGATTTGGGAAAATAACATCGCGCTGATATGCTCAATGATAATGTGTAACGAGGTGAAAACAAAACCGAGCCTTTTTCTGACCGACAAAAGAAAACCACTAAGAAACAAAAGATGCAAGCCCTGCTTGCTTCCATTGCCCCCAAAAATCTATCAGCCTCGGAACACAGCAAACCTAGCTGGTTTGGAAGGCATTGAAAGCCTTATAGGTGTAGCCGATGAATGGCAAACTCATCTCGGCTTCCTGCGAGTCCGGCATGGCACGGGCCTGGGCGCGGTGGATCGCGCTGGTATCCTCCTGGGGAATCTCATCAATGGGGAAGTACGACACATCGATGTTCGAGCTGAGGCGCGGCTCGAAGGGAGCACGGATGCCGCGAAGTTGGTCCCAAACGACACCCCTGAAGAAGGGGTGGTTCTTGATCTGTGTCGCGCCTCCGTGCTGACCACCTTCGCTGCCAATACGGTGATCCGGGTCACACAAGAAACTAGACAATTCAGTTAGCGGGTCATCTTTTTAGATTTTAGATAGACAAATAAGAACTTACCTTCGGATCAGCGCCTCAGAGTCACGCGAAAGAACCAATTCGTCAGGGAAGTACAAGCAATCCCTCCAGTTGACGATTTTCCGGTAGGTATCATTCGTGTCTTCGGCACAGAACGGAGGCCAACCCACGAGACATTCGAACATGATAGCACCGACAGACCACCAATCGCAGAGATAAGTGTAGCCTTGGCCGTTGAAAATCTCAGGAGCAATATAATCAGGAGTACCAACTGTCGAATAGGCCATGGCACGACGGGACTTTCGCCAGGTGTTGATCTGACCACGGTTGGATACTGTCAGATTAATGGCATCATTGAAGTATCCAGAATTGCGATTCCGATCCTTGGAAGTAGAGTTCTTGAGGAGATTCTGGTAGTAAGCGTTGTCATGGGTCTTCTTTCCTCCGGTTGACAGACCGAAGTCAGTGAGCTTGACGTGTCCACCGCGGTCAAGCAAGATGTTGTCAGGTTTTATATCACTGCCAAAGAAAGACTCATTAGTATGGGATGTCTTTCATGCTGGCATATGCACCTTATTCCTCATTAGAGAGAGGAAGAGGAAAATTCATAGGCCAATGTCCTCGTAATAAAAAAAACCAAATATCACTTACCGATGAAGGAAACCAAGCTTGTGTACGGCCTCAATTGCCATCACGACCTCAGCCATATAGAACCGTGTGATATCTTCAGAGAAGATCTCATACTTGATCAACATGGTCATCAAATCACCACCGGGCAAAAACTCCATCAGCAGGTAGAGGTACGCAGCATCCTGGAACGATGCGTGAAGCTTCACAAGCCAAGGATTATCCTTCGAATCCGCTAGAATATCACGCTCGGCACGGACATGAGCTAATTGATCCTTCTTGAACATTTCGGTCTTGATCAACGACTTGAGGGCGTAAATCTTGCCATCAGTCTTGCGCTGCACGAGCTTGACCTCACCGAAAGCCCCCTTTCCGATAATCTTGATGGTCTGGAAGTTCGCCGGTGTCTCCTTTGTGCGCAGGAACCGAAGGAAGTCGGACTCTCTCTTGGCAATCCCGTCGGCATCCTGGCGCTTCTTCTCGGTGGGGATACTGGGCTCACGGATTGTTTTGTCAAGTTCCGCCGATCTGTAGGCGCGAACATAATAGGCGTAAGCCACAAGCCCGGAATAAGATTTCAGGGCTTCCATTTGGGACATGGATACTTACCGCATGTTACGGTCACGGGCCCGTTCGATGTTCTCGTGGAAGAACACAGTCACCAGCTCCTTTGCTGCCTTGCCTCGCTTGTGCACATTCTCGGAGTACCGATCCGGGAATCGTTGCAACTCTTCGTTCTCGGGGATTGGGCGAGGACTGCGGGGCACGGGGGGGATCAAGTGTGATGCTTGGGCCTGTGTTTGAGCGGGGGAGCCACCGGCGGTGCGAGGCCGCTGGGCTGGAGAAGCAGCGCGATTATTGAAAAACCCTGCACGGTTCGCGTTGAGGTCCTGGTTGGAAAATTGCTGGATCAAGCCGTTGGTGCCGTCGGGGTAGCCGGGGCGTGCTTGGTAGGCGGGCTGGGGCGATTGCAACGCTTGCTGTTGCGCGTACTGCTGCTGTTGCTGCTGTTGGACATACTGCGGCTGTACCTGTTGGGACGGGTAATGGTTGGGCATGAAATAACCCGGGGCGTAAGCTGGATTGGAGGGGTCGACGTAGTCCTGGGCCCCCCTGAGTCTGGTAGATGGGCTGGGGGAAGGCGGAGGGGGTAGTGGGATAGGCGCGGTTATTGGCGTTGTAGTTACGGTCATAGCCGTAATTCATGTTGTTGCGATTGTTATTGTTGGGATCCATCTTGACTCGAACTCCCAAGGGACTTTTCAAGGTAGATGGGGGGCAAGAAAGTTGGGAGGGAGAGAGTTGAGGACGAGGGCGGGGAGTTTAAAGGAGCGGTGGCCCAGGAGGCAATCTAGCCCCAGCGTGACTGGTTAACTTATTGTTTACATGTTACATGTTCACACCACTCGACTGACCTGAAACAACTGTATGTGTTCCCAATATACGTGATACTCTTCTTTTCGTCTAATGATTTGCTAAACCCAGACTGCTAAACAGTTCCAGGGAGGGAATTGCTAGTGTGCTAATAGGCTAATATCGATATTTTGTAAGGTGAGAACTGATTTTTACATGCATATTCTGCACGTACTATCCAGTAGATCACAGATCTCTAGGTCAGCCCTTGAAGACCACTGGAGTCCAGAGCATTGTATACAGCCCTGACGGTTTTCTGAAACTTCCAAGGTTGGCTTTCTCTTTCCCATTTAGTCCTCAGCTCTTGCCGCTTTTACCAGAGCACACCCCCTGAGTGTGTTACATAATATAGTTACGTGAGCATCCCAGTCAGCGTAAGTGGTCCCGTGGACAAACCCAGCCCTACCTGGGGATCAACTCTTAATTTTTGATCACGTCTGGGGCTCCAGAACCAACGACTTGGGGCATGCTGTTGACTTAGTTTGTGGCGTCGCGCTGCGACTTTGGCTCTCACTTCAAGAGTAACGACATTATATTCAACACGAATCGGTGTGGCTGGGCGTAAGATAAAGACCCGTTGATGCGATATAAGTTGTACTTAGCAGAGAGAAGGACTACAACATACGCACTGTTTTACTAGTAACACACCCGCTAAACTACTTTGGAGTACGTCTACCAGGTGGCCGCAATTCTCACCTTATGGGCGACGCTTACTATGTCATTTGTGATCCCCTGTTATCCACCTGGGCATGCTGTACTGCTGAAGTCTAAATGCAGAAGTGTATATCGGAGTGATCAATGGTAACAACCAATATAAGTAGGATATATATACTCCTTACTGCCGACTGTATTCCAGAAAGGGAAGTTTTAAGGAGTGGGTCCATGGAATCAGACCCACTCGTTAATCTATACTTGGGTGCTTTGCTCGATCTGACATGCGATCTGACTCTATAATGATATTCTTATTCCCATTTCTTCATCAAAGTATTGCTCTCAATCTCCTCCGCAAAATTAACAAGATGAGTCGAGTGGCACCAAGGCTTGATGTTTTCCTCCTTCCGAATAGTGCGGGCGAAGAACTCACTCCAGAGCAGGCGGGGGCGGGCCTTGACAACTTCTTCCCGAGTTGCGAGATGAACCATGCTTTCAAAGTTCCTCACATGTGGATGAACGCTGGTGTTGTCATAGGTCGTAGCTAGTTGGATCAACTGGCCAATGTAAGTGATGGTCCCGTCAACCTCCATATCCTCGTGGCGGATGATCGCTTCGGCGACGGCTTCGGCTTGATCGGAGGTTCCACCGAAGACTTTCGGAACTTGCAACGCCTTGATGCCGCCATATATATCGAAAGACATCCGAGTCGCAGTCAGGTTCTCTTCAGCAGTGCCCAAGTCGTGCAGCAAGGTAGTCAAGGCCCAAGTGCTGGGGCTAGGTTTGACGAATATGTCTGGAAAATGCAGCTTGGTGATTGCCATTCCTGGACAAGAGTGAGTATAGTGTCTTGATATATCTCAGTTTTCATTATAGTGCACACCATAGTAGTAAACTCATTGAGTGGTTAAGAGTCTCGGGATGGAGGACACTTTCACGTAGTCTAGGGTCTTCGCGACTGCAGAATCATCATATGGAAATGGGATCTGATCAAGCGAAAGTGGTTCAGGTTCATTGATCAAACGTTGTTCATTGAAGATAGCACCAGCGTTAGCTGGTACGCTGGTCCAGCCATTAAAAGCAGTCTAGTCTTGACACATTTTTTCTTGAGGATGGAAATAAACGAAGTGGATTGGAGAAGTACTGCAAGCGCCATCAATCACTTATAGATGATTACCTGTGGCCCGGAAGCCCAAAACCAACCGAAACATAAATTAAGCAACGAACTTTCAAGGAAGGAACAAGCGGGATAAGCCGGGGGTACATTTTTGGTTGAAACTACAGTTTAAATAGTTTAAGCTTGAATTCATTAGGCTTGCCCTACATGTAGATTTCAATGTTGTAAAACTCCGACGTTCCCTAGCAATGCATGCTTGTATCAAAAGCTTACGGGTGCAGAGCAAAGGGTAAAAAGAGCGTAACTTGTAATTAACTTGTATGTGCCTTACAATGCAAAGGTCCAACTGTAGACAGAAAATAAATAGCGAAATGACATTGGGAACAGTGCTATTCCAGCTGACAGAATATCATCCTGCCATTTCACATCACGACACTAGCAGACTCCCGGATCGCACTGGTTTCCTCCAATAACGCTGTATCCGTTCTGAACAACCACCCGGATATCACCATTTGTTTCATCAGAAATTGCATTCGCAGTCTGGTATTGCTCTGCATCCATGGCCATACTCTCCACAATCGAGATAAGTTCGCCTTTGGAGATGCAGCCACCAGTGTTCGCGCCCAAGTACGCTGTGTATGCTGTGGTGAACAGACAGGTGCCACTGTCACCAGGGTCTGCGCAAAAGATACCGCAGGCATAAAAGTTTGCCAGTCCTTGGGTAGCAGATCCGGACTTGTAGCAACCAGTGTAGTCCGGCGCATTGACGCAGAACTGGTCATGCGAATTCACGTTCAGCCCTGAGAATTTGGGTGAATCCATTCTGGCTGACACTACCGCTGCCAGCGTCGCAAGTGCAGACGCTGGTGGCACCTGCCGAAGACAGCAATCCTAGGAAGATTGCAGATTTCAGATAGGTCGATATGGCGGGCATTGTGATCCTTAGCTTAGGGTTGCTTAGGGATTTGTTGAATGCTTGGAGAAAAATGGGGCCGAAGGTGATCAAAGAAGTTGAAGGATGAATATGTATTCTTTGTTGTCCTTGGAGAGAACTTGAGGAGGTGATTGACGATGAATACGTGGTCTTTTATAGTCCTCGAGAGTGGCTCTAGTTTCTCTTTTGAACGACCAAGTTCCTCGGAATTAAGGCTCGGTGACCGATAGGACGCACCTAAAGGAATGACCACTCTTCAGACAAGATTCAATCGCTTTCTATTCAAGACTCGAGGTCGTCGAACACTTCCCCTTTAGGTGAATGCTTCGACCTTGTGGCGCTTTCTCCACATGGCGACTTAATTTACTAATTTACGAATGTCTCGGTCACTTCTCCGGTGGCCACAGGGTACCCGTGAGCTTACCTCAATCCTACTCTGTAAGGTCGCTGCGAGGTTGCCATTTGCGTCTGCTTTGCTTTCCAATCTACGATGTTAGAATAACCCCTATTATTCAACACTCGAGATTGGTGTCGATCACTTCCCATTTAAGTAGGTGAATGCTTCGACATTATAATGGTTTGCTCCAGGCACTAGTGAAGATCCGTTCTCATATGCTCACTTACCAAATATGTCTCGGTTATTTCTCTAGTGGCATTTCAGATCTTACCCCAATCTTACTCCGCAAAGTCCCTGCGAGGTTACCATTTCCGTCTGCCTTGCTTTCCAACTTACGATGTTGAGGTATCGAGACATCAGTCCGCAGGTCTATCTACCTAGGTAGCCCTGGAGGTACACTTGAGTTTTGTCAGCAGAACTCCAAGCACTTTTCTGCGATACTCTCGGCTCTTTCCGCTACCCGTGTTTCACATGTAGGAAATACACTGAGAGAGACGCCTACAAAAATATCGAGTATTTACTTTGCTGAATCAGGGTAAGGGGAATAGAACTAAAAAGTCAGATGAAAATAATGTTACCTCTACGGCCGAAGTATATACCCTTGGACTCGATCATATCAAACCCCTGACTCGTCATGCATCGGATCCAGTGGACGGGCGCTGGTGGTGCTATTCGACTGCGTCTCCCATGTGCTGGGTGTTCCAGATGTTCAAAGGGTACCTTCCTTTAAAGACGGTGTATCTCGACCTCTGGGCCTAGCATCCTACTACTTTTTATGAAGCAAACCTATTCTATATAGAAAGTACATCTATAAATGACAGTAGTATAGGGAAGTGTATTTTCAGCCGTTAGTTCATGTCAGTTACTATTGTTCAAACATGATATTAGCCTATCTATATATTACTTACTCTAAATGCTTTGCCTATTCTCGTACTTTACACGCTTAAAACTCATACTAATGGTGATATAATTAGGACATTATTTACGCACCCGGGCATATCCACTCACATTTTTAAGGGTTGAGAAAATCGATGTGTACTTACATGCATGCATGTATGTTAGATTGTGTGTACCTTATGTATGCAATGACTACGCAAAAGATACCCAATCTTAAACGGTATGCTATCTTTCCATCTGGTGCAGCCTCTATATTCTGATCCCTTCGCACCCGTGTCTAGCCATCTTTTATGCTGTCACAGCTTACCATCCACTGCTGCAGAGCGAGGGGACTCTCTATTCTCCGTGCAAAGAACGCCAGTTTCCGCTTTCAAAAAACGTGATGGTTTCCCATGGCAAGCATAAAGGCCTGGGAGGGCATCATATCGTGTTGCCAGGCACTTGCTTCTTGTACGATTCACATAGATTATTGAAATACTCCCACAAGGTCTAAATCAAGAGATTAGAGCAGCCAAAAAAAACCAAAGAGCCGAGGCGAGGAGCTTAAAATGATATCTACATTTCAAGTCTCAAATGAGTCGAACCCGACGATCTGGCTTGGGCGATTTTATATCAAGTCACGTGGAGCGGGATAACGTAATCCCGAGGCAACAATTTTCCCCGAACGAGCATTGCCCCCGGATGTACTTTATTTATACATATAGACCATTTCTCCATTGTACAACCCAATGGCAGACTCCTCGAGCTCTGCTGCGTCCTCGGGCGCTGGCAAGCCCCAGGCGGCCTCGAAGCCGCCTAACCCAGCATTCAAAATGATGGGTACATTTCTGTTCCCAGATTTTAACGATCCCAAAAATGCTAATACTGCTATGATCAACAGGCCTGCCTAACATGCGTTTCAAACTGCCCTCTCGGAATTGGATGATCTTCCTCACTATTACTGGATCATTCACTGGCGCTCTTATATACGATCGTCGGGAGAAGCGTCGCGTGCAACAAAAGTGGTCGGAGCTCGTGGCTCACATTTCGAAGGAATCTCTGCCAATCGACCAGATGCGCCGGAAAATGACGGTGTACCTGGCTGCACCACCGGGAGATGGCTTGCGCGTGGCCCGGGATCACTTCAAGGAATATGTCAAGCCTATCCTAGTGGCCGCGGCATTGGACTACACAGTGGTCGAAGGGCGACGTGAAGGCGACGTGAGAGCCACCACGGCGGAAAACATTCGCAAGCTGCGCCGAAAGGCCGGAGAGCCCAGCTCAGCCGCCGAAGAAGTCGGCGTGGATGCAGTCGTTGCTGCTACCCGCGCGCACATTGGGGTTACTGACGAACCGGGCCCCAAGGGTGACTTGGTCATCGGCCGTCACACCTGGAAGGAGTATATCCGAGGCTTGCACGAGGGCTGGCTCGGCCCCTTGGATGCACCACCTCCGCCTCCGGAGGAGTTGACCGCGGATACATCGAAGGACGTCAGTGCTGAAAAACCCGCTAGTCTCGCGAACCCTGAAATTGCGAGCATCGATTCCCCCGAGTTCTCCGAAGAGAAAAAAGACGAGATCCCAGAGCCTAAGATCGAAGAACCTGAGAAGGAAGAAGAGAAGGAAGAAAAGCCTGCCAAGCCAGCCGGTCCTACTCCTGCATACATCTACCCCAGCGAATACTCCTCCGCCACCCTCCCCCACACCATCCCCCAATCCTTCGACAGCTCCACCCCAGTCGAATTCCCCCATCTTCTTGGTTTCCTGAACACCCCGATCCGAGTCTACCGCTTCCTCACACAACGTTACCTTGCCGAGGACATCGGTCGCGAAGTTGCCGCAATTGTCCTTGCGAATAACGCACGACCATACCACGAAGGCACTTCCAACACAGAGTCCGAGTCCACAAGCCCCAGCGTTGACTCCACCCCTTCTCCTGACAACTCATTCACCGATCTCCCCGCTCGCAACTATGAGCAGCAGACCGTAATGGAGGCTGCTGAAAGCGAATGGCACAAGTCTGTGCACAAGCGCGAAGAAGACGAGAAGGAGCGCGAGTGGCTCGATGATATCGTGCTTGATCAGCGCATTGCCTCGCGCATGCAGCGCGCAATCCTTTCTCCGGAAGATGAGGCGCGTTCTCATCGCATCGCCGAGAAACAGGAATACATTCTTGGCGAGGAGCGTCCGGCTCCCGTGCCTTTCTGGAAGCGCATGTGGATCGATTACGGCTACGGTGAGAGTGATGAGGTCCTGAGACGTAAGCCCATCTTGGGTAACATCGATGGAGAAGACGGACAGTGAGGTCATCTTCGGACATACTCTGCCTGATCTTCACTATTTGAAATTTTGTTATATACTACAACGGTTATGGGATGGATTCTTCCCTGGCATTCAGCACGGCATGTGTTGGTCTTTTTGTTTAGCATATTGTGACTCCCTCCTCGGCTTGTATAGTAAAGGCGTTTTATGTCCCCTTTTAGAAATGTACATTGATGGAAATATTGTTTTTGATTTTGGAGTAGATTGTTCTACGGTTAGCCCTTGATTGGCAATAGATACTGGTACATTGGATTCTCCCAGCACCTGTATACTCACCACTTGGCATCGGTCAATACCAGAGTATATTTGCTCATCCCGTGTCTTTCTCTATGTTTTTAACCTTCTTTTGTTGTCCCAACCTTGCAACTGCAAGGTTATATCGCCAGGCAGCCACGCAACTCATGATCCGAGAGAGAATGGGGGTGGGAGTCCACACGGTCCTCCATTCGCATCAAATCAGTTCAGCTCAAAGACCGATGACTCGGGCCACTTCTTGCCCGCCTTCTCGGCGTAAGCAGTCTTATCACTGCCCCACTTGTTCAGAATGTCCAAAGCAGCGGTGGCTTCGTCGATAGTGATATCGGGGGAATCGAGGGTAGCAAGCAGGTCCTGCTCGCACTGCGGCTTAGATTCAGGGATGAGGAATTGACGACCAGACAGGCCGGCCTGCACGTGTGCGACACTGCCCTTGTTAGTCGAGAGGTAAGACTCATTCCACTCTTCGAGATTCTGGGTCTTGGGAAGCAGCTTGTCAAATTCGGCATTGACAACCTCAGCAATCTTCTCGGGAAGAGGCTCGGCGAGGCTCTCGAGAGACTTGCGGAAGCGAAGCAATTGAAGGTGGAGAGTGGGGTTGGAGGGATCGATAGAATGGGCGGCAACAAGGCACTTGACGGCAAGGAGGTGCTTGTCTGTAATCGTGTTAGCATGAAGGCCCCGTCTTAAGATTCCAGTAAATTAACTCACTCTGTCTGGAGTAAACCTCAAACCCGAGGCACTGGGCTTCGATGTTCTGAGGGCTGGAACGAAGCAAGGGCGCCAAGAACTTCATGGCATCCTTCAGGGGATCCTGGGTCTGGACCAGGGTGTTGCCCAGAGGATCAGAATCTTCCTTCTTAGTCTCTCCGTCGGCACCCTTAGCATTAGCGGCAGCTGCTTTCCTTGCTGCACGCTTGTCGGACTCGACCTTCTCCAAGCGCTGCTGTTCCTTCTTGGCCTTCTTGAGGGCCTTCTTCCTCTGGTTCTCATCGGTAGAATCGAGTCCATTAATTCCGCTGGGCATCGGTCCGTGCACGAGATCCGGCTGGTCATGAAGAAGTAGGTGGGCCTTGACGGCACCGATAGCCATTCTCGTATAGAAGGGATGCTCGCGCAGGCGATCTTCCCAGCGCACCATGTCCACGTAGGCCCTGATCATTCCCTTGCGGAGAGAGAAGCCGTGGAAGTCGAACTGATCCTCCTGCCAGGTATCAAAGATGTTGTTAACCGAGTGGAAGCGCTTTAGGGCAAGACCAAGCTTCTTCTGTCGGAGGAATGCCTCGGCGTCCTCCGTCAAGAACCAGGTGCACTGCATCTCGTGGAGATCACCCAATGTGCCACCGACAGTCTCGTTGCGAGTGAACTTGCTCATGAGTTCCAGAGCCTTCTCATTATCGTTGTTTCGGAGCACGTATTTGGCCGCCTTGGTGTTGATATGGCGATCCTTTTCATCGAGAAGTCGAGCCTTCTCCATCTCTTCTGCTGCCTTCCCTGGGTTTCCGTAATGCTTCCAGATCCGCGCCTTGGTCATCTGATATTCCACAGCCTTTGGTGACAACTCAATGGCCTTCTCAACGTTCTCCATGGCCTTGGGGAGGTTGCGGCTGACGTGATAGTCGTAGTGTTGAGCCAGGAAGTAGTATGTGCATGACAGGAACTCGTTGTTGTCCCCGTTCGACTCAGCTGAGCCGTTTGTTGCCTTTCCAGAGAGATATCCCTCCACCAATTCTTGTACCACGTCACGCTTGGCCGGGTTGACATAAAGCTGCTTGATGTTTACGAATAATGAAGGAACACCCTTCTTCAGCATGCGCTGCAAATAGGCGTCAGCGGCCTGCTTGAAATCCTCTCCTTCCAGGAAATCGAGAGGAATGCGACGAGCAGCATCACAGCGGGGGTTTTTCTCCACCCACTCATCGTATAGAGCCTTCAATGCCTTGTGGTCGCTTTCGGGGATAGCCTTTGCCTTGATCAAGCCATTGTAGTAAATCGAGTTGTCTGGGTTGCGCTCCAGAAGAGCTGTATATGCGGCCTCTGCCTCGGTCTTGCGATCCAGTCGCAGAAGATAATTGGCCTTCATCTCCATGACTGCGAGCACATCAGTGCATCGGTATCCAACAGCCTCGAGGTGCTCTAGAGCTCGTTCGACGTTTCCAGTCTCCGCAATAATCGTGTTCTTGTACAAGGTGGCCTCCGAGTTCTCCATATCGGCGACATGTGGTGTGGCACCCTTCAATGTGTCCTCGTAGGTAGTCAGAACCTTCTCGGCTTCTGCCAAATCCCCGGCCAAGTGATGGGCGATCGCGAGCGCGGTCCAGTTCTGGCGGAAGCCCGGACGAGTTTGCAGCATCGCGCTGCGGCTCCGAATGTATCCCTGGTAATCCCGCATCTGCATCTGGAGCAGTGCCAAATCACGCTGAATAGGTTGCGATTCAGGCTCGAGGCGCAGGGCAAATCGGTATGCTTTGATGGCCTCCTCGTAGTTCTTCTCCTGGCGCAATAGCAACCCATAGACGTGCCAGGTGATATGCGACTTCATATCATTCTGAAGAGCTGTCTTGGCGAGCGCAAAGGCTTCCTCCAATTGCCCTATCTGGCTCATATTCAGAGCCTTCATAGCTTGCGTGTCACCATGTTTGGGGTTTTTGCGAAGAACCTGGTCTGCTGTCTTGATGCCTGTGAAGTAAAATGTGGTTAGACAGGCGGAGGTGGTTTAAGGACACTTCAGAGGCCAACCTTTCTTATACTGTTTCATCTCAAAGTGGTGAACCACTTGACGAAACAAGGAATGGTCCTTGGAGCTCAATGTTTCCGGCATTGTGGGCGATGCTGACGTCGAGGGACCTGACTTGTGCGAGTGAGGAATCGATGTGTGCGGGGGACGACTTCTCCGAGTCCGATCTTGGCAGAGCTAATGGGCCGATAAGAGATAACTGCAACTTCTTCAGGCCAACCTTGGAAGCAATGAAGCAGGTGGACTAAATTTTTGTTTTGGATCAGGCTGAGATGCATGACATTATCGACAGATACATACTTGCGCTCGCGTATATTTTTACCGAGGCGGTATAGTGCGCAAAATCCATATCTCATGATGCACACGTGGTTTGATGTTGTACATGCTGCAACTTTTGAGTGACTCTTGAGTGACTTTTGACTGACTCTTAGGTGACTTCAAGAGAACAACAGCATTTTATATGTTGAACCAGAAATGATTGCTCAGTTGCTCTTAAAATCTTGAAACCGGCCATACTCTATGGCATGAGCCACTTCTCTTAGGTAGTACTTCCGGACTCCAGGGCTATATCATACAATTCTCGCCCTTTTCATACAAGAGCAGAAACCCAATGTATCCTATTACAAGCGAAGCGAGGGTCCAAACTGACAGATATCATGTCAAGAATGTACAAATATGTACAATTTGGGGTGAGGCCTCCCCGAGTCTAAAGAGTTGAGTTATATAGCGATGCTAGTGTACTGTGGCAAGCCCTTGCCAAAAGCTATTTCTGATGCGAATGGCGCCAGCTATCGAGTGCTTCTTCCCAGGTAGAAGAGACAGTGCATTTTTCTGACACAATCCCCCACGTTCGGGAACGAACGATCTCTTCAATAGTGCGCTCATTGCGAATTAAGTTGGCCAATGACTCAGTCCGTGCTTCACGTGGAAAGAAGCGAGCAGAGTACGGGTCCAGACGCTCATCTACTACTCGTTCCCGATCTCGAGCGGATTCAGTTTGTCGAAGAATCAAATCGGGATCATCGGGATCCGGACTTGTAGCCACACCAGCGCAGTAAGTGAGAACGTCTGATCTCGTTTGCCAAGATGGGAACAACACTTTATCCTTGAAGGTCTGGCAGGCTGCAGACTTGATCCGAGAGCTAGATTCGGTTTGTCGCACCGCTGTTGACGACGGGTCAAATCCTTCCTGGGCTGGTGTAATCAACGCGTTCAAGTTCTGTGTAATCGAGTCATCGATGGTAGATCTTGAAACTCGGAGAAAATCTGAACGAAAAATAGGGAAGTCAATATAAGCTGGTATCAAGATGGCACATTTCAAACGAACCTCTGAGTAGTCTCTCGTCGAAACAGAACCGAGGCGTCAGCGCCGGAGCAGCTGTTGATGAGGGCTGTGACATCCTCCCACGGATTTCCTCCCCAGCTTCACGATTCGATTTGATCCAGAACCACTCCAGTTTGTTGAGGAAGCGAGTATTGTTATTTTGTTATTTGATGGAGGTAGGTCGTCTAATGGCGTTAAGGTTGTATAGCGTGGCGTTGGCAGTTGTGATGGGTGAAGTATAGTCCACTGAGACCTAGTATAATATGTTATGAGCACAAGTAACGGACAGCAGTTCCAAGGTTGTCGGTGAGATTTGAACAGCCCAAGCAAGCTCTCCGTCGACCATCGTCGTCATGCCGTAGTCAGCCTTAAGCTCCGGTCCGTTTTGGGACTAGCTCGTTCCATTATATGCACGTGACAGCGCGTACTCGTGTCCAGGGGCGTCGCGTCCCCGCTTATGCCAAATGGTCTTTCGGAGAAAAAGCACTTGTAAATGCCCTTGAATTCATTTATTGCATCTTATTATCATTGATACTTGAAATACCATACCCAACATGCCTGAGCTAGCAGAGATCCACCGCATTGTGCATTTCATTCGTGAGCACCTGGTCGGGAAAACCCTGTCCAAAGTACAAGCACAACATGACGATATTATATTTGGCAAAGTTGGCACCAGTGCTGCCGAATTCCAAAAGGCAATGCAAGGGAAAAAGATAGTGGGAGCAGGTCAGCAAGGGAAATATTTCTGGATGACAATGTCTTCACCACCACACGCTGTGATGCACTTTGGGATGGCTGGTTGGTTGAAGATCAAGGATGCCGACACATACTACTATCGAACCGACAAGCCTGCAGATCAGGAGTGGCCCCCCTAAATATTGGAAGTTTCTGCTGGAGACAAGTGACGAGTCGAAAACAGAGGCAGCATTTGTGGATGCCCGCAGACTGGGTCGCGTTAGGCTGGTGGATTGCCCCGCTGATGAGATCCGAGATCATACTCCGCTCAAGGAAAATGGGCCTGATCCAGTCACCGATAAAGACACCGTGGATGAAGCATGGCTGACAGAAAAGCTGGGAAAGAAGAAAGTACCGATCAAGGCTCTTCTGCTCGACCAGGCGAATATCAGTGGAATAGGAAACTGGATGGGGTAGGTCTTCCAGTCAACCAAAGCCATCGAATTTACGGAAGCTGATCATTTCCAGAGATGAAATCCTCTATCATGCCAAGATACACCCAGAACAATACAGCAACACTTTGAATGCTGATCAGATCAAGGATCTACACTCTGCCATTCATTATGTCTGCTCCACATCTATTGGTGTATTGGCAGACTCAGAGAAGTTTCCTGAGCACTGGCTTTTCAAGCATCGCTGGGGCAAAGGGAAGAAGAACCAGCCCGCCGTCCTACCCAATGGGGATAAGATCACTTTCCTTACCGTTGGAGGTCGGACCAGTGCCGTTGTTCCAGCTGTCCAGAAGAAGACTGGTCCTGTGGCCAAAGATATTGACGAAGACGTTACAAAATCGGCACCAGCTAATTCGAAACGGAAACGTGTGGTCCTGAAGGAAGAGAGCGAATCCGAAGCGGAAGAAGCGACACAGACTTCGAAGCGAGGAGCCCCAAAACAAAAGAGCCCCACTGTGAAGAGTGAGTACTTTGAAGAGAAGGCGAAGCCCGCCGTTGTTGGCAGAAGACGATCTACCCGTACATCTAAGTGAGGTGTATATGAAACTCGAGTACTAGTCACTACATCTGAATGTAAAGAAATTCCGTATTTTTTTTATCGCAAATTCTCATCACTCCCCTGAAAAGAAATAAACCGACTTAATATAGACAGCGTGTCACAGACTACTCAGAAGAATAGATTAACGTTGTTGTAAAGGTGAAGAATGGTGGTTAGGTTAAAGCCACATCAAAGCAATGGCCGACTGAAATACAGGAACGCCTTAAACCTGTCGACCTGACGTATCAGGGCAAGGAACCAGAAGATGTCTGTTTATTGTCGAAGGAACTACATGTATGGAAGCCAATATTACGCATGTAGTTATGTATTCACACTCTAGGGATCTTGATCCAAAGCAAAGTTGTATAAATTGCGCCTGCCTGAAAAGTCCCGAGACGTCTCCTAAGTAGGAGAAGCGAACAAAGAGAAATGAAATTGTACCTTGCAAGACTCATGCTATGAGCAAACCATCCAATGTCTCCGAGAAAATTTGAAGATTGTTCTCAGTAGGCGAGTCCCTAATCACAAAATAAATCTTCTCAAACCAGCCCTTGAACTCTTCTTTCATGAGAACCTCGTACCAACAGTCGGCTACCTTCTGGACGGGATGGCGAAAGGCCCCACAACCAATGGCACCAAGGACGAGGCGGCGGTGACTATTGTGTGCTGCCGTGCGTAGAATCAATTGCATTTTGGCTATCATGAGATATTTCTGTGCCTTGTCCTTGTACGTGAGTCCGTCGCCTTCCGCTAATTCAGGGTTGCTCCGCGCTGCCATGCTGATAACGCTAACGGTAGGGTTCTGATGTAGCTTGTCGTCCACTGACATGAAGCTGTACTCGCTGTCAACGCTGTTTCGGAAAACGATCACATTGGGTGAATAGAGGCACTCCAGATCCTTCATTGGGTAGAATCGGGTATGGAGAGTATCGATGAGAGTGCTTCGGTAGCAAAGTTGTTCCTCTTGGGCTCGAGAACCATTGAGCCAGCCCCCACCGGGTTTATAGGCATTGGCAAAGTTGAGAACACATACTGGCATGTAATCGTTCTCGCTGCCAGCATCTCTCATCTCGAGAGCCCGGTCATATGTGTCTCCTTTCACGACCCTAACCACAGTGGCCAAGTTTGGAAACTCCGCGGAATTATAGTTCAGGGCAGGAGCGGTCCATTTGTTCGCCATATAACCAAATCGAGTTCCTTCCAATTCTGTTTTAGCCAAAATCTTTATCGTGGCTTCCTTTGTTGTTGCGATAACATCCTGCATTGTTGTACGCTTAAGGCGTCGTTTCTTAGCCAGACCAGGGTCTATTGCCTCACCATCAAGGCCAGTTGTTTGATTGGAGTCGGATGTGAATGTCTCATAGATGGTACTCATCATTCTGGTGAGGCCGCCACTGCTGTGACTATTTGTAGTTCTGGCAGGCGATTGGTTCGCATACTGAGAACCTATTGATTGCCCGGACCTTGTCGACCCGGATATATTGGACTGGAGAGACAATTTCCTTTTTGGCATGGCTTTTTCTGTATTGAAAGTGATATATATGCGAAAGAAACAGTAGAGAAGTTGCTAATTTCATGAAGACGAGGGTTCCAAGGGCTCTTTATGGCCCATGTTCGCTCACCAATTGGCTAGATGTAAAGAAATATACATATTCCCTACATAGTACCAATTGAAAGAATAGGAGAACACAAAGACTTGAGACTCGAACCGTGGGAAGTGGGAAGTTGAAAGAAACATCAAGTGGGTCACGTGCATACTTCCAATCGGACGAATCAGGGCAGGTGCATCCCGCATAAGGCGGTGAGCTTATCTCCGATCTCGCCACCATGACAAAGCGAGGAACGCCGTTGGCTTGTCGCCATCTCGCAGAACTATTTTAATTTAAAGCGATGTCTTTATTCTGATTATTCCTTGCAATAAAATTACACAAATTTAGGCCGTTTCTTTCTTTTTATTCAGGGTCGCCCAAAGCAGCACTCCGCCACAATGAGCGCGATCCTGTCAGCAGACGATCTAAATGATTTCATTTCGCCTGGGGTCGCGTGTATCAAACCAGTTGAAACCCTTCCACCCAAAGATACAAAGAATCAAGAAGTATGTCCGCTCATGATCCCGTTGGGGCCGTGTAATATTAGAGTTTCTTTTACTGACTTTCTAATTATAGGACGCCTATGAAGTAACGACAGAAGACAAAGTCCAGCCTGAGGATCTACCCCCCCGCACAGATTTCTTTGACAGACTGCCTCGCTTGCTCTGGCTGCGTTACATCCGCCGAGGCAGTGTTGATATCGCTACAGTCTCACGCCGAGGTCCTCAATACACTCGATGCGCACCCGGAGATTCCCTTGACGCATGAGCCTCATGGCGTGAGAGTCAATAATGCCGAAGACTCTGGAGAGGGCAAGATCTTCGTGGCCAGTGTCAGCCCACAAGTCAGGGCAAGTCTGGCAACAACCTATGGGATTTCGGAGAAAGAAGCGGGGTACATGATCGACCAATTACTTAGTGGCCCGCAGGGTTTGCGTGGCGGGGGTAAACACGGCAATGGATTTACATGGGTTGTCGACACCAATGCCATGCGAGAGGCTGTACTGGTACTCACTGCAGATGAGGTTTCGGACTCGCTCAACTCGGGGGAGTCGTCAGCAACGGGCCAGTCAGATGACTCTCTTCCCAAACGACCTATCTTATCCTCAGCTTGTCCCGGATGGATCTGTTACGCTGAGAAGACTCACCCGTTTATCCTTCCTCACCTTTCGCGACTCAAGTCCCCACAGGCTCTGTCGGGGACCTTCCTCAAGTCCGTTTTGAGCAAGTCTCTCGGTGTCCATCCTTCTCGGATTTGGCATTTGGCAGTCATGCCCTGCTTTGACAAGAAGCTAGAAGCTAGTCGGGAAGAACTCACGGATGTGTCATGGCGACAGGAGGATTCTTCGGGCTCTGAGACACAGCCTGTTCGCGACGTAGACTGTGTTATCACTGCTCGTGAGCTTCTGTCTCTGGCTTCGTCTCGAGGGTCCTCATTGCGAAACCTGCCTTTGCAACCTCTGCCTTCGTCTTTCAACCCGCCCTTCCCTGAAAAAACCCTCGATTCTTTCCTTTCCTTAAAGCGCTCTCGCGCGGAACAATCTCTAGCTACGGGTACTTCTGGAGGCTACCTACACCATGTTCTCATGACTTTCCAAGCTCGCAACCCAGGCAGTGAACTTGTGATCAACCGCGGACGCAATGTTGATGTCGTCGAGTACGTGCTCATGTCCACAGAGGGCCAGCCCATTCTGAAGGCAGCTCGCTATTACGGTTTCCGAAATATCCAAAACCTTGTTCGGAAGCTCAAGCCCGCGCGTATATCGAGGCTTCCGGGTGCGAAACCAGCCGCTAGACCCGCCGCAGGTCGCCGCCAGCCTATGTCTCGTAACGCCGTGTCAACAGGCAACTCAGGATCAGATTACGCCTACGTGGAGGTCATGGCCTGCCCTGGTGGATGCACGAATGGCGGTGGCCAGATCCGAGTCGAGGACGCAAGGGAAATCCTTGGTCCTTCCCAAGGAGAGTCACTGGATGCATCTATGAAGCCATCCCCACATGAGCAGCGCGCGTGGCTAGCTCGTGTCGACGAGGCTTATTTCTCCATGGACTCTGAGTCTGAGTCTGAACTGGAGACTCGGTCTCAGCTGTCTTCGTTGGCTGACAAGGAGGCTAAAATTCATGAACGCTTGCGGTCCTGGTCAGAATACATGGACATTCCTCTCTCTAAGCTCGTCTATACTACCTATCGCAAGGTAGAAAGTGATGTTGGCAAGGATCAAACGCCTGCTAATGATACGAGTCGGGTTGTGGAGCTTGCGGGGAAGATTGGTGGTGGTTGGTAACTTTTGTCTGCTTTATTTCGCTACTGGAAGATCCACCCTTGCCATGGACTTCTTCGTGACCTCTTTTTTGCTTTATTTGCATGGCGCCGGGATCTGATATTTCTTGCATGTCTGGGGGATATACCCATATTTTCATTTTTCAAGTCACGGTCGATGATACATGAGGTGCTGAATTGTTCTAAGGTTATGACACGATAGATGCATACAAAAAGGTGTAAATAGGTTCAGATATGATCAATGATATTAATGAAGATTTCAAAACATTTAGCCCTAGCCCTCCTAAATAATTTCCGTACAAAATGAATCAGAAGACTTTCTATACTTCCAGATCCATCCATGGATGGATCGGGCCTGGATGTGATGACTAATTTCCAGTAAATGCATGACTAAGCACCTAAAATCCCGCGCGAGCGCTCCAGAAAGAAAAAGAGTCCAAGTATCTCAGCCTCGAGTCTAGTTCCACCTCACAGCTTTTATCCTCCCACCGGACACGATCAAGCCGCGCGCAAAATAACCATCTCATCACCGCACCACTCCCAACCCCAACGATGTCTCGCGAAACCTACCAGGTCCCCTCGATGGGCACCCAGACCAACTTTGACCAAGCCGGTGGTTTCGGCAATGCCATGGCCATCGACACCCCCTCAGTCACCTACCTGTGCGGCGAGTGCTCTGCCCGTGTTCCCCTGAAGCGCGGCGACCAGATCCGCTGCAAGGACTGCGGTCACCGTGTGCTGTACAAGGAGCGGACCAAGCGGTAAGATTTTCCTCGGGAATTAACATGCATATGCGCGAGGCATGGGCTGACTTTTTTCTTGCTTCTCAATAGTATGGTTCAGTTCCAGGCTCGGTAGACGTCTTATCTACGCAAAAAGAAACCAGATGTTGGAGGTTGCGATGGCTCAGGCGTAATCGGTCTGAGACCCTGTGGTTTTGAAGTCTTTCCCTTTTGACGAATTATGCATACAATGGCGCTTTGGGTTGAATTGCACAAACAAGTTTTTTCTATGATCTCGATTTACATGAACAACCAGATATGATGTTCTGGCCATGTCCTCTAGCCCTAGTCCAAGTCTGGACTGTGAGGACAGGCTTCGGCTCTTTTCTTTTTAGGAACAATTATATTAGTGTTCAGAATTAAATCACTTTTCTCATGGACCCGAGATGCCCGAAATATCCACATATCTAAACGTACATCAGTGCATCAGAACATACATAACCAAATCCGAAAGCTTCGTGGAGCCGAAAAGATTATGCCATACTAAATCCAACCTTACAGAACTAGTAACAAGATTCTACTTTAAAGCTGGTTAGTTACTTCAATGAATTGCTCCAAGTTTTTCAGAGACTGCCCGCTCTCGATTGCCCATCGTGCGCGGCGCACGCCTTCTTTCCAGCGGCCGCCACCAGGGCCACGCTCGGTGATGACCAGACCATCGTCGCCAGGTCCCATGTTACTGGTATCGGCCTCGCAAACACCCGAGGTGACAAGGAGACCAGCCACATTCATGAGAACAAACTCCAAGATGGGGTCATCCCGTGGAAGCTCATTCCGAAGTATGCTCATCAGCTTTGCCGCGTTTTGCTTGGGCAGTTTACCTCCACCGACCTCACTAAGTGGGTGACTAGAGAGGCCAAAGTCCGATGGCTGGAGCTGGAAGGTGTCGACCTTGACGAGCGTACGGGGGTTGTTGATATCATCTTCACTTGACTCATCTGCCTCATCCACTGGGGCCTTGTAGTCAGGGTTCGGGTACTCAGAGAGCCTCCAGCAGTTTGTCTTTCCAGCGCAGCTGATTTCGTCCATGTCCTCCGCGCCACACACAATCATGGCTTTCTTCGCGCCACTTTGTCTGAAAGCCTCGGCGAATACTGGACCAAGACTTTGGTATGCCACACCAACTACCCGTGCTTCCAGTGCCCATTCAACGGGGTTGGCCAAAGGGCCCATCAGGTTGAAAATCGTTCGGAGGCCAAGAGCCCTGCGGACAGGGTTGGAATGCATCATGCCCGGGTGGAAATTCGGAGCGAACAAGAAGGAATAATTGGTTTTCTCGTAAACCTGGGCCAGGTTCTCAGCGGTGACAGCTGCGATCTTGGGTGCCAAGGGCTGGATGGCATTGAGGACGTCGGCGGCGCCAGAGGTCGACGTTTGAGCGCGGTTGCCATGTTTAGCTGTCATCAGAATAGGAGATGCAACGATTGAGGAAGTCGTGGAAATGTTAAAGGTCGAATGGGAGTCTCCTCCAGTTCCAACAATGTCACACTATACATCGCGGCCTGTCAATATAACTCTGACAAAATGGAGCGGGTTTGCATATCGCATACCAATCCACCCTCATAATTTCCTGCATTCAGATTCCGAGTCTTGATTATTTTCGTAAGCGGGCCTTTCTCAACTTGGCAAGCAGCATCTCGCATGCATTGAGAACATTTCGCAATCACATCTGCTTCCCTATCCTTGCCGGTTGAGTGGAGCAACGTGAGGAGGGCAGCGGTCTGAATATGAGATAGCCGATCCTCAAAGATTAGCGCAAAAGCAGAAGCAATCTCCTCAGCATTCACAGCGGGGAGATCTTGGGCGCTGACTCGAATGCCAGCAGCCGCGGGGTAGGCGAGTCGCTGGAGGAGAGGGGCGATTGAAATAGACTCTGGTCGCTGAGAGGGAGAAGATATAGATGATGTCGCCATGCTTAAAAGCTTTGTAAGCGACTATATGTTCAAAATAGCCCAGCAATCCCAACGGGGTTTCACAAGCTTAAAAGATACCTGCGACATCCATCAGAACAATGACTCAATGAAAGACGTATATAGACGGCAGAATATTTCACCGCCTCTAATGCGCTTTACCCTTTTAGGACCCTAAAAATATCATTTGCATTTCCCGGGGGCTTGTCTTGACCTGTGTATATCACCTTTTTAATTATTTGGGGCATTGATAAATTCACCAGCTAAATTCACAATGCCGCCTCGGTTAAGAATCTCGTCGCTTCACCAAATTCCTCGATGCCAATATGAACTCCGAATTACCAGGAGCGCATCCAGCGCTGCGGCAGTCACGCCAGCTGCTTCAATTGAGCAGATGACACGCTCACCAGCTCCCGTATCAAAATTCCCTCCTACCCAGCCACCTTCGCACCGCAATCCCGAATACCGCCGGTCGCAGCTCTTACGGTCATACACCTCCCTTCTCCGCACATCTCCTCTCATCGTGCTGTTCCAACACAACAACCTCAAGTCTATGGAATGGGCCGCCATCCGACGAGAACTAACCATTGCTCTGCGAAAAGTGGATGAGAAGATTGCCGCCGAAGGCCGCACTGCGCCTGCCCTCGCTCCTTACATTAAGATCCAGACCATCCAGACCAGCATCTTCGAGGTGGCTCTGCGCATCGTCGAGTACTTCCGCCCCAGCGAGGCTTCCCTGGGTTCAGGAAAGCCCCCCCCAGTGCAATTGATCCCGTGACACAAACCTCCGCCGAGATCCCTGCGATCTCCGGCTCGAAGGATGACCCGGCCTTGACGCACGACTTGTCTCGCACTGCCCACCAGGCAGTGAAGAACATGAAGGGCATGCACGAGCTTTCTCCTCTGCTCGTCGGCCCTGTTGCTGTTCTTTCCATCCCTACCGTCTCGCCTGAACACATGAAGGCCGCGCTGTCAATCCTCGCCCCCAAGGAATCCGGCTTCAGGGCCCCTACCCGCAAAGCAAACCCGGAATATCACGAGCCCATCGTCCAGGACGGCCTCCGCAAGATCAACTTGCTTGCTGCCCGTGTCGACAACCAGGTGTTTGATATCGATCAGACCAAGTGGGTCGGCAGCATCGAGGGTGGCATGGACGGTCTTCGTTCCCAGCTTGTTACCGCCTTGCAGAGCATGAGCTCCAGCGTTGCAACTACCCTGGAGGGCGCGGGCAAGAGCATCTACTTTACCTTGGAGAGCCGCCGGAGTGTTTTGGAAGAAGAGGAGAAGGGACCGGAGGGCGACAAGAGCGAATCGTCCTAATCTGGTCATGGTCATTTTGATTCATTTTCCTGTATAATAGATCATTATTCTGCGTTTCGTCCTCAAGACACCCTCGTCCTACTTCAGGATCAATGTATACTTGCAAGAAAACTACTTTGGTGCATCATATTTACTGTTTAGCCCATAAATCATTGCATTCCCTGTATAATGTTATGCAAAATACAGACTGCGCTTAAAGGACAAGTTCCCTCCTGTTGTATGTCGACAAAGTTCACCATCTACTCCTGTCTCAAACGCAGTTTGGCGTTCATGCCCACAATGCAGCGCACAAGATCCCAATCTCCATGCAAACCAACCCAGTCCGTAACAAGAATACCCGTCGAGCAGTCCGCATCATGCTCTTTGCCTCGGCGACAGATATAATCCACGACAGCCGGGTTGACCTTAGCAGCAACCTTCTCGGGCCAAGTATCCGTCTTCCAGAAGTTACTAGCGCTCAAGAAATTGACGTAGAAGGGGAAAGCCTTGGTCGCATGCATATCAGGCTGGACACCAAACGGATAGCGACAGCAGCTAGCCCGATCAATCTGCTCCGAGACGAACTTGATCTTCTTCTCGATATTCATAGTCTCCATCACCTCGTAGAAATCCTGAATGCAGAGCTGGCCACTGGGACACTTAGCATTGGGAGTATTATCCGCCCACGCAGCGGCATCAATACCCCAACCATTACCACCGTGTTCGCCCTTCAGCTTCTCGTGCAAGTTAAAGCGACGCATCAGAATAACCTTGCCACGCGTCTCGCCCAGAGTCGGGATCTTGGGCCGCACCCACCACCGACTCCCCGCCTTGGCGTAGTGGTCGTGCAGGATACGCGAGAGCTGCTCGTCAGTCGCGTTACCGGTTCCCTCCCGCTTAACGGAGACGATCAGCGTCTCGGACGGGTTGCGCTCGAGGAACTCATCGACTTCACGCATCAAGTCGCGGAAGTACTTGTTTCCCGTCAGCGAGATAGGGAACGCGCTGTGGACGAGGATCAGCTCGTCGCGCGCCGCATCCTCGGGGTATTGCGGCTGCACGCGGATATCGAAGAAGCGAACGCCGTTCTCGAGCTGCTCTTTCGGGCTCACGGCCTGGCAGCGCACCGAGGGCGGCGCGACGTGGCATGTGGGCGAGTTGTGCGTGCCTGGGATTGACAGTGCGGAGACGAGGGTGTCGTCGCGGAGCTCGCGCATCCAGGCGTTCAGGTTTGCCGAGGAGAAGATTGCGAGGAAGGATTCTGGGGTCACAAAGACGCCGGTGAAGCGGTGTTTGGGGTTCTCGCTTAGTGCTTTCATTCCTGCTGACTCTGCTGTTGGGACGGGAACTTGGATCTGGTATCTCTGGCCTTCGGCCTCGAAGATTAGACGCATGCGCTCCTTGTCGGAGTGGATGAAGGAGCGTAGCTCGGTCTTCTTCGTTGCGAATGGCTCCACGTGAATGTCAACATCCTTTTCCTCAAAGGGACGGCTGTCCTGTTCGATGGAGGAAACCTCGTCGTTGCGGGTTTGGTTGGTCAAGACTTGGGTGAAGTTCCTGGCCATTGTGCTGAAGGCAGTGAACCCATCTTTCTCCGGTGCCTGGAAGCGCTCAATGCGCTTCAGGGCGATTGGAGTAGAGGTGTTGTTGCGAATAGTGAGGTGCTCGGCAACCATGGTGAATTGGCAATTGGAATTGAAGTCAGTGCAAGTCCGTGTGCGAAGGGTTTGTCTCAATATGGATCGGAACCGGCTGCCTGGAGAGCTGAGATTGAAGTGGATTACCCCTCCACTGGGGATCAGCGGACGATCTCCGATCGGGGAGCCCTTGTTCTTGGCACGCAAAGCTGATTCGCGTGGATGTCTCGATTGCAGGACAGAGCGGAGATCTTCGAGATCTGTACGGAGTAGGGCGTCCGATATACGATGTAGGCAATTAGTGTCGCGCCTAGCTCGGCCCTGGCGATCTGGGCCTAACGCCCCCGGGCTTACTCCGTACAATTGCATATTGCCCAGGTGTACGCATTTGCTTCGTCATCTGCCAGGAGTAAAGCCATTATGTCTCTGTATCTTATACGAGAGGAAATTTCAATGTTTTCAATTTCTCCGATTCTAAGATTGAGGTCATCGGGGTGACAACCTTGGTTTCGATTTATGCCTACCATGGGTGTAGATCTGTACCTTTATCAAAAGACATAGCATACATGTACCTACATGTAGGTATATATTGTATTTATTGATACAGAATGTGTTATCTGGTCCTCACCATATCACTGAGCTTGCTTCAGAGCCACTTGGAGATTGTCCTTTTCGGCTTTGGTGGCATTTAGCAATCTGGGAATTTCCACGGGCACGGCTTCACCTATGTCAAATCTCGCAAGGAGCCTGGGTACCAATTGCTTCTGCCACTGCCGACGTCCCAACTCGGTCGTTGCGTTGTAGTCGCTGTACCACAGGTGCTGCTGCGGGGGGGAGTCAAATTTTTTGAGGGTAACCGTTTTGTCTTATTGGGATAATGTCGGTTGTGTTCCTCAGGCATACATGATCGGTGATAACGTAGTAAGGCTTTGGACTGCATGGGACCGAACGACAGGATCATCGCTGTTCATATCTGCCAGCATATCCCAGAAACTGACGATCGTTTCCAATGTTTTCAGATCAAGCATAGGGACGGTCTTTCGTCGCTTGGTCGACTGCGCCTGGCTCGGCCGCTGATTTGAAGTCGAAGATTGCATGCTTGGCTCCGATAGCTTGTAGGTATCGTCTACCGGGGTTCGCTTTGGTCTCCTAGTGTTGATATTAGTAAAACTAATCACATCTCAGAGTACACTATACTCACAGACGTAGCATCGTTGGCAGTGACGCCCCAGTAGCGCCGGTGGGTAGCTTCCAAGGTTGGCATTTTCAAGGTTAAAATTCCCTTCTCACCGAACGTGGCGGCCCTAGACCCATTTTGCAATTTCCTCGAGTCCTTCTTAGCCGATACTTATATCAGTTTCTGTAGGAGATACTGGCTGGATTCTGTCGAAAGAGGTGAAATGGGACAGACAATGATTGGAGCTCCAGTGGCCCTAACTTCATCCCCCGAGTCACTTTCCCTGATCTCGTTGTTTGTCGAAAAGATTCAGTAGGTCGGTTCCCATATCATTATCCACTGAGGTTAAGACAAAAAGATGGTAGTGCCTAAACTTGAACTTGTTTGCCCCGTCGTCACTTATAAACTCCGATCTTCGAAGCATCTGATTGTAGAGAAATCAAATATCGGTGATATGGCTCTCTCTTTCCTCTTGTGGCCATTTTCGTCGTCTTCCCGTAGATAGAAGCACGGAACCTTCATAGCAAGGGGAAGGGACCTAACTGGAAAATTTACTTTGTTGTACGTTCTTGCCTGGTCTGCGTATTTGATATTTTCGATGAATATGTCCTGGCCGTACACGAAATCTTTAGATCGTGAGTCCCTTGAGAGCTTTTTGCTAGCCGGGAACGTATAGCATCTTGGTAAATATGTGGTTGAAGTTGAGAAGTTATCACCAAGGCTCGAGGGTCGACAAGCACTTTTTAGTCCTGGCAGGGGTGTAAGTTGAAGTCGAGCAGACGGAAGTGGGAGGGAATGAGGAACCTTCCAAGGTTCAAAGGTTCAAAGGTCCACGGGTTGGATAACTGCTTATCTTATATTGTTATATGGACTAGACATGTATCCATGGATATATATGAAATATAAAAATCCAAGGAAATATCTGAGAACGTGGACTAGTGTAAGTTGAGAGAGGCCAAGGACTAAGGGTCCCTAAAAGCCATCGTAGCATCCACATTGTTACACTTATCAATATCAAGAACCAGAACATTGGAAGGAGCCTTGCGGGATGGAGGTGCTATGCTTCACTTAGAGAGATGGGATAATGGCCACTGGCCTCTTTGTAGCAAAAGGAATGAAAGAGAGAGAATGGGAGTAAAAAAAAGAATCCGTACCCCAATTACTCCTGGCGAGGATTGAAACCCTGACCAGTTTCACCATTGACTGAGCTTCCCAATGCAGTGTCATCCTGGCTCATTGTTCCACCCAGCAATCAGATGACCTTGTGTCTCTCACCCACTCAGCCACCCAGGGAGGATTTTGGCTGACTACCTTGGACTAGGGATAAGTAGACTGAATCCATTTGTTTGTATGCCTCTTACTCCAATTATCTCTACTAATATAACTGCCTTTTGAGCTCTACTTGTTAGTCTGCCTCATATTATACTGCCCTGATGTCCATGTAGCCTATGTGATATTTATTTGCTTAGAACGTCCCAATTGATACTTCACAATTGACTCTTCGTAACATTTCCAGCAGCAATAATTGTTATAATTGTCTAGTAATTTGAAAAATAAACAAAGGCCATAACGTCAGTGCCATACTTCCCCCATACTTGCATAAATGCGGGGAGATCACGTGGGTAGCATCGGTTAGCGTCGGCGTGCGGGCAGAACAGTCGATGCTCGGCCAAATAAAATAGACACAATGCTCCTTTTCTCTTCTGGAATTTCAAACATCTTTTGAATCTGTCTCTACAATATCCCTTTTATAATGACTTTCAGCCGCAGCGGGGGCCTCGCTGCCCGCAACTTCAGGCCTTGTCTACCCCAGAATCGCCTCCGCATTCGCTCCACCCTACCTCCACTTTTGTCCCGGAGATTCCATGCCAGCTCTCTACTATGGGGGATTAAGTCCCAAGTTCTAAAGGATGTTGGCGAGGGTAATCTATACCTAATTCCTATCTCATTGCTCAATTTATTTACTTACAATTACTAGGCATCACCGAGGTCCAGATCATTCAATGGTACGTGGAAGAAGGGGCTCATATTGAGGAATGGAAGCCCTTGTGCCAATATCAGTCGGATAAAGCTGTCGATGATGTGAGTGCTGCCTCCTTAGTTGCCATATCATGGGCTAATGGCTAACGAACCCAGATTACTTCGAGATACGAGGGCGTTATCAAGAAACTACATTTCGAGGCCGATGATACAGTACCTACAGGAAGGGTGTGTATTACCTTTACCCTTGTGCACTCACACTGAAATTGCCATACTAACAGGCTTCGGTAGGCACTCTGCGACATCGAAGTTGCGGATGGAAAATACCCCGATGATAACCCGCCGCACGAATCAAGGGCAGCGCCGTCTGAACCTACTCCAGCCCCCGAGGTCCCAGCTCCAACTCAAGCAGCCGAGTCCTCTCCAATAACCCCTCCTCCTACCAATGTTCTGGATGAAACACCCAAGACAAAACATGCATCCCTTGCAGTTCCAGCAGTACGCGGGCTATTGAAGAGCCACGGCGTGAACATCCTCGAAGTCAACGGAACCGGCAAAGACGGGCGGGTGATGAAAGAAGATGTGTTGAACTTCGTAGCCCAGAGAGACTCCCCAGCGGCTCCAACATCAGTGCCCGCCCCAGTGTCGGGCTCACCAGACACACGGCAATCAGAGTCAATTGTCAACCTGACCCCGATCCAATCACAGATGTTCAAGACAATGACTAAATCCCTGAACACCCCACACTTCCTCTATGCCGATGAACTCAAAGTCAACGACATCACCGCCATCCGCAAGAAGCTTGCCAGCGACAAGCGCGATCCTACCAAAATCACCTTCCTCCCCTTTGTCGTCAAGGCCGTCTCACAGGCTCTGACCGAGTTCCCAATCCTCAACTCCAAAGTTGATGTGACAGACCCCGCAAAGCCAAAGCTAGTCATGCGTGCCAAGCACAATATCGGTATTGCTATGGATACGCCGAATGGACTGATTGTTCCGAACATCAAGGACGTCGCTAGCCGCTCGATCTTCGACATTGCCGCTGAGATCGCGCGCTTGAGTGCCCTTGGTAATGCTGGCAAGTTGACGCCCGCTGATCTCAGTGGTGGTACTATCACCGTGTCGAATATTGGCAATATCGGAGGCACATATGTGGCTCCGGTGATTGTGCCAACGGAGGTGGCTATTCTCGGCGTGGGTAAGTCTCGAACTGTGCCGGTCTTTGATGAGGATGGACAGGTTACACGCGGGGATATGGTTAACTTCAGTTGGAGTGCGGACCACCGTGTCATCGATGGTGCGACAATGGCGAGGATGGGTACCAGGGTTAAGGACCTGGTTGAGTCCCCCGAGCTCATGCTTCTAAATCTCAGGTAAATTAGACAAGTCACAGTTGATAAAAGTACTTAGTTATATCTATATAATAACATCTGAGTACATCTAAGACGCTGGTTTATCTAGTTTGCGAGCTCCAATATATTATATATTGAGCTCTTTAGTACATCATATAGAGAAAACGAAAGAGGAAAGAAAATATAGAGATGTCAATTGATATGAAGGCTCTCATGAAAACAAAGGATATCGCGAAAGTCTGCCAAGCCAGACAGAAGCTCGAGATGCGAGCTCTATCGAGAACGCCAGATCTAAAACAGACCGGTGACATAGCCAAGCCGGCCAAAACACCAAACACCATTGGGAGGAACAACAAACCCGAAAAGGAACAGAGAAGAAACAAAATGCTAAACAATCCTCCATGCATAGATCATACCCATTTTCGCACGAACCCACATGGGATGAGAGATCACCGACAATCCCACCGAGTACACAAGTGAACTCACTCCCATCAATCCACAGAAAGACAGAGAGGAAAAAGAAAATCACTTATACTCGGCAAGCTTGTCAGTAACAGCATCAACAACGTTCCGCTGCACCTCCTCCACCGTGCCCTCAACATTGATAGTAATAGCATCCCACTCTTCCTTGGGCTCCTCAAGCGCCGCAAGCTGCGAGTGCACCATGTTCTTCTTCATGTAGTGTGATTTGCGCTGTGTGACACGCTGCATCAGCACCTCCTCGCTGAGCTTGAGGTAGATGAAGTGGATGTGCACCGATGGCGAGCCGTATGCAGCGACGCGCATCACATCCCGGTACTTCTGCTTCAGCGCGGAGCAGGCTACTACCACGCCGGTTGGTGGGTGGAAGTTGTTGGTTTCTGAGGGGGAGAGGACGTCGATTGCTGCTCGGCGCAAAGAGATGAGCCAGTCCCAGCGGTCTTCGTCTGTGAGTGGTGTGCCGTTGCCCATTTTGTCTTTGTTTGCCGCGGGGTGGTACTGGGGTTCTGTTAGTACGTGTGTATGATTGGGGGTGGTCGTTCGGGAGTTGCTTTGGGCGCAATTGGGTAGATTGGGTGTGTGATGTAGTATGTCTGTGTTCAGGTACTTGGTACTTACGTCGTCGCCTTCTAGGAATGGGATGGCTAGCTCCGTGCGTAGGACGTTGCCGACGGTGCTCTTTCCACACCCTGCTGGCCCGGTCACGATCCAGATATGTTGCATTTCAGCGGGTTTGGGTGTGGAGGATGTCACTCCGTTGGTTCCGTTGGTTCCGTTGGTGAGGTCGGGCATGATGCGCGCCTTACTCACGGTGGAATCTACTATGGGAGCGTGGGGAGGCTGTGGTCGTTCCCCTGCGGAGAGCATGTTGTAGGAAAGAAAAGAGTTTGGTTCGTTTTTGGGGGGGAAGATATGGAGAGTTGTCTCTCTTTTGGATTTGCGTTGTAATTTGGGTCGGGGTGGAGATATGACGCTGCAGTGATACACGGGAAAAGTGTTCTATAACAGGTCTATGTTGTATAAGATTCAGAAATCAGAAAATAAGAGAATTAAGAGAATAAGAAACCTTGGAGCATACTTTCTCTAAGTACTTATATTGTAGGTGGGTCGGGTAAGAAAAGATTCAAGCAGAAGCCGAGTGGGGGACAACATTCGTACGGTTATTGGTTCTTGATGTTATGTACATGTAGGCTAAATTGGATATTGGACTATATCCGGGGTGAATACATATGTAGGCAATCATTCAAAGAATATAGGATTATAGGTATAATTATCTTCTCTATTTACAATATGTATACTTTGCTATATTATCTCTTAATTGAACTACTATACATTGATAAAATACATCCATACAATACATCTTGACGCAAAAGTATCCTGATGATGTCACGGTATTTGGTATTACCGTAACTCACCCCCACGCTAGAAAGACACCGCCAGTTGGGATACCTGAATCTGTCTCCTATTCTCCCCAATTCTCCCCAATGTTGTGGGATTTTGTGGGATTTTGAATTGATCCCACTAATACCTGCGTCATTTCAAGGTTCTTTATCTCTCCCGTGCCGAACAACTGGCCGAGTAAGTCGACACCGAGAGCCCCCCCCACACTCTGGGAGATTCGCAGATCCACCCGATTCTTGATCGTACGGAGCACACGGATTGCCGATACTCAATCCCGTGAAACACAGAAACACAGGGGAGACAAATGTTCCGGGAAAAAAATATAGGTCTCATCCGATAGGACATATGAAAGGACACGAAAACATGAGAGGATATGCATGATGATTCCCTACGGTCACACCGACTATACCTAGGTGTGCCTGGTAAGCATGAGACCCCGGTCATTGCTTTCCCCTCAAATCCGGGGAAGAAGAGAACTTCCAGCGGGGTACGGAGTAGACCAGTCGAATCATTGTTTGGACTAGAGCTCGTTTTCCGTTGGTTTTGTCAATGGTCATGAGGGAAGCTGACTGCGGCGGGAAGCGGATTCCGACATTTCCGATCTCGTGTTTATCCGGTGTGCTTCAGAGGGTGTGCTGGGTTCTGATCCGTATGGCTAATCTGTATTTGGACGTTTGAAGGACAGCGCATACGGGCTTCAGGTCCAATCGGTGGGAAATCTTGAAGAGTCGTCCCTCTCAGTGGATCTGACATGTCTGAAGAGCCCAAAGTCCAACGGGTACCTAGGTAGTTGTAGATCAGTAGAATTGCTTTAATTGTTAGTTCCAGCACGAACACCGGGGGGAGTCCAAGCGGAGCTCAATATGTAAAGCGTATTAGAATATCGTATGTGGATATCTATCAAGACAAGTTCTCATACAATCACCAGTTCTATACAGGTCGGATATCAGTCCAGGGCGGGCCGCGGAGGCGGTATTACATAAGCTATCTCCAGGCCACCGCGACAGCTCCAGATCATCAAAGCTCCGACTTATTGGTTCGGGCCTCGATAGCTGCAGCCTCAATTACCTCCACTATGGCTTCGCTCTTCTTCTCCACCCCCGTCGACATCGACGTGGTTCTCGAAGACCTTGATGAGCGCCAGACCGTTGATGTCAAGCTCGACAAGGGCCGCCGCGAGCGGGTCCCTCTGTACATGGATGGCGAGTCCGTCAAGGGTGCTGTGACCATCAGACCGAAGGATGGCAAGCGACTGGAACACACGGGGATTAAGGTGCAATTTATTGGCACGATTGGTGCGTGGGAACTGCCATCCAGCCTCTCCCGGCTGAATTCGCCATCGCAAACTGGCCGCTAACACCTTTATCTTTCGGAATACAGAGATGTTCTACGACCGAGGCAACCATTATGAATTTCTTTCCCTGGTCCAGGAGCTCGCCGCGCCCGGCGAGCTGCTCCACCCGCAGACCTTCCCATTCAATTTCAAGAACGTCGAAAAGCAATACGAGTCTTACAATGGCATCAATGTCAAGCTGCGCTACTTCGTCCGGGTGACCGTCTCGCGGCGCATGGCGGACGTCATTCGGGAAAAGGACTTGTGGGTGTACTCGTACCGCATGCCACCTGAGAATAACAGCCCTATCAAGATGGACGTTGGTATCGAGGACTGCCTGCATATCGAATTCGAATACTCCAAATCCAAGTATCATCTCAAGGATGTGATTGTTGGCCGCATCTATTTCTTGCTCGTGCGACTCAAGATCAAGCATATGGAATTGTCTATCATCCGGCGGGAGACAACCGGATCCCCGCCAAATCAATATAACGAGAGTGAGACTTTGGTGCGCTTTGAGGTATGTGGTTTATTGAACACACTTGATGTGATATAATGCAGACCGTGAGAATGCTAACTTGCGTGCAGATCATGGACGGTTCGCCATCGAGAGGTTAGTGAACACCTGAAAACTTCGGACTCCGCCACGGCCACTAAGCCGCGCCCTTAATGATTGTCGCGAGGGTTGGCAGCTTGGGGTAATCTTGGGCATAACTGACTCGCTATAGGTGAAACCATTCCAATCCGGCTGTTCCTTGGTGGATTTGACTTGACGCCGACATTCCGCGACGTCAACAAGAAGTACTCGACAAGATACTATCTTAGTCTGGTACTGATTGACGAAGGTATGCTTTTAATTACTCCATTCTCCATTCTTTCCCCGGCCTTTCCCGTCCTTGGCAATCCTCAATTCAGTCCATCACACGTCCCAAAATGCGGGGTGCAGAAACAGGCAAAATGCATGCAATAGCCGTCGGCAATTGAAGTTACCTAATACAGCCATCCAAATCGGCCTGTACCACTTCGTTGCCGATTTCCATCTGAACCCCCTAAAACCCGACACCCCCACGCTAAACCTCTTCTGCTACTCTCCACCGATACCTTTTACCATACACTCTTCCCCATTCCTGAGACATCATTGGCCTACGATCTCAATGCTAATCTCAAACTAACCCAACAACAGATGCCCGCCGTTACTTCAAACAGTCCGAAATTGCGCTCTACCGCCAAGCCCCCGAGATCGCCCCGAACGCCCAGATCGCACAACAGCAGCAGATCCAGCAGCAGATGCTCCTCGAGCAACAACGCCAGCAGCCCGCTCTTCCACCGGGCTCTGCTACCGCTGGACCCGGCAGAGAAGCCACCGCGCCGCCTCGGCAGGAGCCTCAGCCCGTTCCCGCGCCTGCAGCATAGACTATCCTATTCTATCCTCATTATCGCTCGCGTCGTTCTGCAGCTCTTGGTACCTGCGGATCTCTTCTTCTATACCCGCCTCTTGTCTCTGATCTCGATTTCCCCTACTCCTCTGCTACTCACTATTCCTTTTGCGTCCATTGATCCTCTCTCACGGCTATGTCACGATATCACCCTGTAGTATACCTTACTCTGCCTACATTCGTGCCAAACTCTGTTCCAAATCGAACTTCATTTTAGATTCAGATCGTAGCATGTCTCCCTTTCTGATGTATTGGCCCAGAAGAATCCTGAATATATAGTATAAAGTAAAACAATGCATTGATCGCCATAGTACATAGTACACACACAGCCGGGTATTAATTCACACGCGAACAGACCCTACCTCTAATACTCAAACCTACCAATTTCCTGCAACACCTTCCCCAGCGCCTGGAGAATCTGCCCATCATCACGCTCTTTACCAGCAACCTGCACAGCGCGCACAACCAACGGATAGATCCACTCAAGATGCTTCCGATAATGGTGCTCCTCCGCATCCCCAGCCTCGACAACCGAGACCGTCTTCAGCGAAGGCGGATCCGGGATAGCCGACGGCTCACTCTTCAGCTCCACCATGCGGAGCAGCAGATGGAGCAGGGCCTTGCGGGCAGGCGTGGGCTGGGGCATCAAGCCGCGTAGCGGCTGATCTGCGATATACGACTTGAGCGAGACCGCGCAGCGCAGGAGGAGATATGGCGAAATCGAGCGGGCGAGCAGAGTCCGCGGGGATGGAGCGTCTGCTTTTGTCTCGGCCTTGGCTTGCGAGTTTGCCGCGAGCTCGAAGAGCGTGTCTAGGAGGACGTAGGCTATTCCTGGACGCACGGTTGGCGGTGGGTCGAAGGTGCGGCCGGGGCGTACTGTATAGAAGTCCTGTAGGGGTGCGTTTTCGAGGTCGCTGGTGGGTAGGTCGAAGCGGAGGGGGGGCGTAGATGAAGGAAGAGTGGAAGAGAGCGCGGGCGAAGTCGCGGCGGACGGTGTCTGGAATTGCTGCTGCTCCGAGGGATGGGAGGATGAGAGTCTTCAGGCGGGTGAAGGCTTTGATGTCGAATGCTTCGTCTGCGGTGATTCGAGCGCTCGGGAGTTGTTCAGTTTGGAAGCCGCGCGCGGAAACAATTCCATTTGTGATATCGACGATGCGTTGCCAGAACTCGGATGTTTCGGACTCGTTTGTCTTGGTGTATTGCTTTTCCACGTAGGGGACCGCGACTTGAAGAACGTTCAGGGATACTGTTGTGGCCTTTTGCCATAGGAACGGCTCGCGGTCTTTCCCTTGCCATGTGTACTTTTGCACAATCAGAGCACCGAGGTGTTCGAGGGATTTTGCAAGAGCACCATTCGTGAATACGTCTTGCTTGATGCCGAATTCGGCAATGTACCAGCTAACAAGATCGATGGTGCATTTCGAGAAGGCCACGAACGCTGGCCTTCTAGTGTCGCCGCCGGGGCTCCATTTTGATAGCGCTGAGTCGGACAGTTCGGCAAGACACAAGAGAATATCCGGCTGGGACTCCTTTTTCTCTAGGCAGAGCATCTTGATACAATCAATAACTAACGCTTGCAGGGCCGAGGGTCGGTCAACATCTGGAGAGTAGCGCGGGGAGACCGAATTCCACACAAGCAAGCTGAGATGATGAAGGACGCTTTCGATGTGTTTCGTTGTCAGCTGGTCTTTGTAAAGACGATAGACCTGTTGGAATGTATGTAAATAGGCCAAAGCAGCATCCTGGTTAGGTTGATCCAAGTCAAGCATCTTCTCATCGCCAGCAGGGTGTCCGTTCGCCCAAAGGAGCCATGCACACTCAAGAGCATCGTTGCTAAGTTCACCTCCATTCTGCACCCGGAGGAGGATTGCTGAGAGGCTAGAAAATGTTGCTTCGCTGAAGTCCAAAATATGCAAGTTAATCAAACTTTGTAAGTACTTTAAAAGTCGCTTCCATGAATGATCGAACTTCTCGTCGTGCACAAGGGTCTCGAAGAAATTCGTGATCAAATTTGATAAACCCTTGATCATCACCACTGTCGTATCCACCCACGCCTTGAAATCATCGGATTTTGCACTGCTCCGATTGTTCTTGGCTTGAAGTAGAGGGGTCTCAATACCCTCGGCCATCTTGAAGAGGACCATGTTTAGGCACAGACGCCACGCTTCGGGGGAGAGCTGCTGCCCGTAGGCGTCGAAGATTCGCAGAAGCGTATGGACTGCGCTATTTCGAATCTCAGGCCGACTGTCTGTCGTGATATCGACAATGCGAAGCAACAGCAGCAGCCACAACGAGTTCCGAGAAATAGAAGGGTCTTCTTCATGAGCCAGTTTAGCTAGCTCTTCTTCGCTGACGGATACATCAACATGGCCAATTGAGATCTGTTCAATCTGGCCCTGCAGAAAGTCCGAAACGTTCCAGAAAAACGAGGTGGTGGTGAGGGAGATATTGAAATCTTGGGTTTGGGACGCAAAGCCAGAGAAGGCATTCACCAAGCTCAAGAGACAGGGCGCTGGTAACAGCGAAAGGAAGTCGGATGCGACAAGATGCAAAGACTTATACGCAGCGCGAACCAGACGAGGGCCCGCTGGAAGAGCCGATGATCTGCGGTCTGTCGGAGGGGAAGACTGGTCCCCAGTTCCAAGATCTGGAGCAAGTTGGAAAACACCAGATATCAGATCGAAGATGAGGTGCCACCCGTCCACGAAAGTTTCTGCATACTGCTCCAGAATGTTGTTTAACGCTTCCAACGTCTGTTCATGGATTTCAATCACGGTTATCGGTAAAGACTTGGAGGTGTGCATATCCGATGCATAGAGCGAGGCAACCTGGGCCTTAAGTGTCTGCAGATTCCTCGTCTGCACTTGATTGTAGACTTTCTCGTCGTCTTCGTCCCTTTGTTTCATTGTTGAAAATACAAGAGAATTCAAAATCGCGCTTGCCTGCAGGCGAAGATTTGGACTGACGGTAGTATTTGCGGAAGCCGAGATGAGACTTTGCGTCAGTAGGTCCCATGCCGTGCTCTCGTCTTCCTCGAGCGAAGAGAGCCTCCTAAGATTCGCCTTGGCTAGTTCGTTTCCTTTCTCTAGTACGAATTTGAGTTCCTCATCTTGCATTCTTGATTTTCCGACAGTATGCGATACGCGCCGGGAACCTTGGTGCAAGCGTCCACTTGTTTGGGAGGATTGCGGCGTTCGAGGAAGTTCTGATACTTCCTTGGCATCACCCTGGTTGCGGTGCTGCTCCGTAAATGTTGACAGATTCAACAAGGCAAATAATATTTCCTCAAAAGATGAACTTGGGAAGTCGCTGGTGCTTTCGAGCATTTTGTTTGAAGCCGCTTGAACCGCAATCACCTCAGACCCAAGGTTGGCAGTTGGAACATCGTTTCCTGGCGTGACCGGAGTCTCTCCAGTCCCACTAGCCGATTTGACCATTGCACTTGAAGACATGCCAATTACCAGTCCAGTATATTGAAGTGTTTCGAAGATAATGGACCAGGCCGGCTGATCCAATGTCGGCCCCAAAGCAATTCCGAGGTTGAGCAAAGCCCGCATACAAAGTAGGTTCCTTGTGCTTAAAGACACGGGAGGCCCTTCCCCCGCAGTTGTTCCTGTGAGCTCGGTTGATAAAGGCGTGGAATTTGACAGATCCGCACTTCTCCGTTTCTTTTGAAGTGTGTCACCTTGCTGGGAGCCAGTGGCAGACACATTGTTTGGCTTGGCACTACCCGCACTCGCAGGCGTGGCAGCCTTTCCAAGAGTTGTTAAGAAAGCATCTCGGGGAACAGTCAATCTCAAAAGACCTGCCACATGAGCTAACTTTTGGAATGCTCGAACGAGGTTGTGGTAATACTCGTCATCTAAGGACGCACGCAAGAAGGTGGAACAAGCTGCTAGGACAGCGGGCCAACAGTTCTCTATTATCCCCGCACAAGTCTTGATGGCGGAGTACTGTACATGAGACTGCAAGTCCAGAGGATTGACGGGAACATGTGATTTTTTCGATGACGAGGTAGACTGCCCTCGGGTGGGTTCTGCCGTGAAGTCTTGAGAAGATCTGGCGGAGTCGGGTCCCTGAACAGGGCTCATAAGCCGATTCTTGCGTCTCTGCTTTAGGTCCGGTACCGTCAATGGAAGAATGAACTTAGCGAGCCCTTCGGCAAAGCTGCTGATACAATTAAGAACGAGGCTGTAAATGTAAGTGTCCGGCGGTGTGGGCGGATCTGTTTTGTCGAGGAGATCGATATATGGCGTACGAACAACACTCCACTGAGTGCTAATTCCAGGTACCTTGGTTTCACTTGGAGGAACAGTTGACCCAATGACACCAGCCACACCCCCTGTTTCAAGAGTTATTTGATCCTCTGTGGTGGACCTCGAGTGCTCCGCGCGTGAAGGTACTGTTGATTGATTGCTGACCCCAATCAACGAAGGCTTCTCTGAAGCTAACCGAACAAGCGCAGCCATGTGGTCGCGGAGGATGTCCTTTCTGCCTTCCTCGCCATCATACAAAGTGTAGATCAACCGCACAGCACCCGGCTCCGAGTATAGCCCTCGGAAAACTTCCATGCAGAGTAGTCGCTTCCAAGGCGCTGTCCCATCCGGTTCAACGAGATGGGTTATCAGACTCAATGCCATCTCACATTCTGTGGTCAAGAGAGACATATGACGCTTCAAAAGAATGAGAAGGATTCGAGCGACTCGGACAGTTTGAGCGAATGAATATCTCTCGGATAGACAACGGACGGCTAGTGGTAACAGCCGAATGCGCAGCACTTGCGAAAGCTCCGGATGTCCCACAAAAAGACGGCCGCTGTTTAGGAGAATACTCTCGATAAGCTCGAGCACAAAAGTCGGGGATAAGGTTCGTGTTCGCAGAAATTGCAGTGGCTCACCATCGATCAGACGACATAGATCATCCAATACTTGCAGTGCATCATAGGCAAAGTAGCCGATATCGAGCGGCTGGCCATCGACTTTGATAGTTGTGGTGACTTTGGTATCCTTAGGAAGGTTGTCTTCGCTCGAAACTCTTTCAAATGTCGATACAATCAGTTGTTGGAGAGTAGCCGCGGCAGTACTAGAAACTGCAATCGTTTTGCTTGCCTGTAATGTGGCGCATATTTCCAACGTATTCGCAAGCAGCTCCCCACTCAGTTCATTGGAATAAAACTGCAAAAGTGAAGGCAGAGATTGTAGAATTTTCAGCTGGATATCAAGGCCTAGAAAGCGTTAGCACGATTCAAAGGTGTTGATATGTTTAATCACTTACTTAAGCTCGTTGTCTCCTTCAGGCCCCCGAGGACATCTTTCAAACGACTCGAGGGCAATGACCGGGATGCAATTAGTCTCTGTAAGCAAATCACACCAATACCGGCCAGCTTCGCATGCCGAGTATGGCATGCAATGATGAATGGCTGGACAAAGTTCGGTTTGCGAACAAGGTCTAATGACGATTTAGCGATTGGGGACTGACAGAGGGTGGCCATATAGAATTTACCTGCTGCTATCTGAGCCTCCGAAGTTGATGGCAGTGCTTTGAGCTCATTCAACGATTGTTCAGCGGCCTGTCAGTACCTCATTAGTATGCCATGACAGATGAGGCCTAGAGAGTGATAACCAACATTTCGCAAATCGGAGTTTTTCCTTCGAGACTCATGAATCAAATTGGCAATCTCTGTCTGCAAGAATTGGGAGGACATTTTTGGTATAGGTTTGTTGTATCAAAGCATGGCCAGCACTGGCTAACCTTGGAATGCCCGAGGTCCCAATGTCAACGGTACAGGGAGCTCTCGATCGCTGATGAATAGATCGGTGTTTCAACACCAGTTTAGTTGCAAGAATGGAGCTTATATGCGAGGTTCATGTGAGCAACAAGAGAATAGTGACTGCGATTCTGTTATTACAATGATCCCACGATAGGATCAACAAGGCGTGGCATCTCCAACAGGTGCCAAGCCATCGATAAGCCGTATCGCACGTGACTGTGCTCCGACTTGACCGCCCAGCGCATTGCCCCTCTTGGTCGCAACATCCCTCTTTGGCTTCTGATCACACTTGTCTTGATATTTCCAGCCTCTGAAACCACTACTCGGCCCTCAACATGGCTGCTAAGGTTCCGAGGAATTTTCGGCTCCTGGAGGAGCTCGAGAAGGGCGAGAAGGGTCTGAGTGCAGGTACGGTTTGACTACTAATACCTCCGGCAGTGTCCGGTCTCAGATCACTGACGTATCTCCCTTATTCTTAGATGCCTGCTCATACGGACTTGCTGATGGAGAGGATATGATGATGAGCAACTGGAATGGAACCATCCTTGGACCGCCTCACGTCAGTTTCCGGCTCTACTCCACGCAACCAAACTATCGCTAATCTGCCATCGTTCAGAGCGTTCATGAGAACCGGATATACAGTGTGAACATTCACTGCGGACCTGACTACCCCGATAACCCACCTACCATTCAATTCGTCTCTCGAGTTAACATCCCCTGTGTTGATCCCAGCTCTGGCAAGGTATCAGGAGAATCGGTACCAAAAGACGAAACCTTTGCTAAGTGATTGTACAATAGGTTGATCCGACAAAGCTTCCAACCCTTGCGCAGTGGAAACGAGACTATACCATGGAGACAGTTCTGATTGAGTTGAGAAGGTGAGCACGAAGAATGGCACAAGACGGGTTATTGTTGGTGTTGACACTTTCAAGGTACATGGCCTTGCCCCAGCATAAGAAGCTGCCACAGCCCCCGGAGGGCTCGACTTTCTAGTCCAGCATATGTGACCCACTCGGTGCAGGCGGATCTCGGAGTATCAGGGCCGGCTTCATTTGAATTTCCTGACTTCTTCTCTTTTTCTATGACCCTAGAGCGTGTACAGTTTCTGCATGAAAGCATCGGCAGGGGTTCTTTTGGGCCCCAACTCAATTTCCATCCCTACATTAGGTATTCATCTCTAAAGTGTTCTATTTTGTGGAACTGGGCATTGCGGCAGGCGCCTGTTTACCAATAACAAAAACAAATGGTTTTTTCTTATCGAGTGGCAACATACGGAGAGAATGACTCACTTAGCCCACGATTGTATTGTCATGTGCAAATTTTAGCTGTCTAGCATGACGCAAGCAGAGGTTGTAGGACCTCAGGTCAAACGTAGGGACAGGGCAAGAACCTTGGGGGAGGTCAAAAGAAGTCAGACCCACAAAGGGCATCAAGGCCATCCAGGAAAGTCAAGAGGCCATACAAAAGCCCAAGGGCTGCAGAAAACAGCGGGACACACCTGGGTATACAGTGGGACAAGGCAAACAATATGTCAACATGCCTTGAAGGGAACACACAGTGAGTACCAGATCTACGTCTACATAAAAGCTTCTTCTCCAAGCGCCCGGACAAGCCGAACAGTTGATGAAAAAGGAGTTCGCGTCGATCGGGGGTAGTGTAAGCCCAATGACACTGTGCAACAAGGCATGCGCAAGCACAGGGGCCAAGTCGCGGGATCCAAAAATAGGAATAATCAAAGTGTTTCCTGGACGGAAACTTTCAGAGATTAAACTGAAAAGAACAGATACTACACTTGATCTAAGCCAATAGGCAAAGAGAGCTGAAGAAGAAAGAAAAGAAGAGGAAGTTCGGGGCGCAGGGGCGAGTATATATACGCAAATTATGGTCACGTGACTTTCGTCAAACGTGACTTTTGTCAAAGGCGGTCCTCACTGGCATTTTCCACTAACCTGATTGGGCCGACGGCCGCAGATATGTAATGCAGTACGCTAGTTCATTTTCAGTAGGCGGTATACGGGCGGTGTAACGAGATAAGATAGTTAACTACGGTTTTGGCTTCGGCTTCATTATTGGTATAACTATTCAACACGGCAGAATGCACAAAGTGCTGGTGCCCAAGTATAGTGGAGCTCATCGTTTTGCTTGTGAGAGATGAATCCGTACGTTTTCAGTTCTTCCAGCTGACAATATGCCTTCGATAGGCTTGGCACTTTATCGAGCACTTCTCCGACAATGTCGTCCTTCAGCCGCAGACACTCCGTGGCCGAGTGAGACCAGACCCCTCATTCGACAGAATTTCCGAAAATATAAGAAATTACAAAGCCCGTCACAAATAGCAAATGCGTTGAAGGCAGGCTACGAGGTATGTCAATTGAGTCTTCATCTGGGCTGAGCTTATATTAATATTTCCTCGCCATATGACAGGCTCTAAATCTCCTCTCTTTGTCCCGTACCAATCAGCATGATGCACACCGAGTTACAACTCTCATAGCCGAAGCCAGATCGCAGAAAGATAAATATGCTGCGATGCAAAGGGAAATTCGGCCTGTAGCGCCGGCTGCCAAATCCCTGACACCCAAGGAAGCCAAAAAAGCACAGTCAATTCGCTTCCAGGAGGAAACAAGTCGGCGACATCCGAACGCCACCTCCGTCCTAAACCGACCCCGGCCGTTGGGCGACAAGAAACGTAATGTCCCTGTGCTTGTCAATGCACGCGGGCTTCCGTTCTTGCGCTATAAAAAGCCGCAGCCGAGAAACGTTAGCAGTGTGATACGAACAAAACTTAGTCGTCGTTGGAACTGGATTGAACGACGAGACAGGCTGAAACTAGAACTACTTTTTGCGAAGGACGAAGAGGAGTGGGATCGCATCACCGAGACTAAGGAGCCATCCACTTGGTCTGAGCATCCTGCGAATGCCATTGCTGATGTCAATGCGAAAATCGGACGCTTCGATATGCGTACAAAAGAGCTTACAGATAGCATGTGGAAGATTGTTCTAGCTGAAAAGGCTTTGGCGGAAGAAGAAGCTAGTCAAAAGCAACCAAAGCAATGAGACCGAGGGATCCACCTCGACACGCATGTCTCGTTGCTATAGCAAAGTGCATTTCCCTGGCTCCTACGGCAGACGGATGTTGGCCAAACCAACGGCTGGCCACATTAGAGCCACCTACGTCCATGGGCATGCCATTGTCAATGTCACCCGAGATCATAATACAAAGGTTGGTTGCTCGAAGCGTCCAGAAGTCATGGTGGATTATCCATGTCAATCCGGCCTGGTATGTCTTTTATTGATCATATTGATCAATGGGCACCAGCTGGTATTTGTCGGAGTCACCGGACTCCAACATCAAGCAGCTCAACGCAAGACAATACCTCTCTTTCTTGTCCGCTGGTTGGACATTATCTTTCCCTGTACCATAGCACAAGTCCATGTGGACTTTCAGATCTGTATATTACTTCGTCTATCCCTGATACCAGTTCACTGGTTGCTCAGTATAATCACACCAATTCAACGAGGATATAATACATAATTTCATGAAGTAATGGCAGGTCATTAACATTTCTATGTATCAGCTCAAGCAGCCATTTTGAGCTTCTCAACAGCTGGCAAGGCATCATCGTCTTCCTCGTCATAATCACCCTTGGCCAAGCCCCTCTCCCACAATTGTCGGCCTGTGAGCTTTTTCTCCTCTTTCGTGACCTTTTTCTTCTTGTCCTCCGATTCCTTTTCTTCGCGTGCCCGTAGCTCTTCTTCCTCCTGCTCCGTTTTAAACTTGGCACTCCACTCTAAGAATGACTGGACAGTGACTGCTGTGCCTTGGAATTTCCGGTTCTCCTCCTCCTCTCTCTTCGCAGCGGCTTCCTCGATTTCAGCTTGAATGGCGTTTGCTCGCTCAGTCATAAGAAGCTCTGCGCTTTCCTTAAGTGCGCTGACCAGTGTAAATATCATCGGCATACCCAGATTCTCTTCGATGGTAAGCTGAAGAGATTCCATCAATAGGTCCCGGTCTTCCTGGACATCTAGCCGAGGATGCTTCACAGCATTGGGTGGAGAAGAAATGCCGAGATTTGGGCCAACATCGGGGTAGTCTTCCGGATAGGAGACTTCCAGGCATATCACAGGTTGTTCTCTTTCATCGCCGTCATATTCGAGGGCGTCGAGGGTTATGGATACTCGATAAGAGGTTTCGGATATGTCTAGGTGCCAGGTCTCGCTGTGAGCAAGGATTAAAAAAAAGGGTCTGAGCCGTCTAAAGGCCTTGTGTATTACTCACCGGTGATTTCATCAGGGAAAATTGAATCGAGCACTTCACGCTCCTCAATCTGGTCTTCACGGCCCATAGCTGTTGATCCGCCCGCGGATTGGAGGGGTAACGATTTGAGCGCCGGAGGTGCAGATTCTTCGGGGAACACCTCGTGGGGGGGACGAGATCGGTTCTAGCTGGATGAATTGGAAGACTATCTAGGCAAGACTCTGAGATGTCGCAATATTAACGAACTTGGAAAAAAAGATGCGCAAACCAAATCAACGCTACAAACGTTGGGGCCAAGCCGGGTCACGTGAATATATCAATTCAATTCTCCGCGGCTCTCAGTCCTGTAAACTCGAGATGTACTTTATATAAAGCTATTCCCATTCCTGGCACTAATGATAACTGTCCTCAGCTACAACGCCGAGAAAGAAAAACCTCTCTAAAAAGTATATATATAAAAATAAAGTCTAAAGAAAGGATTGGAGTGTATCTTACAACCATGGTCGGCCTGCCGGAGGATGTAGCTATTGCAATTCCAAGGTTCATTTATATGTAACCGATATAATAGCAATATTGGCCTCTACACTTTTAGTCTCTTATATGTAGCTCAGTTCTTCGAGCAGGTCATGCCTTATCACTCTAAGGCGGTAAGAAGCATCAATCGTACAGACCAGCAACAATACTGCGGTCCCACATGCAAACCCGTCAAACAGCTCCAAAATTTTGGAGGTTCGCTTTTTTTACTTCTCCCAGATACCCTGCAGGTTACAATTGTGAATACATTGTGCTTGATATTTGAATCGACATCCCGCATTTTTTATTGACACTCGCTGAATCCTGCCATGGGAAAGCCCAGACCGCAAAAGAAGAAGTCATCCAAACCCCGCGAAAAGTCCGTCCTCGGCCCTGGTGGTTCGATCTCGAAAGGCAACATGGCTCAAAATCCCTCGACGTTACTCGATCAAGCCACAATCCTCTTACAAACTGGTCGAGCTGATGAGGCACTCGTGGTTGCCCAGCAGGCTCTAGAATTGACCGCTGAGAACACCACTGCACAGCTCCCCGCCATTAACCTGCTTGGAGAAATCAATGTTGAACTAGGCGACATCGACACCGCTAGAAACTGCTTCCTTCAGGCCGTTCAACTTGATCAAAATGGCTCGATACCAGAATCCCAGGGCGGAGGCGCTGAGAAATTCCTATGGCTTGCACAATTGAGTGAGCAGGGTGGAAAAGACAGCGTCCTGTGGTTCGAGATGGGCGTGGCCTCCCTCAGACAGACTATTCAGTCTCTTGAGGGCAAAACTTCACCAGAGGAGATCGCCGATATTACACAGAAGAAGACCAAGTTATCTAACGCACTCTGCGCCGTCGCTGAAACCTACATGACCGATCTTTCGTGAGTTTCTCTATATTCTAAATCTTATGCGGGCCAACGCTAACATATTCGCTCAGCTGGGAAGAAGATGCCGAGGCTCGGTGTGAAGCACTTATTACGGAAGCCCTCCTTGTCACACCCGAAGCGCCAGAGGTACTACAGACTCTCGCCTCCATCCGGATCTCACAACTGCGCACCGAAGATGCGCAAGCCGCGCTCACTCGCAGTATGAGCTTCTGGAAGGACCTGGCCCCAGAAGATCTCAGAATTCCCGATTTTGCGGTGCGCATCAGTCTTGCTCGACTCCTGATGGAAGTGACTATGGAGTTCGAGGCTCTGGAAGTCCTCGAGCGCTTGATTCTAGAGGATGATCAAAGTGTAGAGGCCTGGTACCTCGGAGGCTGGTGTCTCTTCCTGCTGGCAGAAAAGCAACAGGCACCTAAGGATGCGACCGCTGATGAGCTTGCCGAGTCCCCGCGACATGTATCACTGGATGCTAGTCGTGAATGGCTCAAGCAAAGCTTGAAGCTCTATGATGTCCTTCAGTATGAGGATGAGCGGCTCCGCGATCATGCCTTGGAGCTTGTGCAGGAAATGAACAAAGAAATTGGAGAGGATGATGAGAGCGAAGCTGAAGGGGAGGGAGAGGGAGAAGGCGAGGATTCGGATGTGGAGATCGAAGTTGACTCTGACGATGAGATGGCGGATTCATAGATACCAAAAAGTGACGACCGCATGATATGATGTACATGTTCATTGATACAATTTTTGTTTGATTTGATACCACTAGAAGTAGTTTCTTTTTTTTGTCCCAGCTCTCTTTCATCATCGACACCCCTGAACCACAAAACCCAAACTTCTTTGATATCGCCACTGCAATTCATTCATCGGTTCCGGATTAAGTTGTCTCCGGTGAGGCAGATGCCCGAATTTTTGTCAGAGCAGATTTCAAGCGCGAGTGAAAACGAGTTTGTCTCCGAGGCTGGCATCTCAAACTCCTGCAAAATGGATTTGGTACCAGCCCCAAAAGGAGAGGCTTCGCTAAAGACCACCGTGGTCGAAGTGGAGGCCGTGGATATGGAGGAACAGTACGACATGGAGGACGACGCGCCGGACCTCGCACTTGAAATCCCCTCAGATTTGGAGACGGACAGTGATGATTCTGAGGGATGGGATAATCTGTCTCACTGCGATGAGGCGATCCAGTTCCTACGCGATGACCAGATCCGCGACGGCCTCGGTATGTAACTATATCCACCCTCAACTCTTACCCCGGACATCCCCGCTCTCGGTGATCAGATCGAACATTGGCTGATGCGCTCGCTTTTCTATTGCAGTTCCCGGTGCCTGTACTCTAGAAGAGGCAACTGCATATCGGCAGCGTCTGCATGAAATTGGTAAGGCGGCGTTCGTGGAAGAGACCATCCTCCGCGAAACCATCACGGCCAAAAAGCTATGCACGGCGTTCGGAATCGCGCCCCCGGCATTCCTCGAGGGTGCGCCAGATGAATCTTATCATTCTCTTCTGGCGGTCGCGATCTCGCGCGAGTTCGCTCGGAGGCCCAAGCTTCCCCAGTACAACACTATCGACGATGCTGTTCGGCTTCTTCGCGAGTCTCGGAACATCATCGTTCTAACAGGTGCAGGTGTACGTTCATATTGAAGTGTATTCGGAACCTCCCTGAACCATAGGTGCTAACAGGTATTTTATCAGATCTCGACAAGTCTGGGCATTCCCGATTTCCGTTCTAAAGATACTGGGCTCTATTCAAAACTGGCGCATCTAGGCCTGAGCGATCCACAAGAAGTCTTTGATATCCATGTCTTCAGGGAGGACCCGAACATTTTCTTCTCTATCGCCAAGGATATTCTCCCAACGGAAAAGAAATGGTCGCCCACTCACGCATTCATTCGGCTTCTACAAGATAAGGGGAAGCTGTTGACCAACTACACGCAGAACATTGATAACATCGAAGCAAATGCCGGTGTACTCCCGGAAAAGATTGTACAGTGCCATGGATCCTTTGCGACGGCAACCTGCGTGAAGTGTGGTTTCAATGCCCCTGGCGATGCGATCCTTGATGAGATCAGGGCGGGGAACGTCCCCCACTGCACCGTCTGCAAGGAGAGAATCGCAGAAGAAGAATTGAAGCCGCAAGGTCTCAAGCGAAAACGAAGCTCCAATGGTCAACAGAAAGACCGCAAGGTCTCCGACGAGAGTTCGGATGAGGACGACTATGAAATCCCGACTCCTGGAGTGATGAAGGTCAGTGCCCATTCGATTCCTTGCTTGCTTTATCTCCTACTTAAACAGTACAGCCTGATATCACGTTCTTTGGTGAGGATCTGCCCGATGAGTTTGGCCAACGTCTCGTTCACCAAGATCGGGAACTAGCAGACCTGGTCATTGTGATTGGGACCTCGTTGAAGGTAGCCCCCGTGGCTGAAGTGCCGGGGATCCTACCTCGCAACGTCCCGCAGATCTACATATCGCGCACTGTAAGTCATGCTGACTACATTGACACTGTATCATACTGATCATACCGTGTAGCCGGTGTCACATACCGAGTTCGATATTGATCTCTTGGGTGACTGTGATGTGGTGGTATCAGAACTTTCTCGCCGGGCCGGTTGGGATCTGCAGCATGATATGATACCAGCCGATGAGAAGGTGGATGTTTCCTCGGTGGAGGGATATGAATCACGACATGTTTTCAAGGTAGTCGGTGCATAGGGGCGGAGTTTTGGGCATGTCTTGCTTCTGTCTTCAGGGCGTATCTTTGGGTTTCTTTTCATAACTGGATGTGGTGATATTTCTTAGGTCTTGGTCTTGTTATTTCTTGTGCGATCATATCACATCCGGATAGATTATGGGTTTCATTGACTGTAGTTCAATAAATTGTTCATTCTGCGAATCTTCTTGATACTATATAATTACCTTGTCTAGTTCTACAACCCTGTACAGTTAAATCAATTAAATAGTTTTAATCATATTTCTATGGATGTGTTTCTGCTAAGTGTAGTATTTATTAGAAAACATTGAATATATTTGATTCTTGTTGGAAATATATAAATCCATACTTGACTGGCCATGTTCTCATTCTCCGTGGAGTATATTTCTGAAGACCCGAGAAGAAAAAAAAAAAAAAAAAAAAAAAATCTCAACCCGCAACACCCCGCCTTGAAAGCAGCAACGAATTACATGAACTCCCACTAAAGAGAAATCCTTAAAGAAGAAACCAGGAAGATATTCGTCTCGTTAGCCATGGATTATCTGGTTCGGTTCGCCCAGCTCCATGAGACCTTCCGACGGCCGGAACTCCAAGCCTGTGCCACGCTCGCGGGCGTTGACATCGAAATCATTACCTACAATCAATTTGTATGATACCCTTTCTATCAACACTGGAAGCGCCCAAATAATCCCATAAACATTGATCATGATGATAATCGTCTATCTATCCTTGCATGATCATTCTCAATTTGCAGAAACTTGACTGACATACCCAGTCACCATACTGTGTCGTAAGACTACCAGACGAAGCTGCGGCACGGGCAGTTGCCAAGCGCAGTATCCTGGTCAAAGATATCTTCGAGCTATGGGGCGAAGGCACCAATTATGAAGAGCTACATGCAGATGTTCGCCGACGAACCCGGCATCGCTGGAACGACTTCATTGCCGTCCCATTCAAATTCACGATTGACTACTTCGCAGGAACGCGAAGCCCAGCTCAGAAGGGAGAGATCATTCAATCGTTCTCATATATGGGTTTCAAAGGCCCGATCCGGCTAACAAACCCCGATGAGGAGTTTTTCGTGATGGAAGAGTACATCGACGATGTCGAAGTCTCTACACTGGGCGTGTCGCGAATTTCAGATCCACGGAAGATTTACCTCAGTCGCAAGATTGCCGATAGCTGTCGCGAGAGCGTGCTCAAATACGACCTCAAGAAGCGTCGTTATATTAGCACGACTTCCATGGATGCCGAGTTGAGCCTGATTACGGCGAACATGGCTCTCGCCGCACCTGGGAAATTGTTCTTTGATCCGTTTGTCGGGACCGGAAGTTTCATAGTGGCTGCTTCGCATTTCGGGGCTCTGACTCTGGGTGCAGACATTGATGGCCGCAGTTTCCGTGGCAAAGAGACTGGGAAACTGGGCATATACGAGAATTTCGACCAATATGGGCTCAAGAGCAAATTCGTTGATACGTTCACTTCCGATCTTACCAATACGCCACTGCGGAGAACTGCCGTCCTTGATGGCATTGTCTGCGATCCGCCATACGGTGTGCGTGAAGGGCTTCGGGTTCTGGGAAATCGCAGGGGGAAACCCGCGGTTAACGTGATCATTGATGGCGTTCCTGCGTATCTGTATGTCTTTTTGCTTCCATTGCCACCTACGGTACTGACTTTGACCTATAGCCGACCTGGTTTCGTTCCTCCCAAGAAGCCTTATGGCTTCGAGGCTCTGCAAAACGACGTTCTCAATTTCGCAGTTCGCTCGTTGGTTCCCAATGGCCGTTTGTCGATGTGGATGCCCACAACAAATGACGAGAAAATCGAGTTCCCTGTTCCCATGCATCAGAATCTCGAGATCGTCAGTATCTCTGTTCAGCATTTCAACACTTGTAAGCGACAGCCCTTGTGATACAATAATGATATTTAAAAGAATTGACTGATTTTGTGTCTGATAGGGGCTCGCCGACTTATAACATACCGTCGTCTACCTGAGGGAGAACTGTCAGACACTACGCTGGCCCGGAAAAAGATTGACGACCAGGGTACTACTGCGGATGATCTAAATGCATTCCGACGAGTGGTACGTATTGTTTGGGATTTGATGACTCAGTAGCTGGCTAACTTCTTGAACCAGCATATGCTCAAGGGCCACGGCACCAGGGTCGAGAAGGACCAAAAAACGAAAGAATAAGAACTCCGGCATGCCAAATCAGATAGGAAGCTATCTTGCCTACCTTCAGCTTGGAGGCTTGCAAAATTGCGTAATAGAAACCCTATATACGTCGAATAACCCGAAGATGGGACCAATGACCAGATGCAAGAACAGAGGAGAATATCAGATACAGCGTACTTTACAGTTTCCCTCGCTGACTTCCTTCTGAAACCAAGTCTGCAGCCAAGTCCACCCCCCTCGTCCCTCTGAATTCGTTTGATTTCCTCAGCCAGCTCAATCCTCAACTCACGAGCCAAGACCTCAGCCTCATCATCGTCGAGCTCCTCTCTCTGTCCACGGCCGAACATAGCAAAGCTTGTTCTCTGATTGACCCCTTGAGCAGGGCGCGGGATGATGTGGAAATGAACGTGGGGTACTACCTGCGCTGCTCTTTCGCCTGTCACTTAGTTAGATGATTGCCGTTTTGCTTCTTCCATAGACAAGAAATAACAAGATGGGTCATGGACGTTAGTGCGGTTTTGGCTTGGTGACAAATGAAATAAGATATCGGTCAGGGGTGTTCAACCTCCTTGAATACCAATATTGATACATAACATACACAACAGCATACGACGTGTAAATACATATGTACTGGGTATTCAAATCCGCTAAAGATCAAGGGTTTCCGAAAATGGAGAAAAGCAAGGGCAAGACATACCATTGTTCTGCACAACATTCCAATGTCTATCGGGATCATCGCCAAACACAGTCTTCGTTACAACCCTAGAGAGGATAGGAAGCCATTTCCCCATCTGTGTGTCAAATCAAAGACAAGGATCAGCAAAAGAAGCATTTTTCAAGTAGGTATGGATAAACTGATGGGAAATAACTACATACCTCCTGTCCCGCTTGAACACCCATATCCCCAAGCAACTTGTAATGATCTCTGGGCGCTACAAGGACATGGCCGCGGGTAAGCGGCATTATGTCCAAGAAGGCGAGAACATGCTCGGTGGAGAGGATGATGTGAGATAATGGACCTGAATCTGGGGCAGTAGAGGCTGGATTGATCTCAGGATCATTGAAGGGGGTTGGGGGATATGATGAGGCGATGCTGCAGAACGGACATGGCGGGGGTACAGTGGAATCCATGAGGTGGAATAATTTTATTTCTTCCGAGCGTAGTGTCAGCCTCAAAAGACGGATGTAACTAATAAAACAAGATGAAGTTGCAAAGTGATTCAGCGGCTCACAGGGCCCCGGGGACTAACCTTGGAAGGACCACGGGACTAACCTCGGTTAAGCTCGCCTAGGTGAGCTTAATTGGACGCATCTACTACCTACCTACAGCCTCAGATATACCAAAAAAGAAAGAATAAAAAAGGAAATGGTTTCACTAAGCACGCCATACACACGGATCCAGTGTTAGAAATCCAACTATTTTGAACAAAACAAAAGCGGCCCAACTTGTCACTGATTACCTCCTCGACCGTCCATCCGATATCAATCTTGCATGCCCGGAAGACTCAGCTTCAGTAACCAATTGAATCTTCCATGAATTGACAAATACCCAAGAAACAAAAAAAGACCATAGCCACCTTGGCTCCACAAAAGTTTTCCAATCCGCAATGCCACGCAAACCTGCAAGTCTTCGGAACTTGCATGACAAACAAAAAAAAGTGATCCAAAGGGGATAACACTGCATCGTCCAACCTATGACAAAGGTGAACCACGGTGAGATAAGGTAAAATTGCGATTTGAAGGAAGAGAAAAATAGATCCCGGCTCCTGCAACACGGTTGACGAGAATGTAAAAGATATCAAGACAGGCGGGAGACAATGCTCATGCATGGAAAACAAGCAAAGCCGAGTTTGAAGGCGTAGGGGTAAAAGAAGAAAACAATAGCACACAGGGCCAAGCGCCGAACACCCCATCACAGAAGACAAATGCGGAAAGCGCAGAGATTCAATCAAGTCGTCGTAAGAATATGCAAAAGGTAGTGAATACCAGCACAATGAAATGCCAACATATGTAGGAATTCGATTTCCCTGCTCAAGTCGTCGCATGGGCCTTAGGGAGTCATGAAAGGCATCGACGTTGGCGAGACAGGAGTAGCATCACATCATAAATGGTACAATTACTGTTCATCCTTGGCGTAACTGCTCTGCTCGGAGCCGTCGACATACAGGTGGTGATACTTCTTGGCCCATTGGCGTGTCAAGATAGAAGCTGGAAGACTCGTTAGCATGTCATATTGCAGAGGGGAATTATCAATGTAGCTTACCCTTCAGGAACTTCTTGCTGGCGTATTTCTTGAAGAAGGCTTCGTGGGAGACAGGGCGGTGGAGATAATCAACCATCAACTGGAAGACGGGGTCGATCTCCTCTTCGGTGTAACCGGAGTAGTGAGCGAGAGTGGCATCCTATGATAAGTTAGTTGAGATGTGTGGAACATGCGAAATGCAATATAACATACCCAAGGTCCGCGCTCGAGGATGAGGCGTGCAAGATACATGGCTGCGGCAGAGATGTGACTCTGGGGGTAGCTCATGAAACGGTGATCGAGGAGACTGATCTCCATCAAGTATTTGCCCAAGGTACGGGTTTGGATATCGTAGTTATCGGCCTTGGAGATACGTCGCAGGAAGTTCATGGGGTTAGGGAAGCTCATGTTGTACTCGAGGGTTGCGAGGACGTGACGTTCAGCATCGAGAATCTCCTTATCCGAGAAGGTCTCATCGGCAACATGGCTGAAGTTGGCGACGTGAGGGGAGAGCACTTCCTCATACTTGGAAGCAATGAACATGGCGGTAACACCAACGAGCTGAAGACGATCAAGGGCAACAACTTCGGCAGATAGGAAGCGATCGATAATGTTGACAGCAAGGAACAGGGTCTCAGGGAGGAGACGGAAACGGGTGTGCACTTCGATAAGCCAATCCACGAGGATACCGCGCATCTTCCATTCAAGGTCGGGCTGATGGTCGATGTAATCAGGGTTGGGCAGAGTCATGATCTCAAGGTCCTTGAGATACTCGAAGATTTCAACGACGTATTCGGCGGCCATTAATGGGTCATCCAAGTCCTCAGTGTCCAGATCCTGCACAGCGTCATTTAGAGCATCCTTCACGCTAATCTCTGCCTCCTTCACTGGCGGTTCTTCCACAATCTTCTCGATAGTTCGTGTCTTTCGCTCAAGCTCAGGCTTCTTGCGAGGAGGCTCCTCCGCTTGGAGGGCTGTATCCTTAAGCGACGGACGCTTGTGGGCGTTGGGGGCAGGTTTCTTGTTCGAGTCGCGGGGTTGAAGGGCAGGTCGTGTTGCAGTTCGTGAGGAGTTGGTGCGGCTGAGCTTTTGGACACCTCCGGTCTGGACAGTTGCCTTTGAGGTCAAACCAGCCTTGGCGGCAACCGGTTTCTTCCCAGCTTTCACCTCAGCACCTTCCGTCTTGTTGACATTGCTGACATCGCCAAGGGCAGCACGGGGACGTAGGGATCCATTACCCGTGGTAGTCGATGTGGTTCGCTTGGTCTGCAGGGTCTTCTTGGCTCCAGCGGCAGAGACATCGGTGCTGAGGGCGGCTGTCTTGGCCCGCGTCACACGCGCTGACGGACCGTTCTCATCGTTCTCATTCATCGTGCCTCTGGTACGAAGGCTGCGGGCCTGCAGTGGAGTCAGTGATTAGTCTAGTGAGGTCATAGGATACACCTAGATCTTGATGCTATGGGACCAGATATCTCGCGACCAGGATATCAAACGCGTGTTTCTGGGAGGGTTAAAGATTGCTCACCTGAGGCATCGTGAAGAAAATAAAAGGAAACCGACGCGTAGGAAGAGAAGAAAGGGGACAGGGATATAATGATTCTGGTCCTGCTTGGGAACTCAGGTCAGCATTCCATTTGATATTACCTCGGTGGGGACCTCATACCAGAGGGTTAAAGGACGAGGTGCACGTACCACGCGTGAAAATGCGGATGTGCTGAAGAAACTACAATGCCAGTAGGCAGAGGTAGCTTTCAGACAGGTGGAGATGATATGAGTCGATGATTACGCCTCAGAGATGACTATGTTGATGTGTATCAAGACCGCGCAGAACCCTTGTTCCGAAGATCAAATGGCGCGCGAATCGGGGGAAAAAGATGTCAAATGATACAGAAATGATCCGGGACACCGTACAACAGAAATCCGCACGCGATAATTTGTTAGTTTGGGAGTGGGGGGAAAGATGGAAGGGTAGCTCTAACTGGAATGATGAGGGAAAAGGATGAGAGCTTGAGGGCAAAAGGCGATGTTTGGCCCTAGTACTGTGCCTAGCGTGGAAAACAATCCGCCCCACTCAGCCAGTCGCGTGGATCACCGAATTGACCTTCGAGCCCTTTTTTGTGTAAAATTTCTAGAATGGAGAATTAAGCTGAGCAATGAAGAACCGAATTGCAACAAGTAAAAGACGAGTTGAGATAGGTTAGAAAAGTAGATCCAGCAATGAAGGGAGATACGCGTGAGTATGGCGACGGGTAAATAAACTGGTTGCTCGGACAACGACGGCGTTTCGGTTTCGTATAGTATCGGACCTCCTGTAACAAAGAGATCACGTGCTTCGAATTCGATATAAGGCGGTCAAATTGGATCCATGGATTCCCGTGATGAGACATGCGCCACATTTGATGAGCTGTGGCGGTGGAAGAGGCGGCGCAGGAGGAAAGTCACGTGGCAAGGTGAACTTTTTGTTTCAGTGGAGAGACAGGTGCATATCTACAAAGCAGAGGAGAGGAGCTGCTGAGTCTTTGTTGGTCTGCTTCATTGTCATTTTGGCTTTCATCGACCACACTTTTAACCAATTGATTTCTTCAAACCTCACCTTTCCCCTTCCTTCCCCCATCCTTTGGCAGCAATGCTTCAACCCCGAATTGCCCTACGGGGCATTCGGCTGCCCTTTAGGTGTCTACCCTCTCTACCTTCGCCAGTTCGTGGCTATTCGACAATTGTGAACGAAATTGAGAAGAACAAGCCCAAGCCTACCGAAGCACCATTGAACTCTTTTATTGACCCGAACGTCTCGTTTGCTCCTCCCCCCGGCCGCGATTCTTCTGGCATTCAGCTGCGCACCTACACTCCGCGCACCCCCGGTGTGAGACATCTGCGGCGTCCTGTGAATGATCATCTGTGGAAAGGCCGCCCAGTTCACAAATTAACGTTCCCTAAGCGTGGCCACGCCAAGGGTGGTCGAAACAACTCTGGCCGAGTTACTGTCCGCCATCATGGAGGCGGTGCCAAGCGTCGAATTCGGACAATCGATTTTCTGCGCATGGCTCCGGGGCCGCACACAGTGGAGCGTATCGAGTATGATCCCGGGCGCACTGCACACATCGCTCTGACTGTTAGTAAGGAGACCGGCAAGTTGAGCTATATTCTCGCAGCGGATGGCATGCGCGCCGGCGACGTGGTCCAGAGTTATATGTCCGGAATTCCTGAAGATTTGTGGAAGAGCATGGGCAGCACTGTCGATCCCGGTGTGCTCGCCGCGAGAACCGCCTGGAGAGGAAACTGTCTGCCGTTGCACATGGTTCCGGTGGGAACATTGATCTTCAACTTGGGGTTGCGACCCGGGAAGGGTGGCCAACTGTGTCGGAGTGCTGGAACATATGCTACCGTTGTGGCCAAGGGTAGTGATTCGCGCCAGCAAACGGTTCAAGATGGACAACCTGAGGCCGAAAAGAAGCCCATGTCGCAGCGCGAGCAGCAGAAGCTGGACCGTCTGGCCCAGCACATTACAGTTCGTCTCTCAAGTGGTGAGACTCGACTTATTCACAAGGACTGCTGTGCTACCGTTGGTATTGCCAGCAACCCGAACTACCAATACGCCCAACTTGGAAAGGCTGGTCGCTCACGCTGGCTTAACATTCGTCCGACGGTGCGTGGTCTGGCCATGAACGCCATGGACCATCCTCACGGTGGTGGACGAGGCAAGTCTAAGGGTAACGTTGACCCGAAGAGTCCTTGGGGTATTCCGGTATGTATATCCTTTTATTTCGCATCTTCTGAACTTGGACTGACTCTTAATCTTCACTTCACCCCCAGACCAAATCCGGCTACAAGACCCGCCCGAAGTGGAAGATCAACAAGGCTGTTGTTCATCCCAGACCTCGCAACCAAGGAAAGCGCCGTCGTGGATACAACTAGAGATGATGCTGCTTTGCCGAGGTGGCCATTTCACTCTGCTTTGTCTCCGAACCATTTGTACCTCCTCACCCTATACCTCATCCCTACTGTGCAGAGGATGACTGTACGATATCTTTTCCTTTTTTTGACACATTAAATGTCTCATCGTTTTTTCTATCATGCGCTATTTCTTGGGGATTATTGTTTTGCGCATCTGCCATCTGACTGAAACTCGGGCAATGGGCACTGTACAGTACGATGGCTCGAGGCCATATACATTCGAAGCGAAACAAAATAGATTTATAAACCGTTTCATCTCTTTGCACATAGCAAATATACATAAATGTCGTATATAATGTACTCGGCCGTTACTCTGCTTAGCGCGTCGATCGGGGCAGATGCGTGCCAAGCCTTTAGGCAATGTCGCTGGTGCGTGGCCCTCTGCTGATCGCACCTGTCAACGCTCTTATTGGGGATATGGAAATTCAAGACTTCCCCATGGTTTCAATTAGAATCCGATCGAAACGAACAAAATAGGGGTTCTTTAATACTATATTTCTTCATAAAGACAGGTTGGGCTGGAGGAGCGCTCGGCCTCTCCTGATACGAACTTCCGTCGTCATTCATAGAACTTCCTTTTCACATCCCCACCTCGGTATATCTGGCCAACAGTTGGATGTCCCTGGCTCGTTGACGCCTCAGGTCTATCCTATTCGCGCCATTCCAGGTTCTGCTAAAACAATTCGCGCCTGGACAAGCCAGAGTTCGCCAAGATCAACCTTCGAATTCATCATTTGAATTACTCAGCTACTACATCATCTCTCGAGGTGCAACCAAGCCCGCCATGGCGGCACTTCCGCCGTCCAATTTTGGAGCCGAATCGTCGCAATACTCCACAGAATTCGGCTCGTCTCAAATGGAATTCATGTCTGGTGAAAGTGGTGCCGCTGCCGAAAGTACGAGCACTGGAGAAAGTAACTTCGTTCCCCGCCCCAAACGCATCGCATGTGTTGTCTGTCGGAGGAGGAAACTAAGGTGTGATGGGAGACGGCCGAGCTGTGGGACTTGCTCACGTCTGGGACATGAATGTTCTTACGATGAAGTTCGCAAGAAGAGTGGTCCAAAACGGGGATATGTCAAGCAGCTTGAAGCGCGATTAGGTACGAACTCGTTGACAGCAATGGTCGCAAAGGCTGTATTTACAGTGAGCTATATCGCTAACGATAATGACTGCATCAGCTCAGGTAGAGACTCTTCTCAAAGGCCAGGATCCGGAACCCACCCATCGAAATTCCCCACCTCAACCATTGGACAATGCGTTTGCAGCACCCATCAGCGATGAACCTATACTGGATTTGCCTGACCTCTCGGACCTAGGAGGGCTAGGAGGTATTGGGGGTCACATGGATGGCTCGTTTCCAGCTTCCACTGCCCCCGGCGCAGGCCAGCCAAGTCAAATGTTATATCCTCCGCAGCCAACTACTCAGGATAACAGCAACTCTCCATGGGACTTGATCAGTCTAGGGCTGGAGGAGCCCCTTCCTTCACAGGACGTGGTCGATGAACTGTACGTGTTATATGCGGCTTTCTACTTGAATTGGTCTCTAATACAATGGTGCCGTCTAGGGATGCTTTATTCTTTGAGAAGGTCTATCCAATGATGCCCATCATCCACCGCCCACGTTACTATGCAGCCCTGAATCTCGCCCCTAATATGCGACCACCAATCTGTCTGCGATACATTATGTGGTGCCATGCCGCATCCGTCAGTGACAAATATTTCTTTCTACATAATCATTTCTACCAGCGGGCACGCAAGTACGCCGAGATGGACGAAATGAAAGGATTCGGAGAGAACATCGTCAGTTTAGCACATTGCCAAACATGGATATTTATCGGCACATATGAATTCCGAATGATCTTCTTCCCGCGAGCCTGGCTGAGCGTTGGTAAAGCTGGAAGACTAGCACTGATGTTGGGATTGAATCGGCTTGATGGTGCTGGTCTCGACGTTAAGCAATCGATCTTACCACCGAAAGATTGGACGGAACGCGAAGAACGCAGGAGAGTCTTCTGGGGCGCATTTGCCATAGATAGATATTCGAGCGTTGGAACCGGTTGGCCCCTTCTTATTGATGAGAACGATGTCAGTATCTCTTTCGTGAACCATCTTCACAGCGTAGAGGGTGATAGGCTGACAACAACCAGATCATGACCAACGTCCCCGCATCCGAAGAATCTTTTACGAAGAGCAAGCCACAGCGGACACTTCCCCTAAACGATATCCTCACCGGAGACGGCGTCTCTACACTAGCCCCTTTTGCATGCGTGGTGGTTTTGGCAAGTCTTTTTGGTCGTAACCTCATACACATCCATCGGCCTCAGCCTCAAGACAACGACCATGACCTCAATGGGGAGTTTTGGAAGCGCCACAGAAGCCATGATAATATTCTTCTGCACATTTCGCTCTCCTTGCCTGATCATCTCCGACTTCCAAGTGGTATGTCGGACGTGAACGTCATTTTTGCCAACATGAGCATCCATACTTCAACCATCTGTCTTCACCAAGCGGCAATATTCAAGGCCGAAAAGAACAAGATGCCGAATCAGATTACGACCGAGAGCAAGCGCAGATGCCTTGTTGCCGCGAACCAGATTTCGAGTACCATGAAGATGATCAGCCATGTTGACTTGACGAGCGTGAGTTTCTATTGAGTTTACTTGCCCAAAATCAGTTTCACTAACGCCTTGCAGCTAAATCCTTTCATGTCGTTTTGTCTCTATATTGCTGCCCGTGTCTTTGTGCAGTATCTTAAGTCCCGACCACAGGATTCGAGTGTTCATTCCTCGTTGCAATTTCTTGTCTCCGCTCTAAACGCCATGAAGAACAAAAATCCTCTGACCGAGTCCTTCCTTGTCCAATTGGATGTTGATCTTGATGGGACTGGCATTCGCGCTTTGGACGATAGACAGAAAAGCATGTCTGCTGCACATTCGATTGTAGTAGGTTTCCCTGACTTGTTCCCTAATGGCTGATCGAAGCTAATCTTACTTTCCCTAGAAAACACACTGCCACGATAAGGTCGACTGTAATCCTTTGTACAACCTCCGCCAAACACAAGGGATGGCGAAGGAGGTCTCCCCACAATACAATGCCAACCGGGGTGGCAATCAACAACAGCCTATGCCTGCAGGCTTGAGGACTTCCCTCCCTAGCCGGAACAGGGACTCCACGGCACCGCCGCCCACAGGACCACTCTATAATGGCGATGACACGCATCACTTTTTCGGGACTTCCACTCAGGCGACAGGTCCAAGAATGGACCAAGCCGGACCACCAGGTGCCATCATCGATATGGACATGGATTTTCCGCCTGATTTCGGCAACCTCAGCGACAGAAACAACCCACCATCAGACCATCCCACACCTTCGACTTTGAATTCATCCTCCAACACTTCCTATTCTATCAATGGTGCTGATGACCCATCACCCGGAAACAAGAATCAAAAGACAAGCTCGGTATATCCGAGTCAGGCGTCGGGACCGTCCTTTGACAAGATCAATTCAAACATCATGCCACAAGGGAATACAAACCCGCAAGCCACTGATTTGGGTTCTATGGCTGGGCAGTTTTATCCAAGCAGCTCTGATAGCCCGTCAGTTGCCGCAGGAGCATCGGGAATCTTTTCCATGCCCTCGGCATGGGACCTTCCAGCCCCAAATCCGGAAACGGGTAATGAAGACTTTGGCAGTCTAAACATGGAGACTTTCAGTGAATCTCAATGGGCTCAGATGTTGAATACTCAAATCCCGGGTGAAAATGGGACCAACGCTGGCTGGGAGAACTGGCGGCCATCGTGAGCACATCACGCGGTGGACTATACTTTCCTTGGTTGAATAGCCCATGTTGTCAAAACCCACCAAGCTTGAGTTTGTTGCAACAAATGAAAACTTTTCATGTTGTCGCTCAACGAACGACACTGGGGCTTTGTATTATCTGAGCCTGCTCAGAATCCGAGATCCTAGGCTCTCACTAATCAGGACGACCCATCGGCGCCTTTATCAATCCTGGCTGGGGATCTCATATGAGACTCGGAGCATGTCGTCATCCTATTGAATACTTCTCTTTTGTTATTGGTTTCCCTCCTTGCCCTAGGCTAACATATATATGCAAGGCACCGGCCTCCTAATTCCACAAACTTGGACCGAGGACCTTTTCCTGAGGTTGATTTACCAACCGCGGAACTGCAAATCCCTTTGCAATTCTCTTCTTGCCACAATGTTCGAGCAAAATGTTGGCCTGATAAGCTTCCATTAAGCTCTGCTTTTGAATGATTTGATGACGAACGAATGAACGGTCTTTTTGGGGCGGAACTCTTCACTCTTGGATAGCTTATACGGTTGCAATCGGAGTATTTGGGGCCTGTTAATTTATGTTAATAACCAATCACTACAATATTATATTGAAATCCTAAGAAATCTATTGGTCTTACTTAGCCACTCCTTTGGTCTTTTCAATACGTCCATTCATGATAATTTTTGATAATAATCTAGATCACAGAGGCCAGGGCCAAAGGCAAAGCTTGCTGAAGAATAGGAAGTACGATAGAATGCTCGAGATTACAGGCCACCACCAGCAGCACCGACAATCTTCAAGCCTCCAGCGCTGGAACTACCAGGTCCATCAGTGGTAGTCGAGTAAGCGAGCCAGTAGCGAGAGGGATGCCACGCAACAGCAGAGACACCAGCATTGACACCAGCAGTAGGAATTGTGTAAATGCTATCACCAGACTCAGCATGGAAGATCTCCAGTCCATTACCACCACATCCAATCTCATCGCATGCGCCAACAATGAAGCGGCCATCGAAGCTCCAGCTCACGCCACGAATAGCGCCACCATTTTCACTGGACAAAGTGCGACGACAGATCCAGTCGGTTGTGTCCCAGAGGGAGATGAGAGCGTCGCTTCCGCCAACCGCGAGGTATCGGCCTGTCGGGGCGAGCGCAATTGAAAGGCAAGCCGAGGTGTGGGCGTTGAGAGTGTGCATAATATCGAAGGAAGGGTAGGACATGATTTTGACCTTGCCTTCGCCAGTCGTCACGAATAAATGCTGCTCCGGGCGCTCGGGTGTCGGCATGCACCAGGAGAAGGTTGTCGCATTTGTTTGGACGGTCTGAGGGTGAGGATCGAGAGCTGTGTATGTGGTTGCGCCGGGTGTAGAGGAGGGGAGGTTGAGGGCGTTCACGCCATCGGGATGGGTGGTAGGAGAGGAGGGGAATTGAACGGAGACGGGGATCAACGTGTCGTCCTGTTTACATGTCGTATGTTAGTGGCTTTCTCATGAGAGACATCAAGTCTGCGGAGTCGCAGCGCTGCATGATTACCTTCTTGCCGACGATCATTGTGCTGCCGTCAGCAGACCAGGAGAGTGTAAATGCTTCGCCGCCGACATCGAGACGGCTCACGCATGTCTTGGAGCGCACATCCCAGAAGCGCACTGTGCCATCGCCGGAGCAACTGGCTAGCTCCGCATCGCGGACTGGGTTGAAAAGAGCCTTCTCGATACCAGCCGTGTGGCCGCGCAATTCAGTAGAGTATCGTACGTGAGGACGGTCTGGGTTCCAGATTCGTAGAGTGCGGTCTGCTGAGCCAGTCGCAATCAGCTGGCCCGTGGGGTTCCAAGCAAGAGTGCGGATCCTGTGGTCCCAGACCATTGTCAGTAAATGAGCGATAGCCCCTGGCGCAAAAAGCCAGACTTACGTGTGAGAGCCTGGTCCCTTGGAGACAGGGTCTAAGTAGTTTTGGGTTTTCACGCTCCCAAACACGAATGCAAAGTGATCCTTGTGTAGGAGCTCGCGACGCGGAGCGGGCGCCATCTCTTCGTCTTCCTCCTCTAGAAATTGGCGCGAGATTGGACTACCTGCATTCGAACCAGCGGCAGAAGCAGTAGAGGAAGAAGCAATAGGACTTGGAAGCTCAGGCTGGATGCTATTCAAAGAATGATGGACAGACGGAGAGTACTCAGATACCGCCTCCAGCAAGCCCGATACTGCCGGGGGATCGTTATCGGATACCGCCATCACGATAACCGCCTCAGGCACCCAACGTTTTCTGCCTTATTAGATCGGGGGGTTTTGGCGTTTCAACCGCCAATATTGACCAACAAAAAAGATAAAATAAAAAACGAACGGGAGAAAGAAAAGAAAAGATATTAGGATGAAAGGAAGCGACAAGTGAGGAATTGGGGAACCACCTGGGCAGTGAGTTCTGTAATTTTGCGGGTCTCACCGTTTGGCACGGCACCTATAGGGGAGAAATGTGTTCTACACGTTGTATATCAAGGAGCACCACCAGGAACTATATGTATGTATGTCATAGAGCTAAAGTTGTTTAGGTTGAAATTAGCACATTATAGTTACTTCTAAGTTATTCTATGCATCTTGTTTATTCCAGGGCTGTGTATGTTGTAGACTTTGCATTCCAATTCACAGTGTATGTTCTAATGGACAGTATAACTTTTTTTGGCTCTACATATACATGATCACCTATTGAAGGCCTTGAAGCAAATTTAAATATAGTAACATTAGAAGGAAATTCCAAGTCTAGGTATCTCTCACAAGTTGACATAAAAGCAAAGCTACAACATACATTGAGCCATTATATAGGTTACAATATCGAAGCTTTCGATATTTATTGAAGCATATTATCCTTTCATATATGCCTCCGGATTCAACACATCTAGTTCCTCTACAATGTTCCTATATTGTTACCTAGACGTTGTGAAATACCCCAAATTCCAATTCAACAGTTGAATGCGGAAGGTTTGATAGCTGCAGCCTTATGGGTCCGATAAGCCCGAGCTTAATCGGACCTCACCCTTCGGCTGAAAAATTGACCCTGCAGAACTCAAGCTTCAATTGTCAATATTAAGCATCACTTCGAAGACTACCAGAGAAAACATGTTTGAAGAAGTGGACGATGCATCGCGTCGCGAAAAGTGTTTCACTACCATCGCTCAGCTGCCGGCATTCATCGACCCAAAGCAGATCCCGGGCAAGAGATTGCCCTTTTCAACGATTCAAAGTCATGCATTCGTACACTCAGTAGGTGACCTATGGCTTGCCTTGGGAAGTGAAAGGTCACTGGACTGATCATTGGGTATAGGTCGAGGTTATCCTGCCCAAGGAGTTTTACTTGCAGATCAAGCCGTCGCTCGAGAGAAAACTAGAAAAACCTCGATATGCACGAGTCTTCATGGCTCCTTCGGCTCTGCTTGAGCATGATTTCTTCAACACATATATCAAATCAGGTATTTTTGTCTCCGCCGGATCAGTCTAAAAGTTCTTCCATATTTGAGTGGCCCTCAGTTGGCATCAGACCGCTTTTGTGCCCAGAGAGACCACTTTATCGAAGACGGCAGTCTGACTTGAACTGACTTGGGACATAGGGAATGTATTGATGATATCCGAAGGACGTTCAGGATCCGATAATGTCTTCACACTCCAAGACGGTTCGTTCCCCTGAAGCTGTGAGCGGAAGGGTCTTGTCGTTGCGGAGCCGAGAATTGACTCGAAATGGAAACAGGGGTACTTCGAATGGAACTAGGAAAGGAGATCTATGAGCGAACAGGTCTCACAGGCAAGCCTTGTCGCAGCGGCGGCAGAAAACATGCCAAAGAAAGATTCTGTGTGTGCAACCAGAGCAGATGGGCTCATCGAATACTTACTAATTATGTCGTCAGTGGTAGAATTGAACTTGCGGCTGCCCTCCATGCTACATGGCAAGAAAGGCTTCGAAAGAATCGTATGGGCATTCACCAATGTTCTAACTCAATCAATGGCTTGGCTCTTCCACGACCTGGAAAGCAACCCTGGTCAGGATGAAGGTGATTGTGACCCCGAACCCGAAAAGGGAAATAGCCATAACTTACTAAAAGTTGGAGCAGGAACCAAGCCGATCAATAAGGTCCAACCGCAGTTGATTACCTGCGAGCCACAGGAAATTGATCACGAGCAAATAATCACTCCGCCTTTTTTTGACAAAAAGGGGAAAGTACTCGAGAAAATGTCGGAAGGTGATCTGCAGGAACACTGTGGCTCCCTGTCCGAATGGCTTGCCATGGTTCAGATGGCTTCTCCCCGGTTATCTGGGGAAGATGACGTCGATCCGTACCTGAGTCGTTATGCAGTTCCAGACGCAGATGAAAGCCAGACCTCTGATTTGATGAGCTTAAAATGGCATGGTTTGATATCGTCCCGTTGGGTCATGCAGCTGTTCCTGAATCTATTGTGAGTTCCGGATATTCCTTATGGTAGTCTGATTGAGAACTGACGTCCAATAGGCAAAGCAAGGCTAGCAACCTATCCTGGTTTGCGCTTGCCGTCGCTACTCTGGGTAAAGAGGCCGTGGAGGGAAGGGACGGGTTCACGGTTATGGTCCTTCCTAGGGGACCTAGTGAACCCAAACAAACAGAAGAATCTCACGATAGCAAACGAACCAGTGGATCTGATGGTCGTATGACTCTATGTTGGGAGTTGATGGGGGCATCGGTGACCGAACCCTGACCTAACCCTGTGCCCTTTGTCGACTCACCCCATGGGGGGATTTCTTCAGGGCTTCACCCACCCCAACCCCATTATCTTGCCCTGGAGAGCGCACGTTACGCACCTTCCCACAATCCTCTTCATTCTTCTTCTTCTTCCTTCCTTCCTTCTTTCTTCCTTTCTCCTTCCTTCCTTCCCCATACTCGCATTTTCTTCCCCCATCCATTTATCCATTTATCCATTCACCATTCATCCATTACCCATTCATAGCTACAAAATACAATTAGCTATCCGTAGTCGTTGCTCTTCGAGTTTTCCACTCGTTCAGCAATTGACACGCGTTATTCATATCTTCTATCAATTCTCATGTTTCTGCACCTTCCTTGACTCTACAAATCTACCTGTACTCTCATTCACATTCTCTTTTCATCCCATCATTCGTTATGGAGCCTACCCAGTTTTTTACGGACGCATTTGTCGAGGAGCCTTGTGAGAAACCTCCAAATAAGGCTACCATCGACGCCCTTGCCGATGCGCCTTATGATGAAGATCCACAGCAGGCTATCTTGGCCCTCGACGAATGGAAAGTGCCTGCGAAGATTTTCCGCGCTGATGGATCCTGCATGACCCTCTGGGAACTTGCTCGTGCAAATGGTAATTACATCTCCTGATTTAGGAATATCGGACTGAACTGACTTGTGTTCCTAGGATATCGCTTCGAAGGAGACCCCGATGAGACTGCCGGCTCTACTTTTGACAGGGCCTTCCTTGAACTAGGTGTTGACCCTGTCATTGGTCCAGCGACTGAGGATCACCTTGAGCTTGACCCTGAATCATCTACTCCCATCGTGGTCGATGAGGTTGATGACGTGGCCCCGCTGAGCACCTGCACCAACCAGCCGACAGTCTATCCGCTGGATACCCTCAAGTCTCTCGAGAACGCCGACCTGGGTCCTCCCCTTGCGGTCGTTCAAGTCACTCCCACCAACAATGCTCCAACCACTCAAAACGCTCCGGTCACCATTGATACGGCCGTTAAAGTCGCTCCTGTCACTGCTGCTCCTGTCAATGCTGCTTCCGTCACCCAAGTTGCTGCAGTCACCCAAGTTGCTACTTCAGTGACCCAACACACTCCGATCGTCGTTGATCCAGCTGTTCAAGTCGCTGCTGCCACTGATGCCTCGGTTACTCAAATCACCCCTCCAACCAGCCAAGACACCCACGTTGTTCCAGCCGCCCAAGTCGCTCCTGCCACCTCCGGTACAGCAACTGGCACGGTCAAGGTTTTTGCGTTGCCACAAGGCAAATCGCGCACTCAGCTGGCCAAGCAGAAAGCCAAGCGGCTCCCCAAGAGGAAACAAGATGACGAGCTACACAAAAAGAAGAAGAAGACAAAGGCCCAAAGCACCCCACGCAAGGCGAAAGGGAAGACAACTTCAGTCCCAGTCACACCACCTCAGAAGATTGCGCCTGCCCCGACACAGGCGCCTGCCCCAATCCGTTTCCTTGCCCCGAAGACTCCTGTCCCTGCTCCGAAAACTTCTGTCCCTGCCTCGATGACTCCAGTGCCGGCGGGTCATCCCAGCCAGCAGCAGCAGCTTCAACTTGAAGAACGTCTTCGAAACCAAGAGCAGTATCTTCGTATTGAATGGAGGCAACTTCAGCAGCAGGCTGCTCATCTCAAACGTCAGCCGCGCGGAGATCCACAGCAGCTCCAGATCTACGAGCAGCAGCGTCAGCTGAACGAACAGCAGTTTAAGCTGTGCCATCAAAAGGTCTTGCAGCACAAAGAGCAGGTCCGTCAATACCGGTATCAGCAACAGAAGCAGCATGCAATGCAACACCAGCGATTCCAAAATGCAGCGATTCAGCAAGCTCAGCCGCCCAACCACCAAATGCAAGCAGTTTATCCCACCCCTCCCAAGGAGCGCATGCAGTCTTCCATGCACCAAATCCAGCAACTTCAGGCGCCAGCGGCCCAGCAAGTCCGGCAGCCCATCCATCAGCAGCTCCAGGGTTCACCCGCTCAGCAAGTCCAGCAGCCCACCCCTCCTAAGGAGCGCATGCAGTCTTCCATGCACCAAATCCAGCAACCTCAGCTGCCAGCGACTCAGCAAGTTCAGAAGCCCACCAACCAAATTCAGGGAGCTTATTCTACGCCTCCTAAGGAGCGCATGCAGTATTTCATGCACCAAACCCAACAGCTCCAAGGTTCACCGGCTCTAGTCCAGCAGCCCACCTCCCAAATGCAAGCAGTGTATCTCACCCCTCCTAAGGAGCGCATGCAGTCTTTCATGCACCAAACCCAGCAGCTCCAAGGTCCAGCGGCTCAGCAAGTTCAGCAACCCATCAACCAGCAGCTCCAAGGTTCACCTGCTCGAGTCCAGCAGCCCACCCCCCCAAATGCAAGCAGTGTATCCCACCACTCCTAAGGAGCGCATGCAGTCTTTCATGCAACAAACTCAGCACCTTCAAAGCTCAGCGGCTCAGCAAGTTCAGCAACGCACCCACCAAATGCAGGGAGTTTATCCCACGCCTCCTAAGGAGCGCATGCAGTCTATGATGCAACAAACCCGGCGACTCCAAGCTTCAGCCCAGCAAGTTCAGCAACCAACCCACCAAATGCAGGGAACATATTCCACCCCTACCAAGGAGCGCAAGCAGTCTGTTTCTTCCCTTTCTGCTGCTTCGCCCAGCAAGAGAACTTTCGAGTTTATGGAGAACATTGTTCCTAGCAACTTTGTGGCCAACCCAGGCAATCATGCGCGATGGACTGTTAGCCCTAACGGCGACCGAACCTATTTGAACGGACCCCAGGCGAAGAAGGCACGAGTTTCTACGAAGTAGAATCGGACAGGGATGGTGTTTGTCCGGCATGGCTATGAACTTTTCTTTACTTTTACTTTTTCTTTTTCTGTTCCTTTCTTTTTTTTCTTTTCTCGAAGGATCATAATGAGGTGTTGAGAAGGAGTCATTGCTGTCTGTGAATGAGTTCAATATTTCGAAGGGGGATTTGTTTATGCGGAGGATTTCGAGGTTCTGCTCACGGTGAAACAGTAGGTACACATGGATTGTAGCCTACATGAATGCAATTTTCTCATTCATCACTTTCTACTGTAGATTTGATCAGTAGAGTCTTCATGCATATTATTTACGAGAAGAGCAGGTGTTCTTAAGGTGGGCTCTGGAGAGCTTGGAAGCAATCTTGGAAACAAATGAGGTCTCCAAAGCCAATCCTGGTCATGAAGGCACCTTTTCTACAGATAATGAAAGAGAATGATCCGAAGAGTCATATCCCCAAGCACATTTGACAGCCAATAACCAACAGGCTGCAGTGTTAGGCAATAGCCAGAGCGTATAGGAAGTTCAATGTATTCGCCAAGCCCAAAACATAACATATGCAAGACGAGTGGCTGTACCAGCACGCCAAGTCGTGTGAGATAAAACAGAACGCCTCGATTTGCATTTAGACATGGAATAACAGAAATAAGACCTTAATTGAAACATGGTATGTTAGCCCGTCAGGTCATTCACTATGTCTCGCAGGATGGGCCGGTTTCCAACCACCTTCGTGCCGTTGTACAACTTTGCACCTGTCTTTGAAGGCTTTCGAAGGCCGGGCGCTGCTTGTCGGGAACCCAGTGGGCTCAGTGGTTCACGGGAAGGACGAGAAGAAGGTGATTTGTTCTTGCCCTTACCTTTGCCCCTGGCAGAGCCAGGAGTCGAGACCGCACCCGGGGACATGAGCTGCGACTGTGTGGTACAAGAAGGGAAGAAATGCTTGTCTATCGCTCCGCTGGGCAAGTTATAAACCCAGTCTTTGCTTTCCATCAGACGCACGTATTTGCAGAGGAGCTCGTTACCATCACGGAGAGTGGATCTGCTGCCGACAACCAGGAGCTTGGTCTGGGCACGGGTGAAAGCGACATTGACACGACGCCAGTCGCGAAGGAGCTCGCCGACATTGTTTTCAGCGTTACTGCGGACGCAGCTCAGGATAATAACCTCTTTGTCGCGGCCTTGGAACTTGTCTGTAGTGTGCATTTCCAGATCCGGGGTGTAGCTTCGCAGGCTCTGGCGAAGGAGCGAGAGTTGGCTGCGGTAAAAAGTGATCACACCAATGTTGCGCGCGGGAATACCGCAGGCAATGAATGACTCCACAAGTTGCGAGCAGAGGAAAACTTCCATGTGATTCACGACTCGATTTCCCTGGGCAATCTCGAGGGCTGCAGGGCCAATGGGATCGGTGTTGACCAGTCGCGTTTTTGCGGATGGCCTCAGTAAGTCTTGGAGCCAGCAGGCGCTACTGAGTGTACCCCGGCATATTTCTCGCTGGGATTGTGATAGAGCATGGCTGAAGTCCTCGACATGGAATTTATCGAGGGCGTTGATGTTGGGTATATCCAAAGATCGGGCTGCTACCTGCGGCGTGCCGCATTTGAGACGGCCCGAGTAGATCAGGGTGTTGGAAAGTAACATGAGTTCCTCACACATGCGGTACTGGTGCTCTAGGTTGACAACCGAATCTGGTTGTGCATCTGAGAGTAGTTTGAAGAGACTGACATCAAGACCTCCTTCCTGAGCCGCTTTATTCTGCACAAGCGGCGGCAATTGATAGTGGTCACCGACTAGGATGAAAGTCCTTGCCATACGAATCGGGCCGAGGCAGACTGGGAGCGTGATCTGTGACGCCTCATCCACAATACAATAGTCAAAAATGCGTTGATTGAAAATGTTATGGTTGACCCCGAGGCATGTGGTGGCAACGACCTGCGGCTTTTCGTATGAATCCTTGAGTTCTTCAATGGTTGATTTCGGGATTGCGGCAAGATCAGTAAATTCTTGGACATCTGGATGAACTTTGGCGGTTGCACCTATACGCAGCACACGAATGTTGTCGTCTCGAATCTTCAGCAGAATGTTGTCAACTGCAGTGTGGGTGTAAGATGTAAGAAGAACACTCTTGCCTTGTGCGACAAGGGCCCTAATAATATGGGCAATGGTTGTGGTCTTTCCAGTCCCTGGCATTCCAAGGACAAGAGCATAGTCTTTGGCGCTCATCACTTTGTCAATGGCTTGTCTTTGATCAACGTTAAGATTGCCAGGATCGGAGATCGCGTATGAAGATGACGTTGTCTTGAAGGCGGGTGCCTGCCCCTCAACAATGAGTCGTCGAAGCTGTCTCGCTTGGAATAAGTCTTTATCCATCATACAAATGAGGTTGTTTCGAACAATGGCCATGCCATTGCTAAACTCATCTTTGTCGATCCGGTAAACCAGCTGCTCGCCTGGGTCTTCCAGAGCAGCAGGCTCTTCTTTCCCGACCTCCATGATTCCTCTGAAAGACTGATTTGTGACTGCATCGAAGCCAGCCGTCCTTGATCGTGCATTGTGAAGTTTCCGGTCCACACCAACCTTGATGTGTGATGAACTAGTATGCACCACGTATCCGTTGGCGAGAGCAAAATGGCCCTTTTCATCCGAAATGACAACCGGTTCACCCACAGTTATTTGAGATTCAGCAAAGGAGAAACCAGGAGACGCTTGTCTTTTGACGAACGTATAATGGTAGCGATTTATCTTTGTCCCAGTGTTCTCTTCATACACAGAATTCGGGTCGATAACAACATCCCCGAAGCATCGGCCCAGGGCTTCTCGTTCGCTGCTCAGCAATGTCCAGAGTTCTCGCCGGAACTTCACGAGATTACCTTCTTCTTTGGTCAGAAGTTCATCCCATTTACGAAAGAAGTCCCGATCACCGTTGTTCAGATGACCGACAGCTGCATCGAAATCCTCACCAAGTGAGCTGGTCTCGCCATCGCCATCCTCGGAGAGCTTATGATAGATGAGACAAGGGGTCCTGGCATAGCATCGAATACATTGGCGAGCTTTCCTCAACATTGGTGGAAGCTGCTGCCTTTCGCGAATATAGCCAGCGAGGTGATTGCGCACCTGGATCATCTGGAGCAGTTCGTGTCGGATCCCACGGATACTGAGTGTTTTTGTTAACTCGAGGTAGTAGAGAAGCCCGAATGTAACATCGATATCTGCAACAATTTTTAGCAACTGGTCAACTAGCTGAAAGACGATTGGGGGCTCTAGAGGACATCTCATGACTTACCATAGCGATCCGACATAAGTAAAGTGTAGAGAGCTGTTTGAGCCCTATGTGACTGGTTTGTATCCCTTCGCCCAGTCTTGAGCTCCAGCGGAACCACCAGGTTCTTCTCCATTTTATCTTCACGACAAGTGACTTGGACGGTCGCATCGATGTTGCCGTTCAGGCCATACATTGGGGACCAGATGTGCTCCTCTACCTCGAGCAATTTGTTGATACTCAAGTTCAGCTTAGAGTTATGGCGGTCTTCAACCATAGACTTGGCCTATTGATCTTTATTAGCGAAGTTCCTTGGCCAAAATAGGCCTCAAATCGGCTGTGGGACATACCTGTGGCTTGAGATGCAGGAAAGCATCTGCCCAGTCGAGAACAGCAGGCATCCTGCTCATGAGATATTCAACAGCTTCAGGGACACTCATTTGAATCGAGTACAGCTCTTCAATGTGTCTGCCCATGACGGTTTCGACCAATGCCTTCAATGACTCCATATCCCATTGGTTCGCTTTGAGGGCTTCTTGAAAAACTTCGTGGAAAAACACTCCGAAGGCTTGCGGTCGCTCGAGTGCGGCAATGACTTTGACTCGGTCTTGAAGGACAGCTCGTCGCTGGCAGTCTATCGAGTCTGCCACGACGGTAGCGGAAATGAGATGGTCGGGATGAAGAATGATCATGTGGTTCAAATTATCCACAACACATTGGCCGGCTGCGTTGAAGTCCCCGACCAGGTGGATATACGAGTCCTTGCTGCAGGGAGTGTCAAACCATGACTCTCGCAAGATAATAGTCTTCCGCTCTCGTGTTCTCTCGTCTTCAACTAGCAAACACTGTACTTAAAAGTCAGCGGGCGGGACTAGATCCGGGGCAAGGGCAAGGTATCTAACCTGCTCTGGCTGGGTACGTCCTTTCGGAGTAACATATGTGCTCTTCGTGATGTCAACGATCTGGTAACGTTTGATAGCTTGTCGACCTTTTAGGTTCTATTTGTTTTGACTGTCTTAGCATATATCTAGAAATTAACCGACTAAGAGTGACTAACATAAGCGGGTCCTCCTTCACCTGCTTGCTTCATAGTTTGCTCAATGGCCTCCAGATCAAAATCATCATCAAACTCATCATCCGATGATGCCACGTCAGGTTTGACAGGTGCAGCGGTTGGGGCTTTGCTATGCATACTGCCATTCACTGGGGCATTCATTGTATCTGGCCTCTGCAGAGATGGCCCAGTAGTTGTTGGCTTTGATGAATTGACCGGAACCGGCTTAGTGTCACATTTTGCAAGTATTTCCTGCAAGTTGTCAGGCAGATCGTCATATTCATCCTCATCAAAGTCATCGAATTCATCGCTTTTTGTTTCGTTAGTCATAGTGTTATGGGCTATGGGTATCGCAGGTTTGCTGTCGAGAATTGGATTCTTTTTGGGTTGCCATGAATGAGACTTTTCTGCGTCAAGGGCAGCCCAGCCAGAAGATCCCAGAGAAGCAAACTCATTAGATGCATGTGCCGGCTCAATGAAAGGATCCTCCGAGGCATCGGCCAGGTCCATCAGACCTTGGTCAAGATCATCGTCTCCGAACTCGGAGGACGACTCTTGAAGGACAGGCAAGTTCCCAGGTCCTACTTTGTCCAGCGATGCAGCACATGGGGATTTGGCGGCTTCTTCGTCTGCCTTATGAAGCCTATGGTCCTTCGTGGGTGAAGACGATCGACACCTTCGCGCATCCATATGTTGGCGCAGAGGCGACGATCCAGGTGGAGCCGCATCGGCAGGGGCCATGTGTATACTTCTCTCAATCTTCTCCATAAGATAGTTGATCCTCGAGGACTTTGGTTTCCCAGATTCGACATTGCTGCTGGTTCGTTGAAATGTGCCGCGATTGGGACCAGCATCTAGTCTATTGACTCGTCGTCGTTTTGTTCGAGAGGTAGGGAAATCGGTAGTGCAGCTAATCGCGCGTCTCAGCCCAGACGAGTCTCGACTTGTTCTGCCCGAACCTGGTGTCTGGGGCGAGGAGGAAAGAAGATTTGCGAACCGTGGCGGTGGAAGATCGTCCGGGCCATCGACCATGTTTTTATCCATGTAGTTATTCCACAATTCAGCGGCCATATCATGCTGCGGTGTCTTGAAAAGGGCTTGTATTGAGTGAAGATCAAGGGGTTCTTTTTGCACTTTCTTCTTATTCCCGTTCGAGGGAGAGCCAGCAGGCGAAGAACTGTGCCGACGCTTCCTGCGGCGACTCCCTGGTGTCTGGGACAAGGTGTCTGGGTTCGAGCTGGCAGGTACATGTTGCCAGATGACGTGCTCGACTGGCGTTACCTCCGGGCCCGGGGCAGGATTAAACGAATCCTCAGCGTTGCTGATCAAATCCGCCAGAGGTATCCTGTTTCCCGGAGTCTGAGGGCATTCTTTAATCGGCTTTGATTCTTGTACTTGGGATTCGGATGCTTGGGCGTCATGGGATGGAGGACATCCTTTGTCAGAAGACGTCTGCATCAACCCTGGCACACTGTCGGAGCCCGAGTCTTCATGTTCTTTGCTCCCATTAACCAATTTCGTCTCGCCTTTCGAGGTAGCGTCGTCGGGAACTACTTCGCCTTCTTGGAAGCGAAACGCGTTCAATTTTGTTCGTGAGTTTGATGATATGGGGTATGCATTATTTGTTGCCATTGCTTCGATTCGGAAATATCCAATGACGCGTTCAAAATTGGTAAGGATACATTCCGCGGGAAGCTGGAGCAGGACAACGTCAGAATTTGGGGTATATTGGGTGTTCGGGATGAAACATACCAGTTAAAATATGGTATTTACCGGTTCAATTACTTCGGATGTTCGTGCATATGCAAAGATGAAACGAATGGCGAGTCCAGCGCCTTGTTGGCGGGCATGGGGGAGAGGGCCCGATGTGATAAGAACGCGTCGCGTGTTTATTACTGACACCTATTTTCCAAGGCAGGAGCGTACTTCTGCCTGAAATACCAGGCGGGAAGGCGGACAAGAAAATTGCCCAATGTAGACTAGCGCGATAACAGGACAGCTTCCCGGCCTTTTACGGCTTCAACATCAACCCGCCGAAGCACCCCTCCACTCCCCTGCAAGAGGCAACATATCAATTGAGATTGTCCTTGCGACTTGAATTTAAGTGGATATTCTGTCCCTCGTGATCCCCGCCAATTTCCTCACACGCCAGTGTCCCTTCGCTCGGCCTCAACCCTCTCTCACCCCCATCTTCAAGATGACTGCCCGGCCATTGTCGCACATCCTCCGGGCGCGCTGCCTGCTTCGCCAGCCCCAGAACACCCAGGGATTCTCAACTCGATCCAGTCTCCGTGCCGCGGACCACGGTGACCACTATGATCCTCCCACCGGCTGGTTGTTCGGTGTCAAGCCCGGCCAGAAGTACGTGAAGGAAGGCTGGGAGAACATTTGGTACTACGGATTCATTGGAAGCTTTTTGGTCGCTGGCGTCGCATACGTTTTCAAGCCCGATACCTCGTATGTACAATCCCTATCCCAATCTAGCGCCTCAATATTGGCGTCTTATGTTCCTCTCGCAGCTGGAATACTGACAATTGCAATAGTATACAAACTTGGGCTCTTGAAGAAGCCCGACGGAGACTGGAAGCTGAGGGCATCCTCGAGGACCCTGACAAGGTCAAGAAATAAACGCCAAATTTGTACGCTGTACATAGAGATCAAAGAGGGACTATTTCGATTTATGCCTGTACTACCTGCAACGGCAGATATGATGTTCCGGTCTCATTCTTAGACAGGTTTTCTTTTGCATGCTCATCTATTTTCGTTTGCTCCTTGTTGTACCACTTTACACTTTTCGAAGTTTCTTTACCGTCATGTTGGTTATAGGTGCTCGGGTCGCAAAAAATACTTATAATTCGCACTGAGTACATCATGAAATGATTTAAGTTAAACAGCAAGAACTCTGATATCTGATAGGTCTTTGCGAAATGTACTGGGGAAGCAGTGGCGACTGGTATTTGCCTCCTCGCTGTTCACATAAGTTCCTCAGATCTCTGGATAAAGATCATTTCTCCGAAGCAAGGGCATTTCACGCCTAATCTTTGCCACAAGATCGAGATCAATGTCGGCAGTCGCAATTTGTGGTTCTTGGTGCTCATCTCCCAGCTTTGCGACCACTTCACCCCACGGGTTGACGATAATAGAATGACCATAACTTCGTCTCTTCTCATTATGGGGACCTGCCTGGGCAGCTGCAATCACATACGACTGGGTCTCAATAGCTCTTGCTCGTAGCAAAGGCTCCCAATGAGCCTTCCCCGTCGGAACAGTGAACGCTGATGGATATGTGATGATCTCAGCATCCTTCCGCCTCAATGCCAGGCCGATCTCTGGAAAACGCAACTAGATAATCGGGCATGAGTAAGAAGTTGAACCCGCTGGTGTCCGATGTAATCTCAACATGAATTGTACTTACATCAAAACAAATGCTTAGACCAACACGTCCTATAGGTGTTTCAAATGGCGTCAAAATTTGTTGTCCAGGCTGAACGCTCCTAGATAGTTGAAGGTCAGCGAATAATAAGTCAACAATCTCGTCTTCGTATCCAAAGATAGGAGAGTCTTACGCGCTCTCCTTAAGCACAGGTCCATCCTTGATATCGACGTCAAACATATGGATTTTCTGGTATTTTTGGGTAATGGTTCCCTTGTCGTCGATCCAGATCAATAAATTCTTGAGTCTGGTTTCAGAAGCTACTTCATGAATCCCGACATTGATGTGGATATTCTGTTCCTCGGCATCTTGCTGTAAAGATGACACAAAGCTAGTCCTCTCTTCAGACCGGGCGAGGGAATAGGATTGCTCTGCCGAGGATGCGATATAGTCCGATGCCTCGGGAAGAAAGAGCACCTAAGATATATGAGCTCTCTACCAGAGAGTTGGTAAAAGAATATATACAATATTACCTTAGCGCCTGCTGCAGCAGCCTTCCGAACCAACACCTTGCACTGAGCTAGATTCGAAGTTATGTTGCTAGTCGAGCATAGCTGCCCCACGGCCTATATCAAAGCAGGTTGTTAGCGCAGTTGCTCACGCCCGATGGATGGTACACATACTGCTAGAACCATAGTGATTAAACTTTGGAATCAGAGAGGGTCTGGAAGCAAGATATTTACGGGAAAATCTGTCTGTTGTAGCAACTAAATGGCATCTTTCTACCCCAAAGTGACGAGCCCGTATGCTGACTCAGCTAGTTATCGCGATGATCAGCGATAACCTTTCTTCCCGCCAAGACTCTCACCTCCGATCTTTCACAAGACACGCAGGTTTTGACGGATTCAGCAACTGCTAGACGGTAGAATTTTATCGTCGCAATGAAGAGTTTAAGGAGAGACTTGTCTGCCAACCCGCAGGCCGCAAATGTTACCAGCAAGGTCTTCGTTAGGTCCACGAAAAGTGGAAAGGTGCAAAAGATTGTCCGCGAGCTCTATTTGAGAGAAGATATTCCTTGCTCTTCTAAGCTCTGCTCACAATGTCCGACGATTGCGCCGGCTGATGCCAATGGAAACAGTAAGTAAATTATTACGGTGATGGACAAGCAAGTTGCTAATGCGAAACAGTTGCGCCGTTCATCCTATCCGAGCGCCCCGCCGGCACAACTGCATTCCCGCGAGGTCACTACCTCGTTCCCGATACAAATGCGCTGCTTAATGGAATGGATCTTTTCGAGCACACTGGGGCCTTTTACGATGTGATTGTCCTCCAGACCGTCCTCGAGGAATTGAGAAACCGATCACTACCACTTTACAACCGTCTTCTAGCCCTCGTCAAGTCAGACGAAAAGCGCTTCTACCTCTTTTTCAATGAGTTCCGCCGAGAGACTCATGTTCGGAGAGGACCGGAGGAAACAATCAACGACAGGAACGACCGCGCTGTGCGCATGGTAGCCAGCTGGTACGGTTCCCACCTGCAACAATCAGCGAAGAAGGGCAAGAAAGAGAAGGCGATCCCGGCCATTGTGGTAGTAACTGATGACAAGGAGAACCTTCGGAAATGCAAGGAAGAAAATGTGACGGCCTTGTCGCTATCCGACTATGTCTCCGGCTTGGAGGGGTCCGAAATGTTGCTGGATATGATCAGCGAGTCAAAGGATGCGCGAGATTCCAAAGAAACAACCCGCGGGGAATTATTCTACCCTGAATATTTCTCAATGTCAAAACTCACAACTGGCCTGCGAGCCGGGACATTGCACCAAGGAGTCTTCAATGTTTCTCCTTACAACTACCTGGAAGCCTCCGTCAAGACCGCAGCTTTCGATAAACCTCTTCTTATTCTGGGACGCGATAACAGTAACCGTGCTATTGCAGGTGACTCTGTCGTGGTTGAAGTACTGCCACAGGACCAGTGGAAGAGCCCCTCGACTAAGATCGTGGACGAGGAGGCCGTGACCCGTAATGATAACCCTGATACTGAAGAGACTGAGGCTGTGGTGACGGATAGAGAACGCAAAGCTCTCCAGGAAGAAGTCAAAAAGGCCCATGGCAAGCACGCGGAGGGCAGGCCACAACCTACTGCCAAGGTCGTTGGTGTGATCAAGCGCAGCTGGCGTCAATACGTTGGTCATGTCGACACGAATTCTACTGGCTCACAGGCCTCTGGCAGACGGCAACAAAACGTTTTCTTGCTGCCCATGGACAAGCGTATCCCCAAGATCAGAGTGCGCACAAGACAGGCCAGCGATATTCTCGGTCAGCGTATTCTTGTCACTATCGATTCTTGGGATCGCGATTCTAGATACCCTACTGGCCACTTCATTCGGGCTCTGGGAGAGCTGGAAACGAAGGGCGCCGAGACCGAGGCTCTATTGCTTGAATATGATGTGCAGTACAAGCCCTTCCCGAAGTCTGTACTGGACTGTCTCCCATCTGAAGGACATGATTGGAAGGTCCCAGTCTCGAAGGAAGACAAGGGCTGGAACGGCCGGAAAGATCTTCGAGACTTGCTTATTTGCAGTATCGATCCACCCGGCTGTCAGGATATTGACGACGCACTTCACGCGCGTGTCCTGCCAAATGGAAACTATGAGGTCGGTGTCCACATTGCGGATGTGTCGCATTTCGTCAAGCCCAACAACCCAATGGATCTCGAGGCTAGTGTTCGTGGAACCACTGTTTACCTAGTTGATAAGCGTATCGACATGCTCCCGCATCTTCTTGGTACAGACCTGTGCTCTCTCAAGCCCTATGTTGAGCGATATGCCTTCTCGGTTCTGTGGGAGATGACACCTGATGCCGAGATAGTGTCTTCGAATTTCACCAAGTCTGTCATTCGGTCCCGCGAAGCATTCAGCTACGAACAAGCTCAGTTACGCATCGACGACAAATCACAGCAGGACGAGCTAACCGAAAGCATGCGCGCCCTCTTGAAATTCTCCAAGGTTCTTCGCCAGAAGCGTATGGACGCTGGTGCCTTGAACCTTGCGTCCCCGGAAGTCCGCATTGAGAGCGAGGGTGACGAAGTGGGCGATCCTTTGACAGATGTCAAGACTAAGGCTATGCTTGACACTAATAGCCTGGTCGAGGAGTTCATGCTTCTCGCCAATATCACTGTTGGCTCGAAGATCTACGAGTCATTTTCTCAGACTGCCTTGCTTCGTCGACACGCAACTCCCCCGCCTCAGAATTTCGAGGAGCTTCAAAATCAACTTTCGAAGAAGCGGAACATGGAGCTTGATGTCTCCAGCTCGCGAGCCCTGGCTGATTCCTTGGATCGCTGCGTCGATCCCAATAACCCATTCTTCAACACCCTGGTCCGTATTTTGGCGACCCGTTGCATGACCTCTGCTGAGTACTTCTGTGCGGGTGCGTTTACTGAATCTGAATTCCGTCATTACGGTCTCGCCTCACCCATCTACACTCACTTCACTTCGCCCATTCGACGATATGCCGATCTGATGGTCCACCGGCAATTAGCTTCTGCCATTGGGTATGAGGGCGAGGATGGACACGCAGTCATCGAGGGTGTCACCACCCGCAACAAGCTAGAAGACATCTGCCGGAACATCAACGTCCGTCACCGCAATGCCCAGCATGCCGGCCGCGCTAGTATTGAATACTACGTGGGCCAGGCTCTCAAGGCCCGCGGAGAGAAGATGGCCGCCGACGGTGTCGATGCGGGCATTGAAGAAGAAGGATACGTGATGCGTGTGTTCGAGAACGGTGTTGTCATCTTCGTTCCCCGCTTCGGTATTGAAGGTGTCGTTCGCTTGGAGGACTTCGTCCTGCCCGGTGAATCCGGAGCTCGTTCTGTCGCCGAGAGACGGGAGCTAGCTCCTCACCGTACCACGGAGTTTGATAGCGAGGAATACACCCTCCGTGTGGAAGAGAAGGGTCACCCGGAGAAGGAGCGCAGTGTGACTGTCGAACTCTTCCAAAAGGTTCGTGTTAATGTCAGCTCTGTCAAGGAAGAGGGTCGTGGTGCCGGCAAGAGAAGGGTCCGGATTCTGGTTACGGAGGCATGAACAAACGGCTACATCCATGTAGATTACATCTAGTGTTAAAACGGCGTTCAAATCAAATGAATGACGGACGATTGTCTAATTTTGTATGTCCATTCTGCCTGGCATATCTGTGCTCTGCGCTATGCGACTATATTTAGACCTTCTTCAAAGTGATCATTCTGCGAACCAAGCTGATCGGGGCCCATAACGGAGCACCCGTTTCAGTTGCCTCCAAGGGCGGGGGAGCAGTCGCAGCGCGGTTTTCCTTCTCATTTCCACCATGAGTTCCAGTCAACGGGCCAGCCTGGACGGTGGAATCAGGGCGTTCCTGAGCAAGCTCCAACTCGCCGACTTTCCAACCACGCACGATCCACAAACATATGGAAGCACCAACATACATGAATCCAGTAAATATCTGAACGCGCAGATATGAAGTACCCCCACCAGCATTATGGCTGCGGAGCTGAAGCGCGATAGCTTCGGAGACAGTACAAGGGGCAACAAGGGTGAGCCAGGTAATACTTAAGCCGGAAGGAAGATCTCTGATACCAATAATCTCCGCCAGCACGGGAGAAACAGTAGCCCAATACGTGCCTGCGACAGTGCCAACCAAAACCGCGAAGAAGCATACCACACCCATACTATCAGCAGAAGTCCAGATAGCGAGACAGAATAGACCGCAGAGGAAGCTGAGGAAAGTGGCGATATTAATGCGACCAAGCCGGTCACTGAACATGCCCACAAACGGACGACCGAGACCCTGGCCGAGATTGAGCAGCGCAGAGACAATACTCCCCTGGTGCGCTGAGAGACCAACGGAGAGCGCGAAGTTGGCAACGCTGAACAGCAGCGCCACATAGCCGAGCATACTGAACACACCCCATCCAAGGAAGAGCAAGAACTCCGGACGACGCAGGAGAGGCAGATGGAAAGCCGTGAACCTACTGCCGACAGCCTTGTTGCGGTCTCGGAGCAAGTTACAGCAGACCAGGTTCACGACGCAGGAAATGATTCCCAAAATGCGGAATGCCCAGCCCAACCCGTAGCGCGGGATAATGGCGCCCACTGCGAGGGAGTAGATCAGGCCGCCGAGACCAGATCCGGCGGCGTTGATGCCCATCGCTACACCGCGGTGCTTGTCGAACCATTGCGGGGTGATACCGACGCTGCCCACGAAGAGGAAGCCCATGCCCCAGCCGAAGCAGACGCCTTGGCTAAGGAAGATGTGCCATTTCTGGGTCGCGAATGACGACCCTATTAGAGAAAGCGTTTCAAAGAAGACGCCCAAGTTGAGTACAAATCGTACACCCCATTTGTGGATCATGTGGGTGGCTAATGGGGCGACCAGAAGGGCACAGGAGATGCTCAAGCCGCCCGTGAACGCGTACGATAGGGCAGATGTGTTGGGGAATACATTGTGTGAGAGGTAATGGCTCAGAAAGACTCCGTAGCTCTAGTAGTTAAACTTATTAGTAAGGTGGCAGTGAAAGGGAAAGATATATGACCCACGCTATTGATGCCCCAAGTATGCGCATTAATCCAGAAAACGCAGGCGACACAGACCCAGCCATAGCCACCGTCTGGGGCCACATCGCGCTTATATTTTTCATCTTCATCGACGTCTAGTGGTGCCGACTGCGGATGCGATTTCTGTTCCTGTTTTGCACTCTCTCGGTCCAGATCTTCCTCGCGGGAACGGATGATATCAATTGGCACATTATCTGCCATGGTAGCTCAGATACAAGCCCAGCTTGTTTATGAGATAACGAGCTCCTTAGAAGATCAAAGTGGGTTGCCGTTTCCGTCACGACATGGAAGTATGTAGTGAAAAGAAGCAAGAGACTTAAGTTAGTACGCTAACAGAAAAAGGGACTAGATTTCGATCAGTTTATCATTGGTAATAATTGGAGTCATCGGACTATCGGATTATCGGACAAAATGCCGAATTCAAGGGAACCTTGGAAGGAACATTGTTCGTATAGAGGAAAGATGTCCAAAACCTCGTGGTAGATTCTTCCTATTCGGCGATATGCGACCAATGAAGGAAGTTCACAGCTACATTGCATCGAAAGCTGTGCAGCTCTCAGTCAGGGTTGCTTGGCTGTGGGGTATCTTGTGCCGAGAAGCCGATGCGGAGAGTTCCAGTCGAGTCCAAGTCGAGGCCAAGTTGGGCACATGTGGGGGATCACTTTAGTCATCCCAAGGATTCAGGAATAGATGTCTAAGTTTAATTAGAGAGTCATTTATCCATAGGGCTGAGTCTCTATCAGGTATTAACTATATAATTCGAAATATATGCTACGTTGTCCAATATAGGGCTTAACAGGGTTAAATAGAGCCAAGCCCTTATCGACACGTGGGAAGATAAGAAGTCTGAGTCATCCGTTGCCTCGCGACGGGCGGTTTGTTTGGGAGGGGACCCAATGACGCTAGCCAGCTCAGACCGTCAAGTGTAGATCGCAACTAGACTCTTCTCATCTTAGTCCATCGTGGTCCCTCTTTCCTGTACTTATCCGTATATCTCTTCATATCCTTGATCCTTGCAATTCCATAATGCATAAACATTCCACTGGTCACAGGAAGGTCTCACCTCCTGGCCCATCCTTCATGTCTAATGATCAAGTTTGTAAGTGACTCTTTGGTCTTGTACGCATCGGAGCTGATATGAGTCAACAGCATCATACTTAAAGGACCTGCGGGCAAATCGTCCTGCCCGTCCAACAGGGTCTCGTCCATACCCGGGCAGAGCAGCCACATCAACCAGCGATCTGCCCGATAGTCTTCCTCCAAGGGCATCCTCGGCATTTTCCATGCATAAACCGGTCGAAGATGGAATTGAAGATCACCGACGCTCAGGCAGCGCAATGTCCCATCGCCGGGCGAATTCCCATGTGCCCAGCGGCGCGGCCATGGGTCGTCCTTTAGCTCAGGAGCCACGCACGCACTCAATCCGGAAGAACGTGTTTCCAGCAGAAATTCATGCACGTACTATTCCAATCCCAGCATCTCCAGCTCTGTCGTATCGTGAGAATGGTCAACGACGACACGAAAAGGAGGAGGCACGGGCATTACGAGATGCCTTGCAGAAAATGGATATTGAGGACGACATGAGTCTTCATCAAGCAGCTCAGGATGAGGCCACGGAGCTAGTTTGGATGCATCAGAATCCTGGTCAAGCTTTCAAAAACCCTTACGCGCCGTACAAAAATCCTGATGCCAACAGGCGCAGCCAGAGCCCTGTCCGAAATGATTCCCGAGCGTATAACCCCTCGACAAATAGATTCAGCCAGTCGACAGGTTCGAGTGTATCCTCCGATGGTAACTCTAGCCCGGAGTCGACGCGGAAACGATCATCTCTGGCTGGACCCTCTAAGAAGAATCTCAAAGTTAACTTTAAACTACCTGACGAGGAACCCGAGCAGCCTGTTGTTCCCAGACCGCGAACTGTCAGCGGTGATTCATCAAAAGGAATCTTCAGGAACCCTAACGATCAAATTTACGAAGAGCCCAATAATACTCAGAAGGAACCTGAAGCAAAACCAGACTTCTCTCTGTCTGACTCGTCAGCTTTGAAAAACAAACCACGCAACGCTCTGGGGCGTGTCGCCAAGCCATTGCCTTGGTTGCAGAATAGAGCTCACAGCAGCCCTGTGATGGATAAAATCTCCCGGTTTGAGAGCCACAAAAACCCTCCCACCCAGTCGCGTAACCCCGGCTACACTCGAAACGAAAGCGCTACTCCTCCTCCCGCTCAGTCAAACAACGCCGGTTACACTAGAAACGAGCGTGCTACTCCGACTCCTCCCCTTGAAGAAAAAGATCAGCCTGTCCCCAGCCAGGATGTAAGGGAGAGACGCAGCGACGATATCCGCGCAGCTACCAGCAAAAAGCGAGGAGACCGCAGTGAAAAGTTACCGATGCCTTCCGCAGTCAGTGATCGAGTCGGACGCCCAATCGTGAGCTTTGACCAAAGTTGGAAACCAACAGAGCAGCCGAAGCCTGAGCGTCCAACCCTACCCGTGATTGAAGTGGCAGCACCGACCATTGAAGTCTCGGCCCCTTCAATCGAAGTCTCAGAGCCGCCTCCAGTCCCCGTGATCAATGTCCCGGACATCAAAGTACCCACTATCTCCGAGATAGAGGCTCCTTCCAAGCAGTCGACCAGACCGGTACCTCAGCCGACGAGAAACAGCCCAACTAAACCGGCTTTTCCAAAACAGCAGGGATCTGATTCACAGAGCCGTTGGCACTCGCCCTATACGCGATCCGGTGTCCCGACTGCAAGCTGCGAGCTATGTACGCTTTCGATTGCCGGAAAAATTGTAACCGCTGGCGGATGTCGATTCCACCCGGAGTGCTTCACTTGTTTCCACTGCCACACAGCCCTCGAATGTGTGGCTTTCTACCAAGAACCGGAGGCCAGCAGAGCCGAGAGATTAGAAACAGAGGCTAATGACCTTGAGGCCCGTGTGCCACGTTTCTACTGCCACCTGGATTTCCACGAGCTGTTCAGCCCCCGTTGCAAGAGTTGCAAGACCCCCATCGAAGGAGAAGTGGTAGTGGCGTGTGGTGCCGAATGGCATGTCGGCCACTTCTTCTGCGCGGAGTGCGGTGATGTACGTGAATTTCCTTTCTGATAATTCCGAACGCAAGACAACTAACTACTCCTCATAGCCCTTCGATTCCCAAACTCCCTTTGTGGAGAAAGATGGCTTCGCATGGTGTCTCCGCTGCCACTCGCGACGTACCGCTCCACGGTGTCTAGGCTGCAAGCAGCATGTCATGGACGAGGTTGTCATCTCAGCAATTGGCGGCCAGTGGCACGAGCGCTGCTTCAATTGTCACGAGTGTGGTGATGGTTTTGGTCCGGAGGGCCGCTTCTTCGTTCGTGAAGGCGAGCCCAAGCGGACAGCTAAGGGCCGCATCATCGGTGGTCCGGTCCAATTGGCTATCTGTGAGAGATGTGAAGGTATTCGTCTTAAGGCGCCTGGGATGTGCTAGACTTTTGCGCCATCTAGTCGTGGGGCTATGATCACCACGATTTAACGAGATTACTGCTTTTATGATAGATTCATGCATGATGTCGGTGTTTGATTGTTGCATCACTTGATTCTTGATTTGTCTGCATGTGTTCTACAACCCTTTTTCGGGTTCATTTCGGGAGTTTGTTCGTTTTTATGTTGTGATTTTGTTAGCCAGCGAAGATTGTCAGCGATGTTGGAGTATGATATTGCCAATGCATTTAGAATGGGTGAAAACGCCTCAGAACACCTCTCTTCTCGTCATATCCTTGAGCTCAATGATTCCAATAACTTCCCATATTCTCCGTTCTAATTAGGTATCTAATTCTCTCCACTCCCTTTCAAGCAGGCCACTCAGGATCAGCTTTGCGTCTGAAAACAGCTACATACTTGTTTCCCTTATTCCTCGTAACTTTCTTCGACTCCTCGGTCTCGTACTTCATAACCCGTACACAAGGATCAAGAGCAAGCTCCTCCTCAGAAACCCGCTCAAATAAATCCTTACTGCTCGGAGCAGGAGCCGCACCCTCCGGCTGCTCCCCATGCAAGAAATGCCGCAGAACCCAGTGGTGATACTCCTCGACATCGGTAATAGTGTAGAGCAGACCGCCAGGCCGCAAAACATACGCATACTCGGAGTTCAGAGACTCGGAGACAATACGGGCCTTGTGCTTACGGGCCTTAAAGTGCGGGTCGGGGAAACAGATGAAGATCTTGGAGAGTTGGTTGTGGCCGAAGAAGTTGGGGAGGAACTTCATAGTGTTGCTGCGGATTGCGGTGATGTTTTCGAAGTTTCCTGGGAAGATTTTCTCCGTGCCGATTTCGTCGTCGTTGGCTGGGGCGGGGGCCGTTGATTCTGCACTTTCGGGTTGTGTCGAGGTGTCTTGGGGTTCCGTTGATGATGGGTTCGCGGCTTTGTTCTTGAGGCGTTGTTGTTGGCTGCGGAGGGCATGGATGCGAGAGCTGAGGTATTCCAGCACTGAGGTGCGGATTTCCATACCTGTGGTTTTGTTGTTAGGTTTGTGTTGCTCATTCGCCCGGGTGTAATATGTATTTTTGATTCACGGTGCTGTACTTACCGACCATCAGGGTATCTGGCAGCAATGGCGCCAGGCCAACCATCAGCCCGCCGAATCCGCATCCGATATCCACGACTTCAACCTCCTTGGTCAACTTGCGCCCTCCGCTGAGGTTCGTTTTGGAGGTATCCGGGTCCACAAATGCAGGGTAATGGGATGACCAGTCCATATGCGCGGGGCTGAGGGGACTATTAGAGTACCAGTTAGCTATCAGTTCGCGATCGGATGAGGAATTGTCGCCAGTGAAGCTCGGGAATCCCGTATAAACCCCCATAGAAGAAATTGTCTACCATGAAAGAGACAAAAGAGGATACATACTACTCTAGCCGGTGGTCAGAGAAGGGATTTGCATGCGCGCGCTGGCGGAAGAATTTCTTCTGCGGCATCTTAATGACGGCATCGGTGGATTCCTGCTGGGCCTGTACATTGCGACGGTACTCTTCGCGCTTCATGCGCTTTGCAGGTATCTTTTGGGTGGCCATTTTGAATTGACAAAGAAGAGAGAAATCGAAAAGGTCGAAGTCGACGAAATTGAGAAAATCCCGGCCCCACCTTTTACTCCACATTGGAGTCTCTCTTTACTTTCTCTCTTCTCGACTTTCTACTTGTCTTGTCTTTCTACTTCATTTGGGGCTATTGGGGCTATTTTATATTCACTTTTTACTCGTCGCTCTTTAATCCCCTCCAACATGACAACAACACCCCCATTCCTCTTTCCACCAACGTACCACTTCCCCCCCCTTCTTCACCCCGCAACCAAACACAACAACCCGCCACTCGCAGCTCGAGAAATGGTCCTCTCTAATCCAGTCGTGGTGCCGGCACCATCGTCAATACCGTCTCTCCCTAATAGATGCCGTTGAATCCCCGCTCTTCCACAACACAGCCTTGCGCAAGCGCCTCGATCTGCGTGAGGCCCGCGCGGTCGTCGACTGGATGACCAAGAGTGAAGAGGAAGGTGGCGGTGGGCGGCGAGCGGAGTGGGTCTCTGACGCTGGAGGTGCATCTTCAGTAGGGTTGGGAAATGGAGCTGCGCAGGGGCCGAAGACTGTTGCGTGGATTTGGTGGAGGAGGCCTGAGGAGTGGGCGGATGTGTTGGTTGACTGGGTTGAGGGTACTGGGCAGAAGGGCTCAGTTCTGACGGTCTACGAGCTGATTCATGGAGAGGGGGCCATGTCGCAGGGTACGATTCCTCTCCTTGGTCTGTGGGTGATAATGTATAGGGTTGTGCTGATCCGCGTCTACAGAGTTCCATGGCATGGATACGGATGTCATGCTGCGCTCGCTGAATGTCTTGGTTAAGAGGGGCAGGGCGCAGATTTTTGGTGGTGAGGGGCAGGAGGGTGTCAAGTTCTTTTGAAGAGCTCAAGAGGAGATGCTGGGATTTCTCTGAGATAAATCGTGGCTATTCGTGACAAAAACAAAGCGCTTATCATGTGCAGGTCAAAAGACATGTCAAATCACGTCGCCAATACTCCAAAACTTATACACAAAATCCATGTTCTTGGGTTGAAAGCCCTAAGTGGATGAGGGGGTGTGGACTCAATACCTTAGTATCAGCCTACTGGTCTGTGTGCTCAATCATATCCTCAGTCAGCTCGTACTCATCGGCAGTACGTGTCTCCTGTGACATGGCCATGTCCAGGAGCCAGTCAACTCGGACGATCCGTGGAGTTTTCTTGATATCGAGCGCCAATTGACGGAACCGAGGCCAGACTCGGGCGTGATTAGCTCCGGCGCTGCTGAGAAGGAAGACATCCTTGCGGGCAGGCTTGTCATCTTCCCCTTCGCTTTCCTCGTCGCTCTCCTCCCGCCGAGAATGGTTCGCTATGGCCAGTCGGCCACGGAAAAGCATGCACTCTCCTCCGTTTGTTTCAACGATGGATTTGAATGCGTCAAATCCGCCTCGAATGTCCTCAACGCAGTAGATGCGATACCCCTGCAGCATTTTATTTTTGTTCTTCTTTGCGTTCGTTGTGACAGAAGACAGGTCAAAGTTGTACTTCTTCTCAGCTTCCTTATCCTCCAGAGGGAAATCGGAGGGGTCCAGCAGTTCCTCCTTCTTTAGGCAACTGGTGATGAAGTCGGTGCTCACGATCATCGGCGCATACGCGAGCGCATTGACGAATTTAGTGGTTCGCAAGATCGACGGCGCAGCCAGGTGAGTGCATCGTCGGGCATCTTGGACCACCATAATACCAAGATCTCGAAGGCCTCGCTGTGAAAGTGTCAGTATGTAGACCTTGAGCCAATCATGTTCATAACTGCTGTAGCCAAACAAACCTTGTCTGCATCCTCTTTCTTCTCGTTGCCCTTCCCTACCCATCTCTGATAGCCAGTAATCAAGAGGTGCATAGAAATTGGTGGCCGAGATTTTTTCTGTCGTTTAGGCTCCACTGCTTGCTCGCCATCGCTCTCATCCTCGGCTTCAAGTGAGGCACGCTTCTTGTTCTCCTGAACCCGGCCCTCGTCTGACTTTCGTCTGCCACCGTAGATAACACCTCCCACGCGTTTCCTTTCCTTTTCATACAAGGCAAGGTCCGGGGCATACTCGTGGAGTCGGGCAGTTGCTGCCTCTTTCGACTTGCGGCTACTAGTCGACGACGGGGTCTCGTTCTCTTTGCCCTCGGACATGATTCGGGTTCGTGCGGGTGTTTGGATAGGCCCGCGCGACTTTCCGTTGCCCTGCGGAGTACCGTGCGAAGTTTCCGAGGCGTCCTCATTGGTCTTCCGTTTCTTCTCAGCGGGAGGCTGCACTGAAACCATATTTTGATTCTTGCTCTGCATTGCGCGCCGTGGGCTATGAGCAACGGCCTCCCCGGACGAGAAGAAGACCTGTTCCAAAACATTGCGGTCAAGCTGAGTCTGGCCTGCGACTTCTCCGAGATTGGTTCGAAGAGGGAAGTGGCTGTAGCGCGGGTTTGAAGCCGGCTGTAGCTTCCATTTTGCATAACTGTCCTCCAGCCACAGGTGGTTGACAACTTCAAGGCCCCATTCCTTCGCCGCGTTGCATTTCTCACTCGTTCCATGTGCCGTAATCAGATGTGTATTTTCTTGTTTCAAGGTTTTGGTACATTCTGCACCTGCTGCTGCGATCAAGTTCTCCAAGTAGATTCTTGCTTCGCCAACATAATTGGACAAACTGATCTTCAAGCCTTCAAATCCGGGAATGCCAGTGCGAGAGATCGGGTAGTGCAGTAGTCGTCTGAGGGGTGAAGTATATGTGTTGAATGTCATGAGGCGGTAGAGCCACGCGAGATTTCCAACGTCTATGTTCAGTCGCGATGCCGTGCGATACGCAAATCCTTCCCGGTAACGGCAAATTAACATGTCTGCTCCGTCAATATTTGATGTCATTGTGGCACCGCCTTGTTCGAGGACAGCTTGAATCGATTCCTGCAAGTGCGAGCCGATTCCAAGATCCGGGGATAGCATAATGGACTTCCCTTCAAAGACACTCCGTTGGCCTGAGTTATAGGCCGAACCGGATGGCGTGGGCAGCTTAGAAGGATCCGTAGTCGATGCACCGACCAAATCCTTATTCTCTTGCCATCGGATTGGAGTATCAGGACCTACGCGCAAGATCTCTGGATCGGGAAGTGTATATGGACGTTCATCGATTCGTCGACCAAGTTTAAGGCAGTCGTCGAACCTTTTCTCAGTTAGCGATGGTCACTGCCTGCTGTACCAAGAAAACTCACCAGTGCGGTAGTACAATCTTCACGTTCAATTTCTTCGCCTGGACAATGCGCGCCTTGTCGGAATCGGCCGTGAGGTCCACCAAGTGTGTAACCATCTGAGAGACTCTTGGAGAGTACAATCCACCTTTCGCGACGACACCACCTATGATTGCATCCTTGTCTCCCTCGGGTATATCGCCGCAGGTAACCACCACATCGTTCATGAACAGACGCGGGTCTGGGCTGTATTGGCGGGGGTTGGCCAATTTTCGCTTGGACAATGAGCTATTCACCCACTGTGGCTTCACCACAGGGATCAGCGCATCGCAGGTAGTATCGTAGGCTTCGAAGTCAATTGTGGTAGAGATCAAATGGCTGAACTTGGCTACATCGGGGACTTCGGCACCAGGTTGGACAATCAGAGGCTCGCCGCCGTTTTGCTCGAGGAGAGTTGCCAGCTATGCGATTGTACCGTGTCAGTCTAGTTCAGGCTGTATCAGTGGCAGGAAAATACATACCTGCTCCGCAGATTCTCTCGAAAGATCCTTGGAGCATACAATACAGAGGCAACACTGCTCGAAGAGCTTAGACTCTCCGTTTTCCGTTGCCATGGCCAAATTCGTAGATAAATTATGCGATTGAAGTTTGGCTTGTTGATTGGGGGAATCTCCAAGAGAGTCACATCCAAGTGTAGAACCAAAGATGAGGCAATCGGGGACGCGCCCACGCGTGTCAGGAACGCCGAATCACGTGTACCGTACCAAAGCGCGGGGGTCGGGATCCGATAGATCTACTCCGTAGTTTCATCTATCTAGTCTACACTCGAGTAGTATGAACGATTGCCAAATAAAGTTGAATTCAATCTATGCTCTTGATCCGACTAGCCCAGGCATTCCAGACACATTTCGACTAGCACACTCATATAAAAAACTCTTGCCACAGCGGTCAACCAGATCAGGTGCGAAACACCCATAGTCTGATTGGCCGCGACTTCCTTCCTCGTCTATACTTAGTCCATTTCTTCGGGTATAGGGCTATATGCCGCGTCTAGTTTGCTTGACGGTAGATATAACCTAGCGAAGATATTAGTGGCAGCGTCAACAGGCCACTCCTCTTACTCGGGCTCGGAGTCAACCTCGGAGACGACCTCGGAGACGACCTCGGAGACAGACTTTTTGGCCGTTATGCCCCTTCGCATTCAAGCATACAACGATACCAGTTACCCAACAGACGCTAAAGGCGAAGTTTTGCCACCTACAACGATCATAAAAGAATATCCGTATGCATGCAAGCTTTAACTGCTATGTATGAATGAATATGTAAAAACCAAAGAGTCAAGGAATATCAACATTCAACAAATGAGGCCCAACAACTCGCTCAGATAACCACCAAGCTAGATGCAAATAGCGAACAAAACATGAAAAGAACATCAAGCGGCCATCGTCAAAACGTACGAGGTGATACTATCCATGCGCTCAGTCGTCAACTTCAAGCTAACCGTCAACAGCTCACGAGCAATGCGCGGCTCCTTATCCTGTAGTGCCTTCCACTGGACCCCAGTCAAACACCAAGCCACACAATCACGCTCAGCCTTGACCGTCGCGGTGCGGCGCGTATCACTGAAGAAAGGCAGTTCGCCGCACGGTCGACCAGCGACTATAAGCTCGAAGTAGCGGCCTTGTGGGAGGTCGTAGCCAGCACGCAGCATGCCAGATTCGAGGAGGTAGAAGGCGCGCGGGGGGTCGCCTTCGTGGTACAGGACTGTGCCAGCAGGGTAGGACTCGCGGGAGAAATAGGCGCAGGCGGGGAACCAAAAGTCCTCGTTTTCGGTTGAGAGGCCTTGGAAGGTTTGGAGGAGGAGGGGTAGTGGTTGGCGCATGGCGGACCAGGCGGGTGAGGCCATCATTTCTGTTTCATGGGCTTGGATGGTTGAGGTCGCTACGCGCTGCAGGTACTGGCGGCGAGGAGAGCTGACGACGTTGTCGGCTAGGGTGGGGTGTTTGGGTCCTGGGGGCACAGGTACTGAGGCGGGGATTTGGAGGAGCTCGGAGTTTGCAGTTGGTTCGGTGGGTGTGGGTGTGGAGAGTGCTTCTTGGCGGCTGTAGAAGACTTTCAGGTAGTTGTTCTCGCAGAACTCAAGGGCTGAGTTAAGGTCTTCGAATATGGGGACGCTGGACTCCGACTCGAAGAGTCCTACGTTGTGTAGGGACTTGCCTACGTCACCTTCGACATCCAAGCCGGAGATGGCTATCTGTACGTTGCGCTTTCGGAGAACGCGGTTGATTCGGGTAAATGCTTCTGCGGCTGAGAAGTCTAGTCCGTAGACCCGAGAAAAATCGAGAATGATGAATCGAATGGGACGCCGGTCGAAAGCTTCCTCCTCGATCAGACCACGCATGGTGTTCTCGACATTCACGATGGTTCCAAAGAAGAGATATCCACCAAGCTTGATGATCAGGGTCTGCTGTCCAGCTTCGCGTAGGAATTGCTGTTGGATAGGAGGACGTCGGACGGTCGACCCGGAAGTTTGGCCCGAGAACTTTGCTCGAATGGCAGATTTGCGAGACGTTTGGACAACAAAATTCACGCAGGCCAGAATGATGCCAACGAAGATTCCAACCACGAAGTCCCAAGCGCCCATCGTAACAACGATGATAACAACGGTCAAATATTCAAGCCGAGTAAGTTTACCCCATGTGTCCACCAATGCCTCCTGCAAAAGCTCAATGCCCAACAAGAAAATCAAGGCACCGACAACCATAATGGGAATATAGCCGATTATGACTGGGCCAATGACCATAATCCCTGCAGTGGCTGCGGCCAACATCAAACCGGCCAACCGAGATGATCCGCCACTTGCAATGAAGAGAAGACTATTGGTGTAAACAAGGTAGTTCTGCTATTGTTAGCTCACTAAACACAGATGAAACGATAGGAGTCACATACCTGAATGCTTCCTACAAATCCTGAAAGTGCATTCGTCACACCATGTGCCATGAGCTCTCTGTCGACGTTCAGATTGTCTTCACCGGTGGATATACCCAGAGCAGGTACGTTGATGGGCACATGAAGCACACCAAAGAAGGTCAAAGCAAACATGGCCGGGATTGTCTCACCAAAGGCAGTCCAATTGACCGCCGAGAGATCTGTAACGAATTAGCATGGCAATGTCCGAAATACTGTAGCTGACCGACTCACCATAGAGAGAATAGAAATGATACCACGGGTTGTTCGAAGATGGGGCATCAAAGACCCACCCGTTGTGGCGCAGAGCACCCATAGAGATCCTTGCGCTTAGAATGACAATGTAGAACACCGCAGCAACAGCAATGAAGTAACCACCGACAAGGAAGTTTGAGCGAACGAATCGTTTGAGAACAAGAAGGCCAATGGCAAGCAATAGGGGTATCATCCAAAGAGGGAAAGTATCAAGGTGGAAAAGTTTCTGGATCGTGGGGAGGTTGTACTCAAGAGACCCGGGAAGCCGGGCTGAAACCTCCATTCCAGTTTGTAGAAGAAAGTAACCCACACCGCCGATGCACCCAATGAGAATATGACGTGGGAAGAAGCCAATGAGCGAGCCCAGCCCACAGACACCCATTACGAAGAACACCAAGCCAGTGAGGATCGAACTGACCGAGAAAGCTAAGATGGTCGTTGCAATCACTGATTTCGGGTTGTCCTTGCCGATTGAGTTCATGATAGTGAAAGCCATCTGGTGGAAGAAGGGTACTACTTCAATCATTTCACTTCCTATTCCTCCTTTGAAGATCGAGCCACCGCAGGAGAATACCACTTGGGAGACTATGGTACTGACATAGAACATCGAGATACCGTCGGTTCCTAGGTGAGCGAACAGGGGTTTCTCCCAGAGGGAACAAGATCATTCCATAGGATAAGGCATCAAGAATGTTGAGAAGCAGTCCCAGCAATACGGCAGGAACCAGAGTGGCGGGGTATAACACAGCCTCTTTCCATATAACTCGCCTATCCCATGACTTTGGGCTCGACAGCACTCGAGTACAGTGGGCGACAGATGAAATGCCTTTCGTTATTAAGTTTCGAGATCGTTTGACAGCCGGCCTTTGGTTCTCGGCGTCGCCTGCAGTCCCATAATTTTGTGTAGATTTGGATCGTGGTTTCGCTAATAACGAGGTATGCTCATTGTCTCGTTCGGGTTCCTCATAGATTGTGGGCGGCGGGGGGGAAGGAGATATCATCCATCCCGGGCTGCGTTACCTGGTCCTCCACGGTATCTGTCGATGGACGGCGAATCATCTCTGTCAAGGCCGAAGAGCCTGAAGCTGAAGCAAGGTCGACAGAGGCATATCCTGGCTCCGACAAGGCCTCCCCGACAGCATGAGAGCTTGTAGCTTCATCCTGGGAGTAACTTGCAGAATTCTGGCTGCCGTGGAATATATCAAGGCTGGGGGGGCAAGCCAGGCCCGTCCCTCAAGAGGGATTTTTTATTCAGCGAAAGGCCATAGGTAGCGAGTTCCGCGGTCTGGTCACGGAGACCGTCTGAAGAATAATGAGCCGGGTCTACGATAGGTCCAATGGTCAGTAAAAATTCGCGCAGTATCTCTAGCAGCATATTATGCACAATGACCCACCCATATTGGTATTGAACGACCGGTGGTAAAAGGAACGGTTTGGTGTTCTCATTGTCGATCCGTTGTAGCTCGATGATTCCGCTCCCGTTGGACCGGGTGGGCTGCCTAGGTTTGCATGTTCCACCAGCGTTTCTGACGGGGCGTTAACATGGATGTCGCGGTCAAACATCAGGTTGCGTGACAGCGCTGATGCGCGAGAGTCGCGACGGCCACGGGGTTGCAGAACCCCCATGGTCTCTCGCGCAATTGCCGTCCAACCAAGTGTTGGAGTGGAAAAAGTTAAGAAATCCGGAAGATAAACGGGGCCACTAGTGCATGGGGCGGCCGTTTAGACAAGATGACGCAACCGGGACGAGTATTGCACAGAAGGGGGCTCAGCGACCTATATGTATAGAAGAGACAGGTCAGTCACTTATCAACACAAATATAAATTAGCAACAAGATAGAAAAGATCACTCCCGAAGTACGAAGTAGGAGTTGACTAAATGTCTCTTATCTCTAAACAGCCGAGCTAAACCACATCCGGACTGATACGAATGAAGATAATGATGGTCCGTGCGAACTCGGGGGGAATAGCCCTGGCCTGGAGCCATGTGGGTTAAACATCTCTCAAGGGCCTCCAAGAGTATCTCTTCAACGGCACTAACTCGAGACTAACTCGAGACCAACTTGGCTTTTGAAACTACATATGCAATTAAAATAGTATGCAGCAAGCTGCAGCTCCGTGGTCGGAACGCAATGCTCTACGGTGCGTGATCGGCATTAGCACCATGCAGTAGCCTCAGCCTTATTATTCCTTGCATAACGCCATAAGCCAAATTCTCTAGTCAATGGACCATCATTTTGATCTCTACCAGCCATTTCTCGAATGCCTAATTGTGTCTACTAGCAATCTTGCTGTATTAACCTCAATAGACCAAAATCGGGTAAAAGTTGACTTGTAATAATAAGTAAATGATGTTTGTGTCAACTCAGTAGGAGATATAATAACCAGGCAAAATAATAAAGGGATACCAACAAAAGCAAAGGAATTTCTAGAAGTAAGCAGAGAGAACACGGGAAAAATCTCAAGGCTGAAAAGGATTAAGGCTGCGCGGGTTGGGATATTGAACAAGCTGGTTATGATCTTCAAAGAAAGGCAGAGGCTCTTCGCCATGCCCATTGTGCATGGCTGCAAGAATCTCAGACTCCCTTCCTGAGAATCGTAGGCTTTTTTGATAGGCAAAGGACGTAGACAGATATTGGAGTAAAGTCGTTATGAGCAGCCTCATAGACATAGTCGAGATGGTTGAGGTCTAATACGAAATAAGAGTGGCGACCGGGGTATATGTTCACAACGAGGAAGCAAGCCTGGCTGTCTGGGTGATATTCTCGAAGGGAACCCTCAACCTTTGACACTAATGGACGTATAGACCTCAGGTAATCTTTGGAGTCGAGAATGCTGTTGTGTACATCACCAAGTATTCGAATTGCCGTTGAATCAACCGTTTGAAGGAAATCATTTATGGTATCTGGGATTTGACCCATGATACGGTCGCGAATTTGTTGCTTTGAGTCATCCATTGTAAGAAAACTTGGAATAACAACACCGTTGGAAAGCTACGAGGTTGCAGCAATGGAGGCGTCAAGCTTCCAGGGTTGATATTATTTTGGCACACGTAGGCAAACATTTCTATATGAATCCTAAGGAGTAGCGTAGAGAACACTTAGAATTACCCTATCGAATCCAAGATAAAGTAGTGCTATACGCTATATGATTAGCATTGGCGCCATATAGCAGCCTCAGCCTTCGTATTTCCTTGCGTAACGTTATAAGTTAATGAGCTATATGCTCATCGGCCGATACTCGCTTAGAAGCCTGCTTCTTTCTCGTCTTTCCAGGGTGATTGTCAAGACTGCGTCTAGGCTCTATCGCAATGGGTCTCTTACCATAGGCCAATCTAGCCCTAGAGAATAAATTTGAGGAAAAAAAAAGCCACTGGTCAAACTAGCAGTCATTCATAATCAGACTCTGGTGTCACACTGTTGCAATGCAGAAAATCATCATTTTGGCCGTTAGGTCTAGACACGCTAACGGCGGGGGTATCTCAAAGTACATGGTCCCTTCATAAGACCACTGTAGATAGCCAACGCCAATACATGTTTCTTGTACTCATATAGAACCTGAAGATGCCAGGTAGTCCCAACTCAATTCAAGTCAATCGCTCCAGGAAACCCTGAGCAATTAGCCGTTCCACATCACCCTGACGAACATAGAGCTGACTGTTCTTGGTCAAGTTGATCACACTAACCCCGAATTAGCCACCAGATGCCCCAAGAATATCAAAAAGCCAAAGAAAAAGAACATACCCATATTCCGTCTGAATCTCGCCAGCATCCTTCAACACCCGTACATCAATAAACAGATCCTTCGGCGGTTCCAGCGTGCCCGTCAAATCGATATCTGTCCACTGCCCCTTATACGCAGCAAGCATATCCCCGTACTGGCGGAAATACTCCTCCTCCTCGGGACTCAGCGAGCTATGCCCGCTAGCCCCAAGAGCCGTGTGCTGGGCCGCCCCACTGTCCTCGGACGGCTGCTGCTGCTCGAGGATATCCACTCCCGTCCAGCACAGCTCCTCGAGCTTCTCTGTACGCACGCGGTGATACGCCAGCAGACAGCGTTTGTTCCGGCGCATGCACAGGTGGTCGACGAGTAGTGCGCAGGCGATGGCTGGGTCTGCCGAGGGGTTGAATCCGCCCTCAAAGGGCTCTAGGAGACGGGTAACATCGCGGTCGAGATCGCGGACTTCGCGGGTTACTGCGCGCACGATCTCAGTTTGGTAGGGGGGGTAGATGGGCGAGGGATTGGGTGCGTTTGGCGTGTTGGACCTATCGCGGATAAGGTGTTGGTCAGCGGGGAGCGTTTTCCTCTTTTTTTCTTTTGGTATTTGGTGGTCGGTGATGGCATTGGGGTTATGAACGCCCAAGAGCGGGATAGATCTATAGCCCACGTACCAATTTGTTGCCGAGTTCACCGTACATGGTGGCCACGCGGTCGGGGTCCTGGTGAGGGACGCGACTTTGATCCATTTCGGCGAGTGCCAAGATTGGCTCTTAGTCAGGTGGAGTGATCGACGCCAAGGTCAACGAAGTATAGAGGCACTTTTTGGGTAAAGGCTCTTGACTCCCGAGAAACATAGAAGAGTACTTTGGAAATTAAAGTAACACGTAGAATACTGCGGAGGGTTGAAGTTGTACAAGATGGCCAAAGAGGAGGGAGGCAAAGAAAAATGGAAGGAGCACAAATGGCTTCAGTTCTAGACGAATCGGGGGGAAGTGACCAATGAGATTATTTTCGAATCCAAGGAAGTGGGCTAATGACTGATTTACTATCAGTACTGCATAGAAGCCCTCATCTGGTTGTATTCAGCCTGTGTGATCGGCTCATACTTTGCAGCACCTTCTCCGACACACGGAATACATTCAATCACCGAGTCAGAATCCGGTGACATGAAATACGGGATAGAGAACCGCCTACGGGTCATACGATCAGTTCCTTCGATTCTATCAGGAAGAGGCGGCAAAGTGACTCGATGGGTGGTAGACCTCAGAAGATCTATACAAGTCAGTTTTGAGAGGAGACCAGGAGCATATTATGGGACAAACCATTGCTCCACCTCTGCAGAAGATCTCCCACATTCATCACAATAGCATTCTTGATAGGTGTGGCGGAGACAAATGTCCCCGGTGATGAAACATCCTCGACTTCCAACCCACCACAATCATCTTGAAACAGCAAGGTGATCGAACTCCAGTCGGTATGTGCGGGACATCTAGCTGCACGCTCTGTCTCAATTGCTTCGGCCGGAATAGGCGGATAATATAGCAGGCGCAGTTGGTTATTATGACCCGAGTGTTTCGAGAGTAGATGGTTCTCATCCAGCTCCAAGCCAACAGCAAGCGCTTGTAGGACCTCCCCTCCGACACGGAAACACTCCCAGTAGAAGCGGAGCATGAAGTCACGAAATCCGGGGAGACTGTTTTCGGGCAGCCATTGATTTGGTTGAGTGGTATTCTCGTCGCTTCCTATGTCATAGCTTTCCTGTGGCAGGTCAATGAAGCTCAAAATTATACATAGATAAACTTGGCGCCGACGGGAGATACGAGATCATGTACAAACACAGCGGGCTCTCACTTTGATGTCTGTAACCTCCCTCAGTTGGTCCACTTTGTCCTTGTCGTTGCCAGTACTCATCGCCTGTGACACCTTCTCCAGCCCGGGCCAAGAGTACCCTCTGTGAACCGCCCATCCCTCTGGATGGGGCGCTTTGAGTTTCTCGTCTTGTGGTAGTTCGAAGAATAGTTTTGACCAACTGAATGCTTCGTCTAACATCGACTCTGGCAATGAGTGGTTGACGATGTATACGAATCCCACTTTCTTGCAGGCAGCGACGATATCTTGCGCAATTTGCTGACGACTGGACTCCGTGTTCCAGCCAGCAAAGTCCACGACAGGGATGTTGGGGGACTTGGTGGAAGCCATGACATATGCAAGCTCTAGTGTAGGAGGTAATGGATAGCACATGGGCGCGCCGAGGTCTTTTTACTCAATCCAATTTATTTGGCTGCCTGGGTACCTAGGTACTAGTAGTTTTGGCGCCTTACCAATATTCTGACGCCGTGATACCCGACGGCCTTGTTGAGAACTTTCACTTGCCAATCACATGCAACTCTAAGCAATAAAATTCCGAGGTTGACGGAAAGAGTGTCTGTTCAGTAGCATCGACATCTAAAAAGCCTAGACTAGTCTCATTGCGATAGCACGTCAACTTTTACTCGAGTTCCTAACGGTAAAGTCATCCGCTGTTCTTTTAAGTTCTCTTTGAGGCTATTGTGTTTATCACTGACTGACGAGGAATCTACTATACTTCCAGGTATAGTCTACAGTTCATGCAAAAAAAGGCTTCATTCTTCGTTATCTCTCAAAGAACCTTAGACGAAGATGTCACGAGAAGGTTTCCCGTCGATGATATTTTTCGATGTCTTGGGGACAATCGTGGAATGGAGATGTTGCATCGCGAACGAACTGAATGCCGCAGCACAAAGGGCTCTGCAAAATCAAGTTCGATGTCTGAGTTCCGATGTGCGGGAACGTGTCTCTGATATGTCTACTTCGAGCTGGCAGGAGATCGCTGAGGAGTGGCATCGCGCATATATGAACTTCGGAGACACCTACGATACATCTAAGCCCTTTGTCTCGGTGGACGAGTACAACCGCATTTCTTTGGAAAATATCCTCACCAAAAGGCTTCTCTGTGGCTTGTTCAACGAGGACGATCTCAACAATTTGACACTCGCTTGGCATCGACTTGACTCACACTCTGACAGTGTGCCGGGCCTTTCGTTGCTGAACACTAAATTTTCGACGTCTACATTATCCAATGGTAATGTAAAGCTGCTCGAAGACCTGAAAGAACACAATTCTTTGCCTTTCAAGCACATCACTAGTGCAGAGCATTTCGGTGCGTACAAGCCGTCGCCAGAGGTCTATCATGGTGCTGCTCGCAGATTCGGTTTCAAGGATTCGCAATGTTGTCTCGTCGCAGCCCATCTTGAGGACTTGCAAGCCGCCAAAAAATGTGGATTTCAGACAATCTACCTCGAGAGAGAATCGGAAGAAGCATGGGATAGTGAAGACATTGCACGAGCCAGAGAAGAAGGGTTTGTCGATCTTTGGGTCGGACTTGGGGGCTCAGGTCTGATTGAAGTTGCTCGGCATTTTGGAATAAAAGTTGTTGGATGAATTATCACCAGTCGGGCCTTGAATTAGACACTGGGGTGCCCCTAACGAGAGAAACCTTAGGAACTATATACATATCTGTGAATTTCCTGTTCTGGTTAGTTCTGCCTTTTTGGGTTTGGCGCCTATTTCTGCAGTGCCCTCAATAACCTTACCAGTTGAATCTCAAGATTGCCTGTAACATCATCATGAATACCACACCGGAGCAGGTCCTCAACATTGAGGATGCACTGGTATCGGAGGCCAACCCCGCACGCCTCAATGGGCCCCTCGATTACGAGCGCTGTGCGAGGCTACACAACTACCTAGTAGCGTATGGATGGAGGGCCCGCCACGGACAAGAAACACCCAATCTCGATGAGTTAGTTAGTCAGCCATCCATTTTCGCAGTCGAAGATACGCAGGTTGTTCGCGAACGACTCCACCCGTCAGTGAATTCCTTCCTGGATTCGATATTCTCGCCTGAGTCAGGCTTCTTTTACTGGGTGAATCATATTTCAATGCAATTGGTCGACGACATCTTTCCAGATGAGGGAAACGACCTAGACAATCTAGAAAGATTTGTTGTTATTTACGGCACTGTGGTTGAGTTGGGCTCGCATTGTGTCGGCGTCGTCTATGACCAACAGCTGCACCGCGCTGCTTTCCCAATGACCCTTGAAAATCTGGGTAGCGTGGAGCCCATCGACGAGCATGAGGATATGTGGTTTCCACTGGAAACGATCCTTACCAATTGGATTTATATGCTTCGAATCGGTAAAATCACAGCCGATTCACCAGAGGGGAAAGCGCCGGAAGAACTGTCAAGGTCTCGATCGCAAATCGGGCTTTGGTCTTGGCTTCCATATTCTCCTATCCAGGTCGATAGTACCGTGGCTGCTATAGACCGATACTCGGCGGCTATCGAAGCTAGAATGCCCTCCGGATCGCTTTTGCCTATCTCTAGAAATGCGCCGCTTTTCACGGACGTAGAGCTTGATGCGGCATCTATACCGGAGGAGTGCTTTATTCGGTCGGTTCTGACGAGAATAAAGACTCCCCGTTTCAAAGCTATTGCACCCGGCTTGGAGGTTCCGCTCGATACCGTGGCTTTCACGGCTCGGCAGAGGTTTACAGGGGTACCTCGCGAACAAGAAGCATGGGGCAGGAATATCCCGCCCGTCCTACTTTTCGCAGCTGTAGATAGCAGCCGCACAGTCAGCTTTGGGAAGGAGATTCGATGGCTTTTCCTTGGGCCAGAAGATGACGTACCGTTTAACGAGAATGATCTTATCCCTGCGGGTCTGTATAGTGAGTCAGTACGCCGGTGCGAATACGATACTGAGGAGGCGGGCTTCCGTCTCCTACTACCGTTTCGAGCTCACAATGAAGCGAGAATGAGTGATGGGACATCAATTTCGCCAAACTCCGTAACACAGCTCTTTCAGCATGGCATTTTTCACCCGTTTGGTGGTGAAAGGCGGGCTCAGAGATTGGAGAGGCTGATAGACCGGTGGAGAGAATTAGTCGAGAGTGGTGTTTGGACGGTTGGAAGAGACGGTGTGGAGGGAACAATTGATAAATTCCATACAGATAGTGAGATCTATTGGATTGCTCCTGACTGGTAATATCCATGGACGATATATTGAAATACTAAGATGCCCAATCAGTCCTGGAGGTAGCCAGGTAACAATTAGCTGCAGTAAATAGTTGAGTGCCAAATTGTGTCCCATGTTTGGTTTCACGGGTTATATTTTAGTAGTTATTGAAATTATTTGAATACATATTACCAGTGCTCCCATAAATAGAAATTAATATAGAAACTAATATAACCTTGGGCTTCGGGTCTAGAGGGTCGGGCTGCGGTTGCTAGGGCATCCCGGTGGAGATTTGTGACCTGACCTGGGAACTACATCATTTGTTCTTTAAACCCTGATCTCTTCTAGAATCTCTAGGATTCCACTTCAGACAGCAAGTATCCGGGTATGTTCAGGTGGCGAGTCCTCAATTATACCCCTCGCGACCGGTGAAAAGCTAATCTTACTCCTTTCAGTAGTTTGTTGACACCCAAATCCAACCCCGGATAACGCCTCCAACGACGAAACGAAGCATGAGAATAAACCATTAAACTCACACAAACCAACAAAAACCTCGAATTCATTCCCCAAACCGACCATTCCCACCCCGCCCCAGAACCCCGAGGATGCGGGCTTCCCGGTGGATTTGGATCGCCGCCACATTCCTCACCTCGACCGTCCACTCAACAGAGACAGCACCCTTCACCCCGGCAGAAGAAGCCACAGCCAACAAACGAGCCTTTGAAGTCCTCCGCGTCCTCCGACGAGCCGAAAATAACTGCCCGGCCGGTTTCGACCCCTGCAGCGAACTGGGCAACGCCAACGCATGCTGTAAGCACGGAACGAACTGCTCGCGCGATGACGCCAACAACATCGCCTGCTGCGCAAGCGGCGCAAGCTGCACCGGCAGCCTAACAGGGACGAAGACAACAGGCACAGGCACCATGTTCATGTTCCCCAGCGGCGCAACTGCAACCACCACCGAGAGCGGGGCGGCGGCCATTACTGGGTCGAGACTGGACGGCGCATACCCATTCGTCGTTGTCCCGACCTCTTTTAGGAATGCTGAGACTTGCTCGTCTTACTACTCCGTTTGTCGATCTGAGTACGCACAGTGCACTGGCGCGCTGATGGGCCGCTACGGCGTCACGATTGGCGGTGCCCGGGGAGGGCAAGACGGTCCAGGCTGTTACGGCGGCGTCGCAGGCGACTTCCATTTGCTCGAGCTTGAGTGTGGAGGCTTGCCATGGTATTAACTTGGGGTATTGTAGCTCTGTTGCGACTCAGACCGGTGATGCGGATGCGAATGGGAATGACGCCTCTCCTGTGCGGATGTCGAGTCTCCATGATCTGGCCTTCGGGCTAGTGATTGGGATTGCGGGGATGTTTATATGATTTACGGATCTGAGATGACACTTTGAATGCGTTATTTTTGCTTGTATATTCCTTCTTTTTCCTGTGATTTTCTATCGCCATGTGGAGTCATCCGAGACGCCTAGAATTTATGGCATACTATCGAGTCTGGGTGATGTCTCTGCCAAATCTCTCAATATGTACGCTATAAGAAAGCCAAATATATCTGACCAAATTTGACCAAACTAGATCTGAGTTATTGCCATCCATCAAGGAGCTATCTGTATCTACATTGTGTTATGACAATGTATCCCTAATATAGAAAGCCGCAGAGATGAGGCCATATTGTGGATGCAGTTATGCATGCGGTGCCATCTGGGCTAGCAGAATTTCTGTCTCTTAGAGGTCCTCCACAGGCTTGAATCCCGGTCACCAGCTTTATAGATAGCTCTGGGGCTAAATTAACATACATATATATATGTATTTATCTGCATCATGTACCAGTCAGATATTCATCTATGTTTCCTTCTTTATCGCCTAAAAAAAGAAAAAAGAAGAAAAACCATATCCAGTAATCCTTCCTGTCCATGGTTCTCTCTCTCGTTGCTAGGCATTATGCTCAAGGTAGAGAAACAGTTGTGGTCGAGATCTGATCAGGCATTAGTGCATCGCTTCCAATCTAGCCTGGTTAGAAATCCACTGCACTGTACCTAGGTAGATTGATTAGATGAAGCCCCTCTGTTAGTACCCGTGGACAAGGGCTGATATCCGATATGGATCCACCGTGGCCATAAAAAAGTATTCGGTTAAAAATAAACCCCACTTTTATTTCGACCAATCTGGGGTTCGTACACCGACCGTCCTAAATGCGTAGGACCAATTATATCCCATTATAAGGGCCCACATATGTATACCCTCAATATAGATCTGAAAAGAAAAAAAATAGGTAGCTTCTCTTTGATTATGCGTGTCATCCTTAGTGCAGGGGCCATGCTAATCTTCTCTGTATATTTTCAGTTGACCATATGCCCCGAAGGGCGAAATATTTATGCCTTTAGTTCATTATAACCTCACATTTGGGCAGAAAATTACCGCCTAAATGTCTCTAGAAGGCAGTGGTTGTTTGTCATAATGGCTGTGTGAATTTGCAGGATACGTAGTTTGATAATCTATTTTCCAGAACAAACGCTTTCTCTTTCCGCTGTAAGCCTCAGGTTTGGTGTTAACGTCTATATGGGTGATTTACAGCCGGGTTCAAGGACTTTGAATTTCCTAGGTTTATCTACAAGTATCTTCAAGGCTTCTGGGTCACTGAATTATATTGCAACATGTTTCAGGGATGTCGGCTGGAAATTTGAGGATAACTAATTGCCCGACAGTCTCGGTAATGCAATCAATGGGAATCCATTCAGGTTGGCGATGGAGCATAGATCAGCACCTCCTGTTCGCTGTTGAGATCCTTCGTCTTCAGACTCTCAGAACCTCGCGAGGTTTGCCCAGTTTATTGCGTCCAGTCGAGATGCCAGCTAGGTTATGTGGCCGGGTTCAGAATCCCATCCAACCCACACGCAGGCCGAGAATCCTTCAACCAAGACTTCGGCAGTATGCTCAGAATTAGGGTCAAAGGTGATGACACGGTGGGGAGCAAGATCGTGGATAGTCGGAAGCTCGTTTTGAACGTGGCCAATGTTGGCGATGCAAAGAGTCTCGCCATTCATGGATGACCTAGAATAAGCAGCTGTCCGGTGCTAAGACACTGGCTTCGGGGATGATAGCGGACAGGACCTGCAACCATATGGACAATAGGTGGTTCGGCGGCATACACAACTATGGGTCTTTGCATAGCAAGGAAGGAACGATATGTCTAGCAAGTGAGTGGCATGGTAGAGTGAGGATTCCCTACATATGTAGACAAGCATTACAGGGGCTTTCCCATTAGAATGACTCATATTGGGGGGGAGATTCCAAGGTCTCCAAGGTTGATCACCTCAGTGAAAAAGTTGTAACCGTCTTTGGTCTCTCATTCAAGGTAAACAAATTCATCGACACATGATGTGGAGACAATTTAGAGGATGTCCCTTGAAGAGATGTATAGGCAAGTTATCCCTCCAGCAACCCTGCGAAAGCCTAGCTGCAGGTTCGATCGGATCTCCAGGGGTTTTAAAGGATTGGGCAATTCATCGTTGGGCGGCCATTGGTGGCACGGAATATCCCCGACCATGAAACTCACGACATCCATGCTTTGCTGCGATTCAAGGGACTCATGGCTACCCAACATATATGTTGTACAAAATCAGATTGTGTTCCTCTTCCGATTCATATATCTGAGTCATGACAATTCTGAAATGGCGGTGTTGGACATAAAGCTGATTGCTGCCATGCGGGTGGAGAAACCTGCATCCAACCCGTTGATCGCTCTGACAGCACGCAGGGAAGGCAACTCAGGGCTTGTTTTTCGAGGTAAACAGTAGCGCTGGACTAATCAGGATCAAGTAAAAATTTATTTAATATGAAACCCAGCCACCACGAAATAAAAAGAAAGTCTTGGGTGGATTAGGCGATTGGTAGGAAATCGGGTGGTTGGGTATACGGAGAGAGAGGCTGGGAGACGCTGTGTAGCTAACAAACTGGAACACTCTCCTCTCTTGACTTCTCTCCTTCTTTATTCCTGGTCTACATTCCGATAATCTCTTGACGTCTCAGGAATTTGAGATCTTTGTTTACCGATGATCTACAAGATCTCTCGAGTATACAAGTGAGACAAGACTACTGAAAAAAACACCCCTCCTGTCCAAATCTCAGCCTTTCCGACAGTGATTTCGCCGCTAAAATTCTGGCATTCGTTGCCTCGCTCTTCATTTGCGATGCGGTCTTTATCCGTCCTGCCGGTGCTCTCGACGCTTGCCCTACTTCTCAACTACTCGACCCACGCAGCCGCAACCCCGCTCGCATTTGGAGCAAACGTCCTCGAAGAAAACAGACTTGAAAAGCGCTGCGCAAATCCATGTGGCTACAACGATTGGCTTTGCTGCGAGACCGGTCAGACGTGCACTACCAACAGTGCCCAAGAGGCCGTCTGTGCAGATGGCGGTGGTAGTGGCAGCGGCGGAGACTATCAATATTACACCACGACCTACGTGCTCACCAATACCGACCTAACCACTATTACCTCTGTGTGGAGCAGCCAGATCGCAGCGCCTACAAGCACGGGTACGTGCAGAGTTGATCTCGGCGAGACAAAATGCGGCTGGAACTGTTGCGAGGCTGCGCAAGAATGTGTAGAAGGCCAATGTGTTGCCGAGAGCTCTTCGGTCGTCGTGACTGCAACAGAAACAGGATCAGGGTCAGAAGCCACGCCGGGTGTACGAGGGACGAGCAACGGGGCAAGCACCGTAACAGCAACCTCGGCCCCAACCACCACAGAAGGATTCACAGCGCCAGTGGGCACGGACGGGGCAGCTTTGATCGGGGCTAAAGCCTCAAGCAACGGTGGACTGAGTGGTGGCGCCATCGCAGGAATTGTCATCGGCAGTATCGCTGGTGCGTTCTTGCTGTTGCTCCTCTGCGCCTGCGTCTGCTTTAAGGGCGTCTTAGAAGGCCTGCTTGCAGCACTCGGCATCGGCAAGAAGCGCCGCAGACAGGACACAACCTATATCGAAGAGCGCCATTCTCACCATTCGCATGGCACTCGGCCTCCTCCTCCCCCTCCTCCTGGCCGGACGTGGTTCGGAAGCAAACCAGCGGGAGGCAGTGAGGTTAGCGAAAAGAAAGAGTCCAAATGGGGCTTTGGCACAATTGCCATTATCCTCGGTGCTCTTGCTCTGTGCTTGGGATTGAAGAGGAAGAGAGATAGAGAGCACGATGACGACAAGACCGAGTCCTCCTACCCAAGTTCATACTACTACTATTCCGACTATTACTCGGGCACAGGGAGTGCGTTTACCCCCACGTATCCCCATAACGAAAAACCTTTACTGACTCTTTCTTCTTTCACAGGTAGCCGAAGTTCTGACAGACGAACGAGGGATACACGACGGTCACGACGATCGCGCACTCGCTCCGCCCGTCCATGATAGTGTCTGATGCCTCGGGTTTCAGTTCGATGACCTCGGTTTGATATGCATTTATGGCGCTGGATTTATAACGTGGCTAATGTATGAATATGATTTACACGATGATTCTTGGTTTTTGATTTAGGATTGACGATATTGCCTTTTTTTTGGTTCGATGTCGATATGAGAGATTTATGGCGCACTACGATGTACATATGAGAGATCCTGAGTACAAACTCGACATGAGAATATAATTCTTGAACTTGTCCTGCGTCATAAGTATTGACATGATATAATTGCTGGTCCCCGGGCACCGGCATGAAAGAACTATGAGCAACCTGGAAATTGCAATGCAGAGAGCAAACAGCTTGCAGAAAACAATGTGCTCTGTTTGGATGCCTTGCAGGTTTGACAGCACAAAGTATGCAAATGCAATAGATCCGAGTCAAAATAAGATAAAATACTAGAGAAGATAGGAAAGAAAATAATAGAAAAAATATATATGTACTCCGTATGCATACTCCATATGGAGTACTCCGTAGGACAGAAGACATGCCCAAGGCCAAAAAGACCACACAAAAAGTTAAGGCACTTTACCTCCCCGCCTTCACTTCCGCCTTTTCCCTCCTCCACACTTCTCTATTCGACCTGACCCATTCCAACCCATTCAACCACTCTCCTTACGACTTGTCTTCAGTAATCAATGATTTCAATTTCGGGATTAAACTCCTGACGTTATTAACACTATTTCAACTTTATCCCAGCCCCCCATTTTGCGGTCGCTTCGCCTGAGTTCCGATCCTTCGGAGTATTACGAGTCTCCGAAACGACTCATCACCCACCATGCTTCAAGCGCAGACCCAACACGTCTTCTCCCACCAGCATCAATACCCCCAGGCTGATCCTTCGTGGATGCAGCATCAGCAACAGCAACAGCACCACCAGGCTCAGCCGCACCCACACCAGTCGCAGCAGCAGCACGCTTCCCTAGTCGCCCAACAGCATGCTCAGGTGCAAGCTGCTGCTGCCGCAGCACAGCAACAACACTATGGCCGCATTGCCATGAGTGGCAACGGTGCTGGAAACCCCGCGCAGGGAGCCGGTGGCGCCGGCATGGGTGGAGATGGTATGTCCAATGCGGTCTCCGCCATGGACGGTGGAATCAGTGAGGAGAATCGCAAGGTCTTCATTTGGGTCGCCGAGCTGTTGGATCCAGCTCGCAGGGAATCGGCCTTGATGGAACTGAGCAAGAAGCGGGAACAGGTCCCCGAACTGGCTCTGGTTATCTGGCACTCTTTTGGTATGGCTCCATTCCCGACGTACACCCAGTCCCGTCTACAATAACTAACGGTCGGAAACTTGCAGGTGTCATGACTGCGCTCCTTCAAGAAATTATCTCTGTATATCCGCTCTTGAACCCTTCTCAGCTGACTGCTGCCGCGTCAAATCGAGTCTGCAATGCGCTGGCGCTTTTGCAATGCGTCGCTTCCCACAACGAGACCCGCACTCTCTTCTTGAACGGTGAGCAATATATCTACCATGACCTATACAAAATCGGTTGCTAATTTTCCCTCGTTCAGCTCACATCCCTCTTTTCCTCTACCCCTTCCTCAACACCACCTCCAAGTCTCGTCCCTTCGAATACCTCCGACTAACATCGCTGGGCGTCATCGGCGCATTGGTGAAGAATGACTCCTCTGACGTGATCAACTTCCTCCTAACTACGGAGATCATTCCGCTCTGCCTTCGCATTATGGAGACCGGATCAGAGCTGAGCAAAACTGTTGCTATCTTTATCGTACAGAAGATCCTTCTTGATGATATTGGCCTGGGCTACATTTGCGCGACATATGAGAGATTCTATGCCGTGGGCACTGTCCTGAGCAACATGGTCACTCAGTTGGTGGAGCAGCAGACTGTCCGCCTTCTCAAGCACGTCGTCCGCTGCTTCCTTCGGTGAGTCCTCTTGCAATCTCCTTCTGTGTGGGCCCTCCTAACAGCAGCATACAGTCTCAGTGACAACAGCCGGGCCCGGGAGGCCTTGCGGCAATGTCTCCCCGAACCCCTCCGGGATGCCACGTTCTCATCCGTCCTCCGTGACGATGCAGCCACCAAGCGCTGCTTGGCTCAACTCCTTATCAATTTGTCCGACACCGTCTCGGATGGAGCCCCGACAGCCATGTAACATACGAAAAGCATCTGTTTCTTTCTCCTGAAATATTTTACCTTATGATATGCATGGGAAAGGCTTCTGGCGATTAACGGACACAAGGCGCAAAATTGTGGTTGAAGAACTGGATGGATCCAGCGCGTGAGGTATGTCATCGATTGAAGGCATCGGATCCAAATCTGTTTTTTCTTCATTCCTGGTTGTTTCTTTCTTTGCCGCATTTATATTGGGTTTCTTGAGGGTTCGGTGATCTGCGTTGGGGGAGGTTTAATGTATTCTTGTCCCTTTCTGTTTCTTATCTTTTTCTTTTCTTTTCTTTATCTTCGTTTTGCATTTTGCTTGTGGGAAATATGCTTCTTCTCTTTCAATTGTCATTGATTTTCATTTTTTCGACAGAACTATTCTGTCGCGTGGCGCGAATTCTGGTTGGCGCTGTCGTCTGTGTGCATTTTCTCCTCGTCTTTGACGACCCCCAACAGCTCTGTGTGAGATAGACCTTTGAAAGCGAGAGATATCCAAAGATCCAGGCGTCTTCTTTGTTCTTTTTTTTGGGGGGGTTTTTTTTTCTATTTTTCTGGTTTCTCTTGTGTATATGCGACTCTGTTCTCAAAAGCATGAATGTACTTGTCGGATTCATGAATATTCGATCTTCCATTGTCTGCATAATGTCATTGTATAACTTTCTCTCATTTAATAAATAAGATTAAGAATTAAGATTAATCCAATGTTATATGATCGACAAGATACAACGGATACATTCCCAATCCTCACATTTCCCCTTGTTAAATTCGACAACGCATCTGCTCACGTGACACGGTCCTTGACGCGCCGCCTTACTGATCGTCTTGCCTCACGACACGAAAAAAAAAGCCCAGACTCAGCCTTCATATTTCTTAGACCTTTTTTTTTTCATTTTTCACACTCAAATTCTTTATTTGGAAGTTAGATACTATCTGGCCTTCGTTTCCGCCGAAATTTCTTTTTAGTGAACCCCCTCATTGGACACCTCTGAGAAAACCGGCCTTAACGGTTGTCCCGCCGCGATGGGATCGCGAAAGCGCACCCACTCCGAGGTCGCCCCGGTGGCCGAGCAACAGGTACCAGAAGAGCCTGGGTTGCTCTCACAGCTCAGGAGTAACTGGGCATTTGCAAGCCTCATGCAATACATTGCCATCTTTGGCCAGGTCATGAAGATTGACGAAGAGTTTGGGATTGAGGTATGTCTTACTAGCATTGTCTGGCCTGAGACCAATGCTGCGCTTCGTGTCGCATTGATGAGAGGATTTACATTCGCGTTCACTTGATTGAATTATTGCTGATATCTTTCGCCCCATGTTAGGACCTAGAAGTCGAGTGCCTCAAACCCGAGCCCTCCCATAAACTACTAGAGATTGGATTGTGTCTCCTCAAGTGGATTTCGTCGCATCGCGGTCTTACGTACGTATATTGCAACACCTTGCTTGCTATCCAGGGCGGTTCCACTGACGCTGCTGTGTCGGCAGATTCGACAATTTCGATGAGTACACCCGACGCCAGTATAATGCGAAAGCCCCCAATAAAACCAATCCCTTCGGCTACGATGACGAACCCAACAAGTTCTTGTATTTCGATGTTTTCACCAAGATCCGTGTCCTCCACCAGCTGACGGTATGGACATTCTGGAACGCGGACCGCATTCGCGACAAGATGCCCGAAAAGAAGGAAACCGAACAGACAGAATGGGTAAGTTAGCTCTCGTGTAGCTTTTTGGCTCCTAATTGTCGCATACTGACTTCCCCAGCGTATTGAAGAGTTTGGCTGGGACCGCGAGGGGCGTTCATACTACGTGCTTGACGACAACCGTCTTTACCGTCGCACCGATCCTCCTCCACCTCCCCCTCCTCAACGTCCCAAGAAGAAGCCAAAGAGCCGGTCTTCTCGAGCATCAAGAACGTCAAAACGTACCTCTACAGCAGCGGCGGAAGAGGGTTCCGACGAGGAGAGCAAGGATACCAACGATGCAAATGCCGTCGCAGCCTTTGCTGAGGATCCTTTCAAGTGGGAGTGTGTGGCTGTCACACTCGAGGAATACCAGGCTTTCTTGGAAACACTCCAAAAAACCAAGGACCCGGACGAGAAATACCTACGCGATAGCATTGTTGAGCATGTCCTGCCCATCCTTGAGAAGGCGGAGGAAGCGCAGCAGCGCAAGCGTCAGAAGCGTGAAAGGGAGCTTCTGAATCTGCAGCTTGTCGCAGGTGCTAAGAGGTCCAGTCGGCTTGCCGCCAAGGAAGAAAAAGAACGGCAGGAGCGAGAAGCTGCAGAAGCTGCCCAGAAGCGTGAACACGACCTGGCCGAGGCGCGTAAGGAGCAGGCGAGGCAACATAAGCTTGAAGAAGATCGGCAGTCGCGTACAATGACTCGCGAGCAGCGCATCAGGGACCGTGAACAAAAGCGACTGCTGCATGAGGCGGAGCTAGAAAGGATCGCGGAAGAGCAAGAAAGAATCAATAGGGGTGAAAGCAGGGTGTCTGCCCGAAACCTCCAGGCTGACCTGGAGAAGTCCCAGAAGAGCCTGGCAGGGCTTACCCAAGATGACCAGTGGATCTTTGACTGCTCTGGCTGTGGAGTGTATGGCGAGAACTTGGTGAGTTTCAGTTTCCAAGCACATGGCGGCCTTAATCTAACCTTTTCCCTAGGATGACGGAAGTCATAGTGTTGCCTGCGAAAAATGCAATGTTTGGCAGCATAGCAAGTGCCTCGGTATCTCACAGGACGCGGCCGAAAAGGAAGACTTCCACTTTGTCTGCCGAGACTGCAAGCAAAAAGAAGAAGATGCCAGCAAGCCCAAACTTCCACCCCTCAAATTCCGGGTGAGCGCCTCGGCATCTCCTTCAGCAGCTCCTCCATCCAGTAAGAAGCACAAGTTAGAGGATGCCGAAGACCATGCTCCGCCCTCGCCTGTGAAGAGATCCCACCTGGCTCTATCCAATATTCAAAACGAATCCTCAGGAATACAACCTACTCTACACTCGTCCACTGTTGGTCATGACAACTTCTATCCTCCTCCGTCGCCCCAGCGCCGGGTCCATCACACAGTTCACACTCCCCTTCCATCTTCAAGCCCTCCTCGTCCACCATTTTCCCCGCCAAAGGGCATGAATGGCTTGCTGCATGCCAGTACGGAGCAGCACCCGCGGCCATCCTCATCTCAACACTCCTTGCCGCCTATGCAACCAGCTCCCCATCTTCCCCCAATTGGATCGTTCCCTGTGCGGCCCTCCTCCTCCCACTCTGCCCAAAGTCCTGTTCAAAATCAACCATCTATGTCACCTACACAGGGCAACCCTGATGTTGGCCCTATTGCGGGCTTCCCGCCTGTTGTTCCAAGCCATGCACCCTCTCCGTGGAGTTCTTTCGAGACCCCGCGTCCGCAGTCAGGTCATGCAGCCACGCCGTCGATGTCTAACAACTACCCGTCTTTCTCTGCCTCAACGCCCAACGGCAACCACTCTTCACCTCCTCAGAGTTCTCACGGCATGGCTATGTCGGGGATTAGCCCAACTAAGCAGTCACCTCGTCCGCTTACTGGTAGTGGCATGGCAGGTGCACCAGTTCTGCCGCCCATCCGCAGACTGGAGCCGAGCCCGAAGCTCATGGGCCGTAGCTCTCCAGATGCTCCGATCCCCCCGCCTGTCAAATGCATGACTCCTGAGCAAGAGGAACGCCGACAGAGAGAGAATGCTTCAATGCTACACCAAGCTCACCATTTCCAGGGCAATGGCCAGCATCTGATGTCGTCGCCATCGCTGAATCGCATTCCTCCTTTGGCCTCTGGGACCACATCTCAGTACCCTGATCCTGTTCCTTCGCCTCAGCGCGAAAGCAATGGCCAAAGCCAATGAATCCCTGGCGCAACGGTGTGAACAGCATGTGTTTATTTTCTTTCTTTCTTGTTTTCCTTTCAAATACCCTTTCAATTGGCCCGTCCTTGAGTCTGCAAACATATGATCACCATTTTGATACGTCCCGGAATCACTAGCGGAATCCAAACCTACAACCTGTACTGCAGTGCATTTTGAGCAGGTGTGATCTGTGCTTTCGCACTGATATCCGACGTCTGTTTTAGCTCTTGCAGAACGTTGGACGAGTGGGTCATTGTGCGCAAATGGCATCTATCCGGAGTCATTTTCCCTGGAGACGACATGTCATGCATCGAACCTCAACATCTGCCAAATGAAGCCTTTTTGGCCTGACAGACGCTCGTGTTCATTTGTTCTTTCTTTCCTTTTCATAAAAGTTCTGCTATTGCAGACCAATCTTGTGTTTTGATGACGAGTTTTCCCTTTGTCGTTGGTGCCAGGGTTCTGTCTCGTGAGGATATTCCTTGGATTCTTCTTGAAGCTGCTTCAGACTGTGGTGGGCTGGCGTTTTGAGATCTTTATTTCTTTTTTGTTTTACAATGCATCAAGATGGATGGGGGACTCGAGCGGCGTTTTCAGATGGTCTGGCCCTGGGCACCATTGTTTTGGTGGGCGAGTACATGTGTATTTTAATAGACAATGTTATTTGATTTTAATCTTGATATACTTGATGGCTGATGAAGTCGATTGAAGACTAGATGGGAATTGTTGGAGGTAGAGGTATACATTCCAGATCTATATATTTGCAGCATCCCGTTCAAGTAGTAGAACATATACAAAGCAATGACCACAAAGGTTATAGTTCTAACCTACTGCAAACCATTTCAGTTAAATAAATCATTCCACCATCTATTTCCTTTAGAAAGTTGTAGCGCATTCATCCTATCATCTATCTAGGTAGTCAACACAAAAGTATTATGCCCAGCCCAGATCGAAATCGACCGATACGTCGATCGACATATACCCCTGGGTACAAATGCAACGCCCAAACGCAGACCTGCCCAGCTCAACGGCCAACAGCATGCACCTGCTGACATACAGAGCTGCATACTACCTACATCCCTGTAGGACACGACCGCGGCTTGCGGCATTTCCTTTTCTCTCTAGCCCCTGTCTCTCAATCATATTATTCCGCTTCTTTATTAATTGTCTCATTTCGTTTATAGGCACAATAGGACATCGGGATCTGCTACGGAGTGGAATAATAAATTAATACGAAAAAGGAGAAACACAAGAGAAAAGAAGCAAAAATAGCAAAAGAGCAAAAGAGCGTTTACCCGCCCCTTGTCGCAATGTCCCACTCCGCAAGGGTCGATTACCGATGAGCACGGTCAAAGTTCACGATAGTACGGAGTACGCCATAGTACTCTGGACATATTGTACGCCAAAAAAAAGCAAGTAAACCCGTTGGTAAAAGTACAGCAAAAAGTATAGCAAGCACAGCTAGCCTACGCTGTCGGGTCTAGCATGCGGCGCAGTCAACTTACATACTACTTGCGAGCGATTGAGCGATTGTTCCAGGCACTAACTGGAGGCGATCGATGTAGACCATGCACTAACTTGTGTAGCGCTAGCGGTATGCCTATCTCTCCCCTCTATCACACGGCAATTTGGAGTTCGGGATTTGGATGACTAGTTGATCTGCCGTCCTGTCATGTGTCATAATTCCACTCTAAAGGGGGGGGCTTGGGCATATTCAATTCACTTCTGGGAGAAATTAATAGATGAAAACAACTAATAAAAGGAGGATGTACTCCGTAGTCGTACTCCGGATGGAGTAGTAATTGAGGAATTTGAAGAGTGAGTTTATACATCAATATCATAACCGCAAGATCTGCAATGTCCGCAATCACGTCCGCAATCCGGGGACCGAGCTCATTGAAAGTGAACGTGAACGTGAACGTGAACGTGAACGTGAACGTATAAAATGTAAATGTCATTTCCCCACCTGTTTCCCATAGTTTCTCTCCCTAACTTAAAGATCCGACCTAACTGCATATGGATATGTTAGGGTTACCTAGGTACCTAGGTAGGGTATATCCAGCATGGAAAGATGTATACTCCATATGGAGTAGAGGCAGAGTATATTATGCGAATCCGAATCCCGCTCTATCGTATTAATTAGTGTCGGTGCCATAGGCACACATGGCTTATTAACTATTAGAAGAGAGTCGAGACCAACAGGCACTTTGGAGAGCGATGATTAGCTATTAAAATGAAGCCCGATGATCCAATCAGAAAATAGTCTATCACAGAGTTTCGGGATCTGGAGAATGATCCAATCAGAAAAATAGTCTCTCACATAGTTTCGGGATCTGGAGATTTAGATTATACGTTATCCCGGACGGAGTTCGGAGTTCGGATGAGTACTCCATATGTACTCCACTTCGGATACTCCGTGACTCCTTTTGTACTTCTGACCCTCCTGATATAGAATAAGCTTAGGGCAATCTTACAATATTCCATGGTTATTAGGCTCACTCGGCAGACACGATCATGATCCGAGCTTTTTCTTTTCCCCACTCATGCACCTCATGTCAAAAAGTAAAAAGTGGGAATATGTCGGGTGGAGATCGGCTGTTTGGCCCGGCCACTCGTGGTGCTGCCGTTTTCCGCGCTCCTAGAAGTCTGGACTTGCGAGTTCATGACAAATAACTATATTTACCATATGTTTTGTATGGATTTGGAGAAACTGGTGTTATAGGAATTATAGGAATATAGACGTCACCACTATAGAACATGAAATAGGGAAATCGGAAAAACCCCAAGAATTGCAATAGAATCTTGGCTTGGGAACTATTTGTCACGTCGATTTTACTCTCAGACACGGGGGGGCCACAGACTATTAGCCCAAGCTTGGGAAAGACAATTGCATTCGACTTGATCTCTTTGATCAGAGTACGTACTCCACCTTATACGTGCATATGTATGCATAGATCAGGTACAGAGTACAATATCTACCTATATCTACAAGTACCTCATAAACGAGCATAGATACTATACCAAGCACTGGTCCCTGCTTCAAACCCCCAACTCCCTGCATTTTTAACCGACAATTACCCAGCTCCATCTTTTTGCCCCTCAATCCAGGCCAAAATAGGAACGCAACCCGTTTTACAAATTGAAGATCGGACTCCCCACTTCCATTCGGATCTTAACCAATATGTTTCGTGCTGAGGCAGCCATTAATTTCTCTTGGCGCGTATAGAACTCCTCGTATCCCGTATTCGATCGATGTATGTTTCTGAGTTGGAAATTAGTTCAACTCCTACCTAAAGTACACAAGAAACCGGATACAGCCGACATCCCGCGTAATAGTCCACTTGTAGCGCACCAATACCCGCAGTGGAGCAATATCACCGTTGCGCTATGTAGACAAGACGCCGTTGGATGCGACGGAAGAGTGACTATCACATTCGTCGCGCCAAACTCTGGTCCCCACGATCTGGAAGATCCTTCTCGCCCTTGCCTCGCCTGGTCTCGTCCTACCTCATGCCTTAGGCTTCCGATTCGCCCGAGTCATGTAATTCAACCATTAGTGAACTCTAAAGCCCTGACCGGCCGTTATTTGGACGGATGGAGTAATTCCTTTCCCCGTTCTGTTCATATATGGACAACGTGCATTGTAAAGTACAAATTAGGGCTTCGGGTGGTCCGGAGATAAACGATGGTCCGTGGATCTTCTGAACAGGTGACCGTAAGCCAAGCCGACAAGGGTCCTGGATAGATGAAGCTAGTAACGTCCTAGGTTAGTACGGCCCGGGGTATGGATGACTAGTCCAGAATAGTTTCCGATTAGCGACTCGGGCCTCAGTTCATCCGACGATATTCTGATCATGAAGTTGGATTTCTTGATTCCAGGTAATTCCGAGGGCGAAAAGCTGTATATTAACCACGGAGAAGAGAGAAAAGAGAATGTCGCACCCGACAATCCAAATCTGTCATCTTGATCATAGAGAATATAGAAAAAGACAACATCGGATCCGGGAATCCAAATTGAATGTCTCCGACATATCTCTCCGGATATCTCCCCGAAGGCATCTCTCCGAATATCTCTCCGAATATCTCTCCGCCACGTCTCGCGGTTTGGCTGTAGAAAACACGGTACTATCTTGACTTTTGGAAAATACAAGCGAATTTCAGCCTATAAAAGTTGACTAATACGAACCAAGAACCGCTCCTCGCGTTTCGGTCAATCCGAAGAGCGAGTCGGGCGTTAGAGTTGTGATACCCAAATCACACATATCAACTTTCCACATCTGAGGGGATCGAGGGGAAAGTCTGTTTCCTAAATCGTCGATATGACGATCGACGCTCATTGCTCTATGCAAAACTAGCCGAATTGGCAAAAGAAAGACTAAAAAGAGAAGAGAGGGGGGGAAAGAAGAACGTGTATTCAAAGTAAGGATAAACACGATAACATGACTTCCGTACATTAACCACAACGGGTTAAGTGCAACATCACCAAAAATGCCACAGGAACAGAAAGAAAGGAATCCACAAGCACGAACGCCAGTTCAAGAACTGTATTCACAAAGCTCTGTCGTCCGTGCGCATTCTGGCAGATAAACCGTCAACGATCTTATTCTTGAGCCAATCGTGGGGAAATCTAGCTGTTGGTTTTGTTGATTAAGAACACCGCCATGTTTTTGGCTGAAGCCTGCAGGTTATTGCAGTCTACCCTTTCTCCACTTTGGGTTACAAGCGCATCAGACCCTGGTATATATCGACAAATTAAATCTCACTGTTAGGTTGCGCAGGAGATACCTCGTGGCGGTCTGGGAATTGGCACAAATCGGATCTCCATATTACCTACCCATATGTCGGTAGTTGTCTGCCGTTCCCTTATTTATTTATTTTGTATTCTGTCAATATTCTGTCAATAGGGTTTGATAGGATAGAGTTAGGCTTTATGGGGCTCGATGTCGGGGATGAACTTCAAACTGGCGATCCGCCGTTTGCGCGTGGCTTATGGTTCGATTCCAGTCATCTTTTGGTTTGTCAATTCCGGTACTTCTCCTCTCTCCTGTCCCCTCGTAATGTGAGGCCTGAACGCAAGTGGACTAGGACTTCGGGTGTCGGCAGAGGCATTTGCAATTGACTTGTATGGATTTGTTTAACAGGTAACAGGTAGGCGTTCATGGCCATGATCGAAAGCAGCTAGGCCTGAAATTAGACACAGACACAAAGACAGATTGATTCATCGACTAACTTGTTGGGTAAATTCAAGCAGATCGCAAGATAACAGCGACAACCATACTCGGCCGGTTCGGCGTTGTCAACCGGGGCCCCTGCAAGAGGCGTAGGACTATAAGGGACCACGTACAGGGTTCAGGGTTGGACATGGGAGTATTGGGGTCATCGGGGTATCGGGGATCATGTTCAGGTGGCTTCGAATAAGAATGTGCGTAACAAATTGGCCTTGTCCAGTCGCTCTCTTCACCCTCCTTTTATCCTGGCCCTCATTATCAAATGTAGATCCCCTTCCCCACGATGTTGGTCAGTGCCCCGACTTTCTTTCTCTTTCTCGCATGCTGTCACTACGAAAATAGCACAATGAACAGGATAGAAATAACCTGAAACGAAGATATCTTTAGAAACACTCGAAACACTGGAACAGGCGATCAGGGGGTGAAAGAGAAGGGCAACACGAAACATCGCCGTTTAGCACTGAGGCAGTGTGGAGATCTGTGCACTTCGTACAATCCCAAAGCGGTCGAGTCAGCAGATTGAACTGCGACCATCCGAAGGTTAGAGTTGGGGCTTATCCTCTTCCGTCGAGGCAGCCTTCTAGAAGGTCTTCGATGGACATCAGTGGGGACTTGAGCTGGGTGATCCTGGCTGTCAATCGGGTTCATACTTCTTAGAGAAGGGTTCATGAGTGCGTAAAAGGTTGCAGTAGTGGCTCAGAGGCTCGAGCACTTTATTTGTGAATATCGATTCGTCGAAACGGGATTTGGGAGTTGGCAAATCCCGGTTGACAGGGCCGTTGGCTTATTGGTACAGACAGTTCTGCCGTCCGCCGCGGAGCTGGAGGACGATTATTCTATTGATCTCTCATTTTTTGGTCTTAGGAATTCGGTATATGAGGATCTGCACCTGCGTCAAAGCTAGAAGAAGCCCGATACGCAGTATCAACTATACGACTACAAGGACCGGACATTGGTGAGGTACTTCGACTGTCGAATGGGGTTTGGTATACGGAGCACTACCAACTGAGTTTGGCCAGCCTTGCCGATGCCATTCTCCCCGAGTCGGCGGAGGGAGCTTTGTTGCCCTGTCGATATTATTTCTTTGAACGCCTTGATTATGCAAAACACGTGGAACGCATTTGCCCCATATCATCACGGCATATGGACCAGGACGAATAAGATGCTTAAAGAATTCCTTACAGGGCCGTCTTGGGGATAAAAAAGTAAAAGAAAAGATAAGCTCAAAGCGCAGGCTTGTGTCTACTCCCCGGGCTCTTTGATCGAGGGGTAACCCACATGGCCATGCAGTGCATGTCTCAGCCTTCCAACAGTTCGTAGATCACACATGGCATCTGCACGTTCTACACTATTCGAGTAATTGATTGACGTTCTGCGTCCCCCTAGACGGTTTTCGAGCGCCCGACAAGGACAGGGTGGAGGGCCAAACAAAGAAAAACATGCATGGCCAAGACTTCAACGCAGCGAGAGCCATGCAATAACGTGGCTGGTTCCTGCGTTCAAGATCCCAACCGCCCACGAGCCAGTGCATGGTGAATGATAATTAATCCCCTCCAGAAAAACTACAGGCCTTGGTTGGTCTCTCACCGTACATTGTAGACAGCCACATCCAATCTTTGGGAATAATTCTTGTATCCATTGACCTATCTTGGGGTCTCGCGAGGGGCACCGTCAAAGCAGCGTCCACCCTAGGCTTGTATCCGCTAGCCTTGATCTGGAATTAGGTATGTCCCCGAGTAAGCGCGAACCGCCGTGCATGTATGGAGTAATGACGAGGGTCAAGAATATTGGCCGGGGAGATCTTCCAGGGATGCTGAGTTCAATGAGTTCAATGAGTTCATGACTTCCCATGGCGTTGGGATAGATTTGACCTTCACCGATGAATCTGGGGATGAACTGGTAAGGCCGAAGTCCGAACATCGAAACATTACAAGTTATAGATCGGCGTTTCCGTGCAAATCAAAGTCTAAAAGTCCAATCTCCCGTATTACATGAAATGACACGAGCCGGGGAGTATCCACGGAAGGAAACCTGAGAAGTGCCCAGGTGGTTTGAATGAGGGCAAGACTGGTCACGCCCAGAAAATACTCCAGTGCCAAGAACCAGTTCAGCCATTCCTGGCTTGGGCCTTCGCCGGATACATAACCCCGGTGGGGCCTAGCCAATCAACGTCCATGTGGCACTTTGGACTTGTCGCCGATTTTCTGGTCACGATATCGACTGAACCGTGGAACCGATGTCAAGTTACCGTCGATCAGCGAGGGTCCACATACTCCACTACAGCCGCGATAGAACGTCCACGGGTATCCCCCCGAAGCTCAGACCTCGAGACTCCCTGACGTCGATTAATAATGAGTGCGCTAGACAGGAAAAAGGGAAAATGTTGCCCCGAAGTCCCCGAGTCCCCGGATCCAACATTAAGAACCAATGATCTAAATACAGACTGTTGCCTTTTTCTGTATAGCAATCCATGGTTGATGATCTGAGCAATCTATCTGAGGAACCTTTGAGGGACTAGCCCAATCGCCCGGTGGTTGAACCGTGGAATAAGTCTCTCTAGTAAAGATCGTTCATGACTCGGTCCAAAGTAGACAAGTTAATCGATGTAATAACTAGTGGAGGTTACTAGTATTGTCATGATTCATAGTATGTTTTGCAGGTTTAATTTTACTTTACTAAGTTATCCAAACGCCTCAATTTGAGGGTGTTATACAGTATCACGTATACCGCGCTTGACAGCAATGAACTACATGCTTGTAGTGCATCATTTTCCCGTTTCTTTCAAAGCTAGCATCTTTCTGGATACTTGCATCAGCTATACGCCTCTCTGTGATTGCTTTTTCTGAATGTCAAAGTGTCAAGATGTATACGGAGTAGGAAAAAAAAGTATATTAAAAAATATTAAAAAAAGGAAAGCAAACATTCCAACGACCCTGCATCCAAGCTAGGATCAAACTATGGCATTTCCTAAACCTGACATCTAAGCCTCTCTTACCCCGGTTCCCGATGTCTCCTTTCCATTTGCTATTTGAATCTGGCCTATTGCATCCCCGGGTATCGGGCGTTGGAAAGTTCCTACAGGTCCATGGTCTGCCCCTCCAGTGCAATGGCTCCATACTGGGGCCTATGTGGACTCTCTTGCCGGGGTTATTCGGTGCATCGTCAATCTTCCGAACCTTTTTCTTTCTCCCTGTGCTATTTGTAGTTCTCCAAATTTGGCACAAAGACTAGATGTTTGAGATATTGCTAGGATCCGTGAAGGGTGTAACAGATATGCCATATTAATCAAACTATTGTAGGCGTTGAATGGAAATCCAATAGAAAAATTGATCATATCAAGCCAATAGCAGATCCAACTAGGACCAAAAGAGTAGACAATCTGCCGTGAATGCCCCCACTGGATTTAGAGTAGAAAGGAAAAGGAAATGAAATAAAGAAATAAAAATAAAAATGAAATAGATATAAAATAATAAAAAAAACGCTCAAATAAAATTATTTTATCTTATTTTATTTAAATATTATTAAATACTAAATTAATATGTATAAAAAAAAAAGACACTAACCACCAACCAAGAGAAATAGATCCACGCCATGCGTATTGTATTCCAGGCCTTCTTCTTGAGTCAGTTTCAGCCTCCGGCAGTTTGCGTATCTTCTCTTCTCCCCTCTGCTGTCAATTCTATTTAATTTCGAGACCCGCCCACCTTTCAATTTCCAATTTCTTAATCTTCAAGTCTTTGGCTATCTGTCTATCAGATTCTTTGAACATGTCCACTTGATATTCACAGTTACTTTCATACTTACATTCACACACTCCGTCCAATTGGATTGTTGCAGTGTTTGTCTCACCTGCCAGCAGCATCTGCAGTCGTGTTTGAGACCTCTCTTTCAGGGGAGCTCAACTGCAAGACAAGCCCACCATCTGGGTAGGACGGCAGAGAATATCTTTATTCTACATCTCTTCCACTTCTTTCCTCTTTCTGGAAATTCTTTCTCTTCTTTACTCTCGCTGGACTAGCTTCCTTGCGATTCAACCTCTACCAGCATATCTTTTATCTTGTCTACCAGGGTCTAAAAGATCACAACAATGACTTTAGTGGCAAGACCCATTCCTCCTACCCCTCCCCAGTCTACAGACGGACATCCTTTGCCTGAAGAGCCCTACCAAGGCCCTGGGGCGTACCGACCTGTGTGCATCGACATGCAGGTGCCTCGTGGGCGAATCAACAGTGGTCAAGAAATGGTGAGTCCGTTGTCTTCTGGCTGTTACCCGATAGCAATGTTAACCATCGTAGCACTACGGTTCTCCTCCGTTCTACACCACCCCCAGTTTTTCTCACAACATGCCTCCTCAATCGGTAAGTTCGACGCCCATGTTGTCATTTGACCGCGCGTAAGACTGACCAGGATACGGAAAATCAGATTATGATGTCTGGTGCCCAGGTTACCACGCCTCCTCCGGCATCTGATGAAGATCTCGTTTCAATGGGATCACCTACTGTGATGACCCCTTCGTCATCTTGGTCACAGTCGGGGTCCCCGCGCACTCGTCCCAAAAAGACAGCCAAACAGCGACGCCAGCGTAACCGGAGAGAACTCTCCGATTCAGGTATCAAGCTCGATGGGCCAATCAGTCAACTTACTGAATCTTTTCACTCCACTCCAATCAAAGACATGGACGCCTGGGTGTCTCGATCTGCTTCTGAGCGACAGGAAGAGGTCCGCAAGAAGAATGGGAAGATCTCTCGACCTATGAATTCCTTCATGCTTTATCGCTCTGCATACGCAGAGCGCACCAAGAGACTAGTCGGTGCGAACAACCACCAGATCGTCTCAAAGATCGCGGGCCAGGGCTGGAAGCTAGAACCCGCTGAGATTCGCCAAAAATACGAAGATCTGGCGAAGCAAGAACGTGACAACCATGCTGCAACACACCCAGACTACAAGTTCTCGCCCAACAAAGCCGCAGCCACTTCCAGCCGACGTGAAAGCGGCTCTCCTGCCCTCACGCCAGGACACATCGCCGATGACGGGGGTTTCTCTGACATGGAAAGTGACCTTGGATCGACTACGTATCACGGGTCTGCCTACGCCCACTCACGATCCCAAAGCTTCGAAGAGGCCTACTACGACAGTAGCCGGGATTCTTCGCCATTTGGGCCTGACTCCATGATGACATCCGGATACGTTCATCCCTCGTGGCAAAACACAAGCCACCCAAGTGGCCTCCCAGTGGTACAGCCCAGCTCTCTCCACACTTCCGAATCTTACGGAGACATGCACTACCGCCCCACCAGCCCAAACCAGCAAGATATGGGATATGGCTCTTCCCTCGCTGGACTCCCTGGTGGTTCTCACCACGAATTGCTCCAGCCTCAGCTTGGTCACTCGTCGCAAGATCTCCCCATGCACGACATGGATCCCCGCCTTCTGAGCAACGGTGGCGAGTCTTCCGGAGTTGGCGCCATGGCCGGTCCTTCCTACGCCGCTACTCCTGGCTCATATTCTGGCTGGGTTGACGAGACTCAGTCCGGCTTTTACGCAGCCTCATCGGCGCCGTCCATGTCTCCCAGCACTGTTTCATACGCTCATCCTAGCATGACCTCTGCCTACCTCCCCAGCATGCAGAGCATCGAGAACCGTGATCCATCATGGGATATGCCTCGCCATGAAAGCATGGCTGACCCTACTGGCACTGAGTTCGAGTTGTGGTGCTCCGCCGAGCCCAACTCCAACAGCTACTAAGCACTGGCAGAAAGTCAAACATGGCTATCCCAAGGGCATTTCATAAGTCTACTGTGTCATTGGAAATCTGGGCTGACCGACTTCTTGCTGCTGCACTCCTGGTTGAGAATGGAGCAAGAGTTGGCCACGCCGATGGGCTTTTCGAAACAAAAGCTCAGTGGGGTACGGAGTTTGGGCTTGGGATGTATGCGGTTCATGATCTCCTTGGTTCGGTCTTTTGTCTTTTCTTTTTCCATGTTTCTTTTTCATGCTGCCATGCCAATCAATCCAGTATTTGTCTTACTTTCATTTGATTTTTCGGATTTGCCTGGAACTCGATTCGATGCTTAGGGTCTTTAGATTTCTGTCATTTTCACGCTCAAGGAATTATGCACTGGAGGGAATCGTGATTTTTCTAATGCGCATTGATTTTGCCTACTCAAATATCCATTCAGAATTCCTCTATCTCCAAAGCCATTAAACATTATGTAAAAATGTTGCGTTGACTGCCACCTGTCTCAGCTAATTGGCACCCACACGGACCCTTTCGGTAATCACTTCTATTCCATGCTGGAAACGGCAGTGATATCCCTCCCTAGAGATGTCTGATCTCATGGCTTGCGTTAGATCGTTCTGTCTTGTTCTATCACACTCTATCACACCTCTACTTGAGAGATTCGCACGCGGTTGCCACATCCTAGAATGCCCCGATGGGGCAATATCGCCATGTTTCTTTCCCATGTTTTTGTGGCGTCGCCAAAATTTCCAAGATTATCTTCCTCATTGATTTGAAAATCCCAGATGGATTTAGGTATGAGGACTAGAACTGGGTTTGTCCACTTCGAATGAAGTCAAGTACAAAACACTGTTACATGGGGCTGGTACCTACAAAAGATGTATGGATTTATGCCCTTTGTGTTGAAGAGTACCTATAGATGCTGATAACAAAGGGTCTTAAACCCTGAGAGACCTGTTTATCTTCTTTTCTCTTTCTAACCCAAGGAGCTCATTGTTAAGCTCGCCCTTCCTAGACAGCAAGTCCATACGGTGTGTATTGCTGAAGCCAATATTGACCCAACCTAGGTAGGTCATCTCAATAAAGAGGCACAGAGCAGAGACAAATACGTCTGCCTTGCCCAACACAGACTCCATGTTTTTCTCTGGGACATGACACACTTCTCGTATATCTCTCTCGTATACCCCGAGCCCTAAGTCAGGCAATACTCCACCGCCCCGCTTGCCCACCGCCTTGACCCCAATGGCCTCGCCGAGCAAGGCGAATTGATTCTGTTGACCAAGACATTGCATACGGACACCCTTACAAGACTGTTTCAATAAAAGCGAAATCAGTCGATACATACTTTCTCCAGGAAGGAAATCAAATCACTAATCCGGAGTCCACGACCACAAAACGATTTCACTTCCGCCCGTTCCTCCGCACCCCTCCTACCCCTCAACCACATTCAAGCTCCAAAAACAACCTCCACAGCCAAGATGTCGATTCCCAACGAAGCTCTCCAAAAGGTGTGTCTTGGGCTGGATAAATTCACGTTTTTGAGTCGGATACTGCGAGCAGACGGCCAGGGGAAGTTGTGTGCCAAAGTCAATTCGGTCTCACTCAGCCTCTTGTCTCTCTCTTGTTCCGATTGAGGATGTCAATACCAATGAAAGTGTGCAAATGCTAATGCTTTTTTAACAAATACAGCTCCTCCAGGAGATTGAGACCCGTGCGATCGCCTCGCAGCAGCAGATCAGTATCACCAAGGCTCATATGACGGCCAAGCAGCGCGATATCCGCATGCTACAGCTTACATCGAAGGAGTTGTCTGAGTTGCCTTCCGAAACGAGGGTTTACGAGGGCGTCGGAAAAATGTGCGCATTTTTATTTTTTCCTTTTCCTATCTTGTCTTTTTCGTTTCTTATTTATTTCGTTTCTCATCTTCTGTTCTCAATTTTGCGACTCCGAAACAGAGACAGTCGGGGAAATTTTTCATTGGCCCTATTTTTTGTGAAACTGAGACTGACTTATTGCCCTGTTCCAGGTTCGTCAATGTTCCCGTCGACACAGTCAACAAGCGTCTTACGCGTGAGAGCGGCGAGGCTACCACTGAGATCGCCAACCTCGAGAAGAAGCTGCAATATCACGAGACGACAAACCAAAAGAGTCGGGAGAACCTGGAGCAGATTCTCAAGTCTGGTGGGAGGGCGTGAAGAAATTGTTGAAATAAGGATATGAGACGAGAGCAAGACGGGAACGCGATGCGCTCCCATGTGGCGGGTATCCTTGATTGTGGTATCTTTATACTAAAGGTTCAGCGATTCTCGCCAATGTGGATCTCAATGGAAGGGAGGGAGCAGACAATGCTGATTCTACTTTGTCTTTTTCCTTCCGGGTGGATCTGGGACACAGTGGATGGCTTGAAGACGCCGTCATCTCGAGGCTGACGAATGGATACGATATACTATGCCGAGTGGAGATGCAGGGAGGGTAGAAATGATTGCCCTTCTATGTCCGGCTGGCCTGGTCACATTCTGGCGACTATACATACTTGGGTTTAGGCTGGTGACTTAGATACCCAGGAGTTATTGTTTGCAAAATATCTTGGATGAATCAAGCGAGGAAATAGCGTTCACAGGTGTCATGATAACCTCTTTACATATACCTCCATCTTCTGCGATTCCTTTGCCAATGCCTAAAATCTGGATTCAAGAATTGATTGACCTTGGGCCGTCTAGCGCGAGAAGGCCATTAAGAGAAGTATGTAGCCTCGGTGCCAACATCCCAAGATTTAATAGGTTCATTGTACTAGTTGCGTCTCAAAAGCGCATTGTGGGGGCCGTGGTAGCTTATCGTGCTGCAGCTGTCATTGTCAACGATGCAAGGGTCCTCAAATGCGAAGCACGGTTAAATCTACTTCGCTCTCATCCTTTCTACTATTCGGCATACAGTAAGTCCTTACTTAGCCCTAATATTTTTATAGTACCTCCCCAAAATGCCAATTTGGTAGGGCTGATATGCCAAGCGCTGTCTAGTCGAAAGCATACCTGAAGATCTGCAACTCTCTTCCAAGATTGTAAGGGAATGAAAAGAAGTTTAATCATAAAATCATGCATAATTCTAACTATATCATATACAACATACATCGCACATTGCAGGGCTTTCATGTGCTACCATACTAACGCCATCAGCGTCATCTCAGTACTCAGACTACATCAACGCCCATGTTCCCCACTGCATATATTAAAATGACGTATATCTGGGCAACACAATCACCCATTTCCTGGAATGAGAACCAACGGCGCATAATTCGTGGAACAATGCCATGTGATAGGCTTGCTCGTTGTGGCAACGTTGCGATACTGGCAACGAGTCACGATCTGGCCGCTGAATGGGCGAACAAGTCCCCTTGTCGCTGTTATTGCAATGACAGGGTTTCCCTGTCTAGAAGTAGAGATGGACAGTGTGTTGAACGGAGTACAACTTACAGGCATACAATGTACTTTTTCACCACTGTAGCTGTTTGGCAGTTAGCTTATTATAGGTGTGGCTTGCGTTGGGACGCTATATGTGTAGGCTGGATACAAGGCTAGAAAAAATCTAAGGGTTACCCTATAGTATTACCTATTTTTGAGCCATGGTACTTATAAGGTTAGGTTAGGATTCAAGTTAGATGCGATCAATGTAAAGTATAGAAGATGCAGCGAGGAGCGCAGTTCTCGATGGACCTTACTGGCGTAGAAAGTTTTTGGGGTACAGTTTCTCACTTGGTGGAAGTATACAACCACTAGCGATGCTTCATTAGCCGCGTTGGACGTATTCAAAAGAATGATACAGCCAGGTATTGTAGACCCACGCACAGCTGTGTACAACATACATGGATATCGGTATTCGAGAACTAGACACGTGAAGTCAAATGAGTGTTCATAGACGTGACGTAGAAACTACCTAGGAAGAAGAAAGTCGGGTGCAGAAGTCAGGTGTCCATGGGTCATTTCACGGGAACAGCCGAGCTCATCCACAGGTCCCTCGTTGCATTCCATGGATAGTATCACGTTCTTCGATGCACATATGTACATAGGTAGGTAGGTACCTAGATATCCATGTATGAAATGAGCCAGCCAGCTCACTCCAGATGTCCGTTATTCAAACCCACGAGCAGTCCAGACGGCAGATCTTCCATGCACTTAGATCGGTCGAATATGACACTTCTTGGATCATAGATAGGCTAAAACATTCGTAGACTTCAAGTAATACATAGTTACAACACGTGATGATAGCGGGCAAAGTCCGGACTGAAATATACTAGCCTGCGTAGGTGCCCCTCTCCCCAAAGCGGCAACTAAGATCCATGGATAGAAAAGCCCCACCCGGGAAGGTACCATGTATCGAAATGGAGGATATAGATCAGGGACAAACATGAAACACTGTTGGTGCCCAATCTCTATCGCAACGAATGGTATCTCGAATTCCTAGTTGAAATCAGGTAGAAAACCCAGCGCCTAAATGAACCCAAACTGGAGTCCAACTCCTAGTTCAAGACGCGAGCGACAAGATCATCCAACGGAAAAGGAGTCGATCAGACAATATAGTTTCAGTAACCGCCGTTTGTCTTTCAAATTCGTTCTCAGCGTCTTATAGAAAGTTAGCGCGAAGGGATCCGATCGTGGCTATTTTAAGTGGCGTATACGAAAGATTGAAAGATTTTGTTTCATGTTTGTGGGGTTTATGCGGCGGACATGCCTGATGTGGGGTCTAGACGAATTAATATTGGAGTGGCTAGTTGTTAAGGGCGTTAACATTAATCTCGAGATTGAACTCGAAGTGGGGCCCTGATGACGATGCTATGTATCCCAAGATTGGAACCCTCGAGTTGAAGTTGGAGAGAGAGGGTGAGCGTGGGGGTGTAGAACGTAAAGAGGAAAGATGGAAGTATATCAAGTCCTGATGAAATGGAATATAGGAGGGGGTAAGGAGAATATAAGAGTAAAAAGCATTCCCGAGTCGAATCCACAGATTATGCGCCATGAGGCTGAACTGCAGAAATTAAAAATGACGCCCATGATGCCCAGCTGAATAAATAAAAAGGTAATCCAGGCCCTCGTTTTTCTCTTTCTCTTTCTCCCCCAGCCCCTCCCCCGCTTTGGCTGATAAGCGCACACTTCTCGTATACAAATTCGGGACTGTTTTTTTTGGCCCCCATCTTTTTTTGTTCTTCAGCTTGCTTCTCATTTCTTTCGCTTTCTCCTGGTGCTCATATATAGCCTATCATCTGCCACCTGCACCTGATAACCCCGCTCAGGCCCCTATCTATCAGGGTCCCAATCTATACTATCAATACCCGCGTACTCTTCGCATACTCTTCGCAACCCCGCCAAGATGCCCGTACAAGCAATGTTTGACGACGATGACTACTCCTCAAATGACTCGGAGTTCGAGACCGACATCAGCACCCGGCGAACCGGTCTTAGAACCCATATCCGCGAGCGCTCACGCTCTCGTCACCGCCGCCCGGAAGTCATCTCTCGCGAGTACCTGGCACCAATCCAAACCCGCGTGCAACGGTCGGCCTCGACAAGCGGCCGACGCCGCGAACGCGATCCACCAGTGGCACCGTCACCACCAGCGGTAATGATTTTCAATGAGCAAGGGCTGAAGTCAAACAGCCGCTCGGAGAACAGGCCCCAGTCTCGACATGTGCAGCAGCGGTTCGTCGACGACCATCACACCAACAACAACCACAACCACCGCCACAACCGCTTCGATGACGATGACGACGATGTCTTGGATGTGCTGGCGCCACGACGCCGCCGACGCGCCGTCAGCAGCGTCTCGCGGGATGCATCCCTCCACCGTGACCCCGAGCTGGCCATGCGCCAGCACATGCTGGACCACAATGACCTCCGGCAGGACATGAGCACCCAACTGCTGGAGCGCGACAATCACCGGCAGGACAGGGAGCTCTTGAAGCATCAGATGGAGATCGAACGGCTGCAGCGCGAGGTGCTGAAGTCTCGTAAGCGCAGCGAAAAGCAGCGCGAGAAAATTATTATAAATCAGGATCCTGATCCGCACGCGGTGCACGCGCTCAGAGAGGAGATGGCGTACGAGGACGAGATGGTGGAGAAGATGCATAAGCTGGCTCGGTTCGAGCACAAGGAACAATCCGCAGAGGAGGAGCGCAAGGCCGAAGAGCGCCTTCAGCTCAAGATGCTCGCGATGGAAAAGAAGGCTGCTGCTGAGGAAGAGGAGGTTAGACAGAAACTACAGGAGGAGAGGCTGAAGGAGATTGCGCGTGCGCAGGACGAGAAAGGACAGAGGGAGAAGCTCGTGCGGGAGGAGAGGTGGAAGGAGCTTGCAAGGAGGAAGGAGGAAGAAGAAGAGAGGGAGAAGCTTGTCCGAGAGGAGAAGTGGAAAGAGCTTGCCCGACAGAAGGAGGAAGAGGAGGAGCGTCAGAAGCTCATTCAGGAGATTCGGGATGAGGATATGCGAAAGGCGAGGGAGGCCGAGGAGAAAAAGAAGAAGGAGCTGGCTATGAAGGCTGCTGCTGTTGAGGAGTGGAAGCTCGAACAGGAGCGGATAAAGCAGAGACTGGCGGAGGAGGCAATTAAGAAGGCGCAGGAGTTCCGCGATCACCTTCGTAGCCTTGGCTATTCCGACGAAGAGATTGATGCTATCGTCAATAAAAAAAAGAATGATGAGAAGAAGAAAGAGGAGAAAAAGGAAGAGAAAAAGGAAGAGAAGAAGGAAGAGAAGCTCACCTGGATTAAGGTATGCAGTAACCCTGGTTTTATATTTCCTCTATATACAAGGAGGCTTAACTGACATTATACCAGGTCCATCGCAAGCACTTGATGCCAGATACCTTGATCGCCTATGGTCTGCCTTGGGACTGGGATGAGGTAAGAATGATAACCCCGTGTGTACATATGTATGCAATGGAAACTAACATGTTCACAGAACGACACCAACTATATCATCATCAAAAAGTGGATAGACGACGACTTCCAAGAACAGCTCTTCGCCCACACCCGACGTCTACGCGAGGGCAAGGTCATCGCTTCGACCTCCCACTCGATGACCGAACTAAAAGTCAACGACCGCAAAAAGGACAAGCTGTTCTTGGTCCGGAAGAAGAGCCCTTCAGGGCGGGTGCGCATCTTTGGATAAGCGTCTGCTATTCTGCGCTGTCCTGATTATGTTGCTGGTTGGACAGGAAAAATTCGGATTCACGGATATCTATGGCTGTTCTACTCAATGTTTGAACCTTGTTATTGCCTTATTTCTTGAGACCTGGTCTGATTGGACTATTTCTTGTTGAAATTCTGCTGAGTTGTGCTGTGTCGAGATCTGTTCCTTTTCGTTTTATTTTATTTTTATATCACAGAGTATGTGGTAGTACAGTAACGCGATATGAGCTGACGACTTTGTTTTTATTTTGATTCTATCTTCCCTCTCGTCGTACCGGCCTGCCCTATGTATCCAGTCCAGTGTCTCCCCCAGTCTATAGGGTTGGCAAACATCTGGCGGGCATATGTGCTTGGTATAGCTAGATTTGGGGATACCCATAGGATAAATGGAAAAGTTGAGGTTTGAAATTATATGGTAGGCAATATGTGCAGATGCAGTACAATATACATGTCAGGTTTCAGCCCCGTATTAAAACTCCCATTGGGCCAATCTCAATGCAGGTATGCACGTCTCAGCACGGACCCAGATGCGAGCTAGAACGGGCCTGAGCTATAATACAGAAAGTGGAATGGGTAAGGTGTGAGGAGAGGGATAGCCAAGGGCAGGTAGAATGCAAGCCTAAAGACCAATCTGGGAATTCGTTTCCCACCGCTTCTCAGCGCGCAGGATGAGCTCCTCATAGACAGTCCAGGCCAGCGCGGAGCTAATGGCCTTGCGAGCCATGCGGATACCAAGCCCACCAAAGAGACTGCGCAAGCCATCCTCGTGGATCATCAAGCGGGTAGCATGCAACATGTTCCCATACTTGGCAGGCATCAGCTGTAACCGGGTCTTGACGGCGTCAAAAGGATTGGTGATTGCAGTCGCCATACCAGCGGCTGCTCCACCGGAAACGAAGTTTATTGACGAGGACGAAACCGCATTTGGCGTGTCGCCATTCTTAGAGGGCTGTGCGGCCATCAAGGCGAACCGTCGCTTTAATTGCTCGTAGAAGAGAACGTAGAGGCCCGCATATGGGGCATCGCGAGCGGCGGTAGCGCCAAATCCTGCAAAGAGCCCACGCAGGCCTTCAGTGCGGACGATATCCCGGCCTGCGCCTACTAAGCTACGATATGCGTAGTAGTCTGACTCATAGCGGACCTTGATCACGGTCACGGGCATCATGACAAAGCCTGCAGCAACTCTTGCGACGGCTCCCGTGGCAAGATTGGCTGTGTTGGAGAGTTTGGGGAGGACGGAGGAAGATCTAACGCTCGCTACCGGACTGGCTAGGGCCATCGGGTTGGATTGTGCAACGGCTTGGCGCAAGGCGTTGAGACTGGTGAAGTATAGTGCTGACCCGAAGCCGGTGCGGAGGGCTGAAGGGAGTGTGCCACGCCATAATCCACGGATTGGGTTCGGAGAGGATATGATCGCCTTCAAGGTTGGCAGGAGGGCTGCTCCCTGGGATTGTTGGACTCGAGTTTTGAGGAGATCCGCGGGTTGGAGAAGGATGGAGGAGGTAAGGCCAGAGCAAAGACCGGCAGCAAAGTGGAAGGGTGTTTTCGAGGCTGAAGCAATGAGAAGATTATGATTAGCAAGGGGATGAGAAGGATTGGGGTTTGAGCAGAAATCATACTTTTTGAGGTGCTCGTTTTCACCTGTGGTACCGTTAAGGTGCTATTGTTTGACATTGCTGGCCAACTGGGACCGCAAAGGCGGCGACAGTGAATATATTTGGTTTAAAGATCAAAGATTCAATGCTAGATCGAGGTCCATGGGCGTCGTGTATGCGTAACGGTCAAGAAGGCGTCGAGATCCGGATGCGTAAAAAAAAAAGAACAAGACAAAACAAAAGTCCACGAAGACAGACGGTCACGGCCAAATATGGGCACTAGCTTGCATTCCGAGTAAATGAAGGGAAATAGAATTGAACAAGATAAAGAGTTAGAGAGTAATTTCAGTTGAGGATGCCGAGGTCACGAAAAGACATTGAAACTAGTGAAGTCATCGGGTCAGGGCTATCGATAAGCCACACCGCTTATACCATTGTACAATTGTATATGTACGGAGTAGAAGAGTACAAGAGTACATATGCAGAAGTCTACTATTAATCCAATTAATAGCTCATATTCATATATTCCAAAGTCTTATAGTATATCTATCGTATGACTGCCATACCCTCCTTCATGCGGCTCTTTGACCTGTACTTCTGCATGTAGATCATTTGCAGTACTACACTACTCGTACAACGCATACGAATCTTGTTTCATAGTTCAAATGCAGCATCATCGAATATAAATAGATATATAGAGAGTAATAAGTAGCAAGATGTCAATAAATAGAACCTCCAGGGCTCCAGGGCTGCATCCGGCATCTCGCGGAGTGTGCACGGACCAGCCCCGTGGGTAATCGACGTCATGTGGTTCGTTGTTGTCTTTCTCTTTTCCTTTTGGACCTTATATGTTGTAGAGAGCTCAACTGACAGAGTCTCTCTTTTTCGACCTTGGTATACAGTATAATGCCTTGGTCTTTGCCCTTCTTTCCGTATCCGCCCGCGAAGGACGGATACTGGGAACCTGTCACTTCCACCTTGAACTGGTGCGAAGAGGTGTGTACCAGAAGTGACGCGTCCAGAGAGAACTACGCTAATATCCCTTTTCCCAGGACTATTATGCCACCGAGTATGCCGCGGAGATTGTCAACACACTCACGAATTTGCTGTTCATGTGGCTTGGAGTTCAGGGGATAAGAAGCTGCCGCCGCAATGGACATGACCAAATCTTCACGGTCGCCCTCATTGGCTACCTAGTAGTCGGAACAGGGAGCTTCCTGTTTCACTCGACCCTCAAATGCAAGTGCCTGTCCAGGGCTATACCCCTCCCGAGCCCAAGGTCTGGTTTAAACCGGGGGCATCCGCCAAACATGCCTAAAACGATATATGAGTGATCGCAAGAGCAATGCTGACCGGTGAATCCCCGCAACAGACCCTATGCAACTAGTGGACGAACTCTCAATGATCTACACTACCTGCCTTATGGCCTATGCCTCATTCTCGTACTCTCGGTCCACCATCGTACGAGTCTGTCTCGGAATTTCGCTCGCAGGTCTCGCTGTATTCATCACCCTGTACTACCACTACCTCCAAGACCCAGTCTTCCACCAGAACGCCTACGCACTCCTGACCACCGTCGTCGTCCTGCGCAGCATGCACACTATGGAAGTGACGCTCCGACCCAAATGGCGCCACTCAACGGAGGAGGACCGCCTAGCCCGCCAGAAGAAGGGACTCCCCGTTCCGACGAAGGAGCACCAGCACTACGAGAACGTGCGCGACCAGAAGACCCTCAAGACCATGTGGTTCATGGTAGCATATGGACTGAGCATGTTTTTGGGAGGTTTCTTCATCTGGAGCCTGGATAATGTGTTCTGCTCTGATATCCGCCGGTTGCGCCGCTCTGTTGGTCTTCCATGGGGTATCTTTCTGGAAGGTCATGGCTGGTGGTATGCATTAAACTCTCACTCTCACTATTGGACCGTTTGCTAATTCATTCTTGCAGGCATGTCATGACCGGCATTGGTGCATATTTCTATATCACATGGGGAATCTGGCTCCGCCATTGCCTCAACAACCGTCAAGAAGAATACCATCTGCGCTGGGCGCACTTCTGGCAGATCCCCGAAGTGATCCGCACCTCGGGCGGACCATCCGAGAACGGGGTATCCCGAGCCAAGAAGTCAACGTGAAACAGCCGGACATTTTCTCTCTCCCAGTTGGTTCATTACTCGTACCTATCGTTTATGGGTAGCGATATACCACACTCTTGCAAATGTGACTTCCGACATAACATGAAATGGATACCGCGCTTCTTCTTGTCTGTCCTTTGCCGCGAGACTCGGAGCAGAGCACTGTTTTTTATTCTCTGTCGTTGCTCTTGCACAGCTTCCACGAACACGATTCGTCCTGGAGACGGATCTTTTTGCTTTGGGTCATAGTTATATGATACCTCTTTTTTTCTCTTTCTTTCTACGTGGGGTCACGCGGGGTCGTTGCTATAGATGGGAGTTAGGCTTGTGAACTACTATGATCGTTGATTCGGCGTACTCATTCATAAGATCTGAAAGCAATAGAAAATCATTCAGACGATGCAGTCTTGGACATTCTATACTCATGTGCTAGAATAACCCGCCAAAGCAGACTATCCATGGTTTCTATACTTACACCCAACGCTACGAAGCAGGCACAAAACCCAGACAGCTATACAAACCACCCAGTTACAGCTTCGACTCTCCATTCTGCACCGCCTTCTTCGGCCTTCGCGCCGGCGCAGGAACATTCTTCAACCACTCCGCATCAACAGTAACCTTCTCAATCTTCGACTTTCGACTCCAAACCGCGCGGAAACTCTCCTCCTCCGCACGCCAGCGACGGATCTCCGGCGCAAGCCAAGAAACCGCCGCATCAGCGCACTCATTCACAGCCTCCTGAGCAAGGAGATGACCAAACTCCTCGAGGAAGACATCACGCACACGACCCGCAGCAACACCACCACTACCACCCAGGCCGGTGCCGGTGTTGGCGAGCTTATCGGCGCGCATAGCGGGGAGACACATATCCGACTTGCCGGCGAAGATGTACAGCACGCTGGGACGCAGGAACGGGAGCTGCGAGAAGATACGGGCTGGCTCGGGCCGGTAGAAGGGGTAGCTGTCTTGATGGGTTGCGTCTAGGTCTGGGTGTGTGACGCGGTTGACGGGCTTGGTGCTGTTCGGGATGTTGGTGTAGTTTGGCCGCGAGAAGGTGAACACTTCTTGGTGCAGTGGGGTCCGGAGGGTTACCGGGGGCCCGATTGTTTTGTCTATCTTGGTCTTGGGATCTAGTGGGTGGATGGCTGTTGGGAGGTCGCGCAGACCGTGCTCGATCCAGCGGGATAGCACTCGTGGGTCCCAGGCTTGGTAGAAGGGGCTGCGGCGGAAGCCTTCTGCGGCGGCTTGGCGGGAGGGCCAGATATCGCGCCGGTGGGTTGATAGTTGGGTTGTTTTGGCGATCTCGCGCTTGTTCTTTTGGAGGCTGAGACTGTCTAGTTGGGTTGTTTGGCGTTGGATCACTGGGTCTAGGAGGATTAGTGTGTGGATGAGTCGGGGGTGCATTAGACACAATTGTGTGCTAGGTTGTATTAGCCCGCTGCTGCGTAGATGTTCTGGTTATTGAATCTTACAGATGGGCGCCTCCCATGCTATGCCCGATGCCAACGATAGGTCGGGGCATCTCAACCCGCTTGACATTGATTAGATGCAGGAGATCTCGGGGGTGGTCGAACCAGCTGGCTGTAATTAAGTTAGCATCATAATTGTTTCTAATAAGATATCCATATCACATACGATCATTTCCGAGGGAATCTTCATTGATCACGCTGCTTTGGCCTTCTTGGGCCACGTCGGCCATCCAGATACTGCGAATACGCATCCCATTTTGCTTAGATCGAGCGTAGATTTCTTCCCAAAGTGGTTCATATAGTTCCTGCGAAAAATAATCAGTACATCGCCGATTCTATGTCTCAAAGGCCATATCGCAATGCGCGCAGCTCCGAAAGCGGGTCTGGCGGCTCTGGACCTCGGCACGTATCTCATACCTTGGGGAAGCCATTCGCGTGGGCTCCAAGGATAGTAATATCGCCTGGTTGTGGATTGGGATTATCCAGTGGGATGTATTGTTTCACAGCCAGATGTAAGGGCTCTTCTTGGTCGTTGGCCGTGGCTCCAGGATACTCCCTAATGTGCTGCGTGGGCACGACATGCTCAACGATGCGGAAGGGGGACGACATGGTGTGCAATGTTGCCCCTTTTAGAGAGAAGAGAGTGTATTTATTCCAGTTCGGAATTATTATAAGATGTACTCCGTAAAGGAGAACGAGTTTAGTACAAACTCCGAGAGACCGCGGTTTTGCGGGGGAAATGAGCCGAGGATCTGTTGGGGTTCGAGGCATTCGCCTCTTGTTCAACTGCCGATGACTATCCTTTCCAAAACAGCTTATAGGTAAATATAAATATGTTAATCTCCAATTAAATTGATATTTGGGTCTTGCAGCTGCAGTAATTGCTAGTTCCGGTTGATTTGGATGCGATGTAGTGTAATTAGCCGGCATAGATCGCATATCCACAAGCTATAAGCTATACCGTGCCCTCTGCTGGACGAAGGAGGCTACGAGTTATCAGTTTATTTGATTCCAAGTCAAGGACAAGAGAGACAGCATTGCCGCTAGGACTGTTCCTGACATGATATTCCTGAACAAGCAAAGATGCTACATTATTCTATATACTACTCTGCACTGAGAGCAAGACAAGCATCAACAGCTAGGCCAACCCTGCAAGGAACAGTTAATCAAGACTCATTGTAACAATCAGAGGACTGCAAGGATAGAAAGTACTCACCTTCCCTCTTTCATCTTAACGACGTCATCAATAAGATCCCGATCGAGGTTAGGAAACATGTTCGAAAGTGTCTCGACGACATTATTATGTTCAGCACGTTGTATGCGGCGCGCCTCCGCATCTTCAGCACTGGCCTGACGTGCGGCGGCGTCCTGAGCGTCGAGTACGCGGGTTAGATTCTTCTTCGCGGTTCCCCTACCGTGGGCGGAGCGGGCACGCTCATCGCCTGAGCGGCGGCTGTCCTCGCTGCTCGCACGAGGTGGCTGATAGACGTTCGGGGTGAGACGGGGTGGAGCAACAACGGGTTGGGGCGTCGGGACAGGCTGGGGGTGTTCTTGAGAAGTGACAGGACCTGAATCTGGCTCGTCCGAGAAGATGCGGCCGATGGTGGAGAGAGGTTTTTGGATTGTGCGTAGTAGTCCTGCAACTGGGGCGGAGGTGTCGTCGTCACTGGATTGGGTAGTCTCTTTGCGGCTTGGTCCGGCCTGGGACTGAGATGAAGGGGGTTGGTTAGAGGGCTTCTCTTCGAAGGTCTCGGATTCGCGGTTTTGTTCTGCAATAGCGGACACGGCAGCTTCGACGTTGCGTTCAAAGTCCTCGTCGCTGACAGTTAGACTTGTGCGGTCCAGGGTCTCGATGAATTGGATGGCTCCAGACTAAAAGAGGTCAACTTTTGATATCTAGAGCAGTATGGAAGTCAAACCTACCAACGATGAGATGTAATACCCTGCTTCACCGCCAAGTTTATCCTGGTTGCGGAATCGAAGGATGTATTGGATGTTAGAAACAAGATGGTCAGGGTTTGCATGCAAAACCACATAGATCAGAAGGGGGATAAAAGAGTCGGCAGATGTGTCGGCCTTTTTGGAATTCTTTAATAGACCAAAGATGACTTTGCAGCAGTTCAAAATGCAAATGACCTTATCTCTGGGAGCACGGTAGCCATTGATTTTTGATATTTCTGTCAAGCAAAGTCAGAAGGTGAGAACCTTAGAAAACTCCCCAAATGGCCCGTAGCACATACCTTGCTGTGCCAAATTCAAGAAACGGCGTCCACCGCCGCTCACAGTCGGGATATCCAGATGCGTTTCGTTAACCCAGCTGTAAATGCGAATCTTCTGTGCCAGAATTTCGTCTCGCTCAATGTCCTCCTGATGCTGGCCCCGTCGCCACGGCCCATGGAGCCTTTCTAACTCCCTCCGCCGGCTCCGACTTGCACTTCTGGGTATCGTTGGCGGAGCTGGAATGGCTGGTGCAAAAGTCTGCGAATATAGACGATTCATAACAAGTTTCTCCATGCCTTCCTTGGCATTGTCGAATTCACTATCCGATATGTCTCGCCAGATCTCGCACATGGCCATCTTATTCGTAATAAACGTCAGGAAATCGCTGATGATCTTCACTTGCTCGTGGACCATCCATTGTTTCTTGCCAAACTCCGTGAGGAACGACCGCAAAAACTTGGCGACGGGGTCGGCGGTGCGGTGACGCAGCTGTTCTAGGAAGCGGTGAAAATCAAATGGTTGCTCAGATTCTGGTTCCGGCATTGGCGGGACCGTTGAGGTGGACGCTCGCCGGTTTGATACCGGCGATTCGGGCTTGTGAGGATGTTGGGATACAGGCTGTTTCTCTGGGGATGTAGCGACCGGAGAATTCGCAGACTCGATGGAAGGTGTATGGTCCAAACTGGATTTGCGTGGCGGAAAATAAGTTGGACCGCCTCGGAATTGCTCAGCAAGCTCGAGCCGGGGAGACATGATCACTTTTTGATCGGTGCTCCGCGCGGGGTCCTGGAATTGTCCCATAATACTTTGAATCTCCGGCTGGGAGGCATTATCGTCCCTAGGCCCTTCGACCTGACCACCTCGTTTCGAGTCCGGGTCACTATCACTAGGCACATCTGGGAGCTCTTTGTCGGGGCTGGGGGTCCGGGTTGTATCGATGGGTGGCAGTGTTGGCGCAGTGGTCGTAGAGCTTGCATTCAGGTTGAGGTAGACATCGTCTTTCTGGGGCGGAGGGGGCGGGAGAGTGTTTGCGCTGGACGGCAGATTGGGCGTCGTACTTCCTGAGACCGATAGTCCTTCCATCTGCCCCGCAAGTTGTTGCTCAGCCTGCGGTTGGGCAGCTGTCGGGGAGTCCATCGGGGCGGGATCGACAGCAGCCGCGGCGTGCGGCTCTGTTGCGTCTTGCGCACTCATTTTGACTGTTTGGCTGCTGTCCGGTTTTGCAAGATCGTCCTGTGTTTGAGCTAGGAGATCAGCTGGAGCGGCCGGCGTCTCAGTGTCTTCATGGATATGGGAGACGTCTCTCGTCTCGGGGCCCGGAGAGGACGGAGATTCTGTGGCCGACATAAGCTATGTTAATCATATGTGCCCGGAGTAAAAGGATAGATTCAGGGGGTCATCAAGGCTCTGAGTATGCTCATGCGGCTCTCTCATGTTGATGTGCGGATCATCATTGAACCGAGGTAGTCCGCTTCTCGATTCGGGCTATGTACGTCGATGCCTACTCCGTAGGTGGTTTCTCTCTTCCATTGAGGAGACTGCAAATGTGGGATTAACAGAACAAATTTCAATGAACAAAACCCTATGGATTTGTCAATCAACAGTAGAGATCTATTTACTATCAACGTGTAATTCTATCAAATGCTCAACCTTTTATACAGTCATAGTTACATGATGCCCTTCTTCTTTCACTGATTCCAAATCCAAACTAATAGAGAGGTAAATGCCCCTAAAAAGAAGTTATCTACGATTTCAATATCTTACAATCCGTCGTGAGGATGGACTTCATGGATGCCCAGGTCACGGGTCCATGGGTGGATCTACAAACATGACTAATGACTTTTGCCTCAGGCAAAAATATATCAAAAATGCTACCAAGCTAGCCATCTCAGAATAAACAACACTCCCGCCCTACTCCTCCACCATGTGTGGGATCTTCTTTTCTCTGAGCTCATCAAAGCCCACAGAGTCAACACAGGAGACCTGCTCTCTGCTCCAAAAGCGAGGACCAGACAGCTACAAAACGCATACGGCGCAAAAAGATATCAACGCACAGGATGGAAAGTCTCCGCCGCTTTCCTATTATCTCACCTTCAAATCCACAGTGCTCTCACTGAGGGGTGATCATGTGTACACACAGCCACTCGTAGACCCCACAACCCAGTCTGTGCTCTGCTGGAACGGAGAAGCCTGGAAGATTGCTGGGGAGTGTGTCCGAGGCAATGATACAGAACGCGTTTTCAACTTATTTTTACAGGCAGTGGATAGTGATCAGGATGATTCTGTTGAAAGAATGGCTGAAGCTATTGCAAGTCTCTCTGGGCCATTTGCCTTTGTCTTCTATGATGCAGTCAACTCAAGGCTCTTCTACAGCAGAGATTGTCTTGGGAGGCGATCTCTCCTCGAGGGATTTGATGAAGATGGGAATTTGAAGATTTGCAGCATCTGCGACAGTGCATCGGTGGATTGCTTCAAGGAAGTGGACACCGAGGGTGTTTGTACGATTGATCTAGCTCGCTATCAAGATCCTTCTTTATCTCCCAGAGAGTTGTGCCAAATCAAGATCTTGCCATGGAGCTCTGCTGCTTCACCGCCAGCTGATCACATTGTACGTCCTTCATATCTCACCGCGGGAGCAGCGACTGACGAGAGACCAAAGAGAAAATCAATTCCACCCATGAACACATCGCTACCAACAGAGCAGCCTCCTGCATTGACAACAGACTCAGCATTCGTCGAGCAGCTCGAGTCAAATCTGCGTCAATCAATTGAACTGAGAATACAGAACATACCCGAGCCTCCAGGCTACATTGCAGGCGAGACCGCCAAAACAGCCGTTCTCTTCTCCGGCGGTTTAGACTGCACACTTCTCGCCAGACTTTCCCACGACATTCTCCCCCTCCACGAACCAATCGACCTCCTCAACGTAGCATTCGAAAACCCCCGAGTGGCAGCAGCCGCAAAGGCCAACCAACAAAAATCTCCCTCCTCATCGCCCCTCTCCATCTACGAAAACTGCCCAGACCGAATTACCGGACGGGCTGCGCACATCGAACTCCAAGCAACATGTCCAGGCCGAACATGGCGCTTCATCGCCATCGACATCCCCTACACAGAAACCCTCGCACACCGTGACCAAGTCAAGCGCCTAATGAGACCCCACAACACCGAAATGGACATGTCCATCGCATGCGCCTTGTACTTCGCATCCCGCGGCCAAGGCACAGCCCAAACAAACCCTTCAGCCCAACTCCCAACCCCAGACACACCGTCACCCATCTACACAACCACCTCGCGCGTCCTCCTCTCCGGCCTGGGCGCCGACGAGCTCTTCGCCGGCTACGGCCGACACAGCGTCGCCTTCAACAGAGGCGGATTCAAAGAGCTGATCGCCGAGATCGACCTCGATGTCAGTCGGCTCGGTTCTCGCAATCTCGGCCGCGACGACCGCGTCCTCTCGCACTGGGGCCGCGAGACGCGTTTCCCCTTCCTAGACGAGGAATTCGTGGCTTGGGTGCTGCAGGCTCCTGTGTGGGAGAAGTGCGGGTTCGGACTTCCGGAGATCGACGCTACGGCTGGTATTGATTGTGAGAAGTTGGCGCTGCGGCTTGTTGCTCTGCGGCTGGGGTTGGTGAGGGTGTCCCGTGAGAAGAAGAGGGCTATTCAGTTTGGCGCGAGGACGGCTAAGATGGAGACGGGGAGGTCGAGAGGTACGGATGCTTTGAGCTGACACAGACTAGACTTGTGGTGGATTTCTGCTACGTGTTTCTAGGTCTGTTTGAGGTGTTTTTCGCATGCGATGCGTATCCCCATACATCGTATCCCCATACATCTTCCTACACATCCATCCGTCTACTCTTTCTTTTTCTCCATTATAGATTCTTTCCTCTTTCTTTTCATTTTTCTCCCTCTATTCTGACTTCCTCTCCCTCCACCAGCTATGATGACAGAACATGGAAACAGATACTTCCGAAACCTCCACCTCACCCAACAATCCTACCTTCATTTCAATACACACAACATCCACAAGCACACCTATTCTACTCAAATCTCCGACCCCTGCGCGCCAGAACCCCAAACGCCCCATCTCTCCTAGTGTCTCCCACCGTCTTCCGTTCATCCATAGAGCAACAGCAGTCCCCGGACGGCGCGTAGCTCATGATGAAAGGAAGCGGGCGAGGCGCGTTCTGAGGAAGGAATGGAGTGCTGTTTGGCTTTTGGGTACAGGGAGGGGATTTGGGAGGCGCGTTAGGTTGTGAGTGTGGATGGTATGAGATGAAGGATGGTTGGAGGGATCGGGGTGTGTTTATGAGGCGTCAAAAGGCAAGTCTGAGCTGGGTTAGACTACACTTTCACTTTCACCATGAGGGACATGCAGATAGATCATCGCGGGATACGGAGTAATCGGAAGGAGCTTCGTAGTAGGAAGGACCGTGGACTATATTTTCTCTTTACGAGGTAAGCTACTAGAGCACAGTTTAGAAGTAGAATCAAGATAAAGAATATAATTGAACAAAAGCAAATTCCACATTAAGATAGCCACGAGTCAATCCCAAAAGGGAGACGATCAGAACCGGCCTAAAACATTCAAAACCAAGTAGGAGCTTGAAGCAGCAGAGCGGAGAAACAAAAGTAAGAAACACAGATCAAAAGGAAAAAGAAACATTGAGGAACACGTCTCAAAACTTTTAGAGAATCAGACGAAACGAACCAAATCGCAATCTGATCTCGGTGAGACGTCAGGGCTAGGCTTTACCCATCACCCGCGCCTACCACAATACCCAAAGGGTCAAAAGGGAAAAACAAAAACATAGACTGAATGTCCAATCGTTACAATCGTCAGAATCACCAAGTGGGCCATAAGCCAAAGACCAATGTCTCAAAATTAGGATGGAATGACCAAGATGGGATGAGAGCTCCACCATTACTGGTACGTGTTTTGAATCTGGAGCTGAGCCTTGAGCTTGGCAATCTCCGCGTCGCGCTCAGCGATGATCTTCTGAAGATCCTCGATGCGACGCTCCGAAGTGACCTGGCGTTCCATCTTCTTGGCACGCGACTTACGCGCCGCCTCGGTGTTACGAGCGCGCTTCGCAGCAACAGGATCATTGGGATCGAACTCAATGGGCGACAGGTTCTTGCGCGCGCGCGGGTTGACACCTGATACGCTGGAGTGCTTGACAGCACCGGAGGCGGGAACAGGCGACGATGCCACCGATCGCTTTGCGCGGGGAGAAACAGGAGACATGGGAACTGGCATGGCTGGCTTCTTCTTCTCTTCAGTAGGGAAGGCAGCCGCGACATCCAAAGTAGCGAGGTCAAAGGCGTTTAGTGGATCGGACGAGTGATCAAAGAGGGAGGGCCATTCTTCGTGGCCGGCAATATCCATGTCAGTAAACATGGGCGAGGTGTTCTGGCTAAAGTTGCCGGGCGACTCAAACGAGGGAGTGCTCAAGTCGGTGAAAGTGCCGGAGGGCGGAACAGACGCATCCATCATCAGATCCTTGGGCGAGATAGTGCCGGGAGGACCTTCAGAGGAGAAGTCGTTGGCCAGCCCGAGATCGTTGAACGAGAGAGCGGAATCCATACCAGCAGGGAAGTCGGCAGAGGGGAGACCGAAAAGATCAACCTCGTGAGCTTTCATGGGGTTAGCGATGTATTCACTAGGATATGGTGACGTGTAAGATAAATTACCTTCCATGAAGTTGGGAGTGGACATGACACGTCTGTACGTTTGCGTGTTGTTTTTGTGGTTTTGTTGACCGTTGAAAAGTGGGATGGGAGGGCGGTTGGTGTTTGGAGAATTGGAAGGCACAGAAGCCGTGTTGGAACGGTTGTGCGTGAACGTGGGACGGGACCAATAAGAGGGGGACCGGGCAAGCTGGGTCACTCTGGGGTCTTGGACAGGTGAGCCAGAGTACTGCTGCTGGAGATGTCGTTGCAACTGCAGACTGAAGGAGTGTCGTCGAGGGTTATTCTGCGCCAGGAATGGCTGAAGTGCAGAAGGTCTATGGGTTGGATTCACGGGCACACGCGAGCGGGGCTGCGGGTGTGTTGCTGATGGATAGAGCACAAAGTCCTCGAGTGCACTGTTGTTGTTGCTGTTGTTGTTGTTCTGATTGGAAGCCAAGGGCTGTGGAGGTGGGGGTGAGGGAAGCCATGGTTGCTGGTGGTAATCCGTGGTGAACGACGTTAAGTCGATCGGGGTAAAGTTGTTAGGAGAACTCGAGCTACGCGATGCGATGCTGAAGTTCAGAGGTCCAAAAGGAGGCTCTGAAGGGGGAAGAGAGGAGATAGAAGAAGGGTTGGTTCTTGAAGAAATAATGTCTGTCTCAGTTGAGAAAGACTGGCTGTTCAAAGACGGGGAGCTTATTGGGCACCCATTTTGGCGATAGTAGTGAAGTTGAGTATAGTTCTGGTCTGATAGCAATTTGGCGGTTGTATAATATAAGGGGATGTGTGTATGAAGAAGAACAGTATAAGGAAGAAAATTCAGGCAAACGGAGAGGGGGAACTCAGGCACTTCTTAAGGACTGTGTGCCCTGACGCTGACCAATCGGGACTCCGGAGCCGCACGGGGCTTAGTCCTGAAAGTCACGGGGTGTGAGTCACAGTGTGATCCGTGGTCCTGATTGGTTACATTTGACAGGCATCCATCGAGTCCGCAGTACATTGAATGGTACCCGCATATTCGCCTGCATTTGCCTACATAGTCCAAGTATCTTTCAAGTACCGGTCTCCACAATCCTCTCCGCTTCTTCTCAAATTGGCCAATAATCGATCAGGTTCCTCCCTATCCCTCCGGGATTATCCAGGCATCCTGCATTTTTGGTTTTTTTTTTAATTTGAATTTTTTTATCTTTTTTTTTTGACTTAATTTTCCCTATTTCTGAACCCTCTTGAACCAGATGTACAACGACACCAAAGTCTTTTTGAGGAAATCAATTCCATCCAGGAACCAAGATAATTTCCTACGTGTCAGCTTCGGGGAGGTACAGCCTTTCTCCATGAGGATGAGGAAAAAGGATCCACCGATCATTTCCCAATTGTGTCCCCGCGGTGGGCTGAGTCCATAGCCAACATCCTATGAGACACTCGTATTTTCTTAGTCCTGCCGAAGGGCGTGAAATTGACTTTTTAACGTTTGTCCTTTTCTGGTCTTCAGGTGAAAATATTTGAATGTGCGACGTTATTAAAGAGCCATAAATCCGTGGTAAACCAGTGTTTCTTCTCTATATTACATATGTACTCGGCTTCAGAAAACAAAATTAAAATCCCTCGGGATATTTGCAATATCGTTTACGAAGTATTCGTATTCCGTCAAGTCCTGAGACTCCCAACGCGGAGTCCGGACTACGGAACAGTCCGTCCAGCCCCATTTAATTGATTTTTCTTTTTTCCTTTGTGGGTTTTCATAATCCCGACGTATCTTGCAAGCGCCGAGGCTTCGCCGAAATAGGTGCCCGCTATGAGGACACCTTGCAGACATGTGTGAAGGACTAGAAATGTCATCATTATTGCCTAGCATAGCAGTTAAACTTCAAGTCTAGAATTTTGTTGATTCTCTTACAATCAACATAGCATCATATCGCAAAACGTTAAACCTAGGTAACCGCGATATGAGCTCGCGTGAGAGGCCAACATCACCGGCACCGTGTAGACCATACATCTCTGCCTAGTGGAATGGCGGTTTCCTAAAATGAGGCTATTTGGCATGGCAATCGTCCAAGAAATGCACCCCAGACTGCCAACGCATCGCGATGGGTCGCTAGATCTTCAACTACGAGTATTGCTTGCATATACATATGCAAAACTATATGGACCCGATTTTCCCTGGGTGGGGCTTTCCTAGAATACGTACAGCATAGGAATGAATACGGCCTCCTTATGACTATGTATGTACGAGTTATATAACGCGGACGAATGTGATGCTTTCCATCTGGACAGTGTGAAAGGCAGTCTATCTGAGTGCTCCTTTCATGCCGCCCATACTTCACCACAGCTTCTGCTTAACCGCCATTCGATCAAGGACTTTCCCACCATCGTCGTGCAAGCCAACACGGCAGGAAGGCATCAAGCATGGGTCGAGCTCGGATCTATAACACCGAAGACACCATCCCAGCGTTGGATAGGGAGCTCATTCTTGATATCGCCAAGTGCGTGCTGCTCAATAAACGTAGGTGTCAAGCCTGGTACAACATCTGCCGAACTTGATACTAATTCATCAATACAACCTGCCCAATAGCGATGAAAGTCGGCAAGCCCGTACTCTGCCCGGACAAGATGGCACCAGTCCTAAGGTTGATATCTGCCAAACCCAACGTTGTCTGAACAGCCGCTTGGGACCCGGTGCCTCCACTAAAGCCCAAGAATCTGGAGTAGAGGATGATCTTGGTTAAGCATGTGTGGAGATCGTATATCGTCATCCAGCCCGCGGCAATTGGCATGTAGACGGGGGTGTATCAGATCGAAAGGGGCGCAATAGCCGAACGTGGTGGTGCCGATGCCTTGAAGGGAGAGCCCGAGCATCATTCGAACGAGGATGGGGACCATTAGATTGCCAGTCTCGTTTAGGGTCTGGCAGGATATAGTAGCATTCTAAGTGCATTTTCTTATAGTCACAATTTGGTCTACCCGGGATCAAACCAGTCATAGTATGTCGGTAAGTAGCACTCCAAGGCATTGGTCAATTATTGTACGTCGTGAAGATGAAGCCTGAGGAAAGAAGAATCCTTCCTTGTCAAGAAGCAGGTGCAGCGTCGAATTGTAGATGAGTACCATCCCACGTCGGCGACAGCGTGAAAATGGACAATGATGCTCGGTACCGCTGTAGCGACGATGTTAGCGTCTAGGCCTCCAAGCATAAGAACCAGGTATAGTGCGACGATAGTGAACCAAGATGTGATGCCTTTTGGATAGTTGGGTTCTGTGTCTAGGGTAGATTCGGTGTGGGTCAATTGTTTATCTGAGGGTACTGTAGGTGGTGATTGATTTTGCTGTTGCTGTTGCTGCAGGTCGGGCAACACGATGGACACTTCGTGCTCGGAGAAAGGACGGAATGTCGAGAATAGGCATGTGGGAAGAAAGAGACGAATAGAAGAGGAACCCTCAATATCATACAAGACGTGTAGGGCCAGCATGTGCTCCGCGGCCGAATTGGTAAGAATTGAGCGCCTCGTGCAAGGATTCTTGCCTGCTCACCTTGATACCGTCCATACTATTGAGCGAGATTTAGACTACGTATTATACACAAAATGGGCACATATGTAAAGCAAAAACTGAGAGATTCTATTAAGTATTACCTATCGCAAGGTGTGCCACCTCCACTGGCGGAATATAAACCAGCCGTTCGGGACAATAACGGTAGACAACATTAGAGGGTCAATTTGGGTTGCAGGAAGAAACAAGTCAACAGACTATATCCAAAGCTCAAGCAACAAGCAAAATGAGCACCCATCCTCCCCACAGGGTATCAAACACAAAAGCAAGAAACCAAAAAATGAAAAACGGCAGAGTGGTATCAATCTAGTCGGACGACACACCACGTAATACATAGTCGCGTCCCGAATAGAGTCACAGGCGCGGGACGCAGGTCGTAAAGGAATGGACCGCAGTCCAAACGGCTGCTGGCGTCGTTGGCGCCAATGGTATTATTTTAGAGAATAAAAGATCAAGGGAACAAAAAGCGACAGCGGGTATCTCATTGTCGCCATCTCAGGTCCAGACCCAAAAATAGCGGAGTCAGGGGTACTGAGGACAACGACAGTGGCGAGGGTAAAGCAAAACAATTAGAGCGAAGTGGTATCAAATTTTCACCTTCCGGACTCAATTAGACCGTCAGGGATATCGCGGGCGGGCGGTGGATAGGACAAGTCCCACCACCGCTCAAACTCCACGATAGGTCTCCCAGTCGCACTTCATGCGGCAGCCTGAACAGGGGTGGGGCCGGCAACGTTGACGTTCTTGGGCTCCTCAGTGGTCTCGGCGGCCTTAGGGGCCTCCTCAGCGACAGCGGGGGTCTCAGTGGCAGTCTCCTTGGCAGGGACGGCGGGAGCCTCCTCAGCGGCGTCAGCCTTGGCCTCGGTCTCAGCGGCAGCAACCTCCTCCTTGTCGAGCTTCACGGCCTTGCTGGGCTTGCGGAAAAGACCACCGAGCTTCTTGGCCTTGGTCTCCTTGGCCTCGCCATCGGTGACCTCGTTGTCAGAGTCAGCCTTCTTCTCCTTCTTCATGCCAAGGTTGCCGAAGAACGAGGTGCGGCGCTTCTCCTTGGGGGTGGAGACAGCCTCGGCAGCAGGAGTCTCAGCAGCAGGGGTCTCCACAGCGTCAGCGGGGGCAGTCACGGCCTCGGCCTCGATGGGCTTGACAGCGGCCTCCTCGACGGGGTTCTCGAGCTGAGGAGCGGTGCTGGAGACGGGGGTCTCCTCGGCAGCGGGTGCGGTAGCCTCCTTCTCGGACTTCTCCTGGGAGGGGCTGGCGACCTTCTGGAAGAAGTTACCGAAGATAGAAGCACGCTTGGCCTTCTTCTCGGCCTTCTTGTCATCCTTAGCCTCCTCCTTGACGGCTTCGGTAGACTCAGCAGGGGTCTCAGCAGCGGGCTCGGCAGCCTTAGTGGGGGCAGAAGCGGTCTCAGTGGTCTCAGCCGCAACGGGGGCAGGAGCCTCGGCGGAGGACTCAGCAGTAGGCTCAGCGGCCTTGGTCTCCTCAGCAGCGGGAGTCTCCTCCTTCTTGTCCTCCTTCTTCTCCTCGGGCTTCTTCTCCTCAGCGTCCTTCTTGCCTAGAAGAGTACCGAAGATGCTGGTACGCTTGCGGGACTGAGAACGGCTCTTGGCGGCGGCCTTCTCCTCCTTCTTCTCTTCCTTGGGCTCCTCCTCAGCGGCCTTGGTCTCCTCAGCAGCAGGGGTCTCCTCCTTTTTGTCCTCTGCCTTCTTCTCCTCGGGCTTCTTGGCGGCGGCAACGGCAACGGCAGGCTTGGCGAGCTTTTCGAGCTCAGCCTTGTAACCCTCGCTGGAGGTGATAGTCTCCTTCTCGGCCTTAGCTTCGGTGGCCTGGGCCTCGATGGCGACAACCCAGCTGTCACGCTCGGCAGCGCTGGAGGCCTGGAAGGTGTGCTTCTGGCCAGCAACCTTGAAGAGGAACTCGCTAGTACCCTCCTTGGTCACGTCAGAGACATCCGCCTATTGCACATGTTAGTGTTTGCTACATCTCGGTACAATCGTCGAAGGACTTACGAGGTTGAAAATGCCAGCGGGGGTGGCCTTGTCCTCAGCGCGCTTGGTGAAGAAGAGCAGACCCTTGCCGGTTTGGCTGGCCCAAGCGGCGGTGGGGTTGGCAACAGCGGCCTTCTCGTTCTGGTGGAAGACGGAGAGCTGCTTGCTCTCGACAGCCTCCTCGTTGAAGTAGAAGAAGCGCTTGGCGAAACGGAGGCCCCTGAAAAAAACAAAGAATAACCGTTAGTCTCTCCATCGCATTTGTGGTCACAGTCGCAACTTACTTGACCAGACCAGGAGCCTTATATCCCAGAACACCCTCAGTCGCGGGCTTCACCTCCTCCTTGGCGGGCTCAGCAGCCTCGGTGGTCTCAACGGCGGGAGTGGCAGTGGGCTCGGCGGCCTCCGTGGTCTCCTTGGGAGCTTCAGCGGCAGCCTCGGTGGCAGCAGGAGTCTCAACAGGGGTCTCAGCAGCAGTCTCGGTAGGGACGACCGCGGGGGTCTCCTCAACAGTCTTCTGGACCTCAGACATGATTAAAATAATAAAGGTATTAAAGAAGCTGAGCTTCGTAGAATAAAAGGCGTGTTGGGGGTATAGGGTATCTCAAAAGGAAAAGCAAAAGAAATTAGAGCACAATAGCTCGGGTATCACGATGGGTATTGGGTATTTTGCTTTGTGGGAGGAAGAAGGGAAGAGAGGAGAGGAAAAGGGAAAAAAAAGAGTCAGAGGGTTGTTGATGGCGTCTGCCCAGGAAAGGAAAGGACCTGCAGGGAGCCCAGAGCTCAGTGGACCCGTGGACCCACAAGGAGATTAGCTAATGGCACTTCAGGGGCTAATTGTTTTTTTTTTTTTTACTGTTTTTTCAGTTCTATTTTTTCCCCCTATTATTTCATATTATTTTTTTCTATTATTATTACTCTTGTTTCAACTATTCCTGCTTTATTCAAATATCTCAACATGTCAAATTTAATATGTAACCTGGAATATGGTTTGCAACTAACTTTGTAGTCCTGGTGGAACATAGGTCAATCTACTCCCGTCCTGAGGTCCACGGGATAACACGAACTTCTTTGTCTAGGATGGCACTAGACCATGATCTAACTGGATTTAGTTCCTAAACATCAGGAAATAGGAGAAAGAAAACTCTGCAAATCTTGGCTTTTAACTGTTCTCTGTATGAGACCATCACACCATGCCCAAGCTATGATCAGCCATGCAGCTTGAATTAACGGCCCCGTTGAGTCCCTAATTAATCCGCGCAGTTCGGATCTTCTTACCGATTTGACAATATATGTCTTTCAGCAATTCTTTTCGTTTCATATACATTCTATTCTATATTGTATACCAAAAAATTGCCGTCATATCGTCATAGCGGGGTTATCTCAGGCATCAGGTCATCAGACTATCCCAAAAAAATATTATAAGTGCACCAATTCATACTTCCTTGTCTCGTAAGGTAATTCTACGATTGTTCGGTGGACCGCCACACCGTTGGCGCTCATTCCATATCACTTTCAACTGTCCCGTTACACAGTTTAAGGGGGGTCTGCCGTCCGGCTTACTGAAATAATCCATTCATTGTCAAATCGACTAAGCCTTTCGATGGTTCTTTGTATTACTCCGCATAGTCGAGAACTCGATCCAAACTTGCAACGCTCCCTTGGAAGGGCCATATCGGTACTAGAATATCCCTTTGGAGGGGCATCCCTGTACTCCAACCGCCCCCACCACCAGCCCGTCATTTTGCTTCCTCCATGATGATCAGCCCAGTACGTAGTAGATATGAACTTTTGTCGCAATCATTCGCATAGCTTTAAGCAGGGTATTGGCTACAGAGCCATGCACCTATCACCTATCTTTACGTTCCGCAGAATGGTTGGCCATCACGACTTCCTGGTGCAATCTTTACTCAGGCCTCATGACCTGATCTCAACTCTATGATGGAGTGGCGTGCAAATCCCCGTGGGCAACCAACCAGCAGTGACACCACCCCTCCTTCTTGGCTCTGGATTTGATGTACATCCCTATCGACGTATCAACTCTCTTTACCACGCTGCGGGAAGGATCCCATGATGTGTTCGTCTAGCCAATCCCAGCACATTTACAGAGTGTTGCCTCTTTAAGTAATGTGTGCATCATTCCATACGACAATCGTCTCATCATACTTCCAATCCACCAGAAGATGAAGTATACAACGGAATACTCCGTCCTGGGCACGGTATTGCGAAGAACATCTTGGAAACTACATATGTAGAAACAAGGTCCACAGGCCTGGAGAATAATGCCCCTAATTAAGCCCCTTTTCTTTCCCCCTTTGCAATACAATATACTCCGTATACTCCGGCTTTTCTTCTAGAATTATCTGTGATAAATATGATCAAGAAAGTACGGAGTACGCGGTCCCCACCGGACTATGCATTCTAGTTTCAAGTCTTGGCGAATAGGGGGCTAGCCAGCCCTACCTACTCCGTACAAACCCAGAGGTGAATCAAAGCGCTTTATTCAGTTCATTTCCACGGTCCATCGACAAGATAGTGTCTCTAGGCCCTGAGAACGGGAAGTACCTTGGTACGCAGCGCTTTTTCCCGATACCATGGCATAGTCACCCTTTTATATCCCCAGGTGTACAAAAGTACGTGGTCTGATTCTGATCTACAACTAGCATCAGGACAAGCACCATGAGGTCCCAACGCTGGCTGCCAGAATGTGGCCGAAGCATTTCCAGTAATGATAGCCACACGGGGTGGAATCCACCCTATCATAAGCCCCCTTTTTGCACCCGTTAGGGCCTCCAGCGCTACGAAGGGCCATTCATGTCCCCCAACCCTGCCGTGTCCGCCCTTTTTTGCGGTCGGGAGTCCCAAGTCTCAACCCTGCCCCTACCGCATGCTATGAATGGTTGGAATTTACCGACCATCGACGATCACATCATTGTTCCCAAGTCGGACTTGTCGATCTTTTTTTCTGTATTGTTGCTTTGTGGACTGAATTTTGACACCATGCAAGTGCCATGCGTAGCGGACCCAGGCGCCTACGGATTCTTTCCCGTTTTTTCGGGTGCATGTTGCTCCATCTGACTACTTTATGTACTGTACATGATGCAGATAACTATACGTTTTGAGCAGGAGGAAAAAAAGAAACTAAAACATAGTGCCACAGCAACAGGACTACAGTTAGCTCCACTTTCTTTTGCTTTCGAGAAAACATATCTCCCGAGCGCGTTACGAAGGAAATTAATCTTGATACTCCGCGCCAAGCACCACACACTCGACCTGCGGTGTACACAGAGGACAGATTTCCCGTCCATCTAAGCTCTCCGATGCCCCCCGACAAGTCTAGCGTCCACTAGATCGACTTAAAACCATGGCACACTTTGATGAGGATGGGCGTTTGCTTGATATTAGCTTGATATTAATTGTGGGTTTCTCACCCGATTTAATCTTGTAGAACACTGAACAAAGGTATACTTCCGACGGACAGTATCCGAATCAACTTGTAATTCAAACGTCTCGGGCTTTTTGGGTAGTACGGGAGGTGAGAGCCACAATACAAAGTTGTGGAATAGGGGAGGATCCACACAAGCTCGGGTATAGAGTCTGGCTTGTTTTTGCGTCGAGTCTCGAACAAGGATGTTTCAATTATTGATTCATCACCGCGGTCCGTGTGTTAGCTCAAGATTCCATTTTTACTCTGGCACAAGGACTTAGAACCCAAGAAATTAACGCATGGCACCTATGTCCTGTACGTTGTAGGTACATGTACATGCACATGGGACTTCCTAACAGGTCAGAGCATGTCCTAAAAAAGGAGGGCGGTAGATGAGTCATATCACATGCCACCTGGACAGTGCAGGTCCAGGTGGGTCTTGGTGGGTATTATGTGACCTCGCTTAATGGCCAATCAGCGGACGTCCCAGCCCCAGGAAATTTGCCACCGCCTTTGAGACTTTGCATAAATACCCCCTTCTCCCCCGGCTCTTCCTCTTCTTTTTCTTTCTTCTTCATACTTACCTTGTTTGGGTGACTGCGATCAACAAGGCGGCTCACCACAGACTGGTCCCTGCATTGCACAGCGTGGCGGAACAGTCTGTTCAATGGTTCTTTACGGGTCATTGACAGGCGTATTCTTTGGCACTCTCCATTCGTGGAACTCTTTCTTTTCATCAAGTTTTGAGCCATTGGCTCGAGGTTGGAGAAGAGATTTAGCCTGTAGACAATGAAGCTCTAGTAAGTAAGCTATAGCCATGCACCTATACCTATACTCCGTACTCGTACATTCGTCCTTGTCTTCCGTGTCTTGTCCATGCAAGTGAGAGTCAGGTCGTCGAGTCCACTGTCTCATGGGACGCGTACCCCTAGACGCGCATCAACGGCTGTGCGCTGTCCACTGTCCATACCGAGAACACGTTCACTTCCGGTTCACTCAGTGCCCAGTGTCCCCTACTATCAGTCGTCGACCGCTGGATTCTCACTTCCCGGCTCCGTTCTGTTGACATGACGTCTGACTCAGTCGCTTCGCCACACATGTGGCGACGAAGGCCCAGGCCAACTCGTACCAGCATAAAACCAGCCATTGCATCCTACTAAAGCCAATCTCACAACAGCTCGAATTCTAGTTTACCATCGTTCTCCTGTGTAATCTACCCCTCTCAAACACACTGCCGCACGCGCGACCCTCAACCAAGATGCCCGTCCCCACCGCCGACCTCTTTGACAAGCAACAAAGCGACGCCAACTGCACGCAACCTCCTAGCTCCGCTACTCACACCTCCGACCAGACGAGCAACAACAGCTATTTCAGGACCGCGCCTGGCAACTCAGCCAGTGCGCCGCAGGATGCTGATCGTGGTCGCGCTCTGACCAAGGAGGAGGCCGATCGCCTGTACGAGGAGCGGATGGAGGAGGAATATGCGAAGAGGGAGGGCGGTGCTTAAGTCAAGGCTTATGTAGCTGAACATCTCCGTTTCTGTGTGCTCGTCGACTCCGGTCAAGAGATCTGGTCGAGTGTACCCGATGACGATGGCATTGCGAGCTCCAGTTGTGCTTTCTCTTTCTTCTTCCTACGATTATGTACTACGGGTGTAAATCATCAATTCGCAAATAATTTTGTTTTGAATTTCCAAGCTCCCGGGTGGAGGCGACACTGCATATTGGAGCTTCAAAAGCACTATGGGATGTGCTATCTTGGCGTGGTTGTCGAACTTGTTGTTGATATATCTCTGCAAGTTCTGTTCAAACAAGCATTGGCTATCCTGTCGTTTCGAATCCTTGCTATGTGTTGCATATACATCACTGGTATGAGGTCCATGGATATTGTAGTCCGGATATAAGCCGGGGGGTAGCAACCCCGACACCATGACTCACACAAAATATAACTTATTACTTCGACGCGAAATTACGCCAATGGTCAGGTATATGACACGAGTATATAACTGTATTCTGTGGTCGTGTTATTGTGGAATTTAATTCAAATAAAGCCAATGAACCAATTCCGAGGGAGATATATATATCTGCCTGTTTTTCAATATACAACACGAAACCACGATACCCGGGCCCAAGCATATCACATATTCCATTGAAATGGGCTTCTACCCAAACCAATCTACATCCGTGATCATTCCGGCCGATTTGGAACCTATCCACACAAGTCGCCTGTACCTACGACCACTGACACTGGCTGACGCCGCGGCTATCTTCGAGATCCGCCGACGACAAGACGTGGCGGACTGGCTGTAAGGTTATACCCCAAGAGCAACAACTACCACGATATCCTGAGACAGACACTGACTTATGACCATCTATAGCTGGCCAAAAGTCCCGCACAAAGACATATCGGAGTCCGAGGCCATCATTACCAAGAAGACATTCACGACGCCGGATGCGTCAGGTGCAGTTGGGCGGATGTTCTTCTTCGCCATCATCCGCTCCGAGGATTCGTCACAGAGGGTTATCGGAGGAGCGGGGATCAATGCTCTTAGCCCAGCCCCGTCAGTGGGATATAATATCCATCCTGACTTTTGGGGCAAGGGCTATGCCACCGAGGCAGTTGCTGGTATTGTAGATGCGTGGTGGAAACTTGACAGGATGGGCTTCGAGGGGACTGTACCAGATCTAAAAAGGGAGAAGCTGTTTGCAGCGTGCAATAGAGCGAATACTGGTAGCGTGAAGGTGTTGCAGAGGACTGGGTTTAGGATGTACCAAGAGCAGTCGATGGAGGGTGATGTGGTTGCACTTTTTGAGTTGGAAAAGCCTACCGGATAGTATGGTGGACGAAGTATCGACTCACTCAGTGGTATCCTAACGCTCGGGGCCTGGTGATAGAAATTTGCCGCTTAACCCCCAAAGACATAACAGTCGGGGAATTTGAGCTATGCCAGGAAATGAAATGCTCAGTGTTCCATTAGAATATCTAATAGATGACTTTGCAACTGTTTGACGTGAAAAGGTGGCCGTGGAGACCTGATACTAATGATGCTCTTGAAACCTCGCTTGTATCTTGAGTATAATGATAGTATAGTGTTCAATAGCAAACAACAACTGAAAACATGGGCATTTACACTGTGCAATCTCCCTCTTTGATGTATATAACCCATGACAGAGAACTTCTTTCTTCATCTTTCATCAACACCCCAGTCCTCACGAACATCCTCTACAGCACACATCTACACCTCTACATCAACAATTGCCTATCGGTGTCAGACCTCCAACGTAACCATGTGAGTCAATAAAAGCAGCCGTCCTTGACAAGTTAGGATCTCGGAAACTGAACTTTACACAGGGATCTGACAGATACGGTGATGAGATATGGCAAGAGACCTAATCTCGATCTCAAATTAATGCGCATGATGAAGCCCTTACGGGAAATTGTCATCCATGATATAATACAGGCAGAATTTTGCGTCCAGCTCGGAACCAATACTCGCCTTAGGGCAGCGACAACTCAGATTGTGGGCACCCAAGCACCGACCCTGCGAGAGATGCGAAAACAGAACTTTGGCCATTCACAGAATGTGTAAGGATCCGCACCATGTCTGGCGGTAGTTGTGGAAACTGCCTATGGCGCAGAAATCCTGCACAAGCTTGTATCTTCATCAATTGTACACGCTGAAATGCAACGGGTATCATATGACATATAAGCTAACAGCCACTACCAGCTAGCGCTACTCGCCAGCATGGGAGACCCCCGAAAGTGGTTCTCCAAGGGAAGGTGACAAAGCTGAAACGAGAAGTAAGACATTTTGATGAGGCTTTGAAAAGCATCCAGCCTGCGATGATCAATTTACTCAATGAAGAGCCCACTAAAGCACAACAATTTCAAATCAATGGTGGTTTGGTCTCACTGAAATCTAGCGTCGATGATATGCTTGGAGCCATGAAGGGTGTTTCTTTAAGGATGATGACAAGGACGACGAGGAAGACAGCCAGGAAGATGACGAGGAAGGTGATGAGGAAGACGATAAGGAAGACGAGGCGGAAGGCCAGGACCAGTGAGCAACTATCACGACGTGTCAGTGCACTGTGAAGGAAGAAGCGGTTCGAGTTAACCAGCAGATCTTTGGTCAGGGTATCTAGTGTAGCGTCGGCTGTATGGGGTCAAAAGGGGAGGAGAAGAAGGAAGTGTTGTCTGGGATGTGCTGTTGGTTCCAACGCTTAGAGAACCCCCTACACCCTACGGTGCACCCACGAATGATATTAAACACATCAAGATTGCCGGAATTGCATTGCAGATAATCGCTTATTACAACTGATGTAGACATGATGTTTCGGACCTTGCTGGGCCGTGGGGGATACTTATCGCCGAGGTAGTGGAGTGTAGAATCGGCTTTCCAGGTAAACCGAGCTCCTGGATAGTGTGCAGGAATCCCCTTCTTCATTTACATGAGTGGTTCTAGGCACGAAAGGCCTTTGTCATATATTTAGAATCTTAAGAGGTACATAGCTAGGTCAATAACCCCAACAATGGACTCGACAAAGATTATAGGAACAATATGTACTCCGTGCATACTTAAGAAATAGAAACTATCGGATTGTTTCGATATTGCGTGTCAGTATACGTAGGGCCCAATACCCTTAGCAGCCACATATTTTGTAACATGCGATGGCATACTCGTTCCTCAACTATGATCACTTGGGGAAACCTGTTCCCATACGCCGTAGGCAATCAGGTCATCCCCTGCTAATCCAGACCCCTGGAATACAGAAAAACCAAAGACAGAGCAATCATAACAAGCTATGAGTTCATCCGCTCAGGTGCAGTTGTAGTCGAGAGTGGAAAATATAGTTACAACGTTGTCTTTTGTAGGAGACACTTTGTTCAGGCGTCTCGCGGCATCACGTGTAAACCAAAATCACGTGGCTGAATGCAGCCAGCTTGACAGAGCCACCCGAGAACGAGTCCAAGGAGAGCCCGGACTATCTGCAACAACAGAGCCGAGGATCTGTGCCTCTCATTCAATCTATCTGTCTACTGTCACTCTTTAGCCTTCTCTTTCCCCCTGTTTTCTTACCAAGAGACACGGCTCCTGGTAGCCTCCTTACACCATGGCTCCGCGGGACACCTTCTTCCGCTCGGCGGATATGAGCTTGACCCAGCTCTACATTGCCAACGAGATCGGAAGAGAAGTTGTGAGTGCTTTAGGTGAAGTTGGTCAGGTTCAGTTCCGAGATGTAAGTCGCTTAGAACGCTTTGCTTTGATACTCCCCGCTGACCTCTTTCTAGCTCAACCCGGACACGAACGCTTTCCAAAGAACCTTTACAAAGGAAATCCGTCGCCTCGACAATGTGGAAAGACAACTCCGCTATTTCCACCAACAGATGGAAAAGGCCGCGATCCCCATGAGATCTTCCTCGGATTTCTCCGATACATTGGCTGCCCCCTTAGCGTCGGAGATCGATGAGTTGGCTGATCGCAGCGAGAGCCTTGAACAGCGGATTATCTCTCTGAACGATAGCTACGAGACTTTGAAGAAGCGTGAAGTCGAACTCAGCGAATGGCGATGGGTACTGAGAGAAGCCGGTGGATTCTTCGATCGGGTAGGTGGCTTCGAGTATACCGCCGTTGACAGACGAGGCTAACTGAATAGGCCCATACACAAACAGAAGACATTCGTCAGTCCTTCGACAACGATGAAGCTCCGTTGCTCCGCGATGTTGAGCACCATGCCCCTCGTCAAAATGGAGACACCCAGGGTCAGCAGAGCTTCTCGGAAATGAACATTGGATTCGTTGCTGGTGTTATCCCCCGGGATCGCATTGGAGCCTTCGAGCGTATCCTCTGGCGTACCCTGCGTGGAAACCTTTACATGAACCAGTCTGAGATCCCAGAGCCAATTATCGACCCGATGACCAACGAGGAGATTCACAAGAATGTTTTCGTCATCTTCGCCCACGGCAAGAATATCCTTGCCAAGATTCGAAAGATCTCGGAGTCGCTCAACGCATCCTTGTACGGCGTCGATGAGAACAGTGAGCTGAGAAGAGACCAGATTCACGAAGTGAACACCCGCCTCGGTGATGTTGGCAATGTGCTCCGCAACACCAAGAACACCCTTGATGCGGAACTTTCGCAAATCGCTCGCTCGCTCGCCGCGTGGATGATCATTGTCAAGAAGGAGAAGGCCGTTTATGATACCTTGAACAGGTTTTCATACGACCAAGCGCGGAAGACGCTGATCGCCGAGGCGTGGTGCCCGACAAACTCTCTTGCTCTGATCAAGTCAACCCTTCAGGATGTGAACGACCGTGCGGGCCTCACTGTTCCTACAATTGTCAACCAGATCCGCACCAACAAGACCCCTCCCACGTTTGTCAGGACGAACAAGTTCACTGAAGGATTCCAGACAATTGTCAATGCTTATGGCATCCCTAAGTATTCGGAAGTCAACCCTGGTCTGTATACGGTCGTCACTTTCCCCTTCTTGTTCGCAGTCATGTTTGGTGATTGCGGCCACGGTGCACTGATGACCATGGCCGCTTCTGCTATGATCTTCTGGGAAAAGAAGCTGGCGCGGACTAAACTGGATGAACTGACATACATGGCATTCTATGGACGATACATCATGTTGATGATGGGCCTGTTCTCGATCTACACCGGTTTTATTTACAACGATATCTTCTCCAAATCTTTCACGATCTTCCCTAGTCAGTGGCAATGGCCCGACGACATCAAGCCCGAGCAAATGGTCGAAGCGACATTGAAAGAAGGCTATCGCTATCCAATTGGTCTGGACTGGAACTGGCACGAGGCGGACAATTCTCTGCTCTTTTCGAACAGTATGAAGATGAAGATGAGTGTACTTCTGGGATGGTGCCACATGACCTATGCCCTTTGCTTGCAATATGTCAATGGACGGCACTTCAAGTCCAAGGTTGATATTTGGGGCAACTTTGTTCCTGGATTGCTCTTCTTCCAGTCGATCTTTGGTTACCTCGTCCTCACTATACTTTACAAGTGGTCCGTGAACTGGCAGGAGAAGGGAGTGAACCCTCCCGGTCTGCTCAATATGCTCATTTTCATGTTCCTGAGCCCTGGTACGGTGGAAGAGCCGCTCTACCCTGGCCAGAGACCGGTCCAGGTTATCCTGCTCCTCATCGCTGTGGCCCAGGTACCTATTATGCTCTTCCTCAAGCCATTCTGGCTCCGCTATGAACACAACCGTGCTCGTGCCTTGGGTTACCGCGGTCTCGGCGAGAACTCCCGGGTGAGCGCACTTGATGCCGACGGTGACATAGACGGGCTCGGTCGTGACAGTACCGCTAGCGAGGGAGAAGGCGTTGCCATGCTTTCTCAGGACATCGATGACGAAGAGCACGAGGAGTTCGACTTTGGCGACATCATGATTCACCAAGTCATCCACACCATTGAATTCTGCCTCAACTGTATCTCTCACACTGCCTCTTACCTTCGTCTGTGGGCTCTGTCGCTTGCCCACCAGCAACTGTCGATCGTTCTCTGGACCATGACCATTGGTAGTGCCTTTGAGCAGGAGAGCCCCGTGACCCGTGTTATCATGATTGTTGTCAGCTTCTACCTCTGGTTCGTACTGACTATTTGCATTCTGTGCGTGATGGAAGGTACCAGTGCCATGCTGCACTCGCTTCGTCTTCACTGGGTTGAGGCGATGAGCAAGCATTTCGTTGGTGAGGGTATTCCTTTCTTGCCTTTCAGCTTCAAGACCCTGTTGGAGGAGGACCCCGTGGACTAGTCCTTTCCTTTCTTTTTCTACAGCGCACAGGATTTGTCTCCCTGTTTCTTTTTTTTGTATTGTAAAGGGTCTAGAATTCTACATTATCTATATTGTACCGATCCGTCCCACCTGTTATTGTTCTATTGATGTAGATCCCTACATATATCCACACCGAACTATCATTTCTAGCGTAGATATGCCCCTTTAATTAGATACCCGTGGACACCAATGGCATTACCTAAATCTCAGGATCTTTTCAAGTGCGCATGACTACGAGTGGGGTATAGGGAATTCATTCTTCCGTTGCTGATCCCGAGGCCGAGTCTGGCAAGGAACAGACCGGATCTAGATCGTTGACCAGTCTTCGATTCAATTGGACATATATCATATTAGTATGGCCGTATAGCTAATTGGAGAGTATTTAGTTTATCTCTGAGGTATCAAATTCCAGCGATCAACAATTGTAATGATACTTGATAGGAAGGCTCTATAGTCAAAGAAAGACGGGCGTTCCCGGCAAGGGGATAACCGGACGAGGGGCGAGGGTCCGGGTCACGCGGGGCAAAATGACGAAAACGGGACTGAGGTCACTCCCATACTTCTACCCGGTTTAATCCCACTGACGTTGAACTACTTTTTACTTTGTCTGCCTTGTTTTAACATCGCCACTTCTACTACTTAAACTACTCTTAAGTCGAAACTCAATTGCTATACCCCTTTCAATCGTTATACCCTAGATCCTCCAAATACTCCAAATACTCCAAAATGTCTTCAGCACCCCCCCGTCGGAGCGGAGAACATCAACACTGATATCGTCACACTTTCCCGCTTCTTCACAGAAGAACAGATCAAGTACCCTGAAGCCTCCGGTGATTTCACCCTCCTCTGCCATGCCCTCCAATTCTCCTTCAAGTCAATTGCCTACTACATTCGTCGTGCTTCCTTGATCAACCTTACCGGACTGGCTGGTTCCTCGAACATGACTGGTGATGACCAGAAGAAGCTGGACGTGATTGGCAATGACATCTTCATCTCCGCGATGCGTGGCTCCGGAAAGTGCCGCATTGTTGTCTCAGAAGAAGAAGAGGAAGTGATCCGATTCGACGAGCACCCCAATGCTCGCTACGCCGTCGTCTGCGACCCAATCGACGGTTCCTCCAACCTGGACGCTGGTGTGTCCGTCGGCACTATCTTCGGTATCTTCCAGCTTCCCGATGAAGTCCTTGGCCCCAACAAGTCTGTCGGCCCGGAGGACCTGCTCCACCCTGGTACCAGCCTGGTGGCGTCCGGCTTTACCATGTACGGTGCCTCAGCGCAGCTGGTGATCACGATGCGCGGCGGCGGTGTCAACGGCTTCACACTTGAGAACTCGCTCGGCGAGTTCATCTCTCACCCACCCTAACATGAAGCTGCCCGCAACGCGCTCCATCTACTCCGTCAACGAGGGTAACAGCCAGTACTGGGACGAGTGGTGCAACGCCTACTTCCACAGCCTCAAGTATCCCGAAAACGGTGGCAAGCCTTACAGCGCCCGTTATATTGGTAGCATGGTCGCTGATGCTTACCGTACTCTGTTGTATGGCGGTATCTTCGCCTACCCGGCCGACTCGAAGAGCCCCAAGGGCAAGCTGCGTATTCTGTACGAGTGTGCGCCCATGGCTATGGTCTTCGAGAACGCAGGCGGCCTTGCCGTCAACTCGCGCATGGAGCGCTTGATGGAGGTTGTCCCTGAGAACATCCACGATAAGAGTGGTGTCTTCCTTGGCTCCAGGGATGAGGTCCAGAAGGTCATTGACATGTACAACAAGTACAAGAAATAAGCGTCTCGTTGAGACGTTCTTTCCTTCTTTCTGGATGCTGGTTTACCCTGGCATATTCCCTCTTAACACTATTTATTCATCTACCTGTTCATACATTTTGGATTCCCGACCTCGTTGCATGTTTCCAGCGCTTTACGATACTTATACCTGCACAAGTCGGGATTAAAAATAAAAGAAATCATTAAATTATACTGTTCTATAGTGCTATTGCTACCAACTGCTTATACTCCATAGCGGATGCATGGTCCACCAGACCGGGTCCCAGAGAGACTTCCAGTTTAATCAATCTGACACCGAAGACCACACACCATCTCTGCGCCTATTCACCCTGGGTCGACTGCTGGGTCGAAGCTAAAGGCCCCAGCGAATCATAACGGAGTTTAGCAATTGCTTGATGCAATTTTGGTGATAGCGTCAAATTTAGTAGGAATTCGACGACTCCTCATTCGAGCGGCAGATGGCGTGCTCCGATTCAGCCCTATAATAGTCTGGAGCTTCCAAGGAAAAGAAAAAGAAATCTCGAAGACTTGGTCGGCGGTGTCCTATCCCCATACCCCAGAGGCCAACCCAGGTGTCACAAGGAGATACATAGCCCTGGGGGTAGCTATTCAGCCATGTCTTCTCTACCCATCGACAAAGCCCCACGCACCGTGGAAGCCGAGGAAAACCCCACAAAATCAGAGACTCCAGCCGGCTCTGAGCCCGCACGCCAGAAATGGTATGTGTGGTTTGCGCCGACGGACACGCCCGCCGAGCGACGGCTGATCCTCAAGCTCGATGGTCTGATCATCGTCTTCGTCTTCCTGGCGTACTGGGCTAAGGTCTTGGATTCGTCGGCTACGAGCACAGCCTATGTGTCTGGCATGAAAGAAGATCTGAAACTTTATGGGAATCAATTGAATTATCTGCAGACGGTCTACATGTATGTCAATTCGATGGCTTGATGGTGCCCGGGAGGGGGAATGAGGATCGATGCTGACTAGGTATAGGGTTGGTTTTATCACGATGCAGATTCCTTTGACTCTGTTGGTTCGTTGTCACTTACAATATGGAGTACGTCTCGTGGAGATACTGATTTGCTGGCTATATTTTATAGATGACTCGCTGCCCCGTGAACTATTTCCTGCCTGCCGCCGATCTGTTCTGGGGTATCTTCACCCTGGCGCAGTACAAGGCCAGCAATGTCACCCAGCTCTACGCTCTACGCTTCTTCGTCGGTGCCCTCGGTGGCTTCTTCTTTCCTGCTGTGCAATGGTATCTGGGTAGTTGGTACAAGCGTTCGGAACTGTCCCGTCGAGGCGCGATCTTCTTCATTGCCTCTCAAGTTGGCAGCATGAGCTCGGGGTACATTCAAGCGGGAGCTTACGCCACGCTTGATGGTCGATATGGGATTGAAGGGTGGAGATGGCTGTACATCATTTGTGAGTGTACCCCAACTTTGTCCCGCAAGAAGAAAAAGGCACAATCTAACGATATCAGGCTTTGCATGCACAATGCCGATCGCCTTCCTAGGCCTATGCGTCCTCCCCAGCACACCAGACAAATGCAACTCACGCTTCCTCAGCGCCGACGAAGTCCGCCTCGCGCAAGAGCGTATGGTATCCGAGAACCGCGAAGCCCGCCAACCCTTCACCAAGTCGAAGGTGCTCCAAATCCTGAAAGGCTGGCGGCTGTGGGTTCTAGTCGCGTTCGCATTCTTTTTCTCGCAGGCAGACGGCGTATCCTCAAACAGCGGCTTGCCTATCTGGCTTAAGGAGGAGGGATACTCGGTCGAGAGCATCAACACGATCACGACAGTCTCACCGGCAGTCACCATCATTGCGTCTGTGATCTGTGGAGTTCTCTCTGATGTGTACGATGCGAAGGCTAGCTTGATTGCTGCGACTGCTATGCTGAATATCTTTGCCTGCATTGTGCTAGCTATCTGGAATGTCCCTGTTGGACTGAAGTTCTTTGCGTTCTTCCTGTCTGGCACGGCGGATGGTATTGCGGCTATTATCTATGCCTGGGCAAATGAGATTTGTGCTCATAGTGCTGAGGAGCGTGCTATTGTCATCAGTGCAATGAATACCATTGGTAATACCTTTGGGGCTTGGATTCCGCTTTTGTGAGAGTTGGTGCAACCTGCTGATGCTGATCGTTATACTAACATTTTCTCTTATTTAGTGTGTGGAAGACAGTTGATGCTCCGAGGTACCTTATTGGGTATAACTGGACTATTGCCCTTGATGTGTGTATGCTAGTTATGCTGGCGGTTCTGTATCAGTTTTGGGCCCGCGAAAAGAATAGATCTTATGCATAGATGGCATTATGCTGCCAGGGGGTAAACAATAAATTGAGATAATCTAATGATCATTACTTCAATTTAGATTCCAGTTATAAGTTCAAGGTTCATTGTCAAGGTCATAGAGCCCAAATGACCTTGGCTGGGCCGTTGGGGGTACTTGACGTAAGCAGAACTCGCCTATGGTAGAGCTAGTCCTAACATGGACTAGCTCCGGCTGAAGGTGATTCCGTGCCGTCAGAGCTTGAAAAAAGTACAAATTTCTGTTTTCACTCTTTTCTCTTCCATCATCCTACGCTCATCTTCAGCATGGTTAATGCTTCCAATGCAAATGGAGACTGAGGTCGATTGATCTCTGGCCTCGAGCCATAAACTCTCGACACAATGTGTTTTTCACTAACCAATAGCCGCCCTACAGGATTTGCAACGATGGTAAGATCATTGTCCACTCCATCTTCCCCCGACACATCCATGCACCTCCCAACATGATGATACCTATAACCAAACAAACTAGAGTCTTTGACCCCAAAGGGAATGAAACTTCTGTTATTGCACGTCAGGCTGATCTCACCTCATTGCTTTGGACAATATCACACAAACCTTGAGTTGGACTGAGCTAACTTGCCTTTCCAGAAATGATCGTCCAGGCATATCATCGATTGCAGATACCACCCCACAACAAGCGCAGATGGTGAGTTACCTTTTATATTCCTTGTTTCTACCTTTACCTATATCATGATGAACGCGATGTGTATGAAAATACGCTGGAAATTACCGTCTCAGACCTTCGGGTCGGTGATGATACAAATGGCTATTTCTGATCTTTACCCTATCTCAACATTTGCATGAAAATTCTTTTCAGACCACAAGCTAATGTTTCGAAGACCAATAGGTTACTGCGCTACTGGCTCAAATGGTAAGCCTAAAGCACCTTCCCTACTAGAATCTCTGTCCGAAGATGAAACGGCACTGGGCTCCGACGGCGTTAAAAAAAATGTCCGGTCATGACGGATGCGCCTTTTTGCGGCAGGCCTAGAAAACCTCGCCCACTGAGACATACCTTATATTCATCGACTCGTGAGATGGTTGCGTGACACAGTCACTAACCCTTTCTTGAATAGAAGCCTATTTGATTGTGCCCGATTGAGACCCTGTAACTGTAGAAGGTATGCGACTGAGTTTTGTTGTTCTTATTGCCCTACCTTCTATGATGATACCCTTTAGATGACGAGTCTGATTCGAGTTTTCGATGCTGACACAATCTTTTTAATACCATTCATGCCTTTCTGACATTCATTCCTACACAAACTTTCACTCATCAAATTTCCTTGGCTAGTGCTAATGATTCTTTGAAGACAGATTGAACTTTCAAGAGCTCTATTGACTCCAATGTTGGCTTGTGACTTGTGGGTGTATGTACACCTTGTCTCCTTCCCTTTCCGACCTTACATGATGAAACGACACAAAAAAGACAAGCATATGTCCAAGTCAGCTTGCTGGCGAAGACGAGAAACTGTCATGCCTGATCAATCCACGAATCTCATGCATTGCTACAATGTCCATTCAGTACTCGATGCTGATTGAGATCGAACAGAACCAAATTGAGCGAACTAATAATTGCAGACGCCAAGGGCGATCTATCTGACTGCTTTCTGTAAGTTCTGATGATTCTTTTTCCTTTCCCTCATCTTCTTTTATGATGATTTACTTCAATTTATCACGACGGTCAACGTAAGGATTTTTAATTGACGACCATCGCCTGTGACAAGGCTTTATCTGAAATTTGTCCCAACACAATTTGTTTCTTGCCATCGCTTGTTAGTCTTGATACTAATATCGATTTCAGACAGTTTCAATATGCCGGAGCCGTCGGTCTTCCTTCGGTCACCACACGTGGCAGAGAATATCCCGGTCTTATGGAAGTCCTAGAAGTAGTTAGAGAGGAGTTTAATGGCAAATACCAATCACAATTCAAGAAACCTCTGATCTTTGCTGTAAATGTGTAGATCTTTTTTTGGATCTGTCCTCTGTTAGGACACCCCTGCATACTCTCTCTTTTACGGCTTTAGTTAAGATAAATCCCGTCCCATGACTCTCTCTGGTTCGTTGATTTGTTATTTTATTGCGGGGACACAGGGGACAAGGGTCGTTGGGCCTCTCATAAAGAGCGATAGGCGCCGAGCTGGGGCCTCGGATGTGATGAGAATCTCCAGAGGTGCATAAACAATCCCCGCTGCGGGTTCATTTGTTCTCATCCTTCTTTCTTCTGTTCCAAATATAGATTTCTTTTGCCTATGAGTCCATCTGCTTCTGCTCGTACGGAGTACTATTCCGTATGGCCTAGATTGTTTCCCCTCAACCTTGCCCTCTGTTGCAAATAATAGAAAAATTTAGCGTCTCGCCTGTTTCGAGCCAATAGTTCTTTCTCTGTTCTGTTGGGTTATCCTCTTTCATTCCAGGCGGCCATGGCTTCGGTTCGGGCCTCCTAGATGGATGCACAGCCCAATATGAATAGGTGCGACCCATCTTATTCTCGGGCATTTCTATATACTGATCCTCTCTAGCTGGTTGAGTTCAAATCATGCAGTCGAGCAGCCGCTGAGCAACCATTACCAGGGCTGGTCATCGACTGCGAGTCCCAGCAATCAGCCATCACCAGGTCGCCGAGAACATGCTGTGCAGCCGCCATTGTTGACAACAGCACTGAGCGGTTCTCAATACCAGGGTCTTGGGGCTGGTCTTGGACTAACGCCGACGCCTTTATCATCGACCTCGCTTTCGAGCCCATTCACTCACGGTCTATCGCCTGCTGTTCCATCGCCTATTAACGGCAGATCGGTTTCGTCGTCTTCGATGGCGTCGAGAACCGCGTACAATGTTCCTTATAACCCCCAGGACTGGGGGCCACCGGGCAGGCCCCAGGCGCAGGCCCTGTATCTTCGGCCAGGCACTATGCATCGTGTGACGCCGCAAAGAAATAACCCGGGTGAGTCTCGCTCACAGTTTATGCCTCTGCAGACTAGTGGCACCCCAAGGCCCGCTTTGAATTGATATTGATCCTTCTGTAGATGTCTCGTTGTCTCCACCTCCTCCGCCATACTCACCTCCCAGCAGCCAAAATCGAATGTCCCAGGACTTCTCTGGTCAGACGAATCCTAATTTTGCCGGGACGCCTTCTCCACCCGACAACAGGGAAGGCGGGTTTGACATGTCTGCCCAGTATCAAAGACGCTCAAACCGGCCACGACCATTATCTATGGCTTACCCATCTGACTCGGGGTCTCGCCAGCCGCTCCCTCCTCCACCTCCCCCGCAGGGACATCCATCGAGTAGATCTGTTTCTCAGGGTCCAGTGGAGTACCAGGGCATGCCCTATAATGATCAAACTACGCAATATAATGCTGCAGCTAGCCACAGGCCTCGGGTGGCACAGTACGACCAGGGCCAACCTTCAACTGGCTTTAACGGGCATATGTCTGCAGCACCAGCTCACTTCGACACACCCACCCGGGCCCCGGCATCCCGAAGAGCCGCATCCGCTGGGGCTGTGGTAAGCAGTGCGGGCTCTTCAAGGGCAACGAGTCAGTCGCGAAATCGGTCGCCATCAAATAGTAACTGGGAGCCCGGGATGCCGCTACCGCCACCACCTCCAGGACCCCCTCCCGCTGCGAGATCCGTCAGTGTGAGTGGCTCGTCAGAATCATCTCTGAGAACGACCCAGAGCTCGAACAGGACGACGAGGAGGGGACCTCCCGTGCTAGGAACAGGACTGGGAAGCATCCCGCCTACGCCAGCTGACTGGATAGATGAGGGATATTTGAACAGTCGACCCACGGAGAGTTTATATGTTGACACGGCAAAAGCGGCCAAGGCGCCAGAGCCGAACGATGGAGATCCTCACGATCCATCAAATCAAAGAACTCCTGGTAGTGGCGGTCTTTTCCGCAGCTCAGCAGTCCGCGATCCAAGTGCCAAGGGAATCCGTGAAAGGCGAATTGAACGACGCAATCGGCAAAGCCAGGTCCTCGAACCCCCAAGTGCGATATCGTCAAATGGCAATCCTTGGGCCGATGCTCTTGAGCAAATCAAACCGTCGAACCTGATCCTACCAGATCAGACCAATAGTCCAGATCAAGATCGGCATCCAACGTCGGGCAAGTATAACCAAACCCCTCTCAGCACCCGCAGCACTAAATCAGAGGGACAATATACTGGCTCCCGGCCCCGAACATCGTCCAGTGCTCTCCTTTCGGAGCAATCACCCTACGGGACTCCAAGACAGCACCCCAGCTCGGCTGGTCCCTCGGCTGTATTCGCACATACGCCTCCATTTTCGCCCAATCCAAATGGAGTGGGCTCGTCGGCATACCCCAAAGAAGCAAGCCAACCAGTACCACCAAAGGCTCTACCAACTCCGCCTCTCAACTCAGGAAAAGAGACCCGGCCACGCTCACGTTCTCGTGCACCTGGAGGAGCGGAAGACCGTCCACTCTCTCACATTCTCCACATGCCCAACGATACTGTGTCGATGATGAAACCATTGTCGCCACGCCGAACGCCGGGACAACAAACGGCGCAGGTTTCAATGGAATCGATTCTTCGACAAGATCCCGCTTTTCTGCAGGATGCGATTCAAAGACACAAGACTTTTATTGATAAAGAAGCCAGCGCCGAGGATGACGCCGAAGCACTCAAAATCTTCGCGGATTATATGCTTGCCGAATCTCAGATCCGACGCCAGCGGTACTCCAAGGCCTGGGAATCTTTCCAAGTGGAGGATGTGCGCCGCAATCTTTTCGAGTTGCCAGTCAAGCAACCACCAAAGCCTAAGCCTCAACCAAAGCTAGATATCCCGCAGAACCGAGCGGGTCGACCGGAGTCTGCGTGGTGGAATAACTATCAGCCTTGTCTGTCGCCGATTGCCAGCCTTAACATGAGCAACGATGAGAGTTCTCGAGGCCGTGCACCGAGTCGCTGGTGGGAGTCGGCAACCGGTTCTAGCGGTGAGGGGGGCCGAGAGAAGGGTTCAACGATCCAAGCGGGAGTCGAAGTACATGGGCTTGCCTAGGGAGGCCATGCATGGGGACCAGGAATTGACTCCTTCTCAGCCCAAAGATGTGAGGATGAACTATGGGAGTACGGAATATGGCTCTGATGAGTACCCGCCTGAGAAAGTCGGGTGGCATGACGGGTCTCCTGCAAATTCCACGGGAACTGGATATCGCTACGAAACCCGCAGTTTAGATATCTCGCGGTTGATCACCCTGCCTCCGCCATATCCCCGCCACCATCCTGCTGTGAATAACAGCCATCCTGATTTGGTCACTCATCGAACTACGGTCCGGTCAATTACTGATCTCGCGGAGATCAAAACTACCAGACATCGGTATAAGGCCGACGTGGAGCGAATGCTTCAAGAGCACCAGCAACAAGTCGACGAGGGTCATCGGCACTTCAGGTCGAACATCCAAAGCCAGATCCAGGAAGGCAGTCTCACCTTCGCGGAAGCAGCAGAGGCCGAGGCAGCGATGATTGCCGAGGAGAACGAGCGAGAAAGGGCAATGGTCAAACGCCAGCTAGACACGTACCAAGAAACAGTGCTCCAGCCGATGCACGCCATTCTCGTCGACAGAATCAACAGAGCAACAACCTGCATCGACCAGCTGAGCAGCGAGCTCTCAGACGATGCACAAAGCGGGACACCCGATCAAACACAGGAAGAAGGCGACGAGAAGCCCGAGCTCTTGGAGAAACTGACGCAACTAAAATGGCTCTTCGAAGCCCGCGAGCAGCTCCACCGCGAGTCATTCGACCTGATCAGCGACCGCGACGACAAATACAAAGCCGTCGCCCTGCTCCCGTACAAGCAAACCAAAAACGAAGACAAGCTACGAGAGACGCAAGCATTCTTCACTCAGGACGCACTCGACCGACGCGTGCAGTACGAAAACGAGGCGCTAACCCGGCTCGAGACGTTCCTGGACGTCATCGAGCAGAACGTCATGCGAGGCGTCGAGGTGCAGCTCTCCGCATTCTGGGATATCGCTCCGTCCCTCCTGGCTCTTGTGCAGCAGGCGCCTGAGGACCTGCGCGGCTTCCAGGTGCAGATCCCCGCTGATGAATACGAGGAAAATCCGAGTTACCATGAGCATCCGCTGCAGTATCTGTATACGCTGCTGTCGCATGCGGAGAAATCGAGCTACCAGTTCATTGAGTCGCAGACGAATCTGCTGTGTCTCTTGCATGAGGTGCGGTCTGCTGTTATGCGGGCTAATCAGAAGCTTGTGGAGGCACAGCGTATTAAGCGTGGAGAGCCTGAGGAGGATGTCCGGAGGGAGATGCAGGAGACTCGTGCTGATGAAGAGTTGGCCCTTACGACTGATCTTAAGGATAAGGTGGCTACGGTTGAGGGGCAGTGGACTGAGGCACTGGGGAGCCAGATTGAGGGGCTGAGAGAAAGGGTGAAGGAACAGCTTATGAGTGAAGATGGCTGGGAGGAATTGGAACAATTGGAGGAATAGAAGAGGGGCTTTTTGGATTTTTCTATGTACTTGGTAGCGTGATATCCCCATTCGTTCGTTATAGATCGAGTGATGCGAGGCAGTGCCTGCGACACTTGAGATTTTGGTCTCCTTTTAGGGATTGAGGGTTGAATATACACCCAGTTCAACCAGCAAAAGAGTCCCATTGCAGTAAATACAAACGATATAGCCGTAATGAAGAAGAAGAATGACCTCATGTCCACTTGATATCTGAGAAATCGCTAGCGCTATCCACAGTCACGTGCACCTTCTAGAGTCTTCCGTCCGCCTTCAAATAGCTGTCTTTCCCCTCGACTCTCCTTTCTTTTATTTCTCCTCAAGAGTCCTTGATGTTCTATACTTGAAATACTTGAAACTGTAAGTTCCAATTGCCTTTTGCTTTTACTACATTTCCCCTTGAGTGCAATGAGAGGGTTTCAACCCCTCTACAACACTCGGCCTCACATGAAGAGACTTCAGCTGGCACCAGTCTGAGAGATGATTCTCCATCTACTTGCGGACAACGCTTAACAAGTCCGGGAATTACGCCCCGAGACCTGACATTGGCCTTTTCCTTCCTGCAATTTTCATCCTCGAGAAGAAAGATCGTGACTAACAGGAATTTCCAACAGAACTTTTTAGCACTTTTTTTTTCTCCAAAAGATTTCTTTTTTAAACAGGAAACCCACTTTGCAACCTCAAATCAGAGTTTTCTTTCATTTCACTAGTCAACATTCATCATGGTCCTTCACAACCCCAACAACTGGCACTGGGTCAACAAGGATGCTTCTGGCTGGGCCAAGGAGTACTTGCAAAAGAACCTAGTCGACATCAGTGTCGAGGAAGGGGGCGTGTCCGCCAAAGTAAGCAAGCTGTTGTCCATGGATGGCGACGTAGATGTCAGCCAGCGCAAGGGCAAGGTCATCACTCTGTTCGATGTCAAGGTCTCGCTAGAATACTCAGGTTTGTAGTCCAATATCAATTCAGTTTATTTCAATTTCTCGTTTTTTTGCTTTTTCTTTTCTTTTCTTTTGTGGACCTGGCAGCTGAGACGCTTCCATAGGTAAGACCAAGGACGACGAGGATGTCAGCGGCACCATCAACATTCCCGAGGTAGCCCACGACACCGAGGAAGATGAGTACGTCGTATGTTCACTTGACCCATTCCCCATTGCCAAGGTGATCTGTAATACTAACCACGTAAAACCCCGTCTACAGTTCGAGATTGAAAACCACGCCGACTCAAACTCCAAGCAGCCCGTAAAGGAACTGGTGCGCACAAAGCTCGTTGCCGAACTCCGCAAGGCCCTGTCCGGCCTCACCCCTGCCCTGATCTCCGAGCACGGCAAGGACCTCCAGCACGCCCCGGGCGTCAACCCATCCAGCGGCTTCCCCAAGGCCACCGTCCACCCGCAAACAACCAAGTCCGATACCTCCGCCGCGCAGGCCACCACCACCTCCAAGACCGGTAAGGTCGCCGTAAACACAACCACCGTGACTGCCTCGGACGAGTTCCGCACCACAGCCGCCGAGCTCTACAACACCTTCACGGACCCGCAGCGCATCACGGCATTCACGCGCGGCGCGCCGCGCCAGTTCGAGGGCGCCAAGGTCGGCGGCAAGTTCGCTATCTTCGACGGAAACGTGACTGGCGAGTTCGTCACCCTCGATGAGCCCAAGCAGATTGTCCAGAAGTGGCGTCTTGCCCAGTGGCCCGAGGGTCACTTCAGTACACAGGAGATCAACTTCGATCAGAATGATATCGACGGTGTTACTCAGATGCGCGTTTCTTGGTCTGGCGTTCCGGTTGGCCAGGAGGATGTCACCAAGCAGAACTGGGACATGTACTATGTCCGCAGCATTAAGCAGACTTTCGGGTATGTCATTTCTCCTTTCCCTCCTTTTTTTGGCCTATCATTTGTTCTTTACCCATACACCTTTCTCTCTCCTGGACTATTTTGCCAATCTGGCCTCTGTCTACAGATCTCAGCGTTCCGCAAGAACCTCGCAATACTGGAATCAGTTACTAATCATACTCGTTCTTCTCTTCGGTGTAGGTTTGGCAGTATTCTCTGATCGACTGCGTCCGTTACCGGTGGCATGAAAGACACAAAACAATGCATTCGTCCGAAGACTTCTTTCTGCTTTTCCTGCATGAATTGGCCACAGATAAAGATTGCAAAAAGCGCGAGCAACTAGATTATTCTGCTTTCTTTTCCAATTTCGTGTCTCTTTTCTTTTTCCGTGTCCCGCTTGCAGTTGTGTTGCCTTGGGGCACAATGATGCTATGATAAGAGGAGTGGTGTTATGTCTATGATAATGAAAGATAAGTTTATGTTTTGATCTACTTGAACTCCTCTGAAAAAATAGATGGTTTGCTGGTTCCCCTCCTATTGTCGGGCTATGTTTGCCCTGATGGTAGCCTCGGGCGTTTATGCACGGAGGTCCTTAGATGGCTGATTGAGATCGAGTCATGCCATTGACGGGCCTCTTTATGAAGAACGACCCCGGGCATCTTTCCACGATTCCTGATACCGAGATGGCCTCCAAAGAAGTCCGCCTAAGAACTCGGATTCGTTCTCTCCTCCTCACCTCTTGACACATCTTTCTTTGGACCGTGTAGATTGTTCCTGATGAGTTGGTCTACGTGAATGTATATACATCCCATTGGTTGGGCGGAATATAGAATAGCAATGCACACTATCATTTCATTCATTGTCTATGTCATTCCTATCTTTTTTACTAGCCGGAACTATATTCAATTTTAAATCCGACTACACCCTTACAGAGTGCGCTCAATGAGCTCCATACCGTAGTCCTCCTTCAGAGTCTTGATAAGAGGAGCACAGATGTCCCAAGTGACGGGAGCGATAACACCCTATAACCAAGTTAATATAGATTCGAGAGCGAAAGGATATGGATAAACATACAGTCTTGCTGATAGTACCGTCGAGAACCTGCTTAACCGCAACACCGCAAGGAATACCAACAGTGCGGGCCATAGCCGAGCTGACCTCGTTACCGTACTCGCACAGGGTGGAGGTACGGGTCTCCTTGGAGCCGTCCTTGTTCTCGATCTCGAACTTGTGCTGGAGCATAACAAGGTCACGCTCGCCAGGACCGTACTGCATCTTCTGCTCGAGGGTAGCGCAGAGGGTGTCGAGGGCGTTTCCGCGGGGGATGGTCTGCTCGTCGGAGAAGAGACCGATCCAGCGGAGACCGGAGAGGAGACGATCACGCTCGTCGTTGTTAGGGAACTTGGTCTTGGATGCGATGGCCCAGTGCAGATCCTTCTCGTCGGACGAGGTCGCGCCGAGAACCTGCTTGGTGGCCTCCTTCCATGAAGTGGCCTTGTCGAAAACGCTGTTAGGAGCGTCGTTGAGGAAACCAATGTCGACCAGGACCTTGATCATCTCGGGGAAGCCCTGGTAGCGAAGGGTGCCGCGAATAACGGTCTGGGCTTCGGGGATACCGTAGCGCTCGCGGAAGGGAGTCTGGAAGGATTAGTTGACTGAAATCGAAGTCTTTGAATGCATAAATGTCATACAGAATCACGGTTAGGGTAGCCGACGAAGGCGAATCCGGGGTAGATGAAGAAGGGCTTAGCGGTAGCCATCAGATCGGGTCCGTCGATGGACACGATCTTACCATCTGTATTCTGCGTTAGCACTCTTTGGTCCCTGTTAAATGTAGATAAAGAATGTACCTTGGTAGATCTTGGCAGCGTTACGGAGGGCAAGAAGCACACCGCGACTGAGCTAGTTAGTCATTTGTTCAAGCAAAATCTCAGCATTCGACTTCTGCTAACCTAGACCACGAGAACTAGAAACAGCCATTTGTCAGTTACTTATCAAATCGGTGAAAATTAGGCCTTCGCTAACCTTGTATCCCAAGGGGTTGTTGGAGCATTCGGGGGCGGGCAAGCTGTTGTTTGTTAGCTATACCCTCTATAGAGCATGGGAATGATCGGACGAACCCTCCACAGAAGGAAACAAATCCGGTAACCTTGCCGCCAGCAGCGTGGACCTCGTGAATGGTCTTAACAGCGTCTATTTCTTGTAAGCTTCAGTCTGTTTTAGTTCATAGCATAGAAACTCACAGAGGTGGTCGAGACCAGGGTCGAGACCGATCTCGTTCATGACTGTGATACCAGCCTCGCGGCACTGCTCATCCAACTCCATCATCGCAGGGGAAACGTAGGAGGTCGTGACCACATTCGTCTGTCGTTGTGAATTAGTAAAGTGCCTGCTTCCTCTATAGAAACCATAAGTACCTTGGTACGGATAGCAGACTTGATGACAGTAGCGTGGAAAGTATATGGGATGAGCGAGATCACAACATCGGCTTGGTTCAGGGCAGCATCGAGGGCGGCATCGTCTTTGACATCGAGGGAGATAGCCTTGGCGTTCTTGAAGCCAGAGGCCAGGGCCTGGGCACTCTCAAGGGTACGGCAGGCTGTATACGCATTGTCAGAGATGTTCAATGCAATGAGAGTCCCTATAGATTCAATTGGACATACCGACAGTGACCTCGACGTCAGCCTTGCTGAGGACCTCAACAGTGGGCTTGGTGACTACCAGGAATCAGAAATTAGCAAATGTATGACTCTAGAAGCTCGATGCGGGGCATGACGCATTTAGGTTGGGAGATTTGGAGGAGGGATTGGGAGGCGTACCGAAGCCCGAACCCAAAAGGAGGGCCTTGGAACCGGCGATTTGCTTGACCATTTTGAATTAATTGGTATGATAGATGATGTTGGGGTAGTTCAACTGGAGAACACCAGTCCTTCTCTGTGGGACCGGTATACGGCAAGTGACTCAACGTCACGTGAACCGGTATCGGCGCGGGGTGGAAGTCAAATGTCGCTTTTCACCGCCTGCTGTTTGTAGCTAATTGTTTTCATACTGAGAAGAGGGGGAGAGTTGTTGAGAGGACATCCTTGTATTATGGTCTATAGTACAGGCGTAAGCAAGAGATGGGGAGATGAATAACAAAGATAAACCATGATTTTCGAAAAAGACATAAGCTGGAGAAGTAAAACAGGTACCTATTCTTGTATATCAAATGTGGCACCCATGGACCTGGCGTATAGAGAGTGGAGGATTAGGAAGTAGATGATATTTTATTGACCTAGGACCGATGCAGTGTACGGCGATGCATAGATATATGCTGATATCAAGTCAGGCGTGCCCAACAGAACTCCGCAGAAAGCAAGACGCCAGTGATGCTGAAGCTGAACAAAAACAAGTAGACGCAGGGTATATAATAGACGATTTACTATATGTCTTTGACCTTTCCACCTTGACGCCACAGCATCGCGTCTGGGCCTTCCTCACTCGATTCTGCGTCGCCGGCAAAGTTCCCCTCTGCATTGGGGTCCTGCCGGGACTTGGAAATCCGCCTCTGCCATCCGAGCATCACGGGCAGGAAGTGCCACAAGTCGAACTCTGGCCACATGACATCGAGGAACACAATCTCAGTGTTTTCGTGAGTCTGCCAGAGCATAAAGTCGCTCAGACGTTCGACGCCCGAAGTGCGGATCAGGATATCCAGGGGCGGAGTACCCTTGGTCAACATGTGGTCATTTAGAGTCTGACGAGAGATTGTTTCGGGGGAGATATAGACTGGGCTATCTGCCTCAGCCGCGGGTCTCGGTGGTGAGCCGCCCTTGGGGTCTTGCTGGTTTCCGAGGTGAAGGGTTGTGGAAGACGAGCAGGAAGACATCGATCCGTAGACTCGGTCGGAGTAGTCGTGCCGAGGGAATGTGTCATCATCCTGCCCCGAAGAGCCGGACGTGGACTCAGAATCACTGTGTGATTCATGTGTAGTTGAGCCGAGCGTCTGGGCGCGGATATTATGTGCGATATGGGATTCCGAGAAGCGGGAAGCGGCAGCCGCGGAGCGACCCTGTTGAATCGGCGTAGTATAGTCCTCTACCGTGTCGCGGATGGCGGAGGTGATCTCGTCGCGGGAGGTATAGGGGAAGCAGATGTTTAGGACGCGGTCTCCGTTGCGGCTGGTCATGTCAACGGCCTTGTTGACGGCCTCCAAAACGTCGGGTTTGAGCATGTCAAGACGGCCAAGGACACGAACCTTTGCTCCGTATCGATCGAGCAGGTCTCCGTGTTGAGCCATCTGCGACAGCTTCACCTTGGCCATTTCCATAAGCGCATCCACCTCGAATTTTGAGCGTTTGAAGTTCTCGATGCTGAACGCGTAGATTGTGACTACCTTCACTCCGCTCTTGTAGCAGACTTCGAGGATCTATCAGTCGTTAGCATCGGCCACAAACGGGTGCTGCCGTGTAACGCCGAGCTGCCAAAGTGTAGCACTCACTCTTGCAAGAGCTTCGAATCCCAGGTTATGTCCCTCCACTGTCTCAATTCCATGTGACCGGGCAAAGCGCCTGTTTCCATCCATGACAAAAGCCACATGCTGGGGAACAGGGCCCTGTTGGAGTGCGCCGATCAGCAATTCCTTAAGGCTCGTGATGGCGTACTCGGCAGGCGGAGAGGCGAGGAACCAGTTCCGGAGGCGTGACATATGCAGTGAACCAGGCATGATGAATATGTGAAAAAGCTATAATCCCCCCTAAACTCCACAGAAAAATTGAGGAGTTGGGGTAGAGACTGGGATACGGGGTAGAAGATAAAAAGGTGCACGGTTAGCGGCTGGCCGGATTCGGTTTTGTAGTACAAAACGCGACGTGGTCAGTTACGAGGACAACAATTTTTAGCATAACTTTTGAGGCGATGCAATGAAATAGCCTAGGCTGCACTATTTTCATGTGCAATTTTAGATTCTAAAGGGGCTTGGTTTTTTTATTTTTTTTTGCCCCCTGCTGTTAACGTTGGTGTGGCGAGGACCTCGGGAATCATCAGCATCATCAGCATCATCAGCCAAGATTAGGCCCCGGGCAATAGTCAACTTCAATAATAATTGGTTAACCTTGGATGATACCTATAGAAGTATGGAGTACATGGAGTACAGGAATGGGAATAAGATCAGCCTTATCACTCCACAATAATACAAGGCGGAAAATAGAAGCGGACCTTTCTATGTATAGGGAAACAGGCAACGTATCTCGTATAGAAGGAGCTGCTATTCGTTATTTCTGGGGGGTTACTATAGAACCTTATAGAACCTACATATGTACAGGTATGCAGCTATCATACTATGCACTAACGACTGTACTAATTACGCGTATTATGTAGATTTCAACAATAATTAGTTGCCAGGTCCATGGATTGTTTGATGACATTCATAATCATTAAAAAAAACAGAGAGGATATCTTGCATGGCTATATAAGAGCAAATACGTACACAGCTTCGCGCCGGACACCGTGGTTGATGGTCGCGATGATAAAGGATTAAATGACCAATGCAGTACACATCTCAAAGATCTTTTCGGGACTCCTCGGTGCTGGATGGAGTTCCAGGGCCTGAGCTGGCCATATCCCAGCTTCCATCTTCGCTGCGACGCCGACGACGCTCTCCGCGCTCCCTCATGGCATCACGGATCCGTGAACTGACGTCTTCAAGCGGGTCTTTGTGGGTGAGAGCGCTGAGCGGCTTCAGTCCGTGCCGAGACCCGGATCGGGCACTAGCAGATCTGCTGCGGCTACGGTCACGACTAGGAGGTCGTGTGGAGAAGAAACCGATGTTGGCCAAGTTGTGGAAGGATTCGTTGCGGGGTAAGGGCTCTGAAGAGGGCATTTTCTCGCCATGGTCCGATACGCTGGTTCTTCTGACCTCCGGCAGTTCATGTTCGGCCTTGGTATCGGCATTGCTTGCTTCCCGGAATGGATCGGTGACAACCCGAGCGGCATCAAAGTCGGGGAATAGCTCAGGTCCCATGGTATTGATCGCATCTGTCACTTGCTGAGCCAGTGCAGCGCGTCTTTCTCGAAGTTTCACCAGCGTGTTTGCCGATGATGGGTTCAGAGACAGAACGAGCGGGCGAAGTGACTTGATGATATCCATTCCTACTTCGCCGATCCGAAGAGCCGCAAATGTGATTGTGGGGAAGAGCACCATACCGACGATCACCACCAACCAAAGTGGTACCCAGTCTGGAACCATTCCATTGACTCGGTTCCAGTACGTCCAATAAGTGAGGGAAGCAGTGTAAAAGGCATAAAGTGCTGGAGCAAATGCAAGGGCAATAAGAAGCTTCCAGGTAGCCATGACATCTCGGCCTTGAAGTTTCACTGTAGAAGCAGCGAGTGCTTCCTTGGACTTCTTTGCGGAGAGGTACTTGGTCGCAATGAAAATGGGGTAAAGAGCAGGAGACCGGGAAGCGTCCCGATTGTCAAGAGTGCTAGTTTGCCTAGGCGGTAGATCAACGTGGCTACCACCTGCAAGATGGAGAACTTGGCGTAGGCCACTTGGTGATCCCGGATTCCAAGCAGACGTAGCTGCTTATTATATCCTACAATAGACTTGCGCAGTTCAACGATCCTGGGATCGTCTTTGAAGTGGGCGTACCCTTTCACGAGACGGCGATTCAGCTCCACAACCATAGGAAGAGGAAGATTTTTGCCTTTGGTGTTGTACAGACGACGGGCAGCTTGAATGACCTTTGGATTGTTAGCGGAAGCATATTTCCCGAAATGGAAAGAGACTTACCATAAGAGTTTCATAGTCGGGACTAGTGACAGTGACCGAGACGAGACTTCCGTAGATGATATCCAGCAAAGCACCGACAGACTCCCGTCGTTCACCTTGCTTGAACTGCTCCACCAATTCCGGAGGAATGTCGATTGGAGTACCAAACTCGATAACGGCCCTGGAGCGGAACTTGTGGGCATGGAAATAGTTCATGCCGCAGGGCACGATTTTCAAACCACAGTCGGGATTCTCAGCCAGGGTGCCTAGAGCCATCAGGGCGACACCAGCTGTATCATATCAGTAAGTCTGTAAATATTTCGGACCTCTTAAACACGAAGAGCTTACCTTTCAGGGGAAGCAGTGTGGTGCGATCGTGGCTTCCACCTTCCGGGAAGATACCCACACAGCCACCTGTGCCTAGTCTTTTGAATACAGCCTCATAGACTGCGGTCTGATCCACATGCGGAGCAACCTTGAATTTGGTGCCCTTGAAATCCGGATCCTGCGCGGATGCGCCTCCAGTGAAGTTTCCATCACGGTCAATGTCTTGCCGCCCAGTAAGCTGGGCTAGGGCATCCCTGTGTTTGAAAGCCTTCTTGAGCACTAATTCTTCCGGTCCCTTGATCTCGGCGATCGCAGTACTGTGTGACGTTCCGTTGATGGTGGGCAGGGCGATAGTTCCGTCCTTTTCGAAACCCTTTCCTTCAAAGTTGGTTCCCACACCTCGCAGCAGGGTTGGCTGGTTTATCGGGTCAGGAAGATAGATGGTGCCGGTGCCGGGTTTCAAGTTGTCCATAGCACGTGCCACGGGCAGTGTCCCTACTGATCTCGCCAGAAATCCGATGAACTTGCGTTTGAAAGACTTGTCCGCAATAAGCCATGAGATCCGACGGTGCGCTTCGCTGCGAATGACGCGCATCAATACCAAGGAGTCGACGAACTGGGCGGACATTCATCATTAGCATCTTGTGTGTTGTGGACCGGAAGCGGGCGGCATACCTGGTTCGCATGGGGAGCTGCCACCAGAATGATGGGACCGCGGCGGGGGATTTTCCATGAGCCTCGGGGGTGAACTTCGCGGAAGAAGAGGTCGATGAGCACGGAGAATGTCCAAAGGACCAAATCATACATCCACCCAACGAGGGGTGGGATGTACTGGCCGCCTTTTTCTCCCATTGTGCCGTAGAAGCCCAATGGGCAGTTTCCGGGTGGGAAAGTAGGCTGGAGGGTCGTAAAAAGGATGGAAGGCTTATGATCTCGACATGAAGTCCCTGGAGAAAAGATAAACGTGAGTACCTAGTTAGCCGGAAGAGCTTGGGATCCACATACTTGGCTGTTTCGAGCCTCAGATCACCACAGACTATCCAATATCCAATATAATTGATAGAGAGTCAGAACATGAGATTCAAGTAACATAAGAAGAGGGGAAGTGGAAGGTCGCATGTGGAAGGTTTGAGTGTTAGCGCGCTTTGACTCGGACGCTTCTAGAACGTGACATTGCTAGAACAAGGAACTTCGACTTTGAATCTATGTACTTATGTATATATCTTTTGTTCTTTCTATGGCTGTTACATGCTACATAAGCTAATAATATGATCTGTCACACTTATAAAAGCTCTGATATAACCCTTTCAGAGTGCCCAGGTGAGCACAGGCCAGATTATATTGCAACATTTGCATGACAGCATAAGATCCTACCTAGGTAGTATGAGATCAACTTCCAACTTGCCAACTTCTCAATCAAATGATTCCAACACACATATGCAGAGTGTTGGGATCGCATCAAAGCGTCACGCGGCTATTCTAGGTCTTTTTTTCGATGGGATCGGCCTAAGCTATAGCCAAGTGCATAGAAGTGCGTAAAACATTAAGCTTAACATGGTGGAGACAATGTGTTCTATATACATATACCTAGAGGTACCTAGGTAGTTAACTACGTTGTATACTGGAGTTAATAGAATGATCCATTACATACCAAGTACAAAAAGAAAAGAAAAAGCGCACCGTTTCTACACCGGACAACATAATATTGTGTAGTTTCCCCTGCAGGTCTCCCCGCCTGCCCCGCCTTTCCACTTCAACTTTCCCTCTTAATATTGCAAGTCTGCACTTCACTGAAAAACCTCCGAAACAGTGGCTTTTTGATACTATCTCTTGGGGAAATCTACAGGGCTTGCTTTGGTCCCTTCCAACCCTGTCCACGCCCCAATATCTACACAGCCCACCTTTTATCTTCGAAGCCGTTATCCAACCTGACCATTCTCCTTTGGAGCTGGACTGATAAAAAAAAGTGTCACATGCGCCTGGCATGATCTCACAACATGTCTCTCAAGTATGCCTCTGCTTCCATGGCTGTTTCTCTCCGGGGCCAGGACCGGGCCCTTATGACATTATTGAAGCATGTATACTGACTGCCTAGTTGGGTAATGCTTGATGACCAAGATGGTTTCGTCCGTCTTCCCAACGAACGTTTGATCTACTCCTCCCCTCCTCGCACTAGTGTCTCTTTGACCCCGCCGTCCGGATACAAAGGCCCAGAAAAACTTTCAATCCAGTGCAGTGGCGGCTGCATCCACCTCACCAACCAAAGAGTCAGTATTCGGCCATATCAATGTATTCCCACCATTCTAACACTCGCCAGGTTGTCTACCTCCCCGCATCCAGAAGCAATGACTTCCAGTCCTTCTCCTCGCCTCTCTTGAATGTCCATGACTCCCATGTGTCTGCGCCATTCTTTGGGCCCAATGTATGGACAGCTCTGGTGCAACCAGTATCCGGAGGTGGTATTTCGCCGTCCCTGCCTGCCGTTCAGCTGAAAGTGACGTTCAAGGAGGGTGGAGCCTTTGATTTCTCTACCAACTTTGAGCGGATTAAGGAAAGACTCGAGCAGGCTGTTGAGAACACAAGCCAAGGCACTCGGGGCCAACAAAATGTGGATCTCTCAGCTGTTCATTTGGAAGAGTTGCCTGCATATGAAGCTCCGCCTGATGCTAGCCAAGATGTTAGCCAAGATGCTAGACCCAGCCAGACACCAGAAGAGTCGCAAAGCAGTCGAGAATCTGACACCGGTGCCGAACCCGCGGACCCGCCTCCTTGTTACGAGGAGGTTCAGTCACAGAGTGTAGCCCATGAGCTGGAGGAGAGGCTGCGACGGGCCACCTAATCTTTCTGGCCTCTATTTCTAGGTGCCATTCTATCACATATTTGAACTGGCCTTATTCTTATTATCTATCTCATGTACATTATGTTCGCATCAAATTAGCAATTAGCGATACGAAAGCGGTGCTTACGCACTTAGAAATGGAGATACGAGTTGATATGCTCGACAACGTTTATTCTCAGCGAACTATAGTAGAAGTATCACATATCCCTGAAATCCTTAGATCTAGCAGAAACTTCTCCAGCAATAACTTCCCCATAAACTGCACTTGTTAACCCCCAAATGGTGTTGGAGCCCACTGGCCAATCACGTGCGGCATAATTGGCGTCTCTCAGCGGCCGGGCCTTTCCGATTTTCCAGTCCGAAAGAAGCAGCTCTTGGGCAAAACCAACAACCTCCCTCAATTACCACCCCCTTCCACTTTCCCCCCCCACACAAGACCTTCGGTCATCGTTCAATTGATCTCTGTCGCAATGGGTCTCTACGAACTTTTCTCTGACGCCTCCTCCTTCTTCGGGCTCACCGAGGCCCAGGCTGAGGCTCCCGCTCAAGACACCGAAACCGAGACTACTACTCAGGAAGAGCCCACCGCGAAGGAGGAGCCCACCTCCACCGAGAGCGCCGAGACCGAGTCTGCTGAGACTGAGTCCGCCGAGGAGACCCCCGCTGAGGAGGAGTCCACCGAGGAGTCTGCCGAGGAGGCTCCCGAGGAGGAGGCTGAGGCCGAGGAGGAAGAGGAAGAAGAGGAGGAGGAGGAGGAGGAGGAGGAGGAAGAGCCTGAGGACCCCAAGCCCAAGCTCGAGGAGGGTGAGTGACCGTGCTTTTTTTTTTTTGACCTTTGCTTTTCTATTCGCGTTCCATTGTCGCCTATGCCATGCGATCGTTGAACATGAGCTGTTGTTCGCACCAATCGGTCTTATGTGCCAAGATCCGCGACTGGGTCATGAAATCGCCAATGGCATTGCAAATACGAATTTAACAGGATTCCTCGATCGGAGACTAACTATCTTTCTCAGAGTGCGCCCACTCCGCCGTCTGTGCTCCCTACAAGCACCACTACGATGAATGCGTTGAGCGCGTCACCCGCCAGCAGGAGGATGAGGATTTCAAGGGCCCCAAGGAGGACTGCGTCGAGGAGTGTAAGTGCAATTGACATCAATGGAATTGGCTCCAATCGAGTCCTGATTGTGCGACTAACATAATCCCAGTCTTCCACCTCACTCACTGTGTGACCGCCTGCGCTGCCCCCAAGCTCTGGAGGGAGCTGAAGTAAACGACTCTCCCATTGAGTCTTGATTTCGGCGTTCTATCCAACCCTCGCATCGATTTGGCCCACGAATAACCTTCGACCTCTACTGCGTCGCTACGGGGGATCCCTTGGACCGAAACGCCGGAAGAAAAACCGATCCCACTTTCATGATGGCTGCCAAGGTGGATTAATAGCCTGGTAGCTTGCCGCCTTGGATTGAGAACGCAGGATTGATCCAGGAACGTGAAATTTTGTTTCTGGTCATTCCTTGCGATGTGTGCGCATATGTATTGTGTTTTCAAGGTAGGGAGGAGGGCTTAGAGGCAGCAACAAAGAATAATAGATCATTTGCCCTCCTCTTTCAGCCTTGCGTGTACAGATAGCTGGTCTTCCGCCTGTTCGAACTGTGCTTTGTTTATTCTCTTGTTTTAAAACGAATCTCATCTGTCTAGGTTGGCATTGTGCTCTGGTAGGCTAGGCTTATGGCAGTCATCCAGCTTCAGGATTCATATAACTCGGTTCAGTATTGTTACGGCCGAATTATCGATCCGTATATATGCTCAGATCGTCATCCAGGACTAATATATCGACCCAATTCGCAGCAAGTCCCTATGGGTGAGCACAAATTCGAGATATTAGGGTAACATAAACGGCGTATAACTTGAGCTGACTAGGGCCAACAGAAACAAAGACTTGTCAAGAGCACTGTGGCACAGCAGTAAATTAGAAAGGGCAAGACAAAGAACCTTGATAGCGACACAGTCCTCAAGTCTTGATCAGAGTATCAGTATCCGCAGCAGACTCATCAGATCTAACCCTCTTAACATTATCAAGCGGCCCAGCCACCTCCCCAAGCTGTTCCAACTCAACTCCGCGATCAACATCCCACCTACGACGATGAACAGCCCTCCCAAACAGCCCAATCGTCATGGGAAACGGCGCAGCCACAACAGCAACAACAGCCGAAAATATCAACGCATTCCGCATATTATACGGCGGCGCACCCCCAGCCCCAGCCTTCAACGCATCCTGAATAAGAATGAAACACGCACCCAGCAACTGCCCACCCGTCCAGCAGATAGTACTCCCGATCTCCGACGAGAGCGGGTAAGTAATCTCAGCCAGGTATTCTAGCACAATAGGCAGCATCGCAAACGACGCCGCGCCCAGCAGCGCCATAACCACATACGAAGGAGGGATTCCGGCCGCACTGCCCGGCGCGAAAATCAGCCCGATATACGTGACTGCCACCACAGGAACGAGAACCCGGATACTGCCAAGGTAGTGCTTGTACCGGTCTGTTATCGGCGACATAATTGCCGACGCGACGAGTCCCACCACGATCAGGATGGCGCCCGCGATGCCTGCTTCTGTCTCTGAGAACCCGTGCGGACTGAGGATCTGGTTTAGCAGTGAGGAGACGCTGTTGAAGAAGCCCACGTATACAGAGAAGGGAATGAAGATCTGCCAGAATTCCCGTGTGCGGGATAGTTCGCGTATCGCTGCGCCTAGTGGCGTGTGCGGCTTTGCGGAGGATGCGCTTGCGGGTGTTGGTGGTGATGCTGGGAGGAAGAATGATGGGATTGCTGCGACGGTGGACTATTGGTTTACACGGTGTGAGCGAGAGGAAGTCAGGACCAATGAGTGGGTTGGGCTTCTTGGGGATGGGTTTCACGTACGATGATTGAGATGTACAGGACCATATTGGGAATATCGGAGGGTTTCGACGCCCACTCCGAGTCGACTAGCTGGCCCAGGGCTGCGCCGAGTGGGTTCGCCAGACTGGCAACTGCTGTTGCACTTGTACGGCCTTTGTCGGAGAACCAGAGCTCGCTGTATCGGGTTGGTGCGCAGAGGCAGAAGGGCTGCGCAAACCCTATGAGGATCTGGCCGAACATCGCGAGCCCGTAGATGCCGCCGTTGGCTCTGGTGCCGGCATATCTGAGCCAGTTGCCGACTAGTAAGAGCGTGGCGGTGGTGATAATAGCTGGTTTGGGGCCGCCTTTGTTCAGGATCCAGATGACGATACTGGGAGTCTTGTTAATGAATGGGATACCTGGGGCGGATCTTTTTTCTTTTGCTTTCTCTTGCTTTTCAAAACGGCGGTTTATGCATACTTACGGGCTGACAACGCAGAAGGCGAACAGGTAGCCAGTGCTCATCCAGTTAATAGCGCTCTCCGAGACATCGAAGTACTCCGCGGCCGTTGTCGAGATGGACGAGAAGGTCAACCACTGTATATGCGAGTCAGCGATCTGCAAGGTCGGTATATGGATCAATCGTGAAGTAGCACATACATCCCAACTGACGACGATATTCAGCAGTACCAGCTGTGCCAGGCCCCAGAAACGTCGCTTATAGACCTTGTAGACAGGTCGAGAGCCCTGCTCGGTAGTTGGAGAGCGCTCAAAAGTCGACATGTCCACGGCGAATTCTGACAGACCAGATTCATTCTGTGCGGGCTTCTATAAGGAAATGAAACAAAGCGGGCATATCACATCTTTTCTCTTGGCCTTTTCCATGTCACTCTGGGGGATCCGAGGCACACGAAACCGGGGTACTTGGCGGTACTTGATCAGCCCTACTGTGACGTTGCATTGCACAAGTCCTATCAAGTACTGGAAGTACACAGCGGGGTTGATTGTTGAACCATGTGAGATGTTACATTAATTTATAAGTGTAGGATATTAGAACATCTCGATGTTTTGTTGTGAAGTACTCCATACTATCTACAATATAGTGGATTCTTAAATCATCTGAGACAAAGAAAGTGGAAATGACCTTGGAACTTATCTCGTATACGTATTCAGGGGTAACTCCCTACATTTGTGATATCTACCTACATATGTATGATACCTACGTGCACAATATACACATATTCTACATACATATGTATTCGATCGAACATATAGAAATTGCCGTGGCTGAACTCTGAACTCTAAGATGCCGATCGTGTGTTTTTTTCTCCTTCACTCCCCGCCATCTTTTATTTAGGATCACTACCTTCGCTAAATATACAATCCTTTTCCACTATTCTCCTAACTTAGACCTACTACATTTCCTTCCGCAAACTCCAGGACTCATGATGCCTGACGCCCGTTCCTGAATTTCCCCTGACCATTCTACTCGGGGAGAAGCCATTGAACAACCATGAATATCAGTATGCGCTCCAGCCAATCCTCCTACGGGGACCCGCGGTATCTCTCAACAATGACCGCCTCCGATGCCCCAGCTCCAGTACCGCCGCACGGAAAGACACTCGTGGATGGGTATCGGGATGCTCTGGACCCCCAACATGAGGAGCGGTCACGGTACAACCCAGTGAGTAGAGACACAACACGCCAATCTGGGGCTCCAGCTGACCATGGTCTCTTCATTTCTGGTAGCTCAACCCGACTCACCCGCGAAGCTCGGTTCTCCTGAACGCCAACGACCCCGTGGCCATGTACCTGTTGACCGAAACCGCCATAGGGGATAGCACGAATTACGAAGTCCTATCCCTCGAGGAGGTGGAAGAGCTGAAGAAGGAAGTCACATTGCTCTCCACTCGCATCCATGGCACGAAACGGAAACTGGCGCTCGAAACAAAACTGCGTGACGCGGCGCAGTCTCTCGGTAGGCTCTACAGCCCGCCCAGCCCCCGGAGCAGCGGCGAATACGGTACCAATGGTGGTTCGAACTCGCACCGGATGAGCCGGGGTATATTTGGTCGCAGTGGGGCTTCCGAGGCCCTCGACAAGAGCGATTCCGAACTCGCGGTCAGCCAGCGGCGATGTGAGGAGCTGGCGCAGGAACTCTGGAAGCTGGAGAAAAGGTCACAGACGATCACCCAGCGCTTGCTGGAGCACACTGCGGGTGTCTTGCAGATGACGCACAAGGGTCTGAAGAAGGGTCCTAAGAACCCTGCTCGCACTTCGGATAGCACCTATGATGATCACAAATTCGACGATCGCAGTCTCTACCGGACAACCGAGCATTTGGATAACTTTGGCGTGAACGGGAAGATAGAGACCAACGCGGCCGCCGTAATGAATACCGAGGCCATGCAGGCTACAGAACGCCGATTGGAGGAACTTAGCGAGCGCATGCATGACATGATGATACAGTCCAACCCCGGTGAATTCATCGATCCTCCTCCGCAGCGGTCAGACGGTGGAGGGCCCGTCAATCCCACCGCAATAGTCGACGCTCACTTGGACTATATCAAGAATAGCATGAATAACATCGTCTTACATAAGGGAGACGTCCCGGCTCCTACGGCTGCTCGCGATATCGCCCCTGAAGCTGAGGGCGCCTGGAAACACCAACTCACCGAAATCAACAACCAAGTGCAAACCATTGTTGACCGGTTTGGTTTGACCCGTTCGCCAACCTTGCCTCCGCCCCCTGACGCGTCTCACGGCGAGGGGCTGGAAGAACAACTCTCATACCTCCAGGCTGGTGTAGATGGCCTGGAGAGTCGAGTGGATGGAGTGCTTGAGCAGAAGAGTATCCTCACCACGCAAATCCAGCAGCAACGCGAGCTCAACTCCAAATCGGACGCCGAACGCGATGCCCATATCGGTGATCTGACGGAACAGTTGACCCACGTTCGCAGAGACCTTGAAGTATCTGAGCGTGAAGCCAACGCCAGTCGCGACGAGCTGGCGCTTGTCATGGAACAGCTTAATGCAATGCGCCACAATGGCTCTTCCCAGGACGAAGCCAAGGCGACTCTAGTTCAAGCCGAGGGCGAAGTCGCGCGTTTGCAAAGCGTTGTTTCCTCGTTGCACACCGAAGCTGATGCTAGGATCAACGAAGTCAGCGAGGCCCGGGAAGCCCAAGATAAAGCAGAGGCTGAGGTTAAGCGCCTGCAACAATACATCGATGATGTACAGAGAGACAACGATGCCAAAGCTGAGGAAGTCAGTGATGCCCGCGACCGCGCAGAAGGTGAGGTCAAGCGCTTACAGGCCGTCATTGTATCATTGCAAAATGATACCGACGCTAGGAGCGAAGAGGCCAGAGAGGCTCGCGACCATGCGGAAGATGAAGTCAAGCGTCTTCAGGCGGCCATTACGTCGTTGCAGAATGATACCGATGCCAAGTTGAGAGACGCCATAGAGGCCCGCGATCGTGCGGAAGACGAAGTCAAGCGTCTACATGCCGTTATTGAGAGTTTGCACAATGACACCGGTACTAGAGGCGAGGACGCCAAGGAGGCCCGGGACCGCGCGGAGAACGAGGTTCAACGCCTGCAGAGCCTCGTTGAAACACTGCAGAATGATAGCGATTCTAGATCCGAGGAAGTTAGGGGTGCTCGTGACCGCGCAGAACAAGAGGTTGCTCAGCTCGAAGCCGCAATCCAACAGATTCGGATTCAATCTGATGCCCGTATTAAGGAAGCGGATGATCAGCGCGCGGAGTCCGACCACAACGCCACTCGTCTGCAGAATGAGTTGACTGAGCTTGAAGGCGAGATTGTGCGGGTCACAACTGAACTGACAATGGCCAAGGCAGAGCTGGATGGTGCGTATGGTACTCGAGCCGAACGCGCGGCAGAGGTGGCTGCCAACCCTAGTATCCAAAGGGAGAATGATGCTCTGGTCACGCGAAATATCGAGCTCACTGAAGAACTGGCTGCTCTGAAGAGCCAGCGAGGAGGTGGTGATCTTCAGCAGCGGGCGGATACTCTTGAAAGAGAACTTCGTGAGACCATCGATGACTATGAAGCCATGACGAAAGCCAGCATCGAGTTTGAGAAGGAACGCGAACGCTTCGAAAGTTTCATTGACAGTCTTCGGGATCGTTGCGAGCAACTCGAGACACAACTGGCAGAAGAACGTATTAGCTGGATGAACTTGAGTAGTCCCACATCTATGGGCCGCGATGGCACTTCTGAGACGACATCTACCATGGTGCTCAAGAATGAGTTCAAGAAGATGATGCGTGACACGCGCAACGAGAACATGAAGATACTGAGGGTAAGTTGTATTGTACCTTTCTGTCTTTTCGAACTAACTGACACATCCCAGGCCGAACAAGAAGAGCGTCGCAGGATTGAAGGGTTGCTGCGAGCCCTAAGAAAGGAGCACGCCCAGGTGACCGGCAAGCCAATGCCCAGCCCAGGTGGCACTCCATTATGATCATGACATTCAACGTTTTCGGGTTTAGAGCGCATATTCATTTAAGAATGTACATATAGACTGTTTTGTATAATATTTTTCGTTTGGCTTGATCTCGGCAGGCACGATGAGGGTTCTTGAGGAAATCACATACTCATCTTTGATATTCCCACCTGTTCCTCTCTCTCTCTCCTATATTTTAATCTTGAGGCTTCGCTCTTTTGCCTTCAAGATGATATCCCGAAGAATCAATCAGTCCAGTAACGCTCATTCGCAGTCTTTTTCAGCATCACAGAACCTCCGACGAGGAAGACACGATTCCGACTCCATTTCAGCATACGATAACCCCGACTCATCCGAGTCCGTCCTAAGCGATGAACGATCTATATACAATGCGATCAGAGTCACCACGCCAAATGAATCAAGCCCTCGTTTCTATGCGTCTCTCCTCAATGAGAATCCCGTTCACGAGCAAGGCTTAGCGGTAAACATGGCCAGATTCGTTCCTACGGATTCACAAGATGACCATACTCCTATCAATGTGCCAGCCAGGCAGGGAAGACGACAGAGAATCAGAGGGAAGCTTGGGAATCACACCAAGCTATTATCCGACCAGTACTGGCAAGCCACACACCGGTCGAGACCTGATTTGAGTAGCCCGACATCGGTGCCTGACTCCCATCTGGCTTTGCATCGCAAGGCTCTTTCCCTCGATGATGGTAGTACCCGTAGGCCTAGATGGCCTGGGAGCTTGGAACCTGCAGTAACGACCGTCCAACCTCGATATCCACCGCCAGAAAGAGCGCCCACACCCCCTGGCCTTCCCTCCTTCGGCACATCAGAGGCTATGAGCGTCTCCCAACGGTTCATGATCCCAGCCAATAGTGCACGGTCACACGCAAACTTGCAAGGTGGTGGCCCTGCTGGTCAGCGTGGCGGTTCGTATCGAGACACACTAAGGAGACTATTTGGCTTGCCGTCTTCTGCATCTCATGCTAGTGGAATCTCCGTTAATGGTATAGGAAGAGCTGAGGATGGCACGATGGTACAGGGTCGGTTCCCACATCGACAAAGTGGCCATGGAATGCACGTCGGTCGACCGCTACATGACCACCCTTTCCACCAACGCAATCTTCCGATTGCCCACCTCGAAACCGCAGATACAAGCCATGATCCTTATTTTGAAGCCGCACACACAAAGGGTGGTCCTGGAGGAAGCCCAAGCAGGCGTGCCCAGCCTGTAACCACGTCCCCGTCTAGACCCTTACCAACAAACCCGCCTCCTGCTGTGGTAAACCGTCCACCGCGGCCCAGAGCCACTGCACTTCTCAGTTTATCGCGCAATTTGGCTGGATCCCACCTCCCTACGGATGCAGCGGAATCTTCCGCCCAAGGGACCAGAGCAACTGGAGATCATCTCCCTCCCAATCCATCGCGGCTGCATTCGGTCATCACGATGGCTGTCTGTGGCGGCGGTGCAGATGAAGGTTCTCATACAAACACGCCCATCTGTCCGGACCTTTTGTCCTGGGTGAAATCCCATACTTGCCTCTGCTGCTGTTCAGGCGGCCACGAGGAGTCGGATGAATCGCTCGGGGCAACCAGTTCGCGGGACACATATGTAACCGCCCGAAGCCAGGCATCGCCTACTGCATCTCAGAATGAAAACAGTGAGGGGAATAGCCGTCTCCATGGCTTCCAGGCATGGATCTCATCTCTGTACGGTGTCATGTTCCCAGCCTTTGTGAACCCTGCCGCTGTATAATCTTGCATTGAAGTATATGCGTCTCCACGACCTGTTGCATTGCTGCTGTGGGCTGTTTTCTTTCTTTGCCGAATGCTCAATGCGTAAGCGTCTTGCTGGATACATAGTCTTATCATTAACTCGAGCCTGTTCTCGCACCTTGCTTCTGTACTTACAGTGCCTGATTTCCTCTGCCACGTCTCGGCGTTCCCTTTCTGTTTGCTCGCTAAATGGACCTCGATATCAATCGCCAGGCTCGAATAAGGCTAGTCTTGTGCAATACCTTTTTCTTCCTCAGCTGAGGCCTACTGTTCAGAATAATTTCTAGAATAGCTAGGTTCATTGTCCCTTGAGGTTCCACAACCCACCCAAACTCCACAGTGATACGATCTAACATTGATCATCGGTGCCGTAGGCCGTTGAAGCATTCAAACATTGAATGTTCCATGCGCTATTACAACAAAATAGTTTGCCCAGTAAGGTATATAATATAGCTAGGCTCAACTTAGGTATTTTATAAACCTAATTATAAGCACATTCACCGTTATTTTATCTCTTGGAATTAGACATACAGGTTTACTGTTTACGGGGCATTGGCGGATTTCAGGGGTTATCTGACACTGTTTTCAATGGCATTGATATATCTACATAGCCTGAGATTCGGTCCTGTGAGGGAGATGTGATGTCCTGAGGCCTGCCCTAGTTATACGTTTGTCCACAATCTCCTCTCAAATTTCATCCCCCCCTTCTCAATAACTAGTGATCAACACCCATGTCTCTTCCATCGAATCAAATCAATCCGAATTTAGCAGGAGGAAAGAGAAGTCTGGCCCTTGCAGGAAGCAGTCGACTCGAGCTTGGGGCTCTCACGGTCCTCAGACTTGTCAACACCCTCGTACTCCTGGCAGACGTGGCTGACATCAGATCCACAGGTGCCGCTGACGCTGGAGGTATCGCCGTAGTTGGAGTTGATTCCAACCAAGGTAGAGACGCCGGAGGCCTTGACGTTCTTGACGACGACGTGACGGGGGCTCTTGCTCTTGTTGTTGCTGCAGTTGCCGCAGGAGCGGTACAGCTTGCCGGCGTTGACAACGGTGAATCCGTCAATGGTGACGGTTCCGGCACCGTTGTGCTGAACGACCTTGTCGCTGGCTTCCTGGGCGCCACCACCCTTGATGAGGGCGTCTCCGGTTCCGATGATGGAGATGGCGTCCTATAGGGTTACGTTAGTATCCGTAGAGCAGGTTGTTAATGGGATTAACTCGTTACTCACCTCGCAGACATCGCGGAACCAGACGTTGGTCAGAGTGCAGGATCCCTCGCAGTGGATGCCCTCGAGCTGGTTCTTTCCGATGATGACGTTGCTCAGAGATGCGCCGTCCTTCAGGATGAACACGGCGTTGTCATCACCTGTATTCGGTTAGCTCTGTTTGTCTGGATCTCGTTTTCCTATGGACATACCAGTGTCCTCATCACTGTCGCAGGCACGACCACGGTCGTACTCGCGGTTGCCCAGGTCGACTTTGCCAGAGATCTCACTAGGAGAAGGCAGAGAGACAATATTACCCACGCGAGAGGGGATGTTGAGAGTCTGAGCACTGGCAATGCCAATGAGACCGAGGAGGATAGCGCTGGAGTGCATTTTGTTCGATTGATGGTTGATGCTGGACAATTGATGAGATCGAGGTTCGACAAGGAGCCTTTTATACCTTTGGAGCTCTAATTGCTCTAACAAGACAGGACTTACTCCGTACTGTTTCAGTCACATACACTCCGGCTGCAAGACGCCTCAATATCCATGAAGGAAGTCCATGACCTCTGACTGGATGGAATTACCCCACGACTCCTACAAGATAATGCAGGGCTTGGGTCATAATTCGGGCCGGATATCGACCTTCCGCAGGAACATAAGACATTTTCTAACACCTTATTTTCCGTCTTGGCGCTTCATTGTGTCATGTAGCCAATACCAAAGCATGGTTATATTGAAAATGCTAAAAGCCAAGATGCCAAGATTCGAGAGCTTTTGGCATTGTGGCTATGTCTGCAAGCTTGAAACTCCCGCATTTACAAGATCCACCAACCAAAAAATTGTTGAGCCTCTGGCAAGTTTTGCATGGATACTATAGGTGCTTAATCTTGGGACTGGAAAGGAGGAAACTGACTGCATTTAGAGGGTGAATCTAGGGAGAAGCCATGAAGATATGCCGGAACTAGTCCTATTTATGTATACTAGTATACGTATGTACGTACCTAGGTAGCTAACTAGAGCTAGATTGATTTTAAAGTGGACTACACCGCACTGTGGGGCCGGGATTAATTCCATTTTAGGGACTAATATGGTCTAATATGGACGAAGTGTCAGTCCTCCGTATGGAGCACATAGATCCCCCTGACTCTGTACGAGTAGAATCAGAGAGAGCGGCCACGGGGAAGTCGAAGTGTCACAGCTCAGAGACAGCTCCGAGTCAGATCAGAGTCAGCCCAGAGGAAGCTCTGCCGGAAAATTACTCGAATCTGACTTGGCCATTGAAACGGCCAAGTAGCCAAATAGGCAAGTTCCAGGTAGATCCATGGATATCTCATTTTGAACATGAGATGCTAAGAGCCGTGATTGTGTGCTATCATAGCTATAATGGGAAACAATTTCAAGCCCTTCGCAATCACATAGATGCATGTACTTAGTATAGACTACCTGGTAGACATCTATACCCCGATCAATCCTTATAGTCCTTACCCAGAAACCGAGAAAGTCCAATCCCTCGGAAACAAACCATACTGCACATCATCCCTATCCCGGAAGATATCATCATAATGCGGAATACAAGTCTGCGGGTCCTCAGCCTGGACATAGTACCTATCCCCCAACGCCTTAAACACCGGATCATTCCACATCTTGGCCATCCACGCCAGCACATCAGGCCCAGCCCCATCTAGCGAAAGGCCGTAAGAGCGGAACCGCTGCATCCGAAAATCAGCCGGTGCTCCGATTATTTCTAAATTTTTGTTGGGAAAAAGGGAGAAAGAAACCCACCCAAAGAACCGGCCAGAAGAACGCATCTGCAATACTAAACCCACCAAACAAAAACCCTTCATCAACCTCCCCCAGCTGCCCAAGCCGCTCTGCCGTCGCCTTCCGCGCCGAATCCCAGATCCGCAGCATACGAGCTATCTCCGCGGCCGCGCCATCTGGGATCGGCACGTTGCCCGTGTACCTGGCGAGGAAGTTTGTGTGGAAGGTATTGCGCAGGACTGGGAAGCCGGAATGCATTTGGGCTGCGGCGCTGCGGGCTAGAGCGCGCAGGTGGCGGTCTTGAGGCCAGAGGGGGAGGGTTGGGTTTGATTCAGCGAGGAATTCGCAGATGGCGAGGGAGTCTGTTACTGTTGTTGAGGGGAGGGAGTGGCATTGGAGGATTGGGACTAGGCCTGTTGGGGAACAGGCTTTTATCTGTTTGTTTTGTCGTGAGTGAGTTTATACTTGGCTGGGGTTGTGTTCAGGATGTAGGTATATACCTCGGAGACCTGTATGAATTGGCGTGTATGGGGAATCTGGAAGTATTCTAGTACTGCCTCGACGCGTGCTGTCCAGCCTATTTGAAGAGGGCTTGTTAGTTCTGGTGTATGGTTTGTTGCATGTTGCTTACTGGAGTAGCGGGTGTGTAGCCCGATGAGGTGGTAGTCTGGTTCCGGGACAGTCATCATATATGTAGAAATGAAGTGAGGTGGATGAAGCCAATATTGGAATAGACGTGAGTCCGGGAGAACTTCCAAGTTATATACCCGTGGATATTGCACGCGGGCCCCTCGGGGGGCGCGGGGTATAGTTATGAGTCAGTATAGTCATGAGTCACATAAGCTTTGATGTCGGTGGAGACAAGCCCGTTGTTTTATATCCAGATTGTCTTGAGATTCGAACCTTTCTGATTGATGCTAGTCATAATGCTATGGATCAAATGCCACACCGGCGCCATGCAAGAAGATAACAATGAGATCGAAAAAGATAGAAAAAGAAACTCCGAAAAAGATATGAGAGTGGGATAGCCTGCAATGACTCCTAACACGGAAGTCAAGATAAGAAATACATCATTAAACGGAAAGCAAGGGCCCATCATATGTATATGACACGACATTCAGAAGATGGACAAGGAGAGAGAACAAGGGCACCCGGGGAAATAGAGAGCGGGAAAGCAAGTAACAATGCACCAGGCAAAGGAAACACAACGCGATCGCAAGGATGCTAATAATAGGAAATCGTCAAATGAATTGAGTCGTCTCTTCATCAGAGTTCACAATTCGCGCCCAGTAAAGGGCGATGCAGGAGATGCACCGAAGTAAAACAAGAACAGATGCTGGTATTAAAAGGCGTAGCGTATAGGCGAGAGAAAGCTTAAAGCCCCTTGAAAAATGGACTCGCCTCGATTATATCTTCATCATCGCAGGCGAAATCCCATCCCACAATGCGAGGGTCCACGCTGGCACAGATGAGCTTCCGTGCGTCAAACTGGAGCTTGAACACTCTCGCAGCTGTTGAGGACCCTTGAGGTCGACGCTGATGGCCATGGTGGTGATGGTGGTGAGCAGGAGGTGGATTGAATGGCAGGGAATTGATAACCAGAGGAGGCACAAATTGTGGGTTGGCACGACCAGCGTGGGGGTTGACATTAGCATTTTGCCCAAGTGCCGCCAAAGCCTGCGCTGCTTGCAAGTGTTGAGCTTGGGCCGCAACAGTGGTTCGTGCCACTTGGCTGAGGTTCGCACGAGCGGAATTGGCGATGGCATCACTGTGTCGCAGTTGATGATCCGTGATCCACCTGTTATCACGGTCTTTGTGCCAGATTAAGATTGACTCGTCGTACGAACCGGAAACGATACGGGCCCAGCTACTACCTCCCCACCAGGTGGGATTTTCGCTCCCAGAGCGGGGATATCGCGAGGGTCCCGTGATCCAGCAGTGTTCGGTTGGTAGCCATTGCGGCGTTGCTCCCGATGACCCATGTCGACGTCCAATCCGGCCTCTTGTGCGGCGAAGAACGCAGCTTCACATGCTCGCGCTTCTCCGCGCAAGGTTTCATCGGCTCCCGGAGCATCACCAAACCCTGCTTGAAGGGTGCGAACGAGATTACTATGAGCTCGCAGACACGCCACCTCAGCTCCGGTGGCATGATCGTAGATGCGAACAGAGTTATCATTGCTGCCACTGATGATTCTTCGGCTGTCGAACTCAACACATGCGATGCCTTTCTCGTGGCCCAGCAAGGTCTTCGAGCAAGCACCAGTGCGGATGTTCCAGACCTTGATCACTCGATCTCCAGACGCCGTCACAATATCATCACCATGGATCTGCATCGCATTCACGGCGGCTCCATGTCCTTCCACGGTCATAAGCAAGGTGAAAGGCTCCAGGGCTTTGTATTGCCCACGCGCAATTCCAGCTTCAAGAGCGTTCGGTGCAACCGCGTTCAGATCTACTATCCACGTAGGATACGTGGCACCTGATCCATGGCAGACACGCGGATAATCCTTGCTGTTCGGCAGAAGATCCCGGCGGTTCCATACCTTCACAGTTCGGTCTTTGGAACATGTTACAAGGTAACGATGGTCGAATTTGAGATTGAGCACGGAGTCAGTATGCGCTTGTTCAATTTGATGGATCTTTTCCCCAGTGGAGAACTTCCATACAATGACGGACTTGTCGCTGCTGCCGGAAATGATGATGTTTTCCTCCGGCCGAGGATCAAATTGCAGGCAAAGGACAGACTTGATATGTCCCACCAGCGGGGGATGCCACAGTCGTTTGGTATCCAGGTTCCAGACTCGCACAGTCTTGTCTCGGCTCCCACTGACTAGCCACCGGCCTTCGAACTGGATCGCATATACGCATTCCCGATGGGCTTCTTCTGGGTGGGAGGGGTCAGGAAGTTGGAAATTGGTGTATCGGCCTTGATGCCAATTTGCTTCGAGCCGCCTGCGTTGCTTGTAGATATGAAAATAGTTGACTTTAGCGTTTCCATCGGTATCCCGAATGAGAAGATGCGAGCGTAGAGGTGGGTAGAGTGGCGAAGGAGATTGGGAAACATTTGTTGGCAGAGTGAACTCCGGGTCGTCAGTTGATGAAGGTGCAGCTTGATCGTCATCATCAGTCATGTAGTGATCACCTTCACTGTCGGCCACCGGGGGCTCGGGACCAAACACGGTCGGCTTTTGCTTTTCACCGCTTCGTGAATCGAGCCAGGTAGACGGCACGCGCTTTTTCTGCTTAGGTTCCCCGAGATCTGGTTCCGAGTGTCGTAGGCGGGATTTCCGAGTCTGGGGCGACATGGCCTCGGAATGTTCTTGTTCAAACGCACGAATCGCGCTCGCGTCCATGTCCCAACCTTCATGGATGTAGTGGAATTTCCACAGACCTGAGTCAAGGATACGTTCACGCCATGAACGAGACGCAAGCGAGGCATTCAGAAGCGTCCGAGCGTCGAGGTAGGTGAAGATCTCCCATGTGACTTCCGGGGGAAGCCTGACACATGGGTCAATATGGAGGATGGGGTTAAGTCGATCAACTACTGCGGCGATGCTGGAGGTTCGAAGAGACCGAAGAAGGCTGTATGCAAGCTCTGGAGGTGGGAAACCCTGGGTTAGCAAGGAAAATTCGCGAAGTGACAAGCAAAAGCGGCCAATGCTTCGCGCTCGTAGCGATTACCACAGGGACCAAGGGATGGGGATATCTTACCAGCTCTGCCGGCCTCGGATTGGGCGAGCACCCAATTTGGAAGCGCCATGACATTGTCCGATCCGAGATCTTTGTCGGCCTGGCTTCGAGTATCATCCGAGTAGCCTTCATCTAGCTTAAAGGAGGGCGACAGAGAAAGCGCCGGGAACTCGGGGACGGTAGTTGTCTGCAATTGTAGTGTAGGGGAGATTCGAGTATCGGGAGCATCAGGAGCGTCGGGCAAGGGCTCACCCTCCATTGATGCGGGTTTTCAGAGGGGTCTGCGCCGAGTTGATGAGTCGAACGCCGAAATCAATGGCGTTGCGCGATGGGTGCGAAATCCCGCAATAACTTTCCGCGAAGAGAATATAGACAATTAATGAATGAGGTAGGGTCCTTTGCAAGAGAGTTGGGCAAATGAAGGAGGTTGAGTAGATGGGTTGGCATCGGTGCATGTCACGTCACGTTTGGACGAGGCAAGGCCCACCCTGAAGATTGATAGAGCACAATTATCGCGATCTCCAGTCGCATGAAAAGGAAACGGGGAAATTCAATTCTTTCGAATTGTAAAGAAAAGAAAAGAAAGGAGAATTTTAATCTACATGCAGAGTCACCTTCAAGAGTCTTTTACCACTCGAAGTAATAATAAATATAGTTGATTATGTACATATATAGGCGCGCATGGAAAGGGAGTTCCTGTGAGTCACGTGGTTGGAGTATATAGGGCTGTAGCAAAACACCTGGGCATATATGTACCTACCTAGGTAGGTACTGAGTTACTTACCTAGTACCTAAGGTACATGTATGTACTTCACGAGAAAAGCAGGTATTGACAAAGACGAGACTATCAGCGGTTCTAAGAGAACCGGGAGGGGCTGATTCCCCAATGTGTCGTATAGTCTTTGTATGGCCGTAGAAGTATGTTGGGGAGCAACTCATAGCATCTGGCCTGTTCCATTAGATCCAGATTCCCCTTCTGCACGGCTAGACCATAGCTACGTATGTATGGTTAGAGGAGATACCCAATGTCTACATAAGTTTGGGAAATGGATAGCACTAATTGCATTCTGCAAATGGGTGCTAGTATAGCTGTTACGGAGGGAACCGATAAATCCCAAGTGCTGTCTTATAATCGCACAGACCATTTCTAGGCGCTAAGAGCAGAGATAACGCTCTAGAGCAGAAAGACTTCATAGTAAGTATAGCTGTATCTTCCTTCAAATGTTCCAAGGTTATCTTGTGCAGTGAATGTACCTTTTGTATGTGGAACCCCTATAAAAGGTACATACTATTGTCCTATGTAAATCGCATTACGCTGGGATACTCCAGGGCTCCAGCATGCTCTCTCTCTTTTCCCTCTATATTGTATTCCTCCCCATGCCCCCGGCCTGGGCTGCCCTAGCCCTGGTGCCTCCAGGGCTCCAGGGCTCCAGGGCTTCCAAGGTGGATGACAAGCAAGAACTGCCCCTCTCCACATCACACCGCCCCATAAAACACACGCTAAACCCTTTGAGGCAACTGGACAGACTCCTTCGGCTCACCCTCTCTCCAAGGATCCTATTCCTCTGTTTCATCAGAACTTTCGTTGTGCTTGCTCTTGTCATTTTTGGTTCTTGGCCTCCTTCTAAGTGCCGAGCCCGTCTTGCTGTAGCTTCGCTTATACTATCACTCCGTGCGCCCCCTTTTTTCTCTCGACGTCGATTGTCCTCCGTCGAGTCCTAGTGACTGGCCCTTTCGCAAAGGTGTTCCTCCGAACTCTCCTTTATCTGATTTGACTCGCCTGCCCGGCTGCAGCGGTCATCTAAACATTTGAATCCCCACACCCCGTCGATTGGGGTTGGCTGCAGGTCGGAATATATTCCTCGAGCCCCTCCTTTTCCTCCAGGAAGTGACAGTGTATCGTATTTGACACCCGCGCTATCGGTTCAAACAAATATATCTATATTTATCACCTGTTGTCTCTGACGCTCGAGAGCGCTTCCCCGGGAAACGCATTTAAATCGATCACGCCTGCGACCGAGTACCGATCGGATCGCTGTTGCCCCCCGGAATTCCGAGCGAAACTCTTGATTGACACTTCCCTGCGCCGCGCAGCTCACACCCAACCGGGGAACTCATGATCGTCATCTCTCTATCTCCGACGCTTGTCGATCCCTCCGAACCTATCCCTCTAGGGTCTGCTGTGCAGATTTAAGTTGAGCCTGGCTGGTCTAACTCATCTATATCTGGACCTCGAGGAAATTCGATATGATTGACTCTTCAACCATGAGCGGCGCTCCGGTGGCCGAGGATAACATTATCAATCGCCGCGGTGGAGAATCGATCTATCAGAGCTGCGTCAATTTGAAGAGGCGGCTATCCGAAGTTCCCAACTTCGAGTCATACCTGCAAGAGATGGATGATGATGATCGCATGAGAGGAAATACAGATCCGGTGGCTTCCTTGTGGAATTGCCTCAGAAATGGCTATCCGCTGTTGAGCATTTATAATGCATCTGGTCCCGATGAGCCGCTAGAAATTGATCCTGGCAAGGTAACTGAGGCGAAGCGCCCAAAAGCGGCAACCTTCAAATTCCTACAGGCCTGTTTACAAGACCTGGCATTCCCTCAGCAGGATTGCTTTTTGATCACCGACCTTTACGGCGAGAGCACCACCGGCTTCATCAAAGTGATCAAAATGGTCAACCGCGTGGTGGACATTCTCGAAATGCAAGGTCAATTAAAGCAATCTGAAGTTCTAGAGGCTCCCGCGAAGGCCAATGTGAAGCTTACCAAGCGGGAGCATATTCTAAAGGAACTTCTGGAAACGGAGCGTGACTATGTTCATCACCTGCAGAATCTCCAAGCCCTCAAGAAGGAACTGGAAGAGACGGGTGCTTTGACAGGTGATGCGAGCCATCAGATTTTCCTCAACTTAAACAACCTACTAGACTTTGCCCAACGGTTCCTGATTCGCATGGAACAGCACTACGCCTTGCCAGAAGAAATGCAGAACTGGGGTGAGCTTTTCTTCCAGCATGAAGATGCTTTTCGGCAGTATGAGCCTTTCATTGCCAACCAGATGCGTTGTGACGAAGCTTGTATGAAGGAATGGGATAAAATCCAAAGTGCGCCACGCCACATAGATCTGCAACAAATGGTCGCTCAGCCGAAAACGCTCAATGGATTCTTTGTGAAACCCTTCCAGCGTTTGACTCGATACCCGCTGATGCTCTTGGTAAGCTTGCTGAATGCTGGGTTCAAGATCAATGAGCTAATATGGCTGTACCTTCACAGGAGCTACGCAAACAATTAGAAGACGAGAAGCTCCAGGCCGATATCACACATGCAGTCGACTGTATTCAGAATGTGCTGGACTTTGCTAACGAGGCGATCCACAAAGAACATTTGGCTGCGGCGGTAGTTGATCTATCCGAGCGCGTGGATGACTGGAAAGCATTGAAGATGGAGTCATTTGGAGATCTCCTTCGATTTGGCACTTTCCAGGTTGTCAAGGGAGATAGTGGAAAGGATAGCGAGAGAGAGGTACGTGGTCTTACCTTCTGCGTCTTACGCTTTCTTGTTCCCCGAAATGGAACATCACTAACATGGCCCCCTAGTACCATATCTATCTCTTCGAGCGAATACTTCTCTGTTGCAAAGATATCAACCCCAACAAGCAAAAGTCAAAGCTTATGATGCAGAAAGATAAACCGTCTTTGACTGCGAAGGGAAAGGCTCGTCTTCAACTGAAGGGTCGAATCTACATGGCCAACGTCACAGATATCGTTTGTCTTCAAAAGCCCGGTAAGCAATACTCTTGGCTTGTTAGGTTAAGAAATATGCCTCTAATCCGATTCCAACAGGACTCTACCGTATTCAGATTTTCTGGAAAGGGGACCCTGGTGTCGTCGACAATTTTATTATCCGATATGCAAATGAAGACACCATGCGAAATTGGTACAAGGACATTGACACCCAACGGGCGATCCAAGCGGAGCGTCGCACTTTGCGCAATACTGGTACATCCGACAGCGAGTTCACGTACATGGAGAACATGGCGAACATGCCAAACCCATATCAACAAGAGTATGATACCGATGACGCCAACAGCAAAGATCCGTATCATTCCGAATTCCCTATGAGCCGAAATGCCTCCAGTACTAGTCTGAGAACCCGATCTGCCACCGGTAGCAGCGCCACCTCTGTTCCTCACCCCAACGCTCGACCGCGCTATGCGGGAACTGATCCAACGCTTTCGGTGCACACTCAGTTCTCCGGCAGCGGAAGCATGTCCCCTGGTGATCGAAACACGAGCTCCTACTTTTCCCCCACGGCGGAGACTCCTTCCACGAGGTCGAGTTCTCAATCCGCAGGCTTCTCCTTCAGTCGTCAGAACACAAATTCCACCACTCCATCGTCCGTGTGGAATGAGGATTCCCTTCGCTACACAGCACCAGCGTTGTCTCGTGTAACATCACGAGAAGGGTCAACCTCTGGCGGATATTTCCCACCTCAGCCAACTGGAAGAGGTGCTCAGCGCCCGTCGTTGCCTCCACTCTCGGGCCCCCAGGCTCACTCCGCAAATGGCATGACCCAGCGGATGCGGTCGGCTAGTAGCCCTGATATTCACCATCACAATAACAATCCCGAGTCACGGCGTTATATGGGAGTGCACACTATGCAGACGGTCGACAATGTCCCCGTGCCACCGATTCCTGCGCACATGGCCAACATGAAAGCTCCCGTCAGCCGCAGCCAGAACGGTTCGCCCACCAACACCCAGCTCCCCATCCGTACCCAGCCCCCACTCCACACCACGCATTTCAACGAGCCGGAATATAACGATACCCGCCACTCTGGGCAGATCTCCGACCATGCCACATCGCCCCTGACCCAGGAGCCGGAGGAAGGAGACTACATGCCCACTCAACTCAAGGCCAAGGTGAACTTTGACGACAACTATGTCACGCTAGTAATTGCGACCAACATTTTGTTCCGTTCATTGACGGACCGCGTGGATGCCAAACTAGCTCGGTTCACCGATCGATCCATCGGAAGCAAAACCGTTCGACTGCGCTACCGCGACGAAGACGGTGATTTCGTCACGATTGATAGCGACGAGGCGGTCCAGCTTGCTTTCATGGAGTGGCGGGAACAACATCGTGATATGCTCGCCAAGGGCTTGGTGGGAGAGATTCAACTCTACTGCCAGGTGGTCGATTAGATTATTCGTTTTCTTTGCTTTCCCGCTCATTCTTGACTTAATACCTCCCTTGATTCCCCCCCTGCGAGGATCGCATCGATCCCCGTCTTCTCAACGCTTTGCATCGCCTTGGCGCTCGTTCTTCCCATCCTGACCCTCATTGTTCCAACTGGATTGGCTTGAAACTGTTGAGCAGCCGTTCTCGGGGAGAGATACTTCTCTCTATCTCCCCTTCTTTGTGACTTTCAGCGAGCCATGTGGCAAACATGTAGTTGGACTGTGGCGTCTCCGTGCGAGCATCTAATGATTTGTTTACGGCATGAATGATGTCCTGGTGACGAGGTGAAGGGAGTGTCTAAAAAGACGTCCCTGCATTGTTTTGAATTTGCGTTCCCATTTGGATTCTCTTTTTACTGATCTAGTCAATGTCCACGAACGTACGAAGCTTCTATATGATGTATATGCCTATTATGTTCTGGGGTCTTCATGGAATTATACAAAGACCTTTTCCCAATTCGTATCCACTTGCCTATCGGATCGGGATGCCGTCGGATCGATAATTCTTGGCAGGGCCAGATCTGCTATAGGCTATAGCTATAGCTTCATAGCAGTATATCTACATGTATAGCTCTTACTGTATGTACTTCTAAACCTCTACCTATGTAGCCGGCAATATCGGCTATAGTTTAGAGAGATCAGCAAAATCCTGTTTATAAAATACCCCATGCGCTATTAATGTGTTGGAGGCGGAGCGCCTGGTGGTCCTGACGCCCGAGGGAATTAGGAAAAGAGCAGAGGTCGGTGATTTCGTCGAATCGTCGCCCAGTATTTTGACTGTCAGTTTTTTGAAGAGAAAACCGGCTCGGTGTAAACGTGTTTTTATTTATTTTTTTCTTTACTTTGCCCCCTTCCCACTTCCTAAAATCTCTACTCTTTTCATAAAAGAGCAACATTGAAGCATTTTATACAAAAAGCAAAGACTCGCCAAGAATGTCGTTCTCCGGCCGCCGCCTAAGCATCCTGCGCCCCTCTGGAGATCGCCGGTTATCGACCACCAAGGATCTGACGGACAATGGTGCGTATACAATATCACATTTCTATTGACTTTCCTAACTGTTAAACCCTTCAGAACTCCGATCAGAGACCCATCGGCAATTTCGAGCCGCTCACGAAGGCCACCGACCCCATGCCGGTCTTGACGCTTCTCGTGCCTCCACCGGTGTCGTCTGGTGCACAGAGCGAGCCTCCGAGCATGGCTACGCTGAGGATCCCACCGGCTGGGCCAACCTAGGCCAGGGAGCCCCCGAGGCCGACGACGAGATCGAGGGAAGTTTCCCTCGCCCGACCTCCATTCCCATCACCTCTGCTGCTCGGGAATATGGCCCGACCGCCGGTATCAAGCCATTGCGTGCCGCTGTCGCTCGTCTGTACAACGAGCACTACCGCCAGGGCAAGGAGAGCCAGTATACCTGGGAGAATGTCTGCATTGTTCCCGGTGGTCGCGCCGGCCTGATTCGCATTGCTGCCATCCTGGGCAACTCGTACCTGTCCTTCCCCATCCCCGATTACTCTGCGTACTCGGAGATGTTGACTCTGTTCAAGAACGTACGTTATCGGAAGAGCTGAGCTGGGGTGTGGTGTTCCCGTTTACTGATTCTCCTGCAGATTGCTCCCATCCCCCTCCCCCTCTCAAAGGATGACCACTACCACATCCACCCCAACAAGATCGCCGAGGAAATCGCCCGTGGCACCCAAGTGCTTCTGACTTCCAACCCCCGTAACCCCACCGGCCATTTCGTGCCGCAAGACGAGCTAGCAGAGATCCAGGACCTCTGCCGTGACCGCGCGACCCTCATCCTGGACGAGTTCTACGGCGGATACAACTACACAACGGGCTGCGACGGATCGACGATCAGCGGTGCCGCGAACGTGGTCGACGTCAACAAGGATGGTACGATATCCACCAGAACCTAATTTCGTATACCAAACTAACCCGAACCACAGACGTCCTCCTGATCGACGGACTCACAAAGCGCTTCCGTCTTCCCGGCTGGCGAATTGCGTGGGTAGTCGGTCCCAAAGACTTCGTCGACGCCCTCGGCTCCGCAGGCTCGTACCTGGACGGCGGCGCAAACGTGCCGTTCCAAGAAGCCGCGATCCCGATGCTAGAGCCGTCGCTTGTGCGCACCGAGATGAAGGCGCTGCAGAGCCACTTCATGGAGAAGCGCGACTACGTGCTAGGCCGTCTCTACGATATCGGCTTCCGTGTCCAGGACGTCCCTGGCGCGACCTTCTATATCTGGCTTGATCTCACTTCGCTCGACCCGCCCCTGCCGGAGCAGGCTAACATCTCTGACGGCCTGAACTTCTTCAATGCCCTGCTGAGCGAGAAGGTCATTGTTGTCCCTGGTATCTTCTTCGACTTGAACCCGGCGAAGCGTCGTGATCTCTTCGACAGCCCGTGTCACCACTTCGTCCGTCTGAGCTACGGGCCTAGGATGGATGTGTTGAAGATGGGTCTTGATGGTATTGAGCGTGTTGTTAACCGTGCGCGTGAGATGGCTGTGACGAAGTGGGAGGATGAGGTTGCTGTTTCGGATGATTAGGCTTTTCACTCTTGATACTTGGGGCATTTGGTCTGGTCCTAACTTTGATTGTTGTCAGGCTCTGGTCGGCGTCTTGGCTGAGAATAGCGTAATAAATGCATTATCTCATTTTTTAAGATTATTTGGCTTGCTAGCTACGGTAGCTGAGAAGAGGTGTCTTATAGCAAGCAGTAGGAAGGCTTCGAAATGAGGGAGAGCAGTACTTGGAAGTGATAGAAGTCCATATAATCAATTGTATTAAAAAATAAGTTTACGAAGTCCGAAACGAAAGCCCTGGAGATTTACTGTCATCTTGGAAATCCCCAACCGACCCGATATTATAAATCAATAGAAAGGAAATGTGACAGTGCCACTCACATATACATGCAACAAAGGCAGCTTCTTCAGTTCTCTGGCTGCCATTAGCCCAAGATATTCCGCTCCCGGGAAAACATAAACAGCATAGCAAGGGACAAAGAAGAACCCAACCAGCCGTCGTTGGGTATTATACTTGCTGTAGTAAGGGGAGGGATGCGGTTTCTGAATAGATTTTGTCAACTGCTTTGCCAGTACCGCGCCGAAGGTCGGAAGGTTTCCTTGCCCAAGTCATCCCGATGGCCAAGCTCAGCCGCTGCAAATAATGGAACTAAGGGTGTTAATTAGGTGGTTTCACGGAGCGAGTGGTCATTCGGGGGAATGTGAGTCTGGCTGGCAGCAAGTTGGCATATGGAGTTTGTCTTTCGATCTGAGGGAACGACGTGGTGGGCAGGCACGAGCCCTGAACACATCCTCACAGAATGTATATTTGCCGAAAATGCGTCGTTAAGGATTGCTATTGTAAGTATAAGGACAATGGCGTCGAGGATAGCTTGTTTGGCTTCAGATACTAGGAAACCTTTTTCTTTTAGAAGTGGTAGCTTGGCGCAAAACAGAGCCTTGCAATCACTGACCTGTTACCCTCAAGTTCTGTTAACTCACGTCATTGATATCTTCCAAGGTTGGTAACTCCTCGCGTGAAGACTTTGCCCCCACAACTTTGTGGTAGAGCTGGCATTATTGCCCCCAGTTCTCAATGTAAGCTGCTGGGCTCCTTAATCATAGTCGTCGAGTAATCACTCGAGAAAAACCATATCGTCTTCCTTCTGTTCTGCAACAAGGAACCGGTGAGGATCTTCCCTTAGATATTAACAGTGCCTGTTGAATTAGTCTCATATCAGGATAAAAGCTCATATCCGTCATTATCTGGCCCACGGTCTTTTGATTTTATCAATGTTGTTCTTGGTTGAAGTAGCATGTCGTTTTCGGACTGAAACATATACTAGCGTCGACAGGCAATCTCCGGGGCCATTGTAGATAAAGCTGGTTTCCATGCGCTCCAGGCATGTGCAAGGCAGACTTAACTGAAGGTCGTTTGCAAGCTGCATCTATATCGAGACCATACCATATACAACATACAATATAGTAGAGGAAAGAGGGTGCTCCCAGGTAAGAGGGAAGGTCCAGCCGGTCCACGGGTCCACACCTTGAACTTTCAATGTTTGTAATATTTGTACTCCGTACAAACATAAGAGACCTTCGTCCAGTCAACCTGTCCAGGCTCGGGTGCTGATCGGATGCTGACTTCGGGCCGGGGCCCGACTTCAGGTTGGATCCCGGGAAGTGAGCCAATCAGCTTGTTTAATGTGGACTGTGTTCCGTGGGACTGCCCGAGAGTGTCAATTTTACAATTTTACTTTTTTACTCGACGTGAATGTTCGGTATTGTTACGAAGTACAGCTCCAAGATACACATGAAATGGTCCCAACACAATCCTCAGTACTAATGTTTGCAAAAAGCAACTCCACTCCCTGACTCTGTTAGATCATTGTCTATAGAAACAGACTCACTCATTCCAAATAGCAGCATTCGATCTCTGATACATGCAAGAATATGCGGTTGTTTAATAGCCATAGGTCCCAATTTCTCTCTCCGCTTCAAACCATTTGATGCCTTGGCACGCGGATTCGCCTATATGTTATAGAGTCATTTCCCTTCAGGGCTGTGTACTTGTCTGACTAGATCTCGCGTGAGTACACTTTGGCAGTAACATACGCCCGTGAACCTCAATAATGTGTTTTTGGTATACTCTTCTCTTCATTCACTAGCCTCGAATTCAACAACCCTGGTCGGCTGGCAGTTCGCAGATGATACCCGCTCCACGTGGGACATTCTGTGGGCATGTTTTTCAACCATTCTCGCCTGCACATGGACAGTCCTTCACATGGACGTTGGGCCCTGGAATCAATCAGACTGGGCCCGGCTCTGGCTCTATAATATCCTTATCCCGGAGAGAATAGCCGGATCAGCTGTTGCAGGATTTTTCGCAGCCAGAGGCTTGAGAGCTACATGCAATAGAACGCAGGTAGCAAAGGAATTTGAAATATCGATGGCCAAGATATGGCTTTCGGTCCGGACCAGGTCGATGGGACATTCTCCTACCGACACTGAATTGCAGCCTCTGAACACGGATTGGGCACTGCTTCTGCCTTATAATGGGTGGAATAGCTCTGCAGACACGGGATGAGTGGATATACAGTGTTGGATGGGAAGATATTCATCTGCGTATACAAGATGGAGTCATCCGATGTTCTGATATTAGAGATCGAGATATTGAAGATCGCTCGAAAGCGGATTGGTTCTCAGAGGGCTTCACCGATTTTCAGAGCACTTGGTTTCTCGTCGATGTTATAGCTAGATGGGTACACCACCTTCCAGTATCACCGATCGAGCTCACTACCGTTGCTTATGTGCTATGCGGCATTCTCACATATGGCGGAATTCGGGTGGAACTTTATATTCCCTAGCGAAGCAGAACAGACAAGTTGGCGTACGTTTACTGTTGTTTCGGTTGCTTCGATCTTCATCTACTGTTTATTAATGACGACGCAAGACGTCTGCATACGATTAAGGTGGAAGGAGATGCTCCCGTCATTTTTGATAGGCTTCGATTCCCATGAGAACTTATGGCGGCTCTTCAAAGACACCGTCTTGACCATTTCTATGGCGGTATATTTAATTTCGCAGTTTGACATTGTGGCTCTCGTTTTCTCATCCTTGAGATTGCTTCCGGAGGGGTCTTACAGGGCTATTCAGTGGGCGACGTCTATACCGCATTTTTAAAGACATGTGGACTTATGCCGCAGAAAACAGCGACCTCTTAGTGTACAGACTAGGATTTTCAGCGAGGTAATAAGGGCACTCAGCATCACGGGCTTGGTGTCTGGTGAACGACTGCGACACATAAAAAAGAAAGACTCATCTTAAATCCGAATATATAAAAACGAGCTATTTTAGCCCTAGTGACTGGAAAGTACATACGGAGTACGTATGGCGAGTCATGCAATGCAAATTCGAAAGTCCCACTATTACCCATGGAAGACAGTAAAGGCCAGTATACCTAAACCCAAGTGCATCCACATACTGTATCTCAAACCAAGGAAATGCACATCCATACTCCGTACTGCGTACTCCAAGCAAAGATAGCAAGCCACGCTATCGAATGTGCTCCATCCCACGTTAGTTGCAGCAAGGCGTGCATGCGTACCCGACGGCCGAGACGGCCCTACAGAATCCACGCCATTGCCGTAGAAAACGTCATGCCTGCGAATGAGCAAGGATCTTTCCTAAGAAGATGCCGTTTTACAACGTATATTGTATGTTGTACATCAGATGACAAGGGGACTGGAAAGAAGCCAAGCCCACCAGGCGCTCATCCTTCCTCGTCCTTAGGATCCACCGGTTGAAAGTAACATGAGACGGCGATTGCACAGAATCGAGACCGATGTTCTCCCGTTAGGGGAAGCCCCTCACAGAAGGGAAAATGGTGGAATTTTGGGTTTTGTTTTTGCGGGGGAATTAAGTGTCATTTACTAGGTATTCCTGATAGCTCCTTCCATATTTGCGTGCTATTACATATTTAGACAGCCCGATGTCTGATACGGCAAGAGCAACCCGGGCTTCCAGTAAGGAGACGTACCTTCTAAGGGAAATCCCAGCCTTGGAAGGTTCCAAGGTTCCAACCTTTGCTGTCAGCTGTGATAGGGGCTTGCGGTAAGTTTTTTGAATTTGATCACATTCTTCTCTATCTTCGCGCTGTTGGTCTCCAACATTCGGTTTCTAACTTCGAAGTCAAAATGTCTGCAAGGGGTCAATTGGTGGCTCACCTCCAGGGCTTTACATTCTGGTTGGTAAGCTATCATTAGTGCTGATAGCAAATCCCGAGTGTTGACCGACATTCGACTAGAACAACCTTGGAAGGTACCTAGGTAATGCAATATGCGAGGAAGTTATTCCCGGCCTGCTGATTCTATGTTATACTGGGATATCATCATAGATCATCGGTTCTCGTATACTTCATACAAAACACTTTGGGGGGGTAAAAAATACTCTCCCTTCTTGGTGAGGGGAAGCTCCGGAGTTAATAGCCTGCCGAAACACAGCCCTAGCTTCCTAGCTTGCTTAGGTCCAGAGTGGGAGAGTGGGGGGGATATGTGCGATATATGTAGCAGCCTGATGAGCTTCTCCCATTAGTGCGTCGCCATGCGCGCGCCGGAGATTAATTTAGTGGCTTTTTGCGACAGGATATTTATTTTGGAGCTGGATGGTATTATTTTTTTATGTACAACATATAACATATCTCTCGGCACTTCACATGGTATAGGTGATCGACAAGAGATATTTCCGATCCGTTAATGCACAGTGTTGTACGAAGTACGGAGTACGGAGTATAGAGTACATAGATAAATCTCAGTTTCATTTTCATTCTCATGAATTGTACAAGGTATACTAACATTAATAACATCTACCTCGTATACCATTACCCTACAAATACCATTAGCGGCTTAGCCAGCAAATCAGCTCAACATCATATCTCTCCATAAACAAAAATGCGGGGTAGTCAGAGCTTCTAAGATCATCGCCGAGGAGAAAGGAAGACAAATTAAATAAAAAGGAAGAAAAAGAGAAAGAGAAAGACACATTCGAACTCTAACCTTCTCAAAAACCATTGTCCTTGCGTGATACCCATGCAGCTTCAAACAGTTTTTGAACAGCTTCGCCGTTTCTCTGCGCATTTTTGCTTATTCCCAACAATATCCAAATGTGATATGGCCCCCAACAGAGGATCCTATTCGGTCATCCACGCCAACACTAGTCTGCGCACGAGAACAAAGGATCCGAATACCAGGCTGTTGGGTGTATTTGACTGACGCCTCATTCCTCTCGTGCATGCAAGCACACCGGTTTTTCAATTTTCTCCGGGTCAAGCTCAGCCGCGTCCTGCGCAACTTCGTAATATGGTAAATATGCATATGTGCCTCAAGTAGAGCATGCATGCTGTGTCGTACCTACCTGATCAACATACGCATATATTGTAGCCGAGCGATTACCGATTACCTAGGCAAATCTAGCGTGCATCTACTCCGTAGTTAGGGCGAGGTCGGCGATAGGTGCAGTTTATCTCTTAGGGGCGGATCGGCAACTTTGGCGACTTCTTTTGACATTTTCAAAGTTTCCCGTCAACACGAGGGTGTATGCGAGTCTGGACCCGGGGGAAATGATGGGCGGTGCAATCTGTATACCATGCAATATACACTAGCCTTGGGGGTCTAATCTACATTCGTCTTACTGTTATTTTATTCCACTAATCCCGAATAATCATATATTCCCTAGATTATGTTCGATTACCTCAATGGCTGAGACGGGCTGCATGTATGGCCACTAATAGGCAATTTGTCCACGGCTGTGGGTCTAACCAACACATGCTCTTGCCTCGTACACTGTGTTCATCATCCGGATATATCATGAGCGCAGAACTATTGGTCCTCAGAATGAGATCTACCTCCCTCGAGGCAATCTGCCATAGATCTGCAGCACAAGACTAGGCGAAGCTCTACGGCGTACTCCGTATTCCATACCCCGTACCAAGTTGTAAGTAAACGATCTTGTCGATCACGAAAAGAGACAGAAAGAAGGGGAAGGGAAAAAGTATGAAGCCATAGGTCGGCTGCCATTCCCCCGGCGTAATAAGGTTGGAGTGATCAGAAGATCGCCGCAGTTAAGATGACAGTGGGTTGCCACGTTCAGTCCGGAGTAGGCAGTTACCCAAAACGCCACAGCTTCTATTTACGTTTCAGCTGTATGCTTTCCAATCTAACCCGCTCTGGCAGATTCCTGTGATCCTCACCGCATAACTTGCGCAAAGACCGAAGCTTCTTGCGACACTTTGAGTCTACTGGCAAGACCCGGGCCAACCGAGGCTACCCGACCTGATGAGGCGAGTATCTGTGTCTTTTAAGACACATGGGTTCGCCACCGGAATTCTATTCGAGCCAAGACGTGGATAGGAAGCCCAGTACACTCCGTCGCCATTTGTTTCTGGCCTACAACAGACTTCGAGTGTGGCTAAGGGTGCCAAGTGATCGACCCCCGGCGATAAAAAGCAATTTAAAATGATTGATGTGCGTTATACGGGGAGTACGGGGTACGGTGAAGAGAGGTAAGTGATCCCTTCTAAGGTTCATCATGGATGTACCCTATTTATCATAGCATGTTATATCGCAAAGTCTATGGGATTGAGGGAATGTGAGAGCGATATTTCCCTCAAGTCTCCAGAGTATACAATTTTAAAACAAGTGGAGAGACGGGAACAGCCCCAACCTTAAGGAAATGGGACCCGAGGACTTATGTTCGGGATGAGCTGGGGTACCTGATTCGGGATGGAGCAATCCGAGTTATCACCGTTGACCCCGGGGTGCAGATGCCGCGTCATGAAGGCCATCCCTTGCAGTCTTGCTTTCTATTAACTCCTTTGCTTCCCAGTTTTTTCCAATTCCTCTTGACTCCAGGTTTACGATGTGTGCCATGTTTCTGTTTTTAATTTCCCTTTTTTATGGAGACACGGATATAAATGGGGAACTTCCAGACCCTGGGAAATTAGTTCTATTCTGCATCCGTTTACTTCCCGCAGAAGATCGTTCTTAGCGTTAAGTGACCTTACCCTCTCATCCTCTCATTTGGAAAGATCGGAGTAGTTCGGCCGCGGCTAACCTTGGAAAATTGCCTTGGCTTGATTGTGTATGTTGCTATTTTCACGTTTGAATGGACGAATTTCCGAGGGCCCCCATGAAATGGCTTTTTCCTGCGGGCGAGAATGGTACTATGTATGATATCATTAACACAAGCCCACTGCTTGGCAAGACGTGGCAGCCCCTTTAGAAGACCCTGAAACTCAATCTGTGTACAGTATATACAGTATACCGTACATGTAGAGTTGATAGTTACCCCCTCAAGAAGGTATACAACACAGTTCCAACCTTGGAAGGTTGGAAGTGATTGAAAGAGGCCAAGAGACTAGGAAGTTTATTTTGCAATACGGTCACGTATTCAATACCGTACCATTCGGCCAGTCCAGTCTAACATGTCTTGTCGTTCGGAGGTGGAGCATTTGGTAAATAAGCTGGTAATGTGGGGGTTTCTATTTTTCACTGGGCTATCGCAATTTACCTTTTCGCTTTTCTTAAGAGTCAATGAAAGACTCCTTAAATTACCTCCACTGGTATTAGACGGTTTTCTGATGTGGTACATTGTTTCCTACTGGGAAAGTTGAGACAATATTTGTATAACAAGATTTGGGGGAATAGAATTAGGAAATCAGGAAAAGAATGGAAAATATAAGGGAAAGAAATCGATGTAGGCAGTGACATTCACACGCCCTCTGATTGGTCTATTAGTATATATGGGAGATGTCAGTACAATGTACCTGGTACCTTCGAAGAAAATAATAATTATAATAATATCCAACAGATAGAAAAATAAAATATATAAAATAGTAAAATAAGTAAAATAGTAAAATAATAAAAGAATAAATAAAACTGAAAATATAAATAAAATAATATACTCTTCTACGGTCCCATCCGCGCCGTTTTCTCCCCCTTCACCAAAGGTCTCTTAAACATTAAATACTCTTTTTAATACCTCTTTATCTTGCCTTTATCGTATATCATTCCCCTCATTATATTATGCCCTGCATTCGCAATATCTCGGCTACCCATCCAGCCTGACCAGGATCTAATTTTTTTCCCATTTCAAGGTCGTCTGCGATCGCATATGCGCTGACGTTCTTTCCCCTCTTTCCCCCTTCCTTTGGCTTTCCTCCTCCCACCTTCTGTTATTTGAGCTCGATCGTTGCATCATGGCTCCAGGTAGTGGGCGCGACTTTAACTGCTCATGGGAGCATTGTGGAAAGGTGGGTACTTCAGCTCTTGATACTCTTTTCCATCCTATTCTAACCTGTTATTTGGTAGTCTTTCAATCGCAAGTCGGATCTCTGTCGCCATTATCGCATCCACACCAATGAGCGCCCGTATCATTGCACCGTAAAGGACTGCAATAAGAGCTTCATTCAGCGCAGTGCCTTGACCGTACATTCGAGGACCCACACTGGCGAAAAGCCCCATGTTTGTGACCATGAAGGCTGTCAGAAGGCATTCTCCGACGTAAGCACCATTTTGAAGCTCGCATGCGCATTTAACTGATGATCTCTCATAGTCATCGAGTCTGGCTCGCCATCGCCGAATCCACACTGGTAAGCGGCCATACATATGCCACGAGCCTACATGCGAACGGAGGTAAGTATTTTAGGCGGAAATATCGAAGCACTATTCTAATTGTCTTGTTGAAACTGCAGCTTTTGTCGCAAGACCACCCTCACCAAACACCAACACCGCTCCCACCCTCCAGGGAGCTTGACCCGACCATCCTCAGAAGATGCGACCTCCGAGCACTCTTACCACCAAACGCCCGTATCAGTCTCGGTCCCGACTGAGCAGTACATGCTCGCCCAGCAACCTTTTTACCCGCAATCGGCGACACCAAGTCATGAGTTTTACTCGCCCCAGAGTGTGCCGATGGGCACCGTGCCGGTTCACGAAGCTGCCCCTCCGATCGTGGCCCAGACTGTACCCGGAACCTCGCCGGTAAACATGCCACACGCTCAACAGCCGCACCCGCAACACCATGCGCATCCACAGCAGCAACAGCAGCATCAACAATACTTACAAATGATGCAACAGCGTTACGACAGTCCGCGCGGGAACTACCTCCCGGAACAATACCAACATCCATCTTTTCAGGGCCACCAACTGCCTCCCGAACAGCCAATGATGGTTTCATACCACCCAAACTATGCGTATAAACCCCCCCGGCTCCCGTCTCTTGAACCAAGCGGAGGGGACTGACTGGGGCTTTCTGGGAGTAGGCTAAGAGGAGATCACACCTAGATTTGTGGACCGAATGCGTGTTTAATGCCCGTTACGACTTCCCTGCTTTCTCCGGCTGTGCCTTTTATCTTTTTTGAATTGCAAAGCAGAGATTCGCATCTGCTTGTTCTATGGCTCTATATCTCTCCATTTCTAGGTTTCTGGGCGCTTTTATTATGGATTCCCCCTCGCGATATTATGCTCCTTTTCTATATATTGTCATTTTAAACGGAGGCAAAGGTGTTTCCCTTGGCGAATCTTTTCTTGATACCTGAACATGGGACGTGTTTTTGTTCACCCAATTCCCCCTTTCCTGTTATATTCTGCCTGTATCGTCTATTTTTCCCGATCCCGAAGAATTTCTTTACCAAGACGGTCATTCCGATATTGCCCATATATCAGCAGCAGCCCAGGAATATTACTGCGATGGAACCTCTACTCTCATTGGCCCCATCAAAGAGCCTTTTAACAGAATCCTTTCTCGTATACTTATCTCAGCCTCCTCCCGTATTATCTCATTGTCTGGGCGTTATCCTACTCTTAATGTCATACCATGCCTAGAGTGGTAAACGATCCGGAAATAAATAACTTGGCTTGCATGACTCGTGTGGTTTTGTTTCATTTTCTTTTCCTCCCTAATTTTTTATGCTTTTACTTTTTCTGATACCGGTGGCCCCATTTTCCCTCGGAGCCTTGGGAGTCGGAAAGCCAAGGAAGGAGACCCTGTCTCGCCAACAAAGACGTTTTTTTTCTCGTTCTCGCTTGGCTGTCTAGAAAGGGTTTTCCATAATATTATAATAATCTTGTTCTGCTTGGACATTTAGACTATTTGCGTAATTATTTACTTATACTATCTGTGGATATGTATCTCTCAAAGTATTATTCACTCAGACAATCCCAAATCACAATAATAGATTACTCGAATATGAGATTAGAATACATTCAGGTTTCTTGCGCCTTCTCTTCCCGAGTTCCCGAATGCAACAGCAATTTGTTTCTTTGGACATACATGTCTTAAGACAAGGGTGGATTAGCCAGGGATCTCTACCAGGTTAATCCACCAATACAGACTGGATTCCTGTTCTGCATATTGAGTAACCGTTGATCTAAGGTAGTAGGAAATATCCCAACGTTGCACTCTGGCTAAAACACTTCAGTAAATCAGTCTCTTAGCTCCGTGGGGGGGGACCGGTGTACTTGGTTATGTTTTAGTGTACATGGCCCTGCTTGTGGCAAACGGAAATTTTTATCTCTAATTTTTATCAGGGATTTTTTCGCGGGCACTTTGTGAGACAGCTGCGCCTTCTAGGGAGTTGTGTAGGTTTGTTTTTATTGTATACGGGTTGGGTTGAGGTATAAGGTACTTAGGATTCAATGGCATAGATACACCTTGTATATATATGACCTAGCCAGTAAGAATTGAGGGGAATATTCCTGGAAGTAGGTTTAATTCGAATATCTAAGATCAAAAGAAAATAAAAGTTCAGAACCTACCTATGTAGTAGGTATGCTCAAGTGCACTTCAACTGCAGCCCAAAACCGGTTTTCTTTTTGTAAGGCTATCGTAAGGCTTAATCAATCGGATACCATATCCGATTTGAGGAAAATCTTCTCTGAAATTGATTCTACGAGCCTACATATATGTTTCTTACTTCATTTCCATCGTTTTGGAGGTTTCTTAGATTCCTCTCCCATTCAAAAGTATCTACGCGGAGTGTCCGGACTTGCCTGCCGAGCGACACTAACTCTCGACGCAGATCCATACAGGGGTCTGATTGAACCCGAGAGTGGAGAGTTGGAACCTGTGGAATATGAAAAGGGCCGGTAGATCCCGCCTCCAGAAAGATCACCATAATTTCCAGGAAATACAACGGACATAACACCCTCGGAAGATCCTTGTCCTTTCAGTGGGATCCCAATATCACACCTGCGCACAACTACGGAGTACATAAGTGGACATAAAAGCCTCATACATTAGGATCTCGGTGATCCGGATGCGCGATAGTACATCCATACAAACCCGGGTTCGGGCTGAGACTACTCCGTAGGGTGTTTTAATCCACATGCAAGTCACAAACTGCGCCTAAACCCGACGGCTTATGCGTTAGCCTTGAAAACGGGGCTCGATACCTCCAATCGTTGAGAGAGGTTCTTCGATTTGGAGGTATTCATTTCGCTTCGTCTCTTGCTCATTCCGCTTCTATCGGAGATTTTCATTACATCCTAATCATACTATTTATATCTTTCCCTTCCATCAGCAAATAAAGTGGCGTCTGCCATGGGGCCAGTTTCGAGCCGCCATGCAATATAGCGTGCTGTACTCCGTACTCCGTCGATGATAAATTAGATTTATGATTTCGGTGAATACAGACATCGGCAATCTCGACTGAAAAGGCCTTGGTCTTGCTTGGCCTCCGCTTCTAGTTTCAAGATTGGCATAAACGGGGCAGTTACTTCCGTGGTCGCATCGGACTATACATTCCCTAGGGGATACTACGAACTAGGATCTAGCCGCTTGCCAGCTAATGTATCAGAATGTGTCGGGGGAGGAAATCAGAACCGAAATACCGACTGCGACGGTGATTGGGTCGAGATGTTGATTCGCGTATATGCAGGACATGATAAAGGAGGAGTCATTAAGATCGGGAAAGACGCACTCGATGAAACATAGCAAATAGGAGAACAATTCCCGCTGATTCACGATCGGAGAATCGGGCCTAGCATTCTGCGACCGAGGCTGATATTTCCGGCCCCCAAGCCAAGCCCTGTTAGTCGGGTCAGCGTTCTTGGCCCTATGGACATTCTAGGGGGCCAACGATGTGTCAATCAAACAGATTGGATGGACATCAGGGATAGTGAAGCTGCAGGTAATTCCGGAGATGTTTTGGGTTTATTTCCGCTAGTGCAATACCGGAGCAGAGAGAGAAATAGGAAAAAGCAGAAAAAACAGACAAGGGTAGAGCTTTGCGCAGCTAGGTCCGCTTGTGGGTTGATCGGCTCTACACTCATTTCCAGACTTATTATAATCCACAGTATACTCCGTAGTAGTAGGATACTCCGTACATAAGGTCCGCTGCGAGATCCCTACGGGCTGCTCAAGAGTCGGCGTGGGGCTCTTTCCAACGGCGATAGAAGGGAACCAGGATGAACCAGAAGACTTCCCCGTGTGAATGGCCGAAGAAATAATTTGGTAGAATAGTCAGGTGAAAGTGCATATGTTGTAGTCGTCATGGATGTCCCCTGTAGGATGCAGGCGACATTAGAGCTTTGCCTAATGTATGAGAGACTTCTGAAACAGAGAAGATGACGACGTAGGTCGTGGCTATGTACTATCCGAGCTAGGACATTACGTTATTTTCTGGACTAAAACTACTTAGTAGACGCCGTTGTATAGCTTGCCGGCATTGACGCGCGGTGGGAAAGCTTTGGGGAATCTAAAAGGACTAAAACTGGACTTATTTCCTAAAAGGGCATGTAGTATGGAGTATGTAATTTGAGCATATCCCTGTTACTCCGCACTGACATTGCTGTTACTATTAGTGTATATTGTATGAGTCAAAAGGGTCTACTTCCAGACCTATCGAACGATCTACAAGAAAGATATACCTAGGTACCTAGGTATATCATTCGAATGAGTAAGGAGAGTTCAGGAGCTTGGGCCTTTCGGGAGCATCGGGGTACACGGCGCAGTGAGTGGTGGGTGCGGGTATTGTATTGGTATTGTATTGATACGTACTGGTATGACATTGCGGAGTACGCTATGGACCGTTCCCGAAGGCCCACTGGGATCCCGGTACCTGGAGACTGTATGTTTTGATTTGTATCTGGTAAAGATATTATATGAATACTATTAGTAGACAGAATCACATTGCCCAGACAAGGAAAAAGGTAATGCTTGGCATGAATCCACAATGTAACCTGTCATACATAATTTCTTGGAAAGCTCTTAGCTACATAAGTAGATTCTGGTTTCATGTGGTCCCTGGTGATCGACAAGACATAGTCTACGGAGTACATCGGTGAAGAGTAAAGTCAAAAAGAGGAGTCTGGCAAAAGTAAAAGTGGGCCGGTAATCTTTTCATTATCCATCGATGTGTTGCGATAATCCCCAACCTCAACGCTTCGACCCATTCCGTTGAAACTAGTCTGATCTTCCCGGAGAGAGACATAAGAAACAAGCTTTGTGGAATGGGGCAGAGAGCACGCGCATCTCAGATCCTGGGGGCTTTATCCAATAACTTCGAAGAGAAATCATTTCCGAAACAAAGCTGTATATACCCATGGAGTACAATGAAGACCTGGAAAGATGGGGCTGACCTCTAATTGGCAACTTGGATCCGAGTGATCGACAGAATTTCAAGAGAGAAGTTCCAGTTCTGGCTCGAATTCAGGCAGAACTGCGTGTTGCGGCTCACGCTGGTCCCAAACTTTCTTTTCAAAGTTTCTCTTTTAAAAAACAGAAAACAGAAAACCGAAACCAAAGTCGTAACCAAAAGGGGAAAGCAGAAAAAAGAAAAAAACTTGGAACACTAAAACCTTGAAACCCTGGAACCAAATTACCGCTCGGCTATTGGCGAGCAGTGGAGAAAGTACCAAACCTTGGATGATTCTCGCCCACATGGCGGATCTGAAATTATATCAACTCCATACATTATACCAATCTAGAAAGGTCAGAACTCATCGTTCCTGACTCAAGCAATCCACACTACCTAGGTATGTATAGCCGTCTCGCATTATGAAGCCCAATATGACCAAAAATCCCCCCCATACCCCCACAAGTGGTCCCCCCACAATGTCTGGTCTAGATCGGAGCTCCCTCGGTCAGCATCTTAGAATGAAGCTGTCTGTGCCGAGGAGATACAGCATACAAAGAGATTCTATTTACATGAAGATCAACAACCAACCGTTAATAACTCTGTAGTTCTGTCTAGTCAGATCGTGGTCTTCGTTCGTTTTATACCGTTCCTTTTGCTTGTGTCACAAAGTGGTCTCGATACCTCGTACCGGAGTAGTAGTACGCTACATCGTACATGTTAAACGGAAATGTTATACAGATTTTCTCTGTAAACTGGAAACACATAGTCATTTCGATTTCTACCTAGACATGACTCAAAGTCCAAATGCAAATCACCTGGACATCATTTCTGCATTAATAATACGGACGCTATCCACCTAGGCGGTATTATTTACAACGCTCTCTTTCTCTACTAGTATTCCCAAAAAGACCTCAGGCACCCCAGCCAAGCCGCTATTCCGCATCTGGAAATTTTAGACGAAAAAACACCTGCGATTCCTGTCATTGGCCCGTTCTTATTCCATCTCTCCATCCTGGGGAAAGCGATTATCCATATGCAGTCCAGACAACCTTGGAAGTTACTGTATACAACATAACTTACAGTATGCCCAGGGACAGTAATGTCGAGGGTCTCACGGGTGTACGACACTGGTAACGGCTGCGTTTATAAGCCTTTTGTGCGACGCTATCCGGGCTGGATAAAGATGCCGGTCTGTGTATGACACAGTGTACGTTGTACCCTGTACCTAGGAAAAACCATCCTGGCAAATATGCCAGTCTCGGATTCGCAATATCGGCGAATGCTGACCGGAGGTTTTCCTGGACTATGCGGGAACAGGAAATGGGGGCATGCTGTGGCTTGACCGGGGTATTGGGGCTATGTACTACGTCCTTCCTTTCTGGGCTCTCTTTTTTCTCTCATCCCGTCAGAAATCAGGATGTCGGCACGATAGACACTTGGCGAATGGTATTTTGACCGAGGTTGGATGAGGAGATTGGGCTGCTGCGATATTGCCCACCCCCGGCTGATGACTTTTTGGCTTGGAGCACATGAGCTGGTAGTTGCGTGATATCGGTACTTCATGCAGGTACGTATGCAATGACGACCTTGTGTTCCGTGATGTTAGGTATGGTTATTTCGCTAATGAGAAAGGGCAAGACACAGCTTGGCAGTATACACATATAATACACCGCAATGCTAGGTGACGGTAAATTGGGTGTCGAAAACGGCTAGGTCTGATGCCCTTTTGATTATGCTCACCCAGTGCCCAGAGAGCGCTATCTACGCACCCATGGAAGTTGTTCAAGGATCAGCTTACCCTTCACTTACGGTACTGGAGGTAGGCAATCAGAGACGTTATTGTTACAATGATCCTTTCCTCCGTGGATGTCTGTTTTCCCCGGCAGACTGACCTTGCTTATTTGTTATGCACGTCGTCAACAACTTGAGCAAGGTATCGAGTAGAAAGCGTAGATATGGTCGTCATGTCCAACAACCCATTTATTGCGTGTAGAGAACAGTCACCTTAGAGTTGCATCTCATCTGCTTTGATCCAGATAATATCTGTCGAGACATCCATAAGATCTTGGGTAATACCTAGGTAGTGATAATGGTGGATTCGAACCTGGAACTGCTCCGTTAAAGCCAATAGGTCACCTACATCTGTTGATAGGGCTGGAGATGCTACAGCATAAACAATTCCTCGCAATTGTTGCGACCATTTGTAGAATAGGTAACAAATAGTAAATACATTACAGTGCCCTATATAGCGAATATAGCCGTTGGCATCATGCGCATAGACAGTTGTGGCTCTTGGGGCAGTGCTACATCCATGGATATAGAGCACTATATACGAAAGCACAGATGGCAACCCAACATCAGCCCGGAGTAGGAATATGTCCGTGAGATATCTTACTATCTCCACTATACCAACTCCAAATTCCCAACCAACCCAACTCCAACTTACCAACTGGTAAGCCCGCGCTCACGATCAAATCCAGCCCGCAGCTGCTTCCCAGGCTTGAGCAACTTGCCCTGCAAGACAGTATACCGAATAATATTCTCGCACTCCTCCGGCCGCACACGTGCCAACCAGATGCCCTGCGCAGCACCCTCATCCACGACGCCGTCCGCATCCGCAGGATCATTGCGCTTGTACCAATCAAAGTCCCGGCGGCGATACACAATCACATTCGCAGAGTACTTGTGTCCACCAACATGGCTAATGAAGTAGATACCCACACCGCCAGGCCGCTGGTCATCCATGTCGCGGTACAGACCGAGCGGACGCAGGTGGCGCTCGAACTCGCGGCGAAGCAGAGGTGCAGATTGCCCACAGCGTGCGTCGCGCGTGCGCTGCGAGCAGAGCAGGATTACTGCCGCGTGCGGGCAGGGGTGGGACTTGAGGGATGTGATTGATGTTGTGGATGGGTGTGGGAGGTCTTGTGTTTCTGGAGAGACTTGGTCTTGGTTTGCCTCTGTTGGTTTCTCCGGTGGGGGTGGGATTGCGCCTAGTGGCGTCGTTGTTGTCAAGGACCGGTTTACGAAGTTCTCGATCAGATCTGGTACTAGCTGTGGGGTGACGTGCTCGACGACGGTGAAGCTCGGCAGCAGGAGGACGTTTGTTGGTTGTTTGCCTGCGTCGGTCATGTGGTATTCGTCCGGGACGGGCATGTTTGATGCTGACAGCTTGAGTCGCTGTAAGAAGGTTGTTGTTAGCTCCTCTGTGTGTGCATTTGACAGGTTTAGAAGGATGGTGGTGGATATTGTCATACCCCGTTGCTCGGTTCCAGTCCTCCTTTCTCAATGGCTTCCATGACGCTCCCTTGCTCGTCTGCCACGTCTCGCACCCAATCTGACTTGCCTGTTGCGACGAGCATGTGCGTCGCCCATCCATTCACTTGTCCATATAGTTCGTCTTGGTGATCGACATCGAATTTTGCGGGGTATTTGATTGTGCATGTCGCACAGTCGTGCAAGCAGTCTTCGCCGTCTACTGCCGGATCGACGTTTCTGAACAGCTTATCGCTTGACGAGATTGTTTGAAACCCATCTGCGGCGAGGGCGTTGTCGCCCACAGCATCAGTGGTGAGGTCGGTCTTGGAGGAGGCAGCAGAGACGTTGGAGGAGCTAAAAAGGGACGAAGTCCCTCGGCGAAAGAGATGCATTGTTACAGTATATGGATATATTCTTCAGCAGAGCGAGAAAGGAGAAAAATCTGCCAGTTTGGCCTCTTTTTTTTTATGACGCGTCGTAAAATGATAAATTGATCTTATCAATCATTTTGCAGGTTCGCCAAGCCCTCGGAATGTTTTCCGCCTAAGTCCACCCACACTGACCTGACCAGGTGAGGTAAAGCCTTAGAGAGATTCTAATGTTGGCGCAATTGGGTGTCCAAATGGCGTTTCTCTATAAGTAATATACAGGGTATGAATTTGATATTATCACTGCCTACGTCCGGCGTAGTCAATTGTATATGGCAACTCTGTCGGATCTCGTGGCTGCGTCAGCCGAATGACACTCCCTCCCGAACTGCCAGATTGGCCCGATGCCACGCGTCGTAGAGATCTCATAGAAGGTGTGCGGAAAGGACTTCGCGCCGCGTAGTATCCACTGCCTGTTGACAGTCCCGAGGCGGGGCTCTGCATTGCGGGCGCAGTGTCATACCCGGACTGGGTCTCCCAGGTAGATGCATTCGACGGACGAAGGCTGTCACTCCGCATGGACCCTAGAGTCCCGTCATAACCGTAAGTCCCAACGGTATCTGTTTCTCCCTCTTCGTCCGAGGGCCCGATGCCAGATTCACTATAGGCTCGTCGGTAGCTTGCGCTGTCGCGAATTTCATCCAGGATCGGTGGTGCAATAGATGTCATCCCTCTCAGGATTTCCGCGAACAGATGCATCAGGTCGCGGAATTCCGTTTCGTGTAAATGGCGCGACGAGAATCGAGCTCGCTCGTATAGCGCAAGGAAATCCACACCGAGTTCTGGCGGATAGATAGCCCCGAGGGACGTCAGATGGCGGATATATTCTCTCAGGCCCATTGACGCAGGGCGTTGCAATACTTCCACCACGCGTGTATCCGGAAGAGACTGTGTCGCAAGGTCGCCTGACGGATCGAAGTGGTACGTGGCCGCAGGTGATAATGAATCAGCAGGGGCAAGGGAGACAGCTTTAGCTTCGATCAAGCTGGGAAGCTCCTGTATGACCGTGCTATACGGTAGGTTTTGTAAATCTGGCGAATCAGGTGAAGACCAGCCGGGGTGCTCGACATGGCCCCATGGGGGTCGTTCGGGGTCAATGAGAAGCGGTCTATATTTCTGGAAGCTGTCCTTGTCGGTAGAGATATCTCGCGGACGGGCTTGATACGCGATGACCGCACTGCGGACCAGGCCTTCCTTCACTAGTCGCCTAACGCTCTTGTTCACATCTTCCTTTTCCACGGGGATCCAGGCTTTGGGTATGCCGGTGAGTGCACTCCGGTTCGTGTAGATGCGTGTCGCGTAAATGAGAACTGCAATTATAAAAGTTATAACATATGCGCCGGTGATGAAAAAGACGTTGGTGAGTCGATTCGTCTCGTAGCATTGGTAGATAGCATCGGCTGGCGTGAGGATGATGAGGCAGAAGAGGATGAGGGCGAAGAAGAAGAACCCGGTCGTGTTGAGAAAGCGCTCAAGTCTGACTGCCATGACTTCCCGTGTGCCAACTGCATGACACTTGGGTGAGATTTAGCAGGTCTCAGCCATGAAGCGGAGTGAGTATGACGGGGAACAACAACTGCGATACCGATAAGGATATGATTTAAAGTTGAACACGTGATCCGCGTTGCATAGGCACTTTCCCCGTTCGGTGGATTTTCAACAAACTTCCCCAGTGCTCACCTCGGGGGGGGAATTCCTTTCTTTTCACATGCAGCTGACTGTCGCATATTTCTCTCATTGCGACATCAAGCAACAACCTCTCCGGCCTCAGCCAGCTTCAATTGGAAGTCTTATCGCATAACCCCTATCTCCGATATCAAGAAAAGTGCGAAGTCAACAAACTCACTGGAGCAACAAGCCATGGACCAGGCCAAGCTCACTAGTGAGCAGCAAATGTTGCACATCCTGGTGACAGGTGCCAACAGGTACGAAACTCTCAATACACCCGTTTAGCTCAATTCCCTATACTAACTTAGACCATCCACAGCGGCCTTGGGTTCTCTATCTGCTGCCGTCTCGCCGACGAGTTCCTCTCCTCTCACCCAGAATCTGAATCTCTCACCATAATATTCACAACTCGGAGCGCGCGCAAAGCCCAAGACACAATCCGCAGACTAGAAGCACACCTCCAATCGACCTCCCCCTCCGCAGCCGCCGCAGCACGCGTCCACTTCGTCTCCGAGAACGTCGACCTCGGCGATCTCCACTCAGTGCGCGCACTTTCTCGCAAACTAGTCCACACTCTCTCCCCGACTCGACTCAATTGTCCTCAACGCTGGGCTGGGCGGCTGGTCCGGCATCAACTGGTCCAGGGCCATTTGGGACGTATGCACAGATCTCCTCCACGCGGTGACCTGGCCAGCCTACAAGCTCGCACCGGCAGGCGTGTTGACAGACAAGCAAACAAAGACAGAAGAAGAGCCTGCACTCGGAGCGGTCTTTTGCGCAAACGTCTTCGGACACTATATGCTGGCGCACAACGTGGCTCCGCTGCTGAAGCGGGCGCACACGAATGGGCCCGGCCGTGTGGTCTGGGTTTCTAGTCTCGAGGCGACTTGGAACTTCTTCGACGTCGACGATATCCAGGGTCTCCGCACTGATGCGCCATATGAGTCTTCTAAGGCCCTCACCGATCTCCTCGCGCTGACCTCCAATCTGCCGTGCACGGCCCCCTGGGCGATTGATAGCTTCTTGCAGTCCGAGACCGAGCTTGACACCCATGCTATCCACACAGATGCCCCCGATGCGAACCCGCGCATGTACCTCTCTCACCCTGGTATCTGCGCCACATCCATCATCCCGCTTATTCTTCCCCTTTCATGGGCGATGATTGCTGTTTTCTGGACTGCGAGAATGCTGGGCTCGCCCTGGCATCCGTTGTCTACTTACCTCGGCGCTTGTGCTCCTGTGTTCCTCGCGCTCGCATCGCAGGCAGACCTGGAAGCTGCGGAAGAGCCTTACCGCCGGGCCGGTGGTGGTCGAGCGAAATGGGGTTCGTCTTGCGGACGCCTTGGAAACGAAAGTGCGGTTTCTACTGAAGTCGACGGCTGGGGACATGGTGGTGTTGTCGGCACGCCTGTTGTTGAGGCAGACCGGCTCCGACGTCGTAAGCGCGGTGCGGAGGATCTTACCAAGGAAAAGAGGGAACAGTTCGAGGAACTTGGACGCCAGTGCTGGAAGCAGATGGAAGAATTGAGGATTCAATGGGATGAAATCCTGGACCAAGCTGAGGCTCGTTCCTAGAGACGGTTTGAAGGCAAAGAACCGCTTCGTCAAATACTCACATAACTATGGTTTATCTTAAGTCTTTCCTTCGATTTTCTGCGAATTGACTGATTCGAAGCAGAGCAGCTTCAATGACTGTATGTATGTGTTTCCAAATCTGTATGTAATACTAGTATGCTGTATGATACTTCTACCAAGATACCTGAACATGAAACATCTGAAGAATCGTGTTGAAGACCAACTAAACTTGTATCTTTTTTTCCTTTTCGAATTTCGCCTCCCATTATTTACATCAACAGAACCAGCCCCACGCCCATGTTCTCATTAAAACGGATATGGCATGATTTCCTTGCCCACCAATTGCCAGAAGACCAGCAGATAAAAAAAATTGAAAGAAAAATTGGAACGAAAACAGGTGGCCAAAAGCAAGGGAGCGGGGATGTAGTGACGAAACCCTCAATATGTAGCACTAAAACGGGGATAATTTGGAGGGTAAAAGTAGAAAAACAAGACTAAAAGGGGTTATTTCTTGCAAAACAGCCGAAATCGCACGTTTTCACCATCTAGGCTTCTGAGTGCATTGATCGGACGAAAGGAAGTTGAGAGGGCGATATAGAAGAAAAGGCAAGCCGGCAACAGAAGAGAAGACAACGCAGTAAACGACTCCGGTTCTATGCATCAAGGAGGGCGGACTGGAGGGTGGTATCGGCACGAGAGTTGAAGGGAGGTATTTCAAAAGGCATAGCGACGTGAAGGAAGAGGGGAAAGTAGGAAAAGGGATTACATGATGATCGCGGGAACTGTATAAACTGATTAGTATAGTTTATGAAGATCAGCAGAAACCAGGACATACCATCAATGTTCTGCTTGATGCTCTTGTGGGGCAGAATCGAGCCACCGTTGACATACACCTCGTCGGCGATAGTAACGTCGTCTCCGAGGACAGTAACGTTCTCCAGACGCGCCCAGCGGCCAACAGAGCTGTTCCAGCCAACAATGGTAGACTTGATCCAAGCGTGGTCCTTGACCTTGCAGTTCTCCATCACGACGCAGCGCTGAAGACGGACACCGTCGCCAATGACGACGTTGGGACCAATAACCACATTAGGACCGATACGGCAGTTCTTGCCGATCTTCGCGGAGGGGTCAACCATGACATTTCCGCCGTGCACGTAGGGCTCTGTGTGAGGGGCAAGCATCTTGGGGTTGCGCTTGGCCAGGGAAGTCAGGTACAGGCAAGTACCCGTGAGGAAATCCTTGGGCTGACCGACGTCCATCCAGAAGCCCTCTAGATCGAAGGAGTGGAGCTGGCCCTCCTTACAGATAGCGGGGAAGGTCTCCTGCTCGATGGAGGTCGGACGGAGGTCGATGCGCTTGAGAACACTGGGGTTCAGAATGTAGATACCGGCGTTGATGCGGTTGCCAACGAATTCGACGGGTTTCTCAACGAAGCGGTCGATGCGGGAGGCATGGTTGGGCTTGTGCACGACGACACCGTACTTGGAGGGCTCGTCCACCTTGGTGACGACAATGGTACCCTCATCGCCGTGGTTCTTGTGGAAGTCGGCGAGTTGTTTGAAGGGGTAGTCGCAAATCACATCCGAGTTAAGCACAAAGAAAGGCGAGTCATCCTTGCCCAAGATCTCCTCTGCCAGCTTGAGCGGACCAGCCGTGCCCAGCGGTTCGGACTCGACGGAGAACTCAATATTGACTCCGTATTGCTCCTCGTACTTCTTTAGAGCTGCAACCATCACATCCGGGCGGTAGTTGACGGCAAGAACGATATCAGTAACACCCGCAGCAGCCAAGCTCTCAACCTGGTGCAAGATCATGGGCCGGTTTCCGAACTCCACCAACGGCTTGGGGAGGGTAAGGGTCTAGAACAATTGAGTATTAGCATTGCCAAGTAGGGAATACTGGAATATAAAAGGGATATTTACCAGAGGACGCAGACGAGTTCCGAACCCTCCAACAAGAATGAGAGCTGTAGAGAGGGGTTAGCGGGGAGAAGAAGCATTGATTATACAACATACCCTTCATGATGAATTGAAGAAAGTAATAGAAAAAATTAGGAAAAAAAAGATTAGGAATAGTAAGGAGAATTCAAAAGGAGAGAGAGACTCTCTGTTATTTAGGGAACACCTGGCCGTTGATGGATTTATTTTCGTCCAAGTGGGGGCACGTGAGTGGCGGTGATTGGAGGGGCTCTGTTTGCGGGAAAAAGGGGTATACTTCCAAGTTCAACTTCAGCTGTTTCAGCTGTTGGAGCTGTTGGAGCTGTTTTGGGGATAGGATTTATATTTCATGAAATCAAGTGGTATTCAATGTACATTATACGTATGTATCACATGAAATCCCCAAGTACTCGACATCTCTGACGCGTTCATGAAGTCTTTGATCTCCTGAGGTTCTCACTAGCTCAGCCATCCCCGGCCAATATGTCCAATGCTATTGCATGATTTCGACCGGGGCAATGCAGAATGGCACCCGCGAAACTAACCCTCCAATTTCCTATGGTCATGAGATGTCGCCCCCTGAATCTTAAGTCACGGGAATTTGTGGTGGGGTGATTATTCCCCGTCCTCTCCCATCTTAGATACAATCCTCAGTTTGGCACTTAGTATGGAGTACGGAGTACGACCTTGGAAGGGTACATATTTACCAAGCCAATACTTTAAGTGGACCATGTAAAGCGTGAAAACAATAAATTAACTACTGCGTATCCGGAGGCAGTCCACGTGGATGCGACATTCCATCCGAATTCGTCACAAATCGGAGCATCCAATTTCGTACTCGGCGAACCTTAAGAACCGGCTGATCATCGTGGGAGCTACCTTCTTCGATTCTGCCCTGGTAAAATCCAACTGCATCCGTCACATCCACCGGTTGTCGATGTAACAGCTCGACCGTAGTCATTCCTCGGCGCAGACTCTGTCCATACACCCGATCTTGAAATGTACTGAGCCCGACGGTTCGGACCAACACGATGTCGCGGGGCCGAATTGACGCCAGCGATCGACGTAGGCGATCCGCTTCATTGTTCTTGGCAGCGGTCGGCTTCTCTGGCTTGAGCCAAAAATTGACTGCAAACCCAGCCCTTGTCTCGTCTCCAACGACGAGTTCGATGAGATCCAATTCGGTTTTCCATTGTCGCGTTACTATCCGGCGCGGGGGGGTGAACTGCCAACACCCCCACGATCATGTTCACCGTCATCGTTTGCGGTGCGATGGATTGGATGTACCTGGCCGTGGGAAGGTCTTGCAAATCGCTGAGGGGTCCAGGAATATGCAGGATGCGAGGTGACCTTGGGGTGTCTGGTTTGTCCAACCTCGTAAAGCTAGCCAACATACTGTCCTCGCCCAAATTGCTGTCCTGCATGGAATCTGTTACATACACATCTGAGCCAGCTACCTCGGAGGTTTCATGGATAGCAAAAGAATGGTCGTAGAATTGAAGAATCGAATCTTCCGATTGTTCTTGTGTCGCATCTGTCGCATCTGTCGCAACAGCCAGTTGATGCGAGATGAAAAAAGCCGGATCCTCATAGCCTTGAAAAGAGTCATAATTGTCACCTAGCTTATCGACTGATGACCGCAACACTCTCCATCTTACAGGTGGTTGCTCCAGGGATAGCTGTTCTGGGCTGCTCGTATTCTCGTAAAAGGGAGGTATGGGCTTGTCGAGAAGCTCGTCTGTGTCCCAATTCAGATTTGCTGACAACGGAGCCCCTACCAAGAAGATATTTTTTCGAGACATATCAGCTTGCATTAGAGGGCAGAATATGCAGGTCAAGGGGAGCTCTTGTCCTTGAGAAAGAGCGTAGACCGGAAGGTCCCTGAGGCCATTGAGCAAGGCGTGTCACAAAGTCATTTTAATAGCGCCAAGAAGGTGAAAGAAGTTCAAATGCCCGTAGACGTCAAGTCGTTGAAATTCGTCAAGACCGGGGCGCGAACCATGGGCAGCTTTCTGTCGACACCGCAGGTACACCTGCCCCTTTCAGCTACTAGCACCTACCCTGTTAGTACCAATTTGCTCCAAATCACAATAAGTAAGTCATACGACATCCTCCATTTGAAATGTCCTCTTCATTCCTTCGTCAGAGTTGATGAGAACTAACGACACTATAAAAACCTCTGGTTATACCGTGCACGTGCCACCCAAGATCACGTGATGCTTCTACGGTCGCCCATGAAGACCCAAGTGGCCGTCGCCATTCGCCGCATCAAAGCGGAGCACACTATCGCCTTCATCTCTATCTTCATTCTTGCGTCAGCGATGTCAGTCTCTTCAACTCGGAATTAACTGATTCAATTTCGCTTTTCGGCTGTAAATTCGACTAAGAGGAGCACACGCCCATCCTCGCACCCGGCCGAGTGCCGCTGTATATTGGAGTCATGGCCTTCCAAGTCCCGATCCCCATGCCTGTGAGTATCACTTCGCAATATCTCATCCAGATCCCACGACTGACACAAGCAACCTGCTATTAGAATGTCGCTGCCGTGACATCGGATCTCTGGCCTTCAATGTATAACGTCCTGGCCGTTCCCTGGAAGCAGACCGGGCGAACGACGACGACCAATGTCAGCGAGTCTCTCCAGTGCAGAACTAGCCGACAAGGAAATGAGACGGTATGGCATAACTTATCATCCATTTGACGCCACCCCATGCTGATGAATACAGATCTCTCAACGCGCGACCTTGCCTGAATACCTGGAAGGTGTTTCCATCGAAGCCCTACGAGCGGACTTCGTCAGCCGGCCGTCGCAACAAACATGGTCATCATTGCTGAACCGAAGTATGTTTTGGCTTGAGCAAAATGCCTTGGTGAATTATTCTAACCATCGATAACAGATAACGCCCTTCGGGCCACCTCATCTTTTATGCCGATCCGCCATGCTATCCCCGCTGCCCGTTCATACTCAACCCTAACCCCATTCCGCCTTAACTCCCTACGCACTCCCCCGAAGGTCAGTGGTCTGTCGAAGTCGCAACAGCAACGGTTCTTGTTTGGGGGTTCCTGGCATCATGTACTAGCTCAGAAGGAGAAGATCGCCAACAAGAGTCCGAACAACGCAGATGCTCAAAATGCTCTCTATTCGGCTCTTCTGCGTGCCAAGATGCCGGGCATAGTTATTGAACGACACCGGAGTGGTTATTTTGCAGGCGATCTCACAACTGAAGCATTGGTCCAACAGGCCCAGTCAAGCGTCGGTGGCGCCGACGCTGGAGCTGGAGCTGGAGCCGGGCCAAACCACAATCTGAGCCCTGAACAGCTCCAGGCAGTTGGCCAAGCGGTCGCTGCCCGGGCTACTGGCAGTCAGATTGGAATGGGAAAACAAAACGGTACCGGTGCTAAGGACGCTCCTCTTTACGTCGTGGTCGACGAGTCTCTCGGAAGCACAGTGTTCCGCTGGGTCAAATTCTTACTCATTTTCGGCTTTTTCACTTACATCTCTCTGGTCACGGTCACTATCTTGGTTGAAACCACTGGCGTTCTGAAGAACGTTCGAGGTGCGCAGGACAAAGAAGCTCAGCCCGAACAGCAAACCGCTCGCTTCAGTGATGTGCATGGCTGTGACGAGGCCAAAGATGAGCTGCAGGAGCTGGTGGAATTCCTTCTCAACCCAGATCGGTTCTCTTCCCTAGGCGGTAAGCTGCCCAAGGGTGTTCTATTGGTTGGTCCTCCCGGTACTGGTAAGACCTTGCTTGCGCGTGCTGTTGCTGGCGAAGCGGGTGTCCCATTCTTCTACATGTCTGGATCTGAATTCGATGAGGTATACGTCGGTGTTGGTGCCAAGCGTGTTCGTGATTTGTTCGCTCAGGCTCGTGGCAAGGCTCCGGCTATCATTTTCATCGATGAATTGGATGCGATAGGTGGAAAGCGAAACGAGCGTGACGCTGCTTATGTCAAGCAGACGCTCAACCAGTTGCTCACGGAACTCGACGGATTCTCCCAGACTAGCGGTGTCATCATCATTGCTGCTACCAATTACCCTCAACTCCTGGACAAGGCCCTCACCCGACCTGGTCGGTTCGATCGTAGGGTCGTTGTTGACCTGCCTGATGTTCGTGGCAGAATGGACATCTTGAGACATCACATGAAGGAAATCCAGTTCGGCCCTGATGTTGACATTGGGGTCATTGCACGGGGCACTCCCGGTTTCTCCGGTGCTGACCTGGAGAACTTGGTCAACCAAGCTGCAGTCCACGCCAGCCGTGACCGCAAGGCTTTTGTTGGCCCGTTCGACTTCGATTGGGCCAAGGATAAGATCATGATGGGCGCCGAGGCTCGCAGTCGCATCATTCAAGACAAGGACAAGCTCCTGACTGCGTACCACGAGGCTGGTCATGCCCTTGTTGCACACTTCTCTCCTTCCTCCACTCCGCTATACAAGATCACTATTGTTCCCCGTGGTATGGCCCTTGGTATCACCCACTTCCTGCCGGAAATGGATACTGTTTCAAGGAACTATACCGAATACTTGGCAGACATCGCCGTCTCCATGGGTGGCAAGGCTGCTGAAGAGCTGGTTTTCGGCCACGACAATGTCACTAGTGGTATCTCAGCTGTAAGTCTTGCTGGTTGTGATTTTGTTGTTTTCTTCAATACTAACAGTCTCTTTAGGATATCCAAAGTGCCACCGAGACGGCCTTCACGCTGATCACCCGGTTCGGATATTCCAAGAAACTCGGCAACGTCGACCTGTCTACGAACTACGACAGCCTATCATCGGAAACCAAGCAAGAGATCGAGGCTGAAGTGCGCCGGCTTGTAGAGGAGGCCCGTGACCGAGCAACCAACATCCTGACCGAAAAGCGCAACGAACTTGAGCTTTTGACGAAGGCGCTCATCGAATACGAGACGCTCACAAAGGAGGAGATGGAGCAGGTGCTGAAGGGCGAGAAGCTCAACAAGCTTATATCTACCCCTAGTGCGCCGCTGAAGCTTCCCAGTGCCTTGCAGTCGGCCAATCTCAACCCGTCCGCGGCAGGAAGAGCACCCACGGCCAATGAATAGGTCACCTCACACACTCTGTAATCTCCTCTTTTCATTTTCCCCATGTCTTATTTTCTTGCTCTACAAAGCACTCCCCTACCGTGTTTTTCGTCTCCATCGTGCATCCCCTAACCACTCGGGCGTTTATTGAAAATACCATATTTCCTTGGTTGTCTTTTCTACGTCATGTCTCAGTCAGATCCGCGTTGGCTCTGGTTTTCGACTCGCTTTTCTGCGTGCGTAATTGCCATTGAAGCTTGAATTGATCTCTGTACATATTCCCTGTATTTTGTATGCTGTATGCTGTATGCCACACATATGACACCATCTACAATCCATCTGTTAGTACACCAACATACCTAGGTAGGTAACTTGGAGGCAATTGATACCCCGATCAAGTCTCTCATCTCCACACCTCCAAATATAGTAACAAGCCAAGCCCTAAAATCCCAAGTCTGGCTCCGTGGGGATCATGACTTCACCGGCGCATCACTGCCCAGGCACTGGAATCACGTCCTTGATTTGATTCTCCACTGTCATGATGTCATGGGATTTTAGTTCGGAGAATTATCTGATGAACTGGTTTTCGGTGTCGACATACGATGGGAATATTACGATTAAGTTTTGATATTCGGAATTGTTTAGATTCTTCAGTAGAGATAATATATTTAGAATTTTTTTTTCTTCATTTCCTCACAAACGGTTTGTATATACAGTGCTAAGTCGAGCTCGTTCCAGAGAAAAACAAGCCAACGGCAAAATGGAGAAAAAAAGGTCAAACCCCAGCTCATCTTCTGGAACAAACGACTCCCGTCATAACGGTCATGATGAAGGGGGACATGGGCGTGGCGAACGCCTATTAGGACGGACTTTCTAGTCGGAAATTCTCTAAATATGTATAAATGGGAAAACTCGAGGTTGTCCAAATGTCCCCTCCCCGGAAACGAAAAATGAAACAATCCGGGTATCTCCAAGAGAAGGATATGTGCGATATCCGGTTGATATGATCTTCATGTAACCCTCCTCTCAAATCTCTTGCGCGTGTATGTATCGTGCATGGTGCGAGATGCACAAACTGGGCCGCGGGGTCGATGACGGTATCGGGGTCATCTCAAAGGAATATGTATAAAAGTTGTTTATTCGTCGTCATGGTGTTCCTCTCTGTCCTCGTCGGTCATCCAGCCGCGCGACATCTCCACGGCCTTGGACCACTTTTTATACATGCGGGCGCTGGCTTTGACGGACATCGCGGGGGTGAATGAGGCTCGGTTGGCGCGGTTCATATGCTTAAGTTCGGAGAAATCCTTCCAGATGTCGATGGCGAAGCCGGCGGCGATTGCGGCGCCGAGGGCGGTGGTTTCGTGCATTGAGGGTCGTTCGACGGGGATTTGAATAATATCGGCTTGAGTCTGGAACGAGAATAACAGTTAGTTGTGTGGTCTTGGGATTGATTCCAAGAGAAAAAGCTTGAAACGTACCTGCATGCAAACGTCGGAGTTACTCATGCCGCCGTCCACAGCCAGTTCTGTCAGGCCCTTGCCGCTGTCCATTGCCATGGCGTCGAGGATAGCTTTCGTTTGGAAGCAGGCCGCTTCCATGGTTGCACGGGCAATGTGTCCTTTCTGTGTGTGAGCGGTGATTCCCCCTGGTTGACGTTAGCGATAATATTCTGCGAGACGAAGCACCGTGTTCGAAACTTACAAATAGTTCCCTGGGCATCATCGATCCAGTAGGGAGCAAAGAGACCACTGAACGCAGTGACAAAAATGCAGCCTCCGCTATCCGGTACACTGGCGGCCAAATCACTGACCTTCCGCGAGTCGCGGAAAAAGCCGAGGTTATTCATTAGGAAAGAGACACCACTGCCCGCCACGGCCACACTGCCTTCCAGTGCGTAGACAGCCTTACGATCTCGCCCTAATTGGAACCCGACGGTGCCCAAGAGACCATGTTTCGAGATAACCGGCTTCTCACCCACGTTGTAGAGAAGGAAGCATCCGGTGCCATAAGTGTTCTTCGCCATTCCCGGAGAAAAGGCGCAGTGGCCGACCAAGGCTGAAGCCTGATCACCCAGACAGCTGGTGATAGGAACACCTTCCAGCGGCCCTTCGGCCATTTTACCGAAGCCCTCGGGATCGGCCGAGGGAAGAATCTCAGGCAGACGGATCTTGTTTCGGTCAATATCAAAGAACTTCAAGAGGCGATCGTCGTATTGGAGGGTTTCGAGGTTCATGAACATCGTTCGTGAGGCATTGGTTACATCGGTAACCAGACGCTTGTTCTGAGGACCACCGTTGAGGTTGTAGATGAGCCAGCTATCGACGGTTCCAAATGCAGCCCGACCATCATCATAGGCCGACTTGACATCGGGCAGATGGTCGAGCATCCATCGTAGCGTGACGGATGAGGGGTATGTGGAGAGGGGTAGACCGCAAATATTACGGAGTTCATCGGCGCCGGGCTTTGCCTTTAATTCCCGTACCAGGTTGACGGTACGAGTGTCGGTCCACGTGATTGCGTTGTGCAGGGGCTCGCCGGTCTCCCAGTCCCAGACCAAGGCGGTTTCTCTTTGACTGGTGATGCCAATGGCTTCGATGTCGGATGTGGTGTAGCCGAGGGCAAGGAAGGATTTCATGGCCTCTTCGATACAGATATAGACCGATTCAACCAATTCGTAAGGGTCCTGTTCGTGCCATCTGCGGGGGTGCGGGGCACGTTAATATCGAGTCGGGGGGGGGGGGAATTGCAAGGGGGGTCTGAACACCTACCCTGGATGTTCATGAATCTGCTGGAATTCAGTTTGGTATTTGGCGATAGGCACACCGGTGCAGTCGAAGATGATGAATCGTGTACTCGTTGTACCCTGGTCAATGGTACCAATGAATCGACTCTTCATTTCATCCTCGGGCTCATCCTGTAGCAACGAAACGTCTCCATCGTCTCTCTGTTTTGGACGATAGTTGAGATTCAGTTGCTCCCGTTGTTTTTCCTCCACATGCTGGTGCACATGTTGTTCGGGGAGCTCGAAATCCTGGGCGGGTTCGGAATCTCCATCGACGCTCTCATAGTCCAAATCGAAAGGGTTCCGCATCTTCCAAAGTGTGTGAAAAAAAAAAGAGATATTAAGAGAGAGAGACTGATTTTACTGTCCAGGATTTAAAGAGGGGGGAATGACGGAGAGAACTACGAGGTGGCGGTGTTGGGATACGGGGACCAGCTCCCGTGGCAGAAAAGTGGAGCGTGACGTATCAGAGAAGTGACCAAGGTATAAAGTAGGTGATGGTAATCAACTTCAATATTCACCGGTATAAAATAGAAAACGGTGAAAAGGTGGAAAGGTGAAAAGGTGGAAATTGTTCGAATAGAGAGAGGTGTCGAGAAGCCGAGGTATAAGAGTATAGAGTAAGAGAATAAGAGTATAGGAGTATAAAAAAAGTAGAGTAAATGAGAAAACAAGAATCACAGAATAGAAGGGCCCTTTATCCAAAGGGGTGGACTTGGAAAAAGCCAGGTGGGGGGGCAGAAAATGAGAGAAATCCGGTTCGGATTTTTTTCTGATCAGAAGACCTCGTCACCTCCCCCACTATTGGCTCTTTAGAGGATTTATATATATTTTATTTGGGTATTATATAGATAAAAGATTATAGTTTCTAGAACTGATCTGAATGTTATATCTTCATACTATCACCTTCTATAATACTTCCTATATATATATGTATATCCTGTATATACCACCCCTAAATACCCTATTTATCCTTATATAGACCATCCCCCTCTCAACCCCGTCTCTCCAAGCCTGGCCACTCCACAGGCTCCGTCGATCGTACACATGACACGGTCCATTTTTCCCCTGTCCCTTTAGTCGTTCTAGAACCTCCCCCTTTTTTAATTAGTCGACATTCTTTGCAGATTAGTTGGATTCCTATTCATGGAGAAAATCCCATGGAAGAATTATTGATTTATATAGCCTATAGGGGAAGGAGGGTAAAAAAATAATTAAGGAAATAAGGAAAATGGGGATTCCCCATTCCTGGAGAACGGGCTCTAGTCGAGGCCAAGAACATTCGAGCACATCAACCCCTCCTCCGGGGAACTCCCTACGATCTTGACTCCCTACTTCCCGGGTCTCATTCTTATTGATCAAGATCCTTGTTGGCACATTGGCATTCATGCTGGTAAACAGTTAAATCCCTACTCCCTACCTATGTATCTAATTATACAATGTACATAAACCCCCGGATGACGTCTCCAGTACCAGGTCTTTCCTGGAGAACCGGTCTTATTAACCGGCTTAATTGCCCTATTAGAGACCTTGATCTCAAGGCGTGGAGAGGTCTTGTCAAACCTGCCAGGGACACAGACGAAAAAAGGAACAAAGAATAAGCAAAAAAGAAAAGAAAAGGCCGATCTAGGTGGATTCCAGCATGTTTCCTGTTATCGGGCATGACTATGTGTAGGTACCTCGCATGCAGGTCTCGCTTGACCTTCCCTGGGAACCGTTTTCAAGCAATGAAATTCGATGCGACTTGCACAAAAGGAACAAAGTACCCTCTTTACCCCCATAATATTCACTATTTCAGCTAGTTCCTTCCATAGTTAGATCTCTAGTCGATATTTTCGGCACCCCGTGACACCTCTGTGATCGACCCGCCCTTTATAATTCCCCCTTTGGATCAACTCCGATCTGCGGCAACCCGTGTGACCAAGATGCCGATTACCAATTGCGCCCCTTAACTCCGTATATAGCCCTAGAGGTCGATATATGGATATAGCTATATCTTAGGTACCTAATCTTGCAGCTCTAAATCAGATTTGATGCTAAGCGCGTACCTTTTTTTCAATCCGTGTTTCGCGCCAAAAAAAAGGAGCTAAAAAAAAGAAAAAAAAAAGTTTAATGCGGGAATGTTGTACGGAGTAAGTACATCCATGGATACCTACGTATACCCTTGTACATCCGTAGCCCTTATATCTACTCCCCACTTAATACTCAAGTAAACTCTTTCACTCAAAAATACATTGTTACTTGGACGAGAGCACTTTTGGTGTCTCCAACTATTGACACTTCAATTAAACAAAGGAAAATTTCAGTGGTCGCCCTAGTGCGTTCTGCGTATATTCTACAGGAAATCACGGGTAATGCAAACATCGAGTTTAGTCTCGGGGGGGTTGACGCCGCCTTGTCAAAAGGCAAAATTTACTCGGAATCCTCGATCTCGCTGCGACGGCGAGCCTCAGCCTCCTCCTTCTCCTTCTTCTGCAGGAAGATCAGAGCGTTGATCTTGTCCTTGATGCTGTGCTCGGAGGTAATGGTCTGCTGGATCTGCTCACGGCCGATCAGGGTAGCCACGATGGAGGCACCGACGACGAAGGTCAGCACGAATCGGTACATGCCGTACCAGTGAGGAGCACGGCCAGCGGCAGCAGCACGGGCGTCATTGTAGTACAGGAAGGTGAAAGCGAGGAACTGGCTGATCAGAGCGTACTCGACGGGGAACATCAGAGTAGGCCAGGCCACAGCGGGGGCGATCACACCGGCGGCGTAGCGGCGGTAACCGAACTTGCCGCCGTAGCCAGCCCACTCAAGACCCCAGTGGATGGCACCGAGGAAAGAAAGGATCTACCCGTAAACGGCAATTAGCAAACCCCGTAACTGATTACTCAAAGAGACTAGACTCGGGACTACTCACAACGGCACCGTAGCCGATCTGGATGGGCTCGAGCATGTGCAGCATCAGCTCAGCACTCTGGCCGGAGAAGATCAGACCATCACCGAGAGAGGCGGCGCGGTTGATCTCGTAGGAGAGGAAGACGGTCTGCATAGAGGTGGCCAGGTAGGGGACGACACCAGCCATACCGAGGTACATGGCCTCCTTGGGGACTCCGCTCAGGCTGAAGGTCTCCTTGATAACTTTCTATATTGGCGATGGGCAATTAGCACATGCAGAGCCTCACAAGTGAATGGAAATACGTACCGCCTCGGACCTCATACCCGCCATAACATCAATATCATCCTCATCGTGCTATCGTACCCGCAATTAGCCATTGAGTGCCTTTGCGCAAATCACAACCCATGTGCCGTCTCTTACCTTGGCCGAAGAAGACGAGTAGCGCACAAGAGCGGTGGTAACAGGCTTGTGAGCGGCGAGCGCGAAGCTCGGCGAGGTGGAGGGACGGAGCAGAGAGCGAGCCGACGAGGTCATTTGGGCCTTGCAGATCTGGTTGCCCAGAGCGGAGCGAGCCACGGAGGCATTGGAGCTCGAGAAAGCGCGAAGCGCAGAGCGGGCAGCGGCGTTGCGGTACATGGCGGGGGAGTATACAGCTTTTCGTTGTCGTCGGGTTAGCAAATCGGAAGAGAAAAGCCTCGGGTATGGCCGGACAGCAGTGTCAACTCACCCAATTGGCCTTGAAAAAGCTGGACAGAAGTAGAAGAGTGGAGATTAAGGGTATACACCCGGAAAATGACTTGAGCACAAAGTCGACGGCGTGGGTTTTCCGGGAGGGAACAAATAAGAATATCCAGAAATGAAGTGACCGAGTGATGAGGTGTGGTCTGCTTTCGGGCGGACCGCAGCGACCCGAACTGCAAATTGTATCTCGATGCAGGTATTTTGGCCTCAGGCTGCAATTCTTGTTGCCTCAGGCAATGAAATTTCAGTTTGGGGGCTGCTGCCCTAAAGTTGCCTACGTCACTCCTGGGGTAAACAACTGTGTACCAGTACAATACAGTATATTGCAGCGGATGGTTCTCAGTGCATTGCCTCGTGCTTAAACGGCCTTGATAACGAAAACAACCAAAATACTTACCACTGGCCCCCAACTACTCACGTAGTGCCAAGTGTATTGTAGCGCGAGTACAGTCTACCTTTGAAATACTTTGGTGGTAGGTGGGAATGGTACCCGCCCTGGCGTATGAAGCTGTACCCCCGTTCGTACCGAGTACCTCCCATCATACAACTTGCGTAACAGACATCACCTCTCTTGATCCACGCAATCAGGGTCATTAACTTCAATGTTGGGCCTGAATACCCAACACCATTTTGTCTCAATTTAGCGCTTGTGATTTCCTTACTTTCTTAATCTGACACCTAGTCATCTTAACCGTTTCCCGCTCTGCTTGGAGGGGAAAAGTTCCACCTCGGTATCGCGCGCTCCCAGCCCGCTCAGTTGGATGGCTTGGATGTTCCCTATTACCCAGGGTTCTTGAAAGCAGTCCTTATACTGCGTAAGAGCCCATTTAATGAAGAAGTTTCGCTCTTTACTTTCATTTGGATTGCCGCTGACTTGCCAACTGCTTTCAATTGCAGACTATCATCAAACCTCAATCCACCGACATCCGCCCTGGCCATAGAGCCCAACCACCAGGCCCGGTCAACGGCTGCACGCCGCCACCATGTTGGAGGGAGTGGTTGCTAACCTACTTAACCGGTTCCTGGGAATCTACGTCAAAAACTTCGATGCGACCCAGCTCAACATCGGAATCTGGTCGGGCGACGTCAAGCTACGGAATCTTGAACTGCGCCGCGAAGCGCTCGATCAGCTACGCCTCCCTCTCAACGTCGTTGAAGGCCACCTCGGAGAGCTTACACTATCCATCCCATGGTCAAATTTACGAGGAAAACCGGTGAAAGTCGACATTGAAGATGTCTTCCTGCTCGCGGCACCCAGAGAAGATGCGGATTACGATCCGGAGGAGGAAAAAAGGAGAGCGAATGTGCTGAAGATGGAACGAATTGAAAGCGCCGAGATTCTACGCGAGCGCAACGCGGAAGGCATGAGTCAAGAGGAACAGCGCCGGAACCAAAGCTTCACGCAGAGCTTGATCACGGCCGTGGTGGACAACTTACAGATTTCTATCAAGAATGTGCATTTCCGCTATGAAGACTCTATCGCATCACCGGGGCATCCGTTTGCTGTCGGTGTGACACTCAAGGAATTGAGTGCCGTCAGCACAGACGGGGAATGGAACCCCACTTTCATTCAATCCGACTCCAGTGTCACACATAAACTGGCCGTCCTCGGTGCTCTCTCGGCTTATTGGAATACAGATGCCACCCTGCTCGGAACCGGGCGAGGATCTGATATCGGCGCAGAAGCCCAGGGGATCGGCCGTGCTGAGCTGATGGAAAAACTGAGAACTGCGATTGATGCCGACGAAGGAAACCAATTCATGTTGCGCCCCGTCAGTGGTCGTGCTGGGCTGGAGATGGACAAGTCAGGCACATATGATCGACCCGCAATCAAAGCACGGTTGCTCTTCGATGAGCTCGGCTTCGTTCTTGATGACAAACAATATCGCGATGCGTTGATGCTGGTGGATCTGTTCCACTATTTCATCCGCCACCAGGAATATAAGAAAATGCAGCCCAAGGCCTCACCAAAGGAAGACCCTCGGGCATGGATGAGGTTCGCAGGAGAAGCCGTTCTTAGCAAAATCCACGAACGCAACAGACGCTGGACCTGGGACTATATCAAGGAGCGCAGAGATGACCGCATCGCGTACATTGCCTTGTTCAAGAAAACGAAGAAGGAAGAAGCCCTCACGCCCGAAGAAACCAAGGAGTTACAGAGACTGGAAGCAAAACTAAGCTACGAGGATATCCGATTCTGGCGCTCACTTGCAAGGAACCAGCTACGAAAGGAAAATGTCGGGGTCAAAAAGCCCGCAGAACAACAATCATGGTCCGCCTGGCTCTGGGGTTCCAAGAAAGAGGAATCCGAGGAGACCGCCATGACCGAAGAACAGCGACAAGAGCTGTATAACGCCATCGACTGGGACGAAAAGAAAGCCATCTCAGAGAGTGTGGATGTGCCCCGGGAATGGGTTAAACTCCAGGTCAACTGGAGTCTTCGGGCTGGTAGCTTCACTCTAATCCAGGACCCTCACGGATCCGCCAATGAGGTCATGAAACTAGTGTTTGACAATTTCCGAGCTAAGGCACTTCAACGCCATGATTCCTATCTCCTTGATCTCGACCTTGGAGGGCTGAAGATGTATGATGGCACCACTGCCGGGACTCTTTATCCCCAGATCGTCAAGGTCAAGGATTCTCCCCCTGAACCTACCAAGGTTCAAGAGCTAGGCGAGGATGATGATGACCTTGCCTCCCAAACCAGCGCAGACGATCTTCAGGATGAGGACAGTTTGTTCCATCTGCAGCTGGAGAAGAACCCGCTCGAAAGCGATGCAGATACAGCGGTGAAGGTCAAGTTGAAGAGTATTGAGGTCATTTACAATCCTCGATTCCTCGTGGGAATTGTCCAGTTCTTTGAGCCACCTGAGCGACACATGGAGTCGATTGGTGCTCTCTTGGACACCGCAGGTGCCACTGTTGAAGGATTGCGGCAGCAAACCCGAGCCGGCCTCGAGTTTGCTTTGCAAGAGCACAAGAAGGTTGATGCGCAATTCGATATCCACGCGCCCTTGATTATTGTCCCAGAAAGTATCACACAACCAAGTTCACTTTGCTTGATTGTCGATGCCGGTCATGCAAGTGTCAACAGCGAGCTGGTCGATCGCCAAGCGATGCGAGATCTTCAGTCCAAGCAGAAACGACAGTATGAGGAGGAAGACTACAAGCAACTAGAGCATCTGCTGTACGATCGGTTCCTCATCAAGCTGGACTCCACCCAGGTCCTCATCGGACCTGGCGTTGAAGCAACCAAAGCACAGCTCAACACCAATGTCGAGTCTAGGAATTTCCACATCATCGACCGGATCAATGTCGACTTTGCCCTGGAGATGTGTATCGTACCGAACGTGACACAGCTTACCCGAACACGTATCTCTGGTCATCTGCCAGAGCTTCACGCCTCAATGTCAGACATCAAATACAAGGGGTTGATGAAATTGATTGATATTGCAATCCCGCAATTCGACGCGGAAAAGTCTGCCTCCGATCCAGCTGCCAAAGCAGCAGCCAAAGAAGAAGCAGCCATAGCCACAAGAGCCAGATCAGCATCCTTTCAACCACCAGTCCAACGTGACCTTCCTGTTGTTGACGACGATGAGGAGGACGTTGAAGTAGACAGCGAACAGGCGAAGAAGAGTGTGGATACACCGGCCAATATCCATCGCCGAGACTTCGAATTCAAATTCACTGTTGGCCGTCTCCGTGGCTCACTCTTCCGTGCTGACCCCCACGACCCGCAACGAGATCAGTTGCTGGTTGAACTAGTTGCTGAAGGATTTGCGCTGGACTTTTACATGCGTCCCTATGACATGGTCGCCGAGGTCATTCTAAAGTCCTTGAGCGTGGATGATCACATTGAGGAGAATCCGGTCCCTGAATTCAAAAGAATCATCTCTTCTAAAGGCTTCGATGCCGACGAAGACAAGGACCTGTTCCAGCTGAAGATGGTACGGGTCAAACCTGAGTCCCCTGAGTTAGAGTCAACCTATGAAGGGGTAGCCATGAACCTTGATATATCAGTCTCGACTATCAATCTTGTCGTGACAAGGAAAACTCTCCTCACGCTTCTGGACTTTATCCTCCTCACATTCACAAATCCTCAACAACCGATTGAACCCAACCCAGAAGCAGACAAGGCCATTGAAGGAACAGCCACTGTGGACGAAAAGCCTGAGCAAGCTGGGAAGATTCGCATCAAGGCTAATCTCAAGAGTATTGCTCTCATTCTCAACAATGATGGAGTCCGCTTGGCCACCTTGAGTTTGAACACTGCCGACGTCGGTATTTTCCTCGTGGGCAAATCAATGCTCATTCAGTCTCGGATAGGCAGTCTGACTTTGGTCGACGATGTCAACCTGGGTGCAGCCGAGGACTCTGATATCCGACGACTCCTGACCATAGAAGGAGATAATTTCGCGGACTTCAAGTACGAAACCTTCGACCCCGAGAGCGACACATACCCCGGCTACGATTCCGAGGTCTACCTACGGTCTGGTTCAATCAAGATCAACTTCCTGGAGGAGCCCTACCGTAAGATTATCAATTTCCTCGTCAAGTTTGGAAAGATGCAAGCCATCTTCAATGCAGCTCGCCAAGCCGCTGCCAACCAAGCCAACCAGCTTCAGGAAAATGCTTCACGTGTGCGGCTTGACATTATTGTGAAGACACCCATTGTAGTTTTCCCCCGTATTATGATGGATGATCGCCCTCGAGACACAATCACTGCTCATCTCGGTGAAATCTATGTCAAGAATGAATTTGTCCCTATGGAAGAAGCAAAGGACAGCCCTGCTGTCAACGTCATCTCCACTGGTGTCCGCAATATTCGCCTTACCTCCAAATTCCATTTCGAAGATGGTACATCCGAGGAGCTGGAAATGATCCAGAAGGTGAACCTGGAGTTTAGCATCTGCTATCTGGAGCATCAAGCAAACAACCCACGCCCAGACATGGAAATCGAGGGTTCTCTCTCTCCCATTGGCCTTCGTATCTCCCAGGGCCAACTCAAGTTCTTGCTGGAGCTGTCAAAGTCGATACCGGGCGCGTTTGCCACAGATGCCGAACAGCAAGAGCTCGAGGCCATGGAGTCTTTGCCCTCATCAGTGACTGAACCTACGAGGGAGGCTACTTCGAAGGCCGTCCAGGCACAAAATGGCCCTGGAGGAGCACCCGCTGATAGCGAAAACAAAGAGACTTGGGTACGACTCGATATGATCTTTAAGGTCGACAGTGTCAGTTTGGAGCTCATCCTAGCAAACGACGACCAGCCCGTCGGTCGCATAGAGGACTCCAGTCTGTCCAAATTCTCTCTCAACGACACTCGAGTCAAGCTGCGCATGCTGACAGATGGCTCATTGGAGTCGGAACTCCTCATTCATTCGTTCTCCATCCGCGATAGTCGCAAGCAGGACTCGAACAAGTTCAGAAACATCATGTCTTTGATCAACAACGATGTCCAGCAGCAGTTCATGGCTAGCATCTCCATGTCGGGAGGACCAGAGAAGCACCTCATTGCGATGCTGACTATTGACAGCCCTCGTATTATGTTTGCTTTGGATTACCTGTCTGCTTTACAGTCATTTAGCCAGTCTGCATTTGCCTCCGAAGAACCAGTAGAGGCGGTGGAGGATGAGACCGAATCACCCGAGGACTCTGAATCAGGCTCCGATGCTGGAAGCTCCGACAAGGCTATAACCGAGGCTTCTTCGGGCGATGCCACAGGAGCGGGCATGACCGTATCATTCCGGGTGAACCTGGTCGATGCTCAAGTGATCATGGTAGCCAACCCTGCCATTCCTCACTCCGAAGCTATTGTCCTTGGTACCAAGGAAGTTCTCATCTCCCACCAAAATGTGTCGACTCTACAGATTCAAAAAGTGGGCATGTTCCTTTGCCGCATGGATAAATTTGAGACATCTCGACTTCGGATTCTGGATGATTTCACACTTGAGATGTCCATTGATAGCCGAGCGCAAGATAAGGGTTCTGCTTTGACCTCCATCGAGGTGCACCTTGAGCCTCTGGTTCTTCGCTTGTCTCTGCGTGATATCCTGATGGCAATCCAGATTGTCAACAAGGCATCTGAAATGAGGAAGGGCCCGCAGATCGAGACCGGAGAGGTGAAGAAAATCACGGACACGAAAACAAACAGAGCGCGTTCTGCCAGCAAGACATCATCTACTGTTGCTAAGAGAGCCCGTCGCCTGAGTCAAGGAGTTGGGAACTTGGATAAGACAATTGCGCCACAAAGTTCTGTTGTCCTCAAACGTGAAGAGCTGTCTGCCAAGATTGACGGGGTTAGAGTCATTCTTATTGGTGACCTACACGATCTACCTTTGCTCGATTGGAGCGTTAAGAAATTCAATGTCGATGTGCGCGACTGGTCATCAACGTTGAATGCCGATACCAACTTCGAAACATTCTTGAACGTGTACAACTTCTCGAAGTCGGCCTGGGAGCCGTTGATTGAGCCCTGGCAGCTGGGATTCCATATGGCCAAGGAGATCAACCCGGATGTTTTCTCTTTCGATGTGTATTCGCACAAGACAATGGAGCTTACCGTAACTTCCGCCACGATTGCGCTTGCATCCAAATCATTCCAGTTCCTGTCTACGGATCAGGATGTCCTCTCCAAGCCAAGAGGCGCTGATGCCCCATACAGAATCCGCAACTACACTGGGTTTGACCTCAGAGTTTGGGCCGATGTCAGCGGAGGAGGGGAAGGTCCAGCAGCAAAACTTACCGATGGCGAAGAATCACCATGGCGATTTGAAGATTCCACCGCCGTCCGTGAAACGCTGACACCAGAAGGCCTTGGCGGAGTGGTTGGTGTCAAATTGGAAGGCAGTGGCTTCGATAGTATCAGCCGCATTCCTGTCGTGCGCGAGGGCGAGACCGTCTACGCTCTGAAGCCGAAGCAAGAAAATGTTCTTCACCGGCTACTCGTGGAAGTCAAACTGGGACCTGATAATGTCAAGTACATCACATTCCGTTCGCCGCTTCTTATCGAGAACAACACCCAAATCCCCGTGGAATTGGGTGTTTTCAGCCCCGGAGAAGGCCACCTGTTGAAGATAGAGAAGATTTTGCCTGGCGATGCACGACCAGCTCCCGTTGGGTCGGCATATCTCCATTCTATCGTTGTTCGTCCTGATCAAGGCTTCGGATATGACTGGTCGCATGAGCGACTGTTCTGGAAGGACCTCATCAAGCGACCCACACGCACTGTCAAGTGCATTAGCGAAAGCGGACAGCAGTCCCCTCCTTTCTATTTCCAAGTCAACGCCACGTTTGATAGCAAAGATTCGCTTACGGGCATGTATCCCTACATGAGAGTCCGAATCTTCGCTCCTGTGGAGATTCAGAACCTGTTGCCCTACGATTTCAAGTACCGCATCTATGACAAGAACACTAAGAAGGATTGGACGAACTTCTTGAGGAAGGGCGGCGTCAGTCCGGTCCACGTCGTGGAGCTGTCCCACTTACTGTTGCTCAGCATTGATCTTCAAGATACGGTCTTCCGCCAGAGCGAGTTTGCTATCGTTAACGGCAATGCTCAAGACTACCGCAGAGAGCATACCTTGTCTCTTAAGGATGACCGGGGTCTTCAACTGAAGTTACAACTTCATTACTTCAACATCCCCAACAGCGGTGGTGCTTTCAAGGTTTCTGTGTACAGCCCATACCTTATCTTGAACAAGACTGGCCTACCTATGGACATTCAAAGCAAAGCATTCCTTCAGTCTGCGAGAAATGCTGCTGGTCAAGGACTCAGAGCCGATACCAGAGATGAGGGCCGTGCACTTCCATACATGTACTCTTATGCCAATGAGGATCAACGGAACCGATCTATCCTGAAGGTCAGCGATTCTGCATGGAGCAAGCCGCAGAGTTTCGAGGCTATTGGCAGTACCTTTGAGGTCATCTTCCCCGATCGCCAAGGCAGATCCGAGTTCCATTCCGGAGTGTCTGTTGCCGAAGGCGAGGGCAAGTACAAGCTGACCAAGGTGGTCACTCTTGCTCCACGTTTCATCCTAAAGAGCAAGCTCAACGAAGATATTCTCGTACGTGAACCAGGATCTTCCAACGTGCTCCAGGTTCAAAACGGGCAATTGGTACCACTTCATTTCCTTCGTCAAGTACAAGAGAAACAGCTGTGTCTCTGCTTCCCGGGCGTCAATAACCAATGGTCTTCTCCTTTCAACATCGCAGATGTGGGAACTGTGCACGTGAAATTGGCCAAGGCGAATCAGCGGCAGAAGCTGATCAAGGTTGATATCATCATGGAAGGAGCAACTCTTTTCTTGCACTTCAGCGTCGAGTCTCGCAATTGGCCTTTCTCCATGCGTAATGAAAGCGATATGGAGTTCATTTTCTACCAAGCCAATCCCAACGTGGAAGATGATGATGAAGACGACCAGGCTAGCGGCTGGAGGCCGATCCGATACCGAATTCCCGCGCGGAGTATCATGCCGTATGCATGGGACTATCCGGCGACGAAGAACAAGTCGCTCGTGTTGACCTGTCAGGGCAAAGAGCGTCATATCAAGCTTGCTGAGATAGGAAACCTGATCCCAATGCGGATCCCACCTTCGCAGCCTGGCGGATACCAGAAGATCATTGACATCAACATAGCTGCTGATGGTCCCACCCAGACTCTCGTGCTGTCCAATTTCAAGCCGTCGAAGAGTATGTACAAGCAACAAAGAGGACAATCCTCCCAGACCGGCATGAGCACTGGATTCGAGGTCAAGGAAATGAATTCGGATGTCAACTTCAAGGCCCAACTTCGCCTAGGTGGCATTGGAATCTCATTGATCAACCAGAACCTGAAGGAGCTGCTGTATCTCACATTCCGTGAGATTGAGATCAAATTCAGGGAGTCGAGATTGTACCAGACTCTGAACACAACGATCAAGTGGATCCAGATCGATAACCAGCTCTACGGTGGCATTTTCCCCATCTTACTTTACCCTAGTGTTGTTCCGAAGACTGGTAAGGAGATGGAAGCACACCCGATCTTCCATGCAATGGTTACACGGGTCAAGGACGACTCGTACGGTGTTCTCTATATCAAGTACGCGACCTTGCTATTGCAGCAAATGACGCTCGAACTGGATGAGGACTTCGTCTTTGCTATGCTTGACTTTGTCAAGATTCCAGGTGCCTCGTGGGCCGAGGAACAAGAGGGTAAACTGTGCGATGAAGACCTCAACATTCCAGAGCCCCAGCAGGCAGACAATGGTCAGGATGTGTACTTCGAGCTCCTTCATCTTCAGCCCATGCAGATGGATATTTCTTTCATGCGTACCGAACGCGTCAACGTGGAAGATGCTATGCAGCCCTCCAACCCGTTGATGTTCTTTGTCAACGTCATGACAATGTCGATGGGTAATGTCAATGATGCACCTGTCCGACTCAATGCTCTGATGCTCGAGAACGCCCGTGTCTCTTTCCCTAGCCTGGTCGGCAATGTCCGTGCTCACTACACTCAAGAGTTCCTGCGCCAGATCCATATCATTCTCGGTTCAGCCGACTTCTTGGGCAACCCTGTCGGTTTGTTCAACAACGTCAGCTCTGGTGTTGCGGCCATCTTCTATGAGCCATATCAGGGTCTGGTCATGACTGATCGTCCCCAAGAGCTGGGTATTGGTATCGCAAAGGGTGCCACAAGCTTCGTTAAGAAGTCCGTCTTCGGATTCTCGGACAGTATGGCCAAGCTCACGGGAAGTATGTCTAAGGGTCTCGCCGCAGCTACTCTTGATAAGGAGTTCCAAACCCAGCGCCGGATGTCCAAGGTGCGCAACCGCCCTAAGCACGCGCTGTATGGAATCACGGCTGGTGGCAATGCATTTGCAACTAGTCTAGCAAGCGGTATCGGTGGCTTGGCACGTCATCCACTGCAAGGCGCCGAGAAAGAAGGTATCCAAGGATTCTTCAAGGGTGTTGGAAAGGGTGTGCTTGGATTGGCTACCAAGCCAGCAATCGGTGCATTCGATCTTGCCTCCAGTAAGTTGAACTAGTTTCTCTCCTTGGTAATCGTAACTAACGATCTCCTACTAGATTTGGCAGAAGGTGTTCGCAACACCACTACCGTTTTCGATGCCGAAGGTCTCGATCGTGTTCGACTAACTCGCTTCATTGGCACCGACGGCATCGTGCGCCCGTACTCGCAGCGTGAAGCTCTCGGACAATTTTGGCTGAAGACCACGGACGACGGCAAATACTTCAACGAGGACTACATTGCCCACCTAGAGCTTCCTGGTCGAGACATGCTGGTCTTGCTGACGTACGCGCGTATCATGCTAGTGCGCACAAAGAAGCTGTCTACTGAGTGGGACATCCGTCTCACGGATATCCAGACCATCTCCAAGGAGCGCACGGGAATGAGTATCACCCTCAAGGGTGGTGCCAATGGACCTTTCATTCCTGTCCAAGATGAAAGCTCACGGAACTGGCTGTACAGACAGATTGCTGTTGGTAAGTGGTCACCAGATCATGCCAGATGGTGACATATGCTAACGAATCCCTTTTCCAGCGGTCAATGCTTTCAATGAGAAGTATAATGCCAGGGGTTAGAGAGGAAGAGGCACTTCCCTGGGTTCTTAATGATGTCATGAGATGGACTACTTTCATTTTTGGGACGGGGATTATCAAAATTCACAGAGCATATGAACGGTATATTGCTCTCGGTTTCTCAGCTTGTTCCATTCACGTACATAATTTGCCTAATTTTGTCCTGGCCCATTTTGGTGGCCTTTCTACTGCTTTCTCCTTTAAGTATACAGCGACAGTCTAGTTTTTATGCAATTCCATGATTCGTTTAATAGAGCTCAATCGGACAACTTTAGCATCTAGAATGGACTTGCCGTTGCAATATATCTCCTAATCCAAGAAAGGGAACAATGGGCCATTGCTTAATTCAAATGATATCAAATGGCTTTAGATTCCTCTAAATCATACATCAAAGCAAATTATATGTGCCTTCTACCTCAACGCCAGGCAACCCCAAGCAAAAGAACCCTGATATCTCAAGCCAGCCATCTCGAATGGATACGAGTCAAGGAACAGCCCTCTCTGGCCCCATTTGCTGAGCCGTGTTCTTGATCGTATGAAGAAACATAGACGGGAAGCAATGTCTACCATAACGATCCTCAGATAGCTAGAACAGAGAAATCAGTCAATCGTTCCTAAGCAGAAGAAAATATATACTCACCACTCTCCCGCCCTCATGCTCCGCAGTCCTGTACCCCAGCCAACGTCTATACAAATCCTCCGCGCTATGCGTCGTAAACATATACGAGAGCCGGTACATAATATGATCAAACCTATGATCAAAGTTCCAAATACTGACAGGAGCCCCATTAACATTCTCCGGCGAACCAGGGTTGTAGATACGCGCCAGTTCCTTCGGCGTCCACTGTCCATCCGCATAGATAGGATGGGGAACATACACAGCCTTGAGACCATGGAACAAAGCCCACGACGCACCCGTCATCTCCGACGCAAGACCAAGACCCTTCGTCGCCTGCGCGTGGTGGATCAGATCGAGCAAACGCTTGGAATACCGGCCCATCGTGATGACAGCGGCGCGACGCGGCGTGCCCGCCCCCTTCCTGAAGTTCCAGATCTTGTCCGGGAATGTCCACTGAGTATCTTGTGGGTTGAAGATTGGCAGGAACGTTATGAAATCTGCTTCTTCGCCAACGCCCCAGGTGTAGTTGTCTTGCTCCGGGTATGGCACTGGCGGGTCTGGGCCCAGTGGTCTGATCCCGGTGCCGGATACTGGGCCCCAGATTGTGCGGTTGGATCTGTCGGATAGGCTTTCGTGTACCATTTGCGTGAACTCGCTCCAGTTGCCGTGTGCGCCGGGGGTGTAGAAGTAGGCGTTGCGTTCCCAGAGGTATTTGCGGGGTTGTTGGCGTGCGAATGAGATGGCGCGGTCGAGGAAGTGGTAGATATGTCCTGTGTGTCGACCGTCCATTTCTAGTTGCCAATAGTAGTCGAAGTGGGGATACAGCTGGGAGAATATTTGCAGAGGTTGGTGGTGTTGGAGTTGGGGACTGTGAGTGTTAAATGGGTGTCTCTTAACATCAGTCGAGGTCAAGGGTTGATTCACCTGTGTTCCTCTATCTTGGGATACCAAGCTTCCAAGAGTTTGTTATTGAAGAAAAGAGCCATATTCCTGAATTCCTTGGGGATGGAATTCCGGAGCCGGTTGATGGTCTTGATATCAGAGAATATGGGCATCTCGTTTTCCTTGACATGACACAGGAGATAAATCTGATATTCTCCTCCAGTATGTAAGGAAAGTTCCATAATCAACGCCCGAAGGTATTCACTATGGTGAGGCTTCCAATTGAGCCCATGCCACGCCCGAATCAGCAATGCCGAGCGAGGTTGGTACTGCTTCACGCCCGTAGCACGCACAGGCGGCTCCCATGATTTGTGAGGATCCTGGGGAAGATCGAAGGCCAGTGGACTCTGATTTGAAGAGTTGACAGTCTCAGTTGACTCGTATCTGTCTGCGTTCCTTTCCAGGCAGAGATTTTGCAACATGTGCCAATCAACATCGCACCACAGTACGGCCGGAGGACGCGTGAAGCCCGGCACCTCGTCCTCGCCATCATCGTCATATCCATATGCCCCGAAGCGGGAGTACCGGTCGGTGCAAACGTTTCCGTCTAGACCCAATGCCTCGTATGACCCGAATCGCGGTGCCGGGAACCCGGCTTGTTGGCCCTTGTAGACTTGGACCATATCTTCCGCAGATCTGCGGTCGAGATCACGACCCCTAGGGCCAAGGCAGGACTGGAACTTTCCATGGAACTTCTTCTTCCATTCTCGGCTGTTGTATGCCGGGTATGGATCGTAGATAAGTGGGACTGGGTGCGAGGCATCGGCAGACTCGGTACTAGTTAGGGTTAAGGTACCGCCCTCATAGAATCGCTTGTCTCTAATATAAGGATAATTTTTAGCATAATCTTTATATAAGTACACACATAAGGTTCTTAGAATAGGTACGGACCTCCGATCATGTGCTATACCCAACGCATCTGGCGCAGGTGAGTCGTCGCCTGCTACCTTGTCCCACACACCAACAGTCCCATTATACTGACCAGGCCGAAGGATGGGACGATGTAATGCAGCATAAACAGCCTGGATCATATTTGTCTCCGGGTATCCAAAGAGATATGAGCTAGTCTGGAGAGCAGTGAGCAGACAGGTAAAGTATCCCAACCAGCGCAACCAGGTCCACTGCCGATCCCATATGGTGGTAGAAGACCTAGTATAAAATGGATACTGCGTCGTATTTCTTGTGAGAAATTTCATAGCGAGCGACAGTTCAGCAACTGGATGGACGGTGGCATTCTTTGGCTTTGAGAGCCACTGGATGTGCGTGGTAGTGCGTGGTAGTGCGTGATAAAGATTGAAAGAGAGGTGTAAAGGTGAGCAATCAGATAATATAGAAAGATCAAGAATATATGAGAAGAATATGAAGCGATGGATTTGACGGTAATATCTACGAGACTGGAGCATTTGATAGGGCTTAGAGGCCTACGATGTCATCACTACGCGGTGTTGACTGCATCTCCGACTAACATTTGGGTAATGACACTCTGGAATCCAACCTGATAGATATGACAGAAAATAGAAGTTGCACAAGCCGAAATAGTTATATGTTGGATGCCTGGAGTAATCTGCTAATCTACAAGCTGTGTGATTGTCATACCATGTAACACGCCGGATATATAGTACCTTTGTTAATAGTATTAGATCGGGATTTCCTATCCCGCAGCTGTGATAAACGTATTTCTTTAAAAAAGTGGTTCAGCATGGTGGCAGAAGTTCCAAAATTTTCCATTTGAGGAGCATCTGAGATATCAGCCCTATTAGAGAAGTATTGAATTCTACCAAAAGAACAATATATGGTACCTATCACAGATTGGACATATCACCTATTATGTACAGTATTTTATGGTCCCGCGTAGCAGGGCAAATTCATGTAGCAGGAAGTCAACAAAAGCTGTGTAATGGGGATCGTACAATTAATCTGGAACTGGATTTTCTAGTCTCTCTTTGTGTGAGTGTTGCTTTACATTGCGATGCAATGTGCTCCAATGTAGCTCCACTGGCGTTGTCTATGACGGAATTGATATTTTGATACCTGTATGTTGAAAGGGCTGTATGGAGGCAGCCGTTATCATTTGCCTTTCTCATTTGCTCTTTTCTCTCTTTTCTCTTCCTGGAGTATTGCCATTAATAGGGGCCTTCGATCGATGCAGACAAGTTACTCGTCCTGCCACTATACGTTTGGCGTGTGGCTTAAGCTCTATCGACCCCACGCGGACGAGTCAGACGGACATGGCATTTATCGCAGCATGCATTATTTTATTCCCTGATGCATATTTACATATGGCTGTGGATCCATTCATCCTCCGCCAGCTCCTTGGCGGAGCTACGATTGCCAGGTTCCCACTGCAGCATTTTGCGCATGAAACGCAAAAAAGCCTCTCTCTCCACACTCCCCTCGAGGGTAGTTTCCCTTTCCTCAAGCGGAATCTGATCTGTCAACAAATCTGGAGCAAGAAAATCACCTAGAATCACCAAGTTAGTTGGTTCAGATGCCAAAAAGGATTACTAGATATTGCAATAATAAGAAACTTGCTTGCCTTCGCTTGAAAAGAATCTGGCTCTAAGCTCCCCTTTGGCAAGAAGGCTAGGAGACGGAGGACCAAGAAGATTGATCATCTCGGCCAGATTTGCTCGACTCCGATACCTCTCAGATTCGGGGTCTGAACCTGTGAACAAGGAACCGCCCTCGTACAAGTCCCATATCTAAGACACAGCTGCCAGCAATTTCGAATCACAATCATGCCGTTTATCTTACCATGCATCCCACATTCCATATATCTGCACTATATGTCCAAGGAATCCCCAGGATCACTTCCGGTGCTCGATAGATCATGGGTTGAACAAATACCGAGTGATACTGAACGAGCATGGCCGAAGCGAAATCGCAAAGGACTGGGGCACCGGCTCGCTTGGGTATTTTGAGTTCCTGTGACGTGTAGTTTATTCTCCCGTCTTCGTCTACCTTCCTTGGGACAGGTTGTTGAAGTTCAGACTCCTCGAAGTCAGTGAAGACTGAATCATCCCTGATGCTGAACATGATATTATCGGCCTTGATATCTGGTTTGAAAAATAATAAGCGAAGGAACGTAGGCGAGACGTGGACTACCAACCAGTGTGTGCGATCTGACACTCTGTATGAAGATAATCCAATGCTAAAAAGAGGCGATGAAGGACGACTGCGATGACTGGTGATGGTAGCCGCTCTACTGGGTTGCGGCGTAAGAAAGCCAAAACACTCTCCCATAACGGGGGGTGCACAAGGCATCGATGCTTGTCTTGAGGCCCGTCGATGTAAAATGTATCAAGTAACGTTCTTATAACGTCGCGACCAGGATGGGCCGTTGATTGCTCCATATGTCTGTACATATTAACCTCGTTATCCACATGCCGGCCCATGGATGAAGCCTGGACGAATATTTTAAGCATAACATAACGTCGTTCGCTATGATAATGTGTATAAGTATCTCCAATTAGCCATCCTCGAAGATCATGAGGAATCTCACTTCATGTCTCGCGCAAGCCACGCTGTTGATGTAGATCCAAATCCCAATTTGCCGATGACTTGGTATCGCTCCTTGATGACTTCTCCTATCCGAGTTGGATAATACTGCGACGCGGTATAGTATGGGAGAGTCTCCTCCTCAGTCTTTTGCCGCTCGGGTATCCGAACAAAGTTCGAGCTGGAGAAGTCAAGAGGTTTCCATCTCCGTCCGAGCTGGGGCAAAGATCGCAGAAGCGACGAGAACATGTTAAGGGATGTAAAACAACTCCGCCGCGGCAATTTGTAAAATAGAAGAGATAGCGAAATAAATCTGAATATGTGTAGATTTGGGCGTCTTACGGCTGTTTAGTCGTGAAGAGACGCCAGGGGTGATGTAGAATATCATACCAGGTCAGGTGATTGTGCCCCTAAGGGTCAAAATTTCACAACGGCCCATGTAAGCAAGAAAGCTGGGAGTGGAAGAACGTGCCTCGTTCTGGCAAGTCAGAGTTACTAAAGGGACAAGACGGGATGTGACCGGGTGGTATACCCTATCAGAAGAGCTGATGCTTTGAGGAGACCGAGGAATATATACGAACGGCCATTAATCACATCGTTATTTTATTAGGAGTCGTCTAATCAGAGAACCAATGAGATACCCCCTGCCAATTCCATGAAACCAAAGAGTGCTAATACCTAAGTTCCTTCTACGCAAAGTAGCTCTTCCATAGCACACCCGATAAGTCTTCTAGCTGATCCGCTGTGAAAGCCTGTAATAATAATCGTTAGCCATTTGCTTCGAAAGAGTATTGAGAATAAACGCAAGTACGAACCTTTGCATCAATGTGCCAAGTATCTTGTCTAGTCTTCTTGAACTCGCTGATAATCGACTTCACGCTCGAACCAACGATGCCAGGATCGTTGGCCGCGCGGATACTGAGCGAAGTCAATGCCTCGGGCATCCATTGAGGCGGAGGACTGTTGTAGGGGAAAGCCTGGATCAAAGCGCCAAGACCCAGCACAGCACCGTGGCGAACAATAATCAAGCGGTTGTGCTCGGGAGTGGGAGTTCCAGCGCCGGATGAGACAGCAGAGGAGGCAATTCCTGAACGGAGGTTCTTCGGTTTCTTGGGGAGAGGGTTGTCGATCAAAACCTTCGTGAAGCGTTCATGGAAGCGGCTGACCATCTTTTCCCGCAGGAAGACGGGCGAGCATCGGACCATACCGGATAGCGTGGCCGAGGCGCCAGCGCGGACTTCGTGCTGGGAGTCTTCCAGCATGGAGGCGATACACTCGAAGAGCTTGTCGCGGTCTGCAGGGTCGAGCAGGAACAGGCGGCGGAAGTAGATGATTTGGATGTTGATCATGATACGCAGACGCTGGTGCCATGATGGAGATGTCTGTCCGATGCGGATAAGAGATTGGATGAATTCGGAGTTTCTCTCGGCTGGGTACGGGATGTTGGGGAGGTGACGGAAGACGTGGTAGGCGAGGGACTGAAGCTCCGGGTCTTCTTTCACATCCATCATGTGCAGGAGCTGCGCGGTGAAGACATCAGGGAAGAATGAGACAAGCTGGGTACACTCGTGAGAAGACAAAGTCGAGTCCAGCCAAAGGAGAACAGTCTTGCTACCCGAGGTGTAGGATGAGGGTGTCTGTTGGCCAGGAGTTCTGGCCTTCCGCCATTCCTCGATTCGACTGAAAATTCCATGAATCACCTTTGTGAATTCTTCGGTAGGCGGATACGGATATGCGCCAACAGAAGAGGACGATTTCTGGGCCTCGAGAAGATGCTGAACATCAGGGTAGGACTCATGGTACCTCGTGCGATAGATAGTTGCAAGAGTCTGACCCATTGCTTCACGGACACCCTTGTATGGGTGGTCCAAATGTGCGAGGAAATCTTCCACGATGGGTTTCTCAAGCTGGTAATGCCAACCAGAATCAATGATACATTGATGCAGGAGGTTGATCTTGGAACTTTCCTTGAATGCTGCGTTGGTCGACATCTCCAGACGGAAGCTGGATAGCCAGTCGACCAACGGCCAAGCGCGGCGAGGATCACGGCATTGAAGGATCATGTGAAGGAATGTTGTCCAGTAGCCAGAGTTCTCCGGAGTGAGGCCGTCGGTGAAGATCTTTCGTACAATAGGGAATGCATACTCCCAGACCATGGTCCGCTTCTCCACGCCTGTATCTGTCACAGAGGAAATCAAAGCTCCGAGAATTTCAGCCGTGGCACGATGTTGGTGCTTATCACTGCCATCTTCAAAGACTTCCTTAATCTCTTCTTGGATTTCCTCAAACGTAACGGCTGTAAGCCCATCCCGGATCATAAGCTCGAATGCGTAGAGAAGCATCATGGCACAGGACATGCGGAACTTGTCAGCAGATGGGTCCCGGGGCTCTTGCTTCAAGTATATGAAGAACTTGGAGAACCACTGGCGAGTGAACAACTTGCCCATCTTGGTGCGAACCTTCCATTCAACATCGTCATACTCGATGTCCCGTGCTACATTGGACTTGTAAGCTGGCATAGTCTTGCCCCACACGAGCCAGCCAGGGAAGTCGTGATCAACATAGTACTCCGCCTCAGGCTTCGCAAAGCTAGAAAGGTATTCTTGGGTGTATTCTTTATCGTAGGGTTTGGTTGCAACCTTGATCTTTGACGGGAATCGCTGATGACCAAGAATGTAGTTCTTGTATTCGTGAGTGCAGATGGCCCGCACATCGATCATAGTGAACAGCGCGATGAGAGCCTGGGAGTACATGCCTCGCAAGCCAGGGTGGTCGTCAATAGACCCGAGCGTCATCAGTTCGATCAAGTTGTCGCTGGCGATGTAGTCAAAGCGGAGACCCATAGTGATGACGATGGTCGCAGCACGGCTGGCAATCTTCCAGTGGGAAATTCGCGCCAGGTTGACCAGCTCTTCGGCCAGGTCGGCTTTCTTTTGCTCGATAGCAACGCGCTTGCTGTTGACCACTGCGCGCTTTTTCTCTATCTGGTCAGTGACGTCTTCAGTAGGGGCAATTGCCTCCACAATTTCTTGATCTAGGATAGCCATTCGCTCCATTGCGCGGCCGTAATCCATGACCTGGAAGACTGCGGTGGAGCAAATTTTCTGGACGGAAGGCTTATCAACCGCGCTGGCATCTATAAAGGTTCTGACCACGGCAGGCGCATACTTCCAGTGCCGCCCGACTGTTTTGGCTACACTGCTCAGAAGCAGCGAGTAGAGTGCTCCCTTGATGCGTGCATGATCATTCTCCTTGACACCCTTTTGCAAAGCCGTGAGTAGAGGAGGGATAACGAGAAGTCTACCGCCATAGACCGCCTTGAGTGCCGATTCGCCTGCGTTTTGAGCATTACGGCGCGTTTCCGTGTAGAGCGACACACAGGATTCGGCAATATCAAGAAGAAGAATTTCATCAAGCTTAGACCGAGGACGGGGAGAAGCGTTGTGCCGTAGGCGTTGGAGATGATAGACGTTGGCTCTGCGAACAAGCAGGGCTCTAGGATAATCTTTTCGGATACCACTCATCTTATACGGATGAATGTCCGCGGCCAAGAGGCGAGTCACTCGGTCGAGTACATGAGCGGACCTTTCAATGCCCACATCAACAAACCACGACCTAAAGGCAGAGTATAAAGCCCCAAAGCAAGGGACATCATCCTCTTGCTTATCGCTCAAGAACCGGTGTACATCATGCAGGACCCAGCCAGTTCGCTCACGGAGTTGATGGATGGTAGTGTATAACGGGTCTCCCTCCTTGAGGGCATACCCAGTGGGGTAGGTGAAAGCCTGTCTGATTATAGCATCATCAGAGCTGTCCAGGACAGTATCGGCATCCTCATCAACACTATTTGGAACGCCCGAATCATCATTCATATCGACATCCTCGGAGGTGCCATTTGAGGGCCCTTGTGTTGTGGTTGATGCGGCTTTGGGATCAAAGAGAACAGAAACTCCAGACAACACGAGCCGCAGGAGCACGAGGTTCCTAGTAACCTCATCTGACCAGTCCTTGCCGCTTCCATCACGTTTGACAGTTGAGGTTTCATGAGTCAGCGCAGATAGCGACTTCAAAGCCGTCTCTGTCTGGATTTTGAAAACGTCGACGGCAAACTCAATTTCCTGACGGGTCGGCACATGCCAATTGATGTTGAGATTGTTCACATCTGCTTTGTAACTCCAGAGCTTCGGCTCGATACCGTTCGCTTTGACAGAAGATTCGTAGAGTGAGAAATCATTAGTGTATGTCCCAGTCAGGTTGAGCAAAAGGTGGTGGATAAAGTTGGAAATATGAACTGTAGGAATGCCACGGCAGTTCTGTTGCATGTAGACTGCAATGTCAAACAGTTCCTGGCGGTGGCCAATGACGGCACTGCCCACATGCACCACACACATGCTCAGCATACTGACATTCCAGACCAGAGCTCGATCACGAGGCAAAACATCGGTTCCTGTGGTTCGTGTTGATCCAGCACCATTATCTTCAATCTCCGTGCGGATAGCTGAAGTCAAGACAGGGATGAAACGCTTGAGGGCCTTCTCGGGGTTAACCTTGCATAGGGCGTTGCAAATGAAAGCCATCGCATCACGAGCCTGGTGGATGACATGGTTGGACACGAAATCCACAATCTTCCCCAAAGCGATATCGTAATACTCTGGAGACAAGGAAGCGAGCAAAGGCATGAACGTAGCAGGAAGAGTATTCACGATATTCTCTTCGGGTGAACCGTTCCGAACCCTGGAGACGTCCGGCAAATTCTCCAAGAGTGTGAACACACGGCCAAGGAAAGCTATCGTGAAGTCTCCGAAACCACATGTGGAAGAGCGCAAGATCAATTCCTCGGTCTCATCATCCAACTCTGTATCATAACCCAGCTGTACCTCGGAACCCTGCTCTTCCATCCGTTCCATTTCACCTGAGATCCATTGCATGGCGAGCATGTTGGAGTTGATGTCATCTCGCCCTTTGGTCAAGTCAACCATCGGAATATTGTAACAGGCCGATTGGATGAATGACAGAGCATGGAGCGATTTTTCAAGATCATTCGCGTCAATTCCGGGCAGCGTCAGACCCAACAGAGTTGTCATATGACAGCGATAACCCTTGGTGCGCGAAATGACACGTGACAGCGATGTCATAGCCCGAAGCGAGGATGCAGTCCGGTGCACTTCGACCAGACCTTGCAGTGAAGGGTAGATTCTCTGCAAAGCCCCGGGGAGGATGAGATGCGGTTCCAAGTAGGCCAGGCCTTGCAAGGTGGACAAGGAGAAGGTCATCGCAGTGCTGCTCTTTGCATATATGCCCATGAAGATTACATCACGGATGCACAAGACGAACCGCCGCTTCAGAGGCTCACTCAATCGTCGCTCAGGGGGGACGTCCATCTCACCGGTTTGTTCGCGATTCCAACGCATGACGAAGAAATCAGTGAGGTAATAAACCAGCTGTGACAGGGTCTTGGTCCAATGGCCTGAGTTTGAAGGATGGAAGAACGTTTCAACAGCTTGGATAAGACCTTCCAGCTGTGAAAGAACTGAAACTTCGGCATCCACACAAGCAGGGGAGAGCGACATCACAATCCACCGGGCAATGTGATGAGCAACCGGGTGCTTCCGCCCATCGCGATCAAGCATGATACCTAGACCAGACGAGATATCCACCAGGGCACTGTACGGAGAAGTGGATTGCCCGACTGGGATTTCCAGCAACCTCAGTACCGCTGTGAAAATGAGAGCAGACTGGTCCTTTGTGAAGATACCATGCTCGGAGAATGGAATGTGAGCGGCTGGCAGAGAATCTCGGGCCAATCGGGAGAAATAATCCAGATATGTTGTGTCAAATGTTTTTGACCGGCCGACCAATGACCACAAATGGAAATGGGTAGGCAGGTGACTCTGCGGTAGGAGATCGGCTCGCGATTCAGGAGCCGGGGAAGTCGGAAGCAGCAAATTAATGAGCCCGGCGACAACGAAGGCACCTTCTGAGAATGATGTGGTATAATGAGGCAAGAACTCTTCAAGCATAGCGGGAAGTTCACATGGGTCAATGTATAATTGAGCGAATGCACAAAGCTTGGTCAAGGTCTTGACATTCCGCTTCAGGTTGGTCGAGTGAACAAGGCCGGACTCGGTGGGGAGGACAAAAGCCTTGAGCTCCTTGTATAGAGGCTTCCAATCTAAGACGAGGTCTTTGACTGGTTTTAGATAATGCTTGCGCCTAAATCATGGGTTAGCAGCCACACTACTCCCGCAACCAACACTAATAACCCAACTCACTTGGTGAGAAGCATGAACATGCTCGAAAATCGCTCGGCGACCGACGGGTCAATCCCAGGAGCAAGTGCAAGCTCAAAATACAATTTTACAAGGCTGATGCGCTGTGCCCGGGTCGGGTCGAACTTGAGCGATAGCCATCCACGTAGCTCGCGTGTCCAGTGCACGGCTCCGGGATTGAAGTCGCCGGCTTCCACTGCAATATAGAGCTGATTCAAGATCTCTCGCAGATTTTGATTCCGCTCAGTCTCATCCTCTAGCTGGTATGGGAGATATTTGAAGTATGGATAGGTACGGGGCCGCACACGGGCTATCGGTTCGCCTTCACTATTCACAGCGACTGGCTCACCACCGGGCGAGGTTGCCCGGGAGAGATCTTGTGCATGATGGAAATTGTCGGATGTGAGGATCGCCTTAGGACCGGATGCTTCCATCGTCGGATGGGAGGTAATGGTCGACACGAGGTGGAGTTGAGGTGAGGGAGGAGTAGCCGTTGCCGTCGGGTGAGCTCTGGCAGCAATACGTCAGCAACGCCGATGTTTCACGAGGATAACTTATTTTCCGCGCAGTATCAAGCACAGAACAAGTTTGGAAGGAAATCGTACTTTTTAATGAAACTCTGAAGCTCCCACTCCAAAAAGCGCGGGATTTGGAACCGGAGATTGTATTTCACACGGCTGTGTTCGCATGGAGTACTTGTTTTTTCTCGGCAGGCGGGGGTGGGAATATGACGGGCTCGTATTCGTTGTGATAATTGAGCAGCTCAGGATTACAGCCTCCGTTTCTTCTTTTCTTCTTGAAATGCCTAGTTGTTGAAGGTCAAGAGGTCAAAGGGGAGAGAGTCGAGGTTGTGATGACATAATTATACGTAACGAAGCTTGGCCCTGCAGAGTGACCCGCGTGGAGAGATGCACACTAAAGATGTAAAATGCTGTTGGCACAGTGGTTTCACTTTTGCTTTTGATAGTCCTTTGAGAAAGATCAGTGGATTATTGTCTCTTTCTCTCTCTTCTTTTCTAATTTATAATAGTTCAGTTAGTGGACGACTGCGCCTTTTACCCCAATTTAGGCAGCCAGCCACCTTACGCAAGCATATCGCCCAACCAACAACTCGGGATGGCTGCATTTTTGGCCATTCACAGCAGTCTAGGCCATGTCTTATAACTTAAATCACATATCAATATACACAGCAGACGACTCAGTCCAATACTGAGCCGGGTCATCGCTACTCATAATTCTCTTTCATGCTGGAGGCAGGAAAGAACCGAAAAGAACACCCTGGATCAACGCATAGGCCACCATGCTATAGACAGCGGCTACAAGAGTCCGGCTTTGCTTGGGTGAGCTTGAACTGAGATCTACAGCACTGGTAGCCAGATACCAGTACCACAAGGGATACCCCGATGAGATGCGGTTGATGATCTGAACATGGTAGCTGGTGAATGCCATGACGGCCAGCAAACCCTGGGGAACCGCCAGCCGAGCGAGCATTGACCCCGGGCTTGTTGAGGAGGAAGAGGGACTTTGTAATGCCCACAGGCTGGATCGGCATAGAACGGCCAACATGGGCGCCGCCAACAAGAAAAGGGGTATATTGGAAACGGTCCAGTATCGCAAAAATCCAACATCCCTATTGCAGTCAGTAAGAGCGAGGACAGTGGGTATTCGGATATGAATTACTGCTTACCAGTAATGATTTTGAACCCAGCCGTAGATGCTAGGCAAAGTCCACTCACACCATGGCTGAAGATCGCCCTCAGACATGCAGTACATGCGATAGGCAAGGATTTGAGGGATGACTATCCCAGATCCTACAAGACAGCCACCAATAATGATCACTGCAAGACGAACAGTGGCGTGCAATGTAGGACCTTTAGTCAGGATCTTCCAAGCCAAAACTGCCGCATCATAGGCAAATAGGAACCCGCTGAGAACCCCATTACTGCGGACCATGGTGGCAGCCGCGAACAATACCGCGGATGTGAGAACCCGAATATCTCGCAGACGTGTTGCCCCATTGCGCTCGGCGATGAGAGAGGATGAATAGAGGTAGAATCCAGTAATGTTCAAAAACGAGACTATCGACTCCCCATAGGGCGCCGATAGGAAAGCACCTGCTGGTGAAATGATGTGAAGAGCTGCAGATAGGAAGCAAATGAGATGTTGGGTGGCAGTCGCATGACCAAAGATATTGGCCGACAGACGATAAAGCGCCAATACAGACAAATAATGGGCAACGTGGGAGAGAACCACTCCCACCATTGCAGTGCTGGCGGGTCCAGCATCTCCGCCAGAGAGGCGAATACCTATTCACATTATTAGTCCGTGTGGTATGGGTAGAATAATAAAGGGAATTATGTACCGGAAACAAAAATAGATAGAAGCTTAGTGTAGCCCCAGCCAAAGGCCCATTCTTGCTCAAACAGATATCCCTTTTCAGCAATATCTAGGAAATAGATACTATCCCATCTGGCAAATTTAAGGGGCCCCGAGAGAGACTCAGATTGGGCAACCGTTGATGGGTTGGCAGCATATGAGATCAAGGAGGTGGAGGTATCATAGCCTGATCCTGGACAGGCGACGACAACGATATACAACAAGACCTTCCACGACCAAAATGCTATTGTCAAGCTTCGAATTGGGTTGTCCAATCGCAGTAGTTTGGCAAACAACGGCGGTGGCCTTGTGGTAGGTTGAACTGAAGCCATGACAAGTTTCCAGTGACTTCAGCCACTAAAGAGGGACTTGAATAACCCTTAGGAAATTTCCCAATGCGGACACCTAACGGGATCGTGGTCTAGATGTCGGGATGCTTACCTCGCGCTTTGTGGTCTCCCGGTCTGCCGAGGTAACGTAACTTTCCCAGGGAGGTGAAACGTGAAAAGGTTCGCATAAGTTTGCATAATTAGTCATCCGATCATTCCCGTTGATCACCCTTGGAACATTAAACCTTGGAAATCCCGAGGTCGGTTTTTGAAGGTCTACTATGAACTAGCTGGGTACATACTGTATTAGAGTGGCAATTGTAGGGGAAATCACACAATGAAACAGGAAATAAACAAATTCTAGGAACAAACCTTGGAACCTTACGCGACTTGAGTACTCCATATATCGTATAATAATGTGCCAAGGATTTCCATTACAACATACCTATGTATTCCCAAGGCTTTGGTCAAGTGAGCTCTGTCTAAGATCGGACAGGGATTTTAGCCTGCCTTCTTGGCAAGCCTCATCTTATTGGAGTACGGACAGATTGCCCGAGGTTTGTTACCTCATGAGCCCATATACTAGTGTGAGAGTATCCATATATTCTAGGCATGGTGGGACTATTGTCACGTTCAGAATTTGAATTTTTCATTTGGATAACCTGAGGGATTTATATATACTAATACTATTGGAATCGGACCAATTGAAGTCCGGAGAGTTTAATGAACAAACATTTGTACTCCGTACGGAGTAGCGGCATTCGGAATCCAAAAAGGACGATGAATGATCGCCGCGGAATCCGGATCTGTCGGAGCCCGTATAATCACCGATCCCGCTGACAAGCATAAGCCGAACTTTGCATTCCACCATGCATTAAGACACTACTAATATTGTATTATTCAACATAATAAGCACATTAAGCACATTAAACAAATTAAAACAAATCAAAAGTACACTTGGCCAATTTGTGCAACTGAATCGGTTCCACTATGACTTGATGATTACTATTTTGTCTTTTTCAATTTTTCGTTTTTTTTTAAAAAAAAAAAATAAAATTACATAGCTCTATAAGGCTGACCGCCCCATTTATGCTAAGATCCTTTATTGCTCTTGCAGTTTTATCCCTTCCACTCTTTAAACCCTTTACCCCTTGCATCTATTTCTTTCTTACCACATATTGCAAGTTACAATCTTGACTTGCATGGCCATTTTGTTCTTTCTGCAGTGATTAGACCTTCCCCACACATAGCTCCGGGCTGAGCATCCCCCGCAGCTGACACATTTGAATACGGGCTATTCATGACTAGTACATCGGGGGTGAAATTCCACGAAGTTTCCCAAGTTCTGGCTCTTTAACACCAATGTGGCTCCGCTAGGGCTCAAGAATGCTGTTGAATCTTGGCCTCACAGCGGATGCCGCAGCAGCCCACGCGAGTGAACCTAGTAACCAACCAGACACTCAGCCTTCTACGTGTGCTACCTACTCGCCTACCTTCTTACTGTCTGCCCTGCCATTGTTGAACTCCTTCTGCAGTCCTCCCCGGCTTCCTGATGGTTCTACTGATTGTCCGGGGCTTGTATCCGCTATGGTGATGAGTCCGATTGAGTCGGCCTCGAGTTCCGGTGAAGCCTCCAATGAATCGTCTGCTGTTGTCACCAGGCCCCGAGTTTCCCGTTCAGCCACAGGTCGGAAGTCTCGACCCAAGACGTCATATCAATTCGCCCATCCCGCCGCTCATGCTCGCCACAAGCGGTTGAGATTTCGTCCTAAGCTCCTCCTGCAGCTACAACAGGTGTCACAAGCCCCTCGGCCGCTACCGGTTGTAGATGTCCTGCCATCGACATCTTACCTGCCATTAATAGCCCGCAAGTTCCCGGCCATCTATCGGACCAGAAACGGATTGGGTCCGTATGACCTGATCGTGGTGTTGAGCGAACAATATGACCGGACGGTGGGCATTCCTGAAAAACGTGTCAGCTCGGAGGATGAGGACGAAGATCATCGCGAGGTAGTCGCCACAATCTGTCAGAAGTATCAAGAAGATGCTCGACTGAAAGGGAAGGCGGAGATATGTCTGAATTTCGGGCCTGTCTGGGAGGCTTCGCCTCTCCCAAGCGGGTCTTACGAGTTTGTCGCCCAGACAGATAGCGGTGTGCAGATCATGCGGTGGGCTTTGCGTGGTGGGAGGAATCGCCGGATGACTACGCCAGGGACACAATCGCGCGAGGACGGCAAACGCTTCACTTTCAGCGTCATCGATCCTACCACTCGCCGACATCCCGTTCTCGCCTCCATGACTCGAAATCAGTTAGAAGTCAACGATGAATACTCCGCGGCTGTTCGGTCCGGCACCGGTCCCACGACTCCAAGCTCAGGAATGTCGGTCGTGAGTGATGCCTCGGATGCAGACACTCCCCTCGATGGAGGCTCAGTCACTCTTGATGATGGACTGCGAACTTTGATCGTCATCACCGGCATCTGGGTCGCCTTCCGTGAGGGATGGTCAGACAACTTCCGCTACGGCGATGCGGCCTCTTCATCCGGTGCAAAGTCGAGTATGTCTCCGACTTCCGTGAAGTATGCGTCTCCGACGACCGCCAAGAATGAAACCGACTCTTTCCCGGATAACGATGAAGACGGCAAACGCTGCTTGTCGGTTTCCAATATCCGCCGTTCTACCACCCCAGCCACCGTGGATGGGACCAAATCCACTAGTTTGTCCAAACGCTCCAACTCCACTGGTGCTGCTGCGTTCATGGATCGAGCGAAACGACGATCTGCTTCTGGGCTTAGCACCCGCCTGAATCGACACAGCATGTTCACTGCCTTGGGCGAGAACGGCCGCGATATCGTTGTCTCCCGTCCTCCTTCTCCTCACCAACAATCCGCTGAGGTGGGAGATTCATATCGAGCTAGTCATCCCAAAGCGAAGTCTCCGGCAAAAGCCCAGCCGGAAACAGAAAATGTTGGATCAAATACGATGGCAGGTCGAGATCCTGCCTCAAATTCCCGCATCAAACAGCATGGCAGCACCCACAAGAAGAAACCGGATGCTACAGACCCCGACACTGTCGACTCAACTTCCAACAAGGGCAAAGTTCGCCGCCGTCTCAGTACTTTCTTTGGCATTTTTCACCGAAAACACGATACCCATTGACCTTCCAATTCTCCATCACCATGTATATTCCCGCGTCATGTTTGTGGCTAGTCCACATATAGGTATCATCACAGCACCACGTTCGAGTCTCATCGCATCTGGCATAAGTTGGGCGTTTATACGTTGCAGTACGATTCGGCAGGTACGAATCCTTGACCGGTTTCCTTTTTCTTCTACTCTCCTCTCTGTCTCATCCCAACTAGCATCTTGCATCCTTTGCATTTGCGCGTTCTTCCACACTTCTCTTTTCATACCTACTCTTTTTCGCCATATCTTCATCTTCATGTCCTGGGGGCTCAAACTCAATTTGTATGCTTGTATCTCACTCGTGTACATTGCTATCCATCACGCTACATATGAATATACCCACCACTCACAGTCAATTCTACAAACTTTTCATTATATCAAGTCTCCCAAGTATAGGTTCAAATATCTCGCTTATCTCATCAAGGACTAAATATAAGAGCAATATGGGTCTCCCTTCAAAGTCCAATTTGCATGTATTCATGATATTCACAGCCTTTATAAACCTGCATATATACGTAGGTACCCCTCTCAAATCCTTACCGCTCAAGAGCAGTAACAGCCTTCGGAACATAAGGCTCCTCCAAATACTTAATCTCCTCAGGCGACAGCTGAACCTTAATAGCATCAACAGCCTCATCAATCCTCTTAACACTGTGCAGTCCAAGAATCGGGTTCTCGCCAGGGTGCGTCAAAGACCAAGCGATAGCAATCTGAGCCATGCTCACACCCTTCTTATTAGCGAGTTCCTCAACCCGGTCAATAATAGTCTTATCCGCCTCGGACTCGCGACTACGGACAAACATCTTCAGCGCACCGTCGCTATTCTCACGCACCGTCCCGCGCGAGCCCCAGGGGCGCGCCAGAGCGCCACGAGCAATCGGTGACCACGGGATAATGCCGACTCCGGCGTCTTGGCAGTATGGGATCATCTCGCGCTCTTCTTCGCGGAAGAGAAGGTTGTGGAAGTTCTGCATGCAGATGAATTTGTGCCAGCCGTTGCGCTCGGCGATGTTTTGCAGGCATTGGAATTCCCAGGCCGCCATCTGGTTGTGGGTTAGTGTGAACGACCATGGATGGTAGGAGGCAAAGAAGAAAAGAGAGTAAAAAAATAAGAATAAGGAAGAGAGAAGAGGAGAATAGGACTAGCAGCCATGCACATACCGAGCTAGCACCGATATACCGAACCTTCCCGCTCTCAACGACATCGTTCAGCGCCTTCATGATCTCCTCGCGCGGTGTATCCCGGTCCAAGCGGTGCAGCTGCAGCACATCGATGTATGTACCCAGACGTTCGACGCTGGCGTCGACAGCGTCGAAGATGTGCTTGCGCGACAAGCCGGTGCGGTTGACGAAGGGGCCATCGTTTGTAGCGCATGCGGCGATGGGTGGGAACTTGCCCTCGTCGTCGACGCCGAAGAAACACTTCGTTAGGATTACCACGCGGTTGCGAGGGATGTTGTACTTCTTCAGGGCTTTTCCGACGATTTCTTCGGATTTGCCGTGGGAGTAGACGTCCGCCTAGCGGTAAATATTAGTGGTTTATTCGGTGGTATAGAGAATATTGTATGTCTTCAGTTTACCGTGTCCCAGGTGTTGATACCCTGCTTGTAGGCATGTTCAATCAGGGGCAGGGAGTCTTCCTCGTCTAGGACCCAGTCTTGCCATTGCTTGCTGCCATAGCCCATTGTTCCAAGAATGATCTTGGAGATCTTTAGACCTGAGTTTCCAAGGCTGTTATTTGGTATCAGCGTCTTATTGTCTTATTCGGGTGGGATGTGTTCGAGGGTTCTGTACCGGACATATTCCATCTTATTGTCGGCCATTGTGATATTTGTGGGCTTATTATGTGAGCTCTAGTAAAGATGAAAGTGTTAGTTATGAATAATTCATGTATCGATCTTGTTAATTCACATTTAATATGACGTCAACATCCCCAAGTTATGCCCTGGGCTGGAGGGGAACTCACAGAGTGTGTCAACACAAATTAATTGGCGGTATTTAGTGGAACAAAGGGGAGAAGACGAGATGCACGAAATCCTTTTGGACTAAAGCCTGAAATGGGTCAGGAGAGTCCAGCAGAGCTCATTAATAATCCAGGTGAATCTGCCGAAAACCACAAGCGCGGGGCTGATGTAGCCGATGAATTACCGGCATATCCACCTTGATGCTGATCGGTCCAGAACATCGGATGTTGAGATCTGATACGGAGTAGAGGATATGCAATTATGTTATATTACATCCTTGTAATAATTCTATTGATCCAAAAATGTAGCACGGATCGCGTGTGGTATTACTAGTAGTGTTGAACTGGCGTCAATACCGCTACATAACATAGTAGGTACCTTTTATACATCTTAGATCGCTTAACCCGAAAACATACATATGAATTGGATTCTTGCAAACCTGGAAGCTAGCTCTGCATAGTAACATTCCTCAACCCTTGACTGGCTCGCCAGAATACGGCCATGTGCCCAACAACTGCAAGAATTGGCTTGTAACACGATACAACATGTTGCTTGGAGCAAGAAGTAGAGAAGCTGGCTCCGCATTCATTTCCGGCTTCTGGATATCAGTGGGGGGGATGAACCAAGGGAAACGATTGGCACGAATCCATCAATTGTCACACCATTGCCGAAGCTTGCGTATTTCTCGTCGGGATTCTCGTAGACTAGATCGAAGTCTTCCCAGCGGACAATTTCGGTTGCCGCATAGTAGTGGAGGACAGTGCCGGGCCAGGGAACAATCACCTTTCCATTGTTGTTCTTGTCTGTACCAAGAATGAGTCAATGTGCAAAGCTAGGAGAGGTAGAATGCTTACACCATGATTTGCATGGTCCTGACCAGACCATATGAGGCATTCTCGACTGGACCCATTGGTTGAATGCACTTTGAGCCCGCTGAGTCACAGATACTGATCGTAGTCTGTCTGTCTGCAGTCGGGATAAGACGCGAATCATATAGTCGCTTGCTCTCTGGATGCCGGGGATGGCGGATCCATTCACGGGGCAGATTGGCGGGTTGAATACTATGCAAGATACACCGATTAAGCACAATAACCGACAAAGAAGGCATTCGGGTTCTTACCGAAGAAGTTAGGGAACTCAGCGACCATCGCAGCCATATAGCTCTCGCATGGTCCGTCACGATCCCACTCTTCGCTAAGTGATCGTCCATCGCGGCCAGTGACTGAGAACCGTGGCTGATATGGCTCGAAGCCGGTGGCGTACACCAATATGTCACACTCGTACTCCCCTCCGGATTCAGTGATAAGGGTATCCTCGGTCAGCTTTTTGATTGAGTCATGCACGTACACGGCATTCGGCTTTTGCAATGCATCCAGATAGTGGCCGCCGGGCGTGAAGCGACGACAGCCAGCTTCAAATTCTGGTACAAAGGCATCCAAGAGATCAGGACTTGTGATCTTGGACTTCATGAATGAATGTGCCAATGATGTGAAATTGGCTTGAGACTTGGTTCCTCTCCACAGTCCCGTGAAACTTGCGGCGAGTCTCTGCTCTAGTGAGATGCAGAAGTTGTAATAGCGCATAGGACATGCCTGTAGAGCTTGTTTCTGTTCGGTTGAGTCTAGATACGGATAAGCGCTTCTGTAGCTCACCCGTTTCTTATTTTTTCTTCTCCCTTTTGCAGTAAGGGGAGACACTCACACTCGCGCTGGACGGTACCATCTTCAGCCGATACATGTGGGAGGATCCACGTTGGTCCTCTCGCGATGTTGATTATTTGTGAAGCAACTTGAGAGGCCAGCCCGATTAGCGTGGTATGTCTTCGGAGTGGCTTTGCGACTCACCTGGCTGCAAAGCTGCCACGCACTGAATGGCGCTTGCACCATTCCCAATTACAATCACCCGCTTATCATTGACGGTCATATCAGCTGGCCAGTTTGCAGTATGTACTTGGACTCCTCGGAAGGTCTTTTGGCCTGCAATCTTGGGGAACTTGTAGTTGTTCAACCGCCCGACGGCGTAGACAAAGACATCAGCAAATATGATCTTTTCTGCGCTAGTGGCCACATCGCAGAGCACAACCTTCCATTTCGAGGAGTCTTCATTCCATTGTGCTAGGACGCATTTGGTGTTGAAGGTCATGAAGCGGCGGAGATTGTGCCTATCGACTACATCCTCCAGGTATTTGTGAATCTCGGGGGCTGGAGGATAAAGCGATGACCATGAGGGATTGGGTGCCCAATTGAACTGGTAGGTGTGGGAAGGCACATCGCATGTGCATCTATTAACATTAGCGGACTATTTACTCATCTGATAATGAATCTCACGGGAATACAGTCGTACATACCCGGGATACCGATTCTCATACCATGTACCCCCCAAGGAGGGATTTCTGTCGTATATTTCGAGATCGACACCTGATAACGAAGTTGTCGCATCATGTGCAAATTGGATTCCCGAAATGCTGAAGTAATCTGTTCAGAGAGAGTATCACTCGAGTTCAGTACATGTGCACGTACCCAGCACCGATAACCACAATCTTCAACCGGCGTGCCACAAAGGCACTTGGAATGAGGTCCATTGCAGGTAATGTGAAAGAAAGTTGCAGGGGAAGAAAAGAAGAAGATCTCCAGGGCTGAAAAAGAACTGGGGAGGCAGGTCATATATGATCGCGTGTCTCGTCTTGTCTCGTTTTCTATACAACACGTGCGTTCTAAACAAAAGGATAACAGAGGCGATGTACACGCTTCTTTGTTTACATGGATCAGTCTACCTGGTCTACTCAATGTTCTCAGAATGTTTCAAACTCCACGATGAGACACGGGAAGACAAGGAAATAGTTCCCTTTCTCTCTACTGGTAGAAAGGTCTCAACATATTTTTCTGGGAAACCTGATCAGCAGTTTCCAGATTAGGGCTCTTTGAGAAAGATGATGTTAACAATTGTAAACCTTAGCAGGTTAGACTAAGTACTCCGTAGCATATGTGATGGTCCTGGCAAAATAGTCGCCAGGCCTCAAAAAAAAGCAAAAATGGGTTATTTGAAAAGACATAGTATCGCCAATATAGGCTGGAGGAAAGCGTCAAAAGTACATACGGGATGGTTATTGATGCTGTTAATATTGAGTGAATGATTCGATGCTTTAAGAGAGCGTAGAAGAGAGAGACATTATTGAATCGACTGTGAAATGGAAATGGTGACGGAGAAGGGATATTGGAAAATAGGACTACAGGGCTCATAGTCTCTCCTATTTTCATTATACACTGTAGTCCTATCTTCATTTTTATATTTTTATTTGAATTTAATTGGATCTAGCTATAAAGATAGTGGTTATACTATCCCAACTCACTCTCTTTCTTCCTTTGCTAACTCCTTCTTTAACTGCTCTATATTTATAATGACACGACATGTTAAGAGAGGCCAGCTAGACAACATACCTAGGTAGATGGTTAAGTAGCAGTCAGAAGCACAAAATGGAAGATTACCTCAAGATATTTCAGTCCATTCTCATAGCTGTTTCAACAGGTTGATCTCTTACCATCTGTCTAACCATATCGGCCTTTCAGCATTTTCTTCTCTTCACCTCTCTCTGCCCTCATACTCAATACCTAACATGTTGATCACTGATTATTACTGCAGTATGTCTACTCACCACCCTACATACCAGCAAAAACATCTAACATTACCAGACTGCGATCTCAGCCCCGAATGGGACCCAGTCGAGTTCGAACCTCAGAGCGAGCGGTCCCACATCCTGCGCCAGCCAGTCGAATGCATCCGAGCCATATGTCTCGCACCCCGCGAGTTCAATCTCCCAAACATCTGGACCTTTTTCCTATCCACATCGGAAGAAAACATGACGGCGGTAAGACTGCATTGTCAACCAACCTACGAACGCCAAGCCACCGTTCTTGAACTTGGCTCCAAAGCCAACATCGTGTTTCAAAAGAGATCGACTCTGGTCCCAACCAATGGGCAACTGACCTTTGTTCTGAGCGTGAACCCGGGATTTACGGTGGGCGATATCCACGAGATGATTGTTGCGAATAATCGGCATAAATTTGAGATTGACGATGATGGCTGGAATGGCCGGACCTGAGTCTATGATCAAATCGATCTCTTCAACCAGCATGGTATTTTCGCCAACCAGGACGAGGTCGCACTGGTGAATGACGGAATCCAGAAAAGGTGGCCAGGGGAGTTTCCTTCTCCGCTCGAGATGGGGACTTACTATGGGTGAAACCAGACGGAAAGCCAAACGAACCAAGTGCTTCTTTCCTCCATGCTGATGTTAAGAACCTAGTCTATGGTCAAATTTTTGTGGCGAGAACAAAGCTATTTTCTTTTATCCGCTGTACAACAAAGAGCTGTTACCACATTGAAAGGCTTTCTCTATCTGATCCTGCGCTAGGATGTGAGACTGACTCAATCAATGTAAGCGAATAGCCCCATAGCCTATAGTAATGCTGCTAGCGCGAGATACAGGAGCGCTGATCTTAGTTGATCGAACTTCCCTCTTACTGGTCCGATTCTTGGTGCTCGTTTTGAGCACAGCTCCCAGCTTTCAATAGCCCCATATTCTTTAACCCTTTTTATCACCTAAAGGATCATGAGTAATATTATGCCTAGAGTTTATTATGAGAGCTAAGGAATTGATGCACCGATGCACCTATACAGGTAGAGTGACTATTGAATCTCTCTTTCCTAGCTCGTCTAGTGTTTTCTTCTCTGCTTGCAGTTGGGAGGAATATATTATTTTATGAACTGACTCTTGCTTGCTTCTTTGCATTAGATGTTAGTTACAGTCCTCTGAAGGTCATACCATGCCCATCATTAGGACTGATTTTTCTCCTTTTGGTATGAACGTAAGGAATTCCATTAGGCAGATATATATGTAGAACGTTTCAGCTTTAAGTTAAGATCAAGCGGAGAAGCACTTGAACAATTTACCTAGCAGATAACTCTCCTCTTCCATTTACTCCGATGTCCCAACTCCGTATATTCGTCTTTTGCCTTATAGTCCATGGTCACGTGTTTTCTATATTTAAGCCATTACGTCATATGTCGGAACCCGAAACGGCAAAATTCAAAGCGAGTACGACGCTCTACAGCCCTTGTCATCATGGAAGACAAACAGAGCACGATCAGATCCAGGAAATCTCACAGTAAATCCCGTGCAGGGTGTGGAAATTGTAAAAGACGGCGAATAAAAGTAAGTGCTTTCCAAACGGTCTCTGGGTTCGGTTGTCGTCTCTCACCAGCTACCCCTGCTACCTTCATGAAAGATGGATGTAAAAGAGAGAAGCATGTATTTCGAGATCCTAAATACTCTCCAACCATTAATCTGTTTGAGGGTGACCATACTGGACAGAAAGTGGAAGTTCTGATGATAAGCGACTAATAGCCTACAGTGTGACGAGAAGAAGCCAGCATGCTCCAAATGCATCCATCATGCTATCGAGTGCGACTTCCTTTCAACAACGTCTATATCACCAGCTTCATACTCTGCAGCTCCATCACCATCCAGGCCTTCAAAGACGCAATTCCGATTCAAGCCTTCTAAATACCAACCTAGGAAACGCACACCCAAGGATGAAATAGGCCAGCCATCTTCGCAGGCAGTCTCTACAGAAGTCCAACGCGAAAGCCCCAGTGCCATACCACAGATTCAGGATACCCTCTCATTTGCCGACCTACGACTCTTTCACCACTTCGTCACTGAGACATACCGCACCATAACGGACGAAGCAACTGACCACAATCGAATTTGGCAAACTCACGTTCCACAATGGGGATTCACCTTACCATCCATCTTCCACCTCATATTGGCGCTGGCAGCCTTGCATCTGGGCTATCTTCATCCCGAGCTACGAGACCAGTATGTGATGCAGGCGGATGACCACTTCACCTTTGGCATTCGATCTGTGTCGGCTATTCTATCGAGCCTTAACTCAGGGAACTGCCAGTCGATCTACATGTCGACAGTGCTAGTATGTTTTGTCTATTTCGCACACGGTCCAAAGCCTGGTGAATACCTTGTGTTCAGCGAGACGGGGAAGGCGGAATGGCTGGTTCTAATGAGAGGAGTGAGGTCGATTTTGATGTCTAGTCATGACAAAATCTTTACTGGAGTCTTAGAGACTCGACCTGACCCTGCTATTCAGGGTGTCAGCCACTTGTTACAAGATGAGCTTGGTGAACATCAGTCTCGTATTCAACAACTTCAACGTTTTATCGAAAACCAAACTGGCGGGAGTTCCACGGGTCAGGTCTACATCGGTGCACTTGAAAAGTTGCTCCAAATGTTTGAGGAAGCATATCAGTGTCGAAGCGCTGGGAAGGATGGTGTTCACTTGATGCCTTATGTCGTGGGGTGGATATACACGCGGCCTGAGGAGTTCATCAGTCTTCTTGAGGCAAAGGAGCCCCTTTCATTGGTCGTTCTTGCTTATTGGAGTATTCTTTTAAAGTTCATGGGATCCTCATGGCTTATGGTCGGTTGGGACCGGCATGTCATAACAGGAATCCGTGAGTGTTTAGCACTCGAATTCCATCAATGGATCGAGTGGCCTGTGAGTTTTATTTGCAATTGACCTGGATGGAGAAACTCATTCAACGTCACGTCACGTCTGTGTTATATAAATAGAAACATGAAACGTGACTTGGGATGCGAAGGCAAATCATCGTAACCGGATTTTACCTCCAGACATGGACTTCATCTTGTTATGGTTTCCTGTCAACCTAGAAGTCCACTCAGTAACCCGCTAACCCCCTTTTGGGCTAGTGCATCCAACAGCGCGCTTATTCCTTTCGGCATTTTCACATGCGGCCGGTCCACGGGTTCACTTTCCGGTGACAAATGAGAATAGCCCTGGAGAAATGATCGACAACTTCCAAGTTTTTGGACGCGGCACAAAAATAGCCTTGGCGTCGGCTATACAGCCTTGAAATCGGTTAGCGGTAAGAGTTAAATGAAAGGGGCTGGGTGATAGGACCTCGCGATCGCCTTCCTTCCCGTCTCCTTTCTTTGCTGTCCCTTTCCGTGAATACAATCCATTGTTCTCCGTGAAGACAGGGTGAAGTGGATGATCTTACCCAATGTGGTCCGCGCCCCAGGCACCCAAATTCAGACTCAAATTCAGATGGTCGGGAACTCGTGACATAATACTCCGTACTCTGTTGAGCAAAATGACACAGCACCTAATACCACAGATATCTTTGTTATTGTTTTCTATTCTTCATCGGGTTTTGCAAACCCCCCGGTGGGGTGGATCGGGTTCGGCCGTCCGATCCCACCGATGCCCGAGAATATTCTTTTATTAAATTATGCGCCGATGTTTCAATGCTGCCGACATTGCCGTGCCCTTCCCTTTTGGGCCTGTCATCCAAGTCGTTTTCGGACCTCGGGAAGGGCCCGATACCTTTGAACCATGGATCACTTGCAGTGGGCCTTGGTCTGGACTCTAGCGTCCCAAGGTTCCTAGGGTTACAGTCATGGAAATTTCCAAGGGACTTTTTTTATGCTTAAAAAACATCCAAGTTTAATATGCGTATAATATATGTAATATATAATACACTCTATCAAATCACCTAATTCTGATCCACAGTAGGATAATCTGTATAATGGAAGGTGTTGTCCTCGAATGGTCCATAGAACCGAGTTCGATCATATGGAGCCATGGGGAGCTTTTCCTTCAGTCTGTGCACTAGGTCCGGGTTGCTAGTGAAGTATCGACCATACAACAGACCATCGTATTTACCAGATTCCACTACTCCCCAAGAGTTTTGATCGTCCCAGCCACCAGCGGAGAAGAATGGAGTGGAACCAAAGATCTGACGGAAATGATCAAGAGTCACACCCAGCAGACCCCAGCTTTCGAGGAACTTATCCTTCTCTTCAGCGCCGAAGATTTGTTCATAACGCTAGGTCGGTTAGCAGTATACCATTAGATAGAGACGATGAAAACATACCGGCTCAATAAAACTGACATACGACAGCGACGGGAGGGTCTTCTTCAGACCCTCACACAGGTGCGTCCAAGTCTCCACACGCTGCTCTCCGCGCGCTTGGTTGAACATACCAAAAGGCGACAACCTAATAGCCAGATTATGCTCACCAATGGTCTTGGCCACCTGCTCCATCAATTCAAACACAAATTGGCAGCGCTTCTCTGGAGTACCGCCGTAGGCATCCTGACGCTTGTTGATATTGGAGCTCAAAAACTGCTCCGGCAGGTACCCATTTCCACAATGGATCTCGACACCATCGAACCCAATATCCAGAGCAGTCTTAGCAGCAATGCAATAATCGTCGATAGTCTGCTTGATGTGTCCCACAGTCATCTCGATAGGCGGATGATTGGCGTAAGGCACGGGCTCTGTGGAGCCAACGGGCGGATGCGAGTAGCATTCCGTCGGGGAATCCCACACAGAGGCCGAGGGGCAGACTGCGGGCGATCCAGTCATCTGGGGGATCGTAGCACGGCCGGCGTGCCACAGCTGGCAGAAGATAATGCCTCCCTTTGCATGAACGGCGTCCACGACTCGTTTCCAGCCTGCGGCTTGTTCGGAGTTGAACAAGCCGGGTACTCCGGGCATGCCATTGCTCTGTCAAAACGTTAAAAAAATTCAAAAAATTTAAGTTTAGATAATTGTCATTAAGCGGGCGATTCCGAAGGGAATCACAACAAATTCGTTATCCTAAAGAAGACCTTGTGCCACCAAATTGAGTTCGAGATGCTTACCTCGAGCGATGGTGGAATCCCTTCCGAGATCATCAAGCCTCCTTTGGTAGCACGCTGGGAATAATACTCCACAACCGCATCTCCGGGAATCCAAATACGATTGGGTTGGTCCGGGGTGCTGATGGGATTCAATGGTTCTCCGCGGTTGCGGGTCAGAGGCGCATGGACGACACGATGTTCGAGGGTAATGTTGCCATTTGAAATAGTCAGGGGTTTGAAGAGACCAGAGTCTTTGCCGTTCAAGTAGTGGATGGTCATGTTTTCTTTTTTGGGGGGGGGTTCTATGTCGTTTTACTCCGTACTATGGAATGGATTATAGATGACCGAGGGAATTATAGAGAGAAAAGAAGGGGAAAAGACCTCCACGCACAACTCCTTTTCCAGTCCACTGTCGATCATTAATCAAAGACATGCTGTCCAAACTGTCAGTAGTCGTGCCTCGGCTATTTCAATAGGGTTTAACTAAGGCCCATTTATGTGTTTGGTAAAACAACGGCGTTAGTGGCGAACCGGTGCAAAATTCTGGATCTGGCAAGTAATGAGACACTAGAACGAATACTATTTGCCCGGCTGGTTGACACCCGCGACGCCGACGCATATTGGTGGCGTGTAAATGGAGTCTAGTGTCGTCTAGCGTTATTCATAGAAATTTCCAAGAACCATTCAGAAATGAAAAATCCCCAGTTGGTGGGGTATAACGCAACCCCTTGAGCAATCATCGCCGTCATGCATCCCGCGCCACTATTACACGGTAGTGGTTCGATAGCCTCCAAGTCCCCGCTCGAGATCCCCTTCTTGTCAATCCTCATTTTCACGATGTGAAGTCCTTTATCTTGTCAATTCCCCGGTTCTTTTACACTAAGGGGAGGGGAAATTCAACTTCAAACCCATCATGACTGTCGAAAACCCAACAGATGTCTTGCGTACAGTCAATCTCGTCACACAGGGTCTATGTATTCCAATCGTGACCATTTTCGTAGTATTACGATTCTATACCCGGTTTCGATTCAAACAATCCCTAGGAGTTGAAGATCGTGAGTTTGTCCCTTGCATGCCATACATTTTTCGAGAATTTCGCTAACCACTCTCTAGTTGCCTGTGCGATTGCTTGGGTACGTGGAGCAAAATAATTTAGTGCTTTATTGGCAAAATCTGACTTGACGCAGTTTCTGTTTATGGGATATTGTGCAATATCCATTGTCAGTAAGTGCTATACTTCCCACACTTTATCAACTACATACTTACTCTCCCTAGTCAGTCACCATGGCGGAGGATACAAATTCAACGAGCTCTCCCCTAACGAGAAAATCGCATTCCAAAAATTCTGCTACATCGCGACTATTCTCTACTGTCCGATGGCACTCTTCGTCAAAATCGCCCTCCTAGCCATCCTCACCCGCATCTTCGCTCCCTACCGCGGCAAAGTCTGGTTCATCTATATCTTCCTCGGCTGCCTATGCTGTTACTACAGCGTCGCCCTGATCATCAAGATTCGCATATGTTACCCCATCCCCAGATACTGGCTCGGTGACCAGGTGGAGGGAACATGCCTCGACCAGAACGCCGCCCTTGTCGCCGACTCCGTGATTAGTGTCGTCAGTGACCTCATCATCCTCATTCTCCCATTGCCATTGACATGGTCTCTACAAATGTCGCTCAATCGAAAGCTTCGCGTGATAGGCCTGCTTAGTGCTGGTGGACTGGCCACCGGGTTCAGTCTTTACCGATTAGTTATGGTGTTGCAAGGCTCAAGTGATCCGAGCCTCATGTTCGTTCGTGTCATCCTATCCGGGTATGTCATGAACTCCTTCCCCCTTAATCTTTCTCGTTTTCTCTTTCTAATGCCTAGTAGTAATGCCGAGGGAGGCGTCGGATTGATCTGTGCCTGTCTGCCTGTTCTCAACGTCATGTTTGCCCATTACAAGAAGCAGTACTCGTCGCAGAAGTACTACCAGAACGGCGGCTCTAGCCATCCGTTGAGTGATAGGAAATCGGCCCCGCCGTCCAATGTTGCCACTGACTGGGATAAGGTGACGAACTTCGGTGACCAGAGCCATCTGATTTCCTTTGCCGGTCCCCCAGAGGATGGTGAGTCCGGCGAGTCTATCCACAACCAGGACGGCATCAGGAAGACGGTCGCTGTATCACAGACCGTGGAAAGATCTTAATGATGTTTTCAAATTTCTCCCTATTATACCATATACCCCCGGTCATTAATTACCATAATGAATTTTCTTTCGGTCTCTTTTTCTGCCCTTGGTCTCTTACCTGCATATACTGTAGGTGTACATTCATTGCCACTTACAAAAGTCGGTATATACCCAGGTAATCATCTTTGTCCTGTCAATGCTGAACTAACCTTGGAAGACATACAAGATTAGGCCTTTGTTGGTGTATAGCCTTTGTATTCCCAGATGATTAAAAATCCAAACAATGGCCTTCACAAACTCCCATCTCTTCTTTGTTCGATGACATTTTCACCAATCGACCGTATTGATATAAATACTCCAGTTCCCCCATCTACTTGAATCTATCACCTAGTACTCACCACAACTATGCCTCAGGTATTCTCATCCTGGGAGGACAAGCTCCTGCACGAATGCCGTATCTTCGTCGCCGGCCTGGATATCCAAGCCAACATTCTACGCTGCGATCCAGACGGTCGAGGAAAGGAGCGACAGGCGGATGTCTCTCGGGCAGTAGCAAAGCTGTCTGCTCGGAGCGATCGGATCATAGACATTGCACTCGGTGTGCTTGTCAAAGCTCCAGATAGTGAGATTATTCGTCGGAATACTGCCTTTTTGGAACCGTGAAGATGATGGTCATTACAAGTTCGAGAATGTGTTCCTTAGCGTGGAGCACGATCTGGTCCATATAACTTTGGCTCTCAATAAGGGCCCGTGTCAGTGCAAATGTAATGACATTGCTGCACGTCTTGATAGAATTGCGAGGAAGGTTTCGTTTAACCTGAATGTTTAGAATGTTTAGATATTTATATGGATCATTACTGCGGAATGTGTTTATTATGCCTGACTTTGTAGATCTAGATGTAGAGTCAACGATGTGTCAACTTCAGCCTCGGATATTATATCCACTACTCCATTATTGGCTAAAATTGACATAGACTGTGGATAAAAGTAGCCAGGATAAAATAAAAAAAAAAGGCCAAAAAGAAATCTCTCCCTCGGGGAATCGAACCCCGGTCTCCCGCGCTTATCGGTGTTAATGACAAGCGGAAATCATCACCACTAGACCAAGGAAGATGGATGGCTGAGTTACTGCTCGGCCACTTGGCTGGTTGATGGAAGGACTTGGCCATCTTGACTTCATGAGTGATGTCCGTCGAAGTATACATCCACGCACAACCCGGCTACGTACGAGGTTCAAATAACAGATATCTGAACTTTCTGTAACTATCATAATCATTTCCAAGCTTAGTTAATTGAAGTTTCCTCAGATGCTTATTAATGGGAATATTTGCATTGTTACTCCGTGGATGAAATTCTCATATCAAAAAGCAAACAAGGTTGCGGTGATATATATCTACGGTGTGGATATAATGGAACTTATGTACCAATTGACAACATTATATTGAGAGGGATTTATTTTCCGCAAGGCCGTAGAGAAATACCCTAGCGATATATCCCAGAGTATATTCACCTAAGAGACGGATTTGGGTCAAATAACCCCGAGTTAGGCCATAATCCATCCAACCCCGTATCAAACCCAAGGGACCACGATCCATCAATAAATGGCCACTGAAACATATCAGTTTCAAAATCATGATGACTACCAAGCGTAGCATTTTCTCTAACAAGGAAGTTGCTATCACCACCAAGACCAGGCGACGAAGTTCCTCCACGGGCATGAGAGCTGTGAGTATCACGAGACTCAGACGTCCGCGCCCTAGTCGCATACGCGTCCCTGCTCGGACGAGATCGGATGTCACCATATTCATCCAGGGTACCCGCGAGGGCGAATCTCCTGGGACTGTGCATCCCAGACTCGGAGTGAGCTTGGTTACTCTTGACTATTTCGTAGAATCGATTTGCTTCTTGGACCGTTCGCCACTGATTATTGTTAGCTGTGATGTTTGGCTAGAGATGTTTTGAGAATACTCACCCAGCTGCGACCAACGGGCCAGAGTTTACTTAGTCGCTCGAGGTAGACAAGGTTTCGACCCTTTTCTTCCTCAGCCCGTTTGAGGCCGCCCGGATATCGCTGTGGGGCAATTGTTCCGTACATGTTGATGTGAGCGGCGACGAAGACGCTGAAGCCGGAATATGGTGACATGACGGGTGCACCGGAGGCATCTAGTGCATTGAGGATACCCCCGATCTGCTGAGCGGCTTCGAATAGCTGTTTGATCGTATCGGGTTCGCCTTGCGCGTCATCATTTGTGTCGTGGAAAACGTCGGAATGGGGCTTGAGGTTGGATAAGAAGCGGTCTCGGTGGAGAAAAAGGATGCTGATTGAAACAGAGTTAGTATCGTTGCCTGGAACTAGCTAAATAAAAACAAATACCTCATGTAATAAACCAGATTGATGTAGGCAAAGAGCTCCCCATACCCGAGTGCCACGTGCGACTGAACGCTGGTAGCTGGGAACCGGACCGTTGCATCCTGAAGAGACCTCCATTCATCCAGTTCCTCCTTGAGGACCTGCCAGGTCAAGAGGAGTGGGGATATAGTCGAGTCGTTCGAAGACAAAGAAGCCAATGCTCGTCGGTGTTCATTCGCAAATCTTAAGATTCGTACGAATATGTCGAATCCTCGAGTGACGACTGTGAGGCCATGCTCAATTGTAAGATCCTTCGCTAGCAAACAATCTTTATTCATATCAGCAGGCATCAACCTGCTGGCCGGTGTATGATTAAACGTGAAATCTCGATCACTGATAGGGAGAGGAACTGAGATCTGGGAGAATGATAGGGCAAAGTGCTGACGAGCTCCGGAGCTCAGCTCGCAGTCCTGCGCAAAGCAGCACCAGTAGGTTCGGACCAGCTGTTCGTATTGTGTTTGGGATGCATGGAACTCCTGAGGATTGTGTTCCATGCTATCATCCGCCATCTTCAGAAGGGACTGAATCATGTACGTCGCCATGCCTGATGATTGTCAGCTAGTGATCTACGATCAGTTAGGGATTCGATACATACCGCTATACATCCACGCTTGATATGGCCGCCCAGTGCCCCACTCATAAAATGAGATCATCACGAGGGACTGGGCAAGATAAAGCGAGGGAGCCTCAAGCACGCGCTGGGCAAGGTTTTTACGTGCATAATCGGCATATATTTCCTCTTCTTCAAGTTCATTGCTCTTCATAAACCGTACGCACAAGGAAAGGACCGAGGCCACAAAGACAGAGTCCACCGAGTGGACGTTGGATGATATGTCGGAGATCAAAGAGGGGTAATGAAGGAAATTAGTAATTGGGAACTTTTTTCTGTAGGTCTCCACTGCACTGATGACAGTTGCCGGTGACAGTGATGCTATGGGATCCTTGGACAGGGCTTGAGCCACGGGGACATTCTCAGGGGTGCTTCTTTCTGCATCTCCAACCACTGGCGATAGGGCAGATAATGCCTTTCGTTTTCTTGGGGTCCTGGATGTGAGAGTATTGCTCCGCGTCCTTTGTCTTGAGGCGCGGGGATCTGTTAGGTTACATCCTTGGTTCTTGGTCTTCAAGCAACGTTGACAGGGCGGTTGCCCTTCATGAACGCATTTGATTTTTGCTTGCCTGCGTAAAAGATCAGATAAGATAATACGCCTAAGCCTTCCTACATAAACTTACCGACAAGCATCACACGATATTGACAGCCTCATCGAGTGTACATATGGGGAAGAGTGGAGTGGGCCGTGGTAGAAAAAGCGGCTTTCAAGTATTGTGGGGTAAGTTAAGACAAAGTCAACCCATCGGATTAATGTAGGAGCGCAATTGGAGCAATTCAACTATTTATGATTAATTGAACAGTTGGAGACATTCATGGATGTTTGAGGGAGCAAGAGTTACACGGATAGCTTAGTATCCGAATGTGGTTAGCACGATCAGCTGACTTGGATCTATGAAGAATTCCGATATGAATCTTAATGAACCTTGATTTCTTGTTATAATTATATTAATATTGAGTCTCTATAGTGGCAATAACTGTATAAGAAATCGCTGTAGGCAACAGTCAATGGTGGCGAATTCCTTCAAATGTTGGTTGCCACTGTCCACTGCTGCACCCACGCATTGAACTTATCAATTTCCTGCTCATCCGTGGCCCAGGATGTCACAAGCCGAATCACGGAGTCTCCATTATCAAGCTGCTCCCAAACGTAGAATCGGAACCTGTCCTGCAGGCTCCGAACCAATTGTTGAGGAAGGATAACAAACACCTGGTTTGTCTCCGTCTCCGCAGCCAACCTATACCCCAGCTTCTCGAAGCTCGTTGAGATCTTCTGAGCCATCTCATTGGCATGCGTGGCCAGCGTGAAGAATAAGTCTGATCGGAAGAGCTCCATGAACTGAACTCCAAGAATACGGCCCTTGGCCAGCAAAGCGCCATGCTGTTTGAGGTGGAAAACGAAACCATCGGCCAGGTCCTTCTTGACGACGATTGCTTCTCCCATCAGAGCACCAGCTTTGGTGCCACCAATCCAGAAGATATCGGTCATGTCAAATATCTCCCGTAGCGAAAGATCATTCTTCCTTGAACAGATGGCTGTGCCAATTCGTGCTCCGTCCATGAAGAGCAGGAGATTTGATTGCTTGCAAATAGCGGAGAGGCTGCTCAGCTCGCGTTTTGTGTAGACAGTGCCGGTCTCGGAGGCATTAGAGATATAAAGTAGCCGGGGTTTGGCCATATGAGGGTAGAATTGATTTTGCTGAAGCGCCTTTTGGAGATTGGTGGGCGTCATTTTGCCGTCGACTGCAGGCACGAGGATAAGTTTGTGGCCGGTGGCCTCGATCGCACCTGCCTCTTTGCAGGCAATGTGACCCGAGTCCAGAGTAATTACAGCCTCATAAGGCCTTAGGCAGCTGGCGATTGAAATGAGGTTTGCGGAGGTTCCGCTGGGAACGAAGAAGATATCTGCCTCGTCCTCAGTACAACCGATCTTGTTTCGGATCGATTGCCGGGCACAAATGCTATATTCATCATTTCCATAGGTGACTTGCTGTGTGGAGTTTGTTCGCAAAAGAGCTTCAAGGATTTGTGGGTGAGCTCCCTCGCTGTAGTCATCCATAAGGCTGTATGGAGGGCATGCGTCATCTTGGCGTAAGCTTGTCGACGGCATGATGGGTATCAAATTGTGAATTTGGTTGAACACAACAAACAATGAGTTCCAAGGTTTGAGCTTTAAAGAAACAAGTGAAAAAAAAAGGGAAAGAATTATTTGGACCAGTACTACACCTGGGCAATTGTCCATAACGGAAAAGACCCGGGAATAATTTTCTCGGGAATGTTGCCACATTATTCCCGAGATTTGTCAGTACCGGGAATCCCGTGCGGGCATTTCCACCAGGGCAGTTATTATCAAGTAAATTTGTGGGCCGGAACATGGGGTAGCACCGCTTTACTACGGGACTCCCCAATTGATGTAAACTGGCCTCAATTGAGATATCCGAAAGATATGTTGTGTGACGTACTTCAAATTAAGGCAAGATAGGCTCAAGATTAGTGTCTCTGATCGACACCCGGCTCCCGGGCTCCCGAACGGACACTCTGGAATCGAAGGATACAATGGTCAATTGGGATCCCCCTCGCGGAATACCCCTCACGAGGGGTGTTGTCATGAGGGGTATTCTCTGAGTTACTCTTTGGTTCTGTATCACCCACAGAATAGCTTCGGTGACCGAGATTAGAACTGCCTGTATCACGGTTGAAAGGACTGCATCAAGTCCCAAGTACACCGCTACCGCGGACAGATGTAGTCCTTCCTGACAGCCAACACCCAACGCGTGTAGGGTAGCATGGTTCATGCTTTCGAGGCCTTGGCCTCAATATAAAAAGTGGGATCCACTCCCCGGTGTGGGTTCTCGAATGTTAAAGAAACATCAGGTTTCGTATTTGGCATGAGGGGAGAAATAGCCTTAGTTTGGGGTTGACGCTTGCATGGAGGTAACTGTCGGTCATGGCGAGGCCAAAGGGCGAAGGAGCAATATCTTAAAAAAAAAAAAATATATATATATATATATATATAAGCAAGATGTCAGGATTAAATCAGTAGGCAAAAGAATAAGGATTGAATAATAGACGACACTAGCGTGTGATATTCCCATATAAAGACTTGCCGAGTCAGGTCAACTCATGCTCGGACGTCGCCATTTAGCGATGAGCCGAGCAACTTCCACTTGTGGCAAGGATTGGTGGTATAGATATATGGTTGCCATTAAGAAGCCGACCTCATACTGATTCTCTCTGCCGTCAACGCTTCTACTCCAATTTAAACTCGTGGGCTTACTATAAAACGTCACCTATAAGCGAAGCAAGAACAGGAGGAGCCTAATGGTCTGCACCTTGTCATACGCGTTGCTATTTCGTTCAGTTCCTTTGCCAGATCGTACCATAAAGCCTTTCCACATAGGAGTATCTTAACCGAATCACAATTGACGTTCAGTGTGAACAGGTATATCACGCAAGCCAAAAACACCCGATATGGCCGGGAAGTCGATGAAGCCAATAGCCAGTACTATATACACATTGGACTGGAGTCCACCAAAGACCCGAAAAATAATGTACAAAAACTCCCGCAAATAATGCAAACAGTGTTCGATGCTCTTGTCCAAAAAGAAACTTAATCCTCATGCGACGAGGCGAGATGCGCCCGCTCGTCTGAATACCCATCTTCCGAACGAAGACGCTGGTAGAGACGGACCCGCCAGCCACGGATGACCATATAGCATGTCATAACGCCAAAAAACAGGCAAAGAAGCAAAACGAAAGAGAAGATACCGCTAATGCTGCGGATAGCATCGTATGTATGCTTGAGGACTTGAGTGGTCTTCTGCGTTTGGGTATCAATTGCACCCGGCGACGTTTGACCAGACTTGTCAGCCGCATTGTCTCCTGTGCCATTGCTTTCTTGATAAATGGTCGCTGGGTCAACCGGAATGGGTAGTTTCCCTCTGTATCCGACAGACTTCCAGTCGGGGGATTTGCTTCGGTGCATTTCGGACCTGCCTAGGACGGTGCCATTGACATCTACTGCCTCGGCAGATACCCAGTCCAGGTATCCGCGGGCAATGTACATGGTTTCGAAATCGGACCGAGGGGTCTTGCCGATAAAGACGGGGTCGTGGAATTCGTTGGCTCGCGCGTAGAATTTCCACCATGCGACGTCCGTCGCGCCATTCCAGCTGACCCAGAATGTGGTCACCATGTTGGTTTCATCGGTGCCGTAGACTGATGCCACTATGTCTGGCGGTGCCGTGGGGCGACCGGTGAATTCGAATTTGTACCCGCGGTACGATGAATAGCGTGGGGAGGTGAAGTTGGCAGTCATCAATAGTTCTCCATCGCCGCCATGCTCGGAAATATATCCCTCTTTACTCCAACAAGTGAACACATTGTCATTTGGAAGCAGCTGGGTATTGCCGCGGAGTCTCGAAAGTTGGTGATCGGGGCGGTTGTAGCGTCGGATGGCTTTGGCGGTCATAGGCTTCACGCTGGTATCCAACTCGACAAATAGGGATGACGACATATTTTCCTCGTTAAATTCCTCGTCCGAGGCGTTATTCAAAAACGAGATAATGTGGTGAGTCCCATTGGACTCCACGAATTTCGCGTCGTGCTGCTTTGAAAAGGTGAAATCTTGCACGAAATCACTATATCTTCCACCCAATCGCCACATGATATTTCCATCCACGCAGGAGATGAGGTAGATGGTGTTCGTAAACCGGCATGAGATCAAATAGTCCCCAATTTCATTCTTATCGACTGAGTTGACATGCACATAATCCCAGCCAGGGTGTCCCTCTACCGGAGAATACGGGCTGTAATGGACGGTCTCGGGTAAAGGAATGTGACCATAAGAGTCCCACCACTGGATAACCTCGGCAGTGTTCAAATCGATCTCAGCATACCCGCCGGACTCAAGCCAAGTTTTCTCTGTCGGGAGACCAAATTCCTCTAGGCTAATCTCATGAGAAAGGTAGACTGTGACCAGCGCAGTCTTACCGTCGTCCAGGATGTTGAACTCGTGGATGTCAAAAGAGCCGAGGTCTTTCCGCAAAGGAAGCTTTCGTTGGACATGATAATCATTGGTCAAGATCATTCCATACCCAGTGTCTATATTTCGATCCCACGAGTTTTGCAAGACCATCGAAAGATGGGGGTCGGGGCCTAAGCTGTTGACGACTTTGAAATCGAAGACGTTCCGGTTGTCGAACTGTTGCGAGCCTGTCCAGATGAGGCGCTATTATACCGGAATATGGTCAGTTGTCTGGATCTATATCGCAGGGGATTGGTGTAAACGCACTCCTTCACTATCGTAGATATGGGGGCCGATCTGATATTGCTCGTACAAGGTCGACGGTGGATCGGGACCAATGTGTAGGTACGGAGCGACGAACCAGTAACCGGGGCTAACGCGTTCGCGGTTCTCGTAGTGGACATTGAATTTCACTGCCCGGACATCGGGCAGCTGGAGAACACGGTGTTAGCGCGATCGAACAATTTCTGGGAAATTGGGCACGGACTGTAACGAATGACATGAGATCATCACTGGAATATTGCGCCAGTGCGGTTTGGCACAGCCATAACAGCAATGAAACGCTGAAAAGCAGCATTCTTCAAAGAGCGTGGTATAGGGAAGTCATGAAGAAGAGAAAAGGAAAGGGGACTACCGCTGGGGTCTAGACAAGGCAATGTACGTGCGGATCGAAGGAGACGCCAAGACCCGTGGGCGAATGGCAGGGGCGGAAGGGCCAAGCAAAGGCTGTTATAATTGGATCCTCTGACGCCGCGAGGGGTCTGAAACGGAGAAATGTGGTGCTTTCTTCCCGTCAGGCTTAATAAAGATCTTCAAGTGGACCGCAAAATCCGTAAGGCCTCGTCAGCACTTCTCGTGGTAAGGTCACCGTCTATACGGCAACATTGGAAATGAAGTATAAAATTGTTAGCCTTGGACTTCAATTGTTTAGCCTCACCATTTTAGCTACATAAGCATAATTATCCGAGTCTTTGGTATGATTGTCCACATACCTGGCACTTCCATAATGGGAAGATCTGCATGCCCGAGCCCCTTACCGCCTTGGATACTGCCAGACTGATCTCTATAGATGCGACATGGTATATTAATTGGTGAAACAGTAAATAGTACAACGATAGTGACTGAGTGACTGTTTCTGATGTGCTGACTATTCCATACAGGCAGAGCGGCCCTAGAATTGATACGAATAGAAATGGCACAAATCATATCCTTTTTATATACAGCAGGTTTACCCAACTCGAATATTATACAGAGGAAGGGAACACCTATCTTACACTAATAAACACTGGGTAGCCAGCAGCGAAGCGCTTTAAAAAGAGAAGACCAAAAAACCACATACCCCAAAATGCATGCTATGCAAATCGCTCCAAGGACCAAAAAGGGGAAAAAAAGACGAGCTGTCCACTATTCTCAACAGCACCTCACTCATCAGGATCACGATAATTCCAAAGCTTCTTCCGCTCCGCAACCCACCAAAGGCCAACCTTCTCAGCCTTCTGAGCCCAATCGAAAGCCTCAGGCCCATGTTTGAAATGGACCTCCGCAGCAAGCGACCCCATAGTCCAGCCCGTGACAGGCTCAAGCTCGTACGGGTCCTTATTCAAGTCCGTGAACCGGTACTCGAAGTCATTGTTCAATGGTAGGTTGAGGCGCCAGGGCACAGCTGCGGAGCCAACACTCAGCATCGAGCCACCAGCATTGATAACGCCCATGTTCCAGGCTTCGCGGCCATTGTGTGACGTGCGGTACGGCCGGATGAGGGACTGGCCCTCGTACTCGTTCATCAGATCTAGGGCAATTTCTGTGTCGTCTGTGTTGAGGGAGTTGGTGTTCACGAGGAGATCGAGGATCGTGGGGAGGATGGATACGGCGCTGCCGTTGACATTAAGGTGCATGCGGGGTAATAAGGGGTGGTGGAATACTAGGGGTACGCGGAAGTTGCTGATGTGTGGGTTGTGGTAGGTTCCTGTGACGGGGCAGTCTTCTCCAAATGCTTGGCCGCTGTTCCGCGGGTTAGATGTCAGGTTGGTCAGGTGGGTTGGCCATTTGGAAGTTATACGTACTGGTCTCCCACGAAGACTGTCAAGGTCTGGTTGGCAATACCAGCCTCGTCTAGCATTCCCATCAACTCCCCGAGCCATGCGTCGACGAAGCGGTTTGCGTTGAGGAATTCGTCCATAAGTTCGTGTTGTGATCTGTGAAGATCACCGAAATATTTATCTCGGTTCCAGCATTCGGGTGTACCCCAAGGGTGGTGAGTGGTGCTGGTGAAATGCGAAAGGAGGAGTCTCTTGTTCTGACGAAGTGTTTCGTCGATCATGTCTTTGATGTAGGGGCGGGCCTCAGTTTCGGCATAACTGTGCCAAATTAGTATTTATACGCGAAGAACAGCTGCGGGAATTCTGCTCAACAACATACCCGAAATAGTTGATCTTTTCCATATCCTCATGGAAATATTTAGCGTCCTCCACATCAATGTCTTCTGAGTACAATGTCTGCTTGAAACCAAGCAGATCCATAAGCCGAGTCTGTGCCTGGAACTCCCCAGTGACAGACTGCGCATAGATGGTTTCCCACTCCCGTTCCAGGTGACTGTTGGTGGAGTTCCCAGAGCTAGAGGAATTCTTTCGCTGGTTGAACAGATCCATGATGTGCATCAGACACGGCTGGTATGGAATTATATCATTTTCATGCATAAAGTCCACCGGAAGCGGCCCAAGACCGCAGTAGTTGACAAGGCGCGATTTAGCAGAGAGAGTGCTCCCCGACAATATCCCGTCGAAGCTGAGACCACCTAGCCCGGAACTCGTTGAGTTAACCGAAGAGCCAAAGCCGGATTGCTCCCCTGTAAGCATCTCTGCCACGGGGGTTATCTGAGACAGTTTGTCGTGTAGATCGGCTTCGTCCTCTTCTCCGAATAATTCATATGATTCGCGAATTTGGCTGTACAATTGGGAATCATTTTTGAGAGGGAACAGATCCTTTCTGCCGCTTTCCAAGAACACAAAGACGATGTGGTTGATCGGGATGGGATGGTCCTTCAGAGCCTCTTGCAGAGGGCCAAGTGGTTCCAGATCAAGGTTGCTTATCCTCATGGGATCCTGAACAGGATTATAGAAGTAGTGTCGCGGTCCAACTGTCTTGTTCTGGCTTCCAGAATCGGATTCGTTTTCGTTTCTCTTGAACACGCTTTGAATGGTCGAATTAGATGCCTCCAAGCTAATTTCGGCCGTGTTCGAATCGGGATTCACAATCCATCTCTCAAACGCAGCAGGAAGAGCGCCTCGCGCCCAGGCTGGCTTATTATTTCCATAGGCAGTGTTACCCGAATCATCCAATGTCGGTGCCCACCCCTTATAGTGCCCATCTGCAGGCTCCCAATATTCCTCCGCCAGCAATTCAGGTAGCGGAAATGTTTCGATGGTCATCCTACGAGCCCGAGACTGCTCACCGAGTATGGTGAAGGGTAGAGCTCCTGTCATATGATTGTATGGGATTGACGGCCGGATCAGCCAGAGTCCGATCGTTATTCCAGTGCCCACAAGTGTCCACAACCGAGATCTATTCGACACCAAACTTCTCAGATCCGAGGGGCCCGTTAACATGGTGTAAGTCTTGGTGTCTCCGATATTGGCGAGGGAGCATAGCCAGCGGGTCATGAGATTCCAGATCCCTTGAGCCATAAGCCAGGAAGCCACCGTGATGACTGTTGTAGTGGCAGCCATAGGCACCAGTCCGCTCAATATCAACTTCATTCCCTGCCGACTAGCGCCCACGGACCTGGCTGCATCCCATCGAATTTCGCTGCCGGTCTGAGAATAGAAACTAACTTGCGAGGACGTTGCTAATAAATCAATGCATCTGAGGGTAAAAGTCAATATAGTTGCCAAGTCCCATTTAGGAAAAGGTGAACCCACGCGACAATCGCTGAAATGATAACGGCAGCCACTGACCACCGACCGGATGTTGTATATAAGAGAATCCATACTGTAATGAATAGGAGGACCTCCTGGATAAAGAATGTTGGAAAATAGAGGGCCAAAAGGTATAGAGGAAGAGATCGATGTTGATATATATGAAGCAACTTGGAGCAGAGACCGGAAAGCACCAGAATAGACAAAATCAAGCGCTGCGGATGATGAAAACGAGTGACAATCATAATGGCCCGACGCAAAACGCGGCCAACATGAGGAAGACTTTCGAGACGGACTGCTTTTCAATCCGTTTATACTCACTGTACAATATAAGGGGCAGGAAAAGAGGGAAAAGATGAGAAAAATAGGGAGTTAAAGAAATTGACTGCTCGCGTGCTCCACAACAGCATACTATCGGAGTTGTGGTATGAGAGCGCCACATCGACTGGATTGGATTATAATTGTAAAACAGCCGGATCGTGCGGGTGCACTAGCCAACACAAGGTGGACCTGAGCCAGGGGGGCCTTTGCTCAGCCCTGGAGATGATGGGTGTTTTGATGTGTAGTGTGATTGGTGATGTTGTGTACCTTTTTTTTTTTCCGACAATGATCGGCGTTCCGGGGAAATGTCATTCAGCCTTAAGAGGTCACATTGTTGTCTTGACGTTGCAAGTTCAACGTATTCTCGTATGGAACGGAGTGGGCCTCTGTCTGTGTATGCGAATACGACGAGCCCCGTAGCCCTATAGGCGCTCAGGGGGAACGGGCCCCCGGGGACTGCCGGAAGTATTTGCTGGAACGTTGGAACATTAGAGGTGACACTCATAGCCTCTAAGCGAACTGTTGTATCGACGATAACTGGAGAAGTGAAAGTCTTGGCTGATGTGTTTTGGTGTTGCCTGCTTAGCCTTGTACTCGGACCCGTTGGCGGCAAGCGAAGAGCGAGTGCAACACATCCAATACACACCTTGGCACTTGTGTATCAACATATTGGAAATCACATCTAGAATCTGAGGACTTATATAGAATGGATGAAAATGACCCCTTTGAGGCCAGAAACGGCTTTCTATCCGTAACTTCGATGTACAGTGGGACCTCCGAAATATTGAAGCCCATATCTACCGCCCTCCAAATTCTGCCGGTTCTGTCTAAAACTCCTATAGTCAGCGTGTAGCCACGTGATCCAGGAGAGGTTAGCACTCAAAAAGGTATGTAACTGAGGAGACTTCCAAAAAAGACACATGAAAAGACACATGAAAATACTATCGGAGGGGACTACCGCAGAAGACAACTAAGAAGACTACGGCCGACATATGTGTTCTTGTGACAGCATGTTTAAAATGAAGGCGGTATACAGGTGTATCCAGGTCCTACTGTACAATTCTCCACCCCTGGCCCCTATTACGGCCCCTGGGGCCAAGTGTTAGTCATCCTCTAATACGAGCATGAGCGCTCGACTTCAACGCTTTTGCTCTAAGTTTGTGGATGCGAAATTTGTTACATGCTACGCGGAGAAAGAAATTGATATCTCCAACTTGCTATATTGACACATGTCCCAAAATGGCCGAGGTGATTGGTACCGTCGCGGCAGTTCTGCAATTAACCCAGGCAGCTGCGACAACAGCTCTCCAAGTGTACGAGTTCTTCTCCGTTATTCACAATGCGCCCCAAGAAATTAGCACGCTGAGTAGAGACGTGCGCGCGTTTTACACCTTGTTCCATAATCTCGAAACATCGTTAGGTAGCGCAGGTGTGAAAGCGGCTATTGATAGGGATGTGGAGATAGAAACCGCGCTGAAGACGTTGATCGATCCTATTTCCAACTGCCGTGCTGCGCTGAGTCGAATGAAAGATAAACTCAGTCCGCATCTCAGAGCGGATATCTCTTCGGTTCAGGTTTCTAAACAAGACTCGGAAGCTGGCCGTCCCATTTCAGTTGAGCGATTGCGGATGAGAAGCGGGAATGTGAGCTGGTTTTTTAAGCGGAAGGAGGTCTTTGCGTCGGCCCTTGAGTTGGAACGTACGAAAGCGACATTCGGGGATGCTATGGGGAGTATCACATTGTACGTTGCATGATGGAAGTGGCAAGACTTACTTCATTTCATTTGCTTTGAAATTCGTTCCTTGCATTTCATGTGTCTGTAGGAATATATGGCTTATCTGTGGCAGGCTTCTGGCACTTAAACAGTCGACTATAAAGAGCGAAAGCAGGGTCATAGCCCAAAACCATGACTTTAACGACGACGCGGGTTCAGCGTTAAGCAATTATGCTACCTCCATTGTTGACGTCCAGCAAGATGAATCATCAGTCAAGAAACCCCTAGGACGTTCAATTGCAAGAACCGAAAAGCCAAAGACCGACACCCAAACCAGAATCAAACTGGCGAGAGAATTGAAGATCGGCATCGATGGCAACTCAAAGTTTGTCGTGAAAGCAGTCCTCCAACATGTGGATGTTGACGTTCGGGGTCGAAAAGGTAGAACTGCACTTTCTCACGCTGCGGAAGCAGGAAACGTGGAAATCACAAAGTTACTACTTGAAGAAGGCGCTTCGATATCAGCTCGTCAGTACAGTGTCAGTGGCTGGGCCGGAGGTCACAATCCTCATCATTGCAGTGGAATTACCCCCTTGCACTGGGCAGCAAGAAAGGGGCATAAGCAAGTTGTCGAATTACTCTTGCAATATGGCGCCAATCCAAATGCGAGGGGAACAGCCGGCCGCGCCCCAATACAAGAGGCATCTTGTGGGAATCATATTGAGGTTGTCAAGCTATTGCTGTCGAAAAAGGCAGATGTGAACGCGCAGAGCTACTACGACGTGAGTCTACTGCCTTCTTCTGCTTGCCGGGAATTTGTTCTACAGTGCTAATTGCATATCGTCTTAGGGCTGGACATCTTTGCACGAGGCTGTGTTTGCTAAACGCATTCAACTGGTGCAGCTTTTAATTGCCAGCGGAGCTCTTCTGAATGTTCACTTAATATATCCCGACGAAAAAGCACCACTCCATTTCGCCGTGGCTTTGCAATCACTTCGGATAACGAAAATGCTACTTGAAGCAGAGGCTGATCCTAATGTACTGATGGTGGAAGATATAACACCTCTGCATTTAGCTGCTGCGGCGGGATGGATTCCTGGTATCGAATTACTCGTGAGCTTCGGCGCCGACTTAGATGCTAGGGACACCTTCACTCACGAAACACCCCTACATAAGTCTGCACGGAACCGCCAAGTTCGTGCAATTGAAAAGCTCTGTGGATTGGGGGCGAACCGAGAAGCGAAGAATTGTGATGGACAGAGTTATGCGGATATTCTGGAATGCGCAACAGAGGACCCAAAGGAGTGGGCTGTGCACAACTCTAGAGCTTCATATTTCAGGCAACAGAATGACTCGGCGCGTCCTTGACTTCTCATTCCTATACTTACTGTTGGATCTATTTTCATGGAAAATGAGGGGAAATCTATGGATATAACTAAGGCTCACCAAGGAATCTTCCACAGCAGATGTATTGGCGCTAAACCGGCAACTAACTGGAAAAGCGAAGACACAGGTCTGTATACGCCGCCTAGATCTATAAGATTGAGCCGCAAATTGAACTTCTTGGAATTCGAATATCAAGTCTTCCCTAGACTGCTACTAGCTAGCTACTACCTCATTATCAATACGGAGTATGAAGTATGCCTCCTTGTCTCACCGGCATTACTTTTGCAAATCCCTCAGAGCAAGCACCATCTTCAGGTCTTCGAATCGAACCTCACGCCCTTTAGACCAAGCCAGGAGACCGGCTGTCTTGATCACATTCTTGATCTGGCGACCGTTCAATTGCAACTCGGCCACCTGGTCAAGTTGCTCATCCGTGAATGCCTCAATGTTCAATGAGCGGCTTAGGAACTGTGTCCAAACCTGGCGCCTGGATTCTGCATCGAGCTCCCTGTAGGTGAGGGAAATGTGGATCCGAGACTCGAAGGCAGGATCAATATTCTGTGTACGGTTGGTGGTCAAGAAGAGAATACCCTGAAGAGAAAGATAGAAGATCAGTACCATGTAATTTTTGAGTGTCTTTTCCACATATCTTCCAGCCTTAACGATCCAAACGTTGAAACTTACTTTGTAGTATTCGAGCATTCTCAAGAAGACGGAGACAAGCTCATTGCGATCGAGATTGTTTGAATCACGGGCTTCCATGAAGACATCAGCCTCATCAAGCAAAAGAACAGCACCCCACTTGGGAATCAGCTGCAGGATGCTTTTCAATTTGGTTTCGAAGCCTCTAGCGTCAACTCCAAGGTCGCCCGCACTCATGACATAAAGGGGAACCCTCATGACCTCGGCAACGCTTTCGGCAGTAAGAGTCTTTCCGACGCCGGGGGGACCGCTGAGCTGCATAATGAAACCCTGACCTTTCCCCCGAACGACATCGTCAAATGTATCCAGTTTCTTGGATTGAGCCTTTGCAACGGCCAAGATCACCTCCTTGAGCCCTTCCTGCTCGCATGGTAGGACTAGTGACTCAAAGGCCTTATCATCCCACTCAATGTCTCTCAAATGATCCACGTGGAACGAACGCCATTCCTTGTCCTTCAGAGAATATCCATAGAGCATTGAGGTTGCGATGAGGCGTTGTGCATCATCCAATTCCCCATCAATCTCCCTTCCAACGTGGCTTGGTCGCATGCGCCCATTATGCTGCCCATTTATGTTGTATGCCTCGATGTCAATGATGACGCGACTCTTCGAATTGTCATCCTGACTTTTGGAGTCCGTGCTGGTCGAAGGTTCATAGGATTTGAAATGGTACCCCTTGTACGATTCCCACTTCTTGCCCCGTGAGATCAACAACTCTTGGACAGTATCCTTTTCTGGGTGATATCTGAGTGGATAGATAGGCAATGAGGTAATTGGTGTAGTGCCCGGGAAATTGGGTATTGTAATCGCTGTGGATACGTATCCGAACTTGCTTCCGTCAAAGTCAACGTATTCGACCGCGAAATAATCAGTTTCGGATGGTTCATCTTCCGATGATGCTTGCGCGAACGAATAGGCACATAGTGCCCCGCCACTCGAAGAAAGGACCACACCTTGAGGTTCCAGGATCGTCCAAGCCAAGTCGTGAGTGATGACCCCTTTGGCAACCAGGTCGTTCTTGCGGTCAATCACATCTCTGAGCTCCTCGTCCATGATGCGATAGAACATATCCACATGAGCCTTGGTTGTCGGGTCCTGCTCTTCATCTCGCAATTTGGTGATCGCTTCCCATCGATGAACAAAAGGCCGGAAAGGCGATGTGACCTCGAGTCGCTTCAAGGTCGTTGTGATACCAGGATAATCCTTCAGTGCCCTTTTCAAGAACTCCTTGAGACGCTCGCTTTGCACTACAATGGAATGAATTGACAGGCTCCTGCGTCCATCGTAGCACTTCTTTTTTCTGACGAGAAGTGCGTATTGTGCCGACTCTGCATCCTCCACGGTATCAGGCAAGTCAACGGGTACTTCTTTGCTCCATGAGTTCATGCCATAACCATCGGGCTTTGTCTGGTAGAGAGTGCGAAAATCACAGAGGGTGCCAGCAGGCTCATACTGGATATCCATGGCCTCGGGCACTGTGGTACTACCACCAGTAGCTTTGATCGTTAGCGTTAGGTGAATGATAGTCTAATATCAGAGGAACTATAGACTTACCAGCTCCATCTGAGATATCGATCGCCATGATGGATGTCAAGAGAGAATTGGAAGGGGAAAAAGAAGTTTCAGTGAGAAGAGGGTAAGAGGGAGATTTAAGTACTCAGAGAAGGAACCAAGGTTGGAAGGATTACCCTTAGATGTTTGCCTACGTGTATATGAGCCACGTCTTATGTTACTATTACACCTTCTTTTATACAACTTGTTATTGTTTATAAGATGTAGAATATCACTGTTATTATTCTTTTAGTCCATGACCATTGTTGGTGAAAGGCTTAGGCGATACTTACATATGTAGTTATGGACGTATCAACATTATCTTGGATCATTGGAATATTGCTATAAAGATAACTGGAAAGGTAAGAGAAGTGTTCCAAGACTAAGACGAGCAGGACTATGTACATATGTAGGTGGATGTGAAGTGCAATAATCGTGCCTGATGTTGTGCCCATGTATGTACCTTTTGTATGGAGTTGCTATACAAAAGATACCTAATCCTTACAATTTGCTATTCGGCACCCATCCAAGTCGAGCTGCTTGGCAGGATTATAGAAAGATCATAGAAAACATCCTTCGTACAGAGCCATAAACGCCTTAAAAGGTCTCTGATTGGACCCAGACACTATATCAAGGTGTTTCATGCCTGGACACTGATTGGTCTTGATTCATCGTTGACCTTGTTGGCCATTGCGGATCTCCTTGCTCCACACATCATGCCATACGCTCTTTCAGGTTATGAGAGTCCCAATCTCCCCCCAAGGAAAAGAAAGGGAATCTTTTGTATAACATTTATGTTTCATCAATTCATCAAACACATTTCCACTCTATCTAGAAATATTCTATCTAGAGATGTTCTATGTATCACTTTACTCTACGGAGTACATTCGCCATGAGTTGGCCTTCGGCCGAAAAGTTCCCAACTCCGAAAAAACCCCGCTAACTCATTCCGTGTGGAAAGCCGTCAGACGAGCCCTGATAACTTCCTCCGAATCCTCAGTGTCCAGTTCACTGAGGACACCCGATCCAACATCATAAATCAAGCCATGGAGCTGGAGTCCTCGCTCCCGAATGGCATTCAACACAACACTCTTCTGCTTGACTATGTTCAAGCCCTCGCGAACGTTCAATTCAGCCAGCTTTCCCGCCGCCTCCTCACTGGGCATTGACTGCAGAAGTTTAAGGTTGCGTTCACGCAACTGACGAAGGGGGAACAGCCACGGGTCCAAAATACCCAGGTTCTTGTTGCCCAGGGCAGCCGCCACACCACCACAGGATGTGTGGCCACACACCACGACGTGGTTGACGCGGAGGTATTGCACGGCATATTCGATAACGGCGGAGGAGCTGAGGTCGCCTGGGTGGAGGACGTTGGCGATGTTGCGGTGCACGAAGACGTCGCCGGGCTGGAGGCCCAGGAAGGTGGTTTCCGGGCAGCGAGAGTCGGAGCACCCGATCCACAGAATCTGCGGCGTTTGCCCGGAGGCAAGGGTAGGGAAAAGCTCGGGGTGGCTGCGGGCTGTCTGTGCAGCCCATTCCTTGTTCAGGCGCAGGCCTGTTGCATATCGATCTGTGGGAGCCGCACCGGCGATGTCAGTCTGTGTCTTGGGTTTTGGGCTTTGGGTTTTGGGGACGTGTGTTCAGGCTCGAGGGTGATTCTGCGCTAGTGTTTTGATGACTGGCGCAGGATAGGGGTGTGGAGGTTGAGAAGGGCTTGGTGTGAGGTGCTGAAAGAGCCGTCATGCTGCGCGTCACTCAAGACTGAGCCGTGGGCAGGAAACCCCGCGAGTACCGGGAATCGCCGAGCCCCCCGCTGCACGCGCAGTGAGCCCGGTTCGCCCGGTGAGCCTCGCAGCACTCATGGAGGGGAAAAAGGAGGTAGGTGGGTTATGACAGGGATTGGGGAAGGAAACCGCCGACTGAGGGAGACCAGAGAACTACACAGACGATTAGGGAGATAACTAATCCCAACAGCCGATGTGTGGTACTTCTCACAGAGCTCCGACGGTTTCGGGTTGAATGACCGATGAGAGAGAAAGCGGGAAAAGCTGAGGGGAAGTTGAATTGCCAAGAACGCGCATAAACACTCGCACACTTACCTTCAGACATGATGGAATACTAATGGAGAGAGATACAGAAGAAAGAAAGACAGAGGATATGTTGAGGGCTATATAAACTCTCAAGAGGAGTAAAAGAGTGGGGAGCCAAAACGGTGAGTCCGAGTAGTACAGAACGGGCAGATCCGCGAATCGGGCTTTTTCGTTAGTCGAACGACTCCGAACTATCAGGGTTGTATACAACTACAAGCCACGTCTTTAATGACTCAATTTAATACACTTTTTTGGGGGGGCTTGGAAATGCAATTGCTTTTATAAAATCAGAATAAGTACACGAGATCTCTTTATAAATTTCTAAGATGTACCCCCACGGCCACCGACACTCAACAAAGTCTTCTTCTGTTCCTCACTGATCCGAGCAGCAGGCAGAGGGCGGGCTCCAGCAATCGTCGGCGCGGGCAGGAAACCGGTTTGGACGAGGTATGAGGCATATAAGCCAACTAATTCCTCAGTCACGCCAGCACCGGCTGATGCGTCAACGCCCGACCAGGTGGCATCGGCACGCAGAGCGGTCGCTGCGTTCACATCATCCAATTCGGGGGCCTTAGTGTTGGAGGGAAGGTCTGAGGTAACGAAGTGGTAAAGGGGCATACTAAAGAAGGTTAGTATTTATCCATTAAGGGGCTGAGAAAAGTGAGGGACTTACAGAGCATGCTGAGAATCCTTGTCATTGTGCTCGCCATCGTTGACATACTGCTCAAGGGAAGTGGACCAAGGCACGTAGTCAACCTGAGGGACATTGTATCCGTAGAGCTCGAGCGCACCAAGGAACTGATTAAAGCGCAAACGAGGGTGTCCAGTAACATGGGCGACGTTAACGCCTGTGGCAGGTGGGTGGAAGGCAGTGGCAATGACAATACGAGCCACATGATCAACAGGCACCATGTTCACGGTGTTGAAGATATTCGGGCGAAGGCCAATTTGAATGCAGCCCTTGAGCATACGGATGAGGAAATCATCAGTGTTGGTAGTTCCGGTGACCGAATCACCAAGAACATATCCGGAGCGAACAATGGTTCCCCTCAGGCCTCTGCGGCCGGCCTCTTTGACAAGGTATTCACCGGCCCATTTACTTTGTCCGTAACCGGTTCCAAGGCCAACTCTGCTGCCCTCCATATCGTCGTCTTCGCTGATACCATTTCCACCGGCGGCGATGATACGTTCGGATTCTTGAACGTAGTGATCCTTATCCAGAGCACTGGTCGAACTGACAAAGGCAAACTGCTTGGCCTTTCCGCTGGCGCACAGCTTGAGGGCATCGATGGTACCCATGACATTAGCTGGTCTGAGCGTCGCATAGGGGTAGACCCAGTGGACAAGGGCTCCGTTGTGAATTACAGCATCGACGCGGTTGGTAAGGTCGTCCCATACTGACTGGGAAAGACCAAACTGCGGCTTTCCAAGATCACCACAGACAGCTTGCAGCTTGGCGGTCCATGCTTCATCCCAGAAACCATATGCGCGGCAAGTGGAGCGAAGTCGCTCGAGTGCCTGCTCCTCGGTCTTTGCCCGAACCAGAGCCACCACCTTAGTGGAAGGAGACTTACGGGTAAGTAGATCTCGAAGGATATGCGCGCCTAGGAAACCAGTGGCTCCAGTAAGGAACACTGTGGGTTCACTAGTGAGCATAGCCTCAGTACGCTGAAGGAATGTCTTAGGCAGTTCATTCACAAGCTGTACGGCATCCTTGGAGTACTCGTCGTCCGGCTCATTGGCAGCCTGCACAGCTAGGGTCTTGTCATCGCTAGTTGCGAATGATTCCATTGCTAGCAGGCGGTCGATTTCGCTGGCAAAGCCCTTGAGGGTCGGGCTGCGGAAGATAGCATTCATACTGATATCAATAACACGCCATTTACGGCGAAGCTCGAAGAACATTTGTTGTGCGAGGATACTGTGGCCCCCGAGATCAAAGAAGGAGTCATCCGGGCCAATCATGCGAGAAGTCACATTGGGGATGAGCTTGGCCCAGACTTGAGCCAGAGTCTGCTCAGTTTCAGAGAGGGCCTGCAATGCGGACGAGGCGCGGCGGGGTGCAGCGGCGCTCAGCTCTGCAGTATCTGGGAAAGGAAGTGCGGGCTTGTCGATCTTGCCGTTCGGGTTCAGAGGCATGCGCTTGAGGGGAATGATAACGGTCGGCACTGCGTATGTAGGGAGCTTGGTCCGGAGATGCTCACGAGCATCATCACGGAGAGGACGGAAGCGTCGCAACAGACCGACCATACCCTCAGAGTCAGAGTCATCATCCTTAAGGCCCTTGCTCTCCAACCATGAGGCCCACTTGTTCATATCAGGTACAAAATAGCTGACCAATGTGGGCTCCTCGTCTTTATCTCTTCGCACCAAAGTCACGTTCTCACGGACCAAAGGGTGCTGAGAAAGATGGGTGTCGATCTCTCCAAGCTCAATACGGAAACCACGAATCTTCACTTGGTCGTCGGCGCGGCCAGAACATTCAACATCTCCAGATGGTGTGTAACGGCCTAGGTCACCACTGCGATAAAGGCGATCACGAGGACCAACGTAGAATTGGCGCCAGGGCTCGTTCTTGGATTCGGCTTGGTCTTTTTCTGCCCAGATCTCAGGGTTAACAAACCAGTTGTTAAGGAACTTCTTCGCACTCAATTCCGGGGAGCCAAGATAGCCCTCTGCAAGACCTCCTGCACGAACATAAATCTCGCCGACCTCTCCAATAGCACAGAGACGAGTGGGGTCATAGCGGTTGACAACCAGCATCTGCACATCTAACATTCCGCGACCGGCCATAATGACATCTTTCATATTGTTCAGGTAGCCCTCGTTGCTGGCGTAGCTTGGGATTTCATAGTAGCTGACAGCGCGCTGGGTCTCGGTTGTTCCGTACATGTTCACAATGCTGACATTGGGCGCAAGTCCCTGGAGTGAGCGGCAGTCTCGCTTAATCAGAATGTCACCCACAAAGAACGCGTGGTGAAGAGCAGGGAACTGAGCAGAGGCACCACCGACAAGGATTTGACCCATAGCAGGCGTAAGGTGAGTGATGGTAGCACCGTACTTCTGCATCCATTCGGCAAGCTTTTCGTTTTGGATGTCCTCACGAGCGGGCACCAAGAGTTGAGCACCCAAGAACAACGGGGTGAAAATGTCTCTCTGAATAGGATCGTGAGCGATGCCACTCAGCATAGTAAACTTCTCGTCTGGGGTGAGTTTGAAGGTCTCGGACATCCAAGGGAAATAATAAGCCAGAGAGAAGTGTCGGCCACGAACGCCCTTCGGCCGGCCTTCTGAGCCGGACGTGAAAGACAGGGTCGGAATAGAATCAGGACCAACGACGACACCAGTAGGCTTAGACTTCAGCGCGACGTCGTTGGCGAAGACATCCTGGCCATTGATGGATCCACCGGCGAGAGTTCCATCATCGAGCAGGGCAAGTGCAGGAATTTCAGTGCGGAGCTCAAGATTCTCGTCAATGAAAGTACGCACGATATCCGAAAGTTCACCTGCATCCTTTGTAGCCTTGGCAATGTTCACCAAAGCGCGGGGACGGGCAACATCAAGGTAAATGTTCTGACGTTCCGGAGGATAGGCAGGGTCAATAACGGAGAAAGTCGCACCGGCTTTCAGGATACCCATGACAGCAACAACCAGGTCCACACCACGGTAGGCATAAACCATGACAACCTCTCCTCGCTGAATGCCAGATCGTACTAGATGATGTCCAAGGATGTTGGACGCCTCGTTGATTTGGCGATAGGTGAACTCGCGGTGAGGGGAGCTGCTTGACTGGGTTTCAACTACACACAGCTTTTCTGGGTGGCGTTCCGCATTGGCAGTAAAAATATCGTGGATGGCACCACGGAAGTTAGACCAGTTCAAGTTGCATGTTGGGTCGGGCAAGAGTGCGCGCTGATCTTCGGTCATCAAGTCGATACGTCCGATAGCCTCATCGGGATTGGCGGTGGCATTGCTAGCAATACTGGCTAGTTGCTTCAAAATGAAAGCAATACGAGCACTCGAGAAAAGGCGCTGGTTGTAGTATGCGCCCAATTCGACCTCAGCTGAGCCCGGTGCAACGTTAACCACCAAATCAGTAGTATCGAAGGTGTTTGCAGGGTAATCCTGCGAGGAAGCAGGGGCATCATATGCGGCGAATCGGAAGAGGACCGGGGTGCGTTCGGACTTGGACTTCTCTTGGATGTACGAGCGAAGGCTGCCCAAGGGCACGATTTGGGAAGAGCCCTCCTTATATGCCTGCAAGACCATTAGCAGTAAACCCTGCAGCAAGAAACATATATACATACCTTGTCTACTTTGGCATAAAGCTGGGCGAAAGACTCCGAGGTATCAATGGGGACCCGAATGACGAATGCACGACCATCCTCATTGGAGTTGGTGCCCACAGCGATGTCCTCATCACCAGTCAACCGCGCTACCAGGATGATAAAGGCGGTCAAGAAAGTGACGAAGCTGGATGATGAGCCTGTAAGCTTCGCCTTGGGGAGTTGAAGAGACTCAAAGGCTTCAATGACTCTCTTGCTGTCGGACTTTTGTGTATCGGGATAATCGCGAGTCAATGGAGAGACAGTCAGGTTCTTCAACCTTTGTGCCCATGTCTCCAGGCGGTCCTGCAAAGAGGCTGTTCCCACAGCCATAATTGCAGTATGTTCGAAAGAGTTGGAGAATGAAAGACACGATGACTCAATATTAAAATTACCCCCCCCATAGTGGAAAAGTCCGATCTCGCCGTTATTTCTGCCAATGAGAGTTGAGGCGCTGATTAGCTATTTTCCCCACAGAGTATTCACCGCCTTGTACATGGTGGGGGGGGCGTCGGAGTTTAGGTTTCTCCAGTCCAGAGCGGCACATATGGGCAGAACTAGTAACATCGTTGTACGGAGTACAAAGAGCTCTGGTTATTCCTCTTTGTCTGATCCATTGAATATTTTTGGCATTGAGACTACTATACTTGCCATAGACAGCCACCCTTGGGGTGTCGAGAATAGAAGCCCAACCACCGCACATGTCTTATTTTGGTGAAAAGATCAAGGTATATATGTACAGCATATGCCGGTAGTTCCAAGCTACTAGTATGTATGTATGATTTAGTGAAACATGTGAAACACATGGAGCATTCCTGATATATATATATATCACCTAGAGCCTTCACATACTTCTATTGATCTAGGTCAAGGTACAGAGACATAAAGTGTTCTTAAATCAAAGCTAGTAGTTGCTTGTAAATGAACACAATAGATTAATCTATATAGGGAAGAAAGTGCCGATTACATTGACCATGATAATCCAAAAAGGGACCAGCATATGTTGAACATATACCCGGTTGTTAAGCAGGAGGCTTCATACCTACATACCTAGGTACCTACATAGGTAGGTACTTTAGAGACTCTACGGGTCACTCTTCCGATGAGGTCATTTCGAATGGGATTCGCTGAGTCATCATTTGATCTTCGATCTCAAGCAAGGAATCAGCATCCCCATTTCTAGCTCGAATGACTATTATCAAGGGCTCTATTTTGTATTTGGCTCATCATTGGAAGCTAGGACAGTTCAGCAGATTCAGATAAAAGTGCGTTGAGTTGCCTTCATACCTATCGTCATTTTCTTGCCAAGACTGCATTGGCCAAATCCGGTCTCGTTTGAGGCGGAGTTTCAGGAGAAGCGTCGCGGTCTGAAGCCACACGTGTTTCTTCAACTTTTGACGGGCCTCTATACAGGTCCTTTGGATTGAATGTTGGAAAAATGATTCCTCACAGGAGTACAGCCCTCCTGTCTGTAATTGTTTTCGTCGCGCTTTTGCTTTTCATTTTCTCGTCCTCTCCGGTCCCTGATACCGACGAGCAATCAGCCACAGGCCCGGCCAAGTTTGTGCCCACACCGAAACTACCCTCATTAAGCAACTTCCACCTGCCCTCGTTCCGCCCTCCCTCGCACGAGCAACCCGAGGAACAGAACAACAGCACACACGGCGAGTCGAAATGGTACAGCACACTCGAGTGGTTGAATCCATTCTCCTCTGCCATCACGTTGGATGAGAATCGCTCCGTCCTCCCTCCCCTTCGCGAACGTCGACCGATCTACACGTACTACGATGCCAAATATAACCCCAACAAAGCCAATGGCAAGGATCTCAAAGATTTGCAGAATGCCGATGCGGAATTGCTTCTCGCATGGCGTCGGGCATGGTTCGCTCAAGGATTCAAGCCCGTAGTGTTGACTCCGGGCGATGCGATGAAGAATCCCAACTATGAAGTTGTTCAAAAGTGGAAACTCGCGCCCAAAACACAGAACGAGGTGTTCGCCTGGCTTGCGTGGGGGCACATGGGCACCGGCTTGCTGGCAGACTTCCACTGCTTCCCCATGGCGCGTTACGATGATCCCATGCTCTCCTACCTCCGCCGTGGGAGTGTCCCAGAATCAATCACCCGATTTGAAAACCTCAAGAATGGCCTCTATGCGGCGGACAAGTCGCGGATCGATGCGGCCGTTCAGAGCGCAGTCCTGAAACTCGATGATAAAACTCAGTCCTTTGTCGATCTGATTGCACCGGAATCGTTCAAGGTCGAGCCGCCGAACGCTTTGGCGTTTTATAAATCTGCAGCCATTACCTCCCGCTACTCTACCGTGCATGAAAAGATGACCCAGAATCCTGCGAGTGGTCAGCTGGCGCTTGTCCAACTGATTAATGCCCACTTGCACAATCACTTCCATAGCTCCTTCCCCGCCGGACTGGCCGTGCTGAAACCGTTCCCTCAGCACACTACCGCGCTGGTGGAACCTGCCCTGCGACTGGCGAAGGCTCTTATCCAGTGCCCCGAGTCGCCCATTCCCGACTCTTGTCCACCCAATGAACCTGAATGCCGGCCGTGCGGGTCTGGGTCTGCGAAACAACCCATGCGTATCAGCCAACCTTCGACTTATAAAAACACCACCTTCCTGTTCACCATCGGTACCCTTCCTCACCCCTACACTCTTATCAGCCTGCAGAAGAACTCAGAGGAGATCACAACCCCACAAGTTCGCCGGGAGACCGACCGCGACGCATGGTTGTCTGAGGTGACCAAGGAACACCTTGGGCCCGAATTGGGTTCTTCATACCGGGGAGTAATTTTCAAGCAGGTTGTCGCAGGCGAAGATGCCGTCGGGACTTCTTTGTGGATGACAGTGGAATCTCTTCCTGCACAGGCAGGTCAGAGTCTCCCCTCAGAACTCTTGGACGAGTTTGAATGGCAATTTGGTTTCAAGATTCCTCGTGGGAGTAAGATTGATCCCGCAACTGAGAATGACAAGGAATCCGCCAAGAGCGCGCAGGATCGCACGCCAAGCGAGCAAGGAGTTGGCAAAGAATACGAACTTATCCAAAAGGCTCGTGAGGTAATTAAGACCAAGGAAACGAATCGTATCGGCATCAAGGATGTTGTTGAGGCTTGGAATCTCGCGGACACAGAGGTTTGGCGTTTTGTTAAGGCCTATCGGTAAGTTACCTTGTCTCTAAAGTCTCATAGACTCTTGCTAATTCAGTTATTTTCAGGGCCCGAAGCGTCGTTGAACGTCAGAAGTGGGAAGAGGACGAGAAACCTTTCGCAGGCTCAAGGCAGTGAGCGTGCATTACGGGATTACCATCTACGAACCATTTTTTTATTATTTTTTCATATATGTATTGTAGCTATTTTTTTCCCCCTTCTGTTTGGTGTAATTCAGATATAGAAAATTTCACCAACTGGATAAATATTTAAGAAATATGATATATGGAGATAAGTAACAAGTAAGGAGCACTAATCCCAGCAAAACAACTGGAGGCGCCAAGAATCCGATGGTCATCCGACTTCTCATCGGACTGTGGCGATCCCCGCATAGATAAAAGTCCCAAGTGGGCCTGATATCGTACTCTGGGGAACTGATCTCATCGGACTTCCCCTCCTTTGATACTAACCTCTCGAAGACTTCGTTTTAGTAATATATTCATGTTGCGGACAAGATCCCCTAACTCGCCCGCAACTCGCCCGCAACTATCTCGCTATAAAACCAAGATGCACACCTGAACTCGCCCTTGAAAGCCTACGCCCAACTATCGCCACAATCGCTACATCTCCACCATGGCGCCCGGAATTCTAGAAACGGGCTCTACGGTCGCGGTTGAGAAGTCGGTCAGCCTGTCTGCATTGACCGAGGACTGGGATGACACTATTCGGTTCTATCTCAACGGTACCAAGGTTGCGCTTGATACGATCAATCCGGAAGTGACTCTACTCGAATACCTGCGGGGTATTGGTTTGACAGGTACAAAGCTTGGATGTGCCGAGGGAGGCTGTGGTGCTTGCACTGTGGTGGGTCTCAGTCAACTATATCGGGTTATGCACCTAGTGCTAACCAGAGGGTTATCTGGTCAATAGGTCGTCTCCCATATCAATCCTACAACGAAGAAAATCTACCATGCCTCCGTGAATGCCTGTATTGCTCCACTCGTTAGCATTGACGGTAAGCATGTTATCACAGTCGAAGGCATTGGGAATATGAAGGATCCCCACGCCATCCAGCAGCGGATTGCGGTCGGTAACGGAAGCCAATGTGGTTTCTGCACTCCTGGTATAGTCATGGTACGCCTATGGGGCCCTTTTGCTTTATTTGCTTTTTTGGGGGGGAATCTGAAGTTGACTGATAGCTTCAAGTCTCTTTATGCCTTGCTGCGGAACAACCCGTCTCCCTCGGAGCACGATGTTGAAGAAGCCTTCGATGGAAACCTTTGCCGCTGCACGGGTTACCGACCTATTCTAGATGCCGCTCAGAGCTTCAACTCGACGAACAACTGCGGAAAGGCCTCTGCCAATGGTGGGTCAGGCTGCTGCATGGAGAAAAACGGCTCCGGTGATTGCTGTAAAGGGTCTTCCACCAACACTGGAGAGGACGAGACTGTCGATTACAAGTTCCCTGCGCCGGACTTCAAGCCGTACAGCTCAGACACAGAGTTGATCTTCCCTGCCGCCCTGCGGAAACACGAATACCGACCCTTAGCATATGGCAACAAGAAGAAGAAATGGTACCGACCAGTGACCGTCGAGCAACTGTTGCAGATTAAGAACGTCCACCCAGACGCTAAACTAATTGGTGGAAGCACGGAGACGCAAATCGAGATTAAGTTCAAGGCAATGCGATACGCGGCCTCCGTCTACCTGGGAGACATCCCCGAATTGCGACAATTTACCTTGCACGACGATTATTTGGAGATAGGTGCAAATGTGTCGTTGACGGACCTCGAGCACATCTGTGACGAAGCGGTTGAGAAATACGGCGATGCCAGAGGCCAACCTTTCAAAGCAATCAAGAAACAGTTGCTCTACTTCGCTGGGCGACAGATCCGAAATGTCGCTTCCCCAGCAGGTAACCTGGCCACTGCATCGCCTATCTCTGATCTTAACCCCGTTTTGGTAGCAACGAACACTATCCTCGTGGCCAAATCCCTCGAAGGCGAGACTGAAATTCCAATGACCGAATTCTTCCAAGGATACAGAAAGACTGCACTCGCTCCCAACGCAATCATCGCTAGCTTGCGCATTCCAGCCGCGCAAGCGCAGGGAGAGCACATGCGAGCCTACAAACAGGCCAAGCGGAAGGACGATGATATTGCCATTGTCAACTCCGCGCTACGCGTGACTCTTTCTGAGACCAATGATGTGGTCAGTGCTAATCTTGTTTTTGGCGGCATGGCAGCCATGACCGTCTCAGCGAAGAATGCCGAGGCGTTTTTGGTTGGCAAGAAGTTCACCAATCCCGCGACCCTGGAGGGAGTCATGAGTGCACTGGAGCAGGACTTCAACCTGCCGTTTGGAGTTCCTGGTGGTATGGCTAGTTACCGGAAGTCTTTGGCTCTGGGCTTCTTCTACAGATTCTACTACGATGTACTTTCAGGACTCGATGTGAAGGCTTCGGATTTAGATCCAGATGTTGTTGCTGAGATTGAGAGAGCAATTTCTACTGGATCAAAAGATCTTGAGACCTCCGTCGCCTATCAACAGAAGATCCTTGGACGAGCAACTCCGCATGTTGCGGCGTTGAAGCAGTCCACTGGAGAGGCCCAATACACGGATGATATTCCCGTGCAACAGAATGAGTTATTCGCCTGCATGCTTCTGTCTACTAAGCCTCATGCCAAGATCCTGAGCGTTGACACATCCGCTGCTTTGGACATTCCAGGAGTCGTGGACTATGTGGACCACACGGATCTCCCTAACCCTCAAGCAAACTGGTGGGGACAGCCCAAGTCCGACGAACTTTTCTTTGCTGTTGATGAAGTTACTACTGCTGGTCAACCGATTGGTTTGATTCTGGCGACTAGTGCTAAAATCGCCGAGGAAGGTATGAGGGCTATCAAGGTCGAATATGAAGACCTCCCGAGCATCCTTACGATTGAGGAGGCCATCGAGGCGGAGTCTTACTTTGAGCACTATCGCTACATCAAGAATGGTGATACCGAAGAAGCTTTCAAACAAGCTGACCACATATTTACTGGAGTCTCGCGAATGGGTGGCCAGGAGCACTTCTACCTGGAAACCCAGGCCTGCGTGGCAATTCCGAAACCGGAGGATGGTGAAATGGAGATTTGGAGTGGTACCCAGAACCCTACCGAAACGTGAGTAGCGATATTCTTGACTATTTCTCATGCGGAATACAAACTAATCGTTTACAGACAAGCCTATGTCGCTCAGGTGACAGGGGTATCTGCGAATAAAATCGTATCGCGCGTGAAGCGACTTGGTGGTGGCTTTGGCGGCAAGGAGTCGCGATCTGTCCAGCTGGCTGGTCTTTGTGCCACTGCCGCCGCAAAAACAAGACGACCTGTGCGGTGTATGCTCAATCGTGATGAAGATATATTGACTTCCGGTCAACGTCATCCGTTCCTCTGCCGATGGAAGGTTGGTGTGACCAAAGAAGGAAAACTCCTTGCGCTTGATGCAGATGTATATGCCAACGGAGGTCACACGCAAGATCTATCGGGTGCCATTGTGGAGCGGAGTTTGTCGCACATTGATGGCGTGTATAAAATACCGAATGTGAACGTGCGCGGCCGGATCTGCAAAACCAATACTGTGTCAAACACAGCTTTCCGTGGCTTTGGCGGTCCGCAAGGCCTGTTCTTCGCTGAGAGTTATATATCGGAGATTGCAGATCACCTGGATATCCCGGCCGAAGAGATCCGGGCCATCAATATGTACAAGCCAGATGATACGACACATTTCAACCAGTCTCTCAAGGATTGGTATGTGCCGTTGATGTACAAGCAGGTGCTAGAGGAGAGCTCTTACAAAGAGCGTCGGAAGGCTGTTGAGGAGTATAATGCGCAGCACAAGTGGTCCAAACGAGGAATGGCGATTGTGCCAACCAAGTTCGGTATCTCCTTCACAGCTCTCTTCTTGAACCAAGCAGGGGCTTTGGTCCACATCTACCACGACGGAAGTGTCCTCGTAGCACACGGCGGTGTTGAAATGGGACAAGGCCTCCACACGAAGATGACCATGATCGCCGCCGAAGCGTTGCAGGTGCCGCAGGCTAGCGTCTTCATTTCTGAGACAGCGACTAATACAGTGGCCAATACCTCGGCAACCGCTGCTTCAGCCAGCTCCGATCTCAACGGCTACGCCATATTCAATGCGTGCGAACAAATCAACGAACGCCTACGTCCTTTCCGTGAGAAGATGCCCAATGCCACCATGAAAGAACTTGCTCACGCGGCTTACTTCGCCCGTGTCAACCTCTCCGCACAAGGATACTACCGTACCCCGGATATCGGCTACGTATGGGGCGAGAACAGCGGCCAAATGTTCTTCTACTTCACACAAGGTGTCACGGCAGCCGAAGTCCAGATCGACACACTGACAGGTGATTGGACGCCTCTACGCGCCGACGTGAAGATGGATGTGGGTCACAGTATCAACCCCTCAGTGGACTACGGTCAGATCGAAGGCGCCTTTATACAAGGACAAGGTCTTTTCACTACCGAAGAGAGTCTCTGGCATCGTGCCTCGGGTCAGATATTCACCAGAGGCCCGGGCAACTACAAAATTCCTGGCTTCCGTGATATCCCGCAGATTTTCAATGTGAGTTTGCTTAAGGATGTGAAGTGGGAGAACTTGCGCACTATTCAACGCTCTCGTGGAGTTGGCGAGCCGCCCTTGTTTATGGGCAGTGCGGTCTTCTTTGCCATTCGTGATGCCTTGAAGGCTGCACGTAAGCAGTGGAACGTGAATGACGTGCTTTCATTGGAGTCCCCTGCTACGCCTGAGCGTATTCGGATTAGCTGTGCTGATCCGATTATTGAACGGGTGAGAGTGCAGCCCAAGGAGGGGGAGAAGAGCTTCTTTGTTGCCATATAGCGGCTACGACTTCATGGCCTACGACTTGTATGAGATTATGCCCTGTCTTGGAGGTTATGTTTAGTATACTGTAAGACAATCAAATTGAAATCCGTTCTATCCTGTTAATACCGATCTCGTGAAGTGTTATATGAGGTGTAATTCTCGGATGATGTTTAACACGACTCGCAGATGGGAAATTTTGATTTTGTGAAATCAAGTGGCATTCTTGATTCTAAACTAGAAGCGCTATCTTTATTGGAAATTATTATGACAGAACACCAGCCCCATATAGAAACAGTTGACCAGGGGAAGTACAATGAAATGCCGGAGATGGCAAAAAGAGAGAAAGAATACAGAGCACAGGTTCTCTGCAGAAAAGCTAAGATTAAACGAAAGATGGAGGAAGACAGGAGGATATTTCATCATCGCTTCACATCATATTCAACGTAGCTACTTCCCCTTAGATCAGGACCTGAGTCCACCTGCAATGCATGTTCATAGTTCCTTTGCCCTGCGAAGCCAACCTTCTCATCACCATATGACGACGGCTCATTCCGTACAGGCGCAGAGGTTGCCGCCGCCGCCGTGTACTGAGGAACAATGTGTCCATCTCCAGACATATTTCTCGGAATAGCAGTAAGCGGAACTTCAGTAAAGCCATTCGGATCTTGAGACGGTGGTCCGCCGTTGGGCACGGGATCCAGGACATGACCCTGACCCCCCTCGCCGCGGTGCTTATCACGGCTCCAGAAAAGCATCATGGCGCGAGTGATACCAATCAACGCAATGAACACCCAGAGCAGGAGAATGACAGTGGCGATGATGGCTTCCATTCGCACAGCTTCTTCGAGCTTGTTGATCACGGCCATGACGACCTCTGTGATTTTGTTGGCTGTTTGGTCGCCTGCATCCGCGAGGAAACTATCAGAGGGGTCGGAGCTGTCGTTGATGCTGGAGGAGGCACCGGCAGAGAATGTGTCGTTTGGAAGGGTGGGGAGCGAGATATGTGCGTGCTCAGCTACCCAGTTCAGACCCTTTTGGAGTGCCTCTGCTTTGAGGCCGATGAGGCACTCGTATAGTTCGTAGACGGGCTCTTGCAGCAGGGTGCCTTTGAAGGTCTCGTTTAGAACGCTGGATGTGTTGTAGATAAAGAAGTTTAGGGTCCCGTTTATGGCTTGCGTGCTGCTGTTGACCCAGCCGAAGACATTGTGGTTTAGGTCGGTGTCGAGATCCATGATGGCCTTGTTGGCGTCGGTAGCCCAATCTGTCGAGGCGCTTTCTAATGAGTCAACGACCTTGTCTGCGAATTCTCCCACCTCAGCACTCAGTGCTGGGACTGTTTGCTTCACCGAGTGCAGGAGTAGGTATTGGCACAGACAAGAGAATAGTGCTGCCAGTGCAAGAGCCAGCACGAAAAGAGCAGGGATGGATGTTGCATAGGCTATGGCCCATCGCACGAGGATCTGCCGGCGGCTGTTGCTGAAGTGACTTGCTGCCTTGATACCTGCAGCCGCGGTGTATGGCCGGGAGACAATGTACACAACATCCATTGGATCATGGGCTTCCTTGCGAACCAACTGGGAGCGCTCTTTCATTGAGCGCCATCGGCGGATTTCTTGCCACGCGATTGGAATGCACACTAGTATGGCAGCCACCACGAGGACAGCAATGAATATTTTGCGTGCCTTTAGTGCTAACTCGGTGACCCCGTTGAAGAAATCGTTGATGCCTTCGTTATCATTGCAGAAGGCCAACTGTTTCTTGGCAGGGACCGGGAGAGCAGACCGATCGAAGCTGTAAGTGCCCAGAGTATCATTGACCAAATCCTTGACTTCTTGAAAGGGTGTTTGGAAGAGGGTCTTGGTGTAATTCTGGATTTCTTTGAAGTTGGGAAGGACGACGCTGTCCAGTTTTTCGACCGTGCGGTTGACTGACGACGGAAGAGACAGATTCTCCAGCGCACTGATCGAGCTGTTAAGGTTGATTGGGCTAGGATCGTCCGAGAACACGCTGGCCACTTTATTGATTGTCTCGAGAAATGAGTTCAGTTCATCTCTATATTCATCGACCGTACTCTCGATCTCGCCACTGATTGTCTTGAGGGTTTTGTCGATCCACTCGGTAGCTTCCTTGACCAATTCGATTCCGGCTCCTACTGTGCCGCGGACAGCCATTGTAATGAGACAGGCGTAGGTGGAGTACATCATATTAATGACAAACCAGAGGATCTCCCCGACGCCCGTGATAGTCAACAACAACACGGATTTCAGAGCAGAAACGGCCTCATCAACCGAGGAAGCCACAAGCTCATTGGTACCCTTGGATAGGTAGTGCGGCATTGAAGCCATCGCACTACCCATGGATTCCACTGATGTGCATGCAGAGAGCGCCTCACGTTTGGCGGATGCCATGTTGGACTGCAAGTCGCCGACGGCAATCAATACGCGGAAGAGAATAAGCAGTAAAAGTATTGTCCATCGATTGATCCATACTTGTGAAAGTCGAGCTCGCAGACCGAGGTAGGGAGTGAGGCCGTCTGGATGTAGAGGAATTATCCGCCCCGTGCTTGAATCATGAGCTCCATAAGGCGGGAGCAGTGGAAAGATGGACCGCCCAGAATGGGAGAATACCATTGTAGTAATTTCTTTTTTTTTCGAAGAGTAGTTGCCAATTGTTTCAGGTGTGATCTCGTCCAGCGAAGACCAGGAATGCTTGGAGGCGTAATTAAATCAAGGAAAAATATGCAAGGCCTGCATGGAAACGGAGAGTTCTGAGATAAAGAGAGCAAAGGAAAAGAGCCGGACTAGTGGAGGGACATGGTGTATATAATTTCTTATAGATGTCGAATGAATGGGGGGGGGTCAATAGATGAATAGAAGAGAACAATAGAATCAAAATGAAAGGGACAATGAATCTTCAAATATAGCAGCCAGCAAACGTCACCTGAAAACTGTCAGACATCCTGGGCGGCAGCAGACATTGCAATAGTCCAATGTTGTTCATAAAGAAGCAGTTGAATGGACCTTGGCAACCCCGTATAGTCGAGACAGCCCCAATCAGAGCGAACCAGAACCATTTCGAAACAAAGAAAGTATAAAAATAAAGACTGAAGACAAGGAGTCTGTGCAATGGTTTGTTTCATGAAGCATCAGGGCGTCTCACTGGCTACTTTGAGTGTCAAAAGCGCCGGAGTGGACAATCAGCCAAATATAGCCATGGATGGGCGCTTAGCTGCCCACGACTGAGAGCCAATAGCCGGACAGCAAGGGCCAGTCGATCTTAACATCATACTTGTACAGATATTTTGGTCTCTTGTCATGTGGGTAGATGATACGCATGTTGTTTGACATCCCTTGGGGTTTAGTCCTTGTTCTGGCTGTTGCCGCTTAACTCGGTGATTTCGTGTGATTCGATTCACCGACTCGCTCACTCGAGTGCAGAGCAGAATTTCCACACTCACAAATTTTGGTGATAAAAAGATAAGTAATCAAATTGCAATATAATTCATTGTTATTATAAGTTATTTACTAAGTCCACCAAGAGTTGAGGTGTGTGGAAAAAGTACTTGATGCTTATTCGAGTTCTGGTCGCCGGCGTTGAAAGGGATGTGTCACGTGACATTCACCGAACTCGTAAAAAACGTGACAGCACGTGACGAACCCGCACCCTAACAACTTGCAACGACATGCCGTGAATTCTAGGACAAGAAGCCTCCAGGATTTGCAATTAGCCTCTTGTGCTGCATTAATCTATGATACTTAAATATATAACTACTTTACCGGCTTTTTGAAGTACAATCTCCAATCTCTTATGTATGCAAAGAAGATTGAGATAAGCAAAGGTGATATTGAATTTCCGAATCTGTAGCTAAGATACGTTAAAGCCAGCGCAAGAACAGGTCTATTACCAGGGTCAGAAACATAACAGTTGTTCATGCGGCCCCTGGGCCTTCAACGTCAGTTCCTTGACTTTGTAAATGTCGCGAAAATCGACATCCGTCTTTGATCAGTAGATGTTGCAAAGTCTGCCCGATAGCGAGGGATGTCGCGAAAATCGACACCCGTCTTGTATATGTAACTCCAATGGCGAGGTAATATGATATCGACATCGTGTGGAGTTCAGGGTATTTGCAAGGAGGTGACAAGCAACTTGAAATCGTATCGTTTTCATTCGTAGTCAGGGCGTTTGTTCAATACGGCGACCTCATATCACGTATTTTTATCCCCTAGGGAACGGAAACCCAAGGAATATTCCGGCGCAGACAAGCCTCAGTATGATCTCTTCCTTGAGATGCACGACAGCACCTTGATGAGAACCATAAATACCATCGAGGCTACTCCATATCTCGATCTCTCAATCGTTTCCTTTGACCAGGTCGAAGAAAGCAAGTGCTCGGAAAATGCAAATGTATGTATCTTCACTTCTATCACGCTCGCCCGGTCAGTCGCGACTTCCGATTGAAGACTCTCTGACAGTAGTACGTGCATAGTGTTTGTCTCATCCATCGTGTCGAATCTTGAAGCTTGTCTCTTTTGAGTTCTTCATCTTCGACTCGTCCGAATCACTTTCTTTCAATCCTCTCTCCCACACACAACCATTGAGGCTTTCAGTGCAGTCCTTCTCATCCCCTTAATCTCCTTGAGCTTCAAGCTCTTGGTCAAAGAGACAACTTGTTCTCGTGACGAAAGACCCAGAATTCACAAGTAAGTTGTTGCACATACTCACGCGTTGGGTCACCACCAACACCCATAGACTTTGGCTGACTGTGCATGAATTAAATAGCACACACGACACGCACACGCATTGAACGGATTGAACCGCCCCTTCTCATCCCCTTAATCTCCTTGAGCTGCAAGCTTTTGGTCAAAGAGACAAAGCTTGCTTTCATGACGGATGACCCAGGAATCCGCAAGGTAAGTTGTTGCGCATATTCACGCGTTGGGTCACCATCAACACCCACGGACCTTGGCTGATGGCACATAATTTAGATAGCATCCACAACACGCACACCCATTGAACTGGCTTGTGTATGTCCCTTTTCATCTCTTTGATCTCCTTGGGTCACAAAGCCCTTTTGTGAAAGAGAAAAAGCTTGTTTTGCCTCATGGTGCATGCGTGAGCCAGGCTTCGCACAGTAAGTTGCCGCACATTCTCACGCGCTGGGGTCAACACCAACACCCACGAACCATGACCCAGGGACCTGCATGATTAAGCAGCATCCACGATCCTTTTTGTGAGATCAAGTCTCAGTGCCTTTCAGTGTTTTAAGGACCAATCTTGATAAGTCGCTTGTTGTGAAGCCGCGTTTCTCATCATTCTGTCGACTGATGCATGGTCGGGGCAGTGCACACACAATCGGGTGCGTCGTCGACTTCCACCAACGCACACGGACCTTCGTCGTTGGTGCAATAGCACCCACAATCTTTCTTTTGAGACCAAATCTCACAACCTCTAGAGTCGAGGCCGATCTTGGTAAGGCATTTGCTTTGAAGCCATACCAGTCGACTGACGCATGGTCAAGACAGTCCATACAGCCTCTTGCATGAGACCAAAGCAACCTTGGACCAAAGAAAGTCCTGTGCCGACCAAAGAGTATTTGGTAAGCTCATCATGCAGCTCCTCCATGCGCCTCAACTGACACATCAAAAACCCAGTGAGCAGCAAGATTGCTATTGGCTTTTGCCGATTGTCGAGTGAGTCTTCTTGTCAACTGTGGTATCGGATATCGATGGACCTCGACTAATGCAGAGTCAGTTTAATTCCAATACCGGACAGAGAGCATCAAATACCTTATCCTTATTTCCACTCGGTATGTACTCCGATCCAAAGGGAAGCATAACTCGATAGAGAGTCGCTGACCGACGAGATCAATTCCCCAGTTTGCCATCACCATCAGACGAAATGCCTACTGTCTTCAGCAAGTTTGCCGATGGCGAGATTTCGTCCCACGGTCTCCCATCCGTACCTGTACAGAGACAGGACGAAAAGTCGGAATCGCACACCCAGCTGCCCCGCTCCGATGTATACCAAGTGAGCCGGGCTCAGCTGGAACAGCTCAAGGCAATTCTAGAGGAGGTTGTGACAGAGAAACGCCTCATAGACTCCCAGCTCGAAGCTATAAAGCAACATCCCACAGTCGAAGGCCGTGTGCCAGAGCTGCTCACTCCGCAGTCGATTAGAGCCGAGACGGGGCTTGCTGAGGCAAGCAGATCCCCAAGGGCAGACATCAACATCACTCAGTTCAAGTCACAAAATTGGACGGATAAACAGGCTGGGCTCACTCTGGACAATGGGCAGCTGAGGCTGAAGATTCAGGACTGGCGGACCCGTGCCCCGATATTCCGCATGGAGAACAACACCAAGGGTAACCCGAAGTGCGACCTTGATGCAGCGATTGAAAGCCCTGAGCTTGTGCGTGTTGACTTTAAGATCCCCATCGATTACCCAGAGGGCATGTTGGGGATTATGAGAGCGATTGAAGCACTCTTCACGTCTCCAAAGAGGATCGCCATGAGCAACGTCGAGACCGGTTCCGCACCGGCTTTCCGAGAGGCAAACAACCCAAAGCGGGACAGCTACTACATGAAATGGACAGCCCCATGGGAATCATCCAGCTGCCGAGTAAGCTGGATGAAGGCGAAGAAAAAATCTCCAACCCTGAGGTTCAAGTTTGTGAGTGGTAGGAATGCCAACCCCGGGGAGCAGATGATGGTCACTGTTGACGAGCGTGATTATTTCTACCGGAAGATTTCTAAAAATGACCCTGTCAGTATAAAGACTTGACCAATAATCATGGGATCTAACTAACATATCACAGAGCACTTACGGAAAATGGATGGCACTTCCGGTCCGGATTTGGCTGCGCATTCAATGTCTGGTGTCAGAGACAAGCGGCGTAGACAACGGACTGTTTGGGAAGTTGCTTGTCGATGACGTTTCCTCTTCTTCTTGCAAGAAGAAGAAGAATAAAAGAAAGAAGTCATCAAAGAAACATCCAAAGAGAGCCCGTGAACATTCCACGGCTGAAGAAGGAACCTCTGACAACGAAAAGTCTGATGCGTCAGTTGTGCCAAGCCCAGAGCAGTCAGTGTTAGGGGAAGAACATACCATGGAGAAAGTGGGAGGTCAAGAGTTGACCAAGGAGTTGACCGAGGAAGAGTTGCCCCAAGAAGAGTTGACCCAGCATGGGTTGACAGAGCAAGAAGAAGAGTCAACTAGAGAGGAGTCAACGAGGGAAGAGCCGACAAAGGAAGAGTTGATCAAGCGGGTCTCTACACTCACGATTGATACCTGGAAGAGCAACCAAAGGTTTCAGGGCAAGGGCAAGGGAAAGCGCACACCTACTTCATCTGACTCCCACACAGGAAAGAGAGACGCAGACCACATTCCTTTTCACACTGTTCACATCACACACAACATGACAGAACAGCGTGACGATCAACTCGGTGACAACCAGCGTGATGGCTTACTTCCGGAAGTGCACGACATCGCTCCACAGGATGTCCTGACTGAGCAGCAACTTGCGGCAGTTGCTGGCCAACAAACAGTCAATGCCTCTCGGGTCCCTATTACCCCCATTGACTCGACTACCCCATTTTCTCCATCATTCGAGACGGCCCGAACCCACCTCTCCCCCGCACTCCTCTCCCCTCATCTTCTTTCTCGTCTTTCTTCACACCTACGAGCGCCTTATGGAAGATAGACGAGGATCCTGGGGAAGAAACAGTGCAAGCGGAAGGAAACGAGCCAGCAAAGGCTTCAGATGAGCTGTGCTTGACTCCACAGGGGGCTGAGGTTGGGCTTCGGTGTCCTGTCTCGGACAACAGGGGCGAGGTGTGGTTTTCTGGTAAGATCCTTACTCTTTATATCCTTGTCGATGCAGCTGCTAACTATTATTTAGACTCTGAAGAGCACCCTGGCGGCCACGAGGCGCAGGAGCCAGTATTGCGTCGGAGTGAGTCTTTCGACATGGCCAATCTAGGTATGCAATCACACTTTACATATGTTTTGCTTCGAATACATGCTAACAAAAGATCACAGGGCCTTTCGAGGGCCAGGAAACCACATCCTCGTCCCAAACGGCCGACCCTCCATCGACCTCCAGTGCCTCTTCTGCCTTGTCCACCGCAGACTCCGCTGGGTCTGCGACCTATGATTCAAGTTCATCTTGCACTGTCTTGGCAGATGACCAAACTCCAGCCGAGTCTAGCCAACATGACAAGAAGAGAGCATACAAAAAGAAGAAGCGTCAGAAACGGAAGTGCAAGAACTTGATGAAGCGTCAGGAAGCGCGCGATGCGGACGCCGAGTTCCCCGTCTCTAATGCTTCTTCCCAGGAAGATGGAGTGGAAGGTCGTTCTCCGTCTCCACCCGAGTCGTTTGAGGATGATGAACCGACTCCCACAGCCATGCAGTTCGGCAACATCGGGCCTCCAACCCCTGAATCACAGTGGGACTTGAGCATGATCGGGATTCTCTGCCAGAAGGCAGACTGCCAAGTCGCCTGTGGTTTCGGGGATGGGGGCTCCGTTGTTTGCCCTAAGTGCGGACCGTTTTCCTTGGTCCGCTACTGCGGCAAAGACCATCTGTGGGAGGATGCCAAGATGCACTGGGGGGGATTGCGGGAAGATCCCAGTCTTGCCCCAGCACTTGGCCGGTTCGATTCCGTACGACGATCTCGTGGGTCCACCAATGCTTCCCAGCCTTCACCAGTGGGACAACCCTGAGCGCCATCGTCAGGCGTTGTGGTTCAGTTCCGCCCGCGACCGAGGTGACTACTTCGTGTTCGCGGAGTGGGACGACCTGGTGAGGGCTGAGGACGCTCCAGCCAGTCACTTGGCGCTGCGATGTTCACCTCGAATCGCACACATTGTGCGATTCGAGGACGCCGAAGAGAAGGACCGGTTCCGCCGGTGCCTTGCAATTTGTCTCTTCGGTAAGTTTCATATCACTTTCAGTTTCCTTTCAGTTTCATCTCACTTTCAGTTTCCCTGCGATTTGATATCATACAACCCTCACCATTCCTACTTTTTAAATCATGTGCTAACCCTTCTTTCCTTCCAGCGGCGGTTGAACATCCAGCCCTTGTGGACTATCTTTACCGGCTTGTCCGGGACTGGATGCGGGCCCACAACATGTGGGCCAGTGACAAGGACATGGACAGCATGCTGCGGTACCAGATGGGACTCGAGATGGGTGGCGCCATCGATGCGAGCCGTCTTGGTTTGCGGCATGCTTGTGAGACGGAGTGGATCGGTGCTGACCGACGCCACTGCGAGGATCCGACCTGCGCGAGCGAGCGTCGCCCCACGTTGCTCGGTAACCACCGTATGGGGTTGGGCTTCCGGAGAGTGTGCGAAGCCCTAGAATCCAACTATTGGATTCTGAGGGCGCACCGAGCCACCCATCCTTCGGTGAGCGACGTGCACGCTCGCACGCGTGGTGGAGGATTCTCGGAGGTCCTCGCCACGGACCGGCGGACATTCCGCCGTGGCGTCGGTTGGGACGGGGCGGGAACGGGCCCCATGGAGGTGGAGATTCCGTGGTCAGGGTAGGGAGCCGTCCCCTCCCTAGCCCTCTTTGTACCGGGGTCCTGGACCTGGGGTGGCTGGTTTGGAGAGAGATATCATCAGTGTTCAGTCGGTGGATGCCCCCCCAGGTCCAGGATGCCCATTTTTGTATTACGCTTTCGGTGGTGGCGGCGGTTTGGAGGGGGAGTTGATCGCCCCCTCCTTTGTTTATAGAAACAAAGACCGTCGCGTGGTTGTGCCCCTGTCATACTGTGTCTTTGTCCTTCTGTGCCTGGTTCATTGTTCTCAGGTGCTGTAAGTTACGTAGACGTAGCTGTGCATGAGTAGATCTGTACTAGTACACCAATCATGTAAGAAGATTCATGGGGAACTAGTTTCTGGGGCATGTCTTGCATCTTTATATCCAAATTCTATTGGCATCGTAACACTTCTATGCATATCTCATCACTTCACATATCAAAGCCCCGAATGTCTTTGTTTACTGGGTGATATACTTCTTCAGCCCTCTCAGGCGCTCCTTGGCAGTCTCAAGAACATCATCATTCTTGCACACCGCAAAGCGGAGATAATCCTCAGCAATGTTGGCGTTTGCATCAGTGTAGAATTCGGTAGGAGGGATAGCAGCCACACCAACCTCCTGGATGAGGAACCAGCAGAGCTTGAAATCACGAGGACGGCTAGCAACATGAGGCGGGAATGGATAGTCAGCCGGCAGCTTTACAGAAGCCATGTTGGCAAGCACAAAGTATCCACCCTCAGGATCAGAGTACTGTAGAGATTGGTGTCAGCGAAATCATGCAGAGTAGACTTGATAGTTAAGGGTTAGAGTAAATCACACACCGGGATACCAAGCTCATCAAAGACCTCGCAGAACCGCTCAATTTTACCCTTCATATCGGTTCGGCTCTCGTCCCAGAAGCCCTCGTTTTCTGCCTGCTCGAAAGCAACAGCAGCAGCTTCCTGGAGAGGAGACACACTGCTGTAACAGATACGGGTGTGTGCGCCGGCCACGTACTTGATCAGGTGCTCAGGGCCAATGAGGTATCCAACACGCCAACCAGTAGCGTAGAAGGCCTTGCCGGCAGAGCCCACGGTCAAAGTGCGCTCGTACAGCTCTGGGGACAGGGTAGCGATTCTAGTGTAGGGAACATAGAAGAGGCGGTCGTAAACTTCATCAGACAAAATGATAAGGTTGTACTTCACGCACAGTTCACCGATGCGCTCGAGTTCCTCGCGCGAGAAGACCTTTCCCACGGGGTTATGCCTATGAGCACACAGTTAGTTGAGACTTTACTCGCCTCTGTAGATCAAGGCTGCTTACGGTGAGTTCAAGACCTGTTACAATTAGCTTGAATATTCATGAAAGTCTTGGTGTTGCATGCTTACAATCATCTTTGTCTTGGGGTTCATGGCCCTCTCGAGCTCCTCAAAGTCAATAGTCCACTCCGACGCAGGAGATGTCTTGGTCGCACCATCCTTAGGTGGGTGGAGGGGAACATAGCGGATAGTACCGCCGGGCATCTCAATGTTGCTAATATATCTATTCCGTAGAATTAGTATGCCTTCCAAGGTTCAATTCTCGCAGTATCGGGGCTCCTTACTGGTCAAAGAAGGGCTCGAAGATAATGACCTCATCACCATCCTCGATGAAGCCCATGAACGCACTAAGCATGCCTTTTTTTTTGGGTCACTTGTCAGCACCAAATGTCCATTTATAGATGAATCATACCAATCTCCCACCTTCATTTGCGCCAGTTGTGATCGAGACCTCGGTCTCGGGGTTCAGCTTCTTGCCAAAGAAGGGCGAGTAAGCATCCGCAATGGCCTGCTTAAGGCGGGGGCGGCCCTATATTGTATGAGCTTTCGTGTAACCTTGCGCAGATCGGTTGGCGATCTCTACCTTTGTCGGAGAGTATTGGTTGCATTCCACTCGGTCTAGAGCATCTTTCGCAGCGTCAAGAGCGAACTTGGGAGGGTTATAGCCACTGCGCAGAGGTATTATACGTCAATTCCTATCCTTCAAAGTAATTGGGGGTCCTCGAAAATGACGTGACTCACAAGAACCCTTGGCCCATGTTCACAATCGGCTGAACTGGTGAAGCTGCAGCGGCTTCGTTGACGATTGACCTTCAGTCCCCATTTAGTATGTCTTCCCAACCTATTTCTCGAAACTGCATACCAAACATCCTGGCGCTGTCCTGCCACCCGCTTGGCGGGGCGAAATGGATCGGGTCGCGAAGCTGTAGCCGACATCGCTCTTGCGCTGTAACCAGGTCGGGGTAATGTCGCAGGGGCGGAGAAGAGGTTTCTGGACCTGCAATTCTGTGATTGAGCAAGAATATGTCGATAAGAGCGGGAAATCATGAGTGTTGAAGACAATAAGAAGAGAGAGGACAATATATGGAGAAGTTGAATTTCCCCACCATTGCGTGCTCCGCATTCGGCTCTGACGGCCCTCGGGAGTTGCTTTTCATTTCTCTTTGGGTCATTCGGGGATTGTATAGTACCTTGCATGTACTTAGATGTATGTAGTACATATCTACAGATTCTAGTAGTTACTACCTATGTACGTATGTAGGTAGTTGATCTTGTTGCCCATTTTCAGGCATCAAGGCATGTGACTTACTAATTAACGCGTTGAACGCGTCGTACCCGCGGGTGGAGGCTATCATTTCTACGTTTATACGTTTACCTCACCTTGAAGTCTTTGAGTAACCTAGTGAATGACCAGATCATTCTCCGGTCATCATGGTTTCCTGCCCAATATGCGAGCAATCTGTCTCCCAGTTAAAGATCAACGACCACATCGATTCGGGATGTCAGAGCTTCATCGAAGAAGCGTCGTCCTCTCCAGGTGAACTGGCATCCTCCCAGAAGGGACCAGTCCCAAGCATGTTTCAACCTCCGTCCGCGCGCAAAGCTTCTGCCCAGTCGAATATTCCGAAAGATTCCCCGTCCCGTCCCACAACCACCCCACGCGCCCTCAACAGCAAACGATCATTTATTGAGGAAGCAGAATCTAGACGGGAGGGGGATGGGCCGAAGCAGCCAAATGGTGACTTAAAAGAGTCACAAGCAAAACGCCCCAAGATCAACGCCTTCCATAAAGCAGCACCTCTAGCCGAGCGCATGCGACCTAAAACGCTCGAAGAAGTTTGTGGCCAAGAACTTGTCGGACCTAACGGCATCCTGCGCGGACTCATCGAACAGGACAGAGTACCGAGCATGATATTGTGGGGCAGCGCAGGGACAGGGAAAACAACAATCGCTCGAGTCATTGCGTCACTGGTGGGCAGCAGGTTCGTGGAAATCAACAGTACGAGCAGCGGCGTGGCAGAGTGCAAGAAGATATTTGCCGAAGCTCGTAGTGAGCTGGGACTCACTGGGAGAAAGACGATTATCTTCTGTGACGAGATTCACCGATTCTCCAAGTCACAACAGGATGTCTTCTTGGGCCCGGTGGAGAGTGGCCAGGTCACGCTTATCGGTGCCACAACGGAAAATCCCTCGTTCAAAGTCCAAAATGCGCTGCTCTCACGTTGCCGGACATTTACTCTTGCAAAGCTTACCGATGAGGACGTCACTTCGATCCTTCATCGTGCTCTCCAGGTTGAAGGCCCGAGCTATTCGCCCTCCGAGCTGGTGGACGAAGAGTTAATTCAGTACCTCGCCAGATTCGCTGATGGGGATGCTCGCACTTCGTTGAATCTGTTGGAGCTAGCCATGGATCTGTCAAAAAGGCCTGGAATGGACAAGGAGGACCTGAAACGATCCCTGACCAAGACGCTCGTGTATGACCGTGCTGGAGATCAGCATTATGATACGATCTCCGCCTTTCACAAGTCCATTCGAGGGAGCGATCCAGATGCAGCACTCTACTATCTTGCTCGCATGATTCAGTCGGGCGAAGACCCCCTGTATATCTCTCGACGGTTGATCGTTGTGGCTTCCGAAGATATTGGCCTGGCGGACAACACCATGCTGTCACTTGCTATATCCACACATTCAGCCGTGGAGAAGATTGGTCTCCCAGAAGCACGAATCAATTTGGCGCATGCTACCGTGGCGATGGCGCTATCGAAAAAGAGTACTCGCGCGTACCGTGGCTTGAATAACGTCTTTGCCGCCTTGAACGAGCCAGGAATCGCGGGCTTGCCTATTCCTGTTCATTTGAGGAATGCCCCAACGAAGCTCATGAAGGAGCTGGGCTATGGTGCGGAGTACAAGTACAATCCAAACTATGTCGACGGCAAGGTTCAACAGGATTACCTGCCGGAGCAACTCCTCGGTCGTACCTTCCTGGAGGACTTGGATCTTGGCACGCGGAGAGACCCTGGGTTGAACAGTATATCATATCAAAGAAATTGATTGTCTTCACTGTTTGATCATATCTCTCCTCCTATACATCAAGTCCAGGCCCATTCTATGGGGCTATGACATCGCAGCCTTCATACTTCCGTTTTTGAACCCTGGAAACTACATACACTAGGTAAACCTTATGCCTAGCGATGCGCTATACCGGATCTGGAATCGGCCTCATGGGTCTGCTCATGCCTGGTCGTGCCTGCTTCACCTCGAATGACGCCGTTATGCCCTTGCTATGATGTTGAAGGTTCAGAGCTAAGCCTTAGCCAAGGTTTGGCCTGGTTATCGATGGTACTAGTCCGTTTTGAGTAACTTTAGAGATGCCCAGGTGTATCCTCTAGTTCCATCTTTACCTCACATCACCCATTCTCTACCTTCGCAAAGGATCGACAGCTCGTTCAAGTACAAACATCAGTTTGTTATTAGGCTCTGCCCTGAGCCCGTCCCCTCGCTCTCGCCCTTTGCTCGACGATCTTTCAGAGTCTCGATCCGTGCTATTCCTCTCGTTTATCCTCGACACCATGATAGCCCAAGCTGCTACACGGCATCAGTCGTCTCCATTCTCTCCTCATCCGAACCGCGGGCGTAAATACGCACCGTCGACACCGCATCCACCGGATTCCGTCTACCCTGTGAGTTCAATCTCCCATCTCGCCCTCCTACGTCCCTATGGGTTTCCTTCAAGCCTGCACATCTCGTGAATTCTTGATACTGACTACAGACCTTTCAGTCTGCCATGTCTCAACTCGCATCAACCATGCCTTGCTTTTCCGATCCCAATATCGAGCATTCAATGCCACAGACGTGGCAACTGTCGTCGACGACGACCATGGTATATGAGACCCAGCCTATGGATCCAGACAGGCTCGAAATGGTCAACGAACTTGACAATGATTCGATAAACAGCCAATCTCAGGAAATTAGCGATCAACATCAGGAGCTGATTCTGCTTGATGACCCATTTGGTTTTGATTCAATAATGACACCTGCCACAATTGAGGACCAATTACAAAACTCTGTATCTCCGAAGTCCCGACTCTTGAGATTCTCCAGCCCCAATGATCTCGGTTCCTGCATGTCGGCTGAATATGAGCGTGCTCGAAGAGAACACTGCGGCGGTGAAACCCAACCATTTGCTCCGCCAGTACGTCCGCCGTCTCCCCCTCTCAACAAGATGTATCCAGATGGCTTCGTCCTATGGGATCCAGCGGACCCTGGAAAGTCTGACAACATCCGCGAAAGAATCCCCCGTAACCAGGCCGAACTTCAGCAACAGAAAGACGATATCGCTGCACTCAAGAAAGCTGGCGGCTCGTGTATGGCGTGCTACCGGGCTAAGAAGAAGTGTGGAACAGCTACACCCTGTCCTCCATGCTCTTCTAAGGGTAATCGAATCTGCTTTCGAAGTTGGGGAGACCTATGTCTGCTTGGGCCGCCTACAGGGGACTCCCTTACGATCCTTAGCTTCCCGTCTCAAGCGGCAAAGAATAATTTGCAACGTATGAGTGACGAGGTCTTCAAACTTATGGATGCATTCAAAGCGGTTGTCAATATCCGCGAAACATATGGCGGAGCCTGCACTGCATGGAATTGGACAGTAACGAGGGCCAGTATCACACTATCGAGTAGAACAGAATGCCCCGTCGAGGATTTTCTTGCTGGGGTTACCAGTGCCATCCCCGCCGTGGATTTGGTCAAAGTTGGAGATATAGACACAGAGAACCCACTCGTCTGGAACGCACTCAGATTGGCAAATATGTTTATAGCAGTTCGAGGCTTGGCACAAGCCCAAATCCGTGCGTCCTGGTATGAAATTACTACCGGGCGACTCGTTTCGTTTTATCTTTTGATTCTCTCTTTTCGGAAGCTAGCGCAAATGTCTGAGGATTTTTGCCCTGGTTTGTACGTGGCCCTGTGTGGAAAGGACAAGCAGAACAACAAGAAAAGCCGGCCACGGAAAGAAAATGAGGTTGATCCTGCTTGGGCTGCCGCAGCATTGTATTACCGGGTTATATGTGCCTTGCAAGATCTCCAAAACAACCACATCGTTGCGAGAATATTTGGCGCCTTCAGCTGTCATCTGAGCGGTGTTCGTGAAAAACTCGAAGACATCCTGCACAATGTATCCCCCGGACACGGGGCTACGGGCAAATCCAGATCGATCCTTGAGGAAGGGATTCCCAACCTCCAGCCATCGCCAGACGTGGATATGGCTTTCTGGCTAGGAGACCCCGAGGAAATGTCGTCTGTTCTGAGGCAGCATGACAATCCCTTTTCGACGCCACCCTACCAAATGCAAGCGTTCTTGGCTGATCATTTCCCTCGGCCTTGCGGTTTGGCGAATCCTGTTGAGCAGGCCGATGGGCTCTTGCAATCATCAGCGGCTTCTCATGATACGGTGGCCCAAGCACAGAATGGCTTTGATCACATGGCCTATACCGACCAGACTGAAAGATTTGACTCGAGTACCCTGTTTAACTTCCCCAGCAATGAGTATGGCAACGCATTCGATCCAATGACTGCAAGCTTTGTCGATACAGTGCCACCCGATACAATGCCAGTCTCTGGCTTCCAGCAGTCTCTGTACAATTGTTGAAGCTTTCTGCAACATCAACATTCGCTCACCACTGTTGTTTTGTTTGTTTTATTCCACAAGTTACTCATGGGAGGAAAATACGACACTCGTTTGAGGAACAAGGTTGCTGGATAGGAAGTGAGGGTTTTCATGGGTTGGGAGATATGTCCAATTGTTGATTAGAATCAGGTTGTGCTGTGTCTAGAAGTTCGCTCACTCGCTCATCGGATGTCTTCTAGAAGAAATAAATTTGAATCCTGAATTCTCCTAAAAGTAATAATATTTTTCGTTGATCGCTATATCTGTAACAAAAGCAAAACAGCGAGTCATTCCGCCCGCGTCTGGCGCGTCTCCAGAATCCTCCCACCGCCAAACACCCCGTGGACCTCATCTAACCACGCATTCCCATGGGCTACGAGCCCCTCCACTTGAATTAATGCTGAAGAACTCTTGATCCAGCCATCTAATTAAACCTGAACACGCCATCCACCATGGCCTCTGGCCAACCCTTCGCGTCGCGCTCCTACGCCGGCACGAAACTCCCAGACCGCTCCGTCAACACGAACGCGATGCCCTTCAGCGCCTCATCATTCTCACGGCATCGCGGTCTGGGAAATGCCAACCAAGGCGACTTCAACGGCCCCGAAGGCCAAAAGCAAATGCAACAGTCCGCGCCCGCGCCCGCAACAAACGCACAGTCCCATGGCCCAGCGCAGGACGCGAATCCGCTAAGCAGACTCACCGAAGAGCAGAGAGAAGAGATCAACGAAGCTGTAAGGGATACCCCAATCTATCTAGACACCGCTCTTCCCCCAATTACTGCACTCTCCTGCAACTCTGCTTCTCTATCTCCCTCCGAGGAGGTTAAAAAAAGAGAAGAAACCGCAACACAAAAGCCACTTCCAAACCCACCAGCTAACCAAATTCTCCAAAGTTCACCCTCTTCGACCTGGACCGTGACCGCCACCTGGACTACCACGAACTCCGCGTCGCCTTCCGCGCTCTAGGCTTCACACTCGGCAAACAAGAGCTAATCTCCCTCCTAACAACCTACGGCGTACCCCGACCACAAGTCCAGCAACAACAAGCCGCGGCAGGCAACCAGCACGGCCAACCACAAGCGCTATCAAACAAAGGCCCGGTGTCGAACCCGCAACACCCGTCCAACCTGCTCATGCCGCTCTCGTCGTTCCAGGCCGTCACGGCGCTGAAGATCCTCGAGCGCGACCCGCGGGACGAGATCCTGCGCGCGTTCGAGCTGTTCGACGAGGGCGCTAAGGGGTTTATTGACCTTGAGGATTTGAGACGTGTTGCGAGGGAGTTGGGTGAGACGGGGCTTGAGGAGGAGGAGCTTAGGGCTATGATTGAGGAGTTTGATCTTGAGGGTGTGGGTGGTGTTACTCGGGAGGCTTTTGTTGGGATTTGTTGGCAATGAGTTGGATGAGGGGGATTCTTCACCTTTAAGGCTGGGATATTGGATGGGCTCATTCTCTAAGACCGAGACTTGACCGAGGGTTGATTGTTTGTGCATGGGGTTTTTCCTTGGTGTTGGGTTCTGAGTACTTGTTCTCTTGTCGTTTTACTCATGCTTGTTTGGGAGTAAGTGCCTGCAGGGCTCTTTGTGTTTATTTTGGGTTAAAATCGAACTTCAAATGGATATTCATTCCTGTATACGATGTCTACATCTACTCCCGAAAGTTACTATACTTGTAAGGTGAGAATGCGGTATGATTCATAGCCCAAAGGCCTTCAACGTAATCTACTCAAGAAAATGCATACAAATTCAAGAAGGCAAGTAGCCACAAGAAAGAAAAGTCCAAAAACACCAGATCGCGGATGATAGCATACTAAAGGAAAGGTAACCAAACATCGCGCGATGACGCCGATACCCAAATCCCGCAGACCGCGAAACCTAGAGGCTTGAATGCAAAGAAAAGGTTCAGTAGAACCCGTAAACTAGAATAAAACAAGAAGCAGAGGGGTGATCATGAGTATCGTGGCGGGGGACCAGGAGGGGGAGGCACATTCGTATATCCGCCATTCCAGTATCCATGCCACTGGTCCATAGGCTGGCGAGCAGTGGGCTGGGGTCCATTATAGCGGCGATATGTACCCGGGGGGGATAGCCTTGCGGGCCTTACGCAGCTGTGCACTGCGCTTGCAGCGACTATAGATACAGAAGAAGATAGCGAGCAGGATGAACGAGCCGACACCAACACAGATGCCAATAACCAGCTTCTCGTGCTGGTGGATCCAGCCCAGGGCCGAGGAGCCCTTGCACTGGCCTGCGCTGCAGCGGCCACCAGCCTCGCAGGGTGTACCGTCGAGGTAGTTCTGGTTCATCCAGATGCACTCTGTAACACCCATTGAGTGTTGGAGCGAGGGAGCCCCACACACAAGACTGCAAGATGGCTTATCAGTGTTATCGCAGGCCCAGGTGTCGTTGGTGTTCAGCATCGAGCCTATCACCGTGCGGCACTGGTAGTCGCGGCTGGTGCATTGGCCGCTGGCGCAGCTGAGGTCCTGGCCCTTGGCGCCGCAGCTGGAACCGTCATCTTTGTATTTGTTGTCGGGGCAGGAGCTCGAGGTGCCGCTGCAGGTCTCAGCAATGTCGCATTCTCCGGTACTGGCGCGGCAGACGGTGCCGGCAGCGGCGAACTGGCATTTGTCACAGCAGCTGTCGTTGGCGTCGTCGCAGACGGCACTGCCTTTGAATTTGCAGGTCTTTGCGTCACAGCAGGCGTTGTCGCTGCAGCTTTTTTCGTCGCCGCAGTCACACTCCTCGTCGCCTTCAACGATGCCGTTGCCGCATTGGCTGCCGCTGATGGTGACGACACCGCGGTTGTCGGACAGACAAGTGGACTTGATGCTGTTCTTGCCAATGGCAGAGCAGATGTTACCGATTGTACACTCCGAAAACTCGGTCATGGTGTTCTTAGCATAGGGGTTCATGATATATTTCGCATCCGCATTGCAGGTCGATGAACTCAGCGGGCAGCATTGGGAGGAGGCATCTAATTTCTGTGCGCAGGCTTGATCCTCGCAATCGTGCACTGCTCCAAAGGTGTGACCAGTCTCGTGGGCAAACACCTGCCAGGAAGAACCGGCATTGCGCACTACGACGTTCGCACCGGTCACAGAGTTCTCTCCAGAGGTAACCAGGTCGGAAGAGCATAGACGACCCATCCATGAAACTCCAACCTCGCTCCCTGTCGGGCAGTTTGTCATCAGAGTCCAGTAGGCATTGTCATCTGAATGGGATGCGCGCCACTTGGAGAATTCATTCAGGCGCCAGGTGACATTCCCACCGTTGCAATCCACGTTCCATGGCGTAGCGGAGGAGCCCGTGCTAGAGCAGCCTGTCGCAGAGACTGTAAGATTGCGTAAACCAATGGAGATATTGAAAGATTCCTCATAGAGACTTGAAGCCGTGTTGACCATGTTGATGAGCCAGTCCTTGGCCGCTTGTTCGGGGTGGAGTTGGTAGCCATGAACGATTCGGTGAATTCACAATCCGTTGCGATTCCGATCAAGGCGACTTTCTTCGTTTTAGGACATCCACTGTCATCACCGATGGTCGTTCTCAGGTTCACACCGCCAGTGTTGCCCGAGACACCGCCAATATCTGAAGATGACTGTCGCTTGCCCAATCCAAACATCGAGTTCAACGAGGCAACCCCCCATTGACCATCTGTTTCGTCCATGTCATACCCGAAAATCGAATTAGACAGATCAGCATTGTATCCAAGTTGATCTGCCCCACAGCCCTCAGACACGGGAAGCGATCGCTTGAGCTCAGAATGCGTATAGCCAAACATGTCGGAGTCACGGTAGACGACCATAGATTCCCCATCCCTGGGTTCGACGTCGGCATCGATCGGGCGCTTCTTGTCGAGGTAGGTGGACTGCAGCTCAATGTGGTGCTTGTTATTGTCGACACTGAAGGCACCTTCAAAGAGAGGCTCCAGGCCATCCCTTTTGATGGTGATTCTTGCCCAGCCCACGGGCGTCCATCTCCCCGTTCCGGATCCTACCAAGGCACGGCCTTGGAACACTTTGTGCTCGTCTCGCTTGATCGGTTCCGCATGTTTTATTGTGCCGTCGACACCGACATATTGCACGTAGGCGTCATCGGCCAAGATATCATGATTGGGCTTGAGTTCTAGCTTTATGCGCTTGCCGTCTTGGTGTAAGGAGAAGGTGATATCAAATTCGGACAGGTGGTCTATCTGATGTGAAGGAGTACGGATGATGGCATTATCGACGGGCGTCACCCGTCGAATGGCCTCTGAGGCCTGTGATCGTGCTGGATATTGTCAGCGGCTAGGCAACCTAGGCAACGGGGGTACTGAACGGGCTGCAGGTGGGTATTTACCTTGTGTTTGTTGAAAGAGCGATGAAAATGCACCGATTAAGGGCAAGATAGTAGAAAACCTCATCGCAAAATATCCGAATCTCAGGGTCCTTCCCCGGTCTTTTTGAGGGAATAGAGTTTCCACCTGAGGGGGGATATTTCAACGGGTCCACCAGGGGTTTAAAGGGGTCCAAGGAGAAAAAGGATATTAAAAGAGAGGAATCAACGAGAGACTAAGAAAAGAGAATCAGAAAAGAAGACCAGAAAGCGAAGAGAGGAAAGTGAGAGACATCAGATAATCCCCGGGGCCGTACGGCTACAGGGCTATGCCAAGGGCTTAGGAATCCAAACTTGGCGAAAGTGGATTGAAATATTACCATTTTGGGTAATTTGCAATATTAATATTGGTATTTTAATAGTATTAATAGTATTAATAATATTTGATATATTTATTTTATTTAGTGTAGAGGATTGGTGGAGAGGAACTATTTTTATCCAATTATGTTGCCTATTACATGGGTATAATAAGGGGATAACCTGTTGGCTATATAAATACTCCGTATCCTATATGTACATATAAACTTGACTCTGAAACCAAAGGGTTAATAGTTACCCAATTCCTCGTAGAAACAGGGTCTTTATCTTTCTTTTCTTCATACTATATTTGTCCATCGGACGCGTAAGTGGCTCATCGCCAAGGCGCCTCGAACCTATCAAAGGGCCTTCTGACGGCTTGGCATTTAAGGCTGCCGAATAATGGATGTCTTATTGTTCGGAATGATATATCTGATGTGCCAACTGCGCAAAATAGGGGATTGACACCCCACATATAGGGCAGTCCACATTCCCCAAGGGTTCATCATCGTCCCAGCCATCGTCCGACTGTGACTGTATCTCAGGGGAACCGGGCAACGGCATATCAGAGGACTCGGGTTCCCGCACAGCCCAATCCCGAAGTACTGTTTCCTGCTGGCGAAACATCTTCCCAATATCACGTCCACTATTCTGCTTCTGATCCCCTGCGCTCTCCACCATATTGGTAACCGCGACGTTCAACAAACTGAGGTTCCACCTAGTCTTTTCGGGATGTAGTTTGCGAAACATAGAGAAAAGACTTTCCCGGACCAGCCGCTCGGCCAATGCATCAATATTCTCATCCAAGTTGAAAATAAAGGGTGGTAGAGGCGCCGAGCGAGAGATGCGACTGGAATTGTATGAACGCCCACCCGAATCTGGCGAAGGTCTTGGTCGGGTCGATAATCGCACTGTGCGAGGATGAGCACGCCATCTCCCTTGGGGCGCACTTTCGTCACTCGTATCAAGCAGATCGGTTCTAACGCGGCGGATCAGACTTCGCGACAACACTACGAGCTCTCGTCGTACACCCTCGAGTGTATCTAACCGGCCATAAGAATCCTCAATGCTGATCTGGGTGGGCACATCGCGACCCTCGAGCACCTCGGAATTATCTACTCCATGGAGAATACTCCACATGCGCATCCCGATCCCTTTCACTGAGCCTGGCCCACCAAGGATCCTATCCAGTAAAGGTGGGCCCATGCCAGGGAACTGTCGCACATCCTTGACTGTGATCTTCTCATCGACGTTCTCTTGCCCTGTGATATGGGATTTCAGCTTCTGGGCAATCCGAGAACCAATCCCAGGAATCTTCCGGATCTCATGATCATCCAGGAACTGGAACACGTTGCTAGTATTATTTTCCGTCGCCGTATATGGCGGCAGAAGAGTCGTTTGGCCGTTGGGCTTGTGAACATTACCGACCAATTTTGCCAGCAGTTTGGAGGTTGAGATCCCGCCCGTAGCCGTGAAGCCTATTTCATGTTCCAGTTTACTCCGTATATGACCCTGTAAATGAGAGGCAACGAGCAACCTCATCTCCAACGAAGACGAATCTTTCTGAGCGATGGAGGCTGCCTCCATTGCGGGGAAGGTTGATCCGTGGAAGCGAGTGGCATCGTAGGAAAACCCCACGGTCGGATCATTCCGATCAAGGTGGAAATACGAATTCTCCAAGTCATTTTTATTTAGCACGGCAGTGTTGTAGTCAATCATCTCCGTGACGTCGAGAAAGAGCTCGTCAAAGCCTAGCTTTTCGACACGGCCGCCCCAGACAAAGGAACGAACCAGCTGATAAAGCTCCTTGGAGGCATTTCGGAACTTGGTCAAGTCTTCACCCAGAACTATTACCACATCGGGACAGATGCGCTTGGCATCCTTGATGAGCTGCAACTTATGCAGACCTCGCCGTCTGGCTTCGTAGTTGCAGGTTACCACAATTTGCTTTTGCTGAACTGCCAAGGGCAGCGACCTCAATTCTGGTTGCTCAACCTCGAAGACCGAGGCATAGAAACAGTCATAATCCTGCATATGGTTAGTCAGAAGGTAGCGGTACCTAGGTAGCTAGTACCCTTGGAAGAGTGGGGGGGAGTCACCAAGTGGAGGATGATGCGACTGTCGTTCCGCACTAGTGCAGCCATGAACGCTGAGCTGATGCAGACGTGTCCATGGGGACTTGATTTTCGGGTGCCTGGCAGAGATCCAAAGCTGAAAACAGGAAAGGCAACTTTCAATGGAACCCGAATCTGTGGCTGGTGTATGTGGCGTCAGTGGCTTAGCGTTGTTAGCCTTGTTGCCGGGGAGTCGCATCCATGGTGACAACACTGTAGTCAATTAACTATATTATATTTGTATTGGTTCCGAGAGATTGCTTCCAATATAAGGCAGTATATATCTCTCTTTTAAGATCACAAGCCCAAAGTGAGTCCGTGCAGCCTCATGGTCGATCAATCCTTTAAGCTGTCCTCCGCCATCGCCGTCACGAAAGTGGAAATGTTAGGTAGCAAGGTCACCAACGCCATTGGGTGGAGGCGATGTCACACTGCCACACCCAACAATAAGATCTAACTAGTCGATCTGGTGTAGTTTGATCGTATTTCCTACCAATCATAGCCTGGAAGGACACTCTCTTTGATGCTTGCGGCCGTCACGTGTGATCTACTAGAGTGACACGGTTTTAGATCAAGGCTTTGATATTAAGTACAACTTAGGTACGGAGTATAGACAAAGTAAACGTAGACAAGGAATGTTAAAACATATTTCAAAATGCAGTTCATAGATTTCTCCATATCCACCATTTTTAGGTCTTTGCCACCAAAGTACGTACCCGTATAGATGTAGATCGGAGACCCACGGGCCCTGTTCTTTTTATAGATGTTTTTGCTCTCTAATACGAATATTGATCCTGATGGTTTTATTTAACAATATATTTATATTAAAATACTTCATAGAGTAATTGGAAATCAGAATATGTGTGTCTGTTATACTACTAAAATAGAAAAAAGAGCGAAGGTGGTGGCGTCGATAGTTTCGCTATCTCCACATGAGTCTGGATTTCAGTGTGACTGTGGAAATCTCTGCTCAACTTTAATGGAGTACGGAGTACGTACTTCGTAGATATGGGGTATATGGACATGTGTTAAATACTCTAAATACATGTACTCCCTTAATCTTAAATCTTTCTTTAAATCTTTCTTAACCTTCTTAATCTTCTTAATTTGTGACATGCATCTTTCATCACATCCAAGCGCCAACCTCCTCTATTCTTAGTTCAACCCCGCTATCCTCTTTTTATTTTCCCTCCCTTTGATCGTCAATGATACGCGCTTGATTCTTCTATCCTTGTTATTGTTATTCTCCTTCTTCTGCTTCTTTACTTTTCATCATGTCGTGTCTGTCGCCAGATGCCACAACCACAATAACCTCCCGACCAAAACTCACCCTTCAAACCACTTCTCTCCCTCGCACATTCGGCACTTCGACCACCGGCCTATCCTTCTCCTTCGCAGCCGCACCAGCTTCATCCCCCACCGTTCGAAACACCTTCAAGAATGCCTACGAAGTCGCATCCCCATCTTCAGCGACCTCCCCTTCCAAATCTACCCGCTACAACAAACCGACCTCCCCCTACATCCTCCACCCGAACAATAATATCTTCAACCACCGCAGCCCCTACCAACTCCCCATCGGAGTGCGCAGCATTTTGCGCAACTCCCCACTAGAACCCCCAAGTCGCCGACGATCAGGCTCCATATCAGCGGGCGGCAACGGACCAAGCGGCGCGAGCTCACGTCGCGTCTTCTTCCCAGCAAAGAAACAAGTCAGCTACCGGTACCCGCTGGAGGAAGAGATACGAACAGAACGCTATACCGCGCAACACCTCGATCTCGTAACGGAGGAGGCAGTGCAAATCGAGGCAGACACCAAAACCCCACCTGAGACACGCCCCGCCCCCTTCCCGGACCCCGAAGGCGAAAAAGAGGACTCAGTTAACAGCCCGTCCCTATCATCAGAGACAAGTGGCTCGGGCGATGATAGTGCTGATGAAGACGTGCGAGGGTCGCTCTCCAAGACCGAGCGCAAAAAGCGCCGCACCATGCGCATAGAGCGTCAGGTTCGGGCGGTGGCTCTGCTAGATGGCTTTGAGGCTGATGGCTCGTCTACGCCGCAGACTCCACGGCAGGGTCGGGCGAAGCGGCGGAGGGAATGGAAATGGACTCTCGGGCCCGTCGATACGGCCTCGAACAATGGCCCCGAGAATGTCTCATTATTGCACGCGGCACAGGGCACCTCTGGATCTGAGACTCTCCGGGTATCCACCGAATTTGTACCTGGTGATGAATAATGCTATGTTATTCATGGTTTTATGTCTGATGTCTTTGTCTTTTCTTTCATAATCTTTTTTCACGCCATTATTATTATTATTATTATTATTTTTTCTTGCATAACAATGGCGATGCATATATTTACCCACGAATCATGTTGTATAGAGGCGCTGTTTGGGTTTATCCGGTGGCTTTGAGCGCATCTGCGCTCTTTCTTTTTCTTTCTTTCCTTTTTTTCATTGGCTGGGTTTCAGTATCTTATTTCCTATGCATTAAGCATCATATCCTTTCGATGTATACGTATGTATGCACCTCCGATCTGATAAGGCACCGCAAAACAAACAGCGAGTGACTGGCATCAAAGTTTACAGATCCAATTCATAACTTTCCAATGATCTTGGAAGCCCTGGAGGTTCTTCATGTTTACAATACAAGATCTCGCCGAATGATTCCATGCCACAACACATACCATAGCCTGCTTTTTGCTCGCGATGAAACATATATCCTGCGACGCGAATCTTGTCCTGCACGATTGAATGGGTGATACCCGTAGGTAACGTTAGCCCTTAATATGTTTCAAACATGCTGGCATGTTGTACATTTTCTTAATAGCTAATAGTATAGGCCCCGAGGTCACTGCCCAGATGACCACCTAGACTTTAGCGCTGGCTTATAGGAATCCACTGCCTTCCTCTCCCGTATACATATCAACCCCTATAAAGGGGTATATCATTCGTATACTTTGACTCCATTTTCCCTATACCCTCTTTCGCTATATGGGGCTTGGTATCGAGTCCTTTTCAGACATGTTTCATCGAATATTACCTAGAGACTGAACTCCTGACTACCTTCCATATGAGCACTGTATACGGCACCTGAGCGCGACCAGGACAGATGTAGTAGATGTACGTTTCATAAGGATCTCGTACGCAAGGTACATGACGGTAGTAGTCATGAGTGTTCAATAACTCGTGGTTAAACAGTAAATAATGGACAGTACATAATGGATATTCACATTTTATACAGTCAATTCATGCCAATGCAAATAACATACAAAGCGCCAAAAACAAATACAAAACATTCATGCATCGTCAAGTCTCCGTCTCAACATCTGGCTCGCGACCAGTGAGGCCACCCGCTCCGATCTTCTTCTTCATCTTATGGAGCGCATACTTAGCCTCATCTTTAGCAAAAGCAGCATTCCGCGCAGGCCGCCACTGCATGAGACCACGCTGCTGCCGCTGCTCGCTGTGTTTGTTCGCCCTGTTGACCTGGCTGGCACTCATATTGCTTTGAGACAAAGACGACGAAGCTCCGGCACTGCCACTGATAGTCGACGGTCCCTTCGACAAGGGCTCGAGCTCTTCATCCGATTCCGAGGTGTCCTCGTCGTGGTGCTCTCCACTCTGGAAGCTGTCTCGCTGAGAAGGTTGATCCTTGAGTGGAGGAGGGGTGTACGGGTCATGGCGCGGGAGGTCCCGGCCAGGCTCAGCGACCTTGCGTCCGATGGAATCAGTGTAGGCGCGCGGATCTTGACCAAACGCACCACTCCAGTCTCGACCATCGTGGTCAATCCACCGCTGACGCTCAGCAGGCGATGCTTGTTTTAATATATCCCGTCCGTCGATCAAAGACTGCTCGTGCTTTTCCTGCACTTCTGCAGGAACTTCGATGCTCACGGTGCGGGAACGGACACCCTGTGACAAACACGCTTCCCAGGTCTCGAAGGTCTCGCGGGAGTTGTTGTCGACCACGAAACGCTCGTGCGACTCGTCAATGCCCGGCGAGAACTTGCATCGGAGTTGCAGACGTCCCACTTCTGTCAAGTCTTCAAGTCCAGGTACTTGCTTGGCCTTCCAGTTCTCCTCCGTGACGTAATTTTGCGTCAAGCGAGCACCCATCTTTGTCGTCCAGATGGGAAGGTCGATATTTGTTTCCTCGTTATCGACAAGATGCTGCAGCCACAGAACAGCATATGCTGCCGGACCTCGCTTGCCCTGGTTATGCATCTCGAACACTATCGGGGAGCGGTATCGGTGCTTCACGGGCATGCGTAGCGAATCGCGGAAAGTCTGGTCGGAGGTATCGAATATAGCATCGTTGCCTTGCATATGACACTTGTGCCTGGTGACCTTGCCAACGCTGCCACCTGTGCGCATCTTGATCTTAATGTGTCGACCAAAGTCCTTCGCGACGATACTTTGCCCAGCGAATTCAAAGGTGCCAACATCCCAACCAAGCATTGGAGGTGGCAGCTTGGTCTCCACGTGGCGGAACAAAAGAGAAATACGGATGCGTCCAAATCCGATGCCACCATCGAGGGGATACCAGCGGGTTACCTGGGAGCTGGTTTGAAGAATATCGGACAGCTTGAGGGGAACCACACCAAGGATGGGATCGTGCTCGCGGTAACGTTGGTCACGGACGGTGATGGTCACGACAGCTGAGCGCCAGTCGCGAACAAATCGCTCCGTTCCCGCGTTAAAGATAGGCTTGGAGCTCACAGCCTTCGCACGGGTGCGGTAGATCTGAAACACGCTGTTAGCACCAGGCTTTTAAAGTTGAGGGATATGTATCTACAGATACTTACTAGTTGATCGTTCAACATAACCTTGCAGTAACTCGTTGGGAGATCTTCACCCTCCTCCTCTGTGTTCTCGCCATATGGCTTAGCTGGCTCATACTCCTTGCCCTTGCGGTTGCCCTCACTGCCCTTGATATTGGCAAGCTGAAGGTTGACGATCTGGTGCACAACAATGTGCACGATACCGCTGGGCCAGATTGGATCAGGTGGCGTATGCATAACGGCATCCTCTTCGTCGTTGTTGATAGTTCCCTTTTCATCTTCGAAAGTCGGGTTGCCTCTTAGATTTTCAGGAAGGTCTTTCTTCCTGCCATCAGTACGCAGCTCAGGGCGGAGTTTCGGCTTCCCGAAGTATCCAACTTCCCAATGTAGCTGACCGGGCATTTCACTGCCCTCATCCATACCCTGAAGCTTCGATATCTGGGGGTACATCTGACTGGGATGCTGAAGCATCTCACGGATAGGTAGCTCGACCTTGCCGACAATATCATCCGCGGTGTTGCGGTCAGAATCCCAGAGCTCGATGCTCAAGTTTTCGTCGGCCTTGATCAATTCCGGTGTCACAAGAAGGGCGGCAGTCTCTTCCCAGATTGGGTTGAGGTCATCTGTAATCACACGTGTACAATACATCGGCTTGCCATACTTCGAGAAAGACAGGTTTATGTATGGATCACTGCCGCCACCCTCACTGCCGCGGGTATCCTGTTTACTCAAGCCGACAGCGCGGTGAATGCGAATCCACATGACACCCAGAGCCAAAGTATCTTTGTGAATATCGTCTCCTGTCAACATCATGCCAAGATCCATGGTCATTGACTTGGGGGCTGCAAGCATGCCACATGCGGTACTAATGGCGGAGTTGACAAAGTTGGAGATCAAGGGTAAGTTCAGGACATTCACCCCCGTTCGGAACATTGGCATACAGCCAGCCCTGACGTGGGGAATGCCGACTAAAGTGAAAGTCACATCCTTCATGAACGGTGCTTCCGGCATCATTTGGAAGCGCAAGCGGACAGTCCCGACAAGTTCGATCAGCTCCACGAACACGGGGAATGGCACACCAAACAAGCCTCGAATACCAAGATAGAAGACTAGTTGCATATGCATATTGCGTGCCTTTGACGAAGCACTCTGACCAGTTGGGCTTGCGTGATAGGCAAAGGAGGCTTCCAAGTTGTAATAACTCCCTCCTTCTTCGGCAGCAGCAGCTTCCTGAGGGTCCTTGTTCTTCTTGTTTTCCTCATGGATGTTATCCTTCAAACCCTGCACATGATCGTCGGGCAGAGAGCGCATGCTCAGAATTCGGAGTGGGTTGCTGCCCTGGTCGATTTCTGCGATGCGAACATTCTCTACAACCTTGGGTGCAGAGACTTGCATGATATCTTCGATTGTGTCGGCCACAGGTGTCAGCATCTCTGGGTTAACGAGTCCCCACACAACGCTGAGGAAAGTGTTCATCCACTCGACAGATTCAGGAAGAAGGTTGGCAGTTGCCTTTTGAACAAAATCAGTATTTATATCCGGCAGCAAGGTGATACACTAGAAAACTTACCATCTGGCCACGGAGTTGCTCACTGCTCCACTCCATTGCTCGACCACTGCGAATGACTTCCTGCATCCATAGCCATACTCCACTAGTGATGCATGCGGCTAAGGGGATAAGGCCCCAAAAGGATCCTCCGCACATCCGGCCCAATATAATGATGGCAATAGGTATGCCAATACATAAGGCCATTGCACGCTTTTGCAATGAATCGAGCATGGGTTGATATGACACAGTCGGCGTTGGGTGGAACAGAACATTCGTCTTTTCTCCTCGAATGGGAACATCGGAGGTCGTGCCTTCGGCAATGGGATCGGGGGGCGCGGTGATGTCTTGTTTTTCTTTATACTCTGCAAGGTCTTGGTCGGCGCTTGTTTGGATATCCTGAGATACATGTTAGTTGGATGCCCGGTGAGAGGTATTCTATAGACAACTCACCGTGGGTTTTCCAATATTTGCATTTGGAACCGTTAACTGTGAATGAATTAAATTCCACTCATGATTTGTTCGAGATAATCCCACATACCATCGGATTCTTTACAGTTTCCATAGACTTCTCGTCTAGGTCCTCGACACCGATGTCCTTGCCCGTTGTCGGGTCTGTCACGGTACGCATCTTGGCCTGAGACACTTCGCGTGGTTTATGAGCGACTGCATCTCCCTCTTTTTGATCCCTTCGCCCGTCTTGCTCTGGCTGCCCCCTAGAGGTCGCTTGCGCCTTTTCACGTGCAGCCTTTTCTTTCTTGGCTTTGTTTTCTTCGTCTATCCTGCGATCTCGTTCCTTCTTCTCGGCATCGATATGTTCCATAAAGTGACTAATGGTTGGAATGGGATTGGCGCCACTCCAATGCTCCCCAACCCGATGGCTCTGTGGAGCCTTGGATTGCTGACCTGTAGCCATCTTGACTGGTGGAAGGAAAGGAAATGAAGCGAAGTTCGGTTCTGTCTTCACTTAGCTGTAGGGCTGATTTGTTTTGACTGTACAACGTTGTAGAAGATGAGTGCACTTCTCAGCATCACACCGAGAATAGAGGAATGATCGAAGTGAATTTAAGAATTGCAGAGAAACACAGGAAATTTCAAGATCGACGGATGATGAAGCTTTCCCCAGAGCTACGTCATCGATAGGGAAATGGGACTATGACGATACTACAATAATTCGACCTATCATTTGTCTCGTACGATCAAAATTGCATGCTGCGATCATTTCCCCACATCTTATGCCAACCTCACAATGAGCCTGGCCAGGGGTTGCCTGTTTATCCCATCTCAGCAGAATCCCAGTCTTGGCACACAGCTCCCACTTCTCCAAGTGAGTTGGCACGTTGGCACACTGGCTGTGGATTGACAATGCAAAGTGGATGCACTGAGTCTGAAAATGTGAGTCCGAATGCATTGTTTCTTTCCGCACTTGCCATTGCTACAGGGATGAATTTTAGCTGAATTGGTGTAATGTATAGCATATGATGTCATCGATTATGAATAACCAATTGAGTGCGATATGGCAGCTCAGGCTATCTATCCTTGTCATTTTTCTTACCGACATACAACTCATATCACAATGAGTTACCTTGATTATACCTGTATGTCGGATTAAATAGGAATTAGGCTAGGGAATGAGGTACGCGAACACATGGAGAGGTCCTTGGTAAAACATCGAGAAATGCGGGTATATTGTGATGAGGTGGGTAGAGGAGTGGCCTGACTGAGTAAAAAAAAGGCGCTACATGGCAACAAGCTATGTTGTAGACAAAGATTCGTAGATCGTAGTTATGATGATCACAGGGGTAGCCTGTTAGAGCGAATTATAAGGCTGATAGCGGCTTGGATCTCTTAGGTCACCTGATCCTCTTAGTAGTGCTACAACCCGGGGGTGCCCACCTGCCATCCATGGCTCTGGGATCTCGGGAGAAGCTAAGAACCGAAATGCCGGGATTTTGACGGTTGTAATCAGTATTCCTTCAATATGTACCTAGGTATTATATAGAATACTTTTTTTTTCTTTTTTTTAGAAATACGGTATTCTTTTGGAACTGACTTTCAGAAATTTCATATGTATCCCAACATTATTTTATCTCAACATGTATTGATCTACATGTTCTTGCGTATACTTTACTTATGTTTGTCAACTATAGGATCCCAGGTGACCCCGGGGCAGCACACCTGCATGATCCCGTCTACCGGTAGTATCTTCAACAATAGCCATGACCCTGAGAGTTGGAGGTGCTAACAGCTATGGTATATTGGCCTTGGTACGTCCTAGTTTTCTAGACGTCCAGAGATGGATCATTTATGACTCTTCGGCTGAGTGAATTCGGTTCAATCCATATTTATTGTTGCCTGGGAGCAACCTTAGAAGCTACACTATATGAGGATTCCATCAGAAAGTATCCCATCAAATATATATACCCACCTTAAATTATATATTTACGCCGCCACATACGTTTAAAAAGATATGCATAATTACTATTGATGGAGAGATAATTGACTAATTAGTATTTATCATTAAGTCGTAACTAACTAATGCTTATGTGCAGGGGCCTGACTCAAACGCAGGTTGTCACGTGGTCATGTTAATCAGACCAAAATGGGCCGGATACTCTGATCATGACATTATTTATTATTTTTTTATTCCCGGAGTACGCACCTAGAACGGGGAGCAATGACTATTACAGTAACATGAATACGATGTTCATTCTGATCAACTGAGAAGGGGAGGTTAGCCATACTATCTCTATATTGGGTGGACCCGTAACAAAAAAAAAGTGAAAAAAGGGGCATGCCGGATGTCCCTGAGTACGAACTTGTATTATACGGTGTCCACGTGAATGATGCTTATTTTCAGGACGTGAAGCAATCCATGGGTGCAATGATATAAAACTGACAATATAGAATCGTCTATTTCTATTGGAGGACCCCTGGAGGCCTGGCCCGCACAACACACTCTGATTGGCTGGAAACTTTAGCAACCATTCAGCGTGAAGCATACATCATATGGGGCTCGGCCTTGGGAGGTTACAATATTACCGACTATGACTTGGTGTTGAAGATGCTTGAACTCATGGAATCCATTCTATTCGGTTTGTTTTAATCAACACTTTATATTTGGGAAGCCTTCAAATATAGCCAACATATGAAAATATGTGAGCATCAAATAATTCCAGCAACTTTGACACATACCATGGCTTTGCTAAATGAGCCAACAGTGGGCCGTTAGGCTCTCGGTAAACTACAGGTACAAATCGTACCAAACAATGTTCGACCGGGAGAGTGAGCCCGCCAATCACAGGTGCCCTATCTTCTGTCAAAACAGACTTGTTACAAGCTATACTCCGGCCGTCAATACTCCCACCATTGGCAGGGATATTTCACTGCCGAAGGGGGCTTTTTTTCCCGCTTTATCACAAGCGTTTTGGTTTGTGCGTCTCACTTTTCCTATTATTGTTCACTTAGGACTCAGCACTGACAATGAATAGCGGGCCAAGTCGTAATGAGCGGAAGGCCATCTCGTCGTCACTCTTCGCGGTCTGATCCCCTTCCATCTGCCCCTCACAATGATAACGATCATTTCATATACGACACAGCTGAGTTCGAGAGCAGCGAAGCCTCCCCTTTAACTCCGCACGAGCCGACAGTCTTCGGTGCATACCCTTCTTGGAGCTCACCTCGAGTCACCGGGGAACAGCCAATGAACGCGAAAGTGGCCATTCCCCGACTCGAACCCCCACTTGCAAACAGTAATGGTCGAGTCAGCCGAGCATGCCACAACTGTCGCAAGCAGAAGAACAAGTGTTCTGGCCACCGGCCCTCTTGCATCCGGTGCCAGGAGGCCAACGTGCTTTGCGTCTACGTCGATGGGAAACGAGAGAGAAACGCTAGGTCTGTGACTTTCCTGGATATGGTGGCCCAAAATATTTACCCAAGCACTTAGACAACTCACAGTTATAACGAGCCAACTCCAACACTACGAATCTCTCGTGCGCGATATTTATCCGAAGTTCGACACCGAGCTGGCCAAAGTTGTTGACCAAGCTCTTGGAAAAGTAAGCGAAAGACCCCATGATCCCAACCAAGATCAGATCTCTAACCAATCTAACAACCCATAGATATCTAGCCTCTCCCTGTCGTCGCCGACCGTCGCCAGATTACCCGATGAGGCAGAATCGTCCAGCCGAACACTTTCCTACGTTGATCACACCCTGGAGGACTTTAATGGAGACATCTCACTACAAGCGATTGGCTTTGTGGGAGAACATTCAGCGACGGCATGGTTACACAGGCTTAAGTGCCTGGTCGGTCAGAGAAGTTCCAAACCGCACGGGCAACTTGAGGAACCAGCCCGTCCGTCGATTTCTTCCTGTGCATTATTTATGGATGATGCCGGAATCCTGCCGATGAACGATCTAGATGTGCTCGCATATCCCTCACAAGCGGTCGCGGATGAACTCGTGGACAGATACTTCCAAGTTGCGCACGCCTCTTTCCCCGTCGTTGGAAAAGCAATTTTTCTAAGCCAGTGTCGATCATTCTATTCACACTCAACAACCCACCCTGGAAACAAGTGGATGGCGTTATTGAACATGGTGTTTGCGATCGCTGCAAGACATTTCGAGCTTTCCGGAGACCAACCTCAGCTAGATTACAATATCCACACGGTGTACTTTTCCCGTGCCTGGCGATTACACACTAGCGAGAGTGTGCTATTGGAGAGTCCCAACCTGCAGCAGACACAGGTAGAGGGGCTAATATCACTTTACCTGCTTTCCGTCGGACAGGCCAATAGGTAGGTTGAATACCGCGAGCCTTTACTTAGCCACTGATTTTGTTTTAGGGCATGGAGAAAATGTGGTATTGCAATCCAGTCGGCGGTCGCGATGGGAATCCACCTTCGTAGCGAATGCCCCAGCATCACGCACGTGTCCAAAGAAACCAGATACAGGCTGTGGTGGGCGCTGTACCTGTTGGACATCCTGCTCTGCGTCGTGACCGGACGCATGCCCAGAATGCAGCAGGAACACTGCACGACCCCTTTGCCGGTGCCTTACAAGGAAGAAGACTTCCGGGATGAACATGTAATGAGGCTTATCATGGACATCGGATCCAGAGGCCGTCTCATGACTTCTTTACTCTCGTTCGACCCCTCGACTGAACCAAACGATCGTCTATCCCACTCGCCTTCCCCATCTATGTCGCAACAGACATCAACCAACCCGCATCTCCAGGCTAACGTCTCGTTGTACTTACTTTACTCCATTGACTTGGCAGCTGTGATGAGAGAAGCAATCGAGATCTTGTATTCTCCCGAAGCGGGACGAAAATCACGAAAGGAAACCGAACTGGCCATGACATCGCTCAACAGCGCCGCCGACAACTGGTTTGCTCGGCTCCCTGCGACGTATCGTTTCATGGAAACCCGGGATGACCGAGCCTTTGTCCGTCAACGCACGAGTTTGGCTTTCCAATATTATTCGACTAAACTTGTCATTTCGCATCCTGCCCTTCATTCTCACATGTGCGGTGAAGTCTACCCCACTGGTCTTGACACCCCAATGGCGATGATCTGCATCAATGCAGCGAGCCAAATGCTTGATCTACTACCCAATGAACCAAACGTCGCCTGGCTCTTGGGTTGCTCACCTTGGTGGTGTGCTCTCCACTATCTCACGCAGAGCACCGTAGTGCTCATAACCCAGTTGCTCGCTCTGAATCAAACGAGAGCTAGTGAAAGAGAAGAGTCATTGCAAAGGGTCCAAAAGGCTCTGCAATGGTTGAATGGGTGTTCCGCCAAGGATCCCTCTTGTAAGCGGGCTTGGGGTAACTTTACGGAGCTCTTGTCATCCCAAGGATTGAACATTCTACAATAACATCTCTCACCTGCTACACCCTAGATCTCCTTGCGTCCTTTTTGCTTTGTTTACCTCATGTATACAAGTATTACTGATTTCCTTCACGATCAGCGTCTCATGTCTAATCCAGATAGATTCATATATGAGAGTTCGATGAGAGTTCGAACCAAGGTAGAGTACGACGTCTTATTTGTTGGACATTTGGCGCAATATGATCCCTTAAACCGGATATAAACCAGCCAGTTTGGGAAAGGGACTTGGATGTATTCGAGGGTACGCGTCACGGCAGTGATCCTGGGAACTCAGAGAACGACGAACCAGGCAATATCCAAATATCAACCACTCAAATATCTTGGATATCGGCTCAGTGGGGAATACACAGCCTCAAGAATTGAATCCAGTTCAAGAGTATAGATGTAATAGTTGCCACTTGCCCAGGTGGATGTTTGTGCCCCAGGTGGAGTCCCCATACAATGACGTCAGCATTCTTGGCCCAAACAGGCATATATAGTCAAAAGGTCATAGATAGGATATGAGAATTGAATATTTCTCTCTCTCTATATTTCTATCAAAATCCCATGCAGATTGTAAATACCCAATAATGGCCCCGAGATATATTGTAAATCCATTTCCCCTTTTCTTACGTGAACCCTACTAACTAATAAGGTAACCTTCCAAGACTCAGCCGCGACTGAGGAGATCAATGCCTACATACACCAAATTCACCAAGATGGAGGCTTCGTCATAAACAGATTCCCGGACATGATCGCCAGGGGCTTCCAGTACGTGTATCTTTCCCCCAGAGATTTAACGGGATATCGTACTGATTTATGTCCTAGAGCACATATAACGGACTCAGTCCTTCATAGACTCGAATCGGACTCTATTATCGAGAATATAACGCCCGATGCTTGTTAGCTGGTCCTCGATCATCTCATCTGCCATAACTGTATAGTTTAGCATTCTTTTAATATTCCCTTCTCGTTCATGTATCTTACGCATCTAATGACATGACATTTTATCTTCCAATTTGTTAGCCTTGGCCAAGAATCTCCGACATAAGAGGAAGTAAGAGAGCAAGAAATGGAATGGCATTGACAAGAGGTGAATTAAGGCCCTGTTGCTGGGTAGACCAAGATATCTACCAATGATGGGACCGTCCAAGACATGTCGAATGACTCCAAGGATACTTCGTATAGGAACCACACAAATAGTATGCCAAAATAAGGAATATCAAGCTCGATGCGAGTAGCTTCCCTTTCTCGTATTGGTGTCCTTCTTCCTTCTGATTCGTTAAGTGGCGGAGGTTCCGTTCCCATTCCTATCGCCCTGATAATCTTCAAAACGCGCAGCGCTCGGGTTGCAATCTTGTCCGGAGGACCACTCTTCGATAATTGCTCTAGAACAGCCACAACCCGGTCGAGAGCGGAGTAATCTGCTTCGGTAAAATCCTGGGGGCCGAATGGTCCGTCCGAGTGCATTGACAATGGTAGTCATTACCGTAGTGAAGGCATGGAAATCAAGAATCTTCGAGTCAAACGCCTTTTCAGTGGTGCGTCGGATATTGACATAGTAAACAAAGTCCCACAAACCTGATCGTGTTGGTGTCGTCTAACCGCCTCCTCCCTTCCAATTATAGGATGTAATACAGCAATACGAGTTACTGTCTTCAACTTCATTCCTTTTCGGAGAGAAATGCGAAAAAGGTCTGGTTCAGGCATGACGCCATCACCTTGAACTGCAACCCAGGGGGTATCTTCAAAGCAAAGTCCGTGATTGGCTCGACGTGGAATTCTCGTGGCACGATACTAATGCTCACGCCGGGGAGTTCAGCCTAGGAATAACAACTTGTTAGAGAAGACACGAAGCTTGTGGAAATCACCTCACCTTCATCTTCTCGGCCGTCTGCCTAATCGGATCCAATAGGACTTCGTCTCCTCCAGCGCCAATGAAGATCTTTGAAACAGGAAGGTCTGTCCACCAGCCCGTTGGCTTGTTGGCGGGCAGTTGTACTCATTTTCCACGGCTTGACCCAGAAATATATGTGCCCAGCTATTCAAAGTCTGAGCCGATATAACATCTCTATCCGCGTTTTCATTGGAGCTCGGGTGATCAGTTCTGAAATTAACCCAAGGGGACAACAACATCGTTCCTCTGAGGGGTTCATCAACCGAAAATTTCGGCACGATATCTTGAGGATGTGGGTGAGCAAGATGTGATAGTAGCGCAAGTGCAAGATGAGCGCCTGCCGAGTCACCCTGAAGAGAATGTCTGACGGTCGTTTTCCCAGTCTCTCAATGGCATACTGTAGGACTACCACGGCCTGTTGCAACTGACGAGGCTATCGGGCTTTGGGGGCAAGTTGATAGGCAAGGAATAGCACACCGATGCTTTTGCCATGTTGTTCTATGTCTGTGGAGAGAGCTTCGAGATAGCTGAAGTGGCCCGGTAGCGCAGGGAGACAGTAGCCGCAACCAGGAAAGTATATTATCAACTTTTGGGAAGCAGGATCACCAAGCCAGAATGCCGTTGTACCCTCAGGAAGAACGAGTATGTTGGGTGAGGCTTTTTGTAGTTTCATAAGGGATTCGTAACTTTTCTGAGCGGAAGCGGGGGGAAGAACAAGTCTGCGAGATGTTGTTAGGATTGTCTCTTTGTCAGACCAGGGAATCTGGATCTGAGTATTTTACTGCGCTTTTCTATCCCGAGACAACATTTCAACTCACTGAAGCTGCTCCATGGATGCATTTCGAAAGAGGGTGCGCGTAAAAGCCAGCGTAATATGCTTGTAGAAGGTGGCGCCCCCATTTTGACCACGGAATGGAGCAATGATGGCAGTTCATATAGCAATAACAACTTAATGTAAGCTGCACCAGATGTCACTTTTGTCAACTGCAGGGGTCTGTCATTGGCTACCTACGGGATTTGGCCCCTGCAATCCCTAAGCCCAATGGCAAGGGAACCATAGGGCGCGAAGATGTTCGGATTGTTTCAACCTTGTCGGAAAATATTGAACTCATAAGAAACTGTGATCCAAGGGCTCTCTTCAAGAAGAAAAGGGATTTCGTTGGGTCTTGGTGCAGGGAGCTTTGAGTATAGTGTAGCAGTTCGCCGACTCGGCGGAACAAAGTCCCAACTTTGGACCAATCAGCCGATTTATGGTCTGCAAGCAAAGAAAGGGGGAATCAGAGGGAAACCAGGAAATCGGGAGGAGAATGAAAGGGAAAGTTGGACTCAGTAGATTGATGGGAATTGAAAGTGGAAAGTTGGGAAAAAGTGGAAGGGTCCAAGGGTGTCCAAGGCTGTGTAACCAGGGGCCAACTAAATTGTCTACAGGTACATATGTAGGTATCTTCGGTGAATTTGGGAGTATCTACCTAGGTACTGGGATTATATTACTCTGGCTATTTCTGAGGTTAATGTATTTCTCTGAAGCATGTTAACCAGGGTGGCGTCAAGGTCTACGAGAAAAGCCAACGTATTCGAAGACACAAGGAAGAAGTAATACAAATATTGCGGCCATTGTAAACAGGCCTATCAATATATCTAATTTGGGGACGGAAGAAGTAGGACTACATGTAGCATATAAGCTGATAGGTGTATTGCAAGACCAAGAACAATATATAGGAATTTCACAAGTTAGAAAAGTAGAAAAACACTAGATACCTTAGACCCGATGAACAAATACAGACAATACAAATAAGAACATATAGCTTGGCCAAATCACAAATGTCCAACTTACCCTTTCTTCTGAGCTTTCTTCGCTGCAGTCTCTTCTTCCTCCGCCTTGCGCTTCCTCGTCATCGACCTTGTCACGCGAGTTGAAACGGTCCTAATCGGAAGCTCAACCGAGGGGATAACAGGAGTAACATGCTCCATCTCCTCAATGGTAAACCGCAACTGCAAGATTTCGAAGGTATGAAAGCTTCTGATTTGTGAAATCCGGTGGGTTCCCCGTCGGAAGGCCCCCAGAACCAAATGAGCCACAGTCTTCCCAATCTTTGTTCCTAGTAGGGCCTCGAATTCCGGGGTTCCCAATTGCCAATCGTGTATCTCCTCATCCGGCCAGACGAGGCCATTAGCCTCGGTATAGAGCACGTCCCTGACAAACGAAAGAGTATCCCTATTGCAAACGTCGACCATATAGACATACTTCAATGTATCCATCGAGAAGTGGTTCTCGTAAACGGCCTGGCAGACTTCGGACATGAACAAACTGGGTGTTTTCTTCATTTCTTCAACAATCAACACCCCGGGCGCTATTTGCCCTTCCCAGATATGAAGGTCCGGGTATTCGACATCGTCTGTAACATCAGGTTCACCTATAGAGATCATTTCCCATGCTCCACTTCTTGGTCCGGCTATATTGAGTTGTTCAAATTCATCTTCAATCTGGGCTGGAATATAGGGATTCATTTCCACATCTATTTCGAATTCCTTGGACTTCCTGAGGTCTTTGAGTTGCAGTTTAGAAGACTGAACTGGACATGCTGCCACAGACGTGTCAGATTCTGGGCGTTCCATCCATTGCTGCAGTAATTGGCCAGCGGCTTGTCGCTCGCCGTATTTGAGAGTGGCAGATGTCATTGGAGGGAAGCTGGAAGTTTCAAATTTGGATTGGTATGTAGATTGTTGTAAAAACGGTGATATCAATCCAAGGCCTTGAAGGGACATTGCTGCGCTATATATATGTCAAATTCTGTTGACCAAGGCAACCTTTATGGATATTAGTGAATCAGTGACTTGTAGATTCTGCGCTTTGAACTAATGTTTGGCCTTTCAGCCTGAGTGCCGTCAATAGACAATAGACAAAGACATGGACTCGAAAGGACCGAAATCAAAGGGCTAAGTTTAGGCCATGCAGTGTTTGAGAAGATGTACTATCTGTTTGATTGGGCTCGAGTATATACTTCCGGTCATAAATAGTAACATTTGCTTTCAAAGACTGAGATAATGGGTATTTCATTGCCTTTGACGTCTTGTAAGCAGTGGACACCATGGTACCTATCCTCGAGAATAAAGAGTCGAAATACTAAGCAATGTCAAGGTCCCAAAATTAGACATGAGAACAATGAAAGTAAAGGTTGATGACCCGCCAAGACCACCTCGTTGGCTGCTACAATGACAATAGATCTTCAACGAACACACAATGGGATAGTTAGGAACATCACTAATGAATATCGATATTACCTGAACATCCTCACATCGTATGATGGTCAACAGCACAGCTTGCAATCAAAGAGGTCATGGCAAACAGGATTAGACTTAAAAAGACTTTTCTTTGTCCAATAATGGCAGTTATCTTGAGGGTCTGATACTAGCAGTCGGTTCTTTGTCCATTTTGGTATTGCTTTCGAGTCCTGTACCACAGTCCATATTATCTCAAAGAGCTGAAACCAAAAAAAAAAAAAGGGGGATGCATACCTTCTCACAGATGCTGTAGGGTTAAGCGCCATTTTCAACATCCCCTACTCATGCGATGTGATCACTTCTTGTGGCCGTTTTTGCCGCAAACAACTGTCAACTAACTGGGAGGCTAATAAGGCTAATAAATTGGATGAAGCAGAGTGCCGAGGTCAAGATGGTTAGAGCTGGGAGTTCGGACAGCCCTCCGAACTTGTCTTCTTTAATATCTCCTCTGCATCTCCGATTTGTATGCACTGCCCAACCACCACAACAGAAGTGCCCCTTCCACCAACGACAATCCTCCCGGCGCCCAACGTATGTCTGAATAGTGTTTCTAAATGGCCAAGCCCTCAGCCTGGGGCTGGGCTAATCTAGGTCTTATTAACACTACAGAATGTCTAGCACGTGATGGGCGCCATTATCTTACTATTTGCCGGGCTTGTAGCTGGATCCTGGCCGCTAACTTTATAGGCGTGAAAGAGACAACAATAGAGCTGCTGCACTTTTGTATGTGTATGGCTTCAAATCTATGGAGGTTTGATTCCAACGCTAATATGTCATTTAGTACACGAAGTGTGGAGGCGCCGGCGTCCGCCGGCGTGCCAAGCGATATTTGTCACCGGGAGTTGCTAATGGGCCGATCATCAACCTCGTTGATCTATACCTATCCCATGAATAGTTCTACAGAAAAGGAAACTAAGCTCGAGGGCACCAGGAGGTAATGGGTGAGCGCATACCTAGGTACGGAGTCTAGCTTAGTTGAAATAAACCGGCCGAATTTTAGTTCTGCCTTCCGCTTTCATGACGCCTACGCCTACTTTTATAACTACATAGGTGTATCAGATCTCTCTACCGCGATGTCAGGAGATCAAGCCACTGCGGTGGAGTCCTCGGGCATATCAACGGTCGCGATGGTAGGAAAACCATGGACAGGGACACGTGCTAGAATATGGCGTATTCTGGTTGCATTGCGGATGGCTTTGTGGCTTCCAGAGAAGGAAGGTACTCTGACTTACTACCTAGGTAGGATTCAAGGAACCAATTTAGTTTATCGCAATATAGAACCGTGGACCAATCCTCTATTATGAAAAGGATGGTTCGCATATAAGACGACCTGCTGAACTATGGAGGAGCAGGGCCATGGATAAAATTCCCCGATATGTTTTGGCGATTTACAGATGCAGTATACGACATCGTATATATTGTTTTATTTATTTGATTCTCGACTCTGTCTTTTTGTCTCACATTGGATAACAGCCACCTTTTCTCGACCTCGGGTTACCGTCGGACAGGTGTTGAACTAGTTAGCCAGTATCTTATGCGTCCCACCATCCTATCATGCCATGGTAGATGGTCTTGTGGGATGATTAAACTGTGTAAACGGTCTTGATGGAGTAGATGGACTATCATTCCATCCTATCTCTCATCCGTCCCACGTGCGACAGTCCGCCAAGCCTTCGAAGCTTGGCGGACGACTGGGGTTGGCTGGATTGGCTTGGCATTCTGTTTCCTTGGCTTGGCAAAGGGGTTCAAGCTTCCCAGGGAAACTCCAGGATTCCGCACGTGCAAATATGGCCTATTTCCTATTCGTTCTCAAACGAACCATGCATCTCGCAACAATACTTCTCTCGACGTACTGGGATATTTCGGAGATTTGAATACTCTGGATTATCTTGGCGGGAGGCTCTTGGCAGGAGGCTCGCCTGAGATTAGCTTCGAAGCTCGTTGTACTTAACAGCGGGGCTTTCTCGCTGAGTGCAAATCTCTCGGTTTCATCACGTTCGCCACATCAAGATGCGTGCCGCTTCAATCTCCGCGCTGGCATGCTTTGCCTCATTTGCGGCAGCCCAGACTTTCCAGCGTTTGGGCGGTTGCCCTGACTTGGGATGTATCTTCCCGCCGGACCAGTACGTGATCTTTCAATTGCGCCTGGTTTCTAGCTACTAATGACGATTTCCAGAGTCGACTTCCTTGCTGGTCAGTACTTCGACATCCGTCTCGAAGTGCACTCCCCCGTCAATGGCTCCGAAGCTCGTGTTGGAGAGCCCGACGAGAACTTTACCTTCACCATCGCCAAGAAGGGAAAGGAAGCTATCACCGCACCGGAATACTTTAAGATTGATGAACCTGAGCTGGAGAGGTGGAACTTCACATGGTATGAAGGTAATACCCTCCTATCATGCAGCCCTGGGGAACACATAAGCTAATAGAAACAGACCGATTCGCCGAGGACGCAGAGAAGCCCTCCCTTGTCAACGTGACCTCGAAGGTCTACCGCAGAATTGCCCTCTATGAGCCCGGCGAGTACGAGGCTACCCTGACCTACTACGGAGAACAGAAGACAGTCGCCAACTGGTTTGTTCGTGATCTCCCTACCAAGCGACGCGCGAAGAACGTCGTCATGTTCATCGGAGACGGCATGACGACCAACATGATCACTGCAGCCCGCCTCATTGCCCACCGCAGCATCAACGGCAAATATATGACGACGATGGCAATGGACAAGTTCCCTGTGCTGGGACACCAGATGACACACTCCATGGACTCATTCATTACTGACTCGGCCAACTCCGCCACCGCTCTTTACACCGGCCACAAGACTACCGTCAATGCTTTGGGTGTCTATGTCGACTCCTCCGAAGACACTTTCGATGACCCAAAGTTCGAGACAATCGCAGAAATCTACCGTCGCAAGAACCCGAACGGCGGTGTCGGCATTGTCTCAACAGCCTTCTTGGCAGATGCTACCCCTGCTGGTCTGGGTGCTCACACTAGCGACCGCGGCGACTACGACCACGTCATCAGCGCCTACTACGAGAGTCTGACCGACTACGAGTGGACAAACTGGAACGGCCCTGATGTGCTCCTCGGCGCTGGTGCAGAGAACTTCGTCAAGTCCGAAGAAACCCGCGATTACTACAAGCTCTTCGCCGAGAAAGGTTACAACGTGGCCTGGAACAACACTGCCCTGAGCAACGCCCCCAGCGACGAGAGACTGCTGGGCGTTTTCTCCACCGACAACCTGCCCACTTGGCTCGACCGCAACGTCTACCAGTCCAACCTGTACAACCAGAGCAACTACCCCGACGGTTCGGACCGCGACGCCGACGATCTTCCCGGCCTCAAGGAGATGACCCTCAAGGCCGTCGACGTTCTCGACAAGCGCCACCGCAAGGACGGCTGGTTCCTGATGTCCGAGGCCGCCAGCATCGACAAGCAGATGCACGCTCTGGACTACGACCGCTCCCTCGGCGACCTCCTCGAGCTCGACGATACCGTGCGCGCTACTATCGAGAAGCTCGAGGAGCTCGGCGAGCTTGAGGACACCCTCATCATCGTCACCGCCGACCACGGCCACGGCTTCGACGTGACCGGCTCCGTCGACACCGAGTACATGGAGGCGCAGGAGGACGACCGCAGCAAGCGCAATGCGGTCGGATACTACGAGAACTCTGGTTTGTCCCAGTACACCGTCGCCGGCTCCAACGCCCTCCGCTACTCCGAAGGCGTCCACTTCCCCGCTCAGTGGGACCCGAGATACACCTTCCACGCGGGTGTCGGTGGCTTCCCTGACCACCGCGAGGATTACCGCGTTCACAGCGAGGGTCCCCGCACGCCTGCTGTTGAGGACGAGAAGAAGGGATACGTTGCTAACTACAAGGATTCCGTCACTGGCTTCTTGGTCAATGGAAACATGCCCCTTGATCAGGGCCAGGGTGTCCACTCGCTGACCGACGTGCCGGTCTTTGCTCGTGGCCCTTGCCAGGAGCTGTTCGGAGGTGTCTACAACTCGATCGACATCTTCTTCCACATGGCGGAATGCCTGGGATTGTCGGAGACGAAGTGAGTTGGCCAGCCTCCCAATGGTGGAAAGCATGATTAAATTAATTGGGGACCGTTATGGTGTCAAATAATCCGAGCCACATCTTACGGCTCCTGTGTACAAGAGAAGAACATGATGTAGATGTAGTATGATGTATAAGAGAAGAAAATAAGACATTGTGTCAATGAGAACTCAGCTTGTAATTTCAAGTAATAGCATCCTTTAAATATCAACACCTGCGCACGCAAGATATACATGTAAAGTTGAACACCAGTCTATTTACAATGGCCCAGCCAATTGATGCCATATATCAGTCAATACTTACCAAAACAAATCTATAAAATAACCATTTCCAACGCTGGAAACATAATGTATGTTCACCGTGATAACCGAGTTTAGGTGGCGTTGTTGGCACAAGTCCAGCTAGCCTTGGACGAGCTCTCGTTGATAGCCACGCCAGAGACGTAGAGGCCCAATCCGCACTAGTCTTGTCAGCAGGAAATTCAGAATCACGGAGAAAGACAAAACATACAATAGCACAAGCAATTCCAAGAATGATCATGTTGATAATAGTCAGGGCGATCTTTCCAGCCGATGAGAACCAGTGTCCCCAGTTCATGTAGAGCCAGAAAATGGCAGGGAGGCCGTCTGTTCTCGGTTAGCAATCCAGTTTGTAATAATGTCTCAGTCTCAGAACTCGACTTACAGCTGAACCAGCTTCCAAATAGGGAACTCTGCACAACAAATTAGTACACGCTTAGCGATAAATAGAAAGAAACCTCGGGAACATACGATCAGACTCAACAACTCGTTGAACACAGGAATGGACTCGGCGATGATCCACGCAATGGTCCAGGTAGTCAGGCCGATAGCGACCCATGTGCCCGTGGCCAAGAAAGTCTTCTGGTGCATGTGGTGCGAACGCTCGCCGCGGAAGATTCGAACATAGATATACTTGCAAGCAACGTGGCCGAAAACAACACCGGCAACGATGACCTATCAAAGATTAGACATATTCCCGAACCAACTAAAGGAGACAAATAACATACCGTTGGGATGGCAAGACCGTAGGCAACCTTCTTCATCATAGGTCCAGCGGAAGACAGAGCCGGGGATGCGACGGTCGGGCCGGCATAGCAGTAGATGACCATAGCAGTCACGACGTACATAGTAGTATCAATAACCTGCAGCATAGCGAGGGCCTTGGGGAAATCGGCGGGATCCTGCATCTCCGACATGATACCGAAGAAAGAGACATGGGCAATGAAGGCGAAGACGATGTTGGTGACGGCCAAGAAACCTTCCTGGAAGGTCGGGGTCGTGACGATATCGTTCTGAACATTATCGGGGGCCTGGACACCGATGGCAACCATCGTGACGATGGTGGCTACCAGGATACTGAGGGCGGAGATGATGGACATCCAGTAGACCTTCTCTGCTGTACGTGGGAGGGCGGCAATACAGCTGACGACCAAACCGACAACTCCGAAGACAATGGTGCAAGTACCGTGGTTCGTGATGGTGTTGAACAACACGGAGAAGGTGAGAATGTGACTGGCCATCAAGAAGATGATGAACAGCAGCTGGCCGACGTAGAAAATCTCGCGGCCGATGGGGCCGAGAAGAAGCTCGCCGGCATCACCCATGCTGTGCACCTGCGGGAATCGCTTCTTGAACTGGCCCATGGTGTATCCAGTGTACCAGGAGATGCCGGACAAAAACATAATGATGATAAATGCCCTAAGAGATGGTCAGCCTTCTTCCTGCGTCGTCGAGGCAGATATTTTCTTACGGGACAATTCCGAGAGTTGCTACTGCAGACGGAAGAGATAGAATACCAAGCGAGATGTTTTCGGCGACCATCACTAGATGAACATTAGAAAGGGGTTCCTGTTGATTGGGGTTAATGATGGACTCTCACGGGTTCCAGCTTGCCTGTATAAAAGTCAGAACTGTGCTCCTCAACACAAGAAAAACAGCAAGCAGAGTGAGATACTTACCACCATGGCATAATGCGATACTTCACTTCCCCAGATTCTTCATTTCCAAAGGGATCATCATTGGGCTCTACCGGGTAGGCCTTCTTCTCCATGTCGGTTGAGTCATTGTATACTTGGTCCTGAACAGGATGAGGTGCTTCGGGGAGACTCATGTTGAATGGTGTATGATATGGAAAGGTGAAGAAAGGAAAGCGTCCGGGGCGAGAGAAAAGAGACAGAAAACCGTGTGTGGAGGCCCAAAAAGGAACGGTTGGCCCAGAGTTTTTGCTTGGCGGAGATAAAGGCCAAGAGAAGATTCTATTACCAGATATATGTAATGCTAGTCGAGCTGCTGACTGTGGGGAGGCCAATCGTCTAATCACGAACTCGCTTAAGCACACTCTGGGGTGTCCTCCGGGGTAGAATACCAATGAGGTTGCAACTCTGACGACGATGTTGAAAAATGCGTTCATGGGTTTGGCTACCGAGACCGGGACATGATTATCTAATCGTATCTTCACCGGTGCGCCGTCCACATTTGTGGGGTATTCGGCGTCGGGCGAGCCAACCCGTACGCGGTCTGCACCCCGATCATAGATTTTACCGGCCCGGCGTACCCGGCCCGGCGTTGAATACCCTGGAGGCAACTATCCCGGCGATAACAAGTTGAGAAAAATTTAGTCAAAGATTTATGTTACTGTCCATGGATTAGGTTTACCCCAACTTCAACCCCAGATCATACAATTTGCCTCTAAAAAGGCAGACCTCAAGGGAAGTTTTAAAGTAATTGTACATAAAGCTTGGGAAAAGGTAGAGTCCAACGGGTGGCGTTTAGCTTTGCTGCAAGATTGGCACTAGAATTTTCTCGAAGCGAGACTCGGCTACCCTATCAAGTCTCGACTTGGTCATCACATTGTTTCCCTAAACCCCGGGTCTTGGCGGGTTGGGCTCCAGTGCTGTTTCAGGGGAATTGGGGTTGATGAATCCCGCATGGATCCGATCCATTTTCTCAGTAGGGATGCGGGGGGGATGTTTAGCGTAGAACTTGCGCTCTTTTTATTGACAATGCAAATGCAAAGACTAACTAGGCAGTTAGTGCGAAGTTCTTAATATAAGTACCTTTTGTGTGGGGCAGCCATACAAAAGGTACCTAGTATCTCTAAATTTCTTAGTTCTTTGATCCTCTATATTGTGCTCCGTACTTTGATATACTATAAGAGGGATCTTCAAAGATGACGGGTTTTGGCCTACTTTGCAAATCATCTATATTTCGACTACAATATATGACATCAATTTGCCTTCCCATGATGCAAGTCTCGTTAAGAAATGCGGGTGGCAAACTTGAATACAAGTACATTTTCTACTGCGTTCACATACAAAAGGTACTTAGACCAAGCCTCGAGCCCGTGCGGCCGAACCCTGGCCTCACAAGAACTTGAATCTGTCACCTCGGGCATCCTCGGAAGACCTCATTGTTAAATGGGAATACCGTCAATTTCCCCTCCAATTGATTGTACGTTTGTCTTCCAAACTTTCCGTCCCTTCTCCAAGTGTGTCGGTTATTCAGTCTATGAATCCAGTTCAGGAACCCACCCGTTGTCCTCAAGCACAGAGCTAGGCCTTGAGGAGGTTACTATGAGATGTAACATCAGGACATCTGATGAGCGCCACCGTTTCCGCCAGGCAGAAGCCTCCGAGTATTTTCTTGGTTTGTCATCCTTCCGAATCAACCTCGGGAAGCATGAGGCGATGCAAAGTTCCGCAGTATCCGGTGGCATCTTACGACACTGATGTTGTAGAATTCACTCGCTGCGGTAATTATCTTCCAAGTCCTCAATGTCCAATAAAGAAGGGGGCGGATATGCTGAAAGGTCGGGGCGCGACAGGGGTTTCGCAGTGTGTTACTCCGTATATAACCGCTAGTTGATTTATCTTCCCCATAACTACTCCATCGTATTGCATAAACATCAAGTTTGCATTTAACCCCTTTTTGAACGAATGTCTAGTCTAGTCCTAAAGCTGTTTGTTGTGCTACTGGCAACAGTCTGATGACGCCTCGTGAATAAATATAGCGATATGGAGTACTAAACTGAAACTTACGCGTCCAATAAATAAAAGAAGCAACGTCGTGCTAGAATGATACTGTGACTTCCGGGCACTGAGGTCCCTGGGGGTTCTTGTTGTGATGAAAGAGTCTTAAAAGCCTTTCTTGACCAAGTGCAACGGACAAAAGCTCATGGTCGAGTGTACATTTCGCTAAAAATGAGGATCGCTTTGGGGTATCTTAGACGCAGCCAACCAACGTTTCCTTCGTATTTACATGCCCGTTCTTCTCCAACTCCATGTTTTCTTCTCCGGTGTCTCCCCGTGATTGGGGAAAAAGATCGGCATTAGCAAAAATAGCCGACAGGCCACGATGTCTTCCTCGTAATGCAACTGCAATTAGCAATACCTTGCTAAATGTGTGCCATGCACCACAGAACGAATAGGTCTGGCCGGGACAACCAAAACTCACACCGACGTAGCTATATGCAGACACAGCTTCAAAAATAATCCTAAAGGTAGAAAAAGCCAAGGGATCGGCTTCGAAGTGATCCGATTCGGTAATGGTTATCAGAAGAATCGCGAGGGAGAGCCACCAAACATCGTGGCTGAATTGAGAGCGAAGTTGTTGGTAAACGAAACGGGCATGAGGAAGACCAGAGAGACTCGAGCGATGGGATTCTTTCTGAGGCGGGTCTGTGAACTGTGTTTTTGCGATTTTGGTGCTGCTATATATGTCAGAATAGATTTGCAAGCAGTAAGATTGGGGGCTGCCTTACCTGATAGTGGCTGAGACAGGGAAAGCAGAAATATACTACAACCAGGCATGCATGCTTAGCTACTGATATCTTGAACAGAAGAACCAGTTCTCACCATCATGAAGACTAAAGTTCGTTTAGCAATTGCCTATTCAATGTGGGAGTTCCATTTTTGGGCTGGAAAGAAACACATACCGTATAGAATAAGCAACCCCTGTGGCAATCGATCAAATGCCACAACAGTGAATCCACCGCCACGCACGGCTTCATTCTGTGTCAGCTGTAATCCATAATGAATGGCTAGAAATAAATACCTAAAGCCTGGAAAAGCCCATCTAAGACCCGGAACTTGACTGGAAGAGAGCCAATCTCCTCGTTATTGATGGCAGAAAGCTCGAAAGCACCCCACATGATGGCATTGAGGACCACGATTGTGCCCAATAGAAACCACGTATGCCAAGCAGGGTATAAATAAGCGCAGGCCTTTTGGGATTGAGTGAGGGTAAAATCGAAAGATCGTCGCCACTCCTGCCAAGTGGGTTTATTCGGCAACATCTTTCTCAAGCTCCAGATGAGGAATCGTAATAGGCAAGGAAAAAGCGTGTTTCCAGCAAGGATAAGAATGCCGCAGGCAAGAAGCGGAAAGGGTCTGTGAGTCGTGTCAACGAAATGCCTTGACAATTAACGTTCTGCGACAAATCACCCACTCCTTTTGATAAGCGCCCATATTAGTATCAATGAGGGACATGCCGTTGTTGCAGAGCGCAGATGTAGCAAGAAAAGCTCCCGCCCAAAAAGGGGAGGCTCCATCCTGCCGTGGAATGTCTGGGCGGACGAACTTTGACCAGAGGCCGATGCTCACGATACCGAGAATGAGGAAGCCGATGAAATATAGTATGATAAGTACTGCCGTTAAAGCAAGTGCCCTATACTCTACCTCGTCTAGTTCTTTGCAGATGGTTGATTCTCTGCAGGAGAGGGGTTTGCCTGCTCGTTGCACAATGCCCTTTAGCCAGGAACTCAGGTGTGGCATATGTGCCTTGCGATTTCCGACGTCCTTCTCGTTGTCAACAAGGATGGAGGTGATTTGCTGGCTTTGCTCGGGATGTTTCAGGTCTGTGACGACGATAAAGCCATAGTCGTCGGACGATCCTTCAGGCTCACAGGGAGACGAAACACCTGGTTGAACTTCTCTCACTACAGTGGTGGCTTTTGCGTTGCCTATAGCTTTGACAGAAAGAGCACCCTCTTTGTCACAGGCCATTTGATTTTGCTTTCCCCTGTTTGAGTTATGTCGCAGAGCAGATCGGAGCTTCCAGAGACGAAATAGAGAGGTGATTGCGAAAATGGGAAAAGCATGTCCGAGAATAAGAAGACAAAACAACGTGCCCTGCTGTAAATGGTTTAGTGTAGACAGGTCCATCTTAGATAAAGTCAGCTACCATATCAGGATGCGAACTATGAGTAGTGGAGGACGTACCACGCTCAGTCCAGTCCCTGTCATAGCGCTGAAACACATGAACAAAGCATCGGAATAGTGGAGACCATGGATATGCGACGAAGCCGTGTAGAATATCACACTACCAATGGCAGATGTAAGAATAAAGTAGGCATAGTGCAGTGTGAGTGGACTGAATGCCAAAAGATCAGCCATGATCGGCATACTAATGTGGGAATCGTAAGCATTGTCTGAGTTTAGGGCTGGGATACCCCAAACCATATAAAGGATATCGGATTGTACGGCCCAGCAGCAGCCGGAAATAATTCTGCTTATTCCTTTGGTGAAGAACTTGAATTCTTTTTTCATTACAAATGTAACCGTATTATTATCTCGTCCTCGCTGGGGTCTGGGTCGTTTGCTAATTTCGTCAGGGACCATTCATCTCTACACTTCAGCCACAGGGCTCAGCGGTATCTAAGGTACGGCACGCTGCATTCTGCGGATGCAAGGATCACATTTGTGGAACTGGGCTATTTGGGACTTTTTAAGTTCTGATAAAATGAAATGGCCAGGTCGTGGCCGTCATAAGACTGGCGACAATTAAATAAACGAATGAGATAGTTGTGGCATTATAAAAGGTTATCGGGGAATGTCCAGCTATGCATTCTACATGAATGGAATCGCCAGGATATCACTTGCATGATCACGTGGCTGGTAAAGTTGAATCTAGGGTAAAAGTATTAATTATGTTATGAAAATATATCCTGCTGAAGCTTGGAAGCTTGCATTGACATTTGAATGACTCGGCGGTCCGTGGTCCATTTCCACCCCTACCCCCGTCATGGCCCCCATTGGGACATTTCCCTTGTCCCAATACCTCCGGGGCCATTGTTAAGACCAGTGTATTGTTGCACTAGGGATAGCCAGCGAGGCCGGTTATACTGGGACTGCGGATGGACCTGGATCCAGGCATAAAGCTCCGAATAATGACGATGCCTGTTCATGCCAGGGTGCCGAGGTGCCGGCCAAAGATCCACGGGGCCAAAGGACTGGCCAAGTCGCTGAAGCTTTTCCAGTAGAGTCACAGACTAGCATTCTTCAATTTAGGAACTTTGCACATATCCTGGAAGATTGGGGGAAAATTACCGAATACTAGGGTGTTATTTCAGCATAGCCGCTTCGCACATTCCATAAATATAAGATGGCAAATATGAAGCCCACGATAATTGTGTTATAGAAGATCGAGGAAATGCACCCACATCGGTATAGGTATAGGGCTGTTGGGCGCACCGCCCACACAAGATGCCCAGGGGTTAGCACTACCAAGACGGGGTATCCGTTTCCAAGGAGACGGGTTCAGCTGTGGCCGCCAATCAAACTTCATACCTGCAGTGCTCCTTTCCCTCATGACTTGCTCTGGTGCCCTTCCCTAGATCCGAACTAGTGCATAGCGTATTAGTCAATATATATCTAGGCGTGTAGACCGAACTCACTTGGAGATGGGACCATGCCTATTCTATGGTCTCATACACCCAGATGCAGAAGATCTCAATATGTACCAATTCTGATTGAAGATACCAACATTCATGCCATCATGTGTCTTCCCATCATCTCCAATCATAACTCCATTACGGGAGACCCGTCCTTCCAACATTCTTCGTGATATACAGGAGCCATCAAGCCTATATTATCTTATAATGCTGCAGGGATCGTATAATCCTTAATTAGCACTAGTAATCCCTAATACTATTGACTATACTAATCTACTAGGGATCCATAATAGCTACTAGCAAACAAGCTCACCTGGTAACATGACGACCTAAGGACCATTTCGCCGGTGCTACATTACGAGTGACGGAACACAACAACTAAAGGAATGCCAACGGGGCCCCAGGGTGTAGACATATAGCTTCAGCCCAAAAACACAGCATCAGCTTAAATAGATTCAGCTCGCATCTGTCCAAATACAAAGTGCAACAAGTGATATTGTTCCTCAAACCTGGCTGCTCTTTCAGCCCTCTCACCAAGCAACGCTGTCAACTGCACCGTTTTGAGTGCAGTAATAGCTTAGCTCGTCTCCTCCGATGTGGGATCCCTTGGACTCGCAATAATATAGCAGGTCCTTCTCGTTCAGAAGCGTGCAATCCGGGCATGTATCCCATTGGTTGCTACCAGTGTTTCGGTTCTTATAGGCAGTGCATGCCTTTTCAGTGGCAGCTCTGTTGTAAACCTCCTAGAAGGTATTAGAAATGCTTTCGCCCGGTGGTACAAGTTTCCAAGTTTTACTTACCACTCCGTCGCCAGGGGTATCAATGCAAACACCTTGAGTGTGGATGTCCGCAAAAGCACTACAAAGTATCAGTGCCTGTTATCAAAGCTGTTAGGTTGGATGAGGTCTTACCCAACAGCAAGAGCTGCGACAATAAGTGAAATAGACTTCATGTTGATGATGATATTATCAGAGGTGATTATCAAACTGACTTTCGAAGATTGGGTGGCAGGCGTAAATTTAAATGATGCTTGAAAAGCCCAGAGGAGTACACTAAAAGGACCTAGATAGTACTTCTGAATTGAGTTTGCCTGTCGGAACGTCAGGTTATCCAGGTCTCCTTTCTTGAAGTGAGACAACTAAGACCAAATCCCCGAACAATCTCCATTGGAATGATGATCTCTGTTGTTCATTTCCCGAATTGCATATATGGCGTTTCATTGTCACTCCTGTCAGCCTGCAAGGTCATTAGATGTGGGCTATGTCTCAGGATGTCGATTTTCGAGCTGATCTGCAAGATTTTAGAGTTTAGGGAGATAATTAGGTTCCGGGGCATAACCACGTGTAAGCTGCATATCCATGGATCGTTAGGTTACCTGCTATACCGATGATCGATCATCTCAATCTTTGTTTCAAGGGACTGTATATGCGCAAGATAGATTTTAATTCTCATAATCATATTGGCTTCATAAAGGTTGTCAAAAATGGTCAGTTTCAAACAGCGTTGCTACTATTCCGTATGGAGCACGGAGTGCAGTTCGAAGGATGAACTGGGTTTGGCCCAAGGCGTTTGTCTCACAGCTACACGTTTATCAGAGGATCAACAGGATCAGCAATGCGCCCCATAGCCGTTACACTCCCCAGGTCTCAGATTCCCTAATTTTGTTCAGGGTCAATGGCTTTGACCAGTAGATTCACGCGTAGAGGCCTATGATCTACATAATCCTTCGGATCCCTCGGGCGAAGTTAAATTGATTAAGACGTCACAGTGTCTCTCCATCATGGTTTGATATCCTCACCGGTAGATCTCCGGCTATTTTTCGGAAGTATACGAGTGAAACAAGGCGGGTTATTGCGTGAGTATCCTGAGCATCTGTGTTGTACGTAGTATGGTGATCGCAGATCTATTGCGGGAATATGGCTCCGGATGATGGATTCGTCTAGTCCGACAAAGTACACGATTTTTGGTGGCAGTCGGGAAACCCGTTGCCTTCTCTGAGCGACTCTAAATAGGATCTCCTTTCCGTCGCCGATTTTGCGATATCACTTTTCTCAAGCTCCATTCTTTTACCAACCCTCTTCTTGTTGGACATCATGAAGTTCAACCTTGTCTTCCTTGCTTCTCTCTGTGCCAACAGCGCACTCGTGTCTGCCTTGCCAACCGATACGACCGACGCGGCTATTCTTCTTCTAGACGATGGCACCACACAGACTATCAACAAGAGAGACCTAGCTACCCATCTGCCTGGAGTCTCTCTGACCCCGCCTACCGAGACTCTCCCGAAGTTCATTGAGACCGGATCCGATGATTCCACCCTCTCAAAACGTCTGAGCAAGCGCGCCGGCGCCCAGTTCATCATCCCTCTTCCTGACCAGAAGTTCCTCAACTGGGATATCCCAATGTCCACCATCGTGCATGCCAACGAAGCCGATGCCACTGCTGCTATGGCATCAGGCCAGATGGTCGCCAACAGCATCTCGGTTGCCGAGTCGTTTAGCGCCACCGTGGAAGAGTTCCTGACCATCGGCACCACCGTCACCTACCAGTACACCGAAACGGCTACTCTCACCGGCACGGTTACCATGACAATCCCGAAGAACAGATGGGGTGCGATTGTTAGCAACCCCCTGGTCGAACGCAAGAGGGGTTACGTATTCAGTGGACAGCCCGGAAGTGGACAGTACGAGTACTACCAGGCGGATTCTTACACCCATGATACTTACAAATATGGAGCGAACTCCTTGTCCTGGGTTAAGGGTGTTGTTACTACTTGTTTGGGAGACGCTTACCCTCTGAAGCGCTGCCTCGGAGAGGGTGTTTTGGAGTAAATCTTCAACTTTCGTGACTTCCTTCGCGTTTCCAGGTTGCGAATTGTGGATACCGGCCACAATTTCACTTCACAATATGTCTATGGGCGCAGTAAGATGCTCTCAGGGCAGAGGTATTGATTTCTGTTACTTTACGTTGTATATATCAACCGTCGATTCTCAACTGAAGTGCGAGTTCCAATAAATGTCCAGTTACTGGTAGAAATATAAAATCGAGACTAAAACGGGCTTTCTCTCGCATTTTGAAAAGCTAAAGGTTGGATTGTGTGACTAAAGGGCGCAGCAAAAACCTCACCATTTCCTTTCCCCCTCTTTGCATTTAATACTCCTTAAATTGCTCCGTCATACCCCAATGGCGGGGTGTCTGAAGTAAGACCAGCCATCACCCGTGGACAGGTCCACGGTGAACTGCACACGATAAGTCAGCGGCTTCACAGAGGGTCCACCTGGAATTCCTTCAAGGCTCCAGGGCTTTAATATAGGAAGGATCATTACTTGTATTCTAGGGCCGACCTCGGAAGTATCTTCCAAGGTGCATATGTAAACTCCACTTTCTCCACTAGACTCCCGAATCCCTGCAGTTGGTCTCACAACTGCAGTGCAGATCCCACTCCCGTCCATTCCGACAGTCCACTGCCTGGAATAGGGATGATCTGCGATACTTACACCGACAGACTATCCAGCAGTGCTTCCATGAGCTCTGCCTACATGCGATTTCTGCAACATTTCCAAAATCTGCCGGAAGCGCTTTTCCACGTGCTTGGGGTACCTGCAGTGCAAGTCAGGCTCGGGGAGATCTGCGGGAGATTGGAAGTGGCCTTATCTATCTGAAACATCGTCAAGTGGTGGCGTAACTTGAGTGTTGGGGACTGACTAACCTTGCGAGCAGACTCACCCCGGGGTCTGTTTTATCATGCCTTAGTCTCTTCAAAGAGTTCTAGTTATCTTCAGCGGATAGGCCAAAGTGACAGTGGTATATATGCGTGCCATTGAACGCGAAGCCCTCTTTTGTTACACGCAGTGGTGACCAGCGACGCAGTCTCATAGGTAACGGGGTCTCCCTTCGATAGTTTGGCGCAGGTGTATGGAGAGAACCAGAGCATAGACGGGGATCGAGTTGTCAAAGGCCGTGTTATTCGTAGCAGACACCAAATAGTTCAAATGCTATTGAGGGAGCTACACTACACACAACCAAGTCAGTAAAAATATGAGTATGATCAGCGAAAGAATGTGTGCAAGACATTGCTTATAGGCAGTAAGTCGGTAGGGGATCATGATGGTCAACAGCACTATGACAAGTGTTTTTTTTTCTTTTTTTTCCGAAAAAGCAAACTAAAGAATTAGACCGAAATTCTTGGGATCGAGAGGCAGCTCAGGGTCATTTCTTAGTGTCCTTAAGGATGAGGGGTAAATATCGTCTTCACCTGTCTTGCAATCCAACCTGCCTTTCGCACAACCCTCCAACCAAACCAACCCAATTTGATGAGCATCGCGAGTACATCCTCTTTGATCTGATATACCTAGATAATCACATATCCTCTGATTAAGTCCGATTGTTCAACTACGGTATCCATCAATGGCAACTTCACCTACCACCAGGCAATACACCTCAGAACAATTCGTCGAAAGCTGCGGAGCTATCCTATTCAACCTATCCACCCAAAACAAGAGCGTGTGCCTTATCCATTACCACGCGAAAAACGAATGGCTTCTCGCCAAGGGACGTCGCAACTGCGGTGAATCCCGACACGAGGCCGCACTACGCGAAGTCCGCGAAGAAACCGGCTACCAAGCCCACCTCCATCCCGTCACGATGTATACTCGTGCGCCTCCGATAGATGAGCAGGGACACGTGCTAGACGAACCTCGCTCTTACCCGGATCTCACCGAGCCCTTCATGGTAACAATGCGGCACTTGGGTGATAGTGTTAATGATGTTAAGATTATTTGGTGGTATATTGCTGCATTGGATGAAGGGGCTGGTGCTGGATCTGCTGGGGCGGAGGAGGATTTCACTGCGGAATTCTTTCCCTTGGAGGACGCGGTAGAGAAACTCAGCTTCCAGAATGATCGGACTGTCCTTCTGAAGGCGATTTCATTAGTGGAAGATTGTTAAATCAGGTAATGGGAAGCACGCATTTATATGGCCAAAATTTCGAAGTCGATCACCTCACAAACTAGGTAAGGTAAGCGCTCATCTGGGATATTCCTGAGAACTTTGGGGTCGGGCTTCCCACGAGAAGTTCTCGGCAATCTGTATCTACGGCGAAGTCCAATAATCGAGGAATCATTAAGTAGCGATAATAATGGTTTATTTAAGTCTGTGAGCATTTTGTCACGTCTCGTCCTTGGGGTATATGTAGGTATATTTATATCGGTAATGCTTTAGCCGACTGACATTTCTCAATCCTCAGACCTCTCTGGAGAGTCTTTCTTTTGACGCCACATCCCACAGAGCAACAACAAGAATGGGATCGTCGCTAGCAAGATGAATGCCACCAGCGTGAATGTCCATCCCCGACCCATGGCAGTCAGCATAGGATCGATGGCAGCTGAGGCCCCAGCCGAGAAGAAAGACCGCACCAAGTTGTTGGCAGCGGTAGCAGCAGCCGGGTTAGCGGTGTGTAAATCGACCAGCAGGGTAGACGTGGAGATAAAACCGCCCGTCTGCCCAACGCCAACGAAGAACAGAAGCACCTCTGGAGCCGCAAGAGGCGCACCGTACTTTAAAACCCAGCCAAACGCCAGCACTGTGACACTGCCGAGAACAACGAGGGGTATGGTAATCATACTACGGGCCTTCTCGACAGGGATCGAATCCTGGGTTGTGTCTTGTTCGGGAGTTGTATAATTGGCGGCTTTGTTGGCAGCCATGCGTCGGTAGTTCCAGTCCAGGAGACGTCCTGTCACAACGGAGGCCACGATGGACCCTGTGCCCAGCGAGATATAGCATAGACCAATCTCAAGCTCGTCCAGGCCGTACTGTGCTGTGTAGATCTCCGTGATAGACGAGAGAACCGTCATGTTTCCACCCATGATGATTCCCGTTACCAAAAGAATGATGATCGAGTTTGGATGGAACACAAGTTTCAGGGGCTTAAGGGGGTTGGGGAACTTGAGTTTGTGTTCAATGGTTTTCTTTGGCGAGTCGCTGCTGTCAGGTCGATCAAAGCTATCCTTGTCAGAAGGATCCTGCTTGTCCCCATTATGGCGAGAGAAAAGGTGAATCAAGGGCCGATTCCATGGCTGGGCAGGCGATGACCCGTCACCAACGACATTTCGGGCTGTCTCGGGGAGGAAGAGAAGGAGAGGCAATAGGAATACGCCAGAGGCGATGGTGAGGAACCAGAAGATCGATCGCCAACCCAGATATTGGGCTAAAAGGCCTCCGATAATCGGACCAATGGCGGGACCCATGAAATTCCCAGCCATCACAAAGCCCATCATTGATCCTCGTTCCTGTTTCGTGCCGATATCCGCCACCGTAGCGGCGGAGAGCGCCACGCTACTGCTGATCCCGGAACTCTGCAGACATCTCAATACAATCAGAGCGGCGTAGCTATCCTGCAAAGCCAGTCCAATGTTTGACGCGATGTAAATAATAAAACAAATGATATAGGCTGGTCGGCGACCTGTTCTGTCTGCAAAGTCACCGATGAACATGGGCGCAATTCCTTGGAAGATCTGTTATAGTTATCCCTATCCGTTAACATATCGGTTATGTTAATTGCGTGTAATGGGGGCATCCTTACCATGTAACTTGTTACTGTCAGGTTGATCATGGATGCTGATACATTGAGGTCGTTGGCCAGTGTGTTCAGAGCTGGGAAATAGATCTGGGCCGACAAGGAGGAAAACAGACCAGCCCCAGCGGCTGTAGCAACGATGTATCTTTTTTTGGCAGTGCTAAAGGAGCTGTACGGTGGAGGCAGAGCCTCTGCAAGCGTGGTTTCCGAATTCATTACTGTCCGAGTCGTTGGAACATGTGTAGAAAAGTCGAAACAGACTGAAATGGTTGCAACATTTGACAATTATGGGATTTTTCTCGTCCCCTTTTCCACCTGAATCGCAGTGAACAAGTCATCGTCGATCCAGGCAACACGAAAAAGGCCACAACGCACCGTGACGTAAATTAGGAGAAGGGTTCCACTGCGACAATCGGAGGAATTTGGATGATGTGATAGAAAGTCTCGAACACAATGATCGACTGCTCAAAATTGATCCATCGAAGCGCTAGTCGCTACTTAGTGGTGGTATTTGCGGCGACGCGTCACATTCGGCAACAGTGAAGCGTGGCTTTCGGCTCGGGAGACATCGGATTCATCGGGATCCCCCTACTTGGTGGATTGATATTCGGGAAACCCCTGGGCTGAAGATCTGCAGGGTTGAGACAAAGCCCACATGCCGCAGATTGGCTCTTCCTGATTGGTCAGATTGTCTCCACAAGGCCACCTGGGTCCCCTTGAGCCCCACGTGCTCGGAAGCTTGTTGGCCCGTTAAAATTGGCCTTGATTTCCTAAGATTATCTTTATCAGATCGTTCGAGAACTTCCTTTCGGCCATTTTTATGCAATGAAATCAATTGTCCGCCCTGATGTGCGTTTTTAACGTTAAGCTCAACAAGTCTGAAAGATGGAGTATTAGACTATGAAGGACAAGATCCTGCAGTTAATGAAACCCAGAAAGCGCATCCCTGATCTTCAATCGTGATATGCTCGCTTAGATTTCTAGACTCGAATTATGTGATGATCTGCAAATCTCATTGTGTAATGAATTCACCTTTGTGGCCAATTAACCCGCTGCCCTGAAGGCTTGTGTTGACTCGAATTAGACAAGATGCTCATGAAGGTCCACAATTGTCGATTCTATCAAGTTATATTGTATTTTTGCAGCGCGTGCAGCGGATGATATGATCACACCATCGTATATCGTACTCCGTACAGTGTACTTTGTACACATGGTCCTCGTTAAGCGCATAGGCCAGAACATTCACATGACGCAAGATGAGTGTCCCCTTGGGTGGCATGTAACGGATAGGGCAGGAGCCGGGATGCAATTACATCCGATATAGGCCAATCCTGCCTCCTTGGGCGAGCCAGTACGTGCAGCACGAACGTGTACTTTGTGCAGATCCATTGATCACTTGCGCCGGCAATATTTAAAGGAACAAGTTTCCTCGAATCGACAAGACAATCAAACAATCAAACCAATTGAAAATTCCCAGATATATTCTTTAAAAGCCTTTCTTTCCTCCAAGCTCAGCACCAACAATACCCTCAGCACAAAAGTCAGACCAACATCATGGCTGAAAACTTCGACTCCGTGCCAACAGTCACTATCATCGGTGCAGGGCCCTGCGGCTGTGCCTTTGCGGCTGACCTGGCCAGCCGCGGAAAGTCAGTCATGCTATATGCCCATCCCGATCATCGCGGTGGGACGGATATGATTGAGAAGAACGATGGCTGGTTGAATGCAGCTGGGGAGATCAGTGGAAAATTCCAGATCAAGACCACCAGCGACCTCTACATTGCCATTCGACATTCCCCTTTTATCGTGACCACCGTACCCTCATATGGCCAAGACACCATCTTGACGCTGCTAAGTCAATTTGACCTACGAAACCATACCCTCATCATCAACGTGGGCAATTTCTTCTACCTCTCTGCCCGTTCGAAGATCAACGCCCATGCAATCCTCGAGACTGACATCTCCCCTTACGCCACCCGCATCCAGGGTAACACGGTGTTTGTCAAGGGTTGCAAGAAGACTCTATCAATCTGGGCCGAGCCACCAAATACCACACAAGTGGAGCGACTTGACCCCCAGGCCGAGCTTGGCCTCCGACACAAGGTGGAGATGATCTTCTCTCAGAAGCTAGTGTGGTGCCAGAACTTGCTCGAGGTTGGGTTGAACAACGTCAACCCAGTCGTGCATTGCCCCGCGGCACTCATGAACGCGGGCTGGATCGAGGCAACCAAGGGCGATTTCTACTTCTACGCCCAGGGAATGTCGCCCGCTGTCTCCCGTGTGACGGAAAAGCTGGACAAGGAGCGTCTGGCAATTTCCCACGCTTATGGGCTCGAGATCACACCCATCACGACGTACATGAACCAGAACTATAACAATGATCGGGAATATACCGACTACCACGACTTTGCCTCAGGCTCCGTGGTCCACAACAAGACCAAGAGCTCCCCGACCTCCCTGAATCATCGATACTTGTTGGAGGATGTTCTCTATGGCCTGGTCCCCTGGTATGAGCTCGGTGTGAAGTGTGGCTTGGCTTCGCCAACTATCAGAGCACTTATCGAGATGGCGGCGGTTGTTAGCGGCTTTGACTACTTTGAGCACGGAAGGACGTTGAAGTCTGCTGGACTTGGTGATGCCACTAAAGAGCAGGTGCTTCATGCCTTGGGTGGACCAGTGGACAAGACTCCTAGTTCCCATGCACCCTTGCCAGAATCCCCTATTGGCAACAAGATGGAGCTGCATGCTCCACTTCAGACGGCTCGAGTCGGGGCGTGATAGCCCAACGTTGTTAGGAAATAATCTCTCCGCGTTGCAAGTTATGTACTTATTGGTTTTCCTTTCTTCCTGTCTGCCTGGGTTGATTTTTCAATGACGCTGTGGCCAAAATGTTGGAGTACATCTGGACAAATTGGTCAAGCCAGATCTCCATTTTTGAAAATCCGCCAGCTTATTACAATATTGTTGTTATGTGTTAGATATCCCATCCCCCATGGATGCCTGATTTTACGGGCTTTGTTTGCTGGCAGACTGAGCGGTTGTTGTTCCAAGCCCTGGAGGTTAACCTATAAAAGGCTTGCTTTTGCTAGTTTGAATCAAGATTCCTTCCTTTCTCTCCCTTGGTATCAGCCTCCATTGCCATGTTATATCTAATGACCTCTCTTATATCTATTTGATGAGGTATTTACCTAGGAAAGTAGAGGCCTCCTCAAACGACAGGAGACGAGCTGCTGGTTCTGCCACCAAATTGGCCACATGCAGGCCAACTGCCACGTTTGGCAGCTGGTCCAATGCTGCCGTGCTGTAAGTACAAATCAGAAATCGTTTGGAATCATGCTAATGCGATATAGAATATGAGCGTATGTACAGCATCGCCTTGATAAATGGACTGCTAATAAATAACTATAGCGCTCCCCCATCCCGCCGCTACCCTGTCACCCCAACCTGACACTGCTGCCCCCTGTATTGATGGCACAACTTTGTCATCAATGTCCGATCCAGCTTTGAGATAATTTCCCCGCCGGGTTGCTTTGTCAAAATGGACTTTCCGACCGACGTGGCGGAGTTTGATAACGACCCGCGTATCTCGTTCACCAGACTGGACAACAGCTTCCTGCTTGAGACTAGTGGCGGTCGCGAGTCCCTGTTCAACAGTATTGCGACAACATGTCTGAGATTACATTCAAGACCGTTGAATGCACCACCCAGGAAGCTACGTCCTCTCTCTCTCTGAGATGCACGCTGTTCATGTCGGAATCAGATCTTTTCCTATGCCCTCGCCAGAGCCACCCTGGTCAAATCCACATATAACAGACCCTTGTTCTGATCTTTGGATGTAGATGGGATTTGGGCAAATTCAGACAAAGTTACCCTCCTAAAAGCCTCGAAAAAGGAGTAATTGTTGAGGCAATGAAACAACAGCTGCCTAGCAACTTCTAAAGGATTATTAAATCAAGATTTTCGAAGAGTTCGAAACTTGTTCCGAGTACATACCTGTTAAAATATGAAGCGCAAACTTTGCTGACCATCTAATTCTTTCTGCTTGCTCGATAACACTGGCTCTGCCTCTACTTCTCACCCTTCGCGAGAAACGCCTTCAATAATGCATTCGGATTGAGAGCGGGCCTTCCGTATTTATCCAGTGAATTTATCTGAATATACGCTTAGGCTGGCTGGGGGTGCTATAATATAATCGAAAAGGGGTAGCCTCCCGAGATCTGCTCGTACTAGTTCTAAGCAATTGGCGAGAATCAACTACAACTTTCACATATAACATATTAGTATATATCAATATATAGGTTAATTGGCTTCTGCGCTAATCGAAAGCAAGTCATTTGGTAGCATATGACTATCTTGTAGTGGGTTTCAAGGTTCTTACGTTGTTGGTAGGCGTAATTTATTTGATACTTCATCACTTCTGTCTACCCCTTCTCCTACCTACATGATGGGGATAAACTAATGCCTGCAATCTGGTTTTGAGTCCTGCGTAAGAAAATTTGAAGGCATCTTGCGTGTTTCTACTGATAATATCGACTATTCTTCTAGGTACCAGTTATACATCTTGTGATCATCCCGATGTTCCTCCTATTGCTTCATCGTCACCTCCTTGGAATTCATGCTCTCGAGATAGCCTGCACCCATGTCTCCCATTGGCGGAGAGAGTTGGGGATGCTCTCTCCAAAGAGGTTGCTGTAACCTCCACCCATACGATCATGCAGGCCAGCGGTGTGAGCACGGAGCTTCCGTTAGGCTTACATATGCATTATTCCTATTCCAGCATTGGAATAGCCCAACCCGCCCAGGATTCTGTTAGTGATACCACTTTCCTGAGTCTATGATGCGATTCCCATCGTAAGAGGCTGCTGAAGTGGCAGCTACGGCCGGGAAAGCCGCAGAAACACCGGATCATGGAATACTCCGTCACCATAATCAGCTGGTCGTTATCTTTGATCTTGGAATAGACGAATTGTAGCAGCTCGAGCCCGCGGAATATCGGTGTCGCGAGTAACCTATCACTGCTGTCTGTGGATTCAAAGCTAAAATTAGTATTTTCAGCCCGCAATATCTCCAATTTTAGAATCGAAGGATTGCTACTCACTGTGGGCATTACGATGAAATCTCCCATGGCGTCGATCAAATCTGGCGCTCCTTTTGCGCAAATTCTGGGTGATTTTGTGGTCAATCTGTCGTAAGCTCTTTCCAGTGAAGTAACTGAGACAAGACATCTCGATGGGTATACACAAGAGAACTAAGAAGTACTTGAGAATGCGGCGTGGGGTGACGATCCTGCTATTAAGAGAGGCAGAATCGAGATATTCGAGGCCGTAGACATTGCAACAGGATTGGAATCGATAAAAAGCCCTCATCAGTGCTGTATCATTGGTTCTGCTCAAAGTCTCTTCAATTTCGCGCATCGATGGCATCTCTTCTGGCAAAGTCTCTTCATCTTCTGCCCTGCTCGAAGTCTCTTCAATCTGGAGTCCTTTTGTCTCAGTGAGTCTACTCGATGTTCTTGTCACATAGCATCGCATCGAGGGTTGAACAATCGAGCAGTGAAATTTGACCATAGACGTGACATCTTCCATGCTGAGCAATTTGTAGAGAGGGCTAAGTAAAAGTTGACCCAATATTGTGTGGTAGGAATGGAGGAAATCTGCAGCTGCTTCTGGATTATGTGGCGGAGCCAATTTTGAAGAGCTGAACATCTGAACTACATAGACATCAGCAAGTGCATTACCCAATGTTGCCTCCAGGCTTTGGCAGAGTATGCGCTTTCGATCTAGTCGGTATTGATGGAAGTAAACAGGAGAGGCTTGCACCAGGGCCTTGAGACTGTCGATTTTCACCATCAAAAGAATATGACGTCGGAGCTCAGCCGGTAGGATTTCCAACGAAGGGACCTGAGAGGCTTTCGAAGCCCGCTCGGTTTCAGCCACTTGAGGCAGGTTATCGTTTCCATTTGGAGGGTTGACACGTCTCACTTTGAGAGAAAACAGTCTCTTCAAGTTCTTCTTGAGTTTTCTGAAAGGCATGGTTGCGGACTTGAAGTGGATGTGTGAGAGAGGCAGTGGGTATCGTAGGCGCAAACAATAGAAAGAGTCACGTTGGCGTAGAAGAGCTCTACTCCATCTCAAGTTCTAGTCACTTTCAAGGTCAACTTCGAAGGTCGTTGGAGGCACAAGCTTCCCACGCACCGGAGTGAGAAATAAGGAAGAAAGTTACTTCATTCAATTCAGCAAATGTAGGCCTTCTATAGGCCGCATGTAGCAAACAAGCGCTCGGTCTGCCAGCAAAAACAGGCGTCTACGGGAGATGGGACCATGTTAACAAAGCGCCCAGAAGTGACACATAGGTCTCGCTCTAAGTCCCTGGCCACCTCAGCTATATCGAATGAGTATTTGGGCTGGAATGTGCCCGATGCACCGTAGATACGAGGTGTATACGTATATACGGACTTTTTCAATAGCAAGATATACCTTTCTTGGTCTTAAGAGGTATAATCTAGGTACAATTAGGACAGGCGAGTATGTTCAGGATAATCTATTTATTATTTATATTCTAGAGCCAGCCAGTGCGCTCTTGGCATAGTCTATATGCAGTATATATACAGTGTGCGTGACGTCAATAAGATGAAGCAGTATAAAGCAGTATAAAGCGCGATGAAGCAAGATGGAGTCGTCTAAGTATCGGTGTTGGCGCAGGTGAAGCTGTTGCTGTTGGCGTTCTTGCTGATAGACGTGCCAGAAGCATACAAGCCAAGAACGCACAGCGCCAAACCGAAGCAGGCAATGCCGATGTTGAGAATGGTGAGGAGAATCTTGCGGGGAGAGGCGAACCACTCGCCGCGGTTGAGGTGGAGCCAGTAGATACCGGAGAGACCGTAGCTGAACCAGGAAGCGAAAAGAGCACTGATCAAACTGTTCAGGTCGCTGAAGACAGGAATAGCTTCGGAGATGATCCACGCAACAACCCAGCAAGCCACACCAAGACCAATCCAGAGACCGACGGAACGCTTGTTGCGCTGGTGCATCAGATCGGATTTGGCACAGAGGCGGAAGTAGATGTACTTCAAGCCGATATGGCCGTTGACGACACCGGCACCGACAATCGTGGGGATAGCAACACCGTAGGCGATCTTGCTCATCAGGGGTCCCGCAGAGGTGAGGGCAGGGGAATGCACGTCCGTGCCAATGTAGAAGTAAATCACAACGGCGGCGGACAGGTAGAGGGCGATCTCAAAGCCCTGGAGCATGAACAAGGACTTCTTGAAATCCTGGGGTGTCTCCATCTCGGCAATCAAACCGAAGAAAGCGACGTGGGCGCAGTAAGCGAAAACGATGTTTGAAACAGACTGGAATGCGGTGTACAGGTTGGTCTCAACTGTGGCTTGGATGACACGTTCGGGGGCACTTTGGACTCCCACCGAGACCATAGTGATGACAACAGCGCTTAAAATGCTGAGGAACGATGCAAATGAGATCCAAGTCATTCCCTTCATTGTACGGGGGATGGACAGGAGGAGCGAGATAATCATACCGACGACACTGAACACAATGGAGCAGGTGCCGTGGTTGGTGAGGGTGTTCATCATGACGCGGAAGGTCAGGATGTGGCTGCCCATGACGAAAATACAGAAGAGGAACTGGCCAGTACCGAAGAGCTCACGGCCGAACTTGCCTAGCAAGATTTCGCCGGCATCACCCAGGTTTTGAATATGAGGGTACCGTTCGCGGAAGAGGCCAATATTGTAACCAGTGTATGTTGCGAGAATTCCGAGGCCAACAATCAGGATAACACCAGGGACAAGGCCCAGGGTAGCGACGGCTGCGGGCAGCGACAACACACCCAGTGAAACTGACTCACAGATCATGAGCAAGCCACATTGCCTGAAGACACCACTCGTTAGCACGGTTGATGAGAGACTCCGTTCCCGATGATAGATGATACATACCACCACTTCAAGGTCTTGTACTTGATCTCAGCGTACTCCTCGTTGCCAAAAGCATCGTGGACCTCACCAGACTTGAGCTGGCCCTCCTCGTCCAATGGCAGATCCTTCCGCTCAGCGATCTTATCCTGCTCATAAGCAGGTGGTGCTGTATTGACCTCCATGAATCCTTATTGAAGATGAAAAAAATGAGTACGAGGAAGGAATAAAAACCTGGGAGATCAGGAGATCTTATCCCAGGCAGTTCCCAGGTTTTCCCCGTTTCTCGCGTGCAAGTGGAATTTTAGAAATTGCCCCATGGGAATAAATGGAAGGTTCCACAGAAATTCGATGCAACCCCAACGAATGCACCAATGACTATCTCCGAATCCGGTGGGCTAGCCTTGCTGACTCATTCTAATTGGTGATGGAAATTGGTTGCAAAAGCTAATTCTGCTCCAGACCCCAAGTCCCACTATCTAGGTAGGTTGCCTGATTGACACTTACACTTTATTATTTGTTGGAGAACGATATATCTATTCACCCGGGGACATTAGGTATGTAGATATGTTATTGAGAGGCTGTAAGTTGTGGCTTTTATTCTTATATCGAATAGCCTTTTTTTCCCGGGCCTAGTTTCTTCACCCGCTGATTCCGATTTTTCCAAGGAATTTTGCCTTCTCACCGAGTCACCGAGTGGCGACTCAAAACGCCCCACCCGAACTCCGGAGGACAGAGCCAACTCCGGCGTTGGCCCACCTACCCCGGTCTAACATCTGATCGACTGCCGTTACTGCCATATCAACCTCTACACCTCTTCCAATTCGCTTGTTTATCCCCCGGATTATAGAATTAAATTATATAGTATCATGCCTAACATGTGGTGATTCCAATTTTACGTGGCCTGTCATATCTTCGACAATTGTTCAGTTGGGGTATCAAGTAAACACCGACAAGGATAATTTCAGCCTCGGAGCAGACCTTGGGGAACTTTGGACTACCCCAACATCATCGTGCATAGTCTGAAACGAGAATTCACGGAGAACGATACGGAGAAATCGGCAAGGAGAGTCCGGAGAAAAGTCTAGCAGGCGCAGCGAACACGAGGCCACAGCACGCTGACCTCGAGATCGGCCCACGAGGCACCGGGGGGCGGTGAAAGCTTAGTCATACTATGCACCTGCCCAGGTGCAGGTGCAGGTGTGTACCTGCCGTTTTTGGACTAGTGCGGTGAGGAACGTTCGTTGGCCCAATTTGGATTAGCGCATACTTTTGTCAGCGACCCCATCGCAACCTTAGTTAACGGACACAAGAACGCAACGGGTCTAGCCAAGCTGTTCGTGGATTTTGGACTGTAATATCCGAATTATACAAGAAAGGGCTCACTCCATACCACCCCGGCGACTCTGTGCATCGCTATATGGCATGACTCCACAGCCGCCATCCATCAACCCTTCAACATGGCAGCCGTCACCACAGCCTCTATCAGACATGGAGGGCATGCTGGATTCAAATGAGCCAACCGGGTTCATGCAGGAAGACCCTTATTTTGATACAAATACTGACTACGAATTCCAACCATTTCTCTCAGACATAGGTGATCTGGAATGGTCGCACTGGACAAACTATGAGTCACACCTCGTATCAACCGCCGGTACACAGCCCGAACATCAAGAACATGAGGGACTGAAGGCTTCAGAAATTGTACATGATTGTGCTCCAGCTTTAGCAGAAGAAAATGTTGACCCATCCTTGTCGCAACCAAACCTCACCAATGTCTCACAGTGGCTTGATGGGGCATATCGTCCCCCTGTGTCATGCGCCCATTGTCGTAGGCATCGGCTGCAATGTCTGATACTTCGCACCACGCCTGCAAATCCCAATCCCAGAAACGCCTGCTCAAGCTGCGTGGCTCTTTTCCGGGAATGCAGTTTAGCAAAGGGAGAGAAACGCCTCCCGTCGGGGTTTGAAACTTTCTCTCCGGTGTTGGGTCATCTCCACGGTGTGCCAGAAGATGGAAACTCGTTGCCCGCTACCACTGTGGAAAATGGTGATGAACGAAAAGAACCCAAGCAGTTTCTCAGAAAAGGAGCTAGAGTTCTCCGTGAGTGGTTCTATCAAAATCAAGAACATCCTTATCCAACAGATGCACAAAAGAATCAGATGGCCCACGAGACTGGCTTTTCCAAAAAGCGCATATCAACCTGGTTTGCAAATGCCCGCCGCCGCCAGAAACAAAAGATACAGTCTGCGGGACTTTCTTCGACATCCCGTACTCGCTCGGGCTCCCCCATGGTCAGCAGCACGCTGTCTTCCCTAACTCCTATGGAGCGATGGCAGGCTTCCCCGCCAGAAGATGAACCTGTTCCAGAAGCAGCAATTCAAAATGCCATTGCCTCCGGCTCGATAGAGTCGGACGACAGCATTGACCCGTTTCAGCTCGATGGGTCTGCTATGGATTTCTTCAATTTCGACGAGAGCTCATCACATTTGGCGTCCTCGGTATCGAGCATTGGGAGCAAGGCATCTGAGACATCTGATAGTGCCTCTTCAGCATGGAGCTATCATTCCTCGGCAGACGCAGGTCTGCCATTCCCACTACTCCCCAAACAAACCAAACCCAAACGCATTCGAGCACGGCAACGGGCAGCCGTAGACTATCATTACCAGTGCACATTTTGTACGCAGTCTTTCAAGAAGAAACATGACTGGGCCCGCCACGAGAAAAGTGTCCATCTCACCCTTGACTCCTGGGTCTGCACACCAAATCTTAACGACGTCCAACGAGCTTTCGAACTCCAGTTCTCTGAATGCCCCTTCTGCGACGTCCTCTTCCCAACGCCTGCCCATTGGGAAGAGCATGAATTCCAAGTTTGTGCCGATAAGCCGGTCCAGGAGCGAACATTTAGTCGAAAGGATTATCTATGGCAGCATCTGCGCAAGTTCCACAGTTGCACGAAAGTCCCCGTGTCTGACCTCGGAGCCTGGCGCGGATCGGGCGTGAACGTCGAAAGCCGATGTGGATTCTGTGGATGTTCACTGTCCACCTGGTCAGCTCGGGCAGAGCATCTGGCCGGTCATTTCAAGAAAGGGTCTCGTATGGATCAATGGGAAGGTGATTGGGGTCTGGATGCATCTGCCTTGAGTGTTCTACGCAACGCGGTCCTACCATCTCAGCGAGCTATCGCAAACATGTCTATTTAGCGTCTATCAAAAGTTGTATACGAATAATGAAATAATAATCACATAATATATGCCATTGAAATGCTCATTCCGCGCTGATCGTTAACGAAGCTACATACTCAAGCTACTCTAGTATGCCGTAGTCTGCCATTCGCGATTGTACCAAGTCCCTATGCCCAACATAAACAACAGAAGGCTACCATCCCTCACGACATCTTTGATCAGCTGCACTGCCATTCCCATACCACCAGACTGCCCACCAAGCAACACCTTACCGCCAGTCAACAGCAATTCTCCCGTCATAAAGATCGCAAAGGGATTCTGTGCCGTCGCAGGCTTGGGCGGGGGACTACCGAACAACGCAACCGAAGTCCCAATAATGAACAGCAGGTAAACAGCAACCGCCAAAGTAAAGACAGTGTGCAGCGTCTTCCAAACCCGAGCGCGCTTCTGCTCCGCCTCTGTCGGCGGCGTCGCTCCACCCAGCATATTAGCGATGAAAGGCGGCACGCCGAGCATTGATGCAATAGCAGCGGGTGAGAATCCGGGCGTGGCTTGGTTGCCAGGTGCTCCTGCCGGGGCATTGGGGTCACCGCCGGGCATAGCACCCATGAGAGAGTTCAGGAGTTTGAAAGTAGGGTCTTCGGCGTCAGCGGGCGGCTGGCCCTGTCCTGGGTCCTGTGCGGATTGTCTTAGCATTGCGCGGAATGCTTCTTGCTGTGCCTGGATGTCATTTGGCGCTTGCGGGTCGGGATGCAGGCCCTGGCCTTGTTCCGGTGCGGATTGTCGGAGCATCGAGAAGAACGCTTCCTGCTGGGCGCGGATCGCTTCTGGTGATTGCATGTCTGGTTGAGGCGAGGGTGAGGGTCGGAACTGGGGATTTTGCGGTGCCGGAGAGGGAGACGCGGACATTGCGCGCTGGGCCTGAGGGGATGGAGAAACTTCGCGGTCTGTTGTAGTTGGCTTTAGTTAGCATTGTTTGTACTGGTGTGGCTGATGAGATGGTATGTCTGCTTTGCTATCGGGAGCTCCTTGGTTAGAGCCGGGGATGCAGTTTTCGGTTCTTACCAGCTTGCGGCGTGCGTCCACTGAGACTGGTGATTTTGTCCAGGCGTGCGGAGCCTCCTTCCTTGATCTTTGCCTCGCGGCGCTCGCGGCGCAGACGGGCGGATCGCTGTGCTGGTGATTCGTCTGCCATCGTTGCGGGATCTTCAGGGAAACAGATCACAATTGCTGGAAATTGGGAAACGATGAGATGGTTGTGCTAGATATTAGCGATAATAAGTGGGATGTCGTCCGGCGAAGGTGGCCTGGATGTGGCCGATCACTGTTTAGTCCTGTGGCGATAAGAACACCAGCCACAACACTTCCTCTACAAGCTTGGAAGAATCAACAACCACACCTGGCTGATTTTAGAAATTATTCACTTATCAAATAATGCATTTTCTAAGCTGCCTTCGGCTGCATGACTTTGACAATCACTTTATCGGGGTATCAGCTTAATGACTACACAACATCAAGCATGCACAAGGAACTTTGCTCTGAGCTATACTTATTTACAGGCGTCTACGTTCAATAACAAAAGTCCTGCACAAGCCGCGTAAACACCCTCTCAAACTGTTGAAGACTCTCAACTTCAACCCATTCCTCCTTCGCATGGAGACCCTCTCCTGCCGGGCCATACACAATGGACGGGATACCAACAGCGCCGAGCAAGGCCGCATCAGTCCAGAACGGGCCAGCCTTAACAGCAGGCTTGCTCCCCAGCACAGCAGTGGTACAAGCAGTCGCCTTCTCCACGAACGGATGATCAGCAGCCACCTTCTGTGTAGGGCGCGACATAGTAATGCGCGGCTCAGAGTACTTGAACCCAGGCTTCTGATCGGCGATTTGTTTCAGCAGTGCGCTGATGTCTCCTAGGATGGACTGTTCCGTTTGGGCTGGGACAGTGCGGAATTCCACAGTGATAGTGCACTTGCCCGGATAGGATGAAGGCTCTTCACCGCCGCGAATCAAGCCACAGTGTAGCGAACCCTGACCCAAGAGGTCGTCTACGGGGAGCTGTGATTGGTACCTCTCCAAAGCCTGCAAGAAGGATCCGGCATACAGGATGGCATCTTCTCCTGATGCAGGGTCAGATCCATGCGCAGCAACTCCTAGGATATCAACTTCCACCCACACGAATCCCTTGTGGGCGGTAAGGATCGCGCCTTGGGTTGGCTCGGGAAGTACAGCGGCATCAGCACGCCAGCCAGCCTCAATGACATCCTGAGTTCCCTGTGAAGCATCCTCTTCGTCTGATACTGCAGCTACAATGACATCACCCCGAGGTACGAGACCGCTAGCTTTGGTTGCTGCAAGGGCAGCTAATCCTGCAGCCAGACCCCCCTTTCATGTCGAGGCAGCCCCGGCCAAAGACAACCTCTTTGCCATTCTTGGTACCAGTACATCCGGACAGGGGATCTGCTTCGTAGCTGGAGAGACTAACTGTGTCTGTGTGGCCGTTGAACATGAGAGACTTGCCACCTCCGCTGCCTCGCAAGACTCCCACGATGGACGGTCGTCCAGCGACCTTCTCAATCCAGTGATACTCAATGTCTCGATGGGTGAACCAGGCGGCCAGGTAATTTGCGATTTCGGTCTCACCCACGCCGTCTGTTACAGACAAGGTTGGGTTGGAAGAGTTGATTTGAGTGAGAGTTTGGGTTAAGCCCACGACATCGTCAACGGAAACGTCTTTCGGAACCGGATACTCGCGCGCCCCTTCAGTGCTTAAAAGAACTACCACAGAATCCTTGTTGAGAAGTGAGCTAGCCTCTTTCGATGTAGCCAGTCGTCGCAGCGCAGCGAACGATGCACCTCCACATGGGCCAGCAGCCACAGACTTGGAAGTCAGGTACTGCACAGCACAATGGCTCTCATAGGATGAGACGGTGACGCAGGCATCGACCAAACGCTGCAGATCGGGCCAGGCAGTAGAAGATACTGTCCCACAATCCATACCATCCATAATCGTGGAAGAAGTTCGGACAGTAACCGGCTTTCCAGCAGTCAAGCTAGAAGATAAACATGCAGCCGTGTCAGGCTCAACGGCGACCACAGACATGGGCGTGCTCTGTGACTTGCAATGCTTCGCGACCGCATGCGCTAGGCTGCCCACCCCAGCAGGGGTGATCATCATAGTACCCGACAGACCAAGACGAGAAAGTTCATTCTGGACTTCGTGCATCATAGTAGAATATCCCTCGACGATCCACGTAGGGACATCTTCATACCCCTCAAACGCCGTATCCTGAATGAGAAGAACACCCTGTTCCACACGCGTCTCATCCACAGCCATCTGCACAGCCTGATCATAGTCGCCCTGGACAACAATCAACCGAGCCCCTTCTCCAGCGATAAGATCCCGAGTCCACTGGTTCAGAGACCGGGGAACGAAGATCCGCGCCTCGATGCCGAGAAGTCGAGCCATGAACGCAACTGCCCGTCCATGGTTTCCCATCGAGGCTGTCGTCAGGACAATTGATGCCTCTTTTGCTCGGTTTGAGAGTTCATCGAGCGAGACCGTAGAGGGTAGGCCGAGTTGCGCTGTAATCGCTCGGAAACAGCCCCATGATGCGCCCAAAACTTTGAAGGATGGTAGGCCGAACCGGCTACCCTCGTCTTTCACGAGAACGGTGCCCACGCCTAGCTCGGCTGCGAGCTCTGGGAGTTGGACTAGTGGGGTTGGGGCATAGTTGGGGAAGGATTGGTGGAATGCCGTTAGGCCTTCGATTTGCGGGGAGACACTGCTCGCATTTGCGGCCGCGGGGTTGAAGTAGATTGACCGTCGTGATGACATGTTGGTATACGTTCGCATATGCTTAATTGATCTGTGCACATTGCAGATACTTTATTTATTGCCGTGTCATAGCCTGTAACGTGAGCCTTCTAAAGACATCGCGCCTTCTGACGACATGTCGGGTTGAGTGGGCACTGCGCCTTCTCACGACACCGACGCCTTCAACTTTTTTTCATAGGTTTTTTTTTGTGGGAATTTAATGGAAATTTTTAAGAAGCTACGTTCTCTTTGTCCTATTGGGCAGGATTCTCTATATCGGAATCTGCACTAGCGCTTGTACACAGTTTGGTATAAATGTACGACAGGACTATCTTGGGGTTTTCAATCTCAATATACTTGCTTCTGTCTACGTAATGATGGCAGCCTTCCCATATAACATAATTTAATTAAGTCTGTTTAACGCCAATACAACTGAAAATAATGATTACTTTTGCCCTTCAGCCTCTACCCTGAATTGATCGTAGTGAACAACAGCTTCAAGAAGAGCTTGCGTACCCATAGCACTGCGATTGTCAGATGTTGAAAAACTCCAAGGGAATGAGAGGACTTACCAATCCTGTGGACTGCAATATTCTGTCGGGTGGTGGCTCACACCATCCCGGCAAGGGACAAAAATCATCGCAGAGGGACAGTGCTTGCTAGTATAAACAGTATCGTGACCGGCGCCACTAGTCATGAGCATCGATTTCTCACGGCCAACCAGCTGATCCGCCGCAGCCTGGATCGACGCCACGCAGTTGTCGTCGAACTTGACGGCCGGCGAGTCCGTATCCAACGTCCAGTCAAAGGATACACCCTTGCCATCTTGCAGTGCAATAGCCTCAAATGCCTTGAGGCATTCGTCCTGCACGGCATGTACCACACTATCCTGCGGGTGTCGGATATCAAGAGTGAAAGTCACCTGCGATGAGACGGTGTTCGTGGACGCGTTTGATGGAACCCGGATAATACCAGTCGAGGCTAACGCATCGTGTCGCTTAGCAATATCATGCGAAGCGGCAATCATCCTAGATGATGCAAGCAATGGATCCTGGCGGGCACTGAAAGGTGTTGTTCCGGTGTGGGCATCTTTCCCGTGGACGGTCATAGTCAACCATCTATATCCCTGGGCACCCCGGACAACACCAATGGATTTGTTGTTTTCGGGGAGAATCGGGCCCTGTTCAATGTGCAGCTCGAAATGGGCTCCGAGGGGGTATCCAGTTGCCGGATCGCTGGAACAAGCAATATCGCCCAAATATCCATGTCTTTCTAGCTCGGAGCGGAGAGTCACACTGGGATCGTGAATATCACGCAGGTCCCAAGCTTGTTGGATTGGGATGGCTCCTGCCCAAACACCCGACGAGCACATGGATTTGGGAAATCGTGCACCTTCCTCGCTGTGGATTCGTTAGTAACAATCCTAAATGGCACGGTAAAACAGATTTTTATGCTTACTTGGTCCAGTTGACCACTCCGACATCATAGTTAGTCTGGAATCCACTTTCCTTCATCGTCCGAAGGACCTCAAGAGCAGCCATGACACCTAGGATTCCATCGTACCGACCACCTCGGGGCTGAGTGTCGAGGTGACTTCCCATTGCGATCATTGGAGCAGCCGAGTTCAATCGCCCTTGTTGCCGCGCAAACATGTTTCCCATTTGGTCCACAGAAAGAGAGCAGCCCAGCTTCTGGACTTCAGCGGCGAACCACCGACGAACACGGGCGTCATCATCATTGAGAGTCAGACGAGCCATCCCTGTATCAGTTGGCTTTCTGTTGTGTTGTTAGATTGTGTTCAATGGCCGGATGGGAGATTGGTACATACTCGCCATAGCGATGCTCAGCACCCCATTCACATGTCTCGTGCAGTGTGTTCCATAAGCGCTCCGAATTAATCTTGAGGCCTGATGCTTGTAGTCGGGTGGCAGTAGAGAACCGCCGAGCGTGGGAATGAAGGGCGCGGGTTACGCCCTTTGTGCCGTACATTTTGCGGACAGAGTGACACCGGTCAAACACGGGTCAAATGAAGAGGCCTGTTTAATTTGAAGCAGATGGCTGGAGCTGAAGAGTTTGGATGTAAAGGGGCTTTATTGGGTTAGAAATCATCTTCTTAAGGTCCGAGGCCACTCACCAATATATGACACTGACAGCGCCTTCTCATAACAGGTGTGGATACGGTCGCAGCATTGATCGAAGTTGCTAGGCTCGTTTTTTGGATTAGATACTCGAATGACTTCCACATGTGCAGGTAATGGCCGAAAATACCTAAGGCTATTGGCAAGTTCCAAGGTTAGCCGGTCATCGCTGGACGCCTTCCCGCAACATCTGCGAACCCAAAGTCTCTTACTAGAACTAGTCATACAGGAGATTGAAGATAAAGTGTGGCAAAACATTTGAATACATGCTTTGTCGAATATTTGTTCAAGCGCATCTTTAAAACCCATTCCAACCATACTAGTACTCCTGTTGACTCATTGCATGGCTAATCAGTGTGGTTGTGCGCAACTATAGACCCTAGAATGATACTTAAGTCAACGAGCACGAGGTTAATAAATAGCACCTGTGGGATACCCTGAATAATAAAAAGCAATGTATTCCAATTGGTGATGATCGAAAACCCCTTTATAGTCTGTTTTTTATCGAGCATCTCCCTTACTCCGGTAACAAGAGCCAGTACATATGTAACCCCCGACATGCCTCCCAGATTTCCTTGACACCGCTCCTTCCATAGTCTGAAAGAGAGATAGTCGCACCTTCTATTTATGTCTCAAAATAAGCTCTTCCCCACTATAAGATAAGTCATAGCGGGCTACAAGTTAGGACCGTCTTCATTTCCCATGTCCTCGAGTCGGAACTATGCGAACATACAGCGATCTAGCTGCGTCCTATTCTTCATGTTAGATTTGGTCGCAGCGGTCTCGGGCTTAATGATACTCCTAGTCCAAGCCCTAAAAGTCATGCGATCCACGCCTTAGCGCGCCGTTGGTCTAAGTATATGTCACGACAGACAATGGTGGCCGCATGATGAATTTAGCGCTTGTGTGATTTTAAGTGGACCGGCACTGGACGGGTTTGGCGCGAAATACAGAACTTTTCCCGACATGTTAACTCCGTGCATCTCCCAGCCCTTCCCCCGTGGAATTGGAATTCTCTTGTGCATGTAGAGCATATCCATCTTTTGTTGGGGCATGGAGCAAAGAATGGAGTTAACCCGGTCTTTTCTCGGGCCTCTTATTATGGAAAATTATGTTGTGCTCATTGGGCAGTTTGGACTCTTGCCCCGCTGAATTCCAACGATCGTACTATTGTAAATAGTACAAATACAGCTTGATACCCCGTCGGATCGCCCGGTGTAGGCGTGCAGGTCTTGAGTTCGGGCTGCATGACCTCTCCTTTTTTTTGTTGGGAATCGAGTGGGAAAGGTGGATCTTAGACAATTCTTTTTTATTTTAGTAGAGCAGCGACAGCAGTGTGTTCATTTTCGTACATATCCCACTGATCTTCATGCAGTAGCAGTTACAGAGGGGCGAAGATCCTGCCGTCAAATGTACGATGCATACTACATCGTAAAGCTAGATGCTATCTAAGCCGTGTTAAGAGATTGGGATAAACCTTCAACTTCGGTCTGTTTCAGATCAAGACTTATTTCCTTCTCAAATATTTCCACCAATGCAAGTTTGGGAACTGCCCAGGTGAAAAAAGCGAGCAGGGTATATATGTCCTAGTAAGCTGCAAGGTACCCCCCGCCTCTTAGATTAAAAGGACTAAAAGGATTAAAATTGTACAGTCTAGTAACTGAACAGTGGACCTACCCATGCGGCTTTAATATTATCCCTCGACTACTACTCCATACAACATACTACTCCCATACATATGTACTCACACAATGCCAAAATTTCAGACGATTAAGATCAACAGCGCTCCAATACACAAAAAGAAATTGGAAAAAGGTTTGGCTTACTCATCCACCCCACATCTCCAGATCCCATGAGCCTCCAAGTATGGGGGAATATTCGGTCCGAGGATACCCTGACATCATAACATATTATGATCAAACTGAAGAGAGTTCTACAATACGGATACACATATGTACATGCTATATATACGTAATGTATGGAGTTGAAGTAAGGATGTCTTCCTAAACATACTGCGGCAGAGGTCTGCATGGAGGGGCTCATACGCTTCTTGTATTGATACTGCATTCCTGTGGGCCGCTCTCCCCTGGCCCGACCCCGGACCTCCAGGGCTTGGCCCTTGGCTGAAGTACCTAGGTAGTATTGAACTCGGACAAAGGGTTCGACGAGAACAACTGGGCCGTGATCGGTTGAACTTGGCGTTTCTTCCCGACTATAAACGCCCCAATGAGGGGGCCTGATCTGAGTCGAAATCTTTGGAGGGGCAAGCTTACCCCGGAGCAACGGAAGGAACCTCCCAACCCCCGCATGGCCGAACCCAAACTCGTATGGGATAAGGCAATTTACTGAATTGGATCGTATCCGGAATGTATCTTATTCCTGATTCGGAGATGGGAGTGGATAATCCGAATGTCCAATGTACAATGTGCTTTCCTATGTAGGCCGTCTGCGGCTAGAGGAGACGTACTAGGTAGAGTGGTATTGTAATTTATCGTGAGGGGCACGGACCACCGATGAAAAGGGAAGTGGCACATCCTCCCGGGACAGCTGAACTACTAATATTGTCATGAGTCCCCCTCCTTGCGTTTCTTTTCTTTCTCTCTTCTCTAATATCTTCTCTAATTGCTATACATACCCTGTTTGATCATTACTCTTTATAACTTATAACCCCTCGACTCTCAGAGTAAGTTTCAGTACCCCACTTATCTGCATTAAGAGCTCATCCCACCTTGCTCACTTTTCCCAATTTCCTGTCATGTCCACTGACATCCCATCTCGCGCAGAGTATATTATATAGTTCATCCCACATTTATCATTCCCATTGGACTACCGCAATCATGTCGGACGGCCCGATTCAGCCTCCCAAGCCCGCAGTGGTAAGAATCACCCACCCCCAGTCTGAGATGACCAGACCCATGTCGCACCGGTGACCAAAGTATTATGGGCTAACAGTTGGTGGTATAGGTGCATGAGGCACACGAGGTCGACACTTTCCACGTCCCCAAGGCGTTCCACGATAAGCACCCCTCCGGCACTCACATCAAGGACCTTGAGGAGTACAAGAAGCTTTACGAAGAATCAATCAAGAGCCCCGACACCTTCTGGGCCCGCATGGCCCGCGAGCTCCTCACATTCGACAAGGACTTTGAGACCACACACCACGGCTCGTTCGAGAACGGCGACAATGCCTGGTTCGTCGAGGGTCGGTTGAACGCATCGTTCAACTGTGTCGATCGCCATGCCCTCAAGAACCCAGATAAGGTCGCCATTATTTATGAGGCCGACGAGCCCAATGAGGGCCGTAAGATCACCTATGGAGAGCTGATGCGCGAGGTGTCCCGGGTTGCCTGGACTCTGAAGGAGCGCGGTGTCAAGAAGGGCGACACGGTCGGTATCTACCTGCCCATGATTCCCGAGGCCGTGATCGCTTTCCTGGCTTGCTCGCGTATTGGTGCCGTGCACTCCGTTGTCTTCGCTGGTTTCTCTTCCGACTCCCTCCGGGACCGTGTCCTGGACGCCTCCTCCAAGGTCGTTATTACCTCCGACGAGGGCAAGCGCGGTGGCAAGGTCATTGGCACTAAGAAGATTGTCGACGAGGCTATGAAGCAGTGTCCCGATGTGCACACTGTGCTGGTGTACAAGCGCACCGGTGCCGAGGTACCCTGGACCGCTGGCCGTGACATTTGGTGGCACGAGGAGGTCGAGAAGTACCCCAACTACCTCGCCCCTGAGCCGGTCAGCTCCGAGGACCCTCTCTTCCTGCTGTACACTTCTGGTTCCACCGGCAAGCCCAAGGGTGTGATGCACACCACTGCCGGTTATCTGGTCGGTGCTGCCATGACCGGAAAGTACGTGTTTGATATCCATGATGATGATCGCTACTTCTGCGGTGGTGATGTCGGCTGGATTACTGGTCACACCTATGTCGTGTACGCCCCTCTGTTGCTTGGCTGTGCCACCGTCGTGTTCGAGAGTACCCCCGCCTACCCTAACTTCTCCCGCTACTGGGATGTCATTGACAAGCACGACGTCACACAATTCTACGTTGCACCCACCGCCCTGCGTCTGCTGAAGCGCGCTGGAGATGAACACATTCACCACAAGATGCGCAGTCTGCGTATTCTTGGCTCTGTCGGAGAACCCATTGCCGCGGAAGTCTGGAAGTGGTACTTCGAGTCTGTTGGCAAGGAGGAAGCCCACATCTGCGACGTTCGTTTTCCCCTTACCCTTGGACCTTTTGGAATAGCTTCTAATTTTTGGATCTGTAGACATACTGGCAAACCGAGACCGGCTCGCATGTCATCACCCCTCTCGGCGGTATCACCCCCACCAAGCCCGGCAGTGCCTCCCTGCCCTTCTTCGGTATCGAGCCTGCCATTATCGACCCCGTCTCCGGAGAGGAGATTGTTGGCAATGATGTTGAGGGTGTTTTGGCCTTCAAGCAGCCGTGGCCCAGCATGGCCCGCACCGTGTGGGGTGCCCACAAGCGTTACATGGACACTTACTTGAATGTGTACAAGGGTTACTACGTAAGACGCCTCGCAGCCTGGCTTTACAGGATTGATACTAACTCATATATAGTTCACCGGAGATGGTGCTGGCCGTGACCACGACGGCTACTACTGGATCCGCGGTCGTGTCGACGATGTCGTCAACGTTTCTGGACACCGTCTATCTACCGCTGAGATCGAGGCTGCTCTTCTCGAGCACCGTAAGTGCAACCACAGTACCTGCCAAAAATTGCAACTGGGCCCAAACTAACTATGAACAGCTTCTGTTGCCGAGGCTGCTGTCGTTGGTATTGCCGACGAGCTGACCGGACAGGCTGTCAATGCCTTTGTCTCTCTCAAGGAGGGCAACATCACAGATCAGATCAGCAAGGACCTTGCAATGCAAGTTCGCAAGTCCATCGGTCCCTTCGCCGCCCCTAAGGCCGTCTTCGTCGTGGATGACCTCCCCAAGACCCGCAGTGGCAAGATCATGCGCCGAATCCTCCGGAAGATTCTCAGTGGCGAGGAGGACAGCCTTGGTGATACATCAACGGTAAGCACTATCTCTCAGCAAGATAATACTTGCAATCGTATCCTCCGAACAATAGCTAACGAAATATTTTCTCATAGCTTTCCGACCCCAGTGTCGTGGACAAGATCATCGAAACCGTCCACACTGCCCGCCAGAAGTAAAGTGAAAGTCTATGAATATGATGATAATGACGTCGGAGAGCAAAATTTCTGGTGAATTTTTGGAAGTAGTATGATAACCTCGGTCCACTTGGTTCATGCTGGAATCGGACTTGACCATGCGGGTGGTTTTCTTTTCTTTTCTTTTTTTGGCCGGTTTCAGAATCACTGCTTGTACTTGAGATTCCCTTGGCTCGCTCAGAAGCGATGTGAATAGTATTATTTTTGGCTTCTTGTATACTTCGGGCTCTTTCCTTTTGACTCCTCAATATGAATCGTATAAGAGCATCTTCACGGGTGGGGCCATTGACGGAACTCCGATGACGCCGTTGAATGCGACTTGAGCTACTTATACATATGAACGAGTGAGCTTTTCTCTCCAACTGTTTTTCCTTTGGTACCTCTATACAGTGGAGAGGGCACTCACACAGCAATCTGATCACTCTATATACCTCCTCCTTATTATGGTGGATGAGTCCAAAAGCCCCCATTCCGTTTCAGCTCCATTACCCCAGCTCGCTCACGCCTTGAAAGTCACTTTCCCGAAAGGCCGTGATCTTGAAAGAGTCGACGAGAGGCAAGATACGCGACGCAAAGTCAGCATGAACAGGGTCCAGAGACTTGTAATACTCTTGCTGCTCGATGGAATCAAACTCAAGAATAAAGAGGTGGGTGCAGTTCTGTTCAGTAAATCTGGGTTAACCAAGATGGATGGTGGGTGGTGGGGGGGGGTGGGAGAAGGGATGGATCACGACTGGAAACCATACAGATACTGGTGCAGGGCTGCACTGGGTTCCTGCGCGTATGCTTCTAATATAAACGTTCTGCGACGCATCTTTGCATTTCTGTGGAAGGGTCAAGAATTCTTGCAGAAGCTATGGCCATAGGTAGACTCAATTAGTGGCTGTCCAACAGCAACCGGCGGCTTTGTCGCTTACCTCCTGCTGGGTGGCTGGAGCAACATCCTGCTTGAAATCAAACTGGACCACGTGCAAAATTGCCATTTGGTAAGGTATGGTACTTGACGAAAATCTTTCAACGTAATTGCTGCTAGAGTCGTCCACCAAACTGTATACCACCAACTGTATATAATGCCTATCTACCCGGCCCCGGGCATTGGGTAGGAATTTAGGTACACAGATCGGTGCGACAATGCAGCCGGCTTGGCAACATTGTCAGACTCGGCAAGATTATTATCATCAAGCTCGGCGACATTCCTAATCATCAGGCTATCATTTTTGCGTGGACTCGAACTTTCGAACAGAGTTCCCGATAGCGCTGTCTAGTAGGACATTTTGTATAAAATCGGCAACGAAGCCTGCATCTGGCATGCACCGTCAGAACCTTGATCAAGATTGTCAGAACCTCAATCAATATCATCACCATCATGAGCGTTAGCCCGAATCGCACCATCGCCATCGTCGGCGTAGGCTCGAGCATGTCTCGGTCGCTTGCCCTATGGCTCGCAAGCGTTGGCTGGAATATCGCCCTCGTGTCTCGCTCCGAGAACAGCCTATCCAAGATCTCGGACGAGGTCAAAGCCGCCCAGACAAGCGCCGACGCCAAAGTGATCTACCGGACCGCCGATGCCGGCAACCCCGACAGCCTCACAGCCGCCCTGGACTGGTGCGCCCAACAGCTCGGTGGCAAACTGGACGTCCTGAACTACAATGCCGCCCACGTCGCCGAGTCGCACATCACCGAGGTCACCCCGGAGATGCTGGAGCTCGACCTCCGAGTCTCCGCGCTCGGCACCCTCGTCGCGGGCAAGTGGTTCACCCGCAACGCCAACACAGATCACGTCCCCAAGGGCGAGTTGCCGCTCTTCCTGGTCACCGGTGGCATACTTGACAAGGAGCCGCAGGTGGCTTTCTCTTCGCTATCTGCTGCCAAGGCAGCGTCGCAAACACTCAGTCGCCTCTTTGCGCAGGCGCTCCCTCAGGCTTCCCAGATTGTGGTCGGCATGCCGCTGATTAAAGGGCGCATCGCTGACCCAGAAACTGGCGGCTTCACCGAGGGCTACCATCCCGATAGCATTATCCAGAAGGTGTTTAAGCCATTTTTTGAAGACCGCGAGAAGCTGCAGGATGGAGTTTACAACTGGACGGTGGAGCGTGTTCTTTGACAGAACTGAGATCTCTTGTAACTTGTATGGAGGTGTGTCAAAGGTTTTGGCGCGGCCCTACTAGTAACCTCCAGGGCTTGGTGACCTCGGGATGCACCTGGGCACTTACTGCAGATTACATACAAATTCCCACATGTTCACGGGTGCATACATGTACATATATAGAAACGAGGAGTGGGGCATACCGAGATAGCAAAACAGCTTGGGAAGTGCTTGGACAATGGCTATATATATGGAATTGCAATTAAGAAAAAAATGAATCTCCGAAAGACCTCAGGAACGATAGGCTATCTTGACTTGGATGGACTTAAGAGCATACTGCGCGGCTTTGAATATGAATCATATGCGCCAGAGTATACGTGCACGTAGCATCGAAAGAGTTTTCTTGACAGTCCGGAGAATTTTAACCGTGATATGAAGCCTCAGAGGTCTTAATGCCTCGGATCAAACCTGGATATACCAATGGGGAGTGAATCCTTACCTGCATTGCCCTCTCATTGGGTGCAGTCAGCATGGCTCTATGCACATATTTTTGAATACCTAGGTACATATGTAGCACATACTAGTAGTCGCTGCTGTTTGTAGTGTTACCGTACAAGTGTATCCTGCAGTCTCAACCCGCTTAATGAGTACATCAGCACTGGCTTGCGATCTCATAGGGAATACGACAATAGTTTTAGCCTTTTTGTGCAATTCTCGCAGATAATGTCTTATTTCCAGTTATTTTTTTTGGAGATTGACTAATAAATGGTAGTTGACTCTATAGTTGCCTCCGGGGCATGGATGTCCGACGGCCTACTGTGGCCCTAAAGTGCTGCACGAGACCAGCTGATATGCGCACGTGGCTGTAGCGATCACATCTAAGATTCGAGGTGATTGGATGTAAATGATACGCTACTATGATTTTACTGTCGGCTACAAGGTGCTAGGCATATCTGGGCCTATATCTTTTTTCATTTCAAACCATGGAAGGCTCTGTAATAATAGAAATCAATCATGTATACTCTTTGGAAGTAAGATTTGGGTCGAATTGTTGTAGGCAGAAATGGGTCGAAGATCATTTACAAATCACATATAATAAGACTCATAAAAAAATAATTTCTTTTAGAGAATACTGGGCTATAAAGTACTCCGTAGGCTCGAGGAAATGGTTATACATGACCTGTGCGAGTGTGTTTCACCTTCGGATCACCTGTGAATGACCTCGTTAAACAATGAAAGATTTCACCTCGAGCTGCCTTGACAATCAATGAGTCATTCGTCAATAAACAGACCGAATACAATTCTATTGTTCGCTATTATTGTCCTTGTTCTGAGCACCTCATCCGATTTAGACAGCTATCACGTGACAGAGCATTGCCCGGACCTTACCTAACACAGGTCTCCAGCAAACTTAACTCTTCTTTTCTGTCGCGTCTTCTCCCTCTCTTCTTCATCCCCGCGCAACTCCTGCTCGCAATTCTTTTTCTATTAATCTGCACTCTCTCGAAACTGCGTGCAATCAACCTATGACTTCGTGAACACCCGACAAACTCCAACCGACATCATGTCTTTCGGATTTGGAGGGTTCGGTCAGAACAACCAAAGCAGCGGCTTTGGCACTGGCACTGGCTTTGGATCTGGTACTAGCACTGGAGGTAGGTCTTCCCTGTTGCCCTTTTCAGATTCCCCTTGTGCTTCCTGCCCCTATTCCCATCTCTCTCCTACTCGTGTCCTCGGATTTTCCCTATCTCGACAACCGGTGCTCCTGATTCAGACCCGCGATGGTGCCACGCGCGAGGCGAAAAATATCAGCATAGCAACCTTCGCCGTGCGATCGAAAATCACCTGCGGACCATTTGGATGCATTAGCGACACCACGACAAGATAAGGAATGAAAGGGCTTCTTCGAATCCAAGTCTCTCTGACCGCGATCCCCTCCGTCATCTAGGCTTTGGCTCGACAGCATCCCCGTTCGGAGGTGCCACTTCTGGCACTTCAGGCGGTGGCGCCTTCGGCGGTGGCGCTTCCAACACATCTACTGGCTTCGGAACCGGTTCCGGCACTGGCGGAGGTACGTGCTCAGTCATATTGAGCTTTGCGCTGCTCTCTCGATTTTCCCTGGCGAGACTCCCCCGTCGCAGCAAATGGACTTGCGATTCAGATGCTCCCGCACTGATCGCGCACGTGGAATCCGTGAACTTGCTCTTCGGCCACCCCTGGAGTGATCGCTCGTGACCCTCTCTGGAATTGCCACTACCCTGCGACTTGCCCACATCTTGGTCGACATGCGCCCGAGGACCTCTCTTTATCAATTTGCACTTGCTTGATTGCTTCATTGAAGGATTGACCGTGTTTACTAACACTTACTTTTTATTAGGATTCGGAACCAATACTACAACCCAACCTAATGCCCTTTTCGGCGGTCAAACTCGCCCCGGTGGATTCGGCACCACCAACACTTCTAACAGCGGATCCCTCTTCGGAGGAGGCGCTCAGACTACTGGCACCACCGGCGGCTTCGGTACTGGCGGAGGATTCGGTTCTACCGGCACCACTGGCGGCTTTGGCTCAAATGCCAGCGCAGCCCCTGCGGGTGGAAGCCTTTTCGGTGGCGCCAAACCTACGGGCTTTGGCTCTTCGACTACGGGCACTGGCGGATTCGGCACCAGCGGCGGCTTCGGATCTACTGCTGCCACAACAACCCCCAGCACAGGCTTTGGTGGCTCGGGTACTGCCTTCCAGGGAGCTCTGCCTAACTGCGAAGGTACTGGCGGCACCCCGTTCAGTCCCTGGAATGAGAAAGATACCAGCTCAGCCAACACCACGAACCACTATCAAAGCATCTGTTTTATGCAACCCTACAATAAATGGTCTTTCGAGGAGCTGCGCCTAGCGGATTACCAACAAGGTCGTCGCTTCGGCAACGGCAGTGGTCAAGCCGGTGGTTTTGGCGCTCCTGCTTTCGGCAACACTGCAACTGGTGGATTCGGTCAGAATACTACAACTACTCCTGCCTTCGGCGCTAGCGCCACTCCGTTCGGAGCGGCTGCCACAAGTGCGCCAACCGGCTTCGGTTCAACCCAGACCGCAGGTGGATTCGGCTCCACTCCTGCTAACCCATTGTTCGGTGGAGCAGCCAAACCAGCAACTTCCTTATTCGGCGGTGGAACTACTCCTGCAGCTTCATCGGGATCTCTCTTTGGTGGAGGCACACAAACCGCTGGTGGCTTTGGAAGCAACACCGGTACCGGAACTGGATCAGCCTTCGGCAACACCGGCGGATCTTTGTTCGGTGGCAGCAACCAGCAACAGCAGAACAAGCCCGCATTTGGTGCCGCCGGCACAACTGGCGGTAGCGCCTTTGGTGGTTTCGGTAATACTCAAACCACTACCGCCGCGAATCCGTTCGGAGCTTCGACCGCCACAGCCTCACCCTTTGGTGGCGGTACTCAGCAGCAAACACCCAGTGCTTTCGGTGGTTTCGGTGCAAACCAACAGAACCAGGCTCAGACTCAACCCAAGTCATTGTTTGGCGGCGGTGGATTTGGTGCGGGCACCCAGCAACAGGGAACTGGCACAGGTTTGCTCGGCGGCGCCCCCAGCACTACTCCAGCTGCCGGATCTTCGCTCTTCGGTGGAGCTCAGCAGCAACCCCAGCAGCAGCAGGGTAGCTCTCTCTTCGGTGGTCAAAATCAGCAAGCTGGCACCGGCAGTTCGCTATTTGGCACTTCACAGAATCAGCAACAACAAAAGCCCGGTGGTCTCTTCGGGTCTGCTCCAGCTCCCGCCGCAGGTGGTTTCTCTGGCTTCGGTGCCTCACAGCCCCAGCCAGCCGCCGGCGGTGGTAGCTTGTTCGGCACACAGAACCAACAGCAGCAGAAGCCCGGTGGCCTCTTTGGTTCGACTACGGGAACCGGCGGTGGCGGCTTGTTAGGCGGTGGTCAAACCACCACTGGCCAAGGCGCCGGCTCTTCGCTCTTCGGTGGTCAACAGCAACAGCAGACCGGTGGCCTGGGTGCCAGTCCTTTCGGCGCCACAACTGCCGGACAACAGTCTCAGCCTGCTCCTGGTAGCTTCCAAGCGTCACTCCTTGACGGTAACCCCTATGGCAGCCAGTCTATCTTCTCTGGTCTTCCTGCCCCTGGTGCATCGGCTCCCGGTCCCCTTGCCACGCCACTCTCTTCTAGCATGAAACAAAAGCAGCGAACTCCGTTGCCCGTCTACAGAATTACCCCCAACGCTGCCAATCGCCTCATTACCCCTCCGAAGCGTGGATATGGTTTCTCCTACTCTACCTATGGCTCGCCCTCTGGCAGCACTGGTACCCCATCTGGTCTTGGTAGTAGTTTGTTGGGTGGTGCTGCTGGCAGTAACAGTCTCCGCGGCAGCGTCAATGGCAGCATTGGTCGTACCTTCAGCAAGAGTTACTCCACTAGCAACCTTCGCAAGACCTTCGATCCAGAGGCGGACAGCATCCTTTCTCCTGGGGCCCTGCAGGCCGGCAGCACACGTGGCACCAGCAACCTCAAGCGTCTCACTATCAACCGTGGTCTGAGAAATGAAATATTGTCACCCTCTACTCGCGCTTCCCCGGCCCCTCTCCTCACCAACGGAGAAGATGCTGCTCAGTCTGCCGACAAGCTGAAGAAAAAGGTCAGCTTCGACTCTAATACCTCCGGGCTCAACGGCGGAGACCTTGTTCGCGTTGAACCTAACAGTCCTGAGCCGTCTGCTGAGGAGCTTGGCTTCCTTCGCTCTGTGCGCAAGAGCGGCAGCCTCAATGGTTTCGATGCTACGGGCACTTCCGATCGTCCTGAGGCGGAGTCTACCCGTCGTGACCTTGCTGTTGTTCCCGAAAGCGCACCACCAACCACTAACGGTGCCACCGTTAAGCGCCTTACTTTCATCCCCGGCGGTGACCCGAGGCCTGGTGAGTACTGGATGCAACCTTCCCGTGCTGAGCTTAGCCGATTGAGCCGCGACCAGCTCAAGCAAGTCGTCGACTTCACTGTTGGACGTCAGAACTGTGGATCTGTCACTTTCAACGGCCCCGTTGATCTGACTACCGTTGATCTGGACAACCTCTTCACCAATATTGTGGATATCGGTCTTCGCAAGATTACTGTCTACCCCGAAGAATCGGTCAAGCCTGCCAGGGGCAAAGGACTGAACGTGCCGTCTACCCTGCGGATTGAGAATTCCTGGCCCCGTGGTAGAGATAGGAAGAGCAACTCACCTGTCACCAGTGGTCCTCTGTTCGACAAGCACATTGACCGTCTACAGAAGGTTGGCGATACTGAGTTCGTTAACTACGAGACTGAGACTGGAACCTGGGTTTTCAAGGTGCCTCATTTCACCACTTATGGTCTTGATTATGACGAAGAGGAAGGTGAGAGTCTTGACCAGAGCACCATGAGTGCCCAAGGCCCTGACCACCCTAACCCCAGGGCTCATTTCGACAATCCCGCGAGTTTCGATCAATCCACCACTTTCTCCATCGACGAGTCCTTTGTTGGTTCTATGATTGGTGTTGAAGACGATACTTTCGATTTCAAAAAACGCAAGCTTGTTCCTGGCTCTTTCGCTAATCAGACCATGCCTGCGGAAGATGAGTATTTTTCTGAGGGAGAAACCGAGTCTTTTTTAGAGGAAGGCTCCACGGGTTCGACTACTGAGAATGACGACGACGTCGTCACCGAGAGCCAACAGTCTGGCGATTCGGTAGTTGGATCAGATGAGGCAGATGAAATGGATATGGCGGGTGCCTTTCCGACTCCTCATCGTACCGTGGAGCGGGACGACTACCAGAGCACCAACGGTGATCTGGACACCACTTACCCAATCTCGAAACACTTCGGCAGCCCTGCAAAGCCTCAGCTTGATCTTAGTGGCGACTGGGCCGAGCAGTTGCAGCGCACCATCAGTCCTCGCAAGCAGAACCGTGACGCCCTGCGTGAAATGCAGGCGAACGCTTTCATTGATCGCAATCTCGTGAACGACGAATCTCCCACAACCATTGCGACGGCCCCTCCGAAGAAAGGTTTCTCGAACAGCATTGATCTTATGAACTCTTTGTTTCAGCAGCCGCGCAAGCAAGCTGCCCCTTCTCCGCTGAAGCCTTCTAAGGCACAGCCAAAGGGCTTTGAGGTTAGAACTCCCTTCTTATGTTCACACTGATTATCTTTCCTTTGTTCTTTTCCCTTGTGTCACTGCATCATGTATCTAGGAAATTGCGCATCATCCCTCAGATAGTTTAACAAATGTGATAACCTGAGCTAAAACCTTTTTGTTCCTTACAGTGGCCTTACAACAAGCAACCCAAGACCTTTGCTGGCGATACAACACAAATGAGCGAATCCGATGCCGCTTTCCATGACTCTTTCAAACCTCGCTGGGGTCCCATGGACTCCCTCGTCTGTGCGAAAAGTGATATGGAGGACACAATCTTGGGGGTGAACCAGACCTGGAAAGAAAGTTTCTCCATTTTCAGTGAAGAGCGTGATATTGCTGTGATGGCTTACGATCAATCTGGCGAGGTATGTTTAAGCGGCTTTGTTGGTGTTTAGTTGGACTTTATACTCATCATGATACATACAGGCCAAGGAAATGCTCGACGTCCAGCGGCTTCAGTCCTCTATCCAGCGTATTGACGGCACTCCTTTGGTTCGTATGGCCAAGGTCGACCTGTCACAGTTCCCTCTATCTCCGTCTACCCGTTCCCAGTCGGAGGAAGAGCGCTTGGTGTGGCAGCTTCTCAACATTCTCTTTAATGATGATATTGAGGACGACATCTCAGCAGGTGTACCACCGCGTCTACGACAACAATTTGCGCACCGGATCAAGAAGGACCGACTCACACGTCTTTGGGAGGGAATTATCCGTGAAAAGCACTCGCAAGACTTGGATCTGATTCGCTCACCCGTGGAACGCGCCGTTCATTTGGTTTGTTCGCACCGAGTGGAGGAAGCTTGTAAGACACTGATCGACAGTCAAAATCCCCATCTGGCGACTATAGTCGCACAGATTGGCCGCGATGCTACCTCACGGGCCGACATAGCCAACCAGATCGATGTATGGCGTCAGAACAATATTCTTTCGGAGATGAGTGAACCCACGCGAGCCCTTTACGAACTGGTCGCTGGAAATGCTCTCCGCAGCGAGGGCAAATCGGGCGGTGCGCTTGAAGACCGGGCCTCTAGCTTTGGCTTCACTGAGCGGTTTGATCTAGATTGGTTCCAGGCCTTTGGTCTTCGTCTGTGGTACTGCACTGCTGAAGATGAGCCAATTGAGGTGGCTGTCTCAAAGTTCCTTGCGGACTTGGCCACCGGACAAGAACCCGCCTTCCCCTACCCGTCCCACCAGGCCAGTACACGTGCAGTTCTGCAGCCTGGCTCTGATACCATTGGACGCGAATCTCCTCTTTGGGTTCTCCTCAAGGCCTTCTCCGCGATGCAAGGCCACGGCGCCCAATCTATTGACTTCCCGGCCTCTCTCCTCCCCGAATCCGTCTCCGGTGACCGTCTCTCCAACCGACTCTCCTTCCAGCTACACCACGTTCTTGCTGCGACGGTGGGACAAAACCAGGCCATCAAAATCGACCAACATCAAACTGATAAGCTTGTCTGGGATTTCGCTTCTGAACTCAGTGCAGGTGGAAAACTTGATCAAGCACTGTTTGTCCTCCTGCACCTCTCCCAAGCCAACGACCGCAAGCGCGCCGTCCAAGAAACTCTCGCCCGATTCGCCGCTCAACTCCCCGAGCCCTTCGCTGCCGACGGCTCCTCCCACCCGGCATGGCAATATCTCATCACTGAGCTCCAGCTTCCCGAGGCCTGGATCTGGGTTGCCAAGGCCCTGCATGCTCGCGACATCGGTGATGCCGCCCGTGAAGTCGACTGTCTTATTCGCGGCAAGCACTGGAACGACGCCCACGCCACATTCTGCCGCATCGTCGGTCCAAGCACCATCATCGAAGGCGACTACCGTACCCTGGAAGCTCTGGTCTCTGGCTTCGGCGACGGGCCCGAGCGTAAAATGCGCGGCTGGTCTTCTGGCGGTGGTGTCTACGAAGATTTCCTCCGCCTGGTCAATGCCCCCAGCGGCCGACGTGATCCAATTCGCCTGAACCGCCTGGTTAACGCTCTTGTTGCAATGGGTGATCGTGTCCAGGGATCCAGTTTGGAAGGACTGGAGGAGCGTGTTGCATTCAAGGAGATGAGCCGGGCTGTCGCCGGCTGGATTACGCACGAGGATGTTCATGTTAGTTTCCTCCATTTTCCGTTAATATATTGTTTTTGTTCGTTGCTGACTTCTATCTTTCTACAGTCTGTTGAGTCCTCTGCTGTTCTGGGCCTACCTTTGACAGGTGATGCTCGCGTTTTGCAGACTGCAGAGATGAGTCGTCGGTACTACGGCGTCATCATGGCGGGTGGCTACTAAGTTTCGAGTTAAGGAAATCATTCAGTTTGCATATGTTGTGAAATTAGCGGGCACTAATCAGCCCAAGCACCTTGATCTTTTCTTTTGTTTTGCTCTTTTCTCTTGTTCTGTTCCCCAAATGATCTCAAATGGTTCCCATGACCCGTGTACTTTACCCTATTGCTGAAAAACTACTATTTGAACCAATTCATTTTATCATTTCTCTGCTGTAGACATTGTAGCAGAATAAATATATAGTTCGTAATCATACATACCCTTGTGGTCACTTACGGCTCCCTCCACTCATTGGTTGCAACCCTAAGTATGAGTAAAAGTGAAGCCAAGTTGTGCTCCACTGTATACTTTCTAAGATAATATTGACCGTGGTATAGTATAGACGCGCGAGGCATATAAATCCGTAAAATAGAGATCGATCACTTAGGTCTTGAGGATATAGACAGTGCCCTCAAGTCTGACCAGCAACTGAGTTTCAGCGCCATGCATATTGAAGAGATATAAACCACAGCAAATTCCCATGAAAAGCACCTTTATTGCAATGTATAATCAACTAAAACATCCATACCAACAGAATACCAGAAGTCAGACCAAGGGTTGCTGAAGGCTAATAGAAGGAACAGCCAGGGGACGCCTTGATACGTCAATAAGAATGTCGAATAAGGCTTCTGACAAGATATCCGAAAAGATGATAGATATGTGAATATTAAAGAAGACATAATCATTTGAGATATAACACTAAGATAGTTCACAGAAAAGTGCGTACAACCGTATGTCCTCCCCCCTATGATACCGATGATAATGCGTCGGATGGGCCCCATTTCTCGTCCACACCCCGTCCACCAGGGATTGTCGTATGGACAATCTTCTCTTCGTATGTGCTGAGAGGGCCATACATACCCGTGGACAGGTCAAACTCTCCACACATTGTTCTGTTGAGCCAGGACGGGTCGAAGTTCAGATTTGTGCTTGCTTCGTCTAGCGTTTCCATTAATACTGGAGGTAGGTAGTCTTTGTTGAGGAACACGAGTTGACATAGACCATTAGAGGCTCCAGTTCCCATCATTCGCTTCACGGTGAGATGTCTCCTGGTTTAGTCTTGCCGTCGAAGGCGGCTATCGGCAGACCGTCTCTCTTGATCTACGAGTCCGAAGTTGCTGAAATATGACGTCGACCGGGATGTTCATGTTAACAGTGCGAGAACCGTACAGTCTGGTGACGCAATTCTGATAGTAGAGGTATGCGGCTAATTGCCAGGCCGACTTGAGATTCGAGTAGATGACTTCCTCGGCATCGGCGCCGAGGAAGAGAGCCAGAGGCTCTGGGGATGAGAAACTGGGATGAAGACGAAGTCCAGGAAGGCGTTGTCACCAGGTTCTCACTGTAAAGACTAAACTCAGAATAGCCGGCAAGGCTTCCAGTACGGGTACGAACTAAGACAGGCATTCAGGCCCGTGACACACACACAACTGAGACTAAAGAGATGAATTAAGGACAACTAACTAGCTCGGAGACGGTGGGAAGACCGGGTTCTTATACTTCCCGGGTTCTGCCACGAAACTCCGCCTCAGCCCGGATCAACCATTGATCCGGACTGGGCGCTACACAGGGTCCTTCTGTCTGTAATTCTTGGGTAGGTACCAAGAATTTCACATGTAAAACTCAAAGACATGAATAAAGATAGGGGATACAAATGTAGGTAGGAGGGGTATTCCAGTGTCAACCCTTACTCATCGGAATCTGGGGTCGATCGGATGAATGGGGGAATAGGTGTTCGGGGCGGTGTATCTTCCCAGGACCGCAGAATGGCAGCCGTTTTATGATATCGTCTCATGGCCGTTTTAGCCCTTTCCAGATGGAACCGCTAGCGGTTTATCTCTACCAGATGGTTTCTGAGTACTCCCTGGTGGGTATGTAGCAAGACATCGCGCCCCTCGAGTTCCAGCTTCACGATTGCGCGGGGCTTTTAGCTCTCTGGCTACCTTGAGCTCTTGTTGGCTTTTCTTTACATTGAGCCACAATGCCATTTGCCAAAGAGAAAAAGCTTGTTGTGCCTCAGCATGCGCGAGCCAGGCTTCGCACAGTAAGTTGCCGCACATTCTCACGCGCTGGGTCACCACCAACACCCACGAACCATGACCCAGGGGCTTTCAAGTGTAAGGCCAATTGACTAGCCCTTTAGGAAATGTCCGTGGATCGAGCCAGATGTCTGCTGGAAGCGTTGTGAGAAAACACGGGCGAGTACTGAAGTGTCCGCCGCACACTATCCGGATTGCGTGGGAATATTGTGTCGTTGTAATTGGTAAAGGAAGTGGACTTGAATTTCTTCTTGAGTAATGCACCCTGCGCTAAGTGTGTTTCAATTAGCAAGTCTATCAATGTAGTAGATTGTCCTTGGACGCCGTTCTCACTTCCATATCACTTGAGATCTGCAAATCGCATATGGACTGCGTCTTGAGGGCTTCTCTCATGGAGCAAAACGACTGTTGAGATTGACTTCCAACTTTTGCACGTCAGGCTCGTTGGTTTTCACTGTTTCCTCCTGATTATCGCGTGGCTTTGGCTAGGTTCAATAGCCTGTTTGTTCCAGACCTGAGATATAGCTTCTACAGATAGAAAGCTAGACCATCTTAAAACCCAGGGTGTAGAGCAACGGATTGTATGTGGTATCTCCCTGGCAACAGAGAGAAGTGAGAGGAGAAGTGTGCGAAATCGAAGTGTCCGGGGTTGTACAATTTAGGGAAGGTGCCATTTCGGAAAGAGCTATACTTCGCTACTTTGCTACTTCTCTCTCCATTTCTCCCCTCGACTCCTCTCTACTCCTCTATTCTCTCCTTCTATCCATCTTATCCTTGCTATACCTTATTTATCATGGAGCTGCAACCGCTTGAAGGAATTCGTGAGGGAAACACCGTAACAGTACCTGGTCCCTTCGAGGGCACCCCGGCAGATACCGATCTAAGCAGAGTCGACAGTGGATATGGCCCTGGCTCAACTGAAGTTTCCGCCCCAGCACCAGCCACAGATGCATCCTCCAGCGATGCCAACAACGTTCATAACCAGCTCGAAGCTGCTGCTGAGGGTGCCTCAGGTGTGCTAACTACCGAGCCACATATCTCAACCACTGAAACAACACCGGACGATTCCCAGCCATCGTTTTCAGCATTCAGCAAATACGAAAAGTTATTTATCGTGGTAATGGTGACTCTTGCTTCATTCTTCTCCCCTCTTTCCGGCCAAATCTACTACCCGGTCATGCCAACATTGGTACGGAACTACCACCTCACCCCGGAGCTGATCAACCTCACAGTCACAACATACATGATCTTCCAAGGCCTGGCTCCCAGCTTCATGGGCACATTCGCCGACACCGGCGGCAGACGTCCAGCGTATATCATTGCGTTTGCAGTATACACCGCTGCCAACATCGGCCTGGCCTTGCAGAACAGTTTCGCGGCGTTGCTTGTCCTCCGCTGTCTCCAGAGCGCAGGAAGCAGCGGCACCGTGGCCTTTGGGTATGGCGTTATAGCGGACATTGCGACAACAGCAGAGCGTGGGAAGTATATCGGGCCCATGGCTGCGGGTGTCATGGTTGCGCCCGCGCTGGGCCCTGTTATCGGTGGTCTTTTGGCCAAATTCCTCGGCTGGCGCAGTGTTTTCTGGTTCCTGGTCATTGTTAGTGGAGGGTACTTGGTGTTCTATGTGCTTGCTATGCCAGAGACGGCGCGCAAGATTGTTGGTAACGGTCGTTCAGTGCCAAACGAGTGGTGGCGCAGATCGGTCATCCAATGGTGGTCGAAGAGGCAGGCACAGTCGGATGAGGAAGGGCAAACTGGTGTAGAAGGATCCCAACAACATTCCTCGCATACTAAGCGACTTAGGTTCCCGAATCCTCTCAGGTCTTTTGTCATTCTGCTGGAGTGGGATGCCTTGATCATCATATCATACGTGGGGATCGTGATGTTCTCGAATATCGCTCTGTTGACGAGCACTCCCAGTCTCTTCGGTCCCTTGTATGGATTCAACGAGCTCCAAATTGGTCTCTGTTTCTTGTAAGTTTCTGCTTCGCCCTCTTTATCTTTCGAACCCAAGGGTTCATTGACTAACACAAGCTCCCAGACCTCTCGAGAGTAAGCTCTTGCCTCGGCGCAGTCCTATACGGGAAAGTCATTGACTACAACTACAAGCGAACAGCCCAGAGGCTCGGAATCCCAGTGGACCGGAAGAAAGGAGACGACTTGCGCAGTTTTCCAATCGAGCGCACTCGCCTGCAAACAGTGTTCCCAACAATGGCCGTTGGCGTAGCAGCATTCATCCCATATGGCTGGGTCCTGCAGCAAAAAGTACATTTAGCTGCACCGCTGGTGCTGCAGTTCATCATAGGCTTTTGCTTCGTTGCATCCCTGAACTGCCTCAATACCCTTCTTGTCGACCTGTTCCCAGATAGACCTGCCACAGCTGCGTCGGCATGCAACCTTGTTCGCTGCTGTCTTGGTGCTGTTGGGGCTGCTGTCATTAGCCAGATGCTGAGTGGCATGGGCTGGGGATGGTGCTTTGTTTTTCTGGGGTTGGTCATGGGAGTTGGGATGGGATTGCTCTGGGTTGAGAATGTGTATGGGATGGGCTGGAGAGAGATGAGGTTCCTCAAGATCGAACGGAAGAAGGCGGAGAAGGATGCGAGAGCCGCTGAGATTCGGGTCGAGGGGAAGACCGATAAGAGAGAACAGTTGGATACTAATGTTCGAGAATTGGCTGCTGGTGCTGATGCTAGTGTCACTGAAGGAACTGATACTCGCTCAAACCAGTGAAGAGAAAGGGATAATCACCCTGCTATTTTTAGGGAGGTAGACTTTGTTGTTACTGCATTCCATCGTTTATTATGAGGATATTATTAGTCGCGTGATGGAAATGGAGAAAATGGGAATATGCTACATAGCACGAATGAAGACATCAAATGCATCAAATTTGCTACCGACTGTACAATAAAGGGAAACATAGGCGCGATAGATGAACACGAGGGGATCGAGCAGAGTAAAGAAAAGAGAAACACCACCCTCCCCGGCCGGACCAGACAACAAGAAACAAGAAAAGACATTACCGGCCAGGGAGAGGGAGATATAAGAGAGGTCTAGATGTAAGAATCATCCCCGACCCATTCCTGCTTCTTTTTGAGGGGACACCAAATGGAGAAAAAGGGTTGTAAGTGGAAAAAGGAAAGGTGGGAAGTGCGTTTACATGCCAGGGGAGATCAGCTTGCCCTCAGCACGGCTGTTGGGGTGCCAGCCACCGGCGAAGGGGGCAGCGCCAAGCTCCTTCTCGTACTGGCGGATACGGGCCTCCAGCTCGGGACGGAAGTGGCGGATCAGACCCTGGATGGGCCAGGCGAAGGCCTCACCCAGAGCGCAGATAGTGTGGCCCTCGACCTGCTTGGTGAGTTCCTGGAGCATGTCGATTTCGCGCTCGCGGGCGTTGCCGGTCTCGAGACGCTGCATCATCTGCATGGTCCATTTGCTGCCCTCACGGCAGGGAGTGCACTGGCCGCAAGACTCGTGCTTGTAGAAGGTAGACAGACGGGAGATGGCGCGGACGATATCTGTGGACTTGTCCATGACGATGACGGCAGCGGTACCCAGACCGGTCTGGGAGTCCTTGAGGGCGTCGAAGTCCATGAGCTGGTTGTCGGCCACGGACTTGGGGATGACAGGAGTCGAGGAGCCACCGGGGATAACGGCCAGCAGGTTGTCCCAACCACCACGGACACCTCCACAGTGCTTCTCGATCAGCTCGCGCAGCGAGATGGACATCTCCTCCTCTACTGTGACGGGGTTGTTGACGTGACCGGAGATACAGAAAAGCTTGGTACCGGCGTTACGCTCACGACCGAAGGAAGAGAACCAGCTGGCACCACGGCGCATGATGGTCGGTGTCACGGCAACGGTCTCGACGTTGGTGACTGTGCTGGGGCAACCGAACAGACCGACGGCGGCGGGGAAGGGAGGCTTGAGGCGGGGCTTGCCGGCCTTACCCTCAATGGACTCGATGAGCGAGGTCTCCTCACCACAAATGTAGGCGCCCATTCCACGGTGAATGTACACATCGAAGTCGTATCCGGAACCGCAGGCGTTCTTGCCGATCAGGCCAGCCTCGTAGGCCTCGTTGATAGCCCGCTGGAGGACAGTAGCTTCGTGGTAGAACTCACCACGGATGTAGATGTAGGCGGCATTGGCGTTCATAGCGCGACCCACCACCAAGCAACCCTCAATCAGCTTCTGGGGGTCCTTGCGCATGATCTCTCGGTCCTTGCAAGTACCGGGTTCACCCTCATCTGCGTTGACAACCAGGTAACGGGGGCGAGGATCCTTGTCCCAATCCTTGAAGTTCATGAAAGACTGTTGAGTAGCGGGTCAGCCCGGTTATCCCAAAACTCTCGCGGTCGTCCGAATTGCGTGTAGGCCACTTACGTATTTCAATCCTGAAGGGAAACCAGCACCACCACGACCACGGAGGCCAGATGCCTTGATTTCCGAGATGAGCTGCTCATGGCATTAGCAATTGGTAATTCCCCAGCCCGTCAATTGTGCGACAACCCACCCAATCATCACCCTTCGAAATAATATCCTTGGTCCGGTACCAGTCACCGTATTTCATTGATGACTTCAAATCAGCTCCATGGTGCCCGTAAAGGTTGGTGAAGATCCGATCTTGGTCCTTAAGTCCGCCATAGTGCTTCACGGGAGGCGCCTCCGACACAGATGCGAAGGAGCGGGCGGCCGCCCCCTGGGCGCGGAGGGAGCGGGTCGAGAGGTGGGAGAGGGAGGAGGTGGAGGGAGCCGCCGCTCTGGATATCATGATGACGGCGGGGGTGACAATGCGTGGTGAGGGTCAAAGGGTCGTGGAGAAGGAGGGAAGGGAGTCGTGGAGCTCACGGCAATTCCTGCGCTTGCTGAATGATCCGCCTTTGGGCTCGATATGATTGGGTGGTAGTGTTGCACGTGATTAGGTTGCTGAGTCAGTATTCCAGATTTGGTCATGACGACCTCAAGTATGCCATATCACGTGACTAGTGTACATAAAGACATGGTCGCTTTAAATGGCTTTTTCCTCTCACATGAGTTCGAATCTTTTTAAGGCAAATACGGATGGCTTTCTCTTTTACCCTCTTCTCTCTGGTGATATTTTCATCGTCAACCCAGTAGGGCTAAGATAACGAACGAAGTAAGCAGGCTTAAAACAGTGGACATCACTTTCATTTCTATGTCTACTGTTTTCTCTTCATTTACTCTTGTGGTACATAGAGACATGCCTGCTTCAGCATAGACATAGATCCCTCCATCTTGAGTATCTCAAATGGCTCAAGAGGGATCATCACCATTTCCGAGCCTGCCACTGTCCATGCCCATTGAAGCCACTCTGAGTCCAACCAACCACTACCCTCTGTGAGCCAATTAACTCCATCACCGGGTGCAAATGAGCTTGGCTTTTCGGCCATAACATATTCTTGGAATTGACGAAGTGTTTCGCTAGGTTCATCCATGCCAATGTCAATAGATTTGGAAGTGTCAGAAGGCAGAGGGTATTGCTCAAGCAGGAAAGTAAACCATCTGTTGAGACGCGATGACAATCTTGACCGTGCCTCTGACGAATTATATGTGGCAACCAGTAAGCAAATAACCATTGCGAACAAAGTTTGTGGATCGGTGGATATACTCGGGACGACCTGACTCGCCTCTCCGAGGGCGTGCTGGAAGCACGTCTGAGCGGGCTCCTGCATTTCAGCCGGCAGAAGGCTGAAAAGCTCGCCTAACCTGAACAGCTCACCATTCTTAGTGATGAGTGATGGACGCTCCAGGATACGCACTCGGATCCGGGACATGATCTCGTCTGAGAGAAGCCCGGGCGGGACGCGTGCCATTAGTTCATGTAAGAGGATCTTGGTATCCTCCCAACTTTCACCACGCTTGTGTTCCCTGCCGCGTGTGATGGTCCAAGTGGCAATAACCAAGGCAGCTTGATCTAATGCTATCAGTCCGTTGCGGTAGATCTGGGAATGGGTCTGGTTCAGGGTAGTTGGTTGCAAAGGCAGATGCTCCGCACTGGCTTTCAGGTTTGTTGCATGAGCCATTAGCTCAAAGCTGATCTGAGCGAGTGCAGCATAGATGCTATGGCTGTTTCCATATCCCGGGGCAATGCGAATACAGCCCTCCGTGATCTCGAGCATTTTGCGCTCGCGTGTGTTTGATTCCATGACCGTCAATGCGTCGAACAATGCCGGTGAGAAGATCGAGTGCTCCATCTTCGTTTCGGGGGCCAATAGTGGGTAAAAAGGATTGAAGATGTAATAGTGGTCTTCAGTGTGCTTGGCAATCTGAGGGAACATTTCTAGCTTGCGGGCCTTGGCTTCGCCGAGCGGGCTGTCCGGCTTCACACCCAGCTGAACAATGCGATAATCGGTTGGGTTGCCGGCAATGCAGAATCCATAGTTTACCAACACTATGTTATGGTCAGTCTGGGGATACAGAGGTTCAATACCATGCCGTGGCTAACGGGATACGTACACTGTTCATTATTACGAGGACCGTAATTGTTGGAAATTTCTTGGCCTGCGGAGTGATCTTCAAGCACAAGGAGGCCAATATCTTCATCGCCCGCTCGCCACTCGACCTTCGCCATTGGTCGATGGTTTGGAAGGTCAATGAGCGGAAGCAGCGCCGAGACTCCATCCTCTGGAAGATCATCAGGTTGGACAGCCCCAGATAGAACCTTTGACGAGAATGCTCGGGAGGTAATAATAGTTGAAGCCCAGAGATACAGCTCCCTGCATACGAATCAGCATATGTTTCTCCGGGCTGAATAAAAGTGACAGTCAATAGCAGTGTACCATACTCACCACGTATACTGTTCACAATCCGGGAATCCAATTTCATCCAACTTAAGATATCCCGAATCATACTTCTGCTCCCATATCTTAATCCTCTCGACGGCAGCCTCAGGAATGCCAGTACCCTGAATCCAATCTACATCCTCCTCACCAAAGAACAACGGGGTGGTCAATTGACCCGGCTGAGGCAGGGTACGAAGATACGGATACCAAAATCCCTCAGGTCCCCGTAGATACTGGCCCATGAGGAAGAAGGCAAAAGTCTCCTCCGGCCCGACCTCGTCGATCCATGTCCGCGGGAGGTCAACACCGTGTTTAGGAAATGAGCCTCGTGGTGACTCATAGCCAATGGAATTGAACCAAGACATTGACACTTTGATTGGAGTGTTGATCACACGGGTCTCTTTCGGGATGGCTTCTGGCCAGTCTTCTTTCACTTGCAAGTGCACGCCGCGCGAGGCGTCTTGTGCAATGCGCACGCTCTTGTCGACCGTGCCACCATGGTGGGTGAACCAGTTTACTAGCTCTGTGTGGGCTTTTAGCCTTGGGTCAACTTCTCTGTTTTGTCCGTGTTAGATATGTTTCATATTCTTGGTCTGCAAATAACTCAGAGAATGACGTAGCTCCAGACTGCACTTACTCCGAGGAAGCTGCCATTCTCGAAGCAGGTAGATTCTATTTGATTTTTATTTTACCTCATAGGTACGACTGTTTCCGAGGTTGCCACTGACGCTGTTATCCAAGAATGAACTGTGGTTGTATCGGTCAAGGTCCTGAGGAAAGAATTGATGCGGGATGGTGGGGGCCCGCTTTTTTCTTCGACTGGGCTTCAACGTTCTTTTTCACACACCAAGAACGATCTATGAAATAATACACTCTCAGTCTGGCCTACCAGGATTTGCTACCAATTGTTCAAACTAAATCAATGCGCTTCTCCAGACTTCAACTATCGTACACAGGCGAATGCCTCAAAAGCCACGGACTCGTAAGCCGATCCCAGGTACCTAGGTAGGTAGCATGCGAATACATGCAAGGAGACAAATAAAACATCAGATCAGAAAAGCTCTCCATGCAGAACTTGAGGACCATAAATGCAAAACCCCATGGCTACTCCATCGATGGAAAGTGTATATACAAACGCCATGCCGCGACGACGACTCGCGTAGAAACCCCCACCGTTTCTCCCGGCAGAATGTACCGTCATGGCCACGCAATCAAATGCAAAGAGTCTAAGTTTAGTTCGATGTCGAGGACTTGCGGCCAGGAACCACGATTTCCACCAACCCGTCATCCTCGCCATCACTGCTGTCGTTTTGCTCGTCGTCGTAATGGGAGCTCACGGCGCGGGATCGGCGGAAGTTGCTGTATCGGGCAGGACCCGAAAGGTTGGAGTAACCAAGAGATTCATTTATGATAGCCTCGTCTTCTTCATCGTCGGAGTCCATCATGCCAATGCCACTCGGTCCGACCATCTCGCCCATCTCATCGTCGTCGTCATCCTCGACTTCGAGGGGCACACGAACCTGGCGCCTCACGGACTCTGCGTGGCCATCACCTTCATCTTCAGATGAGTTGGTCGACAGCGAGTCTGGAGGGCTGAATCCCGATTCTGGGAAGGTAGGTGAGTGTTTGGCATTGGCTGAACCAAAGTCACTGTTAGGGAACGCAGAACTGCCACCCTCGGCATCATCATCGACCCCTGCAATTACGAACGGGTTGCTCGGCCAGTCTGACTCTCGGTCCTCACTTCCTCCGGCCCCTCTGCCTTCCGCGTCGCCCTCTGATGGTTGTTGCTTTTGGGCGGCAAGACGCGCGGCCAATTGACGGCGTGCTCGGGATGGACCGAGGCTCAATGGAGCAGGTGGCGGGGGTAATATGGGAATAGGTTGACTAGCTGAACTTGTCAACACCTATTAGAAAGCCGTGTTAGCAAAGATACAATACATATGACAGCTCACGGCCTGTAAAAGGGAGAGGAAGGGATAAGTGCACAAGAAACCCAGTGCAGAACAAAAGTGACACAGGGGAGATTCTCTGGGCTGGAAGTTGCAAGGCGTCGGCAATGAACATCAGCCAACAGGCATAATACCAGTTTTGGTCAGTACCACAAAGATTACATAAGAGAGGGGGGGCACAGTGGATGTAAAACACAAGGGCAGACAAAAAGACTTCAAATATGCGCGGGAAGTGGGTGGCTCCATTGAACAAGCGCTAGCGATCCAGCAACTCTACCTGGAAGTATGGCTCGTTGCGTCTCGCTATAGCTTTTGATACATGGAAGGATATTAAGATAAAAATCTGGAGAAAGAAATGGAGAAAGTGGGGGAAAGATAACGGGGGATGCACGGAGTCGGTTAAGAATCGTGCACCATCATGTCAATCGGGAAGAGGCCACCCACATTGTCAGTGTCGCCTTGATCGGCATTGCCAGAGTCTCTGTCATCCTGATCCTCCATTTCTTCGTCCTCGTCATCGCTTGAGCTGGCAAAACCACTCAGAAGGGAGGTGCCACCTCCACCATATGCTCCACCGGAAACACTTCCTTGGCCGAGGTCGAAGCTCTGGAAGGTTGAACCGCCGATTCCTCCATTCAACCCTGCGTCCGCCAGAGCATTGGAGGTAGAAAAACCTTGGCCAGAGTTGGTGTTATTAAGGCTAGTCTGGCGAGACCCAACCGACATATCTGGACGAACACCACCAAGAATGGCATTGTCCCGCTCACGAGTCTCTGACAAAGTCTGTTCGACGTACTCAATCCAATCAGGATTCAACACGCTCTCCATAACTGACCGTGAAAGCAACTCTGGCGGATGACGCTCGCTGAACTTGACAACTTCCTCCGCAACAAGAGTAAGATGTCCCATATACCCGAGGCGGATTTGCTTGGTCCGCTGGGTCTCATCGCTGCGCTTTTGTCCTTCAACAATGGCGGTAGTGATCCGGCCGGTGTCAAATACATTGACTGCAAGTGCCCGATTGTAGCCACGCTCCATGGGCCCATTAAAGACTTGTTGAATCACATCGTACACAACATTGTGGAGGAAGTTATTCCATGGGAAACGGAAGAAGAAGCCCTATCAACGGTTAGCGTAGGTGTTCAGCGTTTTTCAAAAGAAATACAAACCAGGATTGTTGGGACCACTTTGTTCTCCACGAACTGAATCTTCAAGTAATCACCGACCACGGGACGCCCATCAGTATCGAGCTGGATGTATTGTTCGGCCGAATCCTCATCGCCTCCATCGTTCAAAATGCTGGTTTCCTCGGCCTGTGCAGTAACACTAGATGCTTCTTCCGATTGATCGGCGGGGGCGGGGTTTGACTCCGATGCTTCGTTCTTTGAGAAGAGAGGAGCTGGGACAACTTGAGAGAGAGAAGACACGGGTTCCTGACTGTCCTTTCCGGGCTTTTCCTGCTCGCCTTGTGGTTGTTCATTTTCAAGATTCATGCCGCCAATTTGGTCAGGGAGACCGATAGTAGGCGACGAGGGGTCAATGGGTGCGACAGAACTTCCAGATGGATTTGTGGTTTCTTCAGAAGAAGCTGGCTCTGTTGCTGTAATTTCCGGTGGAGGAATTTCGTTGGCCGTCTCTGTTGACTGCGAGTTCGCAGTAGTTGTTGTGTCGGCACCAGCTTTTGCGCCCACTATATCACCAGATGCACCAACATCCTCAAACCCTTCTTCTTCGCCCGCGTGTGGCACTTCTGTGGTCTTGATATCTTCTGGCGATCCAGAACCGAAGGCTGAATCGTTTGCGAAATCGGCCGTGGTATCATTACAATCAACTCCGGAATGCTCGTCTTGGTGCGAATTGAAAACTCCTTCACGGATCAACCGCTCACGCTCCTCATCTCTCTGCCTAACGTACTCATCACTGCCTGGTTCATTCAGAAGGCCCATATTACTGCAATGAAGAAGCTCCGCCATCAATTCACACGTCTTGAATCGGTCAAAACCGAGCGGCTCAATTTGCGCACCCCATGCGGAGTTCAAATTTCCTCGCTCAACAGTCTTGAGCTTATTTCCATCATGAATAGTGTGTTGGGAACTTTGAATGAGAGCCATGAAGTGGGGAATATGTGTGGCAAAAAGGCGCAGCAACGTTCCAAGGTAGATCGGGTCGTAAGTGGTGAGCATTGTATCAGGTCCACCAAGGGACTCCGGATCATAGTCGGAATTGTTCTTGCGAATTACCTCGATGACAATACCCACACCCACGGTCAGAGGATTACCGCCCTTGAGCATAGCATCGATGAGCTGCTGTACGCACTGGTTCGAAACAAGCTGACGCGTCAGGCTGTTAGGGCCAATACACGACTGATCATTCGGGCTCGCGTTTGCAGATATAGTTATGATCGCTTTCAGGAAGTCACCTGCCGAGGTTTGAACAGATGCCGGGCGATCGGGCGACAAGAAAGACAGGAGATTGGGTATCAAATCCTGGGATTTGAGCCAGTCGACTGTACCCTGGCCACCCTCCGCCTTCTCAAGGCTGATAATTTTCAGGAGAAGATCCATGACCATCGGGTTATCAACATGCTGCAACAAAGCCGGGACAATTCCATCGAGGGTCTTGAGGAACTCCAGCATCTCCTCGGTCTTTTTATCAAGCAAAGTCTCGTTTACTTTCGTGAAGTAGCTTGCCTGCAATGAATCAAGTGGTGGCGGTCGTCGCAGGAAGCCCCAGAAGTCTCGCAAGTATGAAGGGTTGGCCATCATAGATTCGAGGATTGACCAGGTCTCTGATGAGAGAACCTCGCAAGCGATGTAGGCATGCTTCAGACGATTCTTCTCAACTTTGTCCAAGTCATCCGGGTCAAGAATATCTTTCAGCGGGTCCCCTTCTTTCTCCTCGTCTGTGTTCGCCTGCTCCGCGGAAGCGGTAGCATCTTTGTCCTTCTCCGAAGCGTCTTTCGCGTTATCTTCATCGTTCTCTTCGTCATCATTCACCAAGCTCGGTGCAGTGACATAGTCCATAAGCCGTTTCAAGACATGATCCTCGCGCAGGTATTCAATGAGTTTCGTATTAAGCTGTTTCAGTTCTTGAATGATTTCAGGCTCGTCTAGGAGTTCTTCAAGAGTGACGTCGGGTTTGTCGAGTAGGGTATCGATGGTAGAGATATTCGCATATCCCCCGAAGCGCCAAAACATGATGAAGTATATAGCCGAGGGAAATGATTCATAAAATGGATTCGTTTCGTTCGTCTCCGAGATGTCGTAACGGAGCAGTCTATGGTACAAGGGTTGGTCGAAAGATCGGGCAGGAGGTTGCGCAACAGGCCGATACACCGGCAAGCCAAGCGTGGTGTCCACACACAGAGACCAGGTCGCGCAGGTCGAGTGGGGTACGCTCGACCGTCACGGCCGATAAATGACAGGAACTAGAGAAGTAATCGATTGAAAATTGAAGCGATCTAGCGCTGTATAAATAGAGAATATATCAGCAATCACGTCCACACACTTACATCACCAGCAGTCCCGATGATGTGTACCCGTGAAGCAGGCCGCCTTCACCGGGTAACAGACGGAGTTGGAGGATCTAGCCAGGGGGCTTTGTAGGATCAGAATACCAAGCCCTTGATAGAGCGTACCTTCAATCTCGAGGGAATGACGAAAGAGAGAAATCTGAACCTCCCTGTGGGTTTTGAGAGGGGAAGATGAAGAAATGGGGAGTGGAGTTGGAGAGTCAAAATGAGCAGACTCGAGGCGCACACACACAGAGAACAGGAATGATGACTCAACGCCTGTCCATCAAGGAAGCAGTTGAAGAGAGAAGAGAGAGAGGTTCCGCTTCGGAGGAAGCTGTGCTGATCGATTACCGATCCCTGATGGCCACGAGCCCTGTAGAAGCAGGGGCGGAAACACGTATGTAATCACCGCGGGGATAAAAGCCTCCAGATAAGAATGAACTACAAGACCCTTAAATATATGGGACTTTGAGGAGAATTAAATGTTTATTATGTTTCTTATTTTTTTTTCAATCTTATTTATTTCTGTGCCTTTAAATTTCCATCTCATCTCATCATGGGGTCAGCTGCATTGAAAGGACGGTGGGTACTAGGTACGACCTTTCCCCGCCAGATTTGTGTGCTAAATGAAGTATCTAATACTTTCAGTGTCCTGTCCCACGTCGTAGCCTAAGCTAACCGCCAGGGGGAATACAAGGACCTGGATTCCAGCGGATAGGGCATCATTTGACGATTTCGCTTCATAACTTTCGAGAAATTCTATAGCAACACCTCCCCACTAATGTGAAACTGGGCTAAAACTTGGTATAAAAACCATGAGAACTGAAACTTTGGGCGTACTTGAAGATCACGTGGATATTGTGGCCTCAGGCATCAATATTGCTTGTACTCGTAGATGGTTCTGGTCGCCTTCACAAGAATCATATATATTGTTTCGAAGAATCACTGCACAAGTCGTGTGCATGAACAGCTGAGCGAGGAAAAGCAAGTGACATAACTGAAACAATCCACCCTTCGACGCAAATGAACGCATACATAATGATCCATATCGACATTCTTGTACGGAGTAGGCTGCAGTGATGTCCGTTCATGCACATTTATATGTGCACCAAGATTCAGATGTCACTTGGACTTGTTCATTCAAGATTCTCATCACGACCTGGGGAAAAACATTCCATCTGCAATTAGTCCGCAAAGCCAATCGGGTGATGCTTCGTTAAGTCAGCATAGAAAAGCTCGTACCAAAGGCTCTAGCTACCGAAGTATGCCAGCGCTTAGAGAAATATTGCCACATTGGAGCAGTCTATTTTGAGATGAGCACAGGACACATTCTAGGTCATAGAAAGGGCGAGCTTGACATGGTAACGTAGTAACAGGGACCGATATTCCAGCACTTTTTGTCTTGTATATGGCGTTTGAAAGCCACTTCGCTAAATATATATTCTGAGAGTGGCTAAAGTAAGAGGGAGACTAGCAGACCGCTTCCCAGTCATTTTGCGTGAGGGTCTAATTGCAGTTCTTAATTGGCTCCCTATATAGTGTAGATATCATACTTCATTGAATATAATATCGTTTCCATTGGGTTGATAGAATCGCGAAGACCACTTCGACATTGTAGAAAGGCTTTACATGAAGAGGAGAACTTGCTGAATTATCGCCACAAGATAATTACACTGTTACTCCTCTCATATTTTCCCTTATTGCACAGATGCCCTTGTCCTCTAGTTTTGAGACTGGCATTTTATCTTACGCCAAACAGAACTTTGTGGACAGAAAGAATGTGATAATCTGTAATACATAGGTAGCTCCAATTCATCACCTTGACGAGACTGCAAGAGATCGAATTGAGCACAAGACGTCTCTTTTGACAAAAGTACATCCGTTATCTTTCTGACGCATCCACGAACACGTACACCTCGTTAGTTAGTAAAGGGGGATTCAGCGCCTGGAGGGAGTCTCTTTCCCACTTCCACTGTAAGTACGAGAGAAAGGCAAGCACAAGAGAAAACGTATTCTCAGACAGTGGACATACTTTTATCAACATCGACTAAGTGGCGTTGCAACCTTCCATGAACATGTTTCCACCCCTCGAGCCTGCTATACAGAGTCTGCCTTGCACTGCGATGTCCACTTACTTTTGTTATCTTAACATCGACAGCAACAGTAACGTTGCCAGAAACACCGCGCAGGATTCCAGGGTTTCCATCACACGGGCACGGCGCCACCCGCGTAGCGGCCGCATTGTATTGTAGTCGATCTTTTTGTCGGTGGTCACTTCTTCCTTCGCCGGACGACTGATTGTGCTAAAGCACCGGGCCTTTGATTGACAACACCTCAGCTTCTGCCTTTCTCGAATTGCGACTAATATCACCTTGCAGTAATAAATGCATGGTCGTCACGCAACTACTGAGGTTGGCCTATCAGCTTAGGTAAATTTGATTGGTTTTATTGATGAATAGGTTTATGGATGACCAGCCTCTGTTTCAGATTTCGTTCTTGCCATCGTATGTTCCTGCAGATCTGCAGATCAGTCTTTGGGTAACCTTTGATAGCACTGTTGGCGCAATGCTAGAGAGGACCTACTCTTCCAAGATTACAAATGCCACAAGGGGCTATACCGAAGGGGTTAAAGCTAAAACTGATTAAACTCAATATAACTTCTTAACCCGATAGCACTGTGGGTTGCGTTAAATTAAGATTTAAGACATCTACTGAAAGGACGCGTACACATATATAAAATCTTACTCGCCAGTCCACTACACTGAACTATGCTTATATACAGACTGAGTTCTACCAGCATTTTATATCAAACCCTATTAGCACTTTATGATGGATCCTGTCAGCACTTGATAATGAAGGGAGTGGTATTAGAAGCCATGCAGTAAAGATAGGTATGTTGGTCGACTGTCGTTGTATAAAAGATGAATTTAGCTTTTAACCGTGCCGTGCCTAAACCCGAAGAGGCAACTCGGGCAAGCCCCGGGCCCGCCTTGATTGGACCTATCTAGGTAATAATAATCCCCGGTCAGCCTCAATTGTACCTATCAAAGTAATAATTCTCCGAACAATCTCCATTAGAGGTGGGCCAACATCGAGTGTACAGGACAGGATAGGTTCGTCTGCTTGAAACACAACGGTGGGATGAGTTCAAAAACATCACGAACGATATTACTTTTTAGAGGATGTTCTGTGGATAAGATTAATCAAGAACCCGGCATATGTCGTAATGGGTCGAAGTACCGTTTCATCTTGATTCCAAGGGTCCATGGGTCGGGTACATACGAAGAAGAAAGATCAGCGACATGGTAAACTTATAAGAGAGGAACATGCCTCGTGTAGCATTCTCTGCACTTAACTGTCATTCATTCATTCCATCCTTCCTTCTTTCTAGCTATTGACCATCATGTTCACCAAACTTTCGCTCTTTTCTCTTTTTGCCTCGACGCTGGCCGCCGGGTTGTCCTACGACAACATTGACAAGGCCGCCACCCCCCGAGCCAAGGAGCTTCTCAAGTATGTCCAGTCTCAGTACGGCTCGCACTACATCTCTGGTCAGCAGGAACTGTCCAGCCTGGAATGGGTGAAGGAGAATGTTGGCTCCACTCCGGCCATTCTGGGCACCGACCTCATGTATTACTCGCCCTCTGCCGTTGCCCACGGAGGCAAGAGTCAGACCGTCGAGCAGGCCATCCAATTTGACAAGGAAGGCGGTATCAATGCTCTTGTCTGGCACTGGTTCGCCCCTAACTGCATGCTCGAGACCGAAAAAGAGCCGTGGTACAAGGGTTTCTACACCGAGGGAACCTGTTTCAATCTGGCCAATGCGCTTGGCTACCGCGGAAACCCGACAGGCCACCGCGGCAACGGAACAGACTACCATCTATTGATCCGTGATATCGATGCTATCGCGGCCCAGCTGAAGCTTTTGGCGGATGCAGACGTTCCGGTTCTCTTCCGCCCTCTTCACGAGCCCGAGGGTGGATGGTTCTGGTGGGGAGCTCAAGGCCCAGCTCCCTTCAAGAAGCTCTGGAACATCCTCTACGACCGCATCACCCGCGTGCACAACATCCACAACATTGTCTGGGTCTGCAACACTGCCGAGTCCAAGTGGTATCCCGGAAATGACAAGTGCGATATTGCCACCGTTGACCACTATGCCGACGCCGGTGACCATGGTGTCCTCGCGGATAAGTTCCACGCTCTGCAAAATGTCACTAAGGGTGAGAGAGTTCTTGCGCTGGCCGAGGTTGGTACCATCCCCGATGCTCAGCTCCAAGCCAAGGACAACATTCCCTGGGCCTACTGGATGACCTGGAACGACGAGTTCATCAAGGATGGGAAGCACAACTCCCAGCAATTCCTGAAGGATACCTTCAACAACGAGCGCGTCATTACCGTCGAAGATAAGAAGAAGAACTGAAGCGGGCTTGTGCCTTAGCCAGGGAACTATAAATCTATGATCTGTGGCCATGTTTTGCTAAGCTGTACGATTAGCTGGATGTGGATTGAGGTTCTTCTCGCTTGTATTGTGCAAGGATACTATCGAGTAGTGTCCTTGTATGTCCATTCCTTTGCTGTGTTTACACATTTTACTTTCTGTTGCGATGCCTCATGTGAGAGATTGCGTGTGGCAGGCTTCCCACCTTAGATATTCTAGAGAGATAGTTTCTTTATTTTTAAACCACCTATCTCTGTGCTTTTCCCTACTTCCTCCTGGGAGGTAACTTCAGTAGATCTTATGGCCCTCCTCCTTTTAGTTATAGTGAATGTAGAAAGACGGTTGTGGTTTTCATCCTCATATAGCCTTGGCCTTTCTTATCCGTCTATTTCACATTCACATAGTATTTCGATATCTTTCACCACAAGCCTATTCACAGGTTGTGAACCCTCCATAGCTCGCTTTTTGTTGTCTCTACCGTTCCCATCCTTTTTTTCCCTGCATTCTTTTGTCCTCTAGCACCTACATTTTTCGTTGACTTGTATCCATTCATATCGAGCCCACATCCATTGAGGGCCTCTTGCCTTACTTTCATCTTCATTATACAGGCAGACTGGACGGCCAACTCTAGATGGTTAGAGCCAAATATGAAGACGAAGGAAATGACTACAAAATTATATAATTGTAAGCTGCCATATATATGTAATAGGAAACGGTGTGGGTACACTATGAACTAGACGTGAAGTAGGAGAGATAGGGAAGCATCGGCCCGCTGTGGGGAGCGGAGCAACCCTAAAACTTCCAAGATTCACATGATAAATGGCACTACCTTGTGTGGACCGGATGGGTGGGCTCTCGGCCTAGCGGTTGTCGTTGGTGACATTTGGCTCGTTGCCCCTTCTCCGTCCATCCTCAGTTTAGTGCCATTTGATCTCACGTTGCCAGATCACCTCCGGGCGATGACTTCTTTATTTATTTTACTTTGATACTCTCCCAGTCGCAATGCTTCAATGGAAAAGCGCGTACATATAACATGAGCAACCCAAAGTTCAAGAAACAGCACACTGGCTCTGAACAATACCCTTATTAAGTTTACCTAGGTAGCTTGTCCTTCCAGACCTAGGTCAGCAGCCCTGGAGGGAGTGTCCCTTCTGTAAACTTATCATGCCATCATTATTTTTCCGACAACTAATCCAGAGCATCTTTTTGGGGGCCTTGCAATATCAGTAGGGGTTGGTATTACGGGCCAGCGATTGTCTATGTAGTGGCAATTCGAGCGCAACGTTGCCTCTGTATCCTTCGTTCAATTCTGGTGCCATTGAGCACTATAGCTTTCCAGCGAGCTAAACCAGAGAGATTGCCGAACTTGACAGGCTGGGGAATCAGAGCCTAGGCACCTCAAAGGATACCAATTTAGGCGATGCCTCATGCGGGCAACTGCCCCAGGTCCACGAGTTCTCGAGCAGCCCTACCATGACGTCTCGGCACCTCGGGTCGGGGCTTCCCGAGGTCACCTGGGCAGATCAGTAAGCTTATATAATAAAGGGTCGTCGGGTGCTCAGTTTTACTCGGGGAAGCAAAAGCGGCAAGAGCTGAGGATCAAAACGGAAAGGGAAAGCCAAGAAGTGGACGGAAATCCGGTACCTACGTACTTACACGCCTGCACTTGTGTATATAGGAAACAATCAAGACTCGTCTTCCTATTTTATAATTTGCCAGCTTTTACCAGAAGTGCTCTGTCCCAGCTATTGGTAAACTACCATCTCGGCCCACCGATCGCAGTTTTATTGAGCACTGGCCACGCGTGGTCTGGAATCGGTCTGAAGTCCGCTGCCTATTTGCCCTCACCTTCACCTTTCAATAATAACCACTCCCCCAACCACCATCATGAATCGACTATTTGGCACAAAGAGTACCGGCCCCAAGCCGACTCTTGAAGGTGCTATTAACAATGTACGATGCCCGCACAAGCCTGATCCAAGGTACCCCCGCCCCTCAAGATACCCCACTAACCAAACAACAGGTCGACACCCGAGTTTCCAGCATAGATGTGAAGCTAGCAGCACTCAACTCCGAACTCTCCACATACCAAAGCAAGATGGCCAAGATGCGCGACGGGCCGGGCAAGAATGCCCTCCGACAGAAAGCGCTCAAGGTCCTTCAGCGACGAAAACAGTACGAAGCGCAGCGAGACCAGCTCTCCCAACAATCATGGAACATGGAGCAGGCGGGCATGATGCAGGATAATTTGAAGAATGTGATGACGACGGTGGACGCGATGAAGACCACTACCAAGGAGCTCAAGAAGCAGTATGGCAAGGTCGACGTGGATAAGATCGAGCAGATGCAGGACGAAATGGCGGATCTGATGGAGGTCGGGAATGAGATCCAAGAGAGTATCTCTCGGGCCTATGATGTCCCTGAGGATGTTGATGAGGCCGAGTTGGATGCGGAGCTTGAGGCGCTGGGCGAGGAATCCATGTTTGAGAGCAGCATGGGCGAGAGTGCTATGCCGAGCTTCTTACAGGATGAGGTCGCTCCCCCGCAGTTTATTGATGAGCCGCCGGAGGAGCATAAGGTCAAGGAGGCCGCAGGCGGACTTGGATAAGACTAATGTTAAAGCGTACTTTTGTTTAGCGGCAACTATGTGTTCTTCTATGTCAAGGCGCAGGCAGTGGAGTTGATTGGGATTTTATTTTAACTTGCAATAAGCTACGCTCATATCATTGAAGCTCTCGTTTCATCCTGCATCATATCGTAGCGATTAGCATCTATATCATTCCGTATATCTTCTTTCGCTGTGACCAGGGACGTGCTTGGCCATTGCTCTCGTCCCAGAGGTGTGTGTGTGTGTGTATGTGTATGTGTGTGTGTGTGTGTGTGTGTGTGTGTGTGTGAGTTAGAGAAAGGATCACCACCTAGAGATTAGGATGCTTTACCCATCCCCACCAGCACCAGCAGGGCGACATTCATCACAACGATGATAATCCACACAAGGACCGCAACCACAGAAGTGAGCAAGTTATTCCGCATCGGAACTGTCACCACATGAACTTCACCCTCTTGTCCGGAAGCTTCTTCGGTCCGAACTGTCATATAGCGATTGAGACAAGTGAACCAGATAAGTGGCGCTGAGACAAATGGCAGAATAACACTCAAAGCAACCTGACTTGCAGTCAAAGTCCTGTCAATGCCCTCCTTGCCAACCGCCGCAGCGATGATGATGCTGGGAATGATACTGATGGAGCGCGTGATGAGTCTTCGGAGCCATGGTCGAATGCTCCAGTTCAGCATCCCCTCGCTCACCATTTGGCCAGCAATTGTGCAGACAATTCCAGCGGAGATACCAGACAGCAATAGGGCAAGAGCGAATACTAAGCCGGCGGCTGGTGCGATCGAGTTGGAGAGCAAGCTGTGAATTCCGAATAGGTCGGCATTGTCTCCGCCAGGAACATCATAGAGAGCAGCACCCGCGACAATTAGGATTGCACTGTTCACAAACAGGGCGAAGGTGAAAAGTGACAGCGACAACTCGATGATGGAGTACTTCATGCAGCCGCGGATTGCATAAATCGATGGGCGATATTTTACTTCGCCTTCAGCATTCCCTAGGGGCACAGAGGTCTCCACGTAGCCACAATTGACGTCGAATTCCTTGAGGCGGGATTGAACCACGCCGCTACCAAGAAATAGGGAGTGTGGCATAACGGTGGCACCGAGGATTCCACAACTTTGGTAAAGACTGAAGATGTGTTAGTAGCTGGATATTGTGCGGAGCCAGCCAAACGGCAGATTAGAGAGATTTACCCTTCCGATTGAACGATGGCTGAAGATGGCAGATAACCGCGAAACACTTCACCAACTGACTGGTCCTTGATGAGAGAGAGCTGAATGCAAAAGCACACAACCACACCCAACACCAAAGCCATGACAAAGAACTCGAACAGTCGAAGCCCCCACATCTTCCCATTGGGTCGGTAGAAAATGAGAATGAAGAGAACATCCACCAATGTGATAGCACAACCAGCTACCAAGGGGATATTCAACAGTAAATTCAACGCAATGGCTGATCCAACCACCTTTCCAATTTGTCAGTATTTCAATAAGAAAACTCTATACCAAAAGGCGACACTCACCTCTGCAATATCAGTTGCGATAATTGCCGCTTCGGCCATGATATAGAGAAGAATCACTAGCCATCGCGGAAGATGCTCTCGGCAGTTTTCAGCCAGATTCAGACCAGTCACAGAGCCCAACTTGATGCATAGAGACTGCAGAAGAATGGCAAATAGGTTGGAAAGGAGAACAATAAACAGCAAGGCGTACTTGAAGTCTGCACCCGCTGCGACATCGGTAGCGTAATTTCCGGGGTCGATATAGGCAACCGCGATAAGGAAACCAGGGCCGATGAAACGGCTGAACTTAGCCAAAATTCGAGCGCAATGCAGAGAATAAGACGTCAAACTAGTATAAAAAGGGTGGCGAGGTGATCCGCTGCTCCTTGGGGGTGTATCACCTCCCGAGTCCGCAGCGATCACTTCACCACTTGGCACCTTTTCCTTTTCGGGGTCGCGATCTTGCTGACTGTTTGGTCTGACATCGATGGATAACGGATCATCTCCCGCTGCATTGGCAGAATTGGCATGTCTGCGATGGACTCTAGAATTGGCAAGACCATTGAAATCATTCCTTGTAGTGGTGTCCGGGCTGAAGGGTGGTGGGCTTTGATTCCAGCTCGGATTTTCGAGTGTGTCGTCAGTCCGCGAGGGGCAATTCATGGCTGCAGGCTTGGCTCGGATGTCGGCTTGGCTGTGCTTGGCTGTGCTTGGCTCTGGATGTCAACGAGTTCACCTTCAATTAAGCCTTGAGTTCTTGAGAGGTGAACATTCAGGTACCTTTGGATCCTGTAAGAGTCCGGAATTTCCCGATGTTCGTTATTCCCTCTCTAACCGTATAAACCGGACTTGTCTCACATTATCCAAACCCTTCCCCGCTTGTTATCATTTTACATTCTTACTCCGTACTCCGTACGTCTTTTTATGTTTGGGTCTGTTTAGTTAATTGTCTGAATTCTTCTAGATATCACAAATGGATCGAATTTCAGTCGGACAGTCAACGGTCAGATACTTATATGCACGGTCTGCATAAAATACATGTATGATCAGAAGATCTCGAGTGGCTTGGGAGTCGACATACATGTAATACGATGTATTTATTTTCAATTGGGCCGGCATCGGCACAGGTGAGTGAGCTCAATATCAACAAAGATGATAATTGCAAATTATATCCTATAAGATAATTGGAATATAGGTATTGCTTTTTCATATCATTTTATATTTTAAAGTAGATGTATCGTCAATCAAAGATCTATCCAATATATATACAACCAGTCAGGTTCAGGAATGATAGGGATAACAATAACAATAACAATAACAATCAAACAAACAAAAAAAACCATGCAAGGACTATATGCATGCTTAAAAATAACCAAATGAATGGGCAATAATATGCAATATGACATGTCTGGCTCTCATAGGCACTTTCACTAAGTACCAAGGCTGCCTAGGTAATCACCAACCCAAGTTCACCGCCAAGTCCACTCCGTTGCCCCTCGCAACCTCTTTACCCGCACGTTGTTTACTCCTCTACCTTCAATCCAGCCAACCCCAAGGATCGTCTCATACGCTAAGTCGAGGCAAGTGGATCAACATCTTGATCCTCGATGACGGTTGCTGTTGGCAGCAAGAAGCCGTTGATTCTTCAAATTCCCCAGCTTGCCCAGCTTGCCCATCTTGGTCTTTTCTTTTCCTTCCATATCTTCTTCCCCGCTTTTTTGTTCTTTGTTGAAATTAGAGGGATATAGTACTTGACTATCACCCTTGTTTGTGACCGCGTTGTTGTTCTATCCTGCGTTTGTTTGCACAGATCCCGTGAGTTCGAACTGCAACTACCCGTTCCCCTCCATCTACTTCATCCCCTAACAAGATGTACTTAGTTGCTGGTCAAAGAGGATAGCGATGGCTGCGAGTACCTCTGGTCCCCAAATCTTTGACGATGCGAACCGATCCCCTACCAAACAGTCCATGTTCCGGGCCATAATGTCATCCAAAACCCATAAACGAAATCAATCCGCCGACGATGCCGTGGCCCCGCGGCCTGTGCAGAGAAGCAGGCCAACCGAGAACATCCCTTTCCCATTCAGCGAGGAGCCTGGCTCCATTGCCGGCTACCGCCCGCTCAGTGAGATTGTCCCCAATCGTGATGCGGGTGACCACGGAATGGCGCCGAAGATGGGCAGCAAGGAAAACAAAGGTGCCCTGCATAAGAAGACCAAGAGTGCCGTCTCATTGAAGTCTCTGAGAAATTATATGGAGCGAAAGGATAGTAGGTCGGAGGAGACACCCGAGCAAAGTGAGGATCTGTCGCCGAAAAAGGCCAAATCATCCAACAGTCTCTCCGCCATCCTCAAAAGGTCCCAACGGGGAAGAAAGGATGGCCCAAAGCAGAGCCGGGACAAGGAAAACCGTAGCCCGACTGACCTTATCGATAATATGCCATCCCCTATCTCATCCCCAGTCTGGTCGCAGGACTCGGCCTCGGTTCATAAAGAGCCTACTGGTCGATCGAGGCCAAACTCCACCGCCGACATGAGGCGAACTGTGGCGGACGAAGTCTCTCTCTATACACCCAAGGGCTACGGGCCAAGCCAGCAACGCAACTTCTATGACTACCACCAACCCTCCCTTGGCAAATCGAATGACCCCAAGCCTTGCCCCAAGTCAGACATCATGGCAGGAAACCGCAAAGTGAAGGATATTCTTGGGCTGCAGCGCGCAGCTTCGGGAGAGAGCGACCCTGTTGGGCGATCTGGCAGTGCTTCTTCTAAGAGCAGAGGGCCACCGAGTCCACGAAAAATATCCCCACCTACCATGGCAAAGGAAGAGCCCAAGCGACTCTCCCGTGTACAGGCCGCTATCTCTGCATTCAATGCAAAGGAGCGAGACGCTGAAGTTCATCAGCATCTCAACTCCAAGGATCTAGAGAGCGAGTTTGAGAAGCTGCTGGTTTGTTGACCATACATCATATAAATAATTTGAATGGCAAGGCTAACCTATCTCAAGGATGCGAGGAATATTCCTCATAATATGAGAGACAAGATGCGCTCACTTGACACTAATATCAAGGCTGATTTTATCCAGAAAGATCGGACGGAGAACATCACTCCTCTCAGCGGGGGAACCGGTGATAGTCGTCGAGGACGCGGCAAAGAATCCAAGGAAGACACCCAACCTCAGGATCGCAAAGGATCTCGATCACGATCTAGGAGCCGCGGATTCACCTTCAAGGGCCCCTCGTCACCTGGCAAAAAGTTGCGGCGGGATAGTGAAGCATCAAGCCGTCGGCCCAGGTCTGTGGACCTTTCCCAGCCTGTCGGTGTCTACACCACCCTCTCAGCCAATGTTTCAACGATATCCCTTGCTGATGCGGCCGCTGTCGATACCGCAGCGGACCCTTCTGACTTTGTGCATTACCTGAGAGAGATCCAAAAGCCCGAGATGGTTGAGGTGGGAAAGATGCACAAACTACGTCTTCTCCTACGTAACGAAACTGTCCAGTGGGTCAATGACTTTATCACTGAAGGAGGAATGGATGAGATTGTGCAGCTTCTCTACCGCATTATGAAGATGACCTGGCGGTATGTATCGTGTCTTCCTCTCCATTAAGACCAGCAACTAACCCGTTCTACAGCGAGGACCATGAGGACACCCTTTTGCACGAGGCATTGCTCTGTCTGAAGGCTCTTTGCACTACATCTGCCGCTCTGGCACACCTCACTGCCATCGAGCACGAGCTTTTCCCCGCTCTGCTGCATATGCTCTTTGACGAGGAAAAGAAGGGCCCGAGTGAGTTCACCACTCGAGGGATCATTGCAAACCTGCTATTCACGCAGCTCTCCACTGCTCCTGCTGGTGAAGAGGCGTCCAAGCGCGCCAAGCAGATCCTTTCTTATCTGAAGGACCCCGCGCCACCGGTGGACAATCAGCCGCTGGCCTTCATTGCCAATATCTACCAATCACGACCATATAGAGTGTGGTGTAAGGAGATCACCAACGTCACCAAGGAGGTCTTCTGGATTTTCCTTCATCACCTGAATGTGATTCCCCTCCCCAAGTCGGAGGACCTTTTCGGCGAAAAGACACCAGTAGACACCCGTCCCTACAACGAGCGTCACTTCCCAGTCCCTCGTCCTCCTGTTCCAGCCGCCCCATACGTTGGAGGCGTTGAATGGGATGCGACCAACTATCTTGCGGCACATCTCGATCTCGTGAATGGCCTGATTGCCATGCTGCCCACCCCTGATGAGCGAAACCAACTTCGTGATGAGCTCCGTGCCTCCGGTTTTGAGAAAGTTATGGGTGGTAGTCTGCGTACTTGCAAGGAGAAGTTCTATTCTTCCGTGCATGATTGCCTGCGGACCTGGGTCGCAGCAGCAGCCGATGATGGCTGGCCGTATACCTTCGTGCGCGAAGGCCCACCCCGAGCAGGCGAACCTGGCTCGCCCACCAAATCCCCTAAGAAGTCCGCGCCAGGTAGTCCTAGAAAAGGTCTGGTCGACGAGCGGCCGCCTAGGCTAGAGCTTGCTCTAGACTTCTCGGACAACCGCCCAGCTGCTGGTCCGACAACCCCGTCGAGCGACCTGCGCAGCTGGCTTTAAGAACCGGGTGCGCAACCCCCCGGTTCGATCTAACGAATTTCCCATTCCTCTCTTGTCTTTATTTCCTATCTTTTCTTTGTGTTTTCACATTATCATGACTCGGCGTTAGGGCTGGTCCTCAGCCCACCCCAACGTATTTTGTTGGAATTTTTTGTTTACTTGACCTTTGGAGTTTATTGGTGGCCTGTTATTTCTGACAGGCGTTGGCATTCTTGGTGTTATTGGCATGTTGACTGCATTTCATTGTCCAAGAGAAGTCCTGCGAACATGATGTAACGAAGCCAAATATTGGCACAGGCGACGGAGCAGAAAGCGAGAAAGAGACTGTTGATATTTCCTGTCTCTTTCTGCTTCTCTCCATGGTACAGCGACGCCTGTTCTTCCGACGGGATTTCTTCATGACAAATGACCTATGAACAGATATGAGAATTGAATGAATCGACAGTTGTTTTATTGACTTTTGAGATTTTCTAGTATGCTGCAGATGCAAGTAGGGAATCTAGTTGAATATTGTACAAAACATGGATATCAGACACAAATATGACTCAGACTACGAGCTCTCCTCAGACGCCGTATTGTCCTTCTGATCCCTTCTCGGACCAGGAGGCGGTGCACTGGAGAACATAGCCCGAACACCAGCAAAGAATCTCTCCCGAATCTATTGAGCGAGATAATGTTAGCCAAGATATCAACAAGCATAATTCCCAAGAGAGAGCACTTACCACATGGAACACCGTATCCTCCGTCTCCCACTCCATGAACAGCACAGAGTAGACAATAACAACTACGCATAAAAAGTCAGCATCCATCCTCGGAATCCATGCACATCATCCACCACAAGTCTATACAATCCGTCCCCAATACCAACGCGATCCCTCAATCTTAACAAGACTCACATCCAATAATAACCCACTGTCCCAGCGTAACAGCCTTCATAAACTTCGGCCGCGCATACTTCAGCGCCGCACGCCGACGGTACTTGCGCTCAAGCCGGAACTGGTGTTTCGGTGACAACTTCGACATATCCGGTGGCCATTGCCGCTTTGGCTGGTACGGGCTGTAGTAGACATCTTCGAAGGAGGGCGGTGGGAAGTCGGGTTTGTTTGCGGAGAGACGGAATGGTGAGGGGTCTTTTGTTGGTGGTGAGGCTTCGAAGGCTGTGGACGGGGTGGTGGTGAAGAGGCGGGGCATGCTGGGGTTCTGTTGGTAGTGTTTTGTTGTTAGTTTTTGCTGGGTTTTCGGCTTGGAGATGTCCAGTAGTGTTCGGATTCTGGTTTGCTTGGGTGTGCGTACAAGGTGCCATGATGGATGGGTGAGTTGTAGCTTGCGGGATGAGGCGCTGGATAGTGTGCTGGGTGATGCGCGCGCTGATGAGGCGGCGGTTAGGGCGCGTCGGATCATGGGTGTGTGTCTGCTTCGTTTAGTTGTTTGGTTGTTGGGGGAGGTATTAGTATATTGGCTGGTGGTTCTGCTCAGGTTGGAGGGAATATGGATAAAGACCGGATGATTTCCGTGTTTGGTAGGTGAAATTGCTTACAATTTCTAAATATGCCAAATATTTCAATAATTCCTCTGATAGCTCAGCTGGAAGAGCGCAAGACTGTAATTGATCTGTTCAGAGAACTTGTTATCTTGAGGTCCCTGGTTCGATCCCGGGTCAGAGGATTTTTTTATTTATTCTGGCTATTTATTGGCACTAACTAGTGTAGAGTATATAGGACAGTTTTATTTAATGTTCCCTCTCTCTAATATAGCTATTTTATATCTTTCCTACCGCTGATATATCACCTGAAGAGTGACGGAATGGGCTTGGAATTTGCATGTATGTGGTTGATATAGGTCTTTAAGTCGTGGAGAACATACGTAAGTGCGGATCCACCCATGCAAAATATATACATCTATCAAAGCCGGCTAGTGTTCTCCAAAGCTTTCGATGACCAACCTGACCAATGTCCAGTCCATTCCGTATCCCAGTAGATTGAAACCCGGGGCACAGCTTGAATCTTTGTTTCTCCTCTCCGAATCCGGATGGCCTGACCAACTGGGTAAACTCGCACGTCAGAGATACTACCTAGGTACTTACATGAGTTATACCGTCCACAAAGCCAAAACGAGACAGGGAATAGGGATTGGTATCGACTCACTAGAGCCCAATGTTAAAGACATGATAGCGGATATACCACTACATGTCAACGTTGATTTTAGATTTAAAGGCCACTGACATTCCACCAGACACGGTCCAATATCTGAGGTTTCAACTCGCAGGGGCCTGCTTCTTAGGTAGACTAGTGCCATTGGATACCGGCGAAGTGCATGGCCAACTCCCCTGAAGAAGAGTTGTCACTCTGCCGGAGTAAGGGCGAGGCATGGAATGAGTGGTAAAGCCTTGGGGAATATTACTCTGCCACCCGAGTTCCTATCAGTTCACCACGGTAGGTGAACTGTCAGTGCATTGGCAATAGACTCCCGAGGAGACAAGCGGCCATCGAATCTCCATGTCTTTATTTCAAACTCAACAATTTCTGCCAGTGAGTTTCGTCAGACGAGTCTACAAAGCTCTGGCAGGATATCCCGCCCGGACAGTAACAACCAGAAGTACTTGAATGCAGAATCTGATCGAGCGTCCTGGTGGACACTATGTCGACGTGGGTCGCACAATCTGCCGGAAGAAGGCAAGGATGGTATCAGGGCCGATATTCAGCCTGCTGTACACATGACCACGGGCTCGCGGTTCTCGGACGGTAGCCATGTCAACGTAGATGCTGTCATATGCTGTACATAATTGGATGACAAAAGCGTGCGCGAAACTGCTGCTGAGACCCTAGGTGGCTCCCCAAGTCAGTGCCCAGAATGGGCAAGAATAGCGTGGAGGGCATGAACACCGAGGCCAGTGATAAGCAGAAGCTCAGCTTTCGCAATACTGCATCCTAGATTGACGCCACATGCCGTCATTCATTCCGAGGGGCAAGATCATTGACTTGTGGGTGTTTATACACAGCAACACCGGTGCCAGTTGCGGACGTTGGTGCTTCAAATCAGGCTGCGTCAGAGGGGTGGTTTGTCGCCGGGTTATCTTGATACTCCCGTGTCGACCAAGTAACCAGTCAATACCGTTAAAAGGATATTATTTTTGATAAGAAATCAGTCTTTCAAGGTTGTGATTCGAAGTGGACACCGCTTGGTAGGAGCTACACACATGTACGTATGTAGGTCTGGCCGGGTTGTCTCATAATAGTTAAATGTGCCAAGCAACCAATCAAATCCCCTGATAGCTCAGCTGGAAGAGCGCAAGACTGTAATTGATCTGTTCAGAGAACCTGTAATCTTGAGGTCCCTGGTTCGATCCCGGGTCAGGGGATCATTTTTTATTTATTTCCCGGTCTTCTTTTTTTTTGTCTTTTTTTGAAAAGGATATTTGAAGTAACCCGGGAAGTCCACTCTAAAACTCGTATGTTATGCTACATATTGCAGTGGGGTTGTATCTACCTTACTTGCATTGCAGGTGCGTACACGGGACCTGCATTTGGATGCCTCGGTTCCCATACTCCCAGTCGAATATGTAGCTCCCAATGACATACAAGTCTCTGTCTGTCTTCTCTCGGCACCTCCCTATCCCTATCTAGAGCTCCTAGTCACCACTTGGAGTCGAGACCAAGCTGTCTCAACATCGCTTGGAACATCCACATGAGCAATGAAGCCACGCCCCCGAGGACCATAACCATCTTTATCATCCCTCAACCTCGGTATCTCGCCCATAATCAGCTCCATAAACCGATTTTGTGACCACAACTCTGACGGTGGCGATGTGTCTGAATACTCAATGACCCCGTTACGGGACAATTGCACCTGTGGCACAAACACCGGGCAACTAATAACCGAGACCGGAGGTTGGATACCTTCATAAGCCTTCTCAAACGATGCCCTGGTTCTGAGCATCATCGTTGGATCCTGAATGATAATGCAAGTGGCTGGTGCTCGAAAGCCCGCTTCGTCGAGGACCTCGCGAGAGAATGAAGCATTCTGACCGCAATTCGTAGATCGGGGTTCAAGTAGAATCTGACATCCTTCTTTGGTGATGAGAGATCGGTCGAAGAACTCATCGAGAATTCGTTCGAGAACTTTGGCTTCAGGGAGACCTTGGATCTCGTGGGCGATCCGTGAGAAGACTGGATGAGACTTCACTGCATTGTAAAGAAGCTCAGTCGAGTGCCCGATGCCGCCACATAGTACGAGCGCTTTGGTAAGAGATGGCTTTTGCTGAAGACTCTTGAAGAGGACCTCGGCACTGTGGAGAACGGCTGAGGCGCATATGACAATGCAGTCGACTGGGGATGTGGTGGAGAGATCGGGCAGTTGATTATCGCTGAGGAATCCAGACAAGAGGTTGATATCATTGACCATATAGGAATTTGCGGTCATTGTGTTGGATCAAAGTAGTTCGTCTGAACGGGCCACCACCAGACAGGTAAATAAGTCTTGCGTTGGTGACACCAAAGTACATGAAAAAAATAAAAAAAATCCTCTGACCCGGGATCGAACCAGGGACCTCAAGATAACAAGTTCTCTGAACAGATCAATTACAGTCTTGCGCTCTTCCAGCTGAGCTATCAGAGGATGTGAGAGTGAAATTTCCTTTTTTTTTTGATCTATGAACAATGACTCCATAGTTCAACACCCACGATCCAGCTACTCTAATGTTACTTATTCATGGAAGACATATCAATATTATGTTGAGATAGGCCCCGGCGTATGATGTTTGCGCATATAGCTTCTGAAAACATATGAAGTTATGAACACACTCAATGCCGAGCTGATCTTCTTACATGACGTCGTAAAGACGTCCGCATGTGATATACGATTTCACATGCCCCATGATCCACCACTCGGAGATCCCGTGACTGCCCCGGGTCAACAATGATGCGGCCAAATGGACCTCGGTACTTTCTCTGACTGCGACAGCGGCCAGCTACGGCCGTCCAAAGGGGAAATACCACCGATTCCACGGCCCTGATTTATAAACCACCGCTTCCCCGGATATTTGGCCTACTTTCTTATCCTCACTTTTGCTCTGTTCTTCATCCTCATACCTCTCCTATACCTCCATCACACATTGTCGTCATGTCTAACGGTGAGTGATCTGCATGTGACAGCCCAACGCCATGTATTGAACGGAACACTGGCTTTCTGGTGGCCTTTCACGAGTTACAATCAAAATAGAAACAGCAAACTAATTTTTATCTATAGCCCAGCAACGTCTTAACCAGGTTTCCTCCCACTTCGGCCCTGGTGGCAAGAAGGGAGCCGCCGCTATCACCGAGAAGCACCCCGATGACATTGTCGTGACATGTGCCCTGCGCACAGCCCTCACCAAGGGTGGTAAGGGTGGCTTCAAGGATACCGCTGGCGCTGACCTGCTTGCCGGTGTCTTCAAGGCTGTTCTGAACAAGAGCGGCGTTGACCCCAGCACTGTCCAGGACATTGCCGTCGGCTCCGTCCTTGCCCCCGGTGGTGGTGCCACTGAGTTCCGTGCCGCAGCTCTCGTGGCTGGCTTCCCCGAGAGCACCGCCGTGAAGAGCTTGAACCGTCAATGCTCTAGTGGTCTCCAGGCTATTGCTGATATTGCCAACGCCATTCAGTCTGGCATGATCGATGTCGGCATCGGTGCCGGTGTTGAGAGCATGTCCTCTCAGTACGGGTATGTTCCAAGCCCTATATTCCCTCGTTCGATAATATGACTAACAAGTTGATACAGACCCGGTGCCGTGACCGAGTTCTCCGACCTCCTCGAGAGCCACCCCGAGTCCGCAAACTGCAAGGTCCCTATGGGTGTGCTGTCCGAGAACATGGCCAAGGACCGTGGCGTGACCCGTGCTTCCCAAGACGCCTTCGCCGCTCAATCATACCAAAAGGCTGTTGCCGCCCAGAAGGCCGGTCTCTTCAACGAGGAGATCGCCCCTCTTGACGTGAAGTGGACCGACCCCAAGACCGGCGAGGAGAAGACCATCACCGTGAAGGCCGACGACGGCATCCGCCCGGGTATCACCGCCGAGTCGCTTGGCAAGATCAAGCCCGCCTTTGCCAAGGACGGCTCCATCCACGCCGGTAACGCCTCCCAGATCTCTGACGGTGCCGCCGCCGTCCTCCTCATGAAGCGGTCCACCGCCGAGCGTCTGGGCCAGAAGATTCTTGGCAAGTACGTCACTGCCAGCGTCGTCGGCGTCAAGCCCCTGCTCATGGGCGTCGGCCCATGGAAGGCTATCCCCGTTGCACTGGAGAAGGCCGGCATCACCAAGGATGATGTCGACATCTACGAGATCAACGAGGCTTTCGCTTCACAGTGTGTCTGGTGTGTCAATGAGCTCGGAATTCCCGCCGAGAAGGTTAACCCCAAGGGTGGTGCTATTGCTTTCGGTCACCCTCTTGGCTGCACTGGTGCCCGCCAGGTCAGCACTTTATTCACTGAGCTCAAGCGCACCAACAAGAAGATCGGTGTCACCAGCATGTGTGTCGGTACCGGTATGGGTATGGCCGCTGTCTGGGTGTCGGAGTAAACGAAACATGTTTCGATTGTATATTTGCGCAGCGATTTGGCTTTTTAGCCCTTTTTTTTCTATTTCATATACACAGATTTCTCAATTATGTATTGAATACTTCAAATACCAAAAGATCAGAACTGCATATATATGTCTGTGTACATGTCTGCTCCGTATTTGATAGCAGTATTGCTGTAGACTCCCTACAAGTGACTCTCTGAGCCTGGTCCAGGTCTTTCCAGTTTCGTCGCCCACTATATAATCTGGTTGTATTATGTATATACATTTGGCTGGAATGAGGCTATCAGCGGAATTTCTTAAAAGCATCAGTGACACTCATTCCCTGCGCAACAGCCTCCTTGGCCTGGTCATCCATTGCAGTCAGTTTAGGCATGAGCTCCAGCACCTGACCGAGCAGCTCACGAGGAATGGCCACTACCCCTTCCAAGGGATCACAGAAGATAATGTCTCCCTATAATGCATTGCAATGATCAGACCCTGAACTCGACCATGAAGCGAAAAGCAATCAGCGAACAGCACAGCAGCTAGAACTCACAGGCGAAACAGTAACACCCCCAATCGAAATTGGCACATCACGAGCACCAGCCTTGGCCTCGGCATTAGTGCCAACAGTAGAAGTAGCACGAGCCCAGATCTACCATCACGAACAAGCAATCAGTAACACGAACGAACATAACTATGAAAAATCAAGACAAACCGGAAGCCCAGTAGCCTTCAATTCCTTCAAGTCCCTGACCCGACCACCCACAACCGTGGCTCTGATCCCGAGGGCTTTCATCCGGGTCGCCATGATCCCGCCCGTCACGGCACAGTACTGGTTCTCAGGCTGCTCAATGACGATGATAGATCCGGCGCCGGAAGGATCTGACGCTTGGAATTCGCCGACGTGGTCTACCCAGTGCTTACCCGGCGGGAAACCGTGCTTCTGGGGATTTTCCGTCGCGATTGATGGTGGGCTGGCGTCTTTGGCTAGGAATTTGAATGTTGTCGCCGGCGCCGCAATCCTGGGCATTGTTTCATTTCGTCCTATTGTGGGGGAAAATGGTACTGGTGGATGTGCGTGAGTGGGATTATTGAAGATATAGATGGAGGCTTTGGTGAGGTGTGTGTTGGTGGCTTACCTAGATCTGCGAGGTAGCCTGCTCTTGCTGTGCTGCCCTCGCGCGTCTTTTGTAACTTGATGAGGGCGTCTGATACCTGTGAACTAGGATGTTAGATACACTTAGTGACTCGATGGTTTATGCTGGCATACATCGCAGGGTGAGAAGTTCTCGATTAATGTCGCAAGTTGCTCGTTTAGTGTAGTCATTGTTCAGATGCGGGGTTCACGATGGGAGGGGCAATACGTTGTATAGATAGTCGGACTGTACAAAGTAGAATTTAGACAAGAAGTAATAGATGAATGTATTGAACCCAAAGGTCTATTCGCTGATCAGTCGAAGCACATGTCCGTAGGTCCGGATATCGGATGAATACTACATCATCGGAGATCTATAACTCGGAGTGTTTCAAGGCACATTTCACAAGGTTATTGCTTAGTTTGAGATGTCGTGACACTGGCTCTAATTAGAATCTATATTTACTATATTTCATGTACAAAATTGACTAGTATGTCTGGAATGTAAGACTGTTCCTCACACGGGTCATAGCCGAGGTGATGGATAATAATATATCCCGCGTGCACAACTTGCACAGCTTGCAGGAAACGTGGGGTATAAGGAGATCCTTAGGACGATATATTCCTAGAAAACAAAACAAAAATAGATCCAAGATTGCTGGTTAGTATTTGTATATACAACTGCTGCAACTACCGCGACTCGTGTCTTCCATTGCCGATCTTCTAGTAGACCTATTTACCCCCACCAGTTTAAGGCGGGGCACTATTTGCGACGTAGCAAGCTTCCAAGGTTAGTTTTATTATAGATCCAATGTAGTATGAGTAGTGCTACAGATAGAAAAAGATGGGCGCATTCTGCGCTATAAGCGATGATTATGCGGATATGCACTCCAGGGCTTTCAGTCAACAGTCCAAGTCTCTGTCTATAACAGCTGGATGTATAGACGCCGGGTATTCCCTAATATAGCCGAGCGCTGTAAAGTGCCGTCGCGGAGGCAACCTTGGATGTGCGGGAAAATGTGGGGAGTCCAGTATTGGTCATCAGAATGACAATCACATAGAGAGAATGGAATAATTCCGATCCTCGATCGTTCTGGAAGAACGAAAATACATCCAAACAACAACCAAAACAACAAGGAACCCTGACAATGACGCAAAAACCCACATATACCGACCAACAACTGGAGTTATACTTGAACCGTATCGGGTACTCCCACTCCGCTCAATCCGAGAGCAATCTTCAGCATCTCCGCCAGCATATCGAGAATGACGCACTTTCTGCGCTGTCCGAACTCCAAAGGCGGCATCTCACTGCCATTCCATGGGGCAACTCGGGGCTGCATTACTCGCAACATCATACTATCTCTCTGAACCCGCAGAATCTCTTTGAGAAGATGGTGGAGCGGCGGTTAGATGGGTACTGCATGGAGAACACGGGGATCTTCTTTATTGTCTTGCGGTCCCTGGGGTACCAAGTTTACGCCACTGGAGGTAGGGTCAGTCATGCTGCGTCGAAGGGACTGGATAATGGATTATATTTGTCCTTGTAAGTGCTCCGACAGTTTAGCATTCCGAGTAGAGCTGACATTGATCTGCCGAAGTGGACATATGATTTTGATTGTGGTAATTGACGGAAAGAAGTACATGGTACGGCATGAAGATTGACAGCAGCTACCGCATGAACCATACTAACGGATATGGACAGGTTGATGTCGGCTTTGGAAACAATTGTGCCACTGCTCCATTATTACTGCAAGAGGGCGCTACTGCTACGTCTATCGCGCCATCCGAGATGCGGATTGTCAGAGAAAGCATTGCCGAGTTTACAGACCCAAATCAAAAGATCTGGATCTACCAAACAAGATACAACCCGGAGAGCAAGTGGTTGCCACAGATCTGCTTTTTTGACGTGGAGTTCCTACCCCAGGATTTCGACGTCATGAACTTCTCCGTCAGCCAGAGCCGAACCAGCTGGTTTACCCAGGTCTTTGTCTGCATGCGAATGATTTTGGACCAAAGTGGCACGGAAATCATTGGCCAGTGCGTTATGTCCGGTAAAGAAGTCAAGGAGAGATTGCACGGGCAAACGGAGATCTTGCAAGTGCTGGAGACTGAAGAGGACCGCGTCAAGGCACTGGCCAAGTATTTCGATATGCACCTCCGTGAGTCTGAGATCCAAGGAATTCGGGGAATGACCTCGGAGCTCAAGTAGACATGACGGTGCGGACTACTAAGGAAACCCGAGAGAATAATTGATATGGTACAACGTTTCTAGAGAAATTGCAGTGGATATGTATGATCACGGAGTAACGAAGGCGCAGACATTGAACGTAAAGGAAAAGAGGTTGCAATTTTTGAAACTAGTAGATCCGGTTCTCGATCTATGTCTCAGGTCAGCGTTTCTGCCTGGGGCCTGCAATCCAAGGAACACAGAGTCTGTTATTCGTACCTTCCATGGGTTGCTGACTTCGAATCCGGTGGGCGCTTGGTGGTTGCTGGATTGCCCCCGGAATGAGCCTGTGATGCGCTGATCTCTCTCCATCACTATTGTTGGTTGTGGTTAGTCTCATGCATAATTCTTCCCAGGCGCTTTGGGTCGGCCGATAAGCTTGTAAGCACTCACTTTGCTGTGTAATTGTTAGCCAATGTGCCTTATGCAAGTTCCGACCGCAGCCGACAAGGATGGAAACAACTTACTCTATCCCACAGGTCGCGGTTCCAGCGCGCCTTCTTGCCATCGTTGGCAAAGCGCTTGACGTAGTGAAGACCGTAGCCAGACACACCAAACATCTGTAGCAATTGGTGAGCTAAAGTCACGGAAGGCATTGACCAATGGCACGTACGGTGATGATAATCCCATAGGGAAGCAGGGCCTCAAAAGGGACACCCATGGCGTGCGGTTGTATGGGTATGTAGATGATCGGAAAAAGGGGTCAAAGTAGAATCAAGAGCCGTCAAGCCTCTCGCGGACTGAGGGGCGTAGATAGATCGCGGAGAGTGTGGAGGGGAGTGTCTTTTCCTACAGCGACGGGCTTGAGGTCTCCTCTACCCAAAGTGGTTTAGCGTATGATGACTCAGCGCGCTGCAACGACACTCACAGGACAAGGGGCGTGAAGGCCGCTGCAGATCGCATTCGATTGTAAAAGAGACAGGCCCCGGTGTATGGACTGTCTGTCGACGCGTCTGGTACGCTTTTGAATCAAAGATTGCACTGGTTTCTCTTGGGGTGAGTTTCCTCTGTTTTGCGACGCGCTTGCGATGCCTAGCCACTCCAGCGGCGGACTGACACCTCTTGTTTGTTAGCTCCCACTTTGCGCCTGGAGACTTTGAGCGTCAATATCGAACAATACTTGTGTTCGTAGATATCTTTGGTGCCACTCCAACTAGCCTCGAACCCGCTTTTGATCCAGATGCGCTCCCGGATCAGCGCCGACGTCAGCGGGGTGCTTCTGTAACCGGATCGGTTTAAGCTTTCTTTCACGAAAAAGATACCTCAGTCAACCTGGGCGCATACAACAAGCACTGCTGTGCTCAACCTGGCGGTGGCGGTAACTTTCACTATGGCGGCGACGGCGCCGCCAGCAAACGATGAATCGGGCAAACTCGACCCGCCTGTGGACCCAGCAGATAGCGACCTAGATGCGGAGGGCGAAGAAGAAACCGACTTGTATGAAATGGATCAACAGCTTCAAGATGCCGTTCACCGAGCATACACTGGAGAAGTTGATGAGGATGGCCCGGAGGAAGCTGTGGATGGAAACAACTCAAGCGTCAATGGGTTGAACGGAGAAGAAGATGATGACAATGATGAGGCCGAACCAGTTGGAGCTGTTAAGCTACCTGACGATGATGCGGGTTCTGAAGAAGACTATGCGGAGTCTGAGACAGCCGACGCGGATGCCGATCCCGGGTTTGAGGCAAATGACCGTGACGCTTCAGAACCCGAATCAAGTGACCACGAGTCAGAAGCCGAAGACTGGGAAGCCGAGAGCAATGAGCGCGATGATGTCGAGACTGATATTCGTAGTAGCTCAAATTGCTTGTAAGTGGAAGGGCTCGATGCAGCACTGGGCGCAGAACGAGGAAGTTTAGGTTCTAACAACGGACAAATAGGGTTTGCAGTCAAGACGAGGAACACGACCCAAGCGAAGATTTCGAGGAATGGCTCACTTGTGTTGTGTGTGGTGATCACTGTCCGTTTGCCTTTTACCCCGATTATGCTGGACCATCACTGACTCGATACCCCAACAGCTCATCGGCAATGCGCTCGCGAACAAGACGCATTTGATGAATCGGAAGGTACGCAAACACAGGGTCATTGACTGCTACTCTGTCACCCCTCACCTCTTTAATGCGTTACGCGCTCTAACATCGCAACACCCAGGCCCATGGAGATGTCCCAGCTGTGTTCATAACAATCTAGAGCCCGAGGCAATAACAAATTCAGCGACAGAAACCGGACCCGGAGCCCTAACTCTTCCCAAAGAGCTTCTACCTGCGCACGCTGGCACACACGACGAGGGATTCCATTCTATCTTTAACACAGGCGTTGACGACGAGATGCTTAATAGCTCGCGGTCGCTACGCAAGCGAAAGGCCTCGTCAATCGAGGCCGAAGAACACACACCGGTGCTTCGCAAAAGACTTCGACAAACCTCTTTCCGCTCTGATCGCCCCATATTGAATGATGCGGCCTTGGAGGGCGGGGATGTCACTGCTGATGGCGATGTCCACTCCCCTGCTCGGACACGTTCTGTCCGCGTGCGACGCACTCGCGCAGTGGACCGAGAGCACTGCCGCGTGGTAGCTAGGCAGTACGGGAAATTGATTATTGGGTTCCGGCTGGAAGAGGCAAAAATGTCTAAAATAACAGGCTCTCAAATTCGATCGCAACGCAAGAAGAAGAAAGCACCAAAGCCGCCACCTGTGGCCCCAGAACCCCAGGCACATTTCGTTCCCCTTCCCCCCATATCCTACAACTCCATGACTCTGTTCGACCGTGAGACCGACGACGCCAAATCAAAACCATATGGAGGCATTCTGTCCGAAGTCGACCAAGATACATCCAGAACACTCCCTACACAATTCGATCGCGACCGATTCGAACAGGCACGTCTAAAAGCCGAAGATGAATGGCAACAGAAAGTGAAGGAAGCAGAACTCAATGGCGAAACCACTGCGCATTCATCACAAAAGGTTTCTGGCCCTCCTTCAAAGATCAAATCCATCAACTTCGGTGGCTACGAGATCGAAACCTGGTATGCAGCGCCCTATCCGGAAGAATACAGCCGCAACCGTGTTCTGTACATTTGCGAGTTCTGTCTCAAGTACATGAACTCGGACTTCGTCGCCTGGCGCCATAAACTTAAGTGTCCTGCAAAGCATCCCCCCGGTGACGAGATCTACCGAGATCGATCGATTTCAATCTTCGAAGTTGATGGGCGCAAGAACCCGGTGTACTGTCAAAACCTTTGCCTTCTCGCAAAACTCTTCCTGGGCTCCAAGACCCTGTACTACGACGTGGAACCATTCTTATTCTATGTCATGACTGAGTTTGACGATCTGGGCTGCCATTTTGTTGGCTACTTCAGCAAAGAAAAACGTCCAAGCTCAGCGAACAACGTTTCCTGCATTCTTACTCTACCCATCCATCAACGCAAAGGCTACGGAAACCTCCTCATCGACTTCTCATACCTCCTTACCCGCATCGAAGGCAAGAATGGATCGCCCGAGAAACCGCTCTCCGACATGGGTCTAGTGTCGTACCGGAACTACTGGCGATTGATTTTGTCTTACCAACTTCGTGATTTGAAGTCGCCTATCAGCATTGCAGATCTGTCTGATCGCACCGGAATGACGGCAGATGACATTGTATCTGCGCTGGAAGGACTCCGAGCTCTTGTGCGGGATCCCATCACCAAGACGTACGCCATCCGTCTCGATCACAAATATTACAACGAGGTCATCAGTGGCTGGGAAAGCAAGGGCTACGTCCAGCTCAATCCAGATGCGCTGCTCTGGACACCTTACATCATGGGTCGTAGTAACCAGTCTCATTTCGATCGTGCTCCTATACATACCGTTGCCCCTCGAGAGGACCCAGATGAAGATGAAGAGGAGACCGAAGCAAGAGCGACCGACTATGAGCGCAATGGCCGAATGGCGAATGCGTCGGATGGAGACACTCTCGCAGACTCCGCTGGACCGCCTTCCACATTGACTCTGCGGCCTGATAGCTCCCACCATTCTACAGTGGGAAATTCTGAAACATCCGCAATCCCCAACCCTGCTGCTGGAATTCCACCCTCCCGGTTCGAACTTTGGCCTCCTGTGCCCCCCGCAGCACCCCCTAAACGCAGACCTGGTCGCCCCTCTGGTAGCACCAAACTGAATAGCGCGTCAACGACACCTACGGCCGCCCGTAATAACGGCCGCAACACACCTCGACGACCCTCCGGGTTGGCAACGGTCACCCCCGGAGGCAGCGTTCGTCGCGGGAGAAGGTCTATCCTCACGGACTCACCCGCAGCTGAAGCGACGCCTAGCCAGGTCAATGGTGTTGAACCGGAGAGGACTGAAGTTGTTGAGGAAGAAGCTGTCGTTGATGGGGATGCCGAAAATCTGGCTCCTGACCTTAAGGAAACTGAAGATGTGAGCGAAAAAGAACCGGAGCATGTTAATGGAGATGCTGCCCCCAAGGAGCCTGTCAAGACCAATGGCATTGATGCTGCGGAGTCAGAGCCGTCCGAGGACAAGGACACGGAGGCACCCAAGACTCCCGAGAAAAAGACCAACTCTATCTCACGGTCACCTGGGACAGCGGTCTCCCGTCGATCCAACGATAACCCCAAGACACCGCGATCAGTCAACCGGAAGGCTTTGGTCGAGAAAGTTCACGTTGTCATTCCCGCTGAGCCAGGATCTGCTTCCAAGTCACCAGCCAAAGGCGAGGGCCAAAAGGCCGTGGCCAATACCAATGGCACCGACGCAGATTCAGACGTGGATGCGGATGCGGACATTGACGCCGAGTACGAAGTGGATGGGGATGTCGTGATGCAGACATGATAATCTTGAAGCTCATGATTCGAGGAGGTTTTCTTTTTGCCTGCAAAGCAAGTTACGCATGTGGACAGGGCGTTTGTTTTAACGAAATTTTCTGATTCCTTTATTTCTCCCTTCACTTTTCTTTCACGTGTCCCCGGGAACTGCATTGTCCCACCGTTTGATTTAATATTCTTTCTCCATTTATTTTCTCGTTCGAAGGCTACGTTACGCTAAGTGGGCATCCAGGGGCGATAGGAGTGTCGTGCGACACTCGTCAATCCCCTTTGGTTCATTTACTACTAGTCGCTTTTTCAGGGATTTCATCCAGCACGGAGCAGGGATGGGGGTGTCTGGAGTTTATTTTTTGCTTGGGTGTTTCTTTTCTCTTTCTATCTAGTTGCGACGAACGAGTACAGTGTGTGATTAGCATATCTCATGTCAATGTACCAATTACTGGGTAGCTCTTTTCTCTAGTGTACAATTGGAGTAGATCTGTGCCTTGCATGTGATATATCGAAGAACAAGTGTCATGTCGTGCAGGACATGCTGGTAAACGTCAAAATGGGAGAGGCCTGTTAGGTAAAGTGCCGAAACTGGAGAAAGAAGATTAAAAGTCTAGACCTAATAGCCGATCATATTCGCAGCACTTCTTTGTATACGAGGAACAAAACGTCTCTGGTTACATAGAAAAGTGTACGATTTACAACTTCCGCACCTTCTTCGGCCATTTAGGTACGTAGCTATAAAACGAGAAAGGGGAGAAGAAGACTATTAAACAGACTAGTAAACCGACTACTCCGCACTAAATATATTAATAAAGAGACTTGGCAATACTGCATAAGCGGCCGACTATTCTTGTAATTCTTGATCTCGATAGCTGTGGCTGATCAGCGGCTATCTGATGTGTTCCACTAGGGGGCCATACTGCACATCCCACATAAGTACGAACTACTCCGTATAATCCTTGCAGTACCAGGTCTACGATTGGCTTGGTCGACAGAAAATACACAGAAACATCGAGCAATAGTCATGAAAATCACAATAACGCATGAGTATATTGAGTATTCCACAACGGGAGGATTTCAGGCCAACCCTTTTAGGAAGGTCAGATTTGCATTGGGATACTCTCAGCCGGTACGATGGGATCAGCTTACCAATACGGATCACAGGTGATACCAACTAGTATCCATGGATTTTCAAGGAACATACAGATCAGGAGGATACGAGATCATACCTCTCATTATAACAATAATATAGTAAGCAATGTATAGTCCCGACAAAGCACCGATCGACAAAAGATCGGCATGGCGCCAACACGGACAGCTGTCAGGAAAGACAACCATGGAACGGGCCCCAAACCACCATGGAACCATCACAGGCCAACATTTAAGCATAAACACAGTAGCGCCCACTTAGCAGCTCCTAACCACTGGTTCTTAATGGAGATGCCGCTGTCATATATGCGCCCTTGACTTTTTGGTTCGAGGTACTCACCGGTCTGAGTCTAAAAATTTCCCTATCCCGCCCCGTCCAGTACCGTGTTCAGAACTCCATAGTGCTCCATCGCCCCCCCCTTCTTCCTTTTCCCTCGGCCACTTCATGCGTTGAAGTGCCGAACACGGGTTCGTTCGACTACTTGGCCTTTTTGGGTTCTCCACGGGTCCCTTCTGAGTTTGTTTTGGTCCTCTTATTACTGTAGTCAGTAGAACATCCCCGACACTAACAAGTTCCCGGCTTTTCCAATCGGGCCGCAGTGGATTTTGGCCAGGGTGTGCGTTGTACTTTTAAATTGGGAAAAAAATTCGAAAAATTCGCTTCCTTTTTGGCGGTCACTTTTAATTTTTCGTTTTCGCACTCGAACTTTCTTTTCTTCTTTTCTTTCTTCTTGTCCCTACTTGTTAGCACCAGTATCACATTCACCTTCCGCCCAATTATTTCGTCCAACATCTGGAGTCATGATAGTTTCCACAGCCAAATTATGACCCTCCAACAGAGGAAATGGCGGCTTTCTCCGCCATGACCAAGATCAGACTTAGGACTTCTGTCCTGGCGCCGGACCCGAATCCCGGAAGTCAAAAGAAAGTGACAGGTCGTGCTCCCAGCGCTGGAGCTTGCTTGTCGCATAGTGATGTGCATCTAGGGCTTTGAAGTTTTTTCGGGCCTATCAACTGCATTCCCAGGAACTTGTCGCTCGGGCACAATGCAATGGACAAGAACTGCAGTTCAGGCCCGGTGAGACCGAACAATGCCCACGTATGTTCCCGCTTTCCAACCCCTCATTTTACTTTTTTCTTTTTCTCTCTTTCTTCCTCATTTGACCTCCCATTTGTGTCAGCTTATACTTATCAGTTTAGCGAATCGCAGACGCTGTTCTCTGGGAGCTGAGCACTGGCGTCAGAAACCCCCACAGCGGGTCCCCATCTGCTCCAGTAACGGACTTGCCAATACCGATATGACGCTGGCTGCATGATCAAATATTGGGGCCGGACTTTTGTCAAGCTGATCGGCGCTTTCTGATTGAAATCGATTCCTGCTGTTCTCACCCTTGCATATGATCGCTGCTATCAAAGCTTCCATGATGTGGAAATACAACATAGGTCGTGAACTGTGACAAGAATGCTTGTCATAGCCAACTGCACCTGCAGCCCTCCGTATCACATTGACGGGCGATGATCATCGCCGTGATGCCATCTTGACCGTGACCCCAGAATATCTGCATGCAAGTTAGGGTTTGGCATGTCTTCTTATTTTGGTGAATCCTGCCAAGAAAAGGACCTGATAAACGAAGAGGACAGGCGGTCTCCAAAGCCCAGACAATGTGGGATGCAAGTTCCTCGGCAGGACACAGCAACTAATGCCTTAGGATGGATCCACCTGTGCACAGCAGATGCGGCCATACCCATCTGGAAGGTGATTGAACTGGAGGGGAAAAAAGCACACATTCTCAGCCGCAAATCGAGGGCCAGCGAGTGTGGCGGAAAGCAGCCCCCGTAGTCCATACTAGAAAGTACCGGTTTATCTCTTTTTATCACAAACTCACGATCTGCAAGTTGCAGGACTGCCCCAAACCAGTCTCCGGTATTGATGTGTGTTTTTCTTTTTGGTTGGCTGATGCATGCCCGGCCCTATAGCTTGATCGAGGGATTTCCGGTCGGTGCCACCAACCAGCGTCCACGCTGGCCCCCAACTACAGTCGATATACAGTAGCTTGCATGCGATCTTGGGCCCTGCATGTCTCCCAGGAAATGTGACGCGTCACGAGAAAAGCCCTTCGTGCAGTGGTGCGTTGTTCGTTGCATTTCCCCCTTAAATGCCTTGTTCAAGTCTCCTGCACTGTGTTGTGTTTTTTCCCTCCTTGATTCCTCCTCAACTCTTTCTCTCTTCTCTCGCTTCCCGTCGCATCATGACCCGGCATGAATGGTTTCGTCGTCTCGGATCGGAATAAGGTGCTCGACCAGCGCTTTCGGGCTTTACGTGCCACTGCACGCGATTGTATCTGTGGGCATCATCTTTTTCGGTCATCTTGTCTGTGACTGTACCGGACCTCTTTCGAATGCGTGTTGAGTCCTTTCACCTTGAGCTCCGACATTGTCGTCTTCAAGTGGTACACGCAACCGCAAGCCTGCGATCGAAGAATCCACGGTACTCGGATACTGGATTTATCACAGGAAAAAATCATTCGCAAGAAAAAGGTATTGTCACTTCAATTATTTTTCTGTTTGTTTAGGGGGATTTAGGGGGAGGTGCCCAAGCGAATGTGGGAGTCCCAAGGCCTGAAGGCATTCTTTGGTTCGGGATGACATAAGGAAGTTAGCCAACCATGGTTGGAAACCTTTGACAAGCGGCAGCGATATCCGCGCTTGTTGGGAAGTCCTTTTGAACTTCAAAAAAAAGAAGGGATTTGCTGTTTGAACATCCAAGCTAATCATTCCAGGATTGAGATCGAGTGTGGAGACACAGGCACAATCCCCCGGACATAGGCGATGCGGCTTGATCGTGCATATCCCCACTTTTGACTGGAATGCTTAGACGCCGGACCAGGGCCCGAGTCCACCTGGCGTTTAAACACCCATTACGGCACGACAAGAAAACCGGGTCTGATCACCTGCATAGCCGGCGCCAACCCTTGTGGGTTTTTTTATGATCATAAAGAAACAGACGCGGACTAACGGACTAGCGGTTCGCCGTTTCTTCGTTCGGACCAACGAGAGAAAGAAGAGAGCCAGAAGTCTACTGCGCATCCGGATCGCCATTCGCCCCCTCAACCGTGGGTAGCTGAACCTATTCCACTTTTCTTTCCGTCTACGGTTTTAATTCCTCTTTTTGTTTTCTCTTTTTTCTTTTTTTGGTCTCTTTTTCCAAGGCACAGTCCACGGGTTACACTTGGTCTTTATCCACCTCAGCTGCTCTCGTTTTTGAAGAGATTGCTACTGTGGTAGACAATTCGAGGATCTTTTTTTTTTTGGATTTCCCTATTTTCTTGACTTCTTTTTATTTCTATTTTTTTGATTATAATCCTGGATAATTCATTGGGTTAGTTGATTTTTTTTTTTTTCCTTTCTATTTTTCTTTTTGCTTTTTTTTGTGGGATTCTGGACTCTGATTTGTTCATGACTGGGAGATTTGGAAGCCTGTGATCCAATTGATTTTCTGAATTTTTTTTCTGAATTTGAATCATTTTTTCCTTTTCCCCCCAGTTTATTGATAAATTCGTTTAGATTTCAATCTCGGAATATCTACTATCGGGGCGCCGTTATTCAAGAGAGAGCCGCTTAAGGTTTTTGTCTGGAACCGTGCTCGGTTGGCTCTTTCCGCTTGCAAACTGACGACACCACTCCGTTTTCGTCACGTTCGACACATCCATCTCTCACTCTCTCTATCTCTACAGCTACCCCCGTCCTTCATTTGTCCTTCTCTTCCATGGTTCAACTTTGAGGAAACAGAAAAAAAAAAACTCATTACCCCACTACAGCTGCCACCCCTCACGACATCGTGACTCGTCCAGGGTTCTTTTCCCAGCCTGTCCTTATCTTCTCTGTCCACTGGATTTCTCTCGGTCCAAAGACCCCGTTCCTTCCTTTCCATTTTCCACTTTACTTTGTAAACCACAGATCACTTGAAACTGGTCTCTTGTATTCCCGAGGATCGACTCTTCGTATCTGCTGGTTCACTACCTGTCAAAGCAACCTCACATTTTGGGGGCTCTCTCCACCTTTCCTTGTTTGTCTGTGACTCGTCTTGATGAGTGCGACATTCTCCGACGCCTCTCTCTCGCGCGAAGCTCAGGGGTGAGTCGTTCTTCCCGTGTCTACTTTGACAGGGTCGCAACTCTTACGCGGTCGTCCAGGGAATCCCACTGACAATGTTGAACAACACCAGTTCTGACTTTGACTTGATCATTCGCCAGCAGCCCAATAGGGCCCGCGTGGCGGGGGGCAAGGAAAAAGGTATGTCGAAGCTTCTTGCTCTCTCTCTCCCTCTCTCCCTCTCTCTTGTTCCTAGCTAGTCCCCGTGAAGCGGGGAGGCGCGGAACTGACAGAAAAGGAACCGGATCTAATGGCGCCTACAGAGCGCAAACCTATCGATCCGCCCCCGATCGTCCAGCTCCGGGTGCGGGAGGAGGGCACCTACCTCGCACAGTAAGTGTGCATTTCACTGTGGCTTTGCGCGGGTAGCTGACTTTGCGCAGACATTACCTGCAAAGCCCTTACTATTTCATGTGCTGCAGTCTGTATGATGCAACAGAAGAGCGTCCTGTGCCCGTCGCACCGTCAACTGCGTTAGCAGGAACCCTAGTTTCGTCTCTTCACCGGTTGAAGGACGTGGACAACAGCGGTTAGTTCTGGCTGGTCGTGGAGCCACGGGCCATTTTCACTGACAGGTTTTGTAGATGGAGGATTTTTCGTCTTTGGGGATCTCTCTGTGAAGATTGAGGGCGAGTTCCGCCTGAAGTTTACCTTGTTCGAGATGCGAAAGTGAGTAGCACGGTCGGGAGCCTAGCCCAGATTCAATAGCTAACGAAAAGCCAACAGGGACCGTGTCTCCTATTTGAAGACTGTTATCTCAGAGCGGTTCACAGGTATGAATCTGCGTGAAGAGAGCTGGCACAGTTGAGTTCTGACAAGCTTGCAGTCTCCCCTCCTAAGAGCTTCCCCGGAATGATGGAGTCAACCCACCTTTCCCGATCATTTGCGGATCAAGGTGTGAAATTGCGCATTCGAAAGGAACCTCGGACCATGTTGTAAGTGCTATGAACCCATGGGGATGTGAAGGCGTGTAATTAACAACCGCAGGAAACGATCAACACGACCAGACGAGTTCCATCAACCAGTCCCCACTCGATCTCCGGAACGTCAGTCGGTGCAGATTCCTCCATCATCTAGCTATGGAGGCTATCCACCGGCGGCCCGAGACTATGGGTACTACGGTCAGCAGCCGCCGGTCAAGCGTCATCGTACTTCGATCGACTATGGCAGACAGCAGGGCCTCTATGATGTGGATGGTCGAATGGCCCGTCAAATGGATCCATATGGCCAGCCAACGGCTGCAGCTGCTATGTACGCTGGTCAGCCAGCAGCCTATCAAACGCCTGCCGCCATGCAGACTTACAATACAGGACAGGTGGTGCCTGATTACACGGCGGTTCGTACTCCTAACCCCACTTTTAGATTTCAGGAGCTCTTTGAGCTGACCTCGGTGGATAGATGTACCCTGGCATGCAAGCGTCAGCAGGCATGCAAGCATCAGCACCCATGTCCCAGATCCCCGATCCTACCGGTCAAAGCCGATCCAGCCAGCAGCAGCAGGCCGCTGTGGGACAACTGATGGCGATGAACCAGCCTGGCACTCCTGTACGACACCCCTCTGCGAACCAGTGAGAGCGTGGAATAGAACAACCTAGCTAAGGATTTTGGAACCGAGACAGACCCCGGATTCGACTGGAGCCATGATGGCTCAGGGATATGCCCGTTCCGGATACCCTCCTAGCTCAACTATACTTCCTCCTCTCCAACGGAATCGCGACTATCCCCAAGGAACCAATGGATCCGCGCGAGCCTATTTTGAGCAAACTCCTCAGGCGAATACCCCCATTCTTCCATCTCAAATGGTCAACGAAGGCGATCGATTTGGCTCCGTGACCGGCGCAACAACCTTTGATAACCCCGATTCCTCGAATGGAACGCCACAATGATTTGCTTGACGTCCTCGATGTTCTGGCTTTTATCTTTTCTTTTTCTTCTGTGTCGATAGACTGGGAGGAGTGTTTTCATTATTCTCTTTTTTTTTATGCTTGATGCTTTAACTGGGTGGCTAAAGGGTTTCATTTTTTATAGGCGCTGGCGGATATAAAAGGGGGAGGTCTTTCTTTCATGGGATTGGGAGAAAAGTGAGATTATTCTTAAGCCCTTCTTGTATATACAGGCCCTTTTCTTTTGAGAGCAGTATCACTGGCTAATTGCAAGTGCTGCTTTTCTTCTTTTTTTCTTTTTAATTGACGATGTATGAGGTGGAAATGCAATGGCTTAATATCTTTACGTACCTTCCTAATGTTTGCTACCTTGATTTCCCTTTTTCCAACTTCTCTTCTCTTCTCTTCTACTCTCTACTCTTCTTTTGTTTTTCATCTTCTTTCCTCTCTATCAGTTACTCTTCTCCATTTCCTCGTTCATCTCCATTCATCTCATGGGGCCCACCATGGAACCCACCATGTACCCTAACGACAGCCCTCTCAGTAACCTCGATTTGTGGTGCGACTGGAGCGGCATTCCAGAGGAACCGGTGTCTATCACCATTGCTATGGAGGTGACGCTGAAAAATCAGGCAATCCTCGAGTCTTTGGTTTATGTCTCGGTACACTGACTGTCGTCTGATTTAAGCTACAAACCTGCGGCCATCCCAACCTCAATTTACCAATCCTCAATGTGCAGTCGCCGAATATCGTCAAATGCCCGTCTTGGGTCATCCGGTTGAAGCCTGACTTTCACTACGATACCGACACTCCACCCGAGAAAGAAGCTTGGCGACCTGGCCAAGAATATAGTGATGAGACCGAGAGATACGCTGCCAATAATGACTCTGCTGCGGAGTCTGCGAGTGTCGTTGTTCACGATGGTTCGCGGGATGAAGATCCCCAGGATATCTTTCCTCGTACTGTGGATATCTCGGGGATGTACACCCAAAATGATTACTCGGGTAGCTCACCCTCTTCTGGCCCTCGCAAGAGCCAGGTTAACAGCCTGGGCAGCCCACACTCTTCAAATCCTCGTAAGAGATCTGCCAAGGCTGCTTCCCTGCCAGACTCAATCCCTCCTGACGATGAGTACCAAGGCACCCGACACAAACTTACGATGACCAAGATCGACCCATCGGGACTGGAGCCTGTGTCCCAGGACAGGACCACCACCGAGGAGATCGTCACACCCATTCACAGTCCTTCCGCCAGTATTGATGAAACCAGCGTGATGCCTGAGTACATCCCGTTGCCTCAAGACTCGACCCCGGGTTCTGTGTCGGTTTCCCCGAGCGTTACATCTACATCTCAGCATCTCTCGCTCAACGGCAAGGCAGTGGCGGTTGATAACGTACCCGAACTCGGCGAAACATCTCCTTTGCACATTGCAGAAACTCCTAGCAAGATTGACTTGAGCGGTACTGAACCGCTCACCGAAGAGAACTTGCTCCAGCGGGATTATGATACACTTTCGACTCGTGGGTGCAACGGAAGCTTTTCTGACATCGGAGACAGTGACAAAGAAAAGGAGGACCTGCTTCTTTCACTTGAATCCATTGGATCGCCATCATTCTTCTCGTGTCCTGGGTTTAACCCTCTGCCCGGACGTCCGCAGAAATTGCCGAAGAGCACAAGCCCCAGCTCATCTTGCACAATGATATTCTTTACGTGCGGACCCCTCACATTGTCTACTCCGCGACCTACCAAATCGCGATTTCGCTCAAGGTCACGTTGCAGAAAGGAAAATCGAAGGATTGGTGGGAGTTGGCTGTGAGTGGACTGCCTCGACTCGCCCAATTCGAGTCTGGTTATCTCTACTTCCGAACACCCCCGGGTCAGGGAATGGAATTCGTGACTTCATCTTTCAAACGGCATACCCTCGTGGAAAGCTGCTTGATGGCCCAGTTCGATAGTGGGAAAAACCTTGTTATTGCGTTCCGTAAGTGCAATGCAGAATACTACGGACAACTCAAGGACTACAAGGTCAACACAGTCATACGGATGGAGATGGCTGACGATCCATCGTCCTATCTGATCAAATACAATGCTGTTTGCTCCATTGATCTCATCAATCACAACTTCTGGGCCGAGAAGTGCAAATTCCGCCTTTTTGTGCATGGCGGCCCAGAGGGCGAGTTTGACGCCGTTTTCACTGCTAAAAAACCTCTGATCAACTCTATTCGGCTGCAACCAGATCGCATTGGAATCTCACGCATCAATATTGTCAGCATTCCGCAAGCTCTGGACATGTTCATGGTGTCGTGGGAGGTCAATCTGCCACGAAGCATGGGTGTCACCTGGCAGCCATGGATCAAAACCACGTTGTATAGTGAGGCTGAAATTATCCTCCAAGAGGATTACGCCATTTATGGTCCCGGGCATGAAATTGTACCTCCGAAGTATCTGAATGCTGATACTAGGTGCCAGTTCCCGTGTGGTCAACCAGGAGGTATCTGTGTTCCGGAGCTTAATTATTTTAAGCCCCAAGCCACTCGACCTCCATATGTCCATGAGGGCTTCGCCATTCACAGGCCTAATCTGACGGGGCCTCTATCTGGCAGAAGTCGAGCTTCCAAGTCTACGAGTACGCAGACCCTAGTTGCGGAGACTCCAGCTCCGGTCGCTGTGCCAAAGAAGCCGCGCCATGTACGCGGACTATGCACCCTGTGGGCCCTGGCCAAGTTCTTTTTCTTCCTTCTCCATGTGCTTGGTTTCGTGGCATCTGCGCACTTGATCTACTGGTCGTACTTACTGCCCAACAGTGTGTTCTGCGAGGTTTATGTCTATGGCCCAGTGGACTACACAGAGAATTTCACTACCAATGCCCAAGAGGCGGAGACTGTCCCGGCGAAGTTTAATCATCATCCTGAGCTGATTCAACCCCAGTCCCAGCAGTATGTCAACACCACACCTGCTGACATCACCCCAATGCCCCTGAGAGACCGCATCGATTACCTTCTCGGATGGCGAGGGCCAATTGCGCAGGAGTAAATTCCTCGGCGATGGGCATGCCTCAGTATCGCTTCAAAGGTTATGGAGACGAATACCGGGATATGAAAGAGAAACCACATAATCAAGTGCCGCCATCGCTAGACTTAGCAGATAGCAAACATGAATACAAAAGGAAATCTATTGATCAAACCAACGTATACGTATTATACTACCTTGTATCCCAGATTAACATTGCACTTTTGACCTCTTTCTTTTGCCCTGCGTGAAAAATCTGAAAAGGGGGAGAAGATATGTAAAAAAAAGTTATCTACCCAGGTAGAACGACGTCTAGAAAGACCAAAAAGACAGTATAAGCCTATGGTATAACTACTTTAAATTGTCCAACTTCATCTAGAATCTTTTCACAGTGCACCGTCCCAATATCTCCGTTGACCTCTTTCCACATATAGGTTATCCATACAACCTGACTCTTTGTCATTCTCCACCTCTTTGAGGTTCCTTTGAAGTTCATCTTTAACGTCACCGTCAGGTGTCAGGTCGCACCTTCCTTCTCGTGGAGTCCTCAGTCACGACTCGACTGTTCCTCCTCACATTTCCCGTCTTCTTTACGCAGACCCCTCTACAATCGCCTGGGCGGCTAACCTACGCCATCAACAACTGTTATGACATCCATCTGATTGATGTCACCATATAACTAGTTATATAATTAAGAGAATTGGTCTGTTAACGTCATTTTTTTTTCTTTATCCTCGGTAAAAGAAAGTAGACACGGGATGTTCATAAGTAGCCTATTCTTTGAATCCTTAGTAGGTCTGTTAGAAACATCAATACCTACAGTCGGATGAGTCAAAGCGAAGGTTCCCTGATCAGGTAGATCTTGCCCATGGGTAGCTTAGAACCCTCCAATAAATACATGACTTGATCATCAGACCGCATCGACTGCCTTGCAGGATGCCGAGGACCAATTTTGCAGTAGGTCTTTTGACGACGGAGACTCAGTATCGTTACGAAGAAGACGACTTGAATGAGAAATTACAGAAGGTGTAGCTACCTCTACAGTCACTAGATAAAGTAAAAGGGAAAAGCCATTAAGCCACTGGATACGCACTTGCACAATATCATCTAGTTAGTGTACACACAACTATACCTACATCCGATTCAAATAATATCCCAAAATCAACTCAACAGCCCACCTCAAAACAACATCCATCCCTGCATTCCCACAGCCCGGAGCAACCTCAACCCCAACATCCGTCCTAGCCCTAGTCCCATCCCCAACCCTCCGAACAAGATCCTCCTCCGCCAGAGCACCGTCCCCACCCTTCTCATCCCCATCCCCATCCTCAGCAATCAACAACCAAGCATGATCCGTCACATACCGCGGCCAAACAACATCATCCACATACCCAGGCGGATCGACCCAGAAATTCTGCGGCGGCCGATCATCCTCAGCATCAAGATCAACCTCCGTACTTGTCTTTCCACCCCCACCATCTCCCCCACCAGAACTCTGCACTGGCGGTTCCGGCGCCGGCCCAATAGTCACATACCCACTCCTCCCCTCGCGTCTAGCCTTAACAAGCTCATACGCCGCAGGCAGGAAGAGGTGGAGATGTATAGCGTCGTGCACGGAACGGAGGACGTGTTCTTCTCCCCCTGCTTCGGACGGAGGCGCAAATAGCAGGAATCCCTCTAGGAACGCAATAGTCGGGTTCTCGGTGCTTTTCCTTGCCTCGTCCTGCAATCGAGAACTAACAATACCCCGCAGCTCCTGCACGATCTCGTCTGACACGCCGGAATCGGTTGTGTCGTTTTGGTCTTCCTTGCTCTGCAGTCGTGGTGGGAGGGTGCCGTTTTCGCGGACGTAGTTCAGTGCTTGTGAGAGGAAGGGGATGTCGATTGCGGAGGCTGTGTCCCAGTCTTGGATTCTTTTGCCGGAGCGGGTTGTTGTGTAGGGGATTCTGGGGTTTGTTAGTGTGGGGTTTATTTGGGGTTGGGGTTGGGGTTGGGGTTAACGTAGGATTGTTGCTGAGACAAGGTGGGTATATATATGTATGGAGCTGAAGTAGAGGTATACGCACTTATCGTCTGGGAAATAAAAGTCATCTTCGTGGATTATGAACGTGTTTAGACGGGAGTCCTTGGGCTTAAGATCCACCCCGTAGAATACACGCTGCAGTAACCGCGCGAGGGTCGTCTTGCCGCTGCTCGAGGGCCCGGATATCCCTATTACCACGGCTTTCTCGTGGACTGGCTTCATTGTTTTTCTTGGGGGAATTGGAGAATTGAAGCCAAGTGAGGGGGTGAGATATTGTCAAAAAGGCTTATCTTCTTATCGGGTCTGACCCCACAGATTGCTACATGTATGCATGCGGATATAAAAGTGGTTTTTTACCTTATTAAACGTAAAAAGACGCTTGAAAAGACATCGGAGAATGACATCCAAGGGGGTAATAACTTACATATGATTTATTATTATGGTAGAAATCAGATTATCAGTCTTATACCAAGGCCGTATGAGAATATTCTTGTCTTCCTACTCCAAGTCACAGGTCTAATCAGGGTCGGAAAGGTTACATACGTAATACCAATACTCACCTGGGTATATTATTAGCAGCAGCTAACAGCTACATAAGTAGGTAGCTAGCTCCAGTTTTGAGTAATCACGTACGCCTTAATCCTTAGTCCTTCATCTTATGTTACGACATGTATCCTTGGTGTATGAACTGATCCTCTTTTCTCGACTTGAATAAGCTAACATCGTCTATATGGGTATGGAGTATGACGCAGAAAATCCGACATGTCGCTAGAATGTAAAAGTGTGAATATGTATCATTGCCCGAACGGCCCGAACAACGAGACCCGCCTCTCAACACCGTCCCGGGGTAAATCTGGCCCAGAGCGCATCGGCACGTATTGCGCTGGACCAACACTATCCCCAATAACCGTCACACGCTCTGCAAAGCCAGCCCGCGGAGGCGCAGAAACAGGAACCCCAGCACCAAGAGCCGAATTCAACACGGGAATTGGTTGCAGGGGCGCAGGAACCGCACCCACACCCATGACCTGGTCATGCTCCGCAAAGCCAATCCGAGGCCTCTTGGCCGGTGACCCCTGAGCACCAGTCGAATCGGAATCAGCATCTGACTCCAAGGTCCACGGTATGCGCGGTCTGGGCCGCGATGGCCCGCGCGCAGGGACCTCGTTATCAGGAATCGGCAATTTATGCCGATCGAATAGACCGAGCGGATGTGTCAGCGGAGCCATTCCGGCCGAAGCCTCGTCGGGCATGGGTAGGAATGGCTCGTTCTGAATGATCTCGCTCATAGTCTTATCGTCCACCGGGTTCTTTCCTGCATGCTTCGTTTCCTCGGCGGTCATGTTTTTACTGCGGTCCAGCATTCGATGTTCGAGCGTATCGCCTAAGACGAGGGTTTCGACGTAGACTGGTCTTTTCTGCCCGATTCTGTGGGCTCGTTTGATGGCTTGGCTTTCCACGTTACGTTCCCAGATTGGGTTGACGATGTACATCCGCGAGGCTTCGGGGATGTGGAGACCGTGCGAGGCTTCTTTGACGCTCATTAGTAGAACGCGAACTTCGTGGGTTTGGCGGAAGTCGCTCAAATTCTCGCTTTTGAGATTGGATCCCATGCTTGCGGTACTGGCGTATGTGCGGAATTTGACTGCTATTAAGTCCAGGCCTTGCTCGACCCAGGCAGCGACGTTGTCGTGTTCGTAGAAGATTATGATTTTGTCGGTTTTCTCGAATTTCAGGACTTGCTCCAACAAGTACCGAAGCTTGGCTGATGCTACTCCTTCCAGCTTCGTTTGTGTCAAGGGCGAAGTCTCCGGGAGAGTGCGGAAGATCTTCTTCTCGAAAGTTTGATTTTTCTTCTTCTTTTTCGAGTTCGATCTGTTTACTGGAGGATTCGTCGACTCGGTGGCACCACCATGAGCAGAACTAGCTGTCTGGCTGTGCTTGGCTATCTCCCGACGAAGTTTGATACCCTCTCCTGCGAGACCTTCGGCAGGATCCGGCGTGCGGAGATGGTGCATCACAAATTCTTGCGCGCGACGGGCCTGGGTCATACCCATGAGTAGGGGCTCGTGGTCAGCGTCTGTGGCACCAAGGGCCCACATGCTGCGAGCATGCTCTGGGAAATGCCGAACAAAGACTCCAAGCTCATGCATCTTTTTGAATCCATTCCAGCCAGGGGAACACATCGCCTTTCGTGCGATCTGGATCCCTTGTTTTAATTGGTTGAAATCCGCCACTGTCATCTTCTCCTGGTTTTGCTCCAGATATTCCAGAGCTATGTCCACAGTACTTTGGACATCGTCATCGCCAGCCCACCAAAATCCAGCCAGACGTAAGTTTTGTATCAACTCAGTGAGCTTCTTCTTGTTCTTCTTGTTCGTCTCATCAAACATATAGTCGGGACCTTCACGTTCAGATGTAATGGCGTTGACTGCGAGAGTGAAGAGGAATATGTTGATGTACAGCCGGTCGTAGAAGGTCGGCTCAAGGTAGACCACCTTGTTATACAGTGGTGGAAGAGTGATCTCCTTTTTGACCGTTTCGTACCGGTGTCGCACCACAAGGCTCTGGAGGGTGGCACGTAGTGATGGGGATTTTCGAGGCATTCCATCTTCACCTACCGTCCTTGTGTGAGTTTTCCAACAATCGTAGGAATTGTTAGACCAAGGCTTGAGATCCAAGAAATTACGGACCATGAAGCCCAATTTATCCAGGTTCCGGATTTCATGTTCAACGGCATTTCCCGCCTTCTTGCGGGGTTGCAGGAAGGCATGCTCGTCCGGCGACGATTCAGTATCGTCTGTGTCCATTTCCTGTGAAGCAATGCTAAGTTCCACCCCATACAATTCTGAAAGGGGGGTCCCCGAAATCATCCAGCGGCGCTCAAATTTCAGCTTTTTTAGCAAGTCGACCATTTCTGTTGTTGTGCTGGCAAGGTCATGCCCTTCATCGACAATAACTCGCAACCAATGAAGATTGAGAATAGGAGATTCGGGCTTCTGTCCATGCTTGTCCGGTTTGGGGTTCTCTCTGTTGCATCGGCCTTTGGAGAACAGTACAATATCAAAGTCCAGGAGTCCGTCCGTTGATGGTGTTTTGTCCTTATTTCGTAGTACTAGGACATTCAGATCGGTTGTGTGGATAGCGATCTCACGTTCCCAATGGTCCAGCAAGTTATCCGGCACAATAACGAGTGTACCGGAGCAGAGAAGAATTTGGTTGGCCGATCGCGTGTACGCTGAGGCTTCTCTTTGGCGTTTGCTTTTCGCCGGTTCGATGTAAGAACCATTGTTGTTCACACAGGCCTTCCTACAATTACTATAATCTTTCCCGTCTGCCAGCATCCGGTCAAAGTGATCCTTCCAGGGCAGGGAAAAGCGACCAGCAGTAGCAGCAGCCATTTGCATTAATGTTCCAGTCTTGAACCTGACGGGGTTATTGAGTGCCTGGTACTCCACCGGGATTTTGGGGAAATGTCCCCGTGTAGCCAATATCACAGCAAGACTGATGAGAGTTTTTCCGCATCCCATAGACTCTGCCAGAATCCCTAGTAACAATCAGTATAGTTCACCAAGATATTCATAGCCCGCCCAGCAATCATTGAGAAGTCAGCGCCGAATATATAAGTACCCACCTCCACAGGCCTCGGGATACAATATCTTGTAACTCAAAATGCTCCCAGACTCTTTATCATAATAGAACTCCGACCCAGTCGGACCCCTCCAAGGCTGGAATCTCGGATCAAGCGTCAGCGCCGGCGCTGCCTCCCGCTGAACCATCACAGCAGCAGATTCGCGCTGAAACTCATAAAGCGTTGTTTTAAGACCTCGAACCGAATTTCCAAGCAGTTCCTCCATGGCGTTCCGGGAGTGCAAATCTGTTACGTGGTTCAACTTCAGAGCGGGTTCTTGCAGCGTATTGAATATGTAATATAGGGATTCTTCTTCGCTATCGGGTTGATCTTTGGCATGTAAACCAGCACGCGCACCAACCGAGCCGTTCCATGCTTCAGACGATCTGTCAATCATGGACATAACGAGTTTGAGAGCGGACCTGACAGTCTTCTCGGAATCGCCACGTTTTCTTAAAATGGGCTTCTTTTGCTGTGCCTCTGGAAGCACGAAGACCTGTACATTGTTGCCGTCGCTAAGGGAGCGTGTTCGGATCCATTCGTGCTTTTCCAGCAACGCTATCTCGGAGTCCGGGTAGAGGTGTGTGCATGAGTATTTGCGCAAAATGCCGGCTGGGATATAGTGATCAATATGGGCATCCGCTGCCTCTGGGCTATGGGTTTCAAGAGGCCTGTCTGCCACATCTGGGTTGAGGGGCTCATTTGCCTCTGGGATGAAAGGGTTGAGAGGCTCATCCATCGCCTCTGGGGCTTCAAATTTCACATCAAATTTCACATCGGGCTGAGGACTACTGGACGGCGGCACATAAGGAAGCCCTGAAGGTAAATCATTCACCTCAACAGGTCGTCTGCTCCAGCTGCCCAGGGTCCACTGGGTTAGCTCCGACATGGTGGATAGTTGCAAGAGAGAACAAGATGCGTGGATGAGACGATATTCGGAGCTATTGGCAGAATACTGACCGCCTTTGATAAGCGGCTCCGCCCTAGTCCAGGCCCGCCGGGTTGGCATGTGGATCAATGAGGGTCCGAGACCCCACGGGTTGGTTAGGACAACGTCCCTTTCTTTCTTGATTACATTTTACATCGCTCAATTGGTATATTAACCTCATTACAATATTTCCACTATTAATAATATTTATTAGAAGCACGATGGGCCATCATCAAATTACCATCTAATCTATCACAAGCCCAACCAATGAATCCTTGAATCTTTGCACAATGCACCTAATTCCATTTTCTGTCCAGGCCCGAAGCAAGCTCGAGCCTGAGCCTAAGCTTACTGAGTCAAAAAGTCCTCAATCTCAAAACCCATCCGCTTAAGCGCCTTCTCCTCCAAATCCCGCCCAACAACCTTCCTCAGCACGACCGTGCGCGCATCCTGCAGCCGCACCTCAACCGGATTCCCACCCATACGATCCAGCTCCTCCTTGCTGCACTCACGAATGTAAACCGTGATATCAGGACCCACGCATGCGCGCCACAGCGACGCCATCCACTGCCAGTGATCGAGCGGCGCGTAGGAGTCGCCGATGGGCGTGGAGCAGGCGAATGCGTCCGCCGTGGTGAGCTGGTAACGTGGGACGAGCGCGATCGGCACGCCGTAGTGACTGCCTGTTGTGATGGCGCTCGTCTCGGAGCCGTTCTCGCTCGACTGGGCCGGGGAGTGGATGTGCAGATTTGCGGTCTTGGGGATGAGGGTGCGGGGGGAGACGTTGGGGGCTGGGGGTTCCTCGTCTGTTATGGAGCGGGCGTCGACGGAGCCGGCTCTTGAGGTGGATTTCACGAAGCTGATGACTTCGTCGGAGATCCGGTGCCAGGCGGAGATGGTGTTGAGGTAGTCGACTGTGGCGTCGCCCATCTGGCCTTCTGCGGAGGTGGGGCGGGGTGCTTTGATTTCTGGTCCGTCGAAGACCCGGACGTGGTACTTTGTTTCCTTTTTCAGGAGGTTGTTGAGGTATTCGACGGCTGTTTGGACGAGGTCTGGGTCTTGGCCGTCGATGGCGATGACGGGCCCGCGGGCTGGTGGGGTGCCGTCCCGGAATGAGGGGAGGAGTGGTGGGGAGATCTTGGCGAGGACTTTGATCTTGTTGAGGAAGGGGATTGTCATGACTGTTGCTTCGACACTGGATCCTTCTTGTGGGTAGGGTGTCATGGGAGTCATCACCGGTGTTGTGGTCTGAAGTGGCGGTAGCTTCAGACTGGGGTCCGGGTGTGGCTGTCCGGGAACACTTTGATATGGCCGTTGCGGTTGAAGCATTGGGAGATGGCGTGGCGGCATGTCAGGGCGAGCGCTCCAAGGGGTCATCGGGTGCGGTGACTCGGGAACGCCACTGCCAGGACTGCGGTCCCGGTAGGAGGGATGTAAAGTTGGCTTGAATGAGCCGTGAGATACTCGGCGGCGTTTATTATCAGGAGACCGACCTCTGGGCTCCTCCCAGTGTCTTTGGCGAGAACGGGGATCGTGATCCATCTTTGCCGACTTTGGTACTGGATCGGGGTCCTTCTCGCGACCTTGGTGGTTCCTTGGCAAGCCATTTGGGTGTGCATTTGGGTGTGGTGACGGTGCTGAGAAGTTCGATGGTGGTCGATACCCAGGCCCACTGCTGGGTGTGAACGGAGTCATGGGGGAAGCGGGTGCATTCATCAGTCGACCACCACATCTGTTACAGTGTGATGAACCAGACGGATTGTGCCCAATACCCGAGGCCGAACTCCGAGCGCTTCCATCCCGACCATACCGCCGAGGCTGGTAGCGGTAGTCAGGGTATTGTTGCTGATGCCGAGCTTTTTCCTCCTGTGATTGTTAGCGGTCGAAACCACATTGCCGGAGATAGTTGTCTTACCTCTGCAAGTGCCTTCCATTTACTCTTGTCATCCTCCGAAAGAGACCGCCACTGTTCCCCGATGATCTTGGAGATCTCGGGATTAGCCAAGCCAGGGTTATGAGCGACCACCATGGCCTGATAATGCTGACGATACAGGATAAAAGCTAGATTTTGCAGAGTATTAGCCATGTCCATGTTCGAAAGATCCGATCTGGCTAATGACGACCAAAAAAGAAACAATCGAAAAGCACTTGCCAATCTCTAACGGTGCGGACAATATCGACTCACCATTACGAGGCCGGGGAATTTTCGGATCCGGTTGACAGAGGCAAAACTGCATAGCACTCTCTTTGTGTGATTTGACGGGACTGGTACTGCTGGCTGATGAGGAAGAGGATCGGTCTGATCTGTCTCTCAAGGGCAGCTCCTTGGTGGAGATCATGGGCCCGACAGGCTTGACAGATCCATTGGAGGACATCTTATGTGTCTCTTTGGGTCCATTTAGGGAGATATGTTGATGGGTCTGGTGGACCGTCGATCGAGGATCAGAGTATCTGACTGAAGCCCCAACTGGACCGTCGACAGGGTGTCTCGTGGCCATGGCAGACTTGGGCAATTCGTCGTTCATGATTTTGTGATCGAGTAAATTGCTCGGTCTAGGCAGAGTGACTTGAGCAGACTCATAGCGTAGAGCAACAGGGTTAGGGAGAACTCGATCGTAAGACATTTATTTAATACTTTTTCTCAATCAAAGGGCTCGAAGGCGAAGGTTTGAATGAAAGAAATAGGGCCACAAGAGAAAGGTAAAAAAATATAAAAATAAAATAAAAAATAAAAAATAAAAAATAAAACAAGTATAACCTTTTGAAAGAGAAGGCAGAAGTGAATTTGGGGGCGAACCCAAGAAATAACAAGAAAGAAAGAGGGGCTAGAGGCGAGCAACAAAGAAAGAGAATCACGACTGGAGGGGGGGTAAAAAAGGGAAATAATCCCAATAAGAAATTGAAAGGCCGGGGAAGACCAAGATAGGACAAAGCGAAGCCTATGGGCGTTTGGACGAAAAATAGTTCTTTGTCTTGTTCCCGGAATCCCTGTCTAGCTTTCTTTGATAGCTCTAGATTGCCCTTGATATTCTGGGATAAAAAAGAAAAGAAATATAAAAAGTACGAAAAAAAAGCAAAGTTAATACCTAGGTAGCTTTTCTTTGTTATAATCCTCCTATTCCTATGGAGACTAGACCTCTTCCCTACCTAAGTATACTTCCAACGACACGGTGCCGTTCAGATTGTCCCATGGAAGGAGAAAGAAAAAAGAAAAAAAAGAAAAAAAGAAAAGAAAAAGAAAAACGAGGTGTCAACTAGAAAATCCAACGAAATCCAATTAGGCCTAATTTTCCCTAATTTCCCTAGTTAGCCAAGGCACTAGAGTCATTGTTTTCTTTGTCTCCCGGATGCGGCGACCCGTGGTCTCAGGGTCCACCTGTCACGTTGACGTTGATTGGTTTTCTCGTAAAGAACAAAGAAAGTACGAGGTGTAGATGGGCATACATATGTCTACCTGGTAGGTTAAACAATTATTTTCTGCTTTTTTAGACTTTATTGGTTTAATTGTCTGGCATTGTCACCTGAACTATATTACTATATTATCTACCTAGGTACCTACCTATGTAGATACTAGTAGGATATACTCCGTATTCATATTGAAATCAATGGGGATCTCGACCCGCCGATCGATATCCACTCCCCCGTTACTTCGTATAGTCACTTGCTTTGACTTCGAACAATACCACCCCTTATTTTCTCTTGTCTCGGGTAATCTGGATCTTCCCGTTTTCCACTTCAAGCTCCAGTCTACTGGTTTGACATCGGTACTACCGTGTTAATTCAGTGAGATCCACTTCCAGGGTTCGTCCTGGAACCCGCATCAAGTATAGTGCGTTTGATCGGGTACCGACATTGCTTTAGACACTTTACGAGACGTCATATTCACTTTTCTTTCCTTTTTCCTTTTGACTTGTTTGAAGAATTAGAATTCTCATTGATCTGGACAATGTCTAAGCTGCAAACCCCCGTCGGGTGTGGCGCCGGACACTTCCCATTCCCTTCGGATTCAATAGAATATCAATCCCATGGTAGATCTCCGTAGCCATGAGCCGGTGAGCTAAAGGACCCAAATGCATTTCGTCCCTGAAGATTAACTTCAGTGTCACCGTGGAAAATAGCATGTTGACATGTCGATCCCTTCCCCCCACGTTCCTTATAGAAATGGTAATGACGAATGTTGAGGGAAAAAAAAAAGAAAGAAAGGAAAGAAAAAAGGATCCCCTTACCAGAACTGTTACTTATCTGGATGCTCACACTGTTCCTTCTTTGACATCATGACCTGGAACCCACTCTCAACACAAGGCTCCACGACATTCTCCCATCCATCCAGGTTCCTAAACCATTCTCCTCCTCAATACCCGCCGCATAGAGCTGCCAGTCACGGATGCGGTCCAATATAGAAGCATTAGTATCAAAAAGATACGCAATACCACTCCACTCCCTAGCCACCTCACCGAGTTGCCCATTCCACTCTTCCATGGTCCGCACTGTATCCTTGTCCTGACCACAGGCCTTGAATCCAGGCGGAAAAGTCACGTCGACCGTCTGCGTCAGAATGACTCGCAGCCCCGTACCAATTGCCCAGACAGCGTATCAAGCTGACCCATAAGCGTTGCAATACGTCGCTCAACCGATTTGCTCGCTGCGTCGTAGTCCTTGCCAACCAGGCTCCAGAGGTCCCAGACGCCGAACGAAACGACGAAGACCGTGCGGTCCTGTCGGGACCGGACCGCTTCTGCGGCTGTCTCGGCGTTTAGCCATTGCTGGAGCTGGGACTTGAAGTCTGCTGGGTGGGCCTGAGACAGTCGGCCTAGTAGATTGAGTTCTTTGTTGTCGATCACTGCGCCTATGGTCTTGTCTTTTCGTGGATTTGCTGTCTGTGCTAGGTTCTCTTGGTGGCAGGATAACTAATTGTGTTTCAGTGGATCTGTCAGATACGATGCTTGGTCCTCCGTGTTCTATGCTTTCCCCCGGTGGTTATCTTACCATTGAACAAAGCCAGTCCGTCCATATCTTGCCTTGTGGCGAGTTGGATTGCTTGTCGCTCCATGAGTCCCCGAATACGACTAATCGCTGGTCGAACGTATTGGCTACCTGGAATGGGTCTAATGCCAAAGGGTCGATTTCAGAGAAACTCCGTGATGTCAAAATCCATACTGTTGTGAGAATCATGCAGACTGTGACAGCAGACAGTGCATAGAAACGGTTCAAAATGCGTGTCATGGTAAGTGAGCGGCCAGATGCCAGGGAGGCCCAGCCGGGCAGTGTCGATCTCAGGTCTTGTACTTGCTTCGGATAAGAGTCGACACGAACGTATGGTAAGCTCCCAGACAGCAGTAATGCGACACAATGCAATCAGAAACCAATGTCTCTCAGGTCCTGCGGGGAACCAAAGATTGCCCTCCAAATTACGACGAAATCTCCACTCGCACAAGAAGCACCGACAGGTCGGGTATGTGGCGGTTTCTCCAGAAACACTGCAGGAAAAATAGAAGATAGAAATAGAACAATTGTCAAGACCATGATACAGAACTAGAATAACGAGAAATAGCACCGATAAAACTCGAAATCCCATATTAGTCGTGAATTCGTCACACCTGTAGATTGGCCGCGTGGCTCGGAGAGAACCGAGTAGACTAACGTCCGACTGGGCAAACCAGAGTCGCCGATTTAATTTCTTTTCACTTGAAATGGGACACAATTGCTTGATATGGGCTTTTCTTCCGTATCTAAGCTCTTGCTGATATTTGGGTTCTGTTCTTTCATATTCTTCGATCCGAACAGTGGAGATCAGTCTAGACTTACTTGCAGCTCATACAAAGCCCAGCACACAAGGCCACGACCGGTTTCTGTTTCGCTTTGTCTCAAGGGTTGACATTCTTTTGGCCTTGTCGTCTGACACGAAATTTGTTTCTTGGTACTATGGATATGCCAAGACATTGTATACTGCAGATCGCTAGAGCGGCGAAGTGTGACATGTCTCTATTGGGAAATCGATAAGGGAGAATAAAGTATGGGGAAAAGGTATAAGGTGGATTTGCCCAATTAATCATTTTCATCTTTCTAGCTATAATACGAACGGGACAGACATTCAAAACACCAAAAACACACCGTAGTGCTATCATAAATATGACCTTGGAACGTCCCTAATATTATTTTGAGCCAAATGGATCATATTTCTGAAACCCCCAGAGCTTATCCATATATCCCCATAAGATAGTGTCTTACAAATCCAGGGGTTGTTTGCTCAATCATCCATGCACCGGCGTTTGCAGTGTCTGACATGCGAATGGTTCAGATCAAAGGTCGGGTATAGCGTCAAACATGGTTAGTGGAGGCTGTAAATTAGTAGTTGTCGTACAAGGCTCGTGGTGGCTGTCAATGAGTCGCTTTGTGAGACCATACTCAGTCTTGATATATAAAAGTTGGAGTTCGGCCGGCCGAGACCACACCATGACCCGAAACATTCATTCATCATTCCGTTTGTGAGTCCCCGTCGGTTGTATTCGAAAGTTGCACTGGGAGGTCTCACGCCTGAGTAAAAGAGCACTGTGTTGATTCAAGGCGGAGCAAAAGCTGTAATTGTTGGCGGCGCTGAATATGTGTTGTCTCTTGGATGTATAGTTGACGGGATGAGTCGTATATTCATCGTTGAGTAGAGTTATTCCCAAATTTTCTGCCTCTCTGTAGACACCCACACCTCAACATTCTATGAACATGACTGAGTTGATGAACAAGAAAAAGAAAATGCCAGGGTGCTGATAATCAGTCACATGACATGGTAAATTCTCACTAAACCCCATTAGGAAACAAAAGCCCTACTTCCCACACGTGACACGTGACTTGCACCTCGCTAAGCCGGCGAACTAAAAAAATCCACAATACGGACTCCTTCGACGACAATCTCACAAATCGACAACACCCGCGCTACCGTCTTGACCGCGCCGCCTCCGTCAAGATGAAGCTCAACATCTCCTACCCGGCCAATGGGTCCCAGAAAATTATCGAGATCGACGATGAGCGCAAGCTCCGTCCCTTCATGGAGAAGCGCATGGGCACCGAAGTCAGCACTCCCTTAACCATCATCCTTCCCCGGCTGTCCGACAATCCAATCGATGAACAACATACACACACATACGACTATAGAGAACGACTGGCTAATTGGGATTTTGATTAGGTTGCCGGCGATGCTCTCGGTGATGAGTTCAGCGGTTACGTGTTCAAGATTACCGGTGGTAACGACAAGCAGGGTACGCATACAATCCTCCATTCCCAGTGTCGACTCGATATTAAGAAATGAAATTAAAACGCACAACGGGGATGAACAATGCTGACGATTTAAATTTACAGGTTTCCCCATGAAGCAGGGTGGTACGTACACAGCCGCACAACAACCTGGGGAATAACGGGAAAAAAAATTATATCCAACCCCAGGGATACAACCAACAAACGGCAGGATACTCATCGAATAATTTTTACAGTTCTCCTCCCCCACCCGTACCCGTCTCCTCCTTGCCGACGGCCACAGCTGCTACCGCCCCCGCCGCACCGGTGAGCGCAAGCGCAAGTCCGTCCGCGGTGCCATCACCGGTCTGGATCTTGCCGTCCTTGCTCTGTCCATCGTCAAGCAGGGCGAGGGCGAGCTCCCCGGTCTCACCGACACCGTTGTCCCCAAGCGCCTCGGCCCCAAGCGTGCCACCAAGATCCGTCGCTTCTTCGGTCTCGACAAGAAGGACGACGTCCGCAAGTTCGTCATCCGCCGCACCGTCACCAAGGAGGGCAAGCAGGACTACACCAAGGCCCCCAAGATCCAGCGTCTGGTTACCCCCCAGCGTCTCCAGCGCAAGCGCCAACGCGTTGCTATCAAGCGCCGCCGTGCTGAGACTGCCCGTGATGCTGCGTAAGCCTCCCCCTGCTGTTTTCTATGCTCTGATCGACGATCTACGGGTGTATTGGTTTGATTCTGGGAAAATATTTTAAACTAACGGTTACATAGTAACGACTACGCCAAGCTCCTTGCCAGCCGTGTCCACGAGGAGAAGGCTAAGCGTGAGGAGCTCCGCAAGCGGAGGGCTTCCTCCATGCGGAAGTAAACTTCCAAACCCGCGGTTTTATGATTTCGTTCTGCGGCGATGGGGTTTAATGGAGGAGCTTCACGTCTCTGGGATGATTTGAGGGGAATTCACGAAAAAATGAATCACTCTCAGGGGCGCGGAAGATACATGTGTGATAAAAAGAAAAGGGAACAAGAAAAAGACACGGGGAACAGGTTTCAAAACGTACAAAGCAGGCTGAGTGGTTGATACTCCCTTGTGTTTGGCTACGGTGATTTCGGGCCTTGGGAGTCGCAATGCATATCTGTGTTGAACCTACCTTTTTTTGATGACCCTTTTTTTTTGAATGGAGTGCATGCAAATTTCAATACTCAGTTCTGTCAATTGCTATCTTTTTCAAGGAGTAGGCGTAGTTATATTTGGTATATTGTATCGATTTATTTCCCCTTTGTGGGCTCTTAGTGTACTCCACTTGAATGAAGTCACTTACACTAGTCGATAATGCGATTACCTTAATTTCCCCCCGATTCCCCCCAAGATATAGACACCGGTCACGTGCCACATAAAGTCTCAAAAGGGTATGGGAACACATTCGGAATTATGTTCTTCAAGGGGTATGACTGCAATTTGCGGTCAAAAGTACGTATGTATTTGGAGCAAGGATATTTAGGAGATCCTCTATCGGGTGTGTTTACGCTCCATCTACGTGGCTAGTAGTGCCAAAGTCGTATGTGTTCTGCTAGCCCTATATATGTTGTAGGACGACAGCAACATATCAAATCAAAACAGCCAATTTAACAGAGCCATAGCAGCACTACCTCAATAGAAAAATACCATGTCTAATTGAATGTCGAAAACTGCCCCAGGCCTTGTAATAAAATATCAAGTACTCTGCATATGAAGAGCACATACATGCACGATGCAACCGATCCCAGCCAAGGATAACCAACTTCCGCCAGAGAGAACTGCATAAAGCCAACGCTTAAATGTCGGTGTCTCTCTCCCCAAAAGAAAAACATAGTAAACAATAATAAAACACCCGGGGACTAACATCCTCGCCCGGCTAATAAAAAGGGTCATAAAAATCGTATTTTTTTGTTTCCCGCTCGCTCCACGGTTTTGCGCAACCACAGTAGGTAATCACTAGGACAAACCGTAGATTTGATCCTCTGTCCTCATGCAATAATTCATTCCTGCCTCTGATTTACCCCACGGTGTGCGAGAACAAGAAGCTAACAGACTCGCCGTTGTGTGTACGACGACATGCCTCGGCCAATGTAGGGCTGATATCGATCGTATGGATCTTGTCGCACCGCTCTTGCTTGTCGCCCAAGGGCACAGTGTTGCTGACGATAATGCTGCGAGAGGGTTAGTCAAAATGACATGACACCAAAAACCAAAATCATCCACGAGTGCAATCACTCGGTGCTGGTATTCGGGCGTGTACATACCGCTTGAGGCAGCTACCGTTGAGGTTCTCAATCGCCTTGCCGGACAGAATACCGTGCACGACGATGGCGTTGACCTCGGTGGCACCGTGCTGCATGACGGTTTCGGCAGCCTTGGCGAGCGTGCCGCAGGTGTCGGCCATATCGTCGACGATGATAGCGATCTTGTCCTTGACATTACCGACAAGGACCATGCGCGAGACCTCGTTGGGGCGGGCACGTTCCTTGTGAATGAGCGCGAATTGCAAGTCCAGACGATCAGCAATGGCAGTAGCACTAACAGCGATCTAAATTAGCCCTTGAACTACCCCAGTATACCGATACACGTGTGGTATCGAGATAGGGCAAGACTCACCGCTTGGCGCCGCCAGCATCCGGACTGACGATGACACAGTTGGCGACATCGAGGTTCTCACGGATATACTTGAGCATGCTGGGCTCGGCGTACAGGTTGTCGACGGGGACGTTGAAGAAGCCCTGGATCTGGCTGGCGTGCAGGTCCATGGTGATGACGTGGTTGCAGCCGGCGGTCTGGAGCATGTTCGCCATCAGCTTGGCGGTGATCGGAGCACGACTCTTGTCCTTCTTATCTTGGCGGGCGTAAGGGAAGTTGGGGATGACGGCTGTGATGCGGCGGGCCGAGGCGGTCTTGCAAGCGTTGATCATGATCAGGAGCTCCATGAGTCCATCGTTGATATCGTTGGGTTTCGTCGATTGGAGAATGAAGACTGCAACGAGTCATAGATATAAGTGGGGGGGTTTTTGATATCACGATTAAGGTGGGATGCCTGTACCATCTTCGTCCCGGACGCTCTCTCCGATTGTGACACTGGTTTCTTGGTTGGAGTATTGCAGGACCATAATCTTGGTCAACTCGATGCCGAGACTGATTCACAGCTCTATAATTAGCCGGTGGCCCAGTCTTGACCTCGTCGGTAGCACATACCGGTCTGCAACTAGGTTGGCGAGCTCCGGATGACTGTTGCCAGTCAAGAGCTTAATGGAGTTGGTCGACATGATGCAGGGCCTGGTGAAATAGTAATAAGAGAGAGATTCAATTCAAAGGAGCTCAAAACACACTCTTCTCCAAGATGATCGTGTTCGGCTCAAAAAATCGATTTTCCTCCGCGGCCCCGCATGTCTTTTTTTCTATGCAGTCCCGTGACGGGCTCACCGCCCAATGACATAAGCATATCGCCAATCCATGGAAGGTCTATAGGTCGGACCTGCATATGAAATTCTACTCATAATGACTAGTAAAGAAGTACGCAGCGGATTTGAAGAAAAAAGAAATAAATGCAGCAATCTAAGTACATAAATAGGGCTCTGGAAAGAACACGGTTGACCTGCACTTCAACCGAATCCCTTACCAGGTGCCTCAGTTTTCATCTTCTCATAAAGAAACTTCTCCTCGCTGGCCCATGCCAGCCTTCCGTACTTTTGTCATTCGTCCCCGATAAATAGAGAAATCCCGTAACGGATCGAGAGAAAACGCCAGACAATGCTTTGGCCTTATGGAACAATTCCCATACCGTAGAATAGGACAACAGTCTAGGCAAACCCGAAGTACTCACTGCCAGTGGTCACGGCCGTGTAAAGACGTTGACGGAGATCTTCGTAACTTTCGTACTCAGGAAGATCAAGCTCTGTTAAGGATAGTTAGTAAATTGCGCTAATGCAGCCAAGAAATGCGGAGAAAAACTTACGATTGAAACAGGTATGCGAACTGGGAAGGCGGTCCTTATGGCCATAGTCGCGATGGATGTTGAACTTGCTCACACCGTTCATACCCTCAAGTTCTTTGAAGCCATTGAGAGGTACTTTACTGGTTCCAGTGACGAACTGCAAGAGCTTGGCACGTTCCTCCTTGTCGAATGAGCGGACAGCACGCCAGAACCACTGGATCTGCGAGGAGGACGCGGAGTAGTTGTGATACTCGGTATTGTTCTTCCACTCGTCCACATCGATCTCAGGGAGACCAGAAATCAAAAGTTCCAGCTCTTGCTCGTTGAAAATGGAGATCAACTCGGGAGGAATGATTTCGTGGAAACCCTTGAGGAAGTTGTCTAGTTGCTCGCGAACCGATTCGACGAGGCGATATTCGACCACGCGCTGAACATACTCCTCCTTGTTCTCCTGTGTAACGGGAATGTCGCGACCACCGGGCTTCAGGTCGATGACCTGCTTCTCGCCAAAGTCATCGGTTTCAATGGCAAATGTCTCGGTAATGATATCGGTAATGTCGTTCTCCAGCATCCACAGAAGGGATTTGTAGTAGTCCAGGTCGAGCGTTTCCATGTCCTTGATAGACACGGATCGTCCGAGGATATTCTTGTAGACTGCTCGGCTGAAGTGACAGTCAAGAACACGGCCTTCGTACAAGGCCTTGCCAATGATCCGACCGATGAATTTGAAGAACATGAGATGCTCCGAGTTGACGCCACTAAGACGATTAGGGTGGAAGGTAGTTCGGTCTGCGGCGACAGGGATGAACAAAGCATAGTTGGGGTTGAACATGCCGCGGGCAAGAACCTGGAACCATTCTCTGGTGACACCACCAGCATCGACACCCTCCTCGCCATGGAATCGTACATTCAATTTGCCATACTTCAACTCATCTGCGCTCTTGAAGTACAAAGACTTGAAAGAGTCAAGGAAAACCTCAGATCTGCGCACAGAGAGCTGAAGAGGAGGATGAGGGTGGCGAGGCTCGGCGCCGCGGGAGTGGACACGCCGAGTGAAGTAGTTGCGCTTGTTGTCGAATTCCAGGACCTTGGGGTTCTTGACCAATAGGGAGAATGTGCCGCTCATCAGGCGAGGGTTCTGGCGGACGAGCTCATTTAGAATCTTGCGATGTTCTTCGGTGAACCTGAAGAAGATGTTCTCCATGCTGAGACCAGCATCAGTCGGGGCGCTGCTGTTGACTGACAATTCGCGGCTACCGCGAGACAGCGGCTGGTCCTTTAGCGTGGTGTTCTTGCAGACGACCATCAATGCTTCAATGAGAGGGAGGAGAATAGTTGCCACGTTCAGCATATTTTCCTTCTGCCGAATGACAGTCAAGCAGTCGCTCAGCTTGTTCCAAAGCGGGCCGAAAGTTGCGCTTTCATAGAGTTTCTTGAGCACATCCTCCTTGGGAGCGGATGGCTCAATATCCTTGAGCTTGTCCGCTCGCGCCTGGTCAAACAGATAATCAAGCGCGGTCAGGATGCGTAGTAATTTCGCCTGGTCTGAGCTAGCTGGGGAGAACTTGGCTAGAGCAAGGCCTTGCATGTCGGTACCAGTTCTGGCCTGGTGAATATGAGGGAGAAGATCCTCCAAATCACCCAGGATGGTATCGCTAAGGGCCTGCGCTTGAGCAACCAACTCATTGCCGATCACGTCTCTAGCTCCAGGGATAGCGGAAAGATTGTTGATGGTGGAAAGTGTATCGCGGAACGTCTTGCCATTGCACTCACGAGCCGCGAGGATGTGGACGACCAGTCGGAAGTTGTGATCCGGAACAACAGGAGGTTCGATGGTTCGTTTCTTGCGCTTCTCGTCCACGGCGGGCTCCTTGGAATCTTCAGGTTGCTTGGCTTCAGCTGAAGTAGCCTCTTCACCCTCTGCGGTCTCTTGGCCAGGAGCTCCAGGGGCTTCCACAGTGGGAAGCGGAGCATCGGTCATGGATGTGTCCATACTGGAATCGGCAGCCTCGGCGGCTTGATCGGCAGGCGCTTCGATTTGAGGCCTCTCGGGCTCCTTGCCCTTGCCCTCTTCCTGTCGCTCCTTCTCACGACGAAGGAGAACGGTCAACGGCTGTGTGATGCTGCTAAGGAGGCTGGACAGTTGCTCCATACAATTAGGGCTTTCCATTATCAACTTGCGGTCAAGAAGAGAAAGCAGGGCATTCAGAGCAAACTTGTTAGCTCGGTTTTCTTTGCCTTTGCCCTTGCGCAATGACTTGAGTTTACCAGCTGAGGCAGAGTCGTGCTCTGTCAGGAAGAACCAAGCAATGTGGGGGTTGAATTGCGAAAGGAAAGACAGCGCGGCGATACATTGTTGGATGACCATAATGGGGGTCACTTCGCTGCTGACGCTCGAAGCAGTTTGGAGAGCGAGGTTTCGCTTAGCCTGCGGCGTCTTCTGTATTCCTGGTGCCTTTGCACGCAGAGAAAGATGAGAAAAGCTGCGTTCAATCGCAGTGGAATCGACGCTGCCATCCTGCAAAATCGAAAGAAGAACGCTGATCACTTCACTCCGGTTCTGGCGGTTCTCGCAAACATTGTGAAGAATATCATTCAATTGATGGCGAGCGTTGCCCTGGAGAGGCATAAACATCAGGCGTAGAAGGGTTGCAACGCCAGCCTTGTCGAGCATTTGAACAATTTGACGTCTCTGTTCTTTCTTTGGCTCTTGACCTGCAGCAGACTCAATTCTCTGTCGGGGATCAATGGCACTCAGGTCACCGAACTGGGCCATGCGTCGGCCGCTACCGCCCATACCACGGGCCTCGGTCACATACTCTGGACCCAAGGTTGCGAGAACATCCTCGGGCTGATCGGCCAGTACAGCCTGGCGTAAAGAGGGATCAAGAGTGGCAAGGAAGCTGACAGCATCCATTTCTTCCGCTGGTTGAGTGCTAGCTGTAGCGCCAACACCACCAGCAGCGGCCGCCTGTCGTCGCGCGGTCTCACGTTCCCGCCGACGTCGATCGGCAGCTTCTTGTTGCAGCAATTCTTCGCGGATCTCGGCAGGCAAGGCCTCAAGGAATTCTTGGTTTATCTCAGTATCCTCCTCACCCGCGGCGGCAGCCTGGGACCGATGTTCAGCAAGCTGTTGCATGATGACTTCCTCCCGAAGTTCCTCAGGCAGAGCCTCCAGATATTCTGAATCAATCTCAAGACCTGTGATATCAACTTGACGGCCTCTGATGTTCGTGTAGACTCGACGAGCAGGTTCAGTGGGCTGGGCTTCGGGTTGAGATAGGCCAGCGGGTTCAACTGCAGTATCGGTTTCTTGAACGTCTTCCATTGGCTCATCGACCCCGGCAGCTTGGCGCTCGGCTTCCCGTTGTTCTTTCTCTGCCTGTAGTCGGGCATTTTCTTCCTCCTCCTTTTGCTTAAGCTCACGCTGTTTTTCTTCGGCGGCAATGCGATCCTGGCGTTCTTTTTCAGCCCGTTCGGCTTGAAGACGTTTGCGTTCCTCCTCCGCGAGCTTCAGGCGCTGCTTCTCCTCCTCCTTGGCAGGGGGAACCAAAAGCTTCAGAATGGTGTTGATGATGCGCTGAGTGCGCTCAGAGTACGGGCTGCTGAAACTAATGCGGGCCTCTTCTTGCCAGCGGTTTCTGGTGGTACCAAGACCAAACTTGACGGCAGTGTGAGGGTCGTCGCCGCGAGTGCGAGTTGGAGGGCCTGCTCCTCGGGGGATTCCAAGCATATCTTGGATACGACCAGGCAAGACTGCCCGTCGGTCGACATGGACATGAATACCATCAGGGCGAGTGACAACGCCGAAGCCTGGTGCCGCCTGTCCACCAATTGCTTGCATAATGGCATTCATGAAGCTGATTGGGCTATCCATGGCAACAACCCGGCCACCTGCAGGGTCCATAGTCTGGCCCCAATCGGCGAAAGGATCAGCAGCAGCCCGAGGTGGAACGGCAGGATCTGGGCGGTCACTCCGGACAAGAAGAGGATTAATGCCATCGTCGTTGTTGCGGGATGGGATCTGGTTTCGGTGGACACGGTGGTAAGGCTGGATGGGAACAAGACCAGATGGGCGACCCGGCATGATTTCAGTGACGGTAGCCCAAGCCGGTGGTGCGCCTCCGCGGAAGCGGGATTGGGGATGTCCTCGGGCCATTGGAGGTTCATCACCTTCCCATCCCCATGGCTCAAGAAGATCATCGTCTTCTAAGCGAGTCAGCAATGATGCGAGAAAATCACTGGGAGCGTTGAACTCACCTTCCATATCCCCATAAGATCCCTGTTCCTCATCGAAGTCATCCATGTCCTCGTCAAGTTCATCCATTTCATCTTCGTCTTCAACTGGACCGGACGTCAGCAAGGTTGGTTGTGGCAGTGGGATCTGCGCCAGCAGAATAAGGAGGAACAAACCGTCTTCATCGAGGTCATCAAGGATTTCTTCGTGGATGTCACCACCTAGGCCATCTCCATGGATATTATCGACATTGGAACCGCTGAGGGCACGGAATAGGTCGCCGAGATGTTGGTCTTCACCTTGGTGTCGGGTGGATTGTCTCATGTCCGCCATTTCATCTTCGAATTGGTTCATCATCTCGACCTCCTCTTCGTCTTCGGTCATTTCTTCACTTTCCCATTCGTCCTCTTCGCCATCTCCGAGGCTTTCATTGTCTCGGTCACCGCCGATTTCTCCGTCATACATGTCATCATGCATGTCCGAATGGTCGTGATCTTCATCGTCATCGTCCTCGTCCTCGTCATCATCTTCGTCGAGGATGACTTCGACTGCATCTCCAGAAAGACCTTCGATTGGACCCATGCCATCGTCATCTTCGTCACTGACGACCTCACCATCATCTTCAGCGACATCCTCGTCGTAGTCCATTTCTTCGTCGTACTCATCATCGTACATCTCATCGTCCTCACCTTCCGATTCTTCGGTGCTGCTCTCCTCCTCGTCATGACGAGGTTCTAGCATGCCAAGAGTAGAGTGGCGGAAGAGGTCAGGTGTTTCCTCGCGTTCATCTTCCATGTCAGAAACGGAAGTTGCTGACGAGATATCATCGTCCTCGTTATCACCTTGGATAGTGATGTCCGAGTTCTCGCTGAGAAGTACGGCAGTCTGGGTAAGTTTATTCAATGGACGAAGAATATACTTGATGACACGCCTGGAGGATGGGAAATTCAAGTCGACATCGGCGACTGATGATGTGAGCGCGGGGATAAAATTCTTTTCAAACATGGTCTTCGCGAGCTGCCTGGTTGAAGTTGGGAAGCCCGCGTCGTTAGTGAATGAGTAGCCGCTGAGCATTTTATCGAAGAGGTCAGCAAGAGACATGAGCTTGGAATACTTGGCATCTAGGGGTTCGGTAGAGGCCATAGCATCTTTGTAGGACCGGAGAGCATGCTCCAGCACAAAGCGGCGGACAAAAGCAAGCTCAGGCTCATCGTCTTCATACTTCGGCTCAGTACGGCGCTTGCCAACACCGCCAAATTCGCCGGTCTTGGTGCAAAGCGCAACAAGCACTTGCATGGTCCATGTGGACGTGATGCTGCGCTTTTTGAATGCCAAAGTCTCATCATGCTCCATGGTACCGAGCGGAACAAGCACGTTCAACATATAGTTGAGGACACCAGAGCGCGGTTTGGAGGGCGTAGTGGCCAGAGGATCAGCCTTGCGGGAAAAGTTGATGAACTCAACCTTGGTCCGGTTGTAAGAGGAAAGAAGTTCCGTCAAGCACTGAAGGAGCAAGCAGCGGTAGATGTAAATCGGATGGTCATCTGCCTTGAACTGGGGCTTCTCTGCCTTCTTGGCACCACGAGACGCTTGTGCTTCAGCAGTGCTCGCAATTGAAGGTGTTGGCTCGTCCACAGCCATGTCAACGTCAGTTTGAGTATCGGATTGGTCAGCTGCCTGCTCTGGGAATTCAGGACCGGCTTCTTTGTCATCCACATCCTTGTAGGATAGAAGCTCCGACAGCAGGTAATGAATAACACCATCCGGGTTCTCCACAATTGGGGCTTTGAGTTCGGCACCCTTGGCTGGGGCCTTGCCCTTGTCCTCCCTGCTCTTGTCCGCGTCCTCGGAGGCAGATGTGTCGCCTGCTGCAGATGATTCTGACCTGTGCTCTTCGAGAAGAACACCGGGCCTTCCCCGCTTTTGCTGCCGATCTTTGTCGGCCTTTAATCCAAGAACCTGTGGACGTTGGTTGTCATATCGGAGTAACCGCAGCTTTTCATTTGTAACCTCCACAAAGATATCAGGAGCTCTCAGCTCGAGGTGCTGCATCTGTCGTACATAGCCGCTCACATCGATCTGACGGGTAGTCTTAGACTCAAAAAAGGCAACAATTTCGCTCCTCATGATCTGCCGGATAGTAGCTTCGTCCTCGACGATGTGACGAAGGATCAGCATGAAGGCGCTTTGGAGTTTATCATTTGTAGCACTGGAAAGTTGCTTAATCATCACAAACAAGCGCTGAAGGTTTCGCTTTTCACCAAAGCGGGCGGCAATGCTACGCTCGCGAGTGAGAATGACAAGGACACGGCAAATGCAGAGTGCCAGTGTGTCATCCTTGCCCACTCGGGGTAAAATCTCGACAAGAGCTTCAAATAGCTGGGTCTTTTTCTCGAGGGCAACAAAGGGCTCTTCAAGACGGGCTGGTTCATTGCCGGTAGGGTTGGGATCATCAAGACTTGGCAGGGGCCAGGCGACCTCAGGAGGCCGACAATCATCAGACAACAGCTTCTCAAGAATAAGCAGGACATGTCCAACCCAAGGGAAGGTGTCTTGTTCGGCCTTCTCGGGTGTTGGGAGCTTGATAAATCCAAGGAAGGTCGAGAAGCAATCTTTGAGCTCTTCAAGAGTGGCACGGTACATGTCACGATCTTGAAGGGTCAGCGCGAGAATGTGTGCATAGGCCGCAATCTTTTTGCCAGCTGTCTGGAAGTCTTCCATCTGCAGGGACACTAAGGATTGAACGAGGGTCTCTCCAATGTCGCGACGGAAGTTAACAGGCTCGCTATGCTTCTTGATAGCTGAGGTGATCAAGTCAGACAGCTCGAAAGAGACATCATGGTGTTCGTTTAGAATGTCCAGGGCGCGATCGATCAGGTTTGATCGAATGTTTTGCCTCTCTGTATCCAGATCTTCGATTGTGACCATGTGGCGACGTCTGGCCGGTTCTGCCTGGGAGGCCCCGGTAGGTTCAGAGGAGCTCGTCCCGGTATTACGACTCTCGGACCGATGCTGGTTCGATGACTCCCCTCGGTCATCGCTATCCATGTCATCATTGTCGTTGAGAACATTGTCTAGAGCTCTAGCCAACCCGTCGTGCATGTCGGAGTCAATATCGCCGCCGCCAAAAGGAGAACGTTGCATCCCGGTATGTCTGCTTGCTCCAGCCAGAAGCATTTGGAGTGTTGCAGCGCCGTCTAACGGAGTGCCGTTATTGTAAGGTTGAGCCTCTCCAAGACCATGGTCCTCGATGGAGTCGAGACCGGAAGCGGCTTCAGGCACTCCGGTTTTGATATCGCCGGGACCCGGCGGGACCCTGGGAGGGGCTCGTAGCCACTGTTGCGCCTTACAGTATTCCTCGGCCGCCATCAAAAGATTGTTGCAACGATAAAGGGCTTCCTTGTTAAGATCAGAATCCATATACCCTTTCTCGAGCAAGGCAGTCGCTCGTTCCGTGTGCACGACGAATGGCTTCTTGGGCACCTCCACCAAGATGGGTGGCGTATCTGCTTTACGAGCAGCGCCAGTCTCATATTCCCCATCCAAGGAAGACCGCATGATATCAATCAACAATCGGACGATTGGACTCGATGATTGGGTCGCAAAGTCCGAGTTCCACATGTCTTTGGCCATGGGCAAGATCTCCATGCGAAGTTCCACCAAGAGCTGGCCTGGCTGGAAGTAATCGGGACGGTCTCGGTCTCGTTCAGGGTGGGAAGTCAAGGCTTGTGTCTGGCTAGAGTCCACAATGAATTTCCCGGCGGTGAGGTCTGCGAACAATCCAAGAATGATCTTGATTCCACCGTACCCAGATGCAAGGCGGTCAGCAAGCTCTTTGTCCTGGTCGGGAATGGACTCCGCAGATGGAAGGGACTTGATGTCGGCCAAGAAAATGTCACAGATATCCTTTAACATTTTAAGGCCGTTGTTCTTATTGAATGAGATGAGAACTGAAGTCAAGTAGTTCGGAGTGGGACGCTCTGCTGAGACTTCATAGAGAAGGTGCGAGAAGTGAGAAAGAATGACAATGAGATATGCGAACCGGTGCTTGGTGCTGTCACTCGAATTGGGAGGCTCGAACCGCAGTTGGCGAAGAATACCTTCAGCAATGGCGTCTGAGACCAGCATAGCATTCGCCTTCTGTTTCTGAAGCGGATCTGTTCGTCTCTTGCCGATAATACCTAGTCCAAGGTTGTGCAAGAAACCGGTAATCGAGGTAGGCAGAGCACTTAGAATATACCGAAGCGTACGCGCGTTCTTGAAAGCAGGACACTGTTCATCAACTTCGGTGTCGTCTTCTCTCGAGCCCTGGCCCGGCTGAGCCGGAGCAGTCTCTGGTGCACCAGTGCTCTCCTGTTGAGGTTCGGCGCCAGACGTTGCTGAAGGCTCGTGGGGGTTCCCGGTAACGGGAGAAGCCTTTGACTTTCCAGAGCCATGTTTTTCAGCAGAGGCCTGTGTAGCTTTCAGCCACTTCTCAGGGATGTTCTTCTCTAGCAAAATTCCTTCCCACACGCAAGAAGCAAGAAGGTTGCTCAACGAGGAGATGAGGGAACAATAGTGGTCCGTAAGGTTGGCTTGACCAAAGATGGAGGTAGGTTGACCAGCGCGAGTTTGGTACAGTGGCGACGCGAAAACCTCGCGAAGGACGTCGGTAAGGAGAAGAACGGCATTCAAGTGTCTCACGAAGAATGTACCAGATTTAGCAACAGCCGTAGGCTCAAGAGCCGGTTGTTTGGAGTCTGCTGGTTTAATCAATTCTGTGAAAAATCCGGACCCAGTGGGTGCAGTCCAAAAGGCCGAAAGATTGTCCACTGCTGCCTGTGCGCGTCGAAGGAGAGACGGGAGCACAAGGTGCGGCTTCGTTTCCGCGAGCATGTGAATGAGCACGGTGATCTCTTGGTTGGCGTTGGTGCTGTGGAAATCAAATGCCAAGCTTTGGAGCGTGGCAAGATCCAACAAGAACTCTGTGCCGCCGGCCAGGATGAAGGATGTGCAGTTCGTCTGGTTCTCGAAGAAAGCGCCCAGGAAGCGCAAAGCTGGGAACAGGTAGTCCGTAGCCGAGAGACCATGGGCATCCTTCTCTTTGGGCTCGAAATCGGGGCCCGGCGAAGGAAGAACATGGTCCAGATGACCAACGACAAGCTTAGCGCCGTTTGGAAGGGTGTCCGCGTTGAGCTGGGGAGCACCAAACGAGGCGGAATCGTCTGTGGGTGCATCGACGGCTGTACCGATCTCTCGGAACAATGAAAAGACATCTCCTAAAAGAGTTGTTTTGCCGTCCACATCTTGAGTCCACATCTTTGTGCCCATACCTAACTCCCATGCCTTGACTCGCCCAAGAATGTTGACACGAGTAGCCATTACGAGAACGGCAGACATAATAGAGGTTTTCAATGCCGGGTGGTGTCGGACAAGCTCATCAAAGGTCGTGCCTAACGAACGAACCAGTTCTGGGTCATCCTTCAGGCATTTGACGTGCTCAGGGTTCTCAAAGATCTCGAAGAAGCTGTCCAGTGCGTCGGAGGACTGGAAGAGGTCCAAACCGGAGGAGTTCAAGCAGATGGCACCAAATGCACCAGGGATACAAGCAAGAGCATCGGCTGCGGGCATTATGCCAGGTGCAAGAGGGGTGTCCTGGGGTCTGACGATAGGATACTCGCGATCTTTCTGCTTTTCCTCAGACTGGATAGCGGCTTCAGCGCTGGGCGGTTGAGTGGCGGCGGGTTCGCCCTCAGTCTCGAGCTCAGTCTCGCGGTCTTCCGGCTCGACGGCCGGCGGCTTCTCCAGCACGTGAAGTTCACGGCCCATGACGGCAGAAAGGAGGCTCTTGCTGAGGCCAGCCTCGGCAATGACAGCATAACTAGTAGGCTCGTTGTGAATGAAGCTGCTGAGAATGTTGACAGCATTGCTCCAAACATGTGAGCCGAACACTCGAGCATTCTCGAATACAAGGCGAAGAGAAGTCAACAGCTGAGGCGAATCAATCAAGTTTCGTAGAACACGATCGAAGCCTCCGCCATTGTGCTGCATGATGTGGTTGACGAAACGGAACATCCAGCGCAGGGTCTGCTGTTGAAAGTAAGGAATCTGATAGTCAATCGAAGGGTTCTTGTATTGAGCAGGGAATCCATCCCCGCGATTGACCTTCTCAAACGCGGTCTTGGTCTCGTGGTCAATCAGATCAGACATGGCATCAAACCCTCTTGCCGCTGTCAGTGTACCCAGTGCATCCCGGACCGCATGCACAAATGTGTCAAGGAACTCCATGATGCGGGAGTAGACTCGGCGGGACTTTTCAGTCCGCAGATTCAAAATATCAACGAACATGGGAATCAGACCTGCTGCAACCAGGGTCTCCGGTGTACGTGTGCTCGAACTTGGGAGGGTGCGTAAGAGTGCAAGCAGAGCATCTCGCCACTCATCGTAATAGGCATCATCCGGGTCGTTGTTCTCAGGGCCTAGTTCGTTGACCATTTTACGGGTCAGGAACATGAGAATTCCATGGTTGACATTGACGCTCAGAGCTGCGCAGACATCAACAGCACGAGTCTTGTGCTTGGCCAACGCATCCAGTGCCTGGATCGCCAAAGTCTGAACAGACCGGGAGACCTCGAGGTCGCCACTGGCACCAAGATGAACAACTTCAGCAAGCTGGTAAGCAAGTTGAAGACGCTTCGGTTGTTCGAGGTCGGATTGTAGGACCTTTGACTGGAAGGTACTCTCCGGCTGCACATGGGCCAGATTGGTTACTGCCAGTGCCTTGATGGAAAGGATCTGTTGTCGCGTGGCACGGGATCCTGTCAACGCCCTGGCGACTCGGAGTTTTTGAAGCAACTCATATTTTGATTCAAGTGGCAGATGAGGCAAGTTGGCCGCAAGAAGATCTTCCACTTTCGCAGTTGAAACCTTGGAATAAGGAAGCTCTAGGACTTTGCCTCGCGTGGCCTCTTCCACCTTGCCACCGGGAACAGCTGGTGATTCATCTCCGTTTGAGCCCTGGGTGGAATGAGGAGTGGGGTGGGTTGCACTTCGTCGCAATGGGGTTGGTGTGGTCGGAATGTGCGATCCCTGCTCTATTTGGCCAACTTCAGAGGCGGTCCTGGCCTGTTCGGAGCCCGAGGGATAGTAGAGAACTCGAACATCTCCCCATTCCTCCCAGCCATCGTCATCACGCACGAGGGAAACCAGTTCATTGGCGTTAACTTTTGTCTGGGCTGTATTTTCTTTCCCTTTGGCTAAAACCGCGGGGGACGCGGCAAATGGTGTTTTACTAGCGATGACTGGACGAGGGAAAGGAGCTGCAATCTTCTGCAACTTTTCGAGGTCAAGAGCATAGTGGGACTGCAATACGGACTGTTGATGGGCGCCACGCTGGCGAGAGTGGTACCGTTGGGCTAAGCAAAGAGATAACCGCAATGTAGATTGTAGGAGAGAGAGTGAGGTGGTATTCAATAGGTCACCCAGGCGATCGCTGCTGCTGTATAGGCTGCGGTTCCCGCATTTCTCGAGCAAAAGACGGGAGAAATCAAGAACTGCTTCCACAAGCTCTCTATCTCCTTCAGGACCGTAGCCTAGGGCATTTAGTTTTGCATCGACACCCTCTGCTGGCTTTTTGGTCTCATCGGCCGAGTATGATTCCTCCAGAACACTGCGGGTGAACAGCTGCGTCTGAGGGCCAGTATTCAGGAAGTATTTCTCCACAGCCGAGGCTAGAATCTCGTCGAATCGGTCCAGGACATTGATCCAATGGTAGAGATCACCACGTGGGAACGGCCATAGCTTAGGGAATGTGCTGAGAAACGACGGGAGCTCTGGAACGGGAAGACTTGTGGCACGCGCTATGAATTCTTGCAAAAAAGGTGACTGTGATGAAAGGAAAATTTTTTAGTTGGGTTGCACATCAGGCCGCCGGAGAGTAACTTACGATTGTAGCCTCATGCTTTTGGCTGGCTACCTTCTTAATTCTCCCCATGATAACGATCGGTTGACCAGTCAAACATGAGGGAGTTTAGAAATTCCAGGAGGGTTGTCTCCTAGAGAGGGTGGTGTGAGAAGGTCGTAAAGACCAGTGTCGCGGAGGAAGCGCGAAGATGCCTTATGACGTTTTTTGGTACTGCTTTGCTCCTCAACGAAAATGGAATCAACTCGACGTGATGAACACCTGAACAAAAGTTCCACTGTCAATAAAAAGCAAGTCAAAGAGATGCTAGATCGAATTTACCATCCAATCCTGAAGGAACTTGAGTAAGAAAGCTCAACTGAAGAGCTGAGAGACGAGATATCGGAAGCTGGTCAAATTAAGGGAAAACGGGTGCAGGTCGTTATCCCTCAAAGATTTGACGTAGAGCTATTAAGATGGATATGTCAAAAGGAAAAGATGGCACAGGAGGGGTTGATAGAAAAGAAGAGGGAAAGGACGAGCAACGTGAAGAGAAGCTGGTCTTGCCGGCAGAAGGCAAAAGGGCGGAGCGGCTCTCTGACTGATTCCCCGCTAGGCCTCAGGCATCGACTGTCTTTTCCACTTACAAATGTTTTTAAGGCAATCTGATGCAACCTTCAATGTTGGATATTGTTGGATTTTATCTTACAGTGAACTACAGTGAAATATACTTAAGTACATACTCCCAGTTATTTTTGAAGGAATGTGGGACTTCAGAGTAAGAGCCAGCTCCAATTTTATTGATGCGCGGTGAGCCACATGTCTAAGAACAACGCATACATGCTATACAAACAATCAGCCCTAAAACATTACAAACATCTCGCAAACAAATTTCATATCCTCTGCAATTCTCAAATATACAGTTTTTACTCCCTCCTGGCAGGCAGGTCTCCGTCCCATTGGATTTTCATAGTCATGGGGAACGGAGAGAAGCTACTGTGCTCGGCATCCATATACATGGCGATTCCTCCCAGTCCATCAAGCCTCTTCAGGTGGCCTTGTGGCCCGGGGGCGCGACGAACATTATCCAGTCGCCCAAGAACTTTGAGCATAGTGGAAAGTGCGAGAGGGCACATTTTGACACCCAGGCATTCATGGGGACCGAAGCCAAAGTGAGTGTACAGGCTCATATCACGATCAAGACGGACCTTGTCGGGATCGGGGAAGGCAACAGGGTCGCGGCCTGCAACAACCTATATTTTGTATGGTCTATTAATATCCAGGATGCCGAGGGGGAAAAAGAAAAAGGACACCAAATAACTTACCAAGTTGCAGATAATCTCCTGGCCAGCTTTCAGGGTAACCTTCTTGCCGTTATCGTCAATCACCGTTGGCTTAGTGGCAAAGCGTGGCAACGCCACCGAGCATCGGAGTCTCGCTCCTTCCATGAAGCTGTATTCAGTTAGTATGGCGCTTTAGATCCTGACTTCGTATGTGAAGAGACTTACTATCGCACAAGAAGCTCATCAGCCTCAGGAGTGTCTTCCCTAGACAAGCGCTGAATCTCGGCCAAATGCTCCGCTGCTTCTTCGGAAAGGTAGTAGTCGATGCATTGGGAGAAAAGCTGGCCTTGGTTGGCAACCAATGCACCAGCCGTGGGAAGAATATGCGACCACACAACGTCTTTAACCGGCAGCTGGCTGTCGAGTAAGCGTTGGATCATGTGGATACCGTATTCACTCAAAATGTCATGGCGGTGTAGGCGGTTGACCAGGTTGGAAATAAATCCAGTCTTAGCAACTAGTTCGACGTTGGCTAGCGTCAACTCGCCCAGCTGCTGTGCAACATTGCGAGCAGTCTGGCAAAGTTGGAGAGACTTGGACACGTCAACATCGTAGAAGATAGAAGCGAAGATGACGGCCAAAATCTGGTACAGTTCCTGCTCGCTGAACACGCCTCTTGGGTTTGACTCTGTCTTAAGAGATAGGGAGAAGACGTTGGCACAAAAGTTAACTTGGGCAAGAACAGCAACATCACGAACGATGTCAACCTGATTGACGCCAGCAACCTTGAAGGAGTTTCGCTCAAGGAGTTTCAGAGTGATGTCCTCGTAGAAGGCCTTCACTTCTGATTCCCATTTATCCCGGTGCAGAGCAGCTCCGATCATCTTTCGAGAAGCTGCGTTGGCTGGGAGATCGCCCGACAAGGCGAAGTCTCGTCCATAAGGGCGGCCGCTATTCTCCATCAAAAATTGGATCTTCTCACCCCACACTACCTTGAAGCCTTCTTGGTCCTTCAAGATCTTTGTGCAAGCAGAGTGGGAGTTGATGAAGAGGGGTGGGGCTTTATAAAATGGTCGGTCAAAGCTATAGGTTTTAACCTTACCGAGGCTGGTCAGAATCTTCTTATTCTCATCGGGCACAACCAGTGGGAAGTGTGCGTAAACCGAGTCGCCGCGGAAATGATTGGGGAAGGCCTTCAGGATCAGTTTGTAGAAGACTTGACCACCGTCAACAGAGACGTCATTGTTGATCTCATTGAATGCCCAGTTTGTGAGATGCTTTGGTGTGAAGTCGACAGTATAGAAGCGATCGCCACGAACCAAAGCAACTGCATCCGAGAGAATGGCCCTCGAGGTGGTGAAATTCGTGCATAGACCACTACCCGGGGTCATAGCCTGTTTGGCCTCTTCGACAACGAGGCCAGGGTACAATTCGACAAGGTCAGGATGGTCATAGAAATGCTTAAGCTGGTTCGCGACGTATGGGTCTGGGTTGATCTCCTCAAAGGTTTGATAAGCAGCCAAACCAAAGTACTGACGGAATTCGTTCAGGGTAGCCAGATTCCAAGACCGTGCCTGCTTAATGCCAAGAACCTCGATGCCTCTGAAGACATCTGGCACATTCAAAGCACCGAAAGCTCCGGCAGGGTCCTCAACACTCTCCTCGAAGATCTTGACCAAATCACTATCGTCGAACTTTCCATCTGCCTGGCGATGCAATTTGGCGAAAGGACGTTCCTGGGGGTCTGCAGGGAGTTTTGATTCCCATTGGCGAAGACCCCCAGTGAATTGCTGCATGCTAATCTCCTTTGGATCTTTCCCGTCAAATATTTCTTTATACAGATCCTCTGACCACTTTTCGTCCCTAGACGAGACACAAGAATGCCAGCGATAAACAAGATTGAACTCGGCAGATACTTGGTTTCCGGTAGCTTGGGCAGGTGCCTCGCCAAGCAAGCCATCCCTGATATCGGCACGGGGATCCAAACTCCACAGACTGTCAGTTCGGTTGACGTTGAGAATGGTCCGGACATAGTCCTTCAGGATGATGTTAATATAAAGGCCGCAAGTAACCAGTCTTGCGGTCTGGAAGAGGTCATTATCCCAGGTAGCATAAGCTTCGCCATTTGACTCATCCGGTCTCGTGAAACGGCCACCTTCATTTATAGCTGCCAATTGAGTAACGACCGAGTTGTGGAAGCGGTTGAACATGATTAGAATGACACCCACGCCAGGGGGAAATCCCAAAACCCGCTTTGTTGAGAAGCAGTCAGGCTTCAACTTTCCATCCTTGAATGTTCTAACTGTATCCTGTTCTTTCTGGTTGTTACCATAAAGCGGAGACAAGTCCAAGTAGGAGGATGTCAATGATTTTGTTTGGTCCCTGGGATCCGTCTGGAACAAGTCTGGGATCTATTAGCCTCGGTAGTTCTCCCATCTGGTATCGCAGATATCTCAACCAACGAACAATAACCTACCATGGATGATAATAGAGGCAAGATGGAATAGCACGCTAGAAATCTTGTTCGGGTGTTCTTTGAAATCCTTCCGGGCCAAGAGACTATCGAAAAGAGCCTCCGGCTCCGGAAGAGCAACAGGCTGCATAGTCTTCGGTCGAACAGACCGTGCATATGGAGTGTTAGCAGCACCAATCTGAGGCCAGAAAGTGTTCTAGGGTTGTTTAGCAGAGATTCTCAACCCATAAGGGGACGATTCATACGTTTCCAGATCCATCAGCTTTCCTGTATGCCGCATCACGTCCAAGATAGCTGCATCATGAGTCAGTTACTGGACATTTTCCACGCATACCACATCGCTTTGCATGACTTACGAGATAGGCGGGTGCTCCAGGTCACCCCACAACTGAGTGAGGAAGGTATTGGTCAGCTCCTTGCCATTTCGAGATGTCGAAGGCAAGCCAGAAGCAAGCTGCAGAAGAGTTAGAGTGTGAACATGGCCAATTCCTCGCGGAAATACAAACCTGAATCACGCGCTCCATGATATAATCTCTGTCATTCACGGCCTTACCAGTCACAGCAGTTTTGGCCAGGTCCGCCAAAGTTTTGGCATCCTTCAAGTCAAAGTTGAGCAGATCCTTAGCAAGGCCAGTCACTGTTGGCTCTTGTACGTAGCTACCGTCGCCAGTTTGGGTGGGCAAGGGCCGCAAGGCTGCAGCCACAACTTGCTCGAGCTGAGCAATCTTGCCGCTGGACTCTTTCTCAGCCATGGCGAAATCAATTGATATGATACAATAGAATAGTACAGAAAAATTTCGAGTGCGAACTGTGAATAATCTGTTAGCTTCAATATCATATATACCAGTGGAGTAGTATTCTGCGACTAAGGGTTTTGGAAACCATTGAGCCGGGGCTGAGCAGTGAAAGGTAGAGGTTGAACAAGAATAATGGAACGTCTAGTCGCCTACCGGTATATGTCAAGCACAGTTAGGTAGGATGAAGTATCGAAGCAATAAGATGGACAACCTAGGGACCCCCGTATAAAGGGAAGCAGCAAAAGAGCACAACAATCACAAGGTGGTTAGGAAAAGAAGTGGTGAATCATCATGCGATCATTTCGACGGAAATGGGATAGGATATTATTATAAGCCTCCCCTGGGAATCACGGAGTAAGCCGAGGGCCATCAGCCGAGCAAAGCGTACGGCTGAATGCACATTCTGCTAGTCCAGCCGCGGCCCCCATATTGACCATTCTCAGCGTAAGGTGGACCTGGGTGAACAGGAACGCCCCACTGGCTGCTATGAGCAATCAGATATCTCTGATTCGTGCGTGCTATACGGGGTAGCCCCTGTCAAATCAAGTCTTACAGCATTTTGGCTTACCGAGTAGCCACTTATCAGATGGCTAGCGGATAACCCGGAATACGACTGCCTGGGTAAACTGATAGACATGAGCTATATTAGCATACTCAATGGTTCAATCTAGTAGTTTCGCAAGATGTGGTCAAACGGCACACTATGATTGGAGAAATGACAGCGGTTGAATGGGTCCAAAGATCTGCAAAAGAATGTTTTCGAGGGATAGTATAGAGTAAATAGCGATGGACTTGGAGGGTTTCGGTTGATTGGCGATGCTGTTCGGCCAAACTAACCATGTAAATTGGAGCTGAGACCCGGGGCCATATCATTCGATTCTGATTTGACGTGACCATTCGACGGGTACAGTAGCTTGTTTTTCTCAGCTCCCACAAAACCCGACACTGCCTGACGCTTTTCTGCCCCGCTATCGTGCATATTTGGGCCTCGTTAGTTCCCGGTCGTTTCAGCTGACAACCCAGATGACTGGGCTACGGAGTAAATATATAACCTTTGTTGTCCCAGTAAATTATAGTATTTGATATGGTCTTCTGAGAATTTACTGCAACAGAATGTGCCATTGGGCCAGTCCAATTTCTAGTGAAGAAGACAAACGTCATCCGGGCAATAGGCATAGCCACTGGATCGCCAAGACGCACAGATTGTAGTACTTCGTACAACCCCCGGTTCTCAGTAAGCTGCCAAGGTACCTAGGTAGGTTGCCTTGGAAGGCCATCTCTGGAAAGGCTGGGCTCACCAGAAATTGAAATCAGTATTAGGCGTTGGGATTTTGGCCTCAGGTGTCAACACGTGATGCCAACCGAGGCCCAACCTCGGGAGACTGCTTAGCCAAATCGCGAGTCGCGATTGCAAGTTCTCTTAGTGGTCCCAAATAAAGCTCCATCGTTTAAGCATCATATCTGCTTGAGCTAATTTATCATCATGGCGGCTGACAAAATCACGCTTGTCGTTCAGCCAAGGGGTATGCATTCATAGCTCTTGTTTACCTAAAGCTCTCAGCAAGACCAGAGAGCGAACAAAAAGCATTGCTAATCTAAAAGCAGGCAAACCCATCCGGAAACTTCCCAAGGAAATTGAGATCCCTCTCAATGCCTCCAGTGAAGAATTGCACACTGCACTCTCCGCAGCATCCGGTTGCTCAACCCACCGGATGAGAATCACCAAGGGTAGCGATCACAGCGTGGTCCCGAACTCGATCAACACGACCATCGAGGACACTGGCATGCGCAATTCAAGCGTGATATACGTCAAGGATCTCGGTGCGTGTCTATACCCCATATCATGGACAATGCAAATCCAAGCCCTATCAGCGCCCTATTCCCAACAGAAACTAACATATATTTCTTCAACCCAACAGGACCGCAAATTGCCTGGCGTACCGTCTTCATCATCGAATACCTCGGCCCACTCCTGATCCCCGCGCTCTTCCTCTTCCCACTCCGACCTTTCCTGTACTTCACCTACGGCAAGCCCCTCCCCTCGCCCTCAGACCTCCAGCTCCTAGTCTGCGCGCTGTTGAGCGTGCACTTCCTGAAGCGCGAGTTCGAGACCATCTTCGTGCACCGTTTCAGCAGCGCCACCATGCCTGCCCGCAACATCGTCAAGAACAGCGCCCACTACTGGATCCTGGCTGGTTTCAATATCGCCTACTGGGTGTTCCACCCAGACGCGGCTGCCGCCTCGAGTACCCCTAATCAGACTCTTGTGTATGCCGGACTGGCGCTGTTTGTCTTCGGTGAGCTGGCGAACCTGAATGCGCACTACATTCTGCGTGATCTCCGTCGCCCTGGTACTACTGAGCGAGGCATTCCATCTGGATTCGGTTTCAGTGTCGTTACCTGCCCCAACTACTTCTTTGAGATCCTGGCTTGGCTGGGTGTTTTCCTCGTCAGCCAGTTGAACTGGAGTGTGCTGTTGTTCATTCTTGTTGGTGGGTTGCAGATGTGGAGCTGGGCTTGGAAGAAGGAGAAGCGCTACCGCAAGGAGTTTGGTGACAAGTACAAGAAGAAGCGTGCTGTCATCTTCCCTGGCCTTGCCTAAGAAGTTATCAGAGTGGCGAAGTTCAGGCTGGTATTGACGAACCCACATGCTATGGCAGATGGGCTGAGTGATTGAGTGAGTGGAGAAGAGGAAGAAAACCGATGCCTTGGTTGACGGCTCGAAGACGGCCCGAAAGAGGTCCCAAGCAGCTTATCGATCAACCCTAGTTGTTATGATAAACGGTATGCGCTAATTACTGATATCATGAGTCGATGTATTATATTGGTATTGGACATAATAAAAGTGAATGATTATCGTGTTCCTTTTGCAGCTATGCATACCAATCGAAAGCGAAAATATGCCATATGTTGAGGTCTCCACGACCACACGCCGACCAACCCTAGAACATTGTTTCTGTGAACAGGAGAAAAATCCCAAGCAAAACGCCGACTCCCCGTAGAAACAGTGGACTCCTGAATGCAAGCCACTTCAAGAACACTCAATCGCTCTGTGTTTTCTTCTCCCATTGCTTATAGTATGGCTCTAGTTCGCGGGCACAGTCCCGGCCCTCTGCATCATCGCACCCATGGAATTGGATAACGAGGTCACCATCCTTGTACGTACCATCCAAAGAAGCACCCGGCGAGTCACTGCTATATGAGCTTAGAGTGCGCTGAGGGACTAAGGCGGTTCGAGCAAGGACAGTTGGGTGCCACTGCATGATGTGATCCTAGCAGAAGTTCGGTCAGAATCAAGGCCCTCGGAGCTCTATCTATAAAGATAGGGCAATATAGTAAAAGACTTGTCTTACCAGTCCATGGGTCTCCGCCTTAGCAAAGTTGTAGTTGCGGTAGAGCGGATCAAACCAGACGTCCAGGAAGAACCGGGCAAACTCTCCATTCTTCAAGATAAAGCTCCCGGGGTTCAAATTTTCGCTGTCTTGGGTGATGATAAGGTCCACGTCCGCTTCCTGTTGGTGCGCAAACGTCTTGATGATACTATCTGGCGGCACAACGGGCACATCCTTCAACATCAAGTCTTCAAGACGGCCCTTCTCCAGAATGTGAGACTTGAGGGATTTAGTAGGGTTCATGATCAGAGCATTAGGGGCGAGATAGAAGAAATACGCCGAGCGAGGATGTGTAGCCATGGCATGACGGGTGGCCGGTGCAACCGCCCAGCTCATCGGGGCATCGCCAACGGCTTCGTCGTAATCCGACACGCTTGCGAAAAAGTTGGTATAGCCTGTTCCCGTCTGAGGGTTAGATCGAGTTCATTACGAAGGAAGTTCTTCCACGCTGCTTCATAGAGGGGTTAATTACCATGACGCTTGGCATAATCCTCCCGGTTTGCAACGATCTTTTTAAGATAGCTCTCGCTGTACCGTTGACGGTCTAGCAGTGTGACGATTACCACACCAGAAGTACTCGCCGGAGCAACAACAGACGCGGAAGATGAGGAGTAGAGGTAGTGGAGGAGATAAATAATGGATAATACTGCGAATGCAAGGACAGCGACCGACTTTAATTGTTTCCTGCGATAGGAGGGCATTCGAGAGGAACGGGAGAGAGGTAGAGGATGCGGACTCCGCCGCGGAGGTAACGCGAACTGCATCAAGGCGTGTGTTTGTCCTATGTGTTATACAGTAAGGACAGTCTGTTTCAATCAAATCATATTAAGAAAGAGGGCAAAGTGCAAGAGTATTGAAGAAAAAGGCTTGAAGATCGACGCGGGTGCGAAGATCCCGAGACATGTGGCGTCCGAATGCGGTCCACCTTCTCGCCGCATTCCAACTTCCATTCGAGGTCCCGCATCCAGTTGCGAATTTATAATTAGGACATTGCAAATAATCAGAGATATCGTATCTATTACTTACTCGGTAGATAGTTCAAAAGTATACATTTCATTAGGCAAGTGTTACCCAATAAAAAGAGAAGGATATATTATATAGATCGGCCTTGTCTACTACTATGAACATCTGAACATTAACTACCTCCTTTGGCCCTTTCTTATTTTTATTTCTTTTCAAATGCTGATGGTTAGGTAGAATAAATAGAAGATATATGTCCTAAAGATATTACATGTACTAGTATCTTGCTGACTCTTCTGTACATATTCAAAAGACCTCTCAGCCTTATCAGGGTTTATTGGCTCCCTAGAACGGAGGAGGGTCCAAGTCCAACCCGTCAACCGTCAACCGGAATGCATCTCTGGAATAACTTCCGGCAACATCCATATCAAGTCGACCTCGCTCACAATCCTCCAAGTCAATCTCAGAAATCACAAGCCCACTTTCGATGCTAGAGCCATCAGCTGCATCGTCAGTGGAGACTTCCCAGATAGGTTCAGCCACAACTTCACCCATCGGTCCGACAATGCAGGAGCCACCACGCGATATATAACGGTCTGGAGCTTCTAAGAGATCATGAGTCATTCGAAGAACTAAGTAGAACAAACTTGGGATAACCAGACACCACGTACCTTCGGTAGTTTTACCTTGCTCGGTGATCCACGACGGCAGTTCATTGTAGCGCACGCACTGGTTGCAGGTAAGCACGAAAGTGCGGCCTTCAAAGCCAACAGTACGCATGAGAGGCAACCAAGTGTCGCGGCCGTCAGCTGTTGGTGCAAGGTAGATGTTCACATTCTGCGAATAAAGACTTTGACGAAGCAAAGGCATGAAGCTTTCCCAACAGATAGCGGCGGCGATAGTAAGCTTGACTCCATTGAGCTCCGTAGTGATAGCTTTCAGGGTAGAAGGAGAGCCCTGGGCCCATACAAGACGTTCAGAGCCAGTCTTTTCCAACAATTCCAGGTCAGCATTAGTCTGTATCTTCTAATCCCGCTACATTCGACATTAAGTCAAATAGACTACGATTGGTAGCAAGAATCAATGGCCATGTACTTACTGGCATAACCTTTCGTCTTTTCCCCAGAACACCCCGCAATGGATCGACATACAGCGCGGAGCAGTACAAGCTCCCCCCCGGCCCTTTCAATCAACCCAGTTGCAATAAAGACACCCGTCTCGCGGGACACCCGCTCGAGGAACTCTCTTGTCCCGTCACCACGGTGGTCTCGACCTTGAGCCACGGGCAGTTTGCGCTCCACCCAGTCATCTCCTGCTCCAGCAGGCGTATCACCCAGGTCAACGGCAGCACGGAAGTATTCAAGGAATTGATCCCGGCCATGGGGGGCACGCGCGCCAACAGCAGTCCCAAAATCACAAGTGCGAGGATACCCGCCTAGATAAGCTTCTGGGAAAAGCAGAATGTGTACACCCTTTGAAGCTGCATGCTGGGTGGTTTGCTTGAGAGACGCGAGGGTCAACTCAAGTGTAGACAGAGTGCGGGCTTGCGCCACAGCAACGGTGATTTTCTTGGGCATTCTAATGTAGTATTCTTTCCTGTAGTGAAATGTTTTAAGAGCAAAGTTTGAAAAGAGTCAGAACAAATAGTTACCCCTCTCAGCATCTGAGTCAATTCGGACTCTTTTCGGAGGCTGTAATGTCCGCCGGACCTTGGCATGCCGATGAGCTTGCACGGCAATTTCACCAATACTTTGGACTTAACCTTGAATCTAATCAGTTTACTGTTTACGTACACACCCAAATAAAGCTAACGATCAAATAATCAAGTCTTTTCCAAGGTTAGCCTTCATCCTTTTGGGAAGTGTCTAGTCACGTGGATAGATGGAACCGAAACGGAACCGTCATCGGACTAAGATGTCCGATGAACCCTACTGAGCCGCTAGATGCCGAGTCCGAATGGAAAGAAACAAAGTAGCACCATCTAGAAAGAGGCAGAAAGCATTGGCTTGCCGACGGTGTCGGTTACGGAAGCAAAAGGTGAGTGTACTGGATTACAGCCTTGAATCGCGGACTAACCAAAGCCAGTGCACGGGAAGCAGACCGTGTGATAATTGCACAGCAGCAAATACGGGTGAGTGTATAATGACCCAAATACCAGGACAATCTTGTCTAATTGTATATAGAATGCATCTCAAGTGAGCCGGTGAGCCGAAAGGCTCATGTCAGTACCGAGTAGGTCGAGTCAACCATGCCATAGGTGTCCTGCTAACTGCCTTTATAGATACACCCGAGCTCTTGAAGAAAGAATTGTAGACCTCGAGTCTCAAATTCCAGGTAAGAGGCCAGAAAACCTCTCTGCCAGCCAGCAAACACCTACGCAGGAATCTCCACATCAAAGGGGCAATGAAACGGACCATGATTCTCAGGCTTCTCTTGCGTCAAGGCCACCATACCCTTGCAGTATGCCTCATGCCGGCGCATCATTGGCTTCACCTTTCCCCCATGTAGCGGAGGGCCTGCCAGATATTCATGCCCAATGTGGACATTCCAGCTTGTTGATTGGTATACTAGCTACTCTCACAGGCAATGAGACCTCCGGATACCTCCAAACGCAGTCTGAAAGTCCAAATGCCCCCATTTTCTCTCAATTCATAAAACAAGTATCACAAGCGGATCGTGTCCCACGGCTTTCAAATGAGACATCTGATCGTTTGGTTCAAATATATTTGGAACGAGTTAACCCACGATATCCCTTTCTTCATCTGGCTACTTTTCTTGGCTGGTATGAATCTTGGAAGTCTCGTTCGCAGATTGACAGGACCAGGCGCCAGCAGTCTCTATGGAAGGACTATTTTGTGACTATGGTATGGATAAAATACTCATTAATTCGAATTTATACTAACCTTCCATACATTGTAGGTGCATGCTGTTGCCCTACTTCTAACACCTCGTGTCTCTGTCGATGACATTGCTACTTCTCAGGTAAGTGCATATCAAATACTTAATCTACGACCAAAGGAAATCTAACAACTTAGTCCTTGTATAACACTGCCATGCAATATCTTGCCCATGTTTTCGCACAACCCGATTCTGTTTTACACGCACAGGCATATCTCCTCCTGACTCTGCATGCACTTCACTCTCCATCCTCACAGATGATTGTCACAATTGTCTCTGCAATGATGAGATACTGTGTCATGGCCCAACTTCATTTAGCGGAGAGCGAGCCGCAGGTGCCGAATCCCGCGTTTTCCTTAGAGGTCCAAACCCGCCGTCGAGTGTTTTGGTCTGCTTATGCCTTGGATCGATTTATCAGTTGGATTTACCACATTCCCAACAATATAAACGATGAACACATTAGCGTGGAGGTAAGTCATTTCCCAATGACCTGACTCAGGATCTGTGCCTGAAAATAACATTGAACACCCTTACAATGGTAGCTTTTTTCAAACGTCGCAGACGCGGACCTTCACCACGAAGGGTCAGGGGATAGCCGCATTCGAATAGAAACACCATCGCAAAAAACACATGTCTCACCAGCTCTTCACCTATTCCGGTGCAGACGTATACAATCACGGATCGTCAGCACCATGATGCGGTCTGATTTCAAAGAAATCGATGCCTCAACGACATGGCGAGAACACATGTTGGGCGAATTAGACTCCTGGAGGTCTCAATTACGGCTATTGAGCGATGTTGCCTCCAAAAGCTACACGAGCGATCGATGGGTTGGCATGGCTTACAACTACACGATCCTCCTGTTATATCAGCCAACCAAAACAAACGTCTGTAATGGCTTTGGTGATCGCTCAGTCCCAGCCTGCGTTCAGATTGCTATGACATTTAGGACTTTCCAAAAAGACCGACAGACGGCACAATTATGGCTGGGGTATGTGCTGGTAACTCTCTATTCCTTTTCTCCAACTGACTCAGTCCGGTAACCAGCTCTTGAGCCAAGTCGCCGTAGGTATCACCCTTTTATACTGCTTCTGGGCGACTCCACCTCAATATCAAACCATCGCCTACCGATCACGAGAAGTACCTGACGCATTACGCGCCTGCTCAACTGCACTGGCCATCTTGGCCGAGCGATGGGTTCAAGCTGAACCTTTGCGTGATGTCTTCGATGTTCTAGCCAAAGAAGTTCCACTCTACGGAATGACAGAGGAAGACCCGCCACCGAGGCGCATATCGGCGGAGTCTGCTTCCTACATTCAATCCCAGATGCCTTTGCTCACATCGATCATCATGCATCGGGGTGTCTTGCGCATGATACGCGAGATGATCACGGAGGATTTGCCTAGGAGTCTGAATGAGGAATTCCACCACCAACTGCGGGCATCGCATGACCAAACTATGCTTGGGAGTTTAGGTAGTCACATATGCTCCGAAGAGTGTCCGTTTTTCCGTGAACCAGCCCATCCTGGATCGATGGCTGGAGTGGATGCCCAGGCTTTTCCTCCACTCGAAAACAGAATTGGCAGTGCCTATGGCGTTGACGACGACACGCTCATGTTTCCGCTCCTCTTTGGCTCCGCGGAATTTTGATTTCGGTGGAGTGCTATATTATCTTTACACTTGTGATAGACATGGCATAAAAATGGTCAGATGAAACGTCTTGATAAGTGAATATGAAGTAAGATTGGAGTATAATACACAGAAGACCCAATATGCAAATTTAAAAGAGACCGCACCCAGATTAGAAAGCCGTGACCATCATTTCCGCCAGGAGAATCGAAATAGCGTACAAAGATGGCACAAACCCCATGGTGCCCAAAAAACGTCCATCGCTCTTCAGGATAGTGATACAAGCGCCTGCCCATTCCCCTCAGCACTCAAGTTCGCCCAAGCTGCTCTACCGAGCAGGCAACTTGGTGCCTCGCAGAGATTTGCGAGGCTTGGTCATTGCATCAATGTCCAGGTTTTCGATTTTGTTCCTGATTTCCAGTCTGTGGTCCCTCATCCATTTGCTCAATGATGGGGGTTCAGGGACACCGAAAGCCTTGCGCTGCTTTGCAAATTTCTCCTTGATCGCCGGAGTCTGCATAATCTGGTGTCGAAGGTTCCAGCCGAAAGGACCAAGCTCCTTGAGGCGCGTTGGCCGATCAGACAGCAAATAGTTGTCTAGGCCTTTGGCCTTGTAGATTGATCGTAAGGCGCGACGAGTGACCTTAATATACACCGACTCGCCCAAAGCATTACTCTCAATCTTCTTTCGACGCACGTTGGGCTTCCAGCTTCGTCGTGTCTTGCCTTCGTTGCGTCCCTTGGAGATCTTGTTGCCGAATCGGATCGAAGCGCCTCCGTAGAGACCGGAATCAGCCTGCTTGTACCACTGGGATGGTCCGTAGGGGTAGACCGGGGCGGTTTCCGGTAGTTTCGGAACCGATTGCGTTGCCGGAGTCGTTGAGAAGGACCGCTTCGGTGTTGCGATGGAAAGGCTGCGGAAGGCCGAGGCCAAAGAGAACGGGGCGGCCATTGCAGACCTTGCTTGTAGGCCTGCCATTGTGTTCGACAGCTATCGGACCCTCGCAGAGTGTCGAGAATGCAAAGAGTTCGAAGGTCGTTAATTGACAACGGGCGGAGGAGAGGTCCAACAGGGAAGAATTTGGGGCAGCTCACCGCCCTGGGGTCAGCGTTCTCATTCGACGATCCCTTGCTCGCGAATTTCGGCCAGAAGCATATCTCTCAGAGAACCATCGCGTTACCTTTCTTTTCTATCTACGCTATTCCTTTGAAGCTTTGACTTATTTTTACTCCCTTCTTCTCAACCGATTGTCTTATCTTTCGTTAATACCTGTGGCTCTACTCGGCCACACGTCTTCCAAACATGGTCCAGATCAGTGAAGTAAAGGGTAACTCGCGCGAGAACAGGACCGCAGCGCATACACACATTCGGGGTCTAGGCTTGCGCTCTGATGGGACTCCGGAGAACAACGCGGATGGATTTGTGGGACAAGGAGCTGCCCGTGAGGTGAGTGGATAGCAATGCTGAATCCACCAGGGTATCTGGTTCGCAGTAACAATAACTAACGGTTCAAACCGTCGGCAGGCATGCGGTGTCGTGGTGGACTTGATTAAGTCAAAGAAGATGGCTGGACGGGCTGTGCTTCTTGCTGGTGGCCCTGGTACTGGAAAGACTGCTCTGGCTCTTGCTGTATCGCAGGAGCTGGGAACCAAGGTTCCTTTCTGCCCGATCGTTGGCAGCGAAATCTATTCCGCAGAGGTCAAGAAGACTGAAGCATTGATGGAGAACTTCCGGAGAGCTATTGGTATGCAATGCGACATTTGGGAAGCAGCAAGCGTGGAAATCCAAGCTAACCTCTGACAGGCCTTCGTGTTCGCGAAACAAAGGAAGTTTATGAGGGAGAGGTGACAGAGCTTACCCCCGAGGAGGCTGAGAACCCACTGGGCGGATACGGGCGCACAATTAGCCATTTGATTATCGGATTGAAGTCCGCTAAGGGCTCCAAGAAGCTGCGCCTGGACCCCAGCATCTATGAAGCCATCCAGAAGGAGCGTGTCACGGTCGGAGACGTCATCTACATTGAAGCCAACACCGGCTCATGCAAGCGAGTCGGACGATCCGATGCCTATGCGACCGAATTCGATCTCGAGGCTGAGGAGTATGTGCCTGTCCCCAAGGGCGAGGTTCACAAGAAGAAGGAGATTGTTCAGGATGTGACCCTTCATGACCTGGATATGGCCAACGCCCGGCCCCAGGGCGGACAAGACGTGATGAGCATGATGGGCCAGCTGATGAAGCCCAAGAAGACGGAAATCACGGACAAGTTGCGGCAGGAAATCAACAAGGTTGTCAACCGATACATTGATCAGGGTGTCGCGGAGTTGGTCCCTGGTGTTCTCTTCATCGATGAGGTACGTGGAGAAGTCTAACCTGTAGATTATTGGATCATGTCTCTAACCCCGTTTCTTCTCTAGGTGCACATGCTCGACATTGAGTGCTTCACATATCTGAACCGTGCCCTCGAATCGACCATCTCCCCGATTGTCATCCTCGCCTCCAACCGCGGTCACACCGTTATCCGCGGTACTCACGAAATCAGCGCCGCACACGGTATCCCCCCCCCGATCTGCTTGCCCGCCTTCTTATCATCCCCACCAACCCCTACTCCCCAGAGGAGATCAAGACTATCATCCGGCTGCGCGCCAAGATTGAAGGTCTCAATATCACAGAACCTGCCTTGAACAAGGTTTCGGAGCATGGCAGCAAGGTCAGCTTGCGGTATGCCCTGCAGCTGTTGGCCCCCGCAAGCATTCTCTCGCGCATCAATGGCCGCCCTGGCGCAATCGAGGAGGCCGATATTGCTGAGTGCGAGGATCTCTTCCTGGATGCCAAGCGCAGCGCAATCATTGTGGATCAAGATAGCAAGAATTTCCTGTCATAAATGGCTATGAGGCTTGAGAAAGTTCCATGATCTTGTATACCAAAGGAAGTATTATCTTGGATGTTTATTGAAAAGGCGAATTGTTTTGTGTGGGCCTGGTGTTACGCTAATGCTATGTATTAAATTCTATTTCCAAATTATTGCAACTTCCAGAAGATAAAATGGTTGTAGATCCAAAACAGAGTGTATAGATGTCATCTGCCTGTCGCAAATGCAACCCCGGCTTAGATGAATCACGTGTGTCTCACCGTCACCCGTTCCTGTTCCAGCGTTTGCGAGTCCTAGCACCGTTGGTTATTTCAACTGTTTTCTCTTTCTATTCCCTATTACTTCAGGAAAGCCAGTCTACATCGATCGCAAAGTGAAGTCACCCTAACAAGACCCGTTGACCGAACCGCCACTCAGCACTATTGAACAGCGTCACCCGCCCCAGATAAAGTGGAGCCTATATCAACACATCAACCATTACAGACAGCAGATCTTCACTTCCCCTAAGCCGATACACATATCATACAATCACCATGTCAAACCCATTAGACACAGACGCCGGCTCGGAGATGTTCGCCAGCTACGAGAACGAGTTGAAGCTGGTGCAAGCCGATCTGAACCAGAAGCTGGACCAGATCGCCGAGGCAAGCGGCGAGCAACGGAAATCAGCAATCAGCCACGCAACACAAGTCCTCGAAGAAGCAACGGAACTGGTGAGTCCACCGAGCTCTTCAACTTTCTCATGCGCCACAATGCGAGAACAACGAGCAACTGTCCGAACAAAGAAAACTAACCCAATCAATCCCCATGTAGCTCGACCAGATGCGCATGGAGAAGCAAAACATCCCCTCAGCAACCCGGTCAAAAGTCAATATCCGCTTCCGCAACTACTCAACCGACATCGACGAGGTCAAGCGCAAGCTCAAGTCCCTCTCAGATGACCGGCAGGCACTCTTCGGCGACCGGTACACCGACGAGCCGCAGGATGAGCACCTGGAACAAAGACAGCAGTTACTTTCTGGTACGGACCGGCTAGAACGCAGCTCAGCGCGGCTGCAGCAGAGTCAGCGCATGGCGCTGGAGACGGAGGATGTTGCCCGCGGCACACTCGGCACCCTGTATGAGCAGAGGGAGCAGATCACGAATGCTCGGAATAACTTGCAGCAGAGTGAGGGTTATGTTGATACTAGTATCAAGACTTTGAGGGGCATGGCCCGTAGGTACTGACCCCCCTTTCGTCTCGTTATGGTCAGATATATAGACGTGGTTGCTGACCTCTCGTGTGTTATCTAGGATGGCTACCAATCGGATGATCACTATTGCTATCATTACGGTTCTGGTTCTTTTGATTTTCGCTGTCATTTACAGCAAGTTCCATTAGCGCTTGGGTTTCGCGCTGGCGTTTGTATACTCGGTCTTATCTTTCGTGTCTTTTATTTTCTGCTCTTACGTCTACACTAGCAAGGCTATTGTCTCTGTCTCTCTCTCAGTGTCGCATCTTTGCCATTATGTATGATAGCATCCGGCGAGTCTTGATACAGCTAGACCAAGTCTCTGGTGCAAGCAATCGCGGTCTCTAATACGACGGTTAACAGCCCAAGGTCTCAAGTCTTTATTACAAAGTACCAAACAGTTCCAATTGGGGTATCTCATAACGCCAAATAACAAAAGAGAAAGATACATAACACCCTTAGTTCATAATCCTCATCGCCCCAAAAACAGCATTAACAACAACGCCCACAAAGACAGCAACCCCCTTCCTCCAACTCCAAACCCCCTCCTCCCTACGCAACCACATCGCACAACCAACAGGCCAAAAGAATCCCATAACAGCCCCCCAAAGCATATCATCCATCGCTCCGCGCGATCCAGACCCAATCCCGCCCTCATCATCCCCAACCCCACCCCCTCCAAGACCACCCTGAACCTGCGCCGCCGTCGACCCCTCATCCATCCAGCGGTCCTCAAGATCCCGCAGTTGGTCCCCAGTAGGCATGGTATCCGGCGTGCGGGAAACGGACTGCATAGCTAGGAACTGGGATCGCAGAGCGGTGACCTCAGCCGCTGTGAAGCCCGCCGAAAGGAGACGGTCGAAGCCGCGGGGTGCGGGTGTGGTAGTTGACTGGGGCTGGGGTTGGGTTTGGGGGTGGGTCGGTTGCGCAGGTGTTGGGAGTGAGAGATGAGACATCTTTAGCGGTAGATTTCCTATCTACGTTGGCTTTCTGCTGCTTCTGTTGTAGAAGGATTGTTGTCGACACGCTTGCTTCGTTGGCTAGGTCGGACTCGGGGAGTGCGATGTCGCCGATCGAGCAGTGGATGTAGAGGCGTGGGCGGGTATCGCGTACCGCCTGCTTGCCTTTTCCATTGTCGTCTGGTGTCTCTGGTTCGTCTGCTATGGGGCGAGGGCTCCGGCTTGGTGATGGCGGGAGCTTAAGTGAGGCTGTTAATGCGGTTGTGTCTTCGAGACCGCGGCCGGCGTAGATGAGGCGTAGGCGGTGGGATGATAGGGGTTTGGGGAGTTCGGCTCGGATCAGTTGCTTTAGGCCGGCGCCTGTTGTGGTCTCGGGCTCTGGGACGTCTAGTTGGAGGTCGGGGATTGAGGCGGAGAAACGGACGATGATGAGGAGCGGGTTGGTATCTGGTTCGTCTGCCGCGTATGGAGAAAGGAAGGGTGAGGCCATATTTAGGTAGGCGGTAATATGGTGCTCTTATGTGAAATGGATTGAGGCCGCTCTATACAAGCAATGACTGGTATGTTCAAGTTGGAGATGCGGCGCTTACCCCATTCCGGAGCCTCGGACCATATCCCGTCAGGTGACATATTCTATGTAGCCCAGCGCTATACTATCACTTTTCTAGAACCCTAATAGGAAGGAAAGAAAGACAAAACATCGAGGAAGCGGTTTTATGGTAAATGTACATGAATTTTTGAGGTAAGTATGTCACATGTCATCATCAATGTCCTTCGGACTAGTCTATATACAAAGATATCACCCGGTTGATCTTGCATCAAAAGAATGTCTCCGTAGACAAAAGAAAATAATCAACTGTTCATTGGTTGAGCCTCTAGGCTGTCTCTTGACATGGCCCGCCAACTTCTGGGTCACAGGAACCCACAGTGACCATAAGACGCAATAGAAAATGCAGAAAGAAAGTGGATAAAGGTATCAACTGGATATCAAGCGTATATACTCAAACAAAAGGGTAGTCATGGAATCCCCAAACCCCCTTTGAAAACGCCGTCCGATGCACCGAGAAGAAAGACGCCGAAAGGTCCCGTAAAAAGACATATCAAAAGGAATGCTTAAGCTGCGAGCTTAAACCATGAAAGACTCGCCGCAGCCACATTCTTCCTCTGTAATGATGAGTCAGTAAACCGAGTCTGAGAAGATGCTGCAATTTTCGCAGGGTCACTTACTGATATTAGGGTTGCGGAAAACAAATCGTCTGCTCAGCTTATCCTCTTGCCAGTCCATTTCGCTGCCGATAATACTGAACAGAGCTTTGCTGTCGATCAAGACCTTCACGCCGTCCTGTTCGACTGTTTCATCAAACTTTCCCGGCTTTTCCACGTACTCCAGGTGATATGCGAGACCCGAGCAGCCGCGGTTCTTGACACCAACTCGAATGAACTTCGGCTCTGGCTGTGCCATCAATTTGCGAAGCTGCTCGACGGCCACCGGAGACAATTTCATGGCTGCCTTTCTTGCCCGAAGCGGCCGACGGGGCTTCGGGGAAGTCTTGGAGGTGGACGGAGAAGCGAAATTCGGTTTCGATTTCTGCGCTTCGCTTTCCCGAAGGCTCACATTGGACACAGCGCCTTGTGATGTGTTTTGGTATGATTTCATGTCGGAAGGGGGGAATTCAGCTGAGATGGAAGTGTCGGCACCACCGGTGCTTCGGGGAGGCGGGAAGGAGGACGGGAGTGTATGAGGACGGTAGGCAGTTGCGGTTTGCATGTCCCGCTTTGAGGATAGGTGAGCATTTCCATATGACGAGAAAGTGCGTAGGCATCCTGCCGAAGGCTTTGCCCATCGGAGGAGTGTGGCGGATGATGTCACAGAACGTTGCATGGTGGTAGAGAAGCTCATGGTCGAGGAGCAATCAATGTGAAATGGGAGTGAACCTCGACGAAAATAGCTATTGGATCATAGGATGAGAGAAAGATGGTGGAATGGAAGGATTGATTAACAAAGTAAAGAAGAAGAATGACTGTTTTGAGGATTCCCCCGTGGCCCCGGGTTAATTACGTAAGGCAGTTGCATGACGCACATGCAGCCAATCAGCATCAGGTAATTTCTACACACCACACGGGCAGCAACGGCAGTTGTGGCGCCATTCGAGTGATTTGATAATTATAGAATCAAGAGTCTTCCAAGGTTACTTGGCAGATCATCTTTTTTCCTCTTTTCCTATTCAATACGGAGTACATCTACATATGTAGTTAAAATGACATGACCAACTCACAGAATGACCTGAAATGTCATCCAATGCGTTTTTTCGGAAGCTGAGTCATCACTGACCGAGAATTCCGTTCCTCGGAGGGAGGTGCCCCTCATGAGAATGCCACACCTCCAAATGCAGCTAAGGGGGAATAGTATCAAAATGTAGATTATGGGCATAGATCCACCTATTTAATATACGAATACGGAGTATATTGAAAATTGTTCCATTTTTATTGATCCCAACGTGTAAACATATTGCCAAGTGTAGAGGACATGTGGCTGGATCCGCTGACAAAGTGGCTGGCCCTTTTTCATGAACCTCGAAGCAATTGAATCAACTCGACTCTAAATTAACCTTACTCTTTTGGTTTCTGAGGTCCAATGCTGGCGATCTAACCGCTGCAGATCACCCTGTCTGATACCATGGACGCCTCACCCCTTACCCAGCAGAGTAGACCTGAGTCCTTCAAACCTAAGATTGTCCAGCTCTATGAGAATCTCTTCAAAGTACGAATATACACATGGCTTTATGTGATATTGCTAACATACTCCTCATAGACAGCAGATGATGCAGAGCCCTCGGAGGGCTTTTGGAGAGAACTCTTCTTGCTACCTCCAGACCGGAACCAACTGCATGCTATCCTGGACAATTTGAGCCCAGACGATACAATCGGTCTGCAGGTAAGCCATGATCCAGAAAGCGTCCCAAAAAAGGAAACTCAGACAGCTGATGCAATAACTAGATCCAAACTCGGCGTTTCTTTGTCCGTGCCATTCGCGAGGCAGCAGCTGGGGCCGCGCCGGCGGATTCTTATGCACTAGATGTAAGAACCCTCATGATCAGTATCCGGGATATATTCTCTAACCTCGTTTCACAGACATTGACTGTTTTCTTGACGAGCATCCTGAGCAAGAAATACACAAACCCAAGTTCAGATGTCATCACCGTTCTTGCAGGACTCGACGAAGTGGACCATGTCATTCCTAACTTCGTGGCCGTCTTGGACAGAATTATTCGCAATGGCAGTAGCTGTAAGACTTTTATCTATTCTGCCCTTGATTGAGGCTATGGCAGTTGATCCTAACTTTTTTCTAGTTGATGTGCGACTCAAGGCTACCAAGACGGCTATTGCTATGACCAGCGGAGCATATAAGACTAGCCTGGTCTCCTATCTAACACATAGAGATCTTTTTCCATCGCTTATGAAGGTTTGATTTGCTCATATTGTTTCTATGTATGAAAATAACTGACAGTTGCCAATAGTATGTTTCTGATTCTGATACTCCGCTGCAAGTGTTCGACCCATTCCTCCTTCTGGGATTATTGGCAAACTACAACAAGTTTGAATTCCAAAATCCCTACCAGCTTCGACTTGATGATTTTGTGAACGAGTCAAGTATTGAAAAAGTTGCCAGGGGTGTCGGTCTGGCCTGTAATCGCCTGCGAAACGGCTACATTGCTGTCCAGGATGATATTCCCGAGGGCTGGAGCTTAACCAACACATTGATTTTCTTTGGACTACGAGCGCTCGCTCCTGGCGCCAGGGACAAAGCGAACCCTCCTTCAGCGGAAGAAGCTAAGGCCATGTTCGCTGATCTGTAAGTTAGCGGCGCGGAGGACCCATTGATTTGAAACTTACAATCCTGGCAGTCCGGCACAAGAAGCCGCAATTCTAATGGCGACATACGACTTCACAAACGCCAATAAGCTCTTTGGTTATCATTTGGTTCATCTGGGACCAGCAAACGGGGAAGAACCCCCTTTCTCGAGCTTCCTCTCATTGTCCTCCTATCTTCTCCAACATGCATATCGATCCCCGCGGGTCGGGCACTATGCCGAACTAAACCTGTTTACACTTCGCATTCTGGTCGAAGACCCAACCATCTGCAAGCAAATTTGCAGCGAAGATGTCAAGCGAAAGGTCCGCATCTGTCGACAGAGACAGCCCTACCTCCCGCTAATCAGCGGAGACCGGGTCCTCGCAACCGTCATCTTCGATATCGCCATCGATACTATTACACATAACCTTCGCCGGCGCCTCGACGTCAACATCTACAGGTATGAAACAGCCATATATTGTATTCATTGGCCATGCCATAACTAACAATCCTCCCAGCCACACAATCGCAATCACCCTCCGCCTCCTAACATACCTCTCAAAAAACAAGATCCGCCTCACGTACCACTGGTCCGAGCTCTGGCGGACACTACTCTCCCTCATGCGCTTCCTAACAACCTACGCCTCCGATCTAACCAGCAACCCCAAGATCCAAACCCTCACCACCTCCCTCGCAGACCTAATCGCGTTCTGCGTCTCAGGCGGCGATACCTTCCTCCCAGACCCAGCCTCCTACGACGACCTCTTCTACAAGCTCGTCGAAACAGGCCCCATCATCTCCAAATTCCGCGATGCATACTCATTGTCCCGCTCTAGTAATGTAGCAGGCGCCCCAACCTCTTCCAAGGCAGCCGATGCAATCTCCCAAAGCAACGAGGTGACTTCAGCAGCTATCGACACCCTTCAATCCGTGTCTACTCACTTCTACACCCTCCTCTTCCATTCCGAGGGTGTGGATACCGCTGCTACTACTGTTGCTAGTCCTAAAGCTGATGAGCCTGCGCCTGTGGCGTTGCCGTCGATTAGGAAGAAGAATCTCTCCCCGCGTGAGGTCCACCGTATCATTAAGCAGGGCTATGATACGCTGAGTATTCAGCCGCCTGAGGGCTTGAGTGCGTGGGCTAAGTGGCGTGAGGCGGAGTGGAAGAGTGAATTGAAGCGTGCGGCGCGGTGTGCTGTTGATGATGCTAGGCAACTGGTTGCTTAGGTGTCGGGTTTGTGGTTCTTTCTTTCTCTAGTATGGATCTAGGATCTTGATCTGGATTCATGATGGTTGTGGGTGGCTGTGGAGAGCTAGTTCACTATGTAGTGGTGCTGTCATTGAGTTTTCTATTGAGATATCCAGTTGTGAATTCATATTTCTCCCTTCTCAGTGTAAAGTCAGTATTGCCTTGCTTGAATGATGACTACCAAGTAATATCATAGAGATGTCAGAGTCCGATCTCTCAACTCCCAGTACATCGTGACTTTGCAATCCCACGAAAACTTTGAAATGCTCTACGCCTTGAAGATTAAGAGATAGTCAAACAAAGTATTTTGTATTCCGGGCCCCCGCTTCACGAATCGAAATTTAAAAAACTAGGAAAAAAAACAGTTGCTGCTGAAGGGGTGGCCACCCCCACCCCAACGCAGGCAACAAAAGAAACAGCCACCCCCCCTCCCCTCCCTCCCCTCCCCCCCCAAAGAAAAGCTTCTTCAGCACTCAGTGAGTGCTCTCCGCCGGCAGGTAGCTGGTGGCGAAGTACTTCTCCGAGTTCTTGCTCAGCCACATGGAGAGCTTGGAGATCTCCTCTCGCAGGCGGTTGGTGGCCTGCATATCCATGTTAGTCTGAGCAATCAGCTCAGGCATGGTGCCTATACAAACACAGATTAGCACGATCCTCAACCCTCACAATTGAACCCGAAGTAAGGTGAAGCGGAACGGGATACATACTGAACAAGCGGATCAGGTGCTCCGCTCCGTAGACATCGATGGGGCCCTTATCGGCCAGGTCCCCGGTGGCAGCCTCGAACTTCTTGCGCAGCCCACGGTACTGGGGGCGCTCGTGGCGGTAGAGAAGGATCTTGTCCAGACACTTGTCGAAGTACTCCTGGATCCCGGCAACCACTTCCTCCAACACGTCCTCGTCGGCTGATGAGCCCGCCCGCTTTGGAAGCTCTTCCTCATGCCAGTCTTGCAGGATCTGGCGGACTGGGTACTTCGCCGGCAGAGAGATGACGCACTGGTTCTTGGTGACCTGCTCCCAGTCATCGACAAGTAGGGACTTCAGGTTGTCTGGCATAATGATGCGGACGGAGGGGCGGAGGTTGAAGGTCTCCTCCTGTTGCAGATTGTTAGTATGTAATCATAAACGTTATAGTTCCTTTGTAATTTTTTTTTCTTGGTCTTGATTCCATTGGGCCAATGTTTAGTAGACTGAGGTGGTAATTGTATACCTTTTCGATTTCACTATCACGGGCTCGCTTGGTGCCACGGCCGGGCACGGAGCCGCGCTCCTCGCTGTCCCGCACAGAGTCACGGTCGGAACCGGCACGCTTCTTAGCAGTGCTCTTGGTGTTCTTCAGACGGAAAGAAGCTTCAGCTTCGCGACGCAAATTGTTGGCCAATTCGCGGTTGTCTTCGGTGTGCTTGCGAAGACGGTCCTCCAGGACCCAGTCATCCCAACTGGTCAAATGTTAGCAAATTGTTTCATGAATCGAATGATCTTGAACATATTGATTCTCAAACAGGTGCAGTAAAATAATACAAAACAAGAGGCATCTTTTGCATAACATAGTGCATAGATCCAAGTCAAGTCTTCCGTAATGGCCCGGACAAACTTTCCAAGGGTGGAGGGGAACAATTTCAACATCGCAGCCAGGATGTAGATGAACAGGGGAAGAAATGAAGTAAGCCAGACTTACGTATTCTTCCAGCCCTTGTAGTGGACCTGGTATTCAAAGGGGCTCTTCTTGTCATTGGGATCCTTGTGGCGAACATCCAGGATCTTGGCATCGTAAAGGATCTCATGGTGGAAGCAAAGGACCTTCTCGTCCTTGCTATACATAGAAATAGGAGCCATTTTTGTCGGAGAAAGGTGAAAGATGTGCGTGATGAAGTTGGTATGACAGGTTGCAAACCTTCAAGCTCAAAGGCGTAGAGATGTCAAGATGTTCCCTATCTTGCGGGAAAAGGGTGTGATACAGGCGGTAACAGCCACGATCAGAGAGGTCCTCGAAGCCTTCAGAGACTCCAATAGATTGTAAGACTGCAAATAAATCTTGCAGACTTTGAGCAAGAACAAGAGAGGAAGATGCACAAACAGCAATACAAGATGTGTTTTTTTGACAGCAAATTTGATTCAGCAAAGAAGGTGCAAGAAGGGAACAAGATTAGATCAGACGAGAGACCAGCTCAAGAAATAGAAAGAATCAAGTTTAGAAGAGAGGATGTGTGTAGATGTCGATGTAGATGAAGTCGAGTGGAAGAAGAGGGAAAACAAGCGAAGATGGATGGGCCCCTTGGAAGAAAATAAGCGCGGCAGCTTATTGTCACCTCTCTTGACATTGTCAACTATTCATACAATTATTCTTCTACAATAAGGAATTGATTTCCATTCTTCTATTCATTCTTTTTCCATATTCTTTGTTCACGTGAAGAATATTGTCGACTTCGGTTCGCGACAAAGTCTCCAAGAAAAAATAACATACTCTGCATATCTGCATAATCTGCACTACTACATCTATATTCATCATGCCTCCCTCCGAGGAGTCCATCCTAAGCAATTTCCTGCTCTCTCCAGCCCCGCTGCCGACAGTCATGTCGCTGCAAAAGTTCACAGAGCTCTTCCCAAAACGCTTGAGAGCCCATCCACACATCAGGACTATGTACCGGGAGCTGCAACAGATCCGAGAACAGGACATGGACCGAGTCAATGAAAGCATCGACAATGAGATCAAGCAAGGTGAAAAGCAGAGAGCAGAACTCCGAAAAGCTATCACAGCCACTGGAGTCGACTCCAATTCTGAAGAGCAGCGAGAGATAGACATGGATCTTCATCTGTTCGGCCAACCATCTACTGCTGCACCGGGAGATTATCACTCGGTGGCTAGTCTCCTGGCTGAAATGGAGACAGCTAGCACTAATATCGAGCTTGAAATTGCTGGTATTGATCAAGAGGCTGCGAAGATTCTGGCTCAACTCAATACTACTGTCGGGGATATGAGCGATCTCCGTTATGGCAAATTACAGGGTCCAGCTGGGACTGCTGAAGATGTGGCTGCGGAGGCCATCAAGGGCCTGCAGAACCTTGAAGATGTTTGCTATAGGAGTAGCACTTCTTGAGATGGGTTTGACTTATAATGCATGTGCATTGTGCATTGTGCCCATTTGTTATTTGCAATTAAATACCCCTGAACTATTGGTACGTGGTTTCAATGTTGGCAAAAGTCCCTAGCTGACATATTGACAGATACAAGGCATAATATCACAGGCGCTTTGGTATCTGAATCTGATTTCGAGAGTTGCCTGGGAATTAACGCTAGTTCTATCAACCTTGAAGGCTGCGTCGTCGCCACTTTCTGCCTTAAGAGCTATGTTATAGGGAATCAAGATAACTGCCCTTTGCGACACGAAAATTGTTCTCTTGGGAAAGCCATCTATTACACTCTTATGATACAAGCCTGAACCTGATGGCCTTGGATGCTTCTATTACGCCCAAACTATGTAGCAAATCTACATCTTCGTTACCTCTACAATGCATTAACTCACGGATTCTTGGATTCTTGGATGGCTTTGGACCAAGTATTGACTATTTTCCCAAGACAGAAACACAGTGGACAATTGAGAATCCATGTATCTAAAGTCATGTACATACTCTTAATCATAATAAAATGTGTGTGCTAAATCCAATGCCCAATTCTCGCGATAAGAAGTGTGGGGAAATTGCCAAACGCGCGTCCCGCGTTCGCGTTTTCCTCCTTCAACTCCAATTGAACAGCACTTGGAACTACATCATGCCCTCCATAAAGCTGCAACCACACTGCTCAAGCCCGGTAAAGGCGACAGCAACCGCCTCAGTACCGAATCCCCTTCCAACACTCCTTCAAACACCCTCGGGCCTAGCCCTTCTGGAGCTCCAGGGCACAATCAATCTCCCCTCAGGGAACGAAGAGGATGACATAGACTACTCCTCTGCGGGCAATCCGGCCTCCACCTTCGAAACTCCGATCGGGAAACTCATGTTCCCAGACTACTCAGTTCACAACCCAGACGACACAAAATGGATGAAGCGCGCTTACATGTATATTGGCCGGTACCAGCGGATGACTGGGGAAGTTAAGAAACTGCCACGGCCGATTGCCGTGCTACGGAAACGTCAGGCGTCGGAGGACGAGGAACTGGAGGTTGTGGAGATTGTGCGCTATAAAATCTTCTTCAAGAGTCGGCCAGAGCCCGTGACCAATGTTTGATTGGGCTTGGAGATTTTACTTTCTTGCATTGGAATGGGACGAACTGGCGAGGGGTCTTCTGGAGATGGCATCCTTTGTTTACAACGTAAACTGGAGCCGCAGGTCTTGGATGAGAGGTTACATGCATGGCCAGCCTAACTGACATGACCTCGCGCTTTGCTACGGAGAACAGCGGCTTCTCTCTACAGCATTGACCCTCCTTGGTGTGCGAAAACATCAATTCGGTTTCTGCGGGTATACAGGCCTGAATTCGAACCTACCAAGGTTCATCAAAGAAGGACAAAGCTCTGTTTCCCCATAAGGCCAACAGCCCGCACAGACAGCAGAAGGAACTGTCATGAATGGATGACTTCAGCATTGCCTCATACGTTTATCTTAGATAGCCATCTCTCTCTATTCCAAGGTAGATCCGGAGATGCGGGCTTGGAATGTGACACGTCTGGGCAGGGATCCCCTCACCAGCATTCTATTTTTCTCCTCAATCCCGACCCAGCTGTCTTCAAAATCACTCATAAATAACTTGACCGCAACTTATACCGGCGCCAAGGGCTGCCGGAGGAATGACATGCTTCTCAGTTCACACCTACACCGATACCAGCGCAGCCACGATCAACAGCACCAACCATGACCGTCCCTGAAAATGAAGATATCTTCCCCACGAAGATGGGCCCCGAATATGTCGGCTTCGATCACATCCATTGGTACGTCGGCAATCCCAAACAAGCCGCTACGTACTGGATCACTCGCATGGGCTTCCGCCCCGTTGCATACCGCGGTCCGGAAACCGGCTCGCCCTATCTCGTGAGCTATGTTGTAGCCAACAGTGGCGCTACTTTTGTCCTTACGGGGCCAGTTTGTGGTCCGCCGAGCGAAGGCCCAGAAGACGGTCTCTTGCGCCAGGCTTCGAATTATGAGCGGGCGACGCTGGCTGAGATCCATCAACATCTGACCGTGCACGGCGACGGGGTGAAGGACGTCGCGTTCCGGATTGCGGGCGATATACAAGCTGTATGGAAGCGGGCTGTTGCGAACGGCGCTCGCGCCATCGCCGAGCCGCGGACGTCTGCTGTCGAGGGACATGGGTTGATCGTCTCCGCAACTGTTGGAACGTACGGAGATACGGTACATTCTCTGGTGAATCGTGAGCGGTATTCGGCGGACGCTCCATTCTTGCCTGGGTATCAATTGCTTGATAGTGAAGATCCGATCACACGGCTTCTGCCGCCCATCAACATACTTGAAATTGATCACTGTGTCGGGAATCAGTCATGGGGAGGAGTGGACGGCATTGTCCAGTAGTGAGTAGAATATCGTTCTTGTTGGAACTGCCGCTCTAACAAATGAGCTTTAGTTATGAGGAATGCCTCGACTTCCATCGCTATTGGACCGTCGACGATAAAGACATGTGCAGCGAGTACTCAGCGATGCGATCAATTGTCATCGCTTCCCCAAACGAGACCATCAAGATGCCTATGAATGAACCCGCAACAGGCAAGAAGAAGTCCCAGATTGAGGAGTATGCAACCCCTTTTTTCCGCTCCCTTCCCTCCTTTGTTCCCTCTCATCCCCTCTACTTCACCCACATAAAACCCTTCTAACCGTGGCAGATTCGTCGACTACTACCACGGCGCCGGAGTCCAGCACATAGCCTTCCGCACGCACGACATTGTGGCTGCCGTAACTGGGCTCCAAGCGCGCGGTGTCCAGTTCCTCAGTGTACCGGCTACATACTATGCCGATCTGCGGAAACGTCTGGCACAAGTGTCCTGGACGCTCGGAGCCGATGTAGACATGCTCGAGAGGCTGAATATCTTGGTCGATTTCGATGAGCGTGGATACCTGCTTCAGATCTTCTCCAAGCATGTTGGGGATAGGCCAACGGTGTTTATAGAGGTCATACAACGGAATTCGTTTGACGGATTTGGGGCTGGGAATTTCAAGAGTTTGTTCGAGGCGTTTGAGAGGGAACAGGCTCTGCGTGGGAATCTGTGACCAGCAGTGGTTCATTTTGGGACCTTGGATCTTGGATCTTGGATCTTTCATTTGCTTTTTCTCCAAGCGAGGGTTCTGTACTAGGGTTCTGTACTACGGAGCATGGGGTGATTCAACACGTATTGGAGAGATGGGGAAGGGCCATGTCGTATCCAATCTGAGAAGTCTAGTCAATCTGCTCGGCATCATCAATGAAGCTAATAAATTCCGAGACTGATGTCCTGTGCTTGTAGTAGGCCACATAGTGAGCCATACAGATATACCTTGCGTAGTCTATTCTATAGCATGATGGCAATGGTCTAAATAATATACCGAGGCACTTAAATATCAATCCCACGCCCATCTAACCCCATCCTCCTCGACTATTCCGCACCAAATACCCGAGCGGAAATTGCGCGCTCTCCAACCAACCCCATTCCGCCCTACTAACAACCAAAAGAAACTCCCAGTTGAAGAGATCAATATAGAAGACAGAGAAGATATAGAAAACAATCAATGTCAACATTCAACCCTAAAAAGAACAGATGAATTAACCAAATCAATGAACGGATTCTCCTCCGTCTTCACCCCACAAGCCGACGGAAACCTTGGAAAACAATCCAATGGATGTCATACCCTTACATATGTAACCCCGCCATATAAAGATAGAACATATAAATATCCCCCGTTACCCCGATATCCATGTCCCGACTCACCCTCCACACCCTCAAAACAATGGCCCCAATCGAACGAATCACCCTCTTCAAGATCCCCAACGAGGCGGATCGCGACCGCGTCCTGGAGCAGTACAAGGTCCTCGCGAAGACCGCTACCAAGGTAAGTGCATCTTGTCTCTTCTATACAGGCTACATGTAGTCCTGTGCAGTCCATGCTTGGTTAGTTCAATACATGTACGATGTTGCACTAGCCATTCGGAGGGAAAGGGAATTATCGGAAACGCAATTGAACGGTTATTAACGGCTGTCTTTTTAGGACGGCAAGCCATACATCCTCGCTGCTGCGGTTGGCGCTTCCATCCCTGATCCTCGTAATAAGGGGTACAACGTGTCTGTCAAGACGACTTTTGCTTCGATGGAGGATATGAAGTACTATGATAATGAGTGCGAGGCGCATAAGGCTCTCAAGGCTTGTGCTGGGCCTGTTAAGGAGGATGTGTTGACGACTTACTATGAGAATATTCTGTAATGGAGTTGAGAATATAGAGATATTGGGATTTTTGTGCATGTTTGGACTTCGTATAAAGAGAGTATAGCGATATGGTAGAGGGCTGGCACATGAAGCTACATGTAGATAATAAGAGAACACAGTCCATTGATGATGTACATTGCATTGCATACGTCTAGTACGCCCTGCCCGAGGATCCGAGATAGACATACACACTAAAGCAAATATAATTCAACAGGTAGCAAAACACCGATGCCTTCCAAAAGTGGCATGCTGAGAGCTTGGAGAAGAGGGTCGTAAAGGGGGTTGCAATTCATAATATTGGCTCAAACCGGGGGAAGCAGGTACCGGGAGGAAATCAGGACAGAAGCAAATGACCCGGCCCATAAGTATGGTGCAAATGCGCAGGATAGGACGTGATCACAGATCCTCGCTACCACATTGGGCATTCCAAATATACAGAACCGGATATTGTTATCCGGGGTTGAAGGGTGGAGGGGTAATAGAAGCAACGAGGTGATCAGTCAAGGGCACGACGAAGGTCGCTCCATTTCTGGCGGAGGTTCTCGTGGTTCTCGGAGATCTGTTCGAGTTCGTCAGTCTCGGCATCCCATGCTGAATATTGAAGGAGATATCTTACCTCTGCCCATTTCATTTTCGTGGCAACCAGCTCCTTCTCCATCTCGGACATTGATTCTTCCATCGCACGGTTCTCGTTCTGCACTTCAATATTCCGCTTCATAATCCGTTCCATTTCCAGGCGGAGCTTCTCCTCCACTTCGGCCGGCTGCTTGTCGACCACGTTCTTAAGCTCGGTGACCTGGAGTTCCAGCGCGTCATTGAGGTCGCGCAGCTCCTCATTCTCAACCTTAACGTGCACCAACTCAGAGGCCAATTGCACATGCTCCTTGTCCGATGCCTCAGCACGTTCCTCGAGAAGTCGGACACGCGCGCCCTGCGTGCTCACGGTGTGCCGCAGGTGTTCTAGTTCGACTTCACGCTCTTTCTCGGTTCGAGTCTTCTCCTCCCATTCGGCGGTGTAGGTGGCAAGCATCTCCGGCGTGAGGGGAATGGCGCAGGCGTCCTGCACCATGATGTCGGATCGATAGATCTCCTTATCAGAGGCACCGGAGCTTCCGAAGAAGCCTGACTCCAGGATTGACGAGGTGGATGGCTGCTTGTCGATGTAGGCGTCGAACAAACGCTCTTTCAAGAAAGTAGTTAGCACACTCATGTCTTTCATTTCAAGCAGTGCGTCCGCATTTCGTCGCATGATCGCAACACCGAATTTGAGGATGGTGGTCTCTAGTCCCTCCTCGAAGATCAGGTCGTAGATGCGAAGCACCAGCTGCAGCGGGAAACGGTAGGCGAACAGAGTCAAGAACCACTGTGTGGCGTACAGCTGAGGAGGAACTCCACGACGCCGGAGATGGCAGTAGAGAGCGGGTTCCAGGTCTTCTAGAAGTCGCTCGAACTGGTAGAGGCTACGGTGAAGCCCAGGCATATCCTGAATGAACATATCTCGTAGAGAATACTTGTTCATCAGCTTGACCATCATGGCGAAAGCATCAACTTCATCCATCTGCGTAAATCGTTAGCCAACGAGCCAGTCAGCCTGATTCGAGAAAAAAATACTCACGTTGAACAGCAATGGCATGGCAATGAAGTTCATGCCTTGCGCGTATCCTACTCCCGTATCATACAAGGCGTATGCCTTGCACAGCCCAAAGAGGCCTTCTTGGCTGCCCTGGGAAACAAAGTATTTCGCGTAGCTAGTGCGAGCACCCAGGTCTCGCCTAATGGTCTTCTCCAATTTCTGCAGCGCAACTGCGTCTGTCTTTGCTTTCTTCAGACGCTCGGCGTCATTGGAGGCCTGTTCCTTGGACAACTTATCTGTGTCCCCTTCGTGAGATGGACTAGGGGCAGCGCTGCTAGACCGCGATCCGGAACCCGAGTGGTGGGAACGGACGGAAGAGCGCGACGACGTAGTCTCAGTGCCATTTACTGTTCGTCCATCTTTTTCTTGTGCTGTGCCACGCGCCACGAGATCCCGATAGATGTCCTCCATTTCAGCAGTCTGGCAATCCGCCAAAATTTGCCAGATCACTCCTCGGATCGTCTGAGGGATACCTCGTTTGATAGCTGCATTCAGCTCCTCTGAGCTTGCCAAGGCTTGGGGTCCGTTATTTACAAGGTGCTGCCACATCTCCCAGTCCACAGGGGTGGAAGCATCAGCCACAGAACCTGTTCTCTCAGGAGCGACCGGCGTTGAAGGTGAGATACCTCCTGATGCTGCCAAGATGCCCTCCTCTCCTTCCTCTAGGATAATAGGGGGGCTAGCTCCAGACTGGCTGATGGCCTGGCCCGATCGCACGCTAGTCTGATCGACTTCTTGCGCATGGCTCTCCTCGCGCAGGCGCAGCATCTTGAACTGATCCTTCAGGCTATTGCGTCTCGGCTTCTTTGAACCGACACTAGAAACGTCGTCGCCATCACGAGCGATCTGGTCTAGGTTGCTGCCAAGGGTCGATACGGAGGTGGCAGTGTTGCGTCGGCTAGCAGAGGCGGGTGGGGATTTGATGTCCTTCGCAGTGGTCGAGGTCGAGCTTCGAGAGAACCACGCGAAGGGGCCACTAGACTTTCGAGGAGGGGCTGGCGGGGGGGATAGGCGGATTCTTGTTCACTGGAGGAGGCGCCCATGGGACTGAGGGCAGGCCACCGGACAGCCCCATCAGCCCTACGCTTGCAGGATGGGCGGATTCGTCCTTGGGAGGCAACGGAGGCGGTTCTGTTTTGTCCCCTGGGCGCTGTGCCTTGTCTGCCGGCTCGTCTTCCTTGCTGTTCATCAGGTTCACCTCGTCGAGCGATGACGATGTCGATAAACGGTGGGACGTGAGTAGAGGCGACTTCTGCAGTGGGCTCTTATCATGATCTTCCCCGTTCTTCTCTACCTCTGTCTGCGTAACCTCGGACCCTTGCTCCGACTTGTCACCCTTGGTGGGCTCATCGGTCGCGGTGTCCACCTCATCGTGGTTGTCATAGCTATCTTCGTCGTTGGTATCCGTTCCTTCATCCTGCTTATTCTCCTTTCGCTTGTTCTTCTTATTTTTCATGTCATTCTGTCCATCCAGGCCCTGGCCATCCTTGTCCTGCTCCTCGACGGTCTCGGTCTTCTTCTCGTCCTGCGATTCAGAAGGGAACGGAGGTTTTTCCGTCGATTCCGGAGACATATGTGAGCCAATTGGAGGGCTGTCGGTCAGCGATCGGGTGGAAGTGGACTTGGGGATGGTGACGTTGAGGTTGTTGTTCTCCTGGATTTCGGGTGTTTCAAGGGCGTCGTCAAAGGACTCCTATTTGAATGGCAATAAGCTCATGTCAACGCCAATCTGGGTTTTGGAAAGGTCTGAGTCTGAACCACTTACCCCTTCATATTCAGTACTGTGTTTAGACGTAGACATTTCGGCCATAGCTGTTTAGATGACCCCACAACAATCAGATGATGGAACACCCCATAGGATCGCAAGAGAGCAGAGGCTCGGAAGAGCTAAAAGACAGAAATGGCAAGGGAGTGGAATTCGCGAAAAAAGGGAAAAAAGAAAGGAAAAGATGGAATGAGGAAGGAATTGAAGGGATTTGGCGAGTTTCAAGTGATTCAACCGGCCAGGTACGCTGATTGGCGCCCCAGGGCGGAACAGGTCGAAGACGTCGGGAATGCATTTGCATATTCTACGCAGACATGTCTTAATATGCATATTATATTTACAGATTTAGTATGCTATAAGAATGTCTTAACGTGGTATTTTGGTATTCTGGTTTTCTTTAGGAATTCATTGTCTTAATGGTGGTAATACAGAGTGGGTAAAGGGGTCAATAAACAAATAGTGCTCTATTCATAGGTATGTAACTATTTATTTTCACAAGGTCTTCTCGAAATCAAGCCATCTTTCTCGTCGCAATGGATCCAGCTTCTTCAATTCTGATAGCCAGTTCAGAATCTGGTCCCGATCCTCAGAAGACAAACTGCCTTCCACCTTGGATGCGAGAAGGGTGCACTCAATTAAGGCCTGGTAGATGTATTTGCAGTCTTCAGCTCCATCCAACATCTCCCGGATCTCTTCGATCTCATTCCTAATGTACTGCAGCCGGTCGGACGAGCTCAAATTGGGAGCCATAGTTCGTTCCGCCACCGACGGGTCAAACACACACATCAAATTCTGGTGATAGAACCAAAGTGACTGATCATAAGGATCAATAAATGCTTGATGAATGAGGGATAGTTCTGAAAAGCCAAGTTAGCATAAGTCAGACTCTAATAAGACAGGTGAGACCAACCATCATCCAACATTCTTCTCCGATCGTCATCGCTGGCAGATTGCTCATCCAAAAGGGATTGTATAAGTTTTGTCCGGTAATGCCACGCGGAGAAGTTAGAAAGATTGGCTCCAATCATCTTCTTGGCATATTCAAATTCATTTTGGGTCATGCTTCTTGCTTCTTCGGCAGTGCCAAGCTCCTTCAAGGTCTCAACCACGAAGCGTCGATAACCCCACCCGTGGAAATTCCGGCTATCGAGAGTCAACATCTTACCCACAAGGGCGAGTTCTTGCTGCCAGATTTGCCGGGCCTCGGGAAGTGGTAGTAGACGGCGAGCCTCATCCAACAGCCATAAACGATAGTTCCAGATCCAGTAGCACTTGGGGAAGCTCCGGAGAAGGGGAATCAGGAAATGCAAATCATTCATGATTAGTTCTGTGATTGAATAGGTAGCAGCCTCATCATCCGAGCCTCCTGCTTGGGAGAATTGATACTGCAGTACCTGCCGGCGGTAGTTCCAGGCTGTGTAGTATTCTGGATTGCTAGACAGCAGCTCGGAGATCTTTTTCAAGGTCTCGATTGTGTACTCATGCTCAGCCACCTGTCTTCTGTGAGGCTCTGTTTGTAGGTGAGATCTATAAGATGACCAACCTTTTTGGATACGGAAACCTCAAGGTCCTTGTAATTTTCTATCTTCTGCAGCTCTTGCTGTCGTGCTTCGGCGGACTTCTCGACTGGTTTGTATCGTGGCACACCATGCTATCGCAATCGTCAGCCCGGAGGAGTACAGCCATGGGGAGTGGATCTCACACTGGGCATTTTTGCTTTTTGACAATAATAAATAAGCAAAATGTGTTACCTAGACAGGTTGCTTCGTGATGATCAGATGCCCCGGGCCAACTCGAATTGTCTCATTGGTGCACGAGGCGGTGGAGTAGTTTACGTAAACCCCCCGTTCATTTGTATAGCTTCACGTGATCAGCACTCTTTCTACTTTGGGGACTTCCAATGTTGTCTTTTGCTTCATCGTCTTTCTCGCCTTGCCGCTATGCCTTGGAAGAGAGGCCTCCTTATACATTCCTTTTCTTAGCTCTAGGCCATTACTCATATACAGCTTATCGACCTACATCCAGCACAATGGTAGATATGCAACGTCACTCCTTCGAGGAAACCTCTACAGGCAGTCACAAACATCCATTGACTTCACACTCTCGATCCGAGTCTTCCAAGGACAATGAACCTGTCCAATTGACTGAATTTGCAAGTATAAATTTGCCATTCTTTGAAACACCGGCTTCTCAATCATCATCGTCGAAGCCCAAGGCCCAGCCTGTTCTGACACCCGTCCCTCATTCCAAAGAAAATCGGGTCTCTTCACCCAAAAGAGGTCGCAGCAGAGTGAGAAACGCTGGAAATGCGGCAGTAACAAGAAGTTCTTTTCGAAGTCCGATGTCGCCTGATAGATTTATCCCAAAGCGAGACTTCGTGGAACCAACATCAACAACCTTTCGTGTGGCCAAGCATCCACAGCGTCTTTCGCCTCAAGAGAGATTGCTTCGACGACTTCCTCCCGGGGATGATCCGTTCCTACCCTCCATCCCGCGTAGGACGTATGCTGCCAACAGACCCCAGCAGCCGACTCGGCTTCACCAGATCCCACATCAACGGCCTCGTCTAGTCACTGAAGGCAATATCACGGACGACAACGCTACACATGAATCTTTGAGACATGTGAGCTCTGGTGCAGTCTGGAACGTGGGTGGGGCTTCTGCGGTCCTTGGTAGTTCCCCTAGTGCGGCTCCTGATAACACGCCAACCACTTCAACCAATGGATCATCAACTGCCCCAGTTTTCGTGGCTCGGTTCTTACCCAAGAAACCAAAATACAGTGAACAAGAAATTCATGAGTCGAGGCTTGCGCTTGCTTTGGGAATTGACCCGACGACTCGACAGCTAGGTACTACTTGTCTGCGGTATCTGGATGCACCCCTCAATCCAGCTTCCCCAGACTTCGAGCGCCTCTCCCCATTTGAGTGGAAGGACAGTGCTTGGAAGAAAGTTGAAAAGGAGCGTTGTAAGTGCAACTGTAGTTTGCAACAGCCATTCCCTGGCCCTACCTTTGGAACATATTTACTATTTACAGATAAAACATATATGATATTTTAATCCAACTTTTGGAAATCGTGGGACTGGCAGTATCTACAGCCTTCTCCACGGCATCAACTGACTCGGATTGTTGCCCAGGGCCCAAATCTCCTGCCAGAAAAGAGGTTGTCCCACCGAAGCCTTTTCGAATCCTTGATGCTCCCTTCCTCAAGGACGATTTTTACTGCAGCACTCTTGCATACTCAACAACGTCTGGGATACTGGCTGTGGGCCTGTGTCATCAAGTATATCTCTGGTCCGAGGGCCATGGAGTGGATTATCCCCCCTTTCCAGATCTGCACCCCTCAAATTATGTGACCTCCCTGTCATTTTCTTCTGAGGATGGCGAGCGAAGCATTCTTGCAGTGGCCCGGCGGTCTGGCCAGTTGTCTCTATGGAGCACATTCGAGAAGCAACCCCGGTTTGAGGTCAGTCATCCCAGTCCCCTTACATGCGTGGCATTTAGGCCGAGAACATCACGGCGACCTTCAGAACGGTTCATGCATGTGGAAGTCGGCGCAGAAGAGATTGTTGTCGGTGATGACTTTGGAAGCATCTGGTACTATTCGGTTGAATGGTCTGACCAAGAAGACCAAGCTAAGTGGAAATGGAACGGGTCCATGACGCTTCTTGCCAAGATCTGTGCACACACTCAACAAATCTGTGGACTGGTTTGGTCACCCGATGACAAGTACCTTGCCACGGGCGGTAATGACAACGCCTGCCTTCTCTTTGAGCTGGCCGAGATTGTTCCACCACAGCATTTAAATTATCCGGTCTCAACCATTACGCCCCCGGATTCACCTAGCAGCTTCAGCCTCGGTGTATTTCCATACCTGCCTCTGGGCACCACAAGAAGACGAACGTTTCTTAGACGACCTGTTCTCCCATCATGGCTTGCTGCTCCCATTAAGCCCCCGGCCGCGGCCGCGCTTTTAAACCATGCAGGTACCCTAATTTCCGGTGGTGGACGAACGATTCTGGTCCCATACGGCCGTCAGAGACATCGTCTGATGCACTCCGCTGCGGTCAAAGCAATTGCATTTGCGCCATGGCAGCCGTCTCTGCTTGCGACGGGGGGAGGTACTAACGACAAAGCTATACACTTCTATCACACCCGGAGCGGAGCCTGTCTCGCAAGCATCAATGTCTTCGCGCAGGTGACAAGTCTTATATGGAGCGAAACTCGGCGTGAGATCGCCGCTACTTTTGGCTATGCACAGCCAAATCACCCATTCCGAATCGCGGTCTTTGCCTGGCCTAGCTGCGCACAAGTGGCCGTCATACCCTGGGGCCCCTATGGAACCACCTGGGATGGCCCGGAAACCCCAATCAGCAACTTTGACTGCGGAAGAGCACTGTGGGCAATAAGATATCCAGGGAAAGTTCCTCGTTTCTCGGGTATACACTCTAGTAGTCCGGAGAGTCAGTCATCCTCAGCTTCGTCTTCGTCCTCGTCGTCCCAGTCTCGGTCTCCAGAACAAGGAGTAACGACCCGTGGTCGCAGGGCCGGTAACCGCAGAAGCGGTGCTCGGATGGTCACTCCTAAGGAGAAAGAAGGTGGAATGTGGTGCACACGAACAAAGGAGGAGGGATGCATTATTGTCGCGTCTAGTGACCAGACTGTGAAGTTCCACGAAGTCTGGACTGGAAGAAGGGCAAGCACTACCTCTATTTGTGGACTCTTCGGCGGAAGCGAGATTCTCGAGGGTCTAGAGGGCATTGAGAAGTCTGGCGGTGAAGTCATTCGTTAGTATTGTCTTCTTGGTTCTGAGTACGGGGTACTCTCACTATCATTAAACCCTTATATTTTTATTAGTTTAGTGTTGCAAGAGAGAACTTGGGTAGGTTTATTATTCTTTGTGAGGAATTGAATTATGATGTTCTTGTTTTCTACTGCAATAATCCAGCTTGGACTACATATGTTCAACATACAACATAATATCCCGAGGTCGACTTTACTATGGAATATAGAACGACACTTGAACGGTCTAGAGAAATTCCTGCAACATACTTCCAACGCTAGAATGGCTGGATTCGTGTGGTACCTACTAGTTACTATACCTTTTGCTCAGTCGAGTGGCAGGGTTCAAGATATATAACACACATAGATATCATGCGCGCTCTTCGGCATTTACAGAACAGACCTCCAATCGGTACTCCGCACTGAATCTCACATTCCAAATTAATATGCAATACATTGACCTCCGCATTAGTGTCAACCTATATACCTACCTAGGTAGGAATTATACGCTAAAAAGAGAGCGCTGATCCCACTCCACCTTTCTTCAGCTCCCCAAAACAGCTCTCAGCTCTAGATCTTCTCATTAATATGTTGAATTCTTCCTAAGTTCCTCTCTTCCACCTCACACAATCCACTCCAATTCCTCAAAATGCGTGTTCAAACCCTCATCCAATTCATCCTCCCAACCACAATCCTCGCCTCCCCGGATACCTCCCTCGGCTCCACCCTCAACGTGACCGTCCTCGGCGCACGGCACAATCGCTCCACCTTAGAGTGCTGGGCTCTGCAGTCGGGATTTGAAACTTCCGATAAACCCGGCCAGGTCGGGTCCGCCGCGCTGGACTTGGGGACTGTCGGTGGGAACGCGTCGTTCGCGGTGTTGCCGGCTGGGTTTGATGGTGGTAGACATAACGCGCCTGCTTTGCAGTGAGTGATTTTCTTCTTTCCAAGGATTCTCATATACATCTTATTTAAGATCATCCATCTTGAATTTGTTGTTTTTATATGTTGTATGTCATGTTTTGTTTCAGCTAACGCACTATAGATGGGTTGTCTTCCTCTCCGGCCTAGCGCATATCACGCTCCCGAACTCGACAACCGAGGCCTGGATTGAAGGTGGAAAGAATGGAGCCATTCTGGCTCTCGACACTGCTGATGTCAGTGCATTGGGCCACTTCACTACCTATCCCTCGCAGGACCGGACGACATCCGTGGTGATCCCCCTCGGGGAGAAAGGGGTGCCGGGTCATCGGGTTCTGCATGAGGGTCCCTGTCGGGGGAGGAGTTGCTGGTATAAATCCCCGGTTATATATAGAAACATTGGAAGTCTGGTTATGTTCATACTTTTTTTACCGTCCCCGTATATATCTATGTACCAAGGAAAGGCTATTGGCTACTCGAGAAGTGTGAAGAACAGACATCAAGATACCAAGGTGGAATTCAATAGACATTGATAGAGACGCAGAGGCGCTCGGTAGAGGCACAAGATATCGAAAGCAAAGATAAGACAAAGAAATGAAATGCAGACCCGGTCGGATGCATCGAAGAAAAAATAAAATATGTTCTTTTATAGACCGTTACCCCCTTCTCCCATCTCTAATTCGTACAACTTCAAAGAGACACGCTTATTTCCTGCCGCCCTTGCTCTTCTTGCCGACGGATGTCTTGCTCTTCTTTGATGGCGGGGGCTGCTCCTGAGCGGCATCGTCAGACTCGTCGTCTTCCGTGTCGGCGATGAAGTCAACCATCGAGCCATCACTATCCTCATCGTCGTCCTCATCCTCATTCTCCTCCAGTGATTCCTCGGCATCGGAAGAACCGACAGACTCAGCAGCCTCAATGTCCAAAATAGGCTCTTCGTCATCATCCTCGTCGTCACTTCCATCATCCTCATCGTCTTCGGACTCATCGACGCCGTTCATCATTGACTCATCCTCATCGTACGCCTGGTCGCGTATTGACTTCCGCGGCGTCTTGGCCTCGGTCTCACTGTCCTCGAGATCATCCTGACCCTCGACGTAGATAACATTATCCTCGTCCTCGCTGTCCATGCCCTCATCGCCACCGCGGATGGATTGTCGCAGTCCCAATTGGGCATCGAGCATGTCAAGCTTGCCCTTGAGGAGCAGGAGGGATGGCAGGCTGGCAGAGCGCTGGTCCATGACCTTGTAGAGGGAAGTCATGCGCTTCAAGAGATCGGGGTGGCCAGCCAGGGCGCCACCGTGAGCGACGCAGGTCCACTGCACCCAGACGAGAAGGTGGCCGTAGCGACCAGGCCGGGAGGCGAGGCGCTCAGCGAGTTTTTGGAGCAGAGTTGCGGCCAGCGAGGAGTCGAGACGCTGGATGGTAGTACGGATGATGGAGGTATCACCGGTGTGGAAACAAGACTCAAGCATGCCGTTGTCGTTGGTCTTGAGCGACTGTGTGAGGACAGTAGCAAGCGAGACACCGGTGGGAATCTGTTGCACTGCGGCTTGGGGCTTGCCGGGAACCAATGCGCCCAGGAGGACGTCGTCGTCAAGCTCGGCCTCGACGTCGACTTCCTGGCCTGCGTTTGCGCGTAGGAGTTCTCCAAATGATGGCTCTGCGCCCTCTTCTTCTCCCTCTTCCTCCTCGGAATCGGGAGCGTTCTGCATATCAACGTCCTCGTTCTCTGCCACTTGCTTGGCGGGCTTTGTTGTCTTCTCATTGGAAACCTTGGACTTCTTGTTGTCCTCGTCATCGGAGTCCTCCTCGCTGCCAGAGTCGGATGCGTCTGGTCGTGAGTCCTCCATCTCTACATCATCATCGACCAGGTTTCCCTGCTCGACATTCATGCGAGACTCGTCAACACGGGTCTCGCCTGCGCTCTTAACTCCATTCGTCGTGACGGAAGAAAGTGCTGAGCCGGACTTAGTCTTCACCACAGTCTTGATTCCGGTGAACGAGAGCTCATCGGTGTTCTCGTCAAGGAACTTGACACGCTCAAAGACAGGGATGACACCACCTTCAGTGTATGCAACCACGAGGGTAGGGCCCTGGAATGCGATGGCCGCGACGGGAACGCAGGCGCTCGAAGACTCGGTGTTGGTGATTTTGAGGGTTGCGTTTGCTTTCTGGGTCATCTGTTTGCGGCTGGCCTTGGCACTTGCGGAGGGCGCACTTTGGGGTTGAACAAATGGCTTGGTGAAGAGTTCGATGCTACCGTCTGCGGTGACTGCAGCAAGCACTTGCTTCTCCGGGGTGGCCACGCCATCTGTTTGCAGTGTAATCGACGAGACCTCCTGGTCGGCGACAAGGTTGCGAACAAGCTTCTGGGTGGTGGCATCAAAGACGTTGACGAAGCGGTCACCATCAGATGCAAGGAATGCACCCACACCAGCAGACTCGGAAGAGGACGAAATGACGGTGTGGATAGGGTTGCGCATGGCAGGGAATTGAACCGGCTCATCGGCCTTCTCGGTATCTATTAAGTACGGGGTCTGGGAAGCGCAGATGAGAGGAGGGTTCGAGGGAACGGGGCGGGAGAGAGCAGTGAAGACCGAGGATGCGGGGAGGTGGATTGTCCTAGAAATATATCATTAGTTAAGAGCTCGCCATAGCCTAGCAGATACCCAAACTTACTTAGTGCTTTGTCCGGTGCGCAGGTCCCACTGGACAAGCTTATTGTCACCACCGATACTCCAAGCCTCCTGAGCGGGCCGATCGGCCGTGAACTTAAAGTCCTTGATACCCTTTTCATGCGCGCCGGTCAAGGTGCCGATCACCTTATCTTCAGATGGCGAGTACATGCGGATATCCGAGGTGTTTGTGCCGAATGCAACCACGATATCCCCCTGGTCCAGGCCATCAACAGCTCCATTGACATCGGAGCCGCGCTTGCGCTTCTTTTTCGACAGGTCACGGCCCTTGCCCGAGCCACCGTAGTATCCCCAGTCCAAAGAGGTCACCGTTTCCTTCGGCCCCAGAGCATGCTCACATTGGAGGCGTCCTGTCTGTGTGTCGTGGATGCGAATGTGCTGGCCATCGAGACCTTGGATAACGGACGCAAACAGGGCCAATTGGTACTCTGACGGAGAGAATGCAGCGCGCAGGATAGACGACTTGCTGCCCGCATATGTCATGCCTGACGCGGGCGAGGCGGCGGCCGAGACGACCTTGGTGGATGGGCGAGTCGTCTTCTTTCCCATCTTGGCTGTACCTTTTTCTTATCTTCTTTTTTTTTTGTTCCTCGCTATCGAGGGTGCGGTGGTGTGAAGATAAATATCAATAGAGCACACCCAAATAATGACAGCAAATATTCCGATAAGACTCTATTTTTTTCCGCCCCTAAGGAAACAAATGGGGGTTTAGGCTGGTGGTCTCGCAGTTGATCCGGACAGGAAAAAAAAATGTTCTGTAGAGCCTTGACGGGCTAGTCCTAAAGGGGTTTAGGCTATAAGAGGTTCTTATCTAATCATATCATCCCGTGATGCTTCAATGTCAGTCGAGTATGAGGCCCTGGGGTAACTCAACCAACTCTTTGATTTATTTTAGTCGAGATCTCGGGCTTGTTTGTTTTTCTGTCCGGCTGAGTCTCCATTTTATCTTCAATTCCTTTACTATCTATCACTCCTCATTTCTTCATCTCGGGCGCTTTTGAGGTCAGTATCCCTCGAAAATATATAACGAACTTTGCAGGCTGTTTCAACAGATACTTCCTGCAGCCATCTTCAATATTCACTTTGTAGAACCAGAATAAAATCCTAATGAGTTTCAAGCTCGTTATGCGACCCAAAACAAATTCAATATGTACGAGAAACTGGATGGTAGTCAAATCAGAGCCCTTACGAAAACGCTTGCAGTTGCAGGTAAACCTGAGCCATCTAAAATGCCCAGCACTAAAAATTATGCCTAATATATACTTCAAAGCATATGAACTATACCGACTCCTATTGGGCAGATCTTCAAGGCCAAAAGTACCCAGGTCCCAAATTAGTTACATGACATGTGTATATTTGCCTAACCTGTAAGGGTCAGGGTGCAGCTGCCCATCGATTATGTAGTAAATGCAAAGTGCTGATTGGGAATTCCAGGATGCTTAGCGGGGAATCAGGTAGTAACTAGCCTACTCTATCATATATGGATGTTTCAAATTGTATAACATGTTCCTTGCGCCTAATGTGAACGCTATTAGAAAGGTGATGTTATTTCTTATCAACATGAATTTTGAACCTTGGAACGATGTACAATACGTGTACTCATCATGATATAGTCACGTGAAAGCTGGAGTGGTGACGTGACTCAGACCTCCCAGCACACCCGGCCTAACCCGGATTTAGCCAGAACCCTAGGGTTTTGAGTCATCCGAGATATGCGTCCACTCGATCTCGAAGGTTTTACAATAGCATGCCTAGGAAACAGTCGAGAAAAGAAAGCGAAAAGTAAAAAGGATATAGAAAATTTCTATTCAGTCAAGACTCGAAGGGAAAGAGAACAGATGAGAAAAGAAAAGAAAAGAAAAAAAAAAGTTCCAGGGGTAAAGAACCAATCAAGGGGTAAGAAGGGAAGAGAATCGGGACTAGTGTGGCTGGTGGAACTGGGTAAGAGGAAAGTGCAAGGCGGCCGTTTGTACTTAAGGATTCTGGCATCCCCTCCCGACCATTTTTCTGCTTCCGTCCTGGTTTCTCCTATTTTTATTCTCCTGACCGCCCTACCCAATAACAAACGCGTCGCGTTCCTTTTAACCGCCTTCCAAGTCTTCTTTTTTTTTTTATTTTCTTTTATCCTTTTATTTTTTTATTTTTTTATTTTATTTTCATAATTCCCTTTTATTCCTGATACTTGCCTCAGGCAATCATTGGGAACTTGTTTAGCTCCATATCTTGGTTTACCAAGTCATCTAGACCTGGCTTCAATTCTACATCACGTGAGCGATTTTTATACCGCCTTCTTGGCAGTATAAATACCTCGTCTCCGATCGCATTCTCCACTCTTCCTATCTCTCGATCATCTCTGACCTCACTCTTCCCCCTCCCGCCCGTCGCGTTTTATTCGCGCCCACACATTTGATATCAAACCTCATCAACTATTGAGTCCGTACTACGTGCCCTTGGTTGCCGTTAGTGTTTGTTCACTCGAGGTTATTTTCACGCGACAAGATTGTTTCGCGGGGAGATCCCACGGGTGTTTTCAGTTGATCATTAGCTTTCAAAACACCTTGCCACAACTCTCACATCTTCAATACTGCCACCCTTCCCTAACTTGTATTCTTGTTTATCCAACGCGAGCCCAATGGCGACTCCGCCTCCCGAGGTTCCTCCTGTCACCAAGGAGGACAAGCCTCAATTGCCCCCATCCCCCACTGGCCCTTCTGCGCCTGACTACCAACCTACCAGGTAAGTGCATCAGCTTATGCATCGGACCTGTTCTTGATTTGACCTGTGTGCAGTGCGCAAAATGACACAGTGAATCTCAAGACCGATGGTTCCATGGATACCGAGACTAAATCACCTGCGCTGAATGGCCACACTCCCGTCGCGCCTTCGAACACCAATGGCACAGTCGTTGCCACCTCACCGCCGAAGTCCCCCGATCATCAGACCTCCCCAGAGATTGTCCAAAACAAGACGCCGTCGGCCGCAGAATCTGCTCCAGCAGAGACAAAGCCAACTGAAGAAAAGATCAGCCCTCCGCAGGGCCAGGAATCTACCACTCCTGCTCCAGCCAACAACACGGCTGAAAGTGTCCCTTCGTCCGCCTCGGAAGCTGCGGTACACGCTCCCACGGTTCCTGCATCCGCAGTCCCTGCACCCAGTGTCCCTGCATCCACAGACGGTGCTAACGATAAAACTGAGCCAATGGCCATCGACACCCCTCAAGATGCTTCCACTGCCGTGAAAACCGACCTGCCTCATCATCCTACCCCGGCCGCTGCACCACCTGCGCTCACTGCGCCGCAGGACCATGAGATGAAGGACGCATCAGAGGCGCCGCTATCTCCCTCCAAGATTTCCCGACAGCGTGATGCTGATCTCAGCGAAGAACCAGCTGCCAAGAGGACTAAGGTGGAGGGCGATGACTCGGTTGTTAACCTCCAGCCACCGGGATTCAGCTCCCCAGCTGGCGCAACCCCTGGTCCAACTCGCACCAGTGACGGGCCGGGGCTCACTAAAATGCAACATAAGTTCATTTTGAAGAGCCTTACAAGCCTCAAGCGCATGCACGATGCGCGTTTCTACAAGGAACCCGTCGATGCTGTCAAGTTGAACATTCCGCAATACCACACTATTATCACCCAGCCCATGGACCTAGGAACTATGGAAAGGAAACTGAAGAACAATCAATATTCTTCCCCCCAGGCAGTCGCCGATGACTTTGCACTGATGGTCAATAATACGACCATTTTCAATGGCGCAGATCACTTGGTCACCCAGGAGGGGATCAAGCTCAAGGCGACATTCGACAAGCAGATGACTAACCTTCCGAAGCCCGAAGAGGTTGAAGAGAAGAAACCAAAGAAGCAAGCGGAGAAGACGTCTGCTGCTCGCAGGGAGCCTCGGACTTCTCTGCCAAGCCAGCCCAAGGCGTCTTCTCCCCAGTCTCAGACATTTGCGCTAGGACCCGAAGGTCTGCCTGTCATCCGCCGCGATTCTTCCAACCCCGATGGTCGCCCCAAACGGTCCATTCATCCCCCGAAGCGTGACCTTCCGTATTCCACTAAGCCAAAGAAGAAGAAGTTCCAATGGGAATTGCGCTTCTGCCAGGATGTCTTGGATGAGTTGCACAAGCAAAAGCATTACAACTGGGTGATGCCTTTCTATTATCCCGTGGATCCCGTTGCTCTGAACATTCCTACATACCACAGCGTCATCAAGAAGCCGATGGATTTGTCGACCGTTCAATCCAAACTCAAGACTGGCCAGTACGAGAATGCGAAGGAATTCGAAAACGACGTCCGTCTCATTTTCAAGAATTGCTACCGATTCAATATCCCCGGTGACCCCACTTACGTCTGTGGCGAGCGGGCTGAAGAGATCTTCAACGGAAAGTGGGCCCAGAAGTCGGACTACCTCGAAGCGCATGAGCCACATCCCGAGCAGAACACTGATTCTTCGGATGAAGACAGTGACGAGGATGCGGAAGAGAGCGAAGAAGACGACGAGAAACTTACGCTGCTTCAGAAGCAAATTGCTGAGATGTCTCGTCAGGTCGAGGCTATTACTAATAAGAAAAAGAAGACGCCCCCTTCCTCCAAGAAGGTTGGCAAGACGAAGCTTGCCAAGAAGGATTCCAAGAAACTCAGTTCTGGAAAGAGAGACAAGAAGAGCAAGATCTCTCAGCCTGGCAAAACCCGCGCCATCACCTACAACGAGAAGCAGATCATCTCGAATGGTATCAGTAGCCTTCCTGACAAGAGGATGCAACAAGCCCTCCAGATTATCCAGAACAACGTTCCTCAACTCAAGGTAAGAATCTTATACGTTCATTGCACACGAACCAATTCTAATATACATTCCCCAGAGTACCGATGAGGCCGAGATTGAGTTGGACATCGACGAGCTTCCTAACGATGTCTTGCTGAAGCTGCTTAACTTCGTGAAGAAGCACGTACCGAATCTCATGGATGATGAGGACGAAGACGATGTTCCTGCCAGCACTGTAGCACCTCCCAAGCCTAAGAAGAACAAGCCAATGAGCAAGTTCGAGCAGGAAGCTCAGATCAACATGCTCCAGAGCAATCTTTCTCGTTTCCAGGGTGGCGTTCACTCTCCCGACCCAGTGGCCTCGGTTGAACACAATGAAAGCAGCGACGATGAGTCCGATTCGTCTGAGGAAGAGAGCGAGGAGGAGTAAAAACACTCTTCCGATTCAATCCCGCAATTCTTTTTTCCCATGCGGGATAGCCCTTCACCCTGACTTGCGTTCCAAGCGTCGTTTTTTTCCCTTAATGTCCTTCCGAACAATTTCTCGCCACATCTTTCTCTTTTCAGTCGCACCGCTGGATCCTGACGGGCTGGTTGCAATGCGCTATGCAATCCCCGCCAGCAACGTCTGTACATACTTTGATTTTGAATACCCCTGCACCCGGCGAGGTTTCTACTGCCACTACAAACCCTACGCTCAAGATTGACCGAACAGGATTTTATTCACTTGATCCCTTGAATTTCCCTTCCCCTACGCCTGAGTGTGCACTTTTTCTCCCGTTTCGTTTCACAGCTAGGATAGGTGGATGAGGTTGCTCTATTTCCTCCGACGACGTTGCGGTTGGAAGAGGTGAACCGAAGCTTTGGCTTCAACTTGTATGATTACGAAAGAAACGCGGAAATGCAAAACGAATATGTACTTGTAATAGTAAAGCATCTGATTCAAATGTTCCCATTAGGTATGTAGGTCGAATGTATGGAGTACGAAATATTGTATTGCTGAACCTCTCCCTTATTATGTCTGTCATTGGCCATGACGCATCGGGTCTTCTTCGGCGGTGAACTTCCCCAGTTTCTTTGCAACATCAACATGATTCCTCCCTGCGACCCCTCAATTCTTGAGCAGAATCCTCAATTCAAACGACTATATGAGAATTTAACGACTTCCCTCCTCAATCCGGATGCCTCAACCCGTGCTCACAGCGCGAGCCCAGCCCGCATAGCTGTGGTGGAGGTAAGTCGTCGAAGCGCCATTGCGCAGCACATACCCAACGGACCCAAGCATGAACAGAGCTCTGACAACACTCTATCACTAGGAGCTGAAGCAATGCCAGACTCAAAATGCCAAAAAGCGAATCAAGGAGCACATGCTCCGGCAATTGGCCTTTGCCCCAGACAGCAATCTACCAGCGGAGGTCAGTACAACCCCCGCCACAGCCCAGCAAGCCATCAAGAGGAAAACCGCATCTCTAACGACCCTACCACATCCAGTGCCACGATAATCTCGCTATAATAACCCTCTACCTAGAGACCCCATCCAGCGCAATTGAACTCACCACCCCGAAGCCAGAAACGGAACCCAAGAAACCAGACGAAGCACTCAGTCTCCTGGGACCAGACATCGAAGCCTTCTACACCAATATCCCAGCCTTCATCCTACCCTTCTCTAAAGCCCTCTCATCCGCCATTCGAGACCTACGCGCCCTATCAACCGCAAACACAGACCCGGCCACCGCGCCCGACACAGACGCACCAGCCACACAGCACTCGAACCACCATGCACGCGCCCGAGCGCGCGACCGCCGAGTCCGGACCTCGATGGCGCCAGTTCCACCACTCTCATCACAGCTGCAGGCGCGGATACGCCTGTTGCGCAACACACAGCTCTCCGAGCTACCAGTTGCTCGGCGGAAGATGGCTGCCACGGCGGCGGAGGTCGTCGCCGCGCGTGCGCGGGTCCTGGAGCGCACTGTTGTGATTTTGGAGCGAGCGAAGCACGGGGCTCTGGCGCGCGCGACGAAAGCTAAGGCGGAGCATTTGGCTGTTGTTGCGCAGGGCGTGGAGGGGAAATTAGAGTATGTTTTGTCTTCCCCGGTTCTCGAGTTTCGTTGTTATCTTTCTGGGTGGAATGATCTTTTAACAGTTTGGAAAGGGTTACGAAATTGGAGATTGCGGCTACGCTGTATACGCCGGAAACACTTGCTGCTCTTGCTCGGTATAGGCAGCATTTGAGGCAGACGAAGGAGCGCTTGCAGCACCGCCAGAAGATGACGGTTCAAGAGCTGAGAGCTTATGGCGATGTCGACGTGTCTGATCCGGTTGCTGATATCGATGCGGATGAAGGGACTTATGCGGATATTGCTCGTCGGTACGGGGTTTTGGCGAGAGAGGTTGAAGAAGTAAAGATGGAAATTGCACGATTAGAGAAATGAGCCGCAACTACATACATACCTTAGGAGTACATAGTAGAATTAATATGCCTTCAACATATGCAGTGTTAGACCTATAGACCAGTAGACCGCGGTAGCCCTAGGCACTGTATTGCCAGCCATATGGGAGAGCCTGGGATGCCCCAACCTCAACTTCTTCGTTAATGGCCCCGATATCAAGTACACAAGTCTGCTTCCTATAGCATCCATAGAGAAGACATCAAATGGCCAACCTCAATAACCCCGAGCCCAGTCAACTACTAACATCGATCTTTCCACCAGTTACCTCGTCATCACGGCAATTCATGCTGGTACATCCTACAACATCCACATTAGGTATTAGGCACTGCAACCCGTCTTCTTTACAGCAGCTGCTGACGCCTGACGCCTGGTGGACTCGTGGTGAACTTTGCGGTTGCGAAGGTAGACCTGACGAGAGCAAGCTTGGGAGGATTTGATTATCAACGAGCGGTTCCTATCAGCCATAGGAGATGTATTGTCCAGTCAACTTGTCAAAATGAAAGTTCATAGTTCATCAACCGGCCAAGTCTTAAATCCGGGGATGTCTCTTCCTTAACCCCGCGCATCACATGACCGCGCCAAACTTTTTCTGCCCGAAAGAGTCAACGCTACAAGATCTGCTCATTCGCCACATCTCCCCTTGAACATTCCGAGAGTTATTCACAATGGCCGACGACGGACTGAATATCTACGACGAGATCGAGATCGAGGACATGACCTTCGACCCGAATATCCAGATCTACACATATCCCTGCCCATGTGGCGACCGCTTCGAGATCGCGATCGACGATTTGCGCGACGGCGAAGAGATCGCCGTGTGTCCGAGTTGCAGTCTGATGATCCGGGTTATCTTCGACTTGGTATGCTTCCCTATCATATTACACTGATGCATGTTGCTTTATTTGTTCAGTGTGCTAATTATACACCCTGCGGGGTATCTACAGGCCGATCTTCCTAAAGCCGAAACGCAGAGTACGAGCGAGGTTGCTGTTCAGGCTTGAGCATGAGGTAAAGGAGATTATGCAAATATCCTTGAAAGGATCGAGTCAATCTCAGTCCGAAGAGAAGGACCATGCTGCTTTTGGAAGTGGACTCGCAGCCATTCTTGTTGTTGTGGCGGAAGTGGTTCGAGGGATTGGATATTTTACCTTTCCACTGCCCAGTCGTGACTGCTCGGCTGTCCATCGAGTCTGAGCGGTTGTGATTCACCGGACCTCACTTCAACACCGGATCGTGCGAGCGTGTTCCTACAACATGTTCTGCTGCGGGTGTCGTCTATATGCATCTTGCTAAGTGACTCGATGTGCCCGGGGGCTATTGGTCTCGGTGACTCTGACTAGGGTACAGCTGTACCTCGGTCATTCAACATATTCAATGTTGACTCGGGGCTCCGGCGACTCCTGTCTCTGGTGTGAGTTTATCTCGGACAGTATCACCTGGCTAGGCAAAACACTGTTCTATTTATCGGGTTGAGACTGTATTTTGGCTATGTACATGTCGTGTTCATTCACTCAGGAAGAACAACACTTTGATGCACCTTTGGGGCGATGTGATGTTATCGGGTTGAGACTGTATTTTGGCTATGTACATGTCGTGTTCATTCACTCAGGAAGAACAACACTTTGATGCACCTTTGGGGCGATGTGATGACCTTTCCGCTCAGCACTGCGTTCCCGCTACACATATACACATACTGTATACCTACTTCGTGCATTTGCTTCAAATGATACCCATGACTATATTCCTAAATTACTCGTTCACCTTCTTACAGCACGCGAAAGATTCCAATGCAACCGCATCATAAAATAAACACTAGACTACAGTATGTAACAACATCCCAAATAAAAACTGGAACGACAAAGATCTTCTTCTTTCTAGGTAATCGATAGCCTAGTAAGACGGTCCATTCACTCAACGACCTCACTGTAGATATCCTTGGGCAAACGCAAGGTCAACTCGGAGTTCAGCAACTCAGTCAGATTCGAGCCGTCACGCAGGTAGACCCACTGTCCACTAGCGAAAGGCCGAGAGTCCTGCTTCTCATGCATATAGTCGCCCTCGACAATCCAGTCGTACCGCTTTGGCCCGGAGATGGGCGAGCTGAGCCAGATCTGCTTGTTGGGTGGTTGCTTGTTGAGCACATAGGTGCCGAGCGCAGGAACGGAGATGTTCAAGACACCAGCCTGGAGGGAAAGAACTGGTTAGTAACATTTATATTTCATATGCCATGTCAACAGAAGGTCTTTATATAAACCGAGAAATATGGCAAGGAAGATAAAGACTGGGAAAAGATGATGTATAGGAAAGAAGGAGAAACATACACTGTACTCAGCCTCAATATCAGATCCCTCCTCCTGTGCCTTCTCCAGCTCGCTCTGCAGCACGTTGAAATAATGCTCCGAGTACTCGTAGTACTCCTCCGGCGTCAATGGCGAGGGCTCGGTGATATGGGTAGCAGCTCCGGCAACGGAACCCGACTGGGGGTTCGGAGCTGGGGGATTTGCTGATTCTGGGTGAATGCCTTTGCGGATTGCCGGGGAGGACTGGAAAGAGCGGGTGAACTTTGAGGCGGAACTTGGGCGGATAGCACAGGCCCGGGGGAGCAGAGTTGAAGTGGTGGGTGTTGTTGTGCGGATGGATGGGCGCACGGAGGTGAGCAGAGCTCGAGGGGCTGTGCGGGAGAGCATTGTTGTATGGGAATACTTGGACTGGGATTTGTGGAAGGGAATGGTAATTGAAGGTTGGGGGAGCTCTTCTGACGATGCGGAGAGAATGGGATAATTTACATCATCGTTGTTCACCGCCTACTTTATTTGGAGTGAGTATGGGCAGTATCTGTGGTTGGATGGAGGTATAGATTGACAGTTGCTCGATGTGGGATTTTATTTATAAAAAGTGGAGTATGTATCTTGTGCGAATATGATGATTTAGAACCTCAAGTTTTCGAATTGATGTATAGACATTTGATGGTTGGCCAGTGAGGACACACTTGTGCAATAGAACTCTCACCAGCGACCACCAAGACTACAGCAATTAGTTACTTCCAAAGAAGTAAACGATTGTAGAATATGTCCAAATTTATTTCCATCATGACAGATGAGTGTTTGGAAGAAATGTGATTTTAGAATGGCTTTACATTTTACTCCAAAGCAACCCTGACTACTTTGCCTTGGGTTGACGATCCTCCGAGGGTTCTACCCTTGGGATTGTCATATTAGCATTCCCTCGTCATTTGGTAAAGTAGGCGATCAATGATGCCGCAGTACAGACCTCCGTATGCCATAGACGTTTACATGGCACCTACATTTTCGAGTATTGATTAGCGGGTGGTACACAAGACGAAGATAACAGACTGGCGTTAGTGAAGCAATGAGAGATGTGGTGTATGCGGCCAGTAATACCATTGCTCACAATAACGCTGACATGCACACGGAGGGGATGAAATGTGTCCAGGCAGCCGTGGAGGCGGCAGACAAGCTGCTGTTGAGGTCAGAATGACTACAACCAAGAGCCTGATGCCCGCAGGAAGTCTCATGTGTAATAAAACTGCCGATGCAGAAGAGGCCCTCGGGTACGCATACATGCCCGAAATCAACAGATATTATGTGTCAACACTGAGACTAGCATCAGCACCGACAGCGACATGTATGGCGCCGTTCGTGATAAGACCCAGGAGACTCGCATCCTGCTCTCATCTCCAGTCCGAAAAATCGAAGGAATAATGATGCTGAATATCCCATGGGAATACGAGATAGACTTCTTATATCAACCACAGACATGCGTTGTCTCGTACTTCTTCGAACCAACCAGTGGCATCCATTTGAACACACCTTCGGATCAGCGACTGTAGCTAAAACATATCGGACTCGTTCAGTGTCTCCGGTATACGGCCAGTGGCATGAGTGCCTGACGACGAAGACCATGCGTCACCATCTAAAAATGGTCTTTGATAGTTAGGCTGCTTGGTTGTTGAGGTTAGTCGAAACAGGTATGCCGGGACGACAGCTTAATCAAGAGAGCGATGACCCACTATAACGAGATTGGTAAGTTATGAGCAACAAACCTCCCGTATCTTTCCTATTCATTTCTTTTGAGATGTGTATGGAGTACGGAGTAAGCCAGCAAGCCTTCTACGCAGTAGGATGACGTGGACAGAGCGCCGGAGGTTTGGAAAGTGGGAACCGAGACAAGCCACATTACTTGCCAACGCGGCCAGAACAAGTGAGATTTTCTTTCCTTTTTTCCTCGGAGAAAATAACTATCTTAATAATAGTCCGACAATCAATAGTCCGAAACAGTAATTTGAATAGCCTTGAAGACAAATGTAGAGTCTTGGTCCACGTTGACGGGATCACAAAGAGATCGGTGGTATTTAGTCTGTTTCAAATGAAAAGAACCGTAGTCTTAATCATGGCGATAGAGATGTAGACATGCATATCCCTCGGAACTATGTCCGGAATATTGGCTGCAGAGGCGGGAGGTGACTGAAATCTGATCTCATGCGCCTCGCTAGTGCAGTGGCAACTATTGGCTCGGGGAACTACAATGAAATCAAAGAATGAACGAAAACCGTAGAGTAAGTACCATAGGGCTGGATGATATGATTTAAAAATCTGAATCTACTTGGCATGTACGGAGTAAACCTTTGCACCATCGCATCCTGCAGGGTATACTTGAGTACTATGCCCGAACAGCCTATAGGAGAATTGGGAATAAGAGCATTGATCCCCAGTCATCATTCCAAGGGAGACAAGTACAACTAGCAAATCACTACGAGTAAGAGGTGACACAAAGAAACCAGACCCCAAACCGATGAAAAAGAAAATTACGATATACCTTTGCTGGAGAACAACCGTAGAACATCGAATGGGGCGCCAATCCAAATGCGAAGAACCGGAAGAAACACCGGCGTGTAGTCCGGCAAGGCTTGTCCTGGCCGTTTTTCGGCAAGAGATCGGCAGGGGGCTTGAAGAGGGGTTGGTTTCAGACAAGCGCCCCTCTTTCTTCTCTAGAACAACCCAGTCGATCCAGAAGTAAGGAACGCACCGGGATATCGGTGAAAGGGAGAGACGGTCTAGATCGTATGCTTGGATGTGAAACATGGTGTCGATCGGGGTTGGTGTTACTATGAGTGGTCGATTCGACCCATACTGTTGATGTGGTGGCGCCTACACAGTCGGTGTGTCATATTAGTCAGTTTCAGTTGACGCCTGCGATTGTGTGGTGATTGTAGCCCGGATGGCTGAGAGATATTATTTTCTTATTGAACCTGAAGTATTGAATCTCGCAATGTTACAATCTCACAGACCTTGGAACCAATTTAAATTAAATGTAGTGCAATGTTTGGGGTTTTCATTGGGTTCCTAGGGTTATGTTCAATAACGCAATGATATGATAGGTCAACCAAAGACCCAAATGACGATGTATCCAAGGTGCGCCTATCAGAGCGGCTCCCCTGTCCTGGAGCCAGGGAACTGCGCGTCGGACTACATGGCAAACCCCTGGATGATGCAATGCCATCCATGGTACGTTATTGCCCCCACATCACCTCAATTTATGTCAATTTCTTGTCATTGGACTATGAGCTCTTCGGATGTTGTTTCTCATTGCATACCTTTGTATTCAGCCAGGGGCGCGCCGATTATTGTTAAGACAAAGTTACAGGGACCAGGAACAGAGTTCCAAGGCGTGTATTCCCCATTGTAAGTCAATATCGGAATTCAATGTAACAACCCCCATTATGGTCCAGGCTATTGTGGAGTGGTCTACAGATCTTGGCTGTGGAGTTAGACCAGATGCGAACCTACTTGATCCCGAAGAATTGAAAGAATTAGTGTCAATTAGCGCCTTGGAGAATGATTTTTCATTGCACATGTAAGAAATGTAAGAAAAGACGCTCGGTTCAAGCCAATCACCATGGTTCGACTTCCTGTCAATGGCCCATGAGGTCCATTTAGGTCCCCTGGTGTTCCCCGGCGCCAATGATATTTTGCATAGGGTTGATCTGGCCAAAGGCATGCCCAGGTGGTTATGAGGTCGAGCCCGCCTCCTCGGTCCCCGAACATCCAATAACCACTTCCTATCTGCACTCCACCCGTGAAGAAATGCAAGATCTTCCAGCCAGCGGGTTAGGCTGGTAGGTTTGACACACTGATGCCTGGGTGATTTAAAACCTCCGCCTCCCTTGATCTTTCTTCTTCTTTCTCCTCCTCCCCAACCACATACCTTTCCTTTATTTCATTTCTGGTCTTCTAGTCCTGTGCCGTGCACGGTCTGAGCCTCACTTTCCTTCAAGTCTACGTTCCTTATCCTAAGGTCGAGAACAGGTTTCTCTCTTTTCCCCTCCTTTTTACTATTCTTACAAGTCCACTCCTTTTGTGACTTATCTTTCGACTTTATTCAAAATGGTCTCTTTCACCAAGCTTTTCACTGCTGGCCTAGTTGCCACTTCTGCTATGGCCGCCCCCATGGAGGCTAAGCGCGCCTCCTCCAGCAAGCGCGGTGCTGCCTACAACGACGTCACCACCGTGTCTTCTATGGCCAGTGGTGGCTCCATCTCATGGGCCTACAACTGGGCCGGCTCCCTCTCTGGCCTGCTTCCCTCTGGTGTCGAGTTCGTCCCCATGCTCTGGGGCCCTCAGATGTTCGGTGGCTGGGTGACTGCCATCGAGAGTGCTTTGTCCAGCGGAAGCACCTACATTCTGGGATTCAACGAGCCCGACATGGCTTCGCAGTCTAGCATGAGCCCCTCGGATGCTGCCAACTACTACATGACCTACATCACCCCGTGGTCCGGCAAGGCGAAGCTGATCTCGCCCGCCGTCACCTCCTCCACCCAGGCCGGATCCGGCCTTGACTGGTTCGAGTCTTTCATGGGTAGCTGCAGCGGCTGTGGTATCACCGGTCTGGCCGTTCACTGGTATGGCGACACTGCCGACGATTTCAAGTCCTTCGTCACCAAGGCTGTCGACACTGCTTCCAAGCACAGCCTGTCCGAGGTCTGGATCACCGAGTTTGCTCTTAACGCTGATATCAGCGGCGCCATGGACACCGCTACTACTGCTGCTTTCCTTAACGATGTCCTCCCTTGGCTGGATTCACAGCCTGGTGTCACTCGCTACTCTTACTTCATGTGTGCCAACAACTACTTGCTTTCCGGCAACACTCTCAACCAGGCTGGCCAAGCTTACGTCTCTGCGTAAGCCTGTGCTTGTTTGACATGTTGAAAATGAATTAAAACAATGAATCATGAAAATAAAAGGAAGGGTATGCACATTTCGTTTTTCTTCTATGGGTTCTGCTGGCGATTGGTCGCCTTGCAGGGTCATATCTATGGATTTTCTGTTCATATTTTCCAAGGAGTTTTAACGCAAATATCCACCACGCTATCTGATTTTTATTTGAGACCAATTTCTGTAATCGTAAGTTATCTGTATCAAGTCTAGAATATTGACAATGACCTAGTCTCGCCATCCACCTTAGAATGAGGTGGCGGGTTGGCAATGGTCACAATGGCATAACCAGGCCCGCCACAATACATCACGTAGGCAAATATCCCAAATTCCAACAAAGGCAAAGGTCTCATTGTCTCTCTAATAATAATGTAAACTAGAAACCTAGCTTTGATACAATCTATTCTTTGATCCTAATTTAGTGTGTACCATCACATTCTCGTCTTTGTCCCTTTATTATCTCTTAGTGATACTAATAATGCATATTGAATCGAGATTCAAGGCCATAAGGTATAATAGACCATCTTCAGTCACAAAGGACCTTTCGAGTATTAAATGGAGAAATTCCTCTCATGATCATTTTCAAGCACCATTCAAGCACCATTCAAGCACCATTCAAGCACCATTCAAGCACCATTCAAGCACCATTCAAGCACCATTCAAGCATCATCGATCCGAACACTCTAAGATGCCTACCATGCAGCCTAAGCCAATCAAAAATTGGCCCCACAACTACGATTATAGATATTGTTATGACCGTCTTGCCATATCAGGACGTCCAGAAGACCAACAGGTTGTCCTCGGTTTAGCACAAGAAGTCCATGATATCGCAGCGGCTGATGCTTATAGCAACGGCAGAGCCCTCATCAACCTTTTCAGGTCAAGTTATTCACGCGATAAAATCGGATTCGAGTGGCGCAAGCGCATACCGATATTGCCAGAGATTATTAGAAATCACATCACGGACACCGACCTTCTCGTTGGTTCGCTGTATAAATACATCGCTTGTATTCAAGACGACTTGCAAGCGGACTTTGAACGCCGGCAGAATGAACCACCGGAAGAACCGACAGAGGGACAAGAGACGACACAGCAGCCCGCACAACAGCAACCGGAAGGGTCAGCGCAACGGCCAGCACGAGGGCCAGCACAACAGCCAGCACAACAGCAATCGGAAGAGTCAGCACTAAAGCGACCAGAACAACAGATGAAATTCGACTATTCTCGGCCCTACATAGTACCCAATGGCGATATCCAGATCATCCGAGCAGATCACCCAGATATGCCAATTGCAATTAGGGTGAGTGACTTCTTAACTGACAGAGAAAACTTGCAGGATATATGCCACGATGGGGACAGGGTCAACATCGCCAACATTAAATTCGAACGATTCAAAGAAAATCTCATCCAAGAAGCCTATCTGGCAGACGGAGAAACAATCTGGCTCGACCATTACTCTCTGGACCAAATTGACCATAGGTACATTGCTGACCCACAGGGTGGAGAGGTACGACTGACCTCTCTGAATTTTGCATCTACAATTTTGCGAACTATCCGTGAGCATTGGCCTAAGTTTCGAAATCCCTCCCCTGACCCCTTAGGCCAAGGTAACAGGCGCTCACCATTACCCAGACCTAATATGACTATCATTATCCGAGACGGTAATGCAAAAGGTAAGGCGTCCTTCCCCACTCCGGTTCCATTGAAAGACCACATACTAACACTTTTCCTCTATAGGTGGTGCCCTAGCTGGTAAACAGCCAGCAGTGAATCGCCCTTCTGCAAGGATGGGCGGTCGCACGCTCGTTTATAACCGCAAAACTGAAATGTTGACCCGATATGCGGCCAATAGACTCGCTAAAGCGAAACGCAAGAGGGAAGAGGCGGGAGCGGAAGCAACAGCAGAAGCAGAGGCAGAGACCGAGGGTCAGACAGATGCTCCACCGTCTCAAAGGAGAAGGCTACAAGTACCACACGAAACTGTCACTACTACCTCTGCTAGCCCTATCTCTGACCCTGCACTTGCTCTCGCTGGACAAAAACCTCAGGAGGGAGATGATGGTGACGCTGCTTTGCTCGGGCTGCTAGATCCTTCACTTTTTAACGAAGCGGGACTTGCCGGCGATGATAGCGCCGACTTACAAGAGTTCTTCGAGCAGAACGAATGGGCTACAGACCCGATGCAGGAGGATTGAAAGGAGCAATGAGAAAGAGAGGTAAGTGAAGTAAGCGAGGTAAATATCGACTGACCTAATTATTATTGTTTTTAACGTTATTCTACGCTATTATTGTAACCTGATATCTCTATACTACTATTCTCCGATTCACGTAAAGACAACTTATACAGGTAATTTCTTCCTCCGTGTAAGTCCAACTACTCAAAAAGCCCTGGATCCTGCTGTATCTTCAAACATAAGCTATATCAAAGTCTCGCACTTTGGCCTATGTTCCTTTGCACGGTGCCTCTCAAAAGTGGCATTCTTTGTTGACTTGACTCTAACTGTGTCTAAACGAGCTTGCTTGCAAAGCATTTTCAAGTCCGATCCTGTTGTCTCTTTCCCTCTGAGACAGATATACGACGTTGCTGCGAAATTTCAAGCGCAGGTAAATGGCTTACTTACTGACCCCGACTGGAACTTATTAACCTACGAAACATGGTCAGTACCCTCGCCCGAATGATGACAGGGGAAAAGGCTCACCAGTTCGGCGATGCTAGCATAGGTACCGCATCCAAAAACAATCATACCAACCAGGAAGACCACACTATTTAGAATGGCTGGCTTTAAATTGTGCTTTTCGTACCATGCACCCTCTTTCAAAAGCACATACCACATGATTGGTGGGATATAAAAAGAGAGGCCAGACACGAACAAGGAAGAAATGATAGAGAGCAATTCGGAAAAGATGGGGATAGCCTCAGCAATGATCCAGGCTAGGATGGTAACAACAGAGACAAGACCAAGCCATGTACTCCAACCCTTCGCGGTGTTGACAAAGCGAACAACAGAGTCCCGGTATATCTTTCCGTGGATATATCGGCAGACAACTGTTGTATTGATAGACCCCGAAATGAAGATGACTGGAAGCGCTATGCCGAAGACAACCCTTGAGATAACAGGACCCGCGGACAGCAAAGCAGGTGATTGCACCTCCTGCCCGACAAAGGCATAGATGATTGACCCTGTCAGGGTATAGATAACAATCTGGATACCCCCTAGCCACCACAGTGTTTTGACATAATCCTCGGGTGTATGCATATCTTCCATGAAAGACGGCAGACAACCAGCAAAAGAATATGCGAAAACAATATTATTGGTGGCAACGATAGCCGCGGAGAAGGTGAGGCCAGGCTTCGGCCAAGCAGACCACGGCGAGAGATCCGCAGCAAATTCACCCGAACCATTCGAGCTCTGAATACCGGTGGCAATCATCGTAATCCCAATAGCCAAGATAATCGACGCGAAGTCAATATAGCCCAGTATCGCAATCTCAGCAAACGACGGAGGAATAGCGAGCAACATCAGGATTGCAGCAGATGCAAGGCTAAATATAACCGAGCACGAACTGCTTTGAGTGATATTCTGGAACGCAATCGCGCCAGTCAAGCAATGCGACCCAATAACGAAGACAAGAAGAGCAACAAAGCTGCCGACGAACAGTTTTGATCCCAAACTCCCCAGTAGAAGTCGGCCGACATCTGCATAATGACCAACTTGTGGATACCGCAGTTTGACTGCGCCAATGTTATAGCCCGCGTAGATTGCAACAAAGCCTAGGCCAATAGTTAGGATCACGCCTGCGACCATTCCGAGGGCGGCGAATGCGGATGGTAGGCCTAGGCTTCCCAGGGCGATTGCCTCAACTATCGAGATGATAGTGAGTCGTTTCCAGCCTAAACGGCGGAATCGAGAATTTCCTTCTAAGATTCCTTGTAGCTCCGGGTCGGAAAGGTTCTGGTCCTTGGGGAGACCTTCGCTGGCCATTGTGTCGAGATATCGTGGGCAGCGTATCGATGATTCAGTGAACGTTATGCCAGTCTTGTGTAGATGTAAGTGCAACCTAACAAATGTAAAGGTGGACGAAAAGAAGTCGAGATCAAAATGAAGAAAAGGCGGATCAGATAAGATCAAAGAGCGAAATCGACCGATGGTCGGACCTGCAAAGTGGACCTCGGGAGTAACCCCCTCAACATCATGACATTCTGGAGTACATAGTGTGATGAAGGCTGTCTAGATGTGGAGCACAGTGGGGTTAGTCAAACCAATGTGTATCAATCATATTGATTGAGACGTTCGGAGAGACTACTGATTCGCAAGATTCCTGGCGCTAGATTCGGTTCATTTATATTCGTCAGGTAAAAAGTCGGTCGTGTCGGACCAAGCCGCAGGAACAATGAGACAATGCCATCCGCTAGGCTTATACTGGATAAGCACCGGGACTTTTCAAGGCCGTTAGCGAAAATTTCGAGGTGCTAACCCCCAACTCCCGAAGGTTGTACGTAATTGTCTCTCATAAATTGAGCCTGTGAAGAACATCTCTTGCTTTCCAGGTCATTTGAAGGGTAGGTATTTCTTATTCTGGTGAGATTGGCAAATATGATTGTCAGCTTTCTTCTCTCCATTTTTGTTTCTGGGGCCCTCTTCTCGCAATGGGCGATCGGAGACATAACCGTGTCCCAAGGTTGGCTTCTGTTTCGGCATAGTGAGTTCTAGGTACAGGGATGTTTTCTCGGCAATAAATGCCAAATCCGATATCTAGACACACAAGGAGTTGAGGAGCACATGGTAAGCCCTGTAGGGCGGGGCCTCGGACGGGCCCGCGTGATCACGTGATCTGCTTTAAGTTCCAAGGTTCCAAGGTTCAGAAACCAAGCTAGCCTAGATAGGAATAGCGGATTGTTGCTCGGTTGACTATATGGCATAAACAAAACAATGGCCTCATGCCATTGAGAGTGCAGTATGGTTATATTGACACTCACAAAGAGTTGTGCAGTTGCTCTTATAATACCCGATTTTAATCCAGTAGCAAAACTTCGTATGTCGGAAGTTTACAGTCCTTGACAGAATGCGCAGAGAAACTACTGAGAAGACCTAATCTGAAAAAGGAAGCAATTCCCATAAAATGGTTCATGAGAGCAACAGGAAGCGCCATGGCCAAAATTATACTCCAAGTTCGCCCGCCCTTAGAAATACTTTCCTGCAATTGGCTGATAAAAGGACGAAACTTCCGTTCATACGCCGTGGAGCGCAGCCATAAGAGCGTCTATGGTATCATTCCTTCCATGAAATTCTTCTCAGAAGACCCACCGCAATGCCGCGCAATCTCACCAGCCAAGACATAGGCACTAGCAATCCCAGAAGTGGTATCCATTCCTGTCATTGCTGACAGACAATAAGCAGCATCCTCGATGAGTACGACACGACCCCGAACAGGCCAACTTGACAAGGCCCATACGCCCACGGTAGAAGTTGTCCGCATCTTTCAGCGATTCCAAGATTTCGTCCGTTTTCCGCCCCGCCCCTTGAAGCATCTCCTTCATCTCCTTCTATGCGTCCTTTTGCTCTGAAGCATCGCCCTGCAAACGGTTCTAGAGCTTCTCTGAATTCACCAGGACGCCAATATATGCTTGGGATACCACGTCTTCAATAAACTGCAACGACTTCCTAAGACTAGAACTGAGAATGCCGCCTATCGCTCTGTCTTCCGGAGACGGGATTTTCAAAGTTTCACCTTCTCGGAGGGCACTTGGACACGCAAGACCCCCTGGGTACGAACCGGTCAGCAATCCAGCGTAAAGGGTACAAGCAACGTAGGCAGTGTAGAGGGGAAGAGAAGACAGAAGAAATATACCTCTTGGACACACGTGGCCACCAAGGTCCCCTCGCCAGACCAAATCCTCTGAACCACCAGCGCACGATCATTGCCAGCCCACGGGCTTTCCCTTTCGGAACACATCCACTCATCCGCCCGCACCGCTTCAGGGCGGTGGAAGTAAATTGTATGATTCAGACTAGCTGCCATGGCCATTTTGGTCCCGAACGTTTGACCCGCCACGTCGTGTACTTGAACTGCGGCGCCAATAAAATATGCGTCGGACATATATGCTAGCGCCGCGAGATGGGCCTGGGGACTCTTCTGCTGGAGGGGGTCCTTGGCCCGCACCCAGTATCGGATCTGAGTGTTGACTAGGTCGTGAGATGTTTCTATTTATTATATTAGTTCTGAATAAAAGCAAAGAGAAAACTAACTTAAATTACAGATAGGGCCACGGAAAGACTTACGATTCAGGATTTCCCCCCAGCGAGCCTCAAAGGGCCCATCTACCCCCTTCCCATCCATCTCTGCTTGATCGGGTAGTGTCAGACCCTTAGGCATTTTTCTCCCATGTTCGAGTCCCCCTGCTTTGTCAATGTCACCGTTATTACTGTACGTTCCCACCCGCACAAAGCTGGCGATTGCCTCAGAGATCACACCGGCCTTCTGGGTGGCGTGGACAGTCCTCGTGATGAAGCTTTTCCCATCGCGTGTACGTTCAACACGATATTCAATCGGTCGCTTTGGATTACCGGGGCTGACGAAGCCGCAGTGGAGAGAGTGGGCGACGTAGTCCCTCGGGACGGTCTTTTGGGCGGCCACAAAACAATGGGCAACAGTTGATCCGCCGTAGACTCCATAGCCGCCCGCGAAGCTCCATAGCGGTTGGGCATTAGTGAAGGTATCCTAAATAAGAAATTAACTACTTTGGAGAGACAGATGGCCAAGTAAAAAGCAAAAGAAAACAAAGAAAGAGGCGTACCGGTTCCGAAGACACTGGCGTCAGTTCGACAGCCTTTTCAAGAGGAATGGTGTATTTGTCCATGAGTGCTGATTGGACGAACGTGCTAATCGAACCTCAGAGTGCTTGGCTATAAACGGGGGGATGAACAGCCTTGAGAGAATTGCAGTAAAGAGAATCGCAGAACAAAGTACCGCACCATGTGACTGCGGGCCCTGATCCCTGTCTCATCGACAAGATCACAGGAGCGTGGCTCCACATCCCCTGATTCGACCTTGTCTACCTAGCTGGCACCTAACTCTCTGCTCCTCGTCGTTGCGCACGCTGCTACTAGGCACGAGCGATACGTATATGATATCGACAGTGCGACGGTTCCCCCGCTCGTTTGCAGGGACCTCCGGACCTACTAGACCAGGTCGGCCGTATGGCAGAGTGCCAGACGAGCGCAGGCAGGGACGCCCCTTCCTGCCTGCTATCCTCTATACATCGAGTCAGTCGGTCCATGCTGACTTAGGTCGACATGGAACTTTTCCCCTGATTCCTTCTGTCGGCCTTGACGGCTTCCCCGGGTGCTATGTACATATCCCATGCAACTTCTCACCCCGTCTGCCTATTTGCTCTCACTGTCTGCTGTCTGCTGCCATGGGAGCATGTCCGTCGGCACAGCGCCGATCAGATTCTGCGACGGCCGGAGAGCTGCAGACCTCACAGAATCCTCAGTCCGCGGCGAACACTCCTTCGTTCCGAAGTCGTTTTGTAGCCTCAGCGGCTCAAACTTGCGATATGATTAGCGGAATGATTTAAGACGCATGTCCATGCATATCGTACCTCTTTAGCTATGCTCATCCACAAATTCCATCGCATAGCTCCAGATTTGTGAAAATCCACCGAAGACCTTCTGGCTGGGATGGGTGGCCAAATATTTCCCGACCCGTCTCGGATAGGCCATGCATAGGCTTTGTGCCGAAGACTGTTCCAGGCTCTGGACTCGTTGCTAAAGATCCGCAATAACTGATTTTGCATTTGGTGTTCGACTTGGCTGCTAGCGATTATTTTGACCAGGAAAAAGCGAACCGTAATGTGCTATTCCTGCTGGTGTTGGTTTCCTTACCGAATTGGTGCAGGGGTCCAATGGCTGGCGATGATCTCTAGGTGACCGGGAATCATCCCTGGAGGGATGAATATGTAATCATAGTGAAGGTGCGAGAGTGCCTAGCGTTGAGTGTCTTGAGGTGCCTTCTTGAGACTGCAGAGGGGACTTAGGCTGATCTATAAAGCCAGACACAACGCGTGCGAGGGTCGTTTCGGTCAAAGCAGATTTTACGACGGCGACACTCAATGCGAGACTGAGCTGGCCTTCGGCGTCGATGGGGTTGGGACAGTATGGAGAGCCTGTTTGGAAGTTCGATGGAAAGAACGTCTGTGAGACCGTTGAGGCACGCGAAGATGCCGCCTTGATCGCCACCTCCGTCAATAGACAATAATCGAGAAACGAGCTTAGAAGAAATTGACCAATGAATTACACTTGAATTATGCTTTCTTTCCTTATCAAAACTTGCCGGGTCAATTATCTGCGGGTTCTCTGGAGCTTGTACATCGATCCCGCCTATCGGTCTCGTCTCCGACGGTGTTGCTTGTACTCCGTCGGACGGATGATGAACATGTGAAATGTTGCCACTGAGTTCACTTAAAGAAGGAGAAGATAATGGATTGATCTTTAGTTCGCCAATTTATTCGACTTTGACTGCTATATCAAATGGCTCTTCTATCCCTTCTGTTTTCGCCATGGGCTATGGTCCTGGCCATGCCCGTGTGGTTCGCGCTCTACTACGTATACCCCTATCTAGTATCCTATGGGCACTTACGTCGAGTCCCGGGTCCTTTAGTTGCCAAATTCAGCAACATATGGGTCGGATTAAGTGCCAAACGTGGCCAGAAATATGCGGCAGTCGACGCGGCGCATCGAAAATACGGCAAAGTCGTCCGTATTGGCTTCAACCATGTGTCTATCGCCGATGAACGGGCATTGAATGTTGTTTATGGGCACGGGAACGGCTTCCTGAAGGAGTAAGTGATGCTTTCTACTTGGACTGAGAACTCTTAACGTTAACGAAAGATACCTAGTCACTATTATGAAGCCTTCGTGGCGCGAACCCCGGGCATGTTCAATGTTCGCGACCGCGCCGAACACACACGCAAACGGAAGATTATATCCCACGCCTTCTCTCCCAGGTCGGTCGCCGAGTTCGAGCCGCTCATGGCGGAGAACCTACACCGATGGATAGACCAGCTGGACCAGATCGCGGCGTCTCAGCCGCAACACAACGGGAAGGGATTTGCTCGATACAATGCAATGCCATGGTTCAGCTACCTTGCCTTTGACATAATCGGAGATCTGGCATTTGGCTCACCATTTGGAATGGTAAACAAGGGCAAAGACGAGACTGAGACGCAGCCCGTGACTGGAGGACCCATTTCGTACACCCCGGCAGTTGACGTCTTGAATAGGCGAGGCGAGGTCTCTTCGACGCTGGGACTTTTCCCAGCACTGCGTCCATGGGCCCGGTACCTTCCTGATCCATTTTTCACCGAGGGCGTAGCGGCCGTGGAGAACCTGACGGGGATTGCTGTCGCCGCTGTCGCGTCACGGCTGGATGCCGCACAGAAGGGAATGGTCGACTCGCGCAACGATATTCTTTCGCGCTTGTTACAAGCAAAGGATGCTAATGGAAGGCCAATGGAGCGGGATGAGCTCGTAGCAGAGGCTCTGACGCAGCTTATCGCTGGCTCGGACACAATATCCAATACGGCATGCGGGATCTTTTACTGGATCCTGCACGGTGAGCGTAGTTCGCCAGGCACGATGATTCCTCGGCTGCAAAAGGAGCTAGACCAAGCAATTGGACCTGAGGCAAAAATTGCATCTTATTCTCAAATCAGGAATCTCCCGTTCCTGCGGAGATGTATTGACGAAGCGATGCGACTGCATTCTACCTCGGCTATTGGTTTGCCACGTTTGGTCGCTGACCACAACCCAGGTGTCGATTTCGGTGGCTTCCACTTCCCCCTGGAACGGTACTTTCAGTGCCCTCGTACACTATCCATCACATGAAGGATATTTGGGGAGACGACGTCGAAGAGTTCAAGCCTGACCGCTGGTTAAACCTAACTGCCCGACAGAGAACTGCTTTCAACCCATTCTCACATGGCCCCCGGGCATGTGTCGGACAGAACGTTGCCATCATGGAGCTACAGCTGATTATTGGAACTTTGTTTCATCGATACGAGTTCGCGTTATATCAGCCAATCATGGAATCACACGAAGGATTCTCGAAAAAGCCCAAGGAGTGCGAGGCAGGTCTCAGATTGAGAGAATTCAGTTGATTTCCCGCATTTTGAAATGTATATATGGAACTGATAGGAGTGAATGGGTTATATCCACACTAGGAGTATGTCAATATTTGCTCAACGCAGTTCAAATCACATTACCGAAGAACATATCTTCAAGCGATGGAAATTCCTGCTCAATACCCCATTCGTTACGAACCCAGGACTCAGTAGAATTCTGAGCTGGCTGCGCCATATGGATCCCTGTGCTATTCCTTGCCATCGAAGTCACACAATCTTCTTGCTCAACCCTATCTGCAACATATTGCTCCACGATGTTTAGAGACCACCGGCTCACCGGCTCGGATTTGCCTCCACATTGAATATGCGAGACGGCCTATTCCATGAGAACAATTATGCTGCCCACATCATCCAAATGGGCCACGAACTCGGCCAGTGTCACCATGGCAAAGGAACAAAGCACGTTTTCTTGATTTAGACATTGGAAGAATTGGAATTGGGTCATTGCAACGTACTGTAACTGACAGAGGCAAATCAAGTTCAACGTGCGCATTATTTCTTCTGCATGGGCTCATTCGCGTCCATCGGCATCGCTTGTCTTTGGAAGCTGCCCAAACGGAGTGATCATAGTCACCCGCATAGCTGCGGCGCCACTAAGAAGTCATGAGATACCATCGTCAGGGCCCGAAGTTGGTCGCAGGTCCCACATGGAGAAAATCAACATCGACTGAACTGTGTCGAGTGAGGTAGTAGAAGAAAGATGTGTCTGGCCCAGCAGCCCATGAATATGACGATATAAAGCTTGATGAGTTGATGACCCGTGCAAAGATGGGGTAATATGGATACCTGCCAAAATACAAGTACCAAACAGGAGCGGTGATTTGCTGCGTAGCTGAACGGGGTCTGTACTCATGAATAACCAGCGGTTGGATAATTTCGAGAATCTGCAAAGTCAACCTCGGAATATGCTTCAAAAGGACATTATTGAGAGCGTTCTTACCCTTTAAGACTTGACTAGGCTCAAAACCAGCTTACTGGAGACTAAATCAATACTATTGAAACTATTGGAAACAGAATGGATAATCCATCAACTCTCGAACAGCGAAAATCATTGAAGCCCCCACGCCTTTGGCTTGCTACCATACCGACAACTTCCACTACTCCACTTCAAGTCTTCAATCCAACTTAAATTCTTTATCAGATTCAATTCATTGGGTTGTCGTATTGGGTCTAACAAGATAAATTGAACCAAGCACAAAAGACTGGAGTATGTGTGGGGCCAGACTTTATTTCCGTCGCTGTGGGTAATATAAGAGTCTACTCGGGTATAACATCCTAAAAGTGAGATCTGCTAGGTGGTATTGACTTATCAACTTGTTTCATGAAAATGACCAAATACATCACTGCGTAAAATGCGGCAGCACCGCCAAACCTTGGAATATCAACCTCAGCACCGTCGATATCCGATAAAATACAACCAAACCCCAAGCCATTTGCCGACCCAAAGAAAAGAAGGAACTCCAGCTTACAGCGTATTCCCTGCTGGATCGCCGAGGTAATACTCAGCGAGGGTCTTGAACGTTTTGGATGTCGACATCCGGTCGGATAATTCGTACAGACCAGAAGAGCGCACGATAAGGGAATGTGATCCCTCATCAAAATAGGCCTCCAATACGCGGGCACGCTTGCCTGCCAATGAGATGAGTAAAACCTGTAGGATACTCAGTCAGCAACACCCAAACATATAATAGAATAAGGAAGGAGGATCATGAAGAATTACCGGTGCTTTATGATGGTGAAGTAAGCGAATCTTTTTCAATTGACCCAACATTAGGCGAAGGATGATCAAGAGCTCTCCACGGAAACAAGTTTCATTGTCCGCCTCCAAGTCGTTGTATATGACTGCTTTAAAATGCGGAAATTGGCCGCCAGCAATATCTGTCGTGCTAAAAGTGCCAAATGCGGGAGAATCGTACTGATACAAGCTACCGTAAGGGGTATAGTCACCAGGACTATCGAGTAGTGTTAGATATGATGAGCCGACAGAGATAGCTCCAAGTAAGGATGAAGTTACTCCTTCGAACGCCAAGGCGCGCTATCGAGGAAATCTACATCGTGGAAGGCATAAGACTGCCAGTAGATATGAGTGGCATACGCACGATCGTATGGGTCTGTAAAAGCAGGATTCTCAGGTGAACAGGCCTCATCGAGTATCTCATCGCTGGGTTGCGGATTGTCGTGTCTTGGCGCAAAGAAGTGGGGCTTGAGCTCCGAGTTTTGATCGAGAGTCATACGGCAGAGGTTGACGTTCAATTTCTTGAGTCGAGTCACGTCAAGTTTGTGCACATCAAGTTTCTGGATGGAAGACTCGAGATCAACCAAGGACATACGTTGCTTCAGGTGCCGACTTGTTTCCTGAGCTTGGTTCTTTGGAGACATGTTTCGTAGAAGACGGATTGGAATTTGTATGATGGATAGCTTGGAGGTGAGTGATGAATTTAGACAAGGACAACTGGATCCCGGGCTTTTATGTCAGATCCCTAGGATGAATGAAAGAACAAACAATAAGATGGAGTGGATAGTCAATGTGATGGAATGTGACGAGAGGAGTTGCCGAGCGACACGCCAAGACTATTAGGCGGCTACCGACATATCAGCTTTGCATAGGAGACGTCATATTTTCTTGTGTTGGACATGAAAGCGTCAAAATAAATATAGAAATCTCGATTCAAAACTAGTTTCACTGCTGTGACTTATTTTCGTTTCAAAATTCCCTCAAAACCGGTCATTCCCAGCCAGTTATTAGCCGCCCATACGATCCTTCGTCATGAAACCGAAGCATTTCAACCCTAGCCACCTATATCCAGTCTATGTGTTCGTGGTCACGTGACCTCTATTGCTCCTGCACACATTAGATAGCTTCTCACCTAGATAGTTTCTTCTCTCTTCACGCATTTATTCAGTTTCCAGAGCATCCTACATCTTCATTGTAGACTGTCTCTATCAGGTTATGAGCACCTTGCTTCGAGGCCTCTGTTTAAATACACGCCTCGAATCCCCATTTTTCCGGCGTTTGCGTCACGCCAAGCCCGTCGAGACCCGCGGATCTCGATACCCCACAACCCCCGAGCATTTCTGATTTAACCAATCAGAGCTCTCCATTTCCCTGCATCTAGATAGCTTCAATAGCATCTATTTGCACCTCCTCTGCATCGTCCTCGACCGTCTCGAGGCCGTTCAATAAGACCGCCTGTTTGTGGGCCGTTCTCACGTTAACCGCCATCAGACCGTTCGCTCTCGATCCAGACCTCACTTCCTTCGACCGTTCGAATTCTCATCGACTGTCAACCTCACATTCCTTTGACCGTTCGAATTCTCATCCACCGTCACAACACAACAGGACGTCACCATGCCGTCCATTTACGACTTTGATCGTCAGAACGAATCTAATATCTCCAAGATTGTTCCCAAGCTGAAGGGAGAGTCCAACTTTGCACAATGGCAGCACCGGCTGTACATAGCATTGAAGGAAAATAATAAGATCTACATCGAGATCATTCAAGGCATTGTTCAAAAGCCTTCACCCCCCGATCTTTACGATAAATCTCCGGAAGTCATTCGTGAACTTGCTCAACACAGAGCTACTAGTTCTAGCAATAAGGCTACAGTCTCAGACACAGTGATCAGAGAACTAGTCAAAGAACAAAAACATAAGAACGCTAAGATCCTAGAGAGACATCAGGTTCTTCTCGACAAATAGGATCTTGTTAACACTCGCTGTTGCAACTTGATCTACAGCACCCTCGATATCATACCTTCCTCTTACGTTCAGAACGTTAAGAACGCACGTGAAGCTTTCAAATTACTTCGTGCGGAGTATGGTTCGTTATCCTGGCAGGGCAACTTCAAGCGATTCGAGGTTCTGGATAACATCCAGTATAAAAACAATAACCCCTAAGAGTTCGTCCGTCGTTTCAAAGACGCTCTCTTTGAGATTCAACAGCGGGATACAGCTATACCTCCCAATCTAGTTCTCAATTTCTTTGTGAAGGCTATACAAAACAACCCTCGCTGTTAAGTCTTTATTCAGAACCTAAGTCCTGATCTGAAGGACCCCAACTTCATAGTGAACGTCTATCATGATTTCATTATGATAGAAGGTTCGAATAAGATTGCAAACCATCCTTCCAATTCCTCGTTCAATCATTCTGCAAATGCTATATCGATAAAGGATTCGGTAGCTTCTAATTCTAACAACAACAATAAGAAGGACAACAAGAAGACCGGAAATGATAAGTCTAAATCTGGTTCGAATGACAATTCCAATAACAACAACAAGAAGGATAAGAAGCAGCAGAAGCAGCAATACGAATATGAGAAGGATATCATATGGTGTAAGATCTATAACACTCTTAGCAACCATTACACCCGCAATTGCCCACTACAAAAAGGTGGATTAGCAAATACAATCCATCAACAACAGCCTACTCAGCAGCCTGCCCCCCCAATTCAACTTCTAACCCTAGTAAGTTGCTATGCCCCAGCCTGGCCAGATTATAGGCCAGGTTAATAGCTAGGGACGGGTTATTTCAATCCCCCTATAGCAGTAGCAGTAGTAGAGGCCTTAGGCTAATACAATCTATGCTCCTACTCCTTAGTAAGGCCCCCTTTCTAGCGATCCCCTACTTCGTTATAACAATTTGTTTACGAATACACTCTTCTAGTAGGGTGAATAGGGGGTTTATGTTATCTCTAAAGAAGGACAGATGGCTGATAGCGGCGGTGATACTAGCAGATAGATGATCGATTCTGGAACTAGTACATATATGACACCGCACCGCTCCGTCTTCGTCAACTTCAGGCAGTGCGTATTGCCAGTCTCTACTACTACCGGAGATGTGTTCTACACTAAGGGCTATAGAGATATGATCTTAAAGCTTTTGAATCAGGATCGGACTGATAGTCTCCCGTCCCTCACATTGAAAAAGGTCTGGCTGGCTCCAGAGTTAAAATCTAGCTTGATCTCTATATCTGCTCTCGACAAGGATAACATTGGCACCTAGACGAAGAGCGGATTCATAATATTTAAGCACCAAGATCAAACCTTCGGTAGCCCCGAGTCCATTATCGGTTTTGCTACGTGCGAAGGTGAGTATTACTGGCTAAATTGCAATAGCATTGACAAGGTTGATTATATACTTAATTGTAACCTTATTACTAGGTCTCTAAACTTAGTATTTATAGTTAGAAAACCTAGATCAAATATTGCTCCTATCTCTGTGGACCTTGCTTACCGGCGTATATGCCATACCGGTGAAGACTATATTAAAAAGATAGAGATCTATATAGATAGTGTTGCTTTGAAGCCTAGCACCGGCGTCACCTTCCCGTGCACCCCGTGTATTAAGGGAAAAGGTCATTCTCTACCCTTCGGTAAGGTCAGATCTATTAGATCTAGACCGGGTGAATTTATATATCTTGATATCTAGGAACCAATCTCAATTGCTTCTTATAGTAGTGAACACTACTTTGTCACGTTCACCGATAATGCCACTCGATTTATATGGCTCTTCTTATTAAAATCGAGAGCCGAGGTCACGGAGAAGTTTATATAGCTTAAATCCTATCTCAAAACACAGTTTTCTTATACTGTAAAGAAGGTTCACGGTAATAACGCTCCTAAACATAAGCCGCTTGCCACCTATCTCTCTTCTCGTAGTATTGTCTAGGATCCTACCCCCCCTATACACCAAGTAGTTGAATGGTGTTACAGAGATTAAAAATCGACACCTTATGGAGCCGCTAGTTGCTATCATAACTAAGTACTAGCTTCCTAAATACCTTTGGGGCTATCTACTTAGTGGTGTCAACTACACTATAAACCGGCTTTATACTTCTCGTATTAGTATATCGCCGTACGAAGCTCTCTATAGGAAGAAGCCAGATTTATCAAATCTGCGTGCTCTAGGGTGCTAGTGCTAGTTCTTGATTCCTAAAGAGAAGCGGGCTACAAAGCTGGATCTATATATAGATAAAGCTAGGCTTATTACTTACGACGAGGGTGATAACTATATGCTGTACAATATGCGCACTAAGAAGATTGTTCGCTCTCGTAATGTGATTTTCAATGAGAATCTAGCTCTAAAGGATCTTCCTAATCCTGCCTATGATCTTAACATTGCCGGCATAGATCAGCCTAGTATTGAATATGAAGCATAGCCTCTCTCTGATTGTTATGTCCCTGTTGATTTTCTCAATGAATATAACTACCAGGGTACACCCTTTAGTGATGCTTACTTTACTGATGAAACCCTAGTTCAAACCGAGGTTCAAACTATCCTATTGCGTTTCGGTACTCCTCCTCCCCCCACTATAGAGGACGGCGATAGTGCTAATCTCTTTACCCCGGTAAGTCCCCCTCTCGAAGCATCCGATCCAGCTATTCTCCGTGAGAATTCGAGCCTTTCGACGATAGAAGACCGACTTCTAAATCCCGATTCGTTCGAACTACCTTACGATGATAAAATGGCGGGTAGTCTAGGTAGGCATGTGGAGGCACAACGGGAGGATATAGGTGTGCACTTTGAAGCAGGTGTATTAGGGGTTCTCGTGGAACCACAGTCTTCTTCCCGGGAGGCTGTTAATCAGGATCATACCTAGGATTTTCAACAGGCTTCGACCCAGTATAAAGCTTTTCAACAGGATTATTCCTATATGGATCCAATTCTAGAGGATACCAATGATCCTTTATATAGACTATCACAAATTTATCTTTAGGATCCTATGGGTCTTGGGGATTCCGCTATTCGACGTTCCGAAAGAATTAGGAAGCCGTCCTAGGCTTACCTTGATAGTCTTGCTAGCAGATCTTTCTTTGATAGCAACGTGCTTTAATTCCTCGCTAGCTCGCCGGACGTCTTACTAAAGCTCTTTACTGCTGCTACTTCTAAAGAGCAGTACGCACCTTCAAAGCTAAAGCTAACGGACAAAGGCTTCGAGCCAAATGGCTGGAAAGAAGCTATGGCTTGCGTTGAGAGAGATAAATGGTTGATCGCCGCACACAAAGAGCTTGCTAGGCATAACAAAAACGGCACTTGGAAGATCATTCCTCGTATAAAAGCAAAGGGTCGTAAGCCGTTGACACTACGCTGGGTGTTTAAAATAAAGCATGACAGTACATACAAGGCTCGTCTTGTAGCCCGTGGCTTTCGACAGATCAAGGACCTTGATTTTCACAAGGTGTACGTAGTTGTTACTAAGCCGATGTCCTTTAAGATCTTTACTGCTATTGCTGCTTCTAAAGGCTGGCTGTTACACCATGTTGATATCATGACTGCATTCCTTTATATAGAGCTGAAGGAGCTAATTGAAATTGAGCTTACCGAAGGTATGTAAGACGAGTATCCAGCTACTGATTTTATCGGGCTGCTTTAAAAGACTATCTACGGTCTTAAACAAAGCCCCCGAGAGTGGTATCGCTTGCTTTATGATATGCTTATCTCTATCGGATTTGTACGCACTTAATCTGATCATTCTATCTTCATTAAGAAACATATAGATGAATATGGAGATCATAGTCTCTATATCATGGTTTATGTGGATAACTTGCTAGTTTTATCTCTATCAGAGAGTGCTATTCAATAGTTCAAAAGTGCAATTTCTAGGCATTTCGACATCTCCGACAAGGGAGTTCTTAAACGTTATCTTGCAATCAATGTGATCTACGGAGATCATAGAGAAATCTATCTCTCACAAGCAGATTATATTAATCAAATCCTAACCCGCTTCGGCCTTAATAACTGTAATTCAGTTGCTACGCCAATGGATAAGAGAACACAGTTGACAGCTTCTCAGCATACTACTACGAAGCATGAGATCAAAGAGTTTTAGACAAAAATAGGGACCCTTATCTAGTTAATGGTCTCTACGAGACCAGATCTCTCCTTCGTCACGATCAAATTAGCAAGATATACTAAGAATCCCGATAAAGTGCACTTCCAAGTATTGAAACGTGTCTTCCGTTATCTCGCTAGATCCAAGAACTTGGTGATTTCTTTTTATCCAGCTTCAAATTCAAACGTTGGTGTGAAGCCTGTAGATTCAATTGCTAGCGCTAGTGTGATCTCTACCGATTCTCTTACTGCTAATCCAGCCCTTTATAGATATTGCGATGCAGATTGGGCCGGCCCCTATAGTGAAAAAGGCCTCTCGATATCTGGCTTCGTATTTAAAATAGCTGGCGGTCCTATGTTATAGACGAGCAAGAAGTAACCTTATATTGCACTCTCTACTACGGAGAGTGAGTATATTGCAGAGTCACTCGCTATATAAGAAGCCCTTTGGCTTACACAGCTTCTTGTCGAGATCGGAATTCCTGGCTTTATTAAGAAGCCTATCCCGATCTACGCTAACAACAACGGGGCTATTGCATTAGCCTCGAACCCTGAATTCCATGCAGCGACAAAGCATATTACCATCAGATTTCACAGACTTCGAGAAGAGGTTGCTGCTGGCTCTATATGCTTTATTAAGATTCCCACTGCGCAAATGGCGGCTGACGGTATGACAAAGCCCCTTACAAAAATCATGTTCAGACGGTGGATTTCTCAGGTTGGCCTTCATCAACTGCCTATGTAAATTGCATTTTGATTTGCATACAAAAGTGGGGGGTGAAAACCTGGTCTTCAAAGTGCTGCTTTACATCTGTTTAACATCTGGTTTTTCCATTGGAAAAGAGACGGTTTAAACTATGAGAACCACTATGTGTTTTGTCGTGGGGGGTGTTCGTGGTCACGTGACCTCTATTGCTCCTGCACACATTAGATAGCTTCTCACCTAGATAGTTTCTTCTCTCTTCACGCATTTATTCAGTTTCCAGAGCATCCTACATCTTCATTGTAGACTGTCTCTATCACTATGAATATCGATCACACTGAGCCAGTCATTATTCCCCAATAACTAACCGCCCTATATGCATTTTTCATCTCAAGCCGAAGAACATCACCTCCTGGCCGGTCGCTCTTAGCCAATAGTTAGCCGCCCGTACCCATTCATACGAAAGGACGTGATATGCTCAATTGGAAGAGTACCCTTAAGCATAAAAAGGGCATGCTTGTCTGCATCTCACAAAGATGCAAACCATTTATTTTGCAGCTACAACGTTCCTTCTCAAGATCGTCTGTCTATTTGAACCTTTTTCAATTACATCGAGTACCATCGCATCAATGGGTTCTTCCGGACAAGAGAAGCCACCCAAAGACTTGTCGGATTGGAAAAAGAAGGTGACCAAAAGTGACCTCGAGGGGAAAAACGATCCACGACCAAGACCTCGTTTCTGCTTCTAAAATTGGCTATAAGCAGTTCCTGCTCCTCCGAGTGATATGGAAATTACACAAAGCAGACACAATTGTCAATGAGCTGGCCACAAAGAACAAGGATTGGATAAAAGAAGCCGAGAAAAAGCTTCTCTCTTACCAGTCCTGGGCCACGTACTGTGAAAGTGTTGAGCTCCCAGAAGCGCGCTCTTCTGAGCGCTCAGGAGAGCCCTCAAAAGCAACACCCGAGGGAAACTTTGCCATTGTTCGACACTACCAGCGCGAGGTCACAAATTCCAAGCCCGAAGTCAACCCCCAAGCCTTCGACACGCCTATCGCAGCTCGAACTCGTGGAAAGGTAAATCATTCGCTAGATAAGGGAATGGCGAGACTGAGGTTGGATCCTTTTGAGACTCCAACCAAAAGTCCAACCAGTCTAGCAAATTCAGCCTCGAAGACGATAGCCCAAGCCGCACCCCAAGTTCAGGCCCCAGTCCCAGCCCTGGCCCCAGCCCGCCAAATACAATCTCACGGGAAATAGACAAACTCTTGTACCCTCCGACAAAGGACGAACAAATTGTGAATACTGCGCTGATAGTATTTCTCAATGCTTTGACAACCCACTTCGATTTTTACTCGAACTGGACATTGCACAGAAAGCCATTTGTCGCTACCTTTGAAAATGCTCAGTTCGAAGCAAGGACGGACGGGTATCTTGACAGTCCTGGCGAAAACCCCAGGGTCCTTATCGAGGTCAAACCTGTGCTAAGGTTTAGCAATCTCCTGGCTATCCAGATGCAGGAGAGCGCCCAAATGGTCGCTTGGATCAAAAGCGATGGCGACCAAGCTCAGCGTACTAACACCACGTATGTATTTATCCCTTCTGAACACTACGGGTACTACTGATATCACAATAGGCGGTTTCATATATCCCAAGATCGACATGAGGTGTTCGTGACAGTTGCTAAGTACAACCAGAAATATCTCGATTACCTGAACAATAAGCTGCCTTTATCTTTGAAAGAGGACCCATCATTTTTAACTATGCACCAATATGGTCCATGGAATACCTCAAAGAAATCGTCCGTGAAGGAGCTAGGGGCAATCTTGTTGGCAATCACCTTGCGAGCTGAGGAGGAGATAAAAAACGAGAAGAGGGCAGTATAGTTCGCACATCATCTCCTGTACTTATCATACATTGCTTGCGATTTCAGACAAGGCGATTGTATTTATTGTTACTGTATGTGTTCTAAGGTTGTATGTGTTTGTTTCTGTTTTGGTATTTACGCGCGTTCATCGACACTTCTCCTGGCATATTCTAAAAAGTGCAATTCACAACATCAAGTATCTCTTCCCAATAGAAAGTTCATACATATACTATTTATTCATTTTAACTGAATAACACCATAAATGCTGGAAAAAGATCAAGACGAATATATCTCTCGTAGGTGAAGCTCCGGGCACTTGAATTTAGGATCAAGTTCCTTCTCAAGCGACAGGTCAATTGATTGTCCATACTGAAGAAGCCGAGCGACTTTAACAGCATCCAAGGCACCACGCGAAAGGGCAAAGATCTTATCCATTTCCTCAAGACTGCGCCCGGCAGTCTCAGGAAACAGATAATAGATGACAGGTATCATCATTGCATTGCAACCCGCGAAAATGACAAAGTATGTCTGCCCCATGCTGTTGAATGCAATGGGTGTGACAGCAGTGAGTAAAATGCTGACTGCCCAGGATATGCTGATGCTGAAGCTGTTGATAGTCGTGCGTAGATGCAAAGGTGCAATCTCCGCGGCGTAGAGATATGGTATTGCGCCAAATCCGATGATGTAGCTGAAATGAAACAGGAAGATGAAGAAAACAGCACCCCTCATTGCCAGTGGGTTGTCAGTTTGGGTTCCGAGACCAGCTACTAAGGCCAGACAGACGACGTTTCCGATTGCACTGCCTAGAAGCAATACACGGCGACCAAGTCCGTCAATTTTGAAAACACAGAAGGCCCCACCAATGGGACCGACTAGCTGATAGACTGCAGCTAAAACCGTCGATGTTGAATTACCCAGCGAAAGATTGTTTTCGAAGATTGCGGTTGCTAAAAAACGCGCAGAATAAGTCAATGCACTGTGTAGACATGGGATGGATGGTTAAGGATACGAACTGTAAAAGGTGATGACCGTAGAGCCGGTGAGTTGTAAGAACAACATGGCCAAAGCTGCAATACTAGCTCGGTGGAATGTTCTTTGGGGCCCCATATGGAATATTTGACCAAGTGACTTTTCCTCAAACAAGTCCAGCGATGTTTGGACATCCTTGATTTTCGCTTTCACAGCTTGATCATCAACACATATATCTTCGAGAGCTGCTAGAACCTCACTAGCCTCACAGAGTCGGCCTTGTCGGACAAGCCACCGGGGGGGATTCTGGTAACAGGTAGATGAACACCAAGACAGCAATGGAAAGCAGCACCACAAATGCGAAAGGAAATCTCCAGGCGACGCTGCCTTGTGTGAATGACATTCCAAAGTCGAGAAAAAGGGCAAGGGCACAGCCAAAACCGCTGAATATTCCCTTCATGCCAACATGAGCACCACGCTTGTCGGCAGGCGATATCTCAGATTGCCAAAGCGGGATTGTGGCCAGTAGAACACCAGTACCTAAACCAAGGATGATACGAGACGTAATAAGTTGGGTGAGAGAGCCTGCGCTAGCCATCAAAACAGCTCCAACGGCTTGGACGACGGATCCAGCCATTATTGTGCGTCGCCGGCCAAATCTGTCACCTAGCCATATACACGAGAGAGTTCCAAAGAAACCTCCTATTGTGTAAGAAGCCACAACAAGGCCTTGGACCGTTGATGCATGTGGTTTATCATCGGCAGCAGCAATGTCGATTTCGGGGAATTGTTCTTCAAAGTTTTTCAGTGTCAAGACACCCCCAAGTAGTGAGGCACTGTAGCCTATTGTGAGGATTCCGGGCATGAGAACCCCAAGAATGGCTGCTACATGGAGGCTATTGCCACGAAGGCCAAGGAAGCGTGGCATGTGTATGAACTGGATGAGGATCGGTGTAATATATTTATAATGGATCGGCGGGATTGGGATCAACGTTGACCAACGGATCGACGGATCTGTGCAAGTCAGACTCATCAGCCGCTGCCAACTTGATGAAATTCCCGACATTTAAAGAACTGGGACCGCTGAGACCCGGCTATCTCGGCTCGTTGGTACCAGGCTCTAGGCATTCCATTCTTTCGTGCATCGTCTCCTCGTTTCCACCAAGCTCAAGTAGGATGTTTAAGCCGTATGATCCAGAGGGAGCATGCCAGGCTATTGGGCTCACGCTTCTCGGCTTGCTTTAGGACCCCGAGCTTCCAATGGCCAGACCGGCGATATTTGGAGAAGTGAAAGCGAAAGGAAGGACAGGCCCTTGTGACAGGGCTGAAGAATGCACAGAAATGGAGATTAAGAGGAGAGAATGAAGAAGTGGTAGACGGTCTGGTAGAATTGTTGAAGAAAACCCAAAGTCTGGAGTAAATGGTACACAAGAGCCGACGCAAGGGGAAAGCTCCCAGCATAAGGGTCTAGACATCTCCAACTCAACGCGCTGAATTCTTGATGCGCTACAACATACGGAAGATAAAGGAATTGGGATGCATATTCGTATGTTAATCATAAAACTGCAATAAAAGTGAAAAAGGATATCGTTTCTATCATAGAGCACCTATTCTGACCACTTAAGTAAACAAATATAACATCAGGAGCATACCTACGTACACATGTAGGTATTAGTCCTCGATCATCGATAAAGCGTACCGGGCCGACCCTAAAGAATTCCATTTTCTAAGCTCTGCCCTATCAAATCGAGCATAAAAGCCCGAAACTCAATTCCAAACGCCAAGGGTTGAGGAATTCCAACTATGGAATGATACTATACAGTTGGGTTGCAATTCCTTCATATGGCACCGTAGCCTTTCTACAATTGGAAACTATGCATGTTGTGGCAACTCCTGAAAGGAGCAAGGGGTTATGGAATAACTTCGGAAGCTGAGATCTAAGATACCAAGTGTTGACCCAACACTCTCACCATCCAGCTTTAACAAGGGTCAATTCGAGAAAATAAAAGAGGAATTATGCGGAGGTCTATACATAGATGCAACATAAAGCTAACCAGCACTTGAGGCAAGGCTAATTGACAAGATATCCACCAGGGTAAACAAACTCCTTGCGCTCAATCGTTCTGCTCGACCATGGCACATCTTCATCCTTCCACTGTGAGTAAACAGCTTCCTCAGCAGCGACCAATTGGTGGATATTACGCCTGGTGCTGTATACCATATTCCAGGCCTGCTCTTCGTGGAAGTCAGCCGCGTTGTTGTTCTCGATATCTGAATCCCGAGAAGCGGAGCCGGCCTTTCTATATGTACCAATCAAGTTGGGAAATGGAGCCCAGCATTCAATCTTGTGACGCCCGTTAGCACCCGCACACAATTCACTCAGCGCATCGTCTACCGGCTTATCCAGATGATCGATGGAAAGAGCTGAAAGAATGTTTCGAGCGCCCCGGGTCGTAACTGCATAGCCAAACATGCAGCAGCCCATTTCCGCTCGATATATAAATCGCGTTGAGTCCTCGGCCATATTGTTGCTTCCACTTTTCGGTGGGTCCACCCCAGGTGGCTCGGTGGTGGACCCTTGGAACTGTGGGGTCCATGGGGATAGCGTAGAAGCTTGTTTCGTTGGCGTTCGGGCCCGAGGCACATCCGCCGATCCAGAGGAGATCCCAGTCTGTTCCGTAAGGAGCTTCTTTGGATACGTGATTGGTTCCTTTCAAAGCGTGCAGCCCGCGCGCAAATTCCCCCAGCTGGGATTTGAGGCTCAGGTCCCAGTCTGCGTCATCTTCCAAGACCAAAGCAGTCGAATAGTCATTGCTTATCACACTGTTGTTTTCGGTGTCATAACATCAGCATTGCCTTTAGATACTGAAAATGGGGTTTGACTGTACTTGACCAATGCATTCATGTGTGCACGCCAACATGCCACAACAGTGGGCTTCACGCGTGAGGGGTCCAGACCCTAAGAAAGCATGAGAAGATTGTTTGGAATTTATTGAATGGGAAGCGCACATCAGGCATGGCCTTGGGGTTTAGATCATCGGGCCGCACTCCGTCGAGCCATTCCACCTTGAACCCTGATATCGAGGCTGCTAATGTCAAGAAATCGCGCTTGTCGGTCCGCTCCTTCATACTGATCGCATATATATGCTCAAACTGAAAATTCGTGTTCAGTCAGCAACGAAGTCTATAAGGCGGTAGGCAAGGTCTAATCCCAATAGTGCTGTTTTGGATATGTTCAAAGACACTACCGCCCAAGGTGTTCCGAGAGAGTTCGGGAATCGAGATAGACCATGTTTTATCGCCAAAGCTTCTGACGAACGCCGTGCAGAGCAGATAAGTAGTAAGGGCCGCTGCAGCGGCCATTTGGAGGATTTTTCTCCTGGCGATCATAGTGAGAGGCGTTAACAACAATGAGGATTCATGAGAAAGGTATGCACACCACATCACCACATTGGAAGAGTTGAAGTCCGAGCCAATCTTCCGAATGCCACACAAATATTATTGAGAAAAGCATTGTTTTTTTTTCCTCTTTACATTCCTTAAGTGCCGGGAACAGCTTGCAATGAACGCATCGCGACCTTGTCCAAATGCGGATACACGTGATGTGGGTCCATAGGTGTTTGTTGCCGTATTTATCAGGCCTCAATTCGCAACTTCTAACCTGGGAAGGTGCAACGACAATTAACCACCTTCAAACCCTTATTGTATTAAAAATGCGTATCTCACCTCTTGAAGAGTACGACCCAGGGAGCTATATGACTTACAGATGAGGATTGCTGTATGTAAACATCTCCAAATAAATACCTTTGACGAATCCATTTCATCACCAGCTCTTCGGGCGTTGGCTGTAGGGATCTATCCATTCTTAGGCCGGGCCCTTGATCAGATCTACTTAGATTTGACTGTCATTCCGTTTTGCACCAGGGGACTTTGCATAATTTTGGACCAATTATGCATTTTTAGAGTGGTCTCCTCGCTCAAACGAACTTCCTCCCCTGTCCGCATGATCATCTCCTTCTCGTACATCTGTATAGCCCCGGTACGTTCCTCCGTGGTGAAATCACCCTGATTCCAGAATGACTCAATTGCCTTGCATGCAGTGTAAGCGTCCTTTATAGCGTGATTGAGCCCCTGACCACGCTGGTAAGTCATCGGATGGGCAGCATCACCCGCCAGAGTTACCCGGCCCTGGTAATTATCCCACCGATGCTCCGGGAGACTTGGGTCCCAGTTTCGAAGCTTGGAATACCAGACCTCGTTATCGGGGGACATCCACTCAAAGGCACTGCGCCAGGGGTCGACAAACCGACGGGCCAATTCCTTCTGGTGTGCAGCGTGTTCTCGCATGGTTCGTGTATTGACATGGTCGCGCGGTTCAGGGAAGGAGATGTAGTGGGCAAAAATCCAGTTTTCTGGATGGTCGATATCATCTGCATCATGGATGTTCATCCAGCCACAATAGCCCTCAGGATGAGGACCCACCTGGTGGACCGGATGGTGGGGATGAGCACGTAGAAACAGGGCATGCTCACGCGTATGCTGAGTGAAACATATAGTTGCGGCGTAATCAATCGGTGTGACTTTGGCGGCTTCTTCTCCAAGCAGCAGTGTACGTGTGGTCGAGTGTGGTCCATCGGTGGCAACTACAAGACTACCAATGACCTCTGTGCCGTCCGTGAACTTTGCAGTGACATGTTCGCCGGCAGGAGATTGAGTGATATCACAGAGACGCTTGCCCCAACGTACGTCGATGCCTTGAAGCAACATTGCCCGGAATTTGTCTCGACGCAGACGGTACACTTTGGACGATTTCAGCTCGGTGATCAGAGCTCCACTCTCACCATTGATCATGGGCAGTCTGTCATTGTGCGTGATGGGGATGTGCGGGTCAACCTGCGCCTGCTCGAGTCCGGCCAAAATATCTGCGGGTACGAGGTATTGCAGTGGCTCGTAGCCCCAGTGCAGTCCTATACTCCAGTTTCGTTTGCGAGTCGAAGCTTCTTCTTTTTCAAATATTAAGAAAGGGATCCCAGCCTAAAGCGTGTATTGTTAGTGTGGTAGATGAGACACGACCGCTATTTCCCACCTTTTTCAATCCATGGGCTAGCGCGAGACCAGCCGAGCCTAGGTAGATGTCAGTTATTCGCGAGGAATGTCCGAATTTGAAATGGGTCGGGAAAAGGAGGACGGCTTACCAGCGCCAATGATGAGGACCTTTTTACGGTCGCTGACAGCAGGTTGAGATGTATTTGGAGGGGTATGTGTCGTGCTGTTCTCTGTACCCTCGTATTTAGTCCGCTCCTCGGGTGCATTCATGACGGTGATACTTATACTTCTAGAAGAGAATGGAAAACTGTTAAGGCTGGATTCCAAAAATATATGTAACTTCCTGGCGTGAGTCGGAATTCAGGGAAATATATTGTCGGGCTACGCAACCGCAACAAGCGGTGTGATTTATATCTGTGCGGCAGAGCCCAAAGCAAGGGGTAGAGTACGCAATGCCGAGAACCACCTGGGAATTATGTGCCTAGGCACATTATAAGTGTGCGATCATTCTGATATTGTGAGAAAATACCGTCTATGTTGTATAGATCTATCCGCCTCATTTCCCCGTCATGATAACCAAGCGCTAAATCCATCATATTTAAAGACGAATGCCAAACAGAAAACAAAACCAAGTCTATCTATCGTCCCTCTAAAAAAAAAAGCCCGAAAAGAAGTCGTAACAAGGTTTTAGATAGCAACTGGGCCGGCACCCAATCTATCTTTAGGTCCGATGCCCTTGTGACGAACAGAAACAATACCAATGATCAGCCCTAGCCCAGCTAGGCCGACAGAGCACCAGAGACCGGTAGCGTATTGCTCCGCGAGACCATGTCCTTGCTGGATATCGACGGCATCGGTAACAGCCGCGGAGATAGCCAATGCAACGCCAGAGCCGATTTGGAATGCAGTGTTGAGCTGGTTTATGATGTTAGTATATAAAAGTGGAAATGCAAAAAAGGAAAAACTTACCATGCCGCCAGCAAGGCTCTTGACTTCGACCGGTACACTTGTGAGTACCACAGTGCTAGTCGTCACGAAGATAAAAGACACGGATGATATACTGATAAGGGAGGTGGGGAGAACATTGAGCCAACTGTGAGAGTTAGTATAGTGAGATGCAAAAGGAAATGAGGATACATACAAGCCTGATTCAGGATTAGAAGTCAAAGCACTCGAAATAGGAGCGACCACAGCCAGGACCAGTCCGATAATGAGGAGGTGCTTTCCATTCATGAATTCGAGGAGTTTTCCTGTTCCAAGGGAAACAATAAAGCCGATCGCTCCCATAGGCAAGAAGCGAAGGGCTGTATCGCCAGCAGAAAGCTTATCCACTTCCTGTGCCATCAAAACGATATAGTAAATAACGTTCTGGTAGGTGCCATAGCCAGCTGTGTATAATTAGCACCGCTCAAAGCACGAGTTCGGGAAATAGGCAACTCACTGAAACCAATAACCCAGAGACCGGCGAAATTGCGAATCTTCCACAAAGAAAGCGGCATGATAGGGTTGCTGACGTATTTCTCAAGGATTGCGAATCCAACGAGAAGACCAACTGCCAAGATTAGCAGCACAATAATGAACGGCTGGTCCCAGCCGTAAGTTCCGCCACTGGACAGGACAAATTGGAGCAAGATCAGTCCAGCTGTCGACATCACTGCGCCAATGTAGTCCATTCTTTCATGCTTCTTTTCGGAAGGAACATCGCTTGGGAGGACGATAAAGCCCAAGATTCCCAAAGCCCCAGTGATGATCACAATCAGGTAGAAGATGTATCTCCAGCCTAACGAAGAGGTCAAGAAACCACCAAAGATGAGACCGGTACAGAATCCGAGGGTTCCTGAGGCTCCATAGATTGATAGTGCACGGGTGCGATCAACACCACTGAAGTAGGAACTGATGATACCAATAGCAGATGGCACAGTCATTGCAGCTCCAATGCCCTGAATGCCACGGAACACCGTAAGTTGAATAAACGATTGACCAAACCCAATGGCTAGGGTCCATAGAGAAAGCCAGGCAAGACCTAGACAGAGGATCTTCTTTCGTCCATATCTGTGCTGGTTAGCATTATGTCAAGTCTTGAGACAATTGAAGGAAGTGTCATACCGATCAGACAAAGCACCGGCTAACAAAAGGAAGCCACCAAACGACAAAGTGTATGCAGAAATCATCCATTGCAAGTCGGTACTAGACACGTCGAAGTCCTGTTGAATTGACGACAGGGCAATGTTGGCACTCGTCATGAAGACATTGTCTAGAAACTGAGAGCCGGAAGTGACAAGCAAAATCAAAGACCCTTTCCAAGAAGCCAGGCGACCGAATTGATGCGGGATCTTCTCAAAAATAAGGGGATCCTCGCTGCCAGCCGGCGAAGGGAGCATCTGCGCAGGTGTAACAGCGCCCGAGAAGTCTGGACTCGAGATTACTGTAGGCTCGATGACTTTTGGGGCTTCCATGGTGGGTGTTTCATCGCCACCATGTGCCTGATGGCCACGCGGTCGACTGAAATAGTCGACAATGCCCATTGTGATTGTAAAAATGAAATGAAGATGGAAACGGATGGCGAGGGTAGCATTTGGTACCTACTTTCATACTAATATACGATTTACTATCAAACTAAAAATCAAAATCTTCAATCGATCCAGTTTAAAAAGTGGAGTGATGCCTTTCGGATTACCCTTTTGAGCAAGATCTTAGAATGGAGCATGTTCTCTCGGGTTACCTCTTTGAGTTGGGAAGACCCACGATGAACCCACGAGGAGTGGAGAGGAGGAATCACTGGCCCTGTCGTTTCGCACATGCGAGATGGTATAGGATTATCGTGATTAAAATGTGGCTCTGATAACGCAATGCATATGCATCGCGACCCTATTGCTCACACTTTATTGAGCCAACGCATCAATGGCGTTTTGAAAATGGTCATCGGCTTTGGAATGTACAATTTTGCGACAGAAAAAAACTTAAAACGTTATCGGGCCGAGCGCTAAGACCCACGGCATCCCGGTAGGGGCCAAGTTGATGTTTTAGGGCTACTCCAAGGCTTTTTCAAAACTATATGGGCTTAGATAAACAAAAACCCATGATTTAGCTATTATTTTAAATTTGCACAATAGGAAATGTGTCCTATCTCTACTATTTTTGGTATCTGGTCAAACCTCGGGATTCGCCACGCTGATTTTTCACTCTCCCGCCGCGACAGCTCATCCCACGTTCATCATCCACCGGCCGTCTTCTAGACCTCTGGTTCTCCCAGAGTGAGGGACCGGTCTTCTCCGCTGTCGAAAATTTCAAAATCTCCCTAATTCTCCTTTTAGCAGTTTGCATATTCCGTGCTCCATACGGAGTACGACTCTATAATGACGGAGGAAGCGCGTGGGCTCCACTCATCCTATAACGTGGCCATTGACGAATGATCTCTATTTACTGGACTTGTCGAATTGATGAATAATGGATAAACTACGGTACTTAGGTAAGTACTTAGGAAACAATGACTACCCCTCCACCCCTCGGATCACCTTTGCCAAGCCAAACGTGGGCAATAGGGACATTTCTCTCCTGCTTTTGCCAAGCTGATCGCCAGTCAAGCAAAAGCTCTGACCAAGATGACCAGCATGACCAATCATTGATGCTTGGTAACGATTATCTGCTATATCTAAACTAGAAAAGCCCTTCATGGCGGAAGAATACCATGTTATAGAATTCGGACATGCGACTCTTACTGCACGACGATGTGCTTCAGAAACACACACCTTTTCTACCTTTTGTTATACTAAGTCGCTGCTGTCAGGTTGCAATATTATACTCTATCCTATATATATTTATGCATAACCGCAAAGACTCTGCTTCGTACTAACCTGCAATGTGCAATGTACTCCATCGTCCGTGGTAATTGAGAGACTTCTCGTCTCCATGTCAGGCTAAATATGTAGGAATTGGGACTACACATACTTCACCGACATTATGAGTAGCACACAAAGCCAAACTCATTAGGATTAAGATCACCATACTCGAAATTCAAAAAGTCAAAGCAGAGCTCACTATATCCGAGGCTTGTCTAGTCAGGTAGGGCTATTGAAGTTCAATGACGTCACGATGCAGGCCATGTGCCAAGCCTTCAGGTCACCCCCCACCCGGACATCACTTTGGTCTTTTTTTCGCCAATCACAACGTGTTGGAGGATACTCACCTCCACATTGGGAGACTGAAGAGGAATCCACAATGACGTACAATATTATATATCGTCATAGCTCTGCTTTTAACATCTCATAAAAGACACATATTGGCTTACACATTGGCTTACAGTCATAAATTAATTTACGACGATCGCGGTTCAGCCTCACCTGCCATGCGCGCCACCCGAATCTTTTGCTGGTAACACTTCATTGGGCAGTCATCAAACATTTTCTATCAGTGTCCGACGTCTCTTCCATTGATATTGGAAGAAGCGCGAATCGGCGCGAAGAAATAGATGACTTTCACTTTCAATCAAAATGTCTCGGCACAACAGCTGGCCGACCTTCTACCGAACGGCGTCGCTATCCTCAGCCACCGATATGAACTGGTCTCCGTGAATCGCCGGTTCCGTGAACTCATCCCGTGCCCCAGCGTCAACTTCTCCGAGTGTTGGTTACGCTCGGTCCATCCTGACGACTACGACCGAGTGTCTACTGGGTATCGGGAGGTCGCGACCTCCAAACTACCGCTACGTTTCGAATATCACACGCGTGACCCGGACTCGATTTGGTGTGTCATGACATTGGATCGACTGGATGATAAAGATGTACAATGCTTTGGGCTAGGCGACGGTGGCGTGTTTATCTGTACAATCGCAGATATCACCCCGGAGAAAAAGGCGGAACTTCTACAGAGGCAGGCTGCGGAGGAGGCGCAGGAACGGAAGAAGCAACAAGAGCGATTCATCGATATGATCAGTCATGAAATTCGCAATCCTCTGTCTGCCATTGTACATTGCACGGAGGATATTCAGGAGGCCATTCATAACAAGAAGCCGGATGAAATCTCAGTCACGAGCATCACCGAGGCAACTGAGACAATCAGTCTCTGCATCCGGCATCAAAAGAAAATAGTCAATGATGTTCTCACCTTTTCAAAACTTGACGCGTCGATGCTGCCGCTGTCGCCACGGAAGGTCCAGCCACAGCGACATCTCACCATTCCGATGGCGATATTCCGACCAGAGCTCCGAAAGCACAGAATCCACTTCGAATACAAGGCCGATGTTTCCTACGCCGAATGCGGCATCGATTGGGTCATGGCAGATCTAGATCGAATGGGCCAGGTTCTCGTCAACATCCTCTCGAATGCTATCAAGTTCACCGCCCAATCAGAGGGCCAGCGATCGATCCGAGTCTCAGTGGGTGCTTCAATCGAGCGTCCGACTTCGTATCCACCAAATATCGTCTTTTTCGATTCAGGTGAATCAGCACTCCGCCAAGACGGGACTAATAATTCTGAATGGGGAAATGGCGAAGTTGCGTACATCATGGTCGCCGTCAAGGACTCTGGTATTGGGGTCACCGAGCAAGCCCAGAAACGGCTCTTCGAACGGTTCAATCAGGCAACGCCCAAAACCGAAAGCATCTACGGTGGATCTGGACTTGGTCTCAACGTGTGTAGGAAGCTCTGCCACCTACATGGGGGTGAGATTGGCGTGAGCTCCAAGAAATGCCACGGAAGCACGTTTGGGTTCTTTTTCAAAGTACGCAGAACAACCAAGGAAGCCGGTGAAGGGGATCAGAGTTTTGATGTTTCTGCACTCGACAAACTCTGTGTTGATATCGAGTCTCTGGGAAATGAAATGCGCGGTGTCAATCAAACGACAGAAGAGCCCCAGATGTCAGAAAACCCCCCCTAAAGACGTCATCTTCGAGGCACAGCCAGGTGGTCCAAAGGACGCAGACACAATTCGTACCCGCAGTATAGCTCGCGAGGTCGAGAATGAGCAGACCCAGCGGGCGGATCAAAGTCCTCCAGATGAAGAGAAACTAACCGGCGACGGTCAGCGTATTCTCTTGGTTGAGGACAACGTCATCAACAGGCGAATAATATCTCGCAAGTTGAGTACACTGGGTTTTAACATGTCGATAGCGAGGAATGGGCAAGAGGCTGTGGATGCGAATAGAGATAACCCATTCGATTGCATTCTGATGGACCAGCAGATGCCCGTGATGGATGGAAACCGTGCCGCGAAAGCAATTCGTGACGTTGAAAAGGAAACTGGAGGACATGTACCCATTCTAGGAGTCACCGCGAATGTCAGAGACGCACAACAAAAGGAAATGATCGATGCTGGAATGGATGATATCATCTACAAGCCTTATGGGACTTATGAGCTTGTTGAAAAGATCAATCGCTTGCTTTCTAAGGAAGGGAACACCCGGGCCATGGTAGGAACGTGAGCTTTTGTACATCTGGTCGCATGCGAGATATGTATTTGTTTGTACGATAGCTTGAGAGAGATGAATGTACCAATATGATAAATCCGACCGTACAGGTTGACAGTGCTACAACTGTCTTCACAAAGGATATAATCTCATTGTGAAAGAGCCTAGGGCGAAGAAAGCCAATTATATCCCGATAGCTGCGAAGAATGTCTCTATGAACGTTTCGTAAACACTAACGGGCATCCATCCTGTATTGGGAGTCAGTTAAAAGGTACGAACGGAACGATACCAGAAGGCAATGTACTAACCATTGGGAAGAGTGTAGCAAAGACTCGAATCTCCTCTGATCTGTCCGTGGCATGATGTTTCCAGTCAAGTTCCAGCGCCGCTTTCCCGATCATACCAGCCATAGATAACGGCACGTACTTCCTTGCGAGGCAATCGTGCGGACCGGCACCAAATACTAGCCAATTCTTAGTCTTGGACTCGGCATCCCCGGAGATCCAACGCTCAGGATCGAAGTTATCGGGGTTAGGGTAAACATTCGGATCATGCAAAGCTGGATAACAAGATGGGATGATCATAGCGCCCTTGGGGACGGTATAGTTGGGCGTAACAGGGAAGTTCTTCGTGGCGAGATATGGAACCATAATAACAGGTGGACGGTGGCGCAAGAGCTCCTTGATAACTGCATTGGTGTACGTGAGCGACTCGAGCATGGGAAGATCGAAGGACTTGTTCTTATCACCACCTCGAGCAGCCAGATTTTCTCGACGCAATTTATCGAGCACGTCGGGCCGCTGGGCGAGGATTTGGAATAGCCAAGTTGTGGCACTGCTCGACGCATCCTGAGAGGCAAAGAGGAAAGTGAACAATGTCTCTCCGATTTCCTCATTCGTGAACTCGCGGATCATGTTCGTTGGCTTCTCGGCGTCGGTCTCCCCTGCAGCGATTCTTTCCTGGTAGCGCTTGGATTCCATCATGTGGAGGACCCAATGGTCTACGATGCACGTTGGTGTCGCGCCAGTCGCCATGTTTGCCTTGCATGCAGCTGCGCATTTTGAAAACTCGGCGTGCACAGCGTCGGCGGTGCGCTTCCCGAGCCAGGGCTTGGTGAAAGGAATGTACATCGACAGAGGCACGTTGACTAACTCGAGGGCGGCCGTTGCGAGGTAGAAGTCGTCTGCGATCTTCTTGACCGCGGCCTGGGAGATATAATCTCCAAAAAACGTGCGACATGAAAGTGCGCAGTTGATCTCGCGAAACATGGTCATGAATTCCTTTGGTTGTCCCCGATTTTCCTTGCTGGCGGCAACAAATTTGTCAAAATAATCGGCCAGAACCTTCTCTTGCACCGGTAGATATGTAGCCATGGCCCTGTTGGTGAATAGAGGAGTCAACCCCCTGCGATACTCGGCGTGATCTCTGCCCTGAAGAAAGACCCATGCTTTGTGGCCTAGGATATCCTTGGCGATCGGTACGATACATGGCTCGGCGTATGCGGGTGACTTAAACACTTTGTGCGCTATGTCTCTGTCGGAGGCTAGAACGACAAATCTATAGTAAGTTGTGTTAGTTTGAACAATTTGATGGGATGGATAGAGTCTAATGACACGATAGGTGTTCGTGCTTACTTGTGGAAGACCGATACACAGCTAAGTGGCCCACTCGCCCATTGTGCAAGATACCCTTCAAACATCGGGTGCAAGGCTTGTATAAATGGTCCCATGAGCGGTATCTTGAGTGGAGGCCCAGCTATAGAGCCTTTCCGTTTGATATACATCACTAGAGACTGATCAGCAAATTCTTACGGTCTTGAAGCTCTGCTTACCTTGGTCATAGACTAATATGGCAATTAGAAAAGTTACTGCGTACTGCCAGACTGAAAATCTCGTCAAGGAAGCCAAGTGGATTTGAAACTTGAGATGGTTGGAAGGCCATATTTGCGGCAGCTCATTCTGAGCGATGGAGATGTTGGACATCTCAAAAGCCATATTGGAGTCCATGAAGGTAGATGATAGGGGCAAGTTAACAAACGGACCCTTCTTTAAAACAGGCAGAAAATACCTAGGTAGCCCTGGAGGGCAGGTTTCTTTGTAATGGCATGATATACTGGGATACCCAGATTACCCGATTAGGACTAGACTCCGATGCCAAGCAGGGGTAAAGCGGGGTCTAGTCCTCTTTTGATTTGGGCTCGGGACATTAACCTGAGGTCCACATATAACGGAATAATCGCCAGGGAAGTCCAACATTGAGCCGACTTCTGTCAGGACTTACGTTTGGGACCTTCAATCTGTTTGATTCGCATCGCGATCCCAAAAGCGGTGTGGGGTTCTAGCCTGAGCTATTCCTTAGAGCGAAAACATCCCCCTTTGGATGCCCACGAATATCCTTGCAAAATGCGTCAATCTCTCCGCCGGTCCTGTGCTGCATGTGCCAAGTCAAAGTCCAGCTGTGATCTCCGCACACCACGCTGTTCTCGCTGTATCAAGCGGCAAGTCGAGTGCGCCTATGCGAACGAACCTTCGACGGGGCCGGCAATTTCCGGGTGGCAGAATGGGACATCAACAAGCCCACTAGATGGATCTGGGACTTTAACCAACTACAGATTCGGGTCTCTTGATCCTTTTGATTCGTATCCACAGACTAGACTTCCTCGAGAACACGTTCAACGTCTTATCTACGGCTGTATGTAGGCCTCCAATGAAGCATTGAGGATGAAAGCTTAGCTTACCCATTTAGTCCTCCACAAAATCGCCTTCCAATACTACCCTCTCGACCTTAATGCGACTTCAAACCCGTTCTTGGTCTCTTGGTGGCCACTTGCCCTAGGGGATCCGGCACTATTTCACGTCTCTCTTCAGACGGCATGTCTTGACGAAGAGTTGATGGCCCAGAAAGGCTTTCAGACCTCCGAACTTCTTATGGTAGACTCGGTGGCTCTACTGCGACGCAAAGTTGAATACATGTCACTGGCTGTTCAAGATGGAACTATGAACTCAGTCATCACCCTGGCAACCATCGAGGTGAGATACTACCATAAGCACCCTCTTTTCTTACTGTTTTATAATTTGAACCAATCCCTGATTATGTATGACTCTTAGTTCGGTAAAGGCAATATAAAAGTTGGCGAAATGCATGTCAACGGATTAAAAAGGCTGGTCGATATGAGGGGTGGCATCAACGCAGTAAGGCAGACAAGCCCACTTACCGCGAGGATGGTCAGCTGGTAAGCCAAACCCTTCGCGACATAAAGGTCTGCTATTGACTTATTCTAAAGGGTATCAATGCTCATCATGGGCCATCCTCAATTCGACACCCAAGATGACTTCGGCATTGGAGATGGCATTCCTCCCATCGCCGAATGGCAGTTTGACTCAACCGCGCTCGACGATGAATTATTTGATCTCAGCACCATTGAAGTGGACTATGCCGTTAAGAATGTCTTCAATCGTCTGCGCAACGTTTTCCAGCGAGCGCGCAATATCCCTTTACCAGCCACACAACTTCACGACCTTACCTGTTTCGTCATACACCGACTCCTGCTCTCCGCTCCAGCTACGGCAATACCACCGCCATCACCGACGACAGAATCCGTTCGCTACGGAATCATACTCTACATGTTCATTGCTCAGGGACCAACGTATTACTCGCATGCAGTCATACTGAACACGATTGTGGTTCGATTTATGGAGCACCTCCAGCATCTCGCGTCAACACGGGTCTATGATTCGCTTGATGTATGGTTTGCTGCGGTCGGAATGGTGGCTTCGGCTGGCACGGCTCACCACGGGTGGTTCGTGAAGAGGGCACAAGATATAGCTGCTGCTCTGCAACTGGGCGGCTTTCGCGACACTCTCTCCCACGTCAAGACTGTTTTGTGGTTGGAGAAACCGCAGAGTGAAGATCTCTTTCGATCTCATTGGGACACTATTTTCGATTTCAAGGATCAATCAGTACTACCGGACCTCTCGATATCGGTCTCACCATATAGTAGTAGTGTGGAATTTTTATGAAATACAGTTTCATTCACCAGTTTCCATGGGCAAAGCATGGCTTGTCAAAAAGCCTTGATCATTGAAAAGATCTTCATACATGGCATTATAATAATGAGCATCGCGACCCAAAATACGATGGCTATCTGTGAGACATGATCAAACAACAACTAATTTGTCTTACAAGCGGGCGTTCAGTCAGCCTTCTGTCTGGGAGATGTTTTATTCCGCGCTAGAGGAAGTGTTACATTGCCATACCTCTCTACGTATAGCTCAGGCCATCAGTATGATGTGTAACCTGTCAGACATGCCACAACCACACAATCGTCTAAGGCCTGGCTGCGACCATGTCTATCACGCCATTGTTATCGAGCGCAGAACTACACGATCGCGAATTTAAATTGAGACTAGACAGTCCAGATAACATGACAAGCGTGCTTTCCTTATACTGTGTTCTCAGAAGAATCGATTTATTTATAATTGTGGCCAAGATCTACCTAGGCGCCAACGTGGCCATGTCTGCATATGTCTAGTAGAGGTAAGGCGCCGATACCTCAACCTGAAACCAAAGGTGCGTGCACAGAACAGCAAATTGTGCGTGTGCACCAAATCCAGCCCCCAAATCAGGCTGTTTCAGCGCGGGCCTTCAGATCCCTGTGGAAGATATCGAAATGGGCACGCATCTTCTTCCCAAGCAGAGAAGGACTCATAATGAACGCAAGGAGACCCTTCAGATCCTCCGACTGCGTGAAAACAGTCGAAGCACCATCGTTGGCCGGTTCGATATGGAATTTATGCAAGCCAGCAATGGTAGCTACGGGCGGGCCTTGCCAAGAAAACAAGCTCTCGGTGTTGTCCTTTGTTGGTGATAATCTTCAGCTTGCGTTCCTTTTGTTGTGCTAGGGGAAGATGTTATCTCACCTTGACTTCAGCGACAAATTTGAAGTTCTCGATGTTGACTTCGACTTTGTCGCCCGAGGAAAGTTCTTGTGGGGTCTTGGTGCTGTCCTTGGGCTCGATGCTCTTGAGCCATTCCGTATGCCATTCTGGGTATGCTGAGAAGTTGAGGAGCTGGTAGGGCGAGAACTGGTCAGTTCGTTTTACCAAGAATCTGGGATTCAGTTGTACATACGATCTCGCGCACTTTTGCAGGCGGCGCGGCTATTTCGATTGTGCTTGTGATCATGACCATTTTGTCGGTGGTGTGGTTAGGGAGGTTGGATGCACGAGAAAGGGGATATAAATCAATGGTGTTCTTATGGGGGAAGTGCGTGGATGTAGCAGAGTGCATATCCTTGCTGCATCCATCGTGGACGTTCCCACCCGACCTCAACGCTCGCTCCTTTTGTTGGTTATTGCGTCTTATCACATGTTTATCATGCGTTCCTAAAAATTAGGAATTAATATTTTGAACTAAATTGAATATGTTTGAATTTAGTTCGTCTAATAAACTCGCCAAGATTAAAATGTAGCAGTCATGAGATGGTCAATAAGGTCATGAAAAATCCCAATCTACCCATGACGAGTCATATATACATAGCAGACGTGAAAACTAGTATATACATACGCAATTTCACGTGCTTCGAATAATGCCCTGCATGTACAGATCAAAGCTCAATAATGAGGCTCCTGACTGATCCTGCTGACCCGCCGACCATTGTTCTGCTCTCTGTCCGCAGCAAGCGTAGAGGCGAACTTGCTCTTGGCGCGAATCTGCGGTCCCTTCCAGTAGAAAATATAGATAGGAACCACAACCAGACAAGAAAGACAAGCCAGAATGGTGCTTGCGTACTCGACATGCCACTTGTTGCCGATATTTCTGTACATAGGCGATGCATACATGGCCGAGATACCAGCAAGAAGATCACGCGCGAAAGCATTACCACCAGTCGCAGAAGCAGAGTAGACACCATAGGAAGCGACCATGTAATCAACAGAGGAAAGGTAGATGGCATAGTTGGCGATACCGACACAGCCGGAGAAAATCATGGACCCGATCCAGTGGACGTTTTTCGAGTCGCCGAAGGACGTCCAGGCGAAACCGAATAGACCGATTGGTTCGAGCGGCGCGAGGAAGAGAAGCCACTTGAGACGGCGTTCGGGTGGAATTGCGGCATCGCCATATCTCAGTCGGAGCTTTTGATCGCGCATGAACCACGGGAAATAGCTGAAGTAGGCAATGAAGTAGGCGGCGTTGATGGGAATAACTGCCCATGCTTGAGCGAGTGTACCGAAGCCCCAGCCTTGCTTGTACACGATGGCGAAGCTCTCGAGGAAGGTGAAGATCAGAGCATCGGAGAAACCGGAAAGAAGAGACAGACAGAGGACGATGGGCTCGCGTAGAAGCATGTAGAATGGACGCGCCCAGATCCTGCCGGCTTCCTTGAGGGAGACACGGGGTTTCTTGAGCTCGTTTGGTCCGTAGATGTTCGGGTCTTCTCCGGTTTTGCGGCGGCGCTTGGCTTCGTTGTCCATAATGATGGTGGAACGACTCTCGGGCATGAAAAAGATGATGAACTGGGTAACTGCTCCGAAGATAAGTTGAATCCAGAAGAACCATTGCCAATCAAGGACTAAATATCAAACATAGGTGTTAGAAATAGGTCGGAAACCGGTACATGAGGGAAGGAATGGCTTGCTTACATCGCGCAATTGGTCCTCCAATGACACCACCAATGCTAGTACCGATACAAGAGGACAAAACAATGAATGCGAGAGGGAATTGTTGTGTTTCGGGCTCGTAGATATCGGCAATAAGACCGAGAGTCACACTACCACCAGCCGTAGAAAGACCACCCTAAATATTATGTTAGTATATCGGATTGTCGAGACACTAGCTTGCCGAGAGAGAAACCAACCAATGCACGAGCGACGACAAGACTGCCCCAGTTGGGCGCAAGGGCTGCAGGGAGTTGCCAAATGTTGATCAAGAACATGGAGAGCTGAAGGATAGGCCAGCGACCGAATTCCTCGGACCAAGGAGCCCACAGCTCACAACCAATAGAATAAGTAACCAGGTAAGCCATTTGGCCTGTGCGAGCATGCTGTTCGCTGATGTGGAAAGCCTCGGACAGACCCTTGACAGCAGCCGGGTAGACCGAGGTGTTGAAGTTCATAGAAACCTGAACGAAGGCGACCGCAGCCAGATAGGTCCATTTCTTCCATCGCGGCCAGCAATATCCCAGGATCTCATAGCATTCTCCTTCTTTCAGCTCGCGCTTTCCGTCGGAGCGTTCAGTCTCTTTTTTCTCGATCGCAGCGGATAAATCGACCGGCGTGTTGGACTCGCTCTCCGTGCCATTGGCAGATGACGATCTACTCTCGCTGTGAACAGCTTGAGCTTCTTGTTGCTCTGGGGTAGACATCCTGGGATGGAGCAAAGAGTAGAGAGAAAAGGTTCGTGGACCTTCTCCAGGTGTTATATGTACAAACACGGAGCATGTACAAAGGTATGTGCAGACTTTTTTTTTTTTCTTACTTGGGGTTCCACGGGCTGAAACCGGATTTATAGTGGATCTACACTGTAGAGTGGTGGCGCCCGTGGCGTACGTAGTATAGATTGAGATATAGGCATTGTGATTGATATAATTGAAGGTATTAAAGATCTCAGCATTGATATTACCATTATATTTAGCTAGACACATTATCCATATTTACAATCCTCCAGTATTTTGATATTTTGAATATCTATAAAGAAATAAAAGAAAGAAAAAGAAAAAGAAAAAGAGAAAAAGACGTTTTGGGTGATCTGCCCAAGCTCCCTTCCTTTCTTGGCATTACCCACTTAATTTGACGTCAGAGTACTTCCTTTATTGCCCATCTCTACATACATATTGTACATATGTATTCGACAGTGGATTTGTAGAATATTCCAACTGATTGCCACTCAAAGACCTGGGGAAATCGATAATACCTATGAAGTTATTACGGGGGTGAAATAACGTGAGATTACCTAGGTAGGGAACCACGACTATATAACCAATCAGGGAATATCTATATCTATGTCAGCCGGGAGATCTTCGGGCATAAACTGAATTCGTTCATAACTGATACACAGACCTCGTTCAAGTCTTTAGTGATCGACAAATCCGTACAAGGTGCAAACGTGGATACTCTCGGCCATACTCCATACACCGTAGGTCTACTGGTATAGACCTACCTAGGTAGGTCGGAACCAAAATGACATCATCACTTTAACTATGGGCAACTTTGATCGAGGACCACTCGTGTACATACCTCGAGTCCCTACTGCTTATTGTTTAAAAGTTAAATAATCCTTGGAGTTATCAAAAACCCTGGGGAATCTTGGTCATTAGTATATTCTGGATATTGATGCATTGACGCAGTATACTGCTTTTATGCAGTTGCGTCGTCTTTGTTTCTTTATCCCAATGAGAGTATATAGAGAGTAACATGTCAGCAGGTAGAGATCATCATTAGCTGTCATCATTATAATTACACACTTTGTTGATCTTTTCTCTTGTCCTCCTGGTGAGGTGCAGATATTCCGGAATAGCAACGAGGCATGCGAAAGGGATAGAACAAAAAGAGTCAAGATAGTCGTGACACCCAGTCATGTGATGTATTTAACCAATATATCTATTTTCCGAACGCGACGTGTGTGGACTTCACTTCCTCGACAAATCGTACGCACGCAGGGTTTATGGCACATCCAACCCAGGTCTCATTTACACGCTTGCAAAGTTACAGCAGCCTCTTCATGCATTCCATCTTCAAGTTCTTGACATAGCCGGGTTTCGATGTCGGATTTCGGGCCACATGCACACGTTTTCGAATATTTTCTTCTGCCACGATCGCGTGCAATCCCTGTCATGCAATACGGAATCTTCACGACTTGATATGGATAACCCTGGTTGCTACACATCGGGACGATGGCGTTGGAATGATAAGGAACTGCTATCTCGCCGCTGTGTCATTTAATCTGGCAGAACTCGTCACAATCGCGGCCCGAGCGACAGGTTATATGTCCTGCGTCGAACTGCAGAAGCTTCCAAGGGGGAATTTCAACAAGACATTTCTTCTTAAGTGACTGCCAAGCTTCCGAATCCCGATGGTGGACCTCAATACTTTACGATAGGCAGCGAGCTGGTGACGATGGACTATGTGAGAGTTGCTTGGCTTCGTGTTGCTAAGCGCTATATGATCCTGGTGGCTAATCCTATTTTTTTAGGTTTTGATATACTCAGTGTCACAGCCCCAATGGTGTACCCCTGGAGCCCCTCTACCGAGGAGATCGAAGTCCATAATATATAAATATGCAAATATATATATACACACATTGGGAAGTGTTTGCTCCCACTCACCAAATTGTAAGTCTACATCTAAGCCTAAACCTTCCCGTGGAAAGTTTACCTATCCCGTTGAGAAATGTGGCACCAAGAAAGGTTGTCCAAGCACTTCGCAGTGCTGAAGCCTGTTTGGATGCTTTCTGGGCCACTCTTGACAAGACTATGATTACCAACACTTGTAATCTATGGGGCATGGCTGTGGGGAATCTTCTATCCCAGCGGGGCATTTTACAACGCACTCCCAAGTGGGTTGGGCCCACAGAACCTTCGCCTATGGAGACCGCAGGTATCAAGAGGGAAGGCAACGTTGACACCTACTTCGGACACAATCCTACTTCTGGGGTCCCGAATATTCCACCAAAACAACTTCATGCGGCACGACCCAAAACAAAAATCAAGACCTGCGGCATACCTCGACACTCCACAGCTATGACAAATGCTGAGATGCTCACACAAGCTACTCCCGCTGGTCAGGAAGTAACCCTTTGTTAATGCGCGTCCACTGAAAGTGTTCCAGGTCATATTTTTTTAACCATGATGTCACTTCCTTGCCGGGTGAAGTCGCCTGGAACGACTTCCTACATGCAATGACTTCAGCGGGGTTTACGGCCACTAAACTTTACGGCTCCGTCTGGCAGTTTCAGCCGACCAGGCTGGATGCTCAGAGGAGCATCCAATTTCACGAGCCCCATCTGCGGGGCAAACTGCCTTTCAGACTTGTCCGCCTGTATGGGCGTATGCTCAACAGAGCGTATGGTTGGACCGGAGAAATGTTTGCCTTGGGCGATAAATTATCTTGGGCTGAGAAGTGAGAGTGGACCGGGAAGTGAGAGTTGAATGAGAAGTGATCCCTGATTTCACTGCTTTCCCGGCGCGACTTGATGAAGAACGTTCACTACCCTCTTGCATCAAAGCTTCCGTCTAAGCAGCTGCTCTGCCCTGCAGCAACCAGCACCTAAGACGCAGACGGGGTCCGCCTTCAGATGCTTCTGGATGCGGGTCTAGATATCGTCGACGTGGACAGTAACCCACAGCACTTTCCAGCTTGCCATAATCGAATACATCAAGCACACCTTCCCCAAAATCGAACGTTATTACGGGTAATATCGTTACCCGGGAGCAAGCCGCGGCATTGATTGCTACCGGTGCGGATTGTCTACGGATTGGCTGGGAAATTAGCATGGATTCACAGTGCCAACGAGAAGATTACATCCAAGTTCGATAAATCACTTGGCTCTCTCCAAGACACCGACATCGTTATCGACCATCCCAGTTAATACAACTTGCCAGGCTGGACGTGCAATGCACCACTTGGCGCATTATACCAACCTACAGTGTCCAACCAATCTGAGGCTCTGAGTCGCGGAACGATCGAGAAGCTGTGAGCTCAAATGGCACCGCCCCAGAAACTCGCCGATAGCCAGTACTTCTCTAAAGGAACATGGGTTTTTCTACTACAATACGATTCGGACATGGAACGCTTCGCTAAAAGTTATCATGGACTTGGCTCGTGTAGCAAACCAGTACAGAACAATCTCCACGGGATTGCATAAGGCAGATATTGCCAATCTACAGTCTCTGATTGACGACGCCCGTGAACAGCGCCATATCTTAGTGGAGGACTACTCTAATATTATAGCAAAGCTCTACAATGACATTATGTATTACAGAACGCCTTACAGGGACCTTCTAATCGACGCATACCACACCACTTCATCGCAGCTGCCCAGCATGATATTTTCGATCGGCCCGTTCCTAACACGTCCATTACCCCACAGGACTCTCCGTCCAGTCGCTCGGCTAGCTAAGACCCGACTCCGTAGTACGGAGATCACGGGGAGATCCATCTATCACAAGCTGATTATATCGATCAGATTCTCGCCCACTTTGGTCTGGATAGTTGCAATTCAGTGGCCACCCCCATGGATGAGAGGACGCAATTGATCCCTTCCCCTTCTGATCATACTACTACGAAGCTTCAGATAAAAGAGTTTCAAACCAAAATTGGTACTCTAATCTGGCTGATGGTTTCAAGAAGACCAGATCTTTCCTTCGCGACTATTAAATTAGCACGGCATCCTAAGAATCCCGGTAAAGCTCCTTTTTCCGAGTCCTCCGATAAGCGCTCCCCTACGGCTTCGTCAGACAGCCTATTTGTGCGCCAAAATCGGCCGTCTGTCTCGCCCATTTCGGCCCCGGAGGAGTGAACGTTAGCCTTTGCAACACACTATCAACTGCCCCTACGTTTGTTATCTACGTTTATCTTTTGCCTTTACGACACACCATTCACTCATTTTCACGACCGTGTGTACTTTTGCTATTGCCTTTCATCATTGTTTTTCGCGTCGAGGACGACGCTTTACGTCTCGGGGTGGGACCTGTAACCGCCGTCCCGTGACCTTTCATGTGACATGGGCCAATATCTATAGTCTTGCCTAACCTAGTCATAATGAACCATCTTCCCCTTTCCAGCTTATCGTGCTCACAGGAAATGGCTTGGCGTGAATCACATGAGAAGTGTTGGCCGTCAGCCATCCTCAAACTACAGCGTGCGTAGTGTGTCTACGTTTGCTGTCCCTACTATTGCCGACGGTGGTGCACATAGCCTAGGCCACATAGTGAACGGACTTGCGCTTGGTGCCTCAGCAGTCATGATAGAAAGCCCGCTTGCTGGTGCCATTAAGTCCCCTAGAGTACCTCAGGGCAGTGAAAGACAGTTGTCAAGGCCTTCCGTGGTATGGGTTGCATCGGTTGGTTTTGAGATGAGAAGCGTGAGCGCGCAGACTGGGGGTAATGTCCATGGTTTGCGCACTCGCTAGAAGAAATCTTATTCTTCTTTAATGCAGGGTCTCTATTTTCGTCCATGTTACGTACTCTGCCATACACATCTTCCCCCTTGTGGATTTTGAGAAGTTAAGACCTAAGCCAAAGCTAGAACTAGGAAGCTGAGAGGCTAGACACTTATATCAGCTAGGTATGACGTGAGATGGGCAACGGAGATGCTTCGTAAGACGAAGTACACGAGGGGCAGGGATCTCCACAGAATACGAACGAGGCGAGGTGGTAACATGCGCCAGTGCGTTCTTATGGCCGGCAATGGCCTGACCACATGTGTTTATAATCTTTGGCGGTATTGACGTGGCCCCTACCGGAGTCAACGGCCTAATAGAGATATATATAGCTGCAGCGACAATTGGACGTTCCGATTGTTATGATCGAGTTTTTCCAAGGCTGGTCTAGGTAGCGGTCCACGGGTTGATCGTCATTATGTAATCAATGCGAATGCCGGCCAGGTGGAGCCTGGGGGCCTAAGTAGATAGAGCGGTCAGCTCAACGACCATCCTGGAGTTATAAAGACCAGGCTCTGGACACGGAATAAAGAGACCGGGACAGATTTGGGACCCAACTAATCTGAGTAATCTAAGCCAACTCCTGCTGGTCGACATGTATGTGCAAGGAACCATGGCTGTATCTCCCCTGCTCTTTCTCCTTGGAGTTCTCTTCTTTCGAGTAGCCGCCTCTGATATTTCTAATCTTCTCTCCACCCTTTCCTCGTCCACAGAGGTTTATTATCCTAGCGATGCCAATTGGACCGACACCGTCCAGCGATGGACCGTTTGGGAAGAGCCCACCTTCTTTCTAGCCATTAAGCCTGCCTCCGTTGCTGATTTGCAGACGGTTGTACGTTTTGTCTCTCTAAATGTTGCCTCTCCCATTTGACCGTATAATACCGCAGGTCAAATATGCTTCCAAGCATAATGTCCCCTTTTTGGCCAGTGGTGGAGGCCATGGATACAGTACCTCTTTCGGGGCTCTTCGGAATGGTCTCAAGATTGACCTGGGCATGTTCAATGGCGTCGCTTTCGATACAAATCGGAACACTATGACCATCGGTGGCTCTGCTAAATTCTCTCAAGTGGTTGGACCTCTCTTCAAAGCTGGAAAAGAGATTCGTAAGGATTCCCCTCATACGGTCTCTTTACCGTCTTCTCTAACGGCTTTCGAACAGAAATTGGCTCCTGCCCTTGCGTGGGAATGGTGGGCGCTACCCTTGGTGGCGGCGTTGGTAGATATCAAGGCCTTCATGGTCTCATTCTCGATGCTTTGAAGTCGGTCCAGCTAGTCACCCCTACAGGCGATCTCATCACCGTCTCTGCCTCGCAGAACGAAGACCTTTTCTGGGGCCTTCGTGGCGCTGGGTTCAACTATGGCATTGTCACGTCCGCCACATACGAAGTTTACGGCCTGACGAACGACGGCAATGTATTCCACGCCGACTTCATGTTCCCTGCCAGCCTCAACGAGACCTTTTTCAACATTCTGGCCAGTTATATAACCTTGCCTGCCGATCTGTCCTTGTATGCTTTGGCCATGAATTATCCTTCCGTAGGAGTAAGTTCACTTTCGACCAAGAAAAACACGGTTACCCGTCTGACCCATTCCATTTAGCCCGTTATCCTCTTCAATGCCGTCTACCCGGGTTCCAAGCAAGAAGGGCTCAATCTAATTGCCCCCTTTCTCGACCTGACCTATATCCAACGCAACATCTCCATGATCAACTGGGATGCAATCAACGAAGCTGCCGGTTTTGGACTGGTCACAGGTTTTTGCGCCAAGGGCCAAAAGCACGATATGTGGGCCGCTGGCGTGCGCTCCATTGACGCAACGACACACATCAATTTCTTCAACAAGCTCGTTCAGTTTTGGGATGACTATCCCTCTGCCTCGGGAAGTGCCTGGCAGGTGGAGTACTTTCCCATCCAGGCAGTCACTGCTATTGCAGATGACTCCACTGCCTATCCCCATCGCCAAATCAGTGCACATGAGTAAGCCTTCTCCCCCTACTTGCATGTCCATGCGAATCTAGACTCATCTAACGCTTGTCTAGAATGTTTACATTTAGCTTTACCGATAACTCCATCGGCGATAAGGTAGACGACTTTGGCCTCTCCGCCGTTAAGGCCTTCAATGCCACCAGCGGATTCGATGATTTGCACATCTACGTCAGCTATGCCCATGGCACCGAGGGATTGAATGCTATGTATGGTGCCGAGAAATTGCCTCGGTTATTGAAGCTAAAGAAGAAGTGGGATCCCAAGGGTCTGTTCACCTATAATAATGGATTGCCTCACTAAGGTTTATTGCGATAGATAGGGCTGCAGGTTAGTACCTAGGTATTCGTACCTGTCATATGAACCTAATCAACCAAATCAAAGCGCTTAGATTATATAGGATCACTCGCAAAGTGTTCCCGCTGCATTACAGAAAACACTTCCCAAATCTGTGGCGAGCAATTGCCTTTTAAGCGTCGCGCAATTTCATCTATCAGTTCCATGACTCGACCTTTTAGAAACCACTCTTCCCGAAGTGGCTGTAGAAGGATAGCATAGTGGGCCAACAGCAGCAAAGCGCCTGGATTGTTATGTTTCAATAGGGCCAGGTACTCAGGTGAAACGCGCATTGGCCATGAATTAAGAACATCCCAGATAGTTGGCGGTGAGCCACAACGCTCAATAAATGCAAAGGCCTGTGACAATTTGACCGCGGAATCGCGGTATATATAGTAGTCAGTCGATGCGGAATTATGTTCTGGAATGACGGAGAGTAGTGTAATTAGTAGTGGGTCGTTAGGATTGGTAGGGACGCCGAGATCATCCCGCCAAAGTGCCGTAAAAGGTGCCAATGGACTAGTGGTGAGTTCCGCCCAGACGGGGCAGAGCATGGAGCAGCCATTACGGAGGATCTCAATCCATTCCAAGGAAGACGCATCTTCTCCTTGGTTATTATCTTTGCTCAAAAACAACGGTTGGTCGTTAGGCTCGGAGGCTAGCGCGTAGACAACGAGGAAAAATGCAAAAGCCAGCACTGCCTGACTGTTATTGCTATCCACATTTATAGTTGCCCATCGGAATGCAGGAGCCGCTTGATCTGCGTGTTGGATTGACTGAATCGTATAATACGGTCGATTTTTGGGGTCGATAGAAGCAAGGTGGAGCGAGGAACAGGATAGTATGCCGTGGAGTAAGAAGGGAAACTGGTTGGCTAGCTGTGGGACGATTATTCGAAGCGCATTATCTGTCTCGGGGCCGCATGAGAGGGTTTTGTAGGTGTAGTTCCGATAATGGTCTAGGAGGCCTGCGTCGCTTGTGATCAACGTTTGATAAGGACTCGATTCTCGATTCTCGGTTGAAGCCGGGGTTAGCGAAGTCTGGAAAATAATCAGCAAGGCGATGATGGGTATGGCTATTGATCTACTTACCGTGTTCGTCAGCCCATCTGATTTGTCAGACGACGTCGAAATCAACAACGCCGGGTTAGTAAAATAGCGGAGAGCATTTCCCCGGAAAAATGTCTGCAGCGGGACTGGGTCCCAAAAATCTCCAAGATCTGAGGCAGAGATGTGGTGTACAGACATCCAGTGCTGCTTCATGCGCTTGACGGTGACACAAAGATGGGCGCAGCCCGCAAACGTGCACGCTAGCCCATTCTGGACAGGCAGTAAAGGTATTGGAAACTGGGCTTCATCAGGCAAGACGACATCACTGGACTGGCTTAGTTTAAATCCCGAGACGTAGTCGACAAAGGGACGACGCGATAAATGATGAAGATGATGGATTTCTTTGAGATGGCGAGCGACTGCACCAGGCTGAATAGCGTAGTTGCAACGTAGGCAGATCAGCACCCGATACGTAGGCAGATAATGTAATAGTTGGGAAGGCTCGCTCGCATCGACTGAGGGTGAAGCCATGGATGATGCTAGTGATGCTGTAATCAAGTACGTAGTCAGGTTTCCTCGTCGGGATATGCAGCAGCCCTGGAGATGGGACCTACCTAGGTAAGCAGCCCTGGGGGTTAACCAGGGTTCCGAACTCGGGACCTCGGGAGGAACCTTATTGTTAGTCAGCAACCGTGGAATCCATCCATGAATGGATCCATGGGTCGATCCCCGGGGCAATGTTTGGGAGTTGATCAGGTTCAATCTTTCTCATTTAAAACTACAGAAGACTACCTAGGGAGATACAAAAAAACTGAGAAATGCTACAAATGTCACAAACTCCAGCACCGGTCTCAGTCATGGTAAAAACAGGGAAAGAACCAGGAAACAAGAAACCAAAAATGAACGTGAAGAAATCATCCTGGGAACCAATTAAAACTCCGACAGCAGCTTGTCAATATCCACCACCGGGCCTAACTCGGACAATGTCTCCTTCCACACCTGGGTCTGTATACTTCTACCAGAATCACTGTCTCCATACCCGGCAAACGGAGCCGGCTTATTGTCACTCAGGTACTTGCCATTGGAAGGGTCACCGGCCAAGACCGATGAATGAACCAGTGTACGAGCACCCATAGAGACAGAGCGACCAATGACTCTCTTCATGCCACCAAGGACCTTACCAAAGGCACCCTCAGCCGTGCGATGCAACTCAGAGCCATAGCAGAAACCGGGGTTGACCAGGTTAAGAATAGTGCCCGTGGAGCGCTTGGCACTGGACCGTTTGTCGAACAACTCGAGGAAGAAGAGCTGATAGAGCAGCTTGGAGGTATAGTACCGATCGCCCATGTCAAAGTGATTCTTGTCGTCCAATGCGTCGATGAGTGGGATTCCCTGCTTGGTAGACACCTGGGCTTCGGGGAACTTGGCCCAGGCGGCTGTTTCACTTCCAACAATGGAAATCACCGGGCGAGTGTGATTGAGGTTATTGGCAGCCTGACGATCGAGCTCAGACAGCAATAGAAGAGTTAGGAGAGCGGTGCTCAGCCAATTGATTTGAATACTTGACTCGTGGGAGGTGGGTTGGCTGACAGTGAAGTTGAAGTTGGCAACACCGGCGTTGAGAAGAGCAAAGTCAATCAGGATCTCGGAGCGCTTAAGGCGGTCGACAAACGCGATAATACTGGGGTAGCTGCCCAGGTCCAACTCCCAGACCTCAACCACGGAGGGTTCGGCTGAAACGGAGAGTGAAGCGAGAAGGGATTTCCGGGCAGCTTCGCCCTTAGAGATGTTGCGGACGGCCAAAATCAGATGGGATAGCCCGAACCCGAGAAGCTGGGCTGAGGCTTGATAACCCAGTCCAGTGTTGGAGCCCGTCACAATACCCACCTTCCCACGAAGAGAAGTGGTGGATGGGGCCTTAGAAGGGCAGACAAGGAACTGCCGATAAAGGAAGCCCGGGTAAGTGTTGTAGAAAGGCATGTTGCGGACTTGATAGGGATAAAAATGGAGTATGGGAGGCAAGGAAATAAAAAAAGCGTATCAATCTAGGATATAAATATTCTTTTTTTCTTTTGATGGCCTTTTGTATACTTCGTTATAGAGTTCTAGATAAGTGGGAACTCGACGGTGCCGTTCTACGTTGTGATTGGCCGTCGGACTTAGCACGATTTCCGCAGAACGGAAGGTGCCGTTCCCATCTTGCATTCACGCTGAGAGCTAAAGATAGGGGCATGGCAAGGGTGTCTGGCAAGTCAGGCAGTCATACTATCGGTGCTACGAACGGACTTAAGGGAATGGTCGGGTTTAAGGTAAATTGTAAGAAAAAGGAGGTCTATCCTCGCACTTGGTGGTTTCAATATAACGGGTTTAGATTGCAGACAAAGATAAACCTTCGAATATTCCTCGTCAAGCAACGCCCCTCATTACGCATCTAAATTTAAGAAGCTGTCTGAGATACAAGGGCCTAATTCCATTCTCCCACCCATCGTTATCAATCGTATCAACCACAACAATGAAGTCGGGTTTGCTGTATGCCTGTCAGCCTCCCCATCGTGCATCCAAAAAAATACCGCCACCACGCATCTCTTATTGAAGCATGCTTGGAACGTTTTCCAGTTTAGCAGACCCGTACCAAATATGGTGACAAGCAGCACCTCTGCCAAGGCACTTGGTCCAGCCTCGGAAAACCCCCAATGACTCTGCCAAGACTTGCCTTCCAGGGCTATCTTTCGCTTCCGCTGGGCGCCGCCACCTCTGCCATGTCTCTTGGCTCAGCGTCAGGACCTCCAATGACTCTGCCAAGACTTGCCTCGTTCCACCTTGTCGCTCTCGAATTGTTTTATTTCCGCCGGTCGGCGCCCACTTTCTCACACACACCTCTGCCTCTTCTTGATCTCTTCTATTACCGAGGGCTTCCTAAAGATACTCCCCAAATCAAACAGTCTTCCGTCCAAGCTGCAATGGCTGGGGATGGCTCAGATGCGGCCTTTGCCTATCATGAACCACCAATAGCAACCATACTCAACCAGACTGGGTTCCTTGTGGTTTTGAATCTCGTGAATGTTTGCCTTGACAAACTTTTATACTGTGGGCTCATTGGGCAGCTCTTCATCGGTATTCTTTGGGGTACCCCTGGAGCAAAATGGCTAGATCGCGAGACAGAAACTGTTATCCAGCAACTGGGATATCTGGGACTGATTATGCTAGTGTATGAGGGTAAGTAGTTTCATATTTTTTCAAGTTCTAAGGTTGAGTTCCCTGCTTATGTTCGATCAGGCGGTCTATCAACATCGATCAAGTCAGTGAGAGCAAACTTGATGGTTTCTCTATGCGTTGCGATCACTGGCATTGGGGCGCCGATGGGCTTGTCCTTCATTCTCAAAGAGCTAGTCGGAGCAACTTCATTACAAGCTTTTGCTGCAGGTGCTGCTCTAAGCGCAACGAGCCTTGGCACTACCTTTACGATCCTGTCAACAACAAATCTGATCTCTACGCGCCTGGGTACAGTTACGACAAATGCTGCAATGATAGATGATGTCGTTGGCCTCGTTATGGTGCAAATCATTTCAAATCTTGGCGGGAGCGCTTCATCCTTTACTGCTGTGACAGTTATCCGACCAGTCTTCGTTTCTATTGGTTTTGCGGTTGGTCTTTACCTTCTATGCGCATGCTTCATCAGGCCGATCTTCAAGAGTGTTATCTCTGCCAAGCCGAAGGTCCCTAATTTCATGGGAAGCATGCAGTTTGCATTTTTATACCAGACAGTCTTTCTGGTGGGAATTGTTGCCGGTGCCACTTATGCGGGCACGTCAAGTCTCTTTGCGGCTTACCTTGCAGGTGTTATTGTCACATGGTTTGATGGCATGGTTGCAGACTTGAAGATACCACCTGGCACTGTTCCTCCGGACAGTCCTCCGGCAGAACCCAATTCAAACCCCGGGGCCCAAGACAACGGCACCCCTTCGCTGAGCGGACAGAGCCAGACCTCAGATGCATCTTCTACAAGTACACGGTGTGATGAATCACCAACAGGGGAAAAGGTTTATGAGAAATATTATAAACAGCCAGTCGTTCGAATTCTCACACCGTTGTTTTTCGTGAGTGTCTCGTCTCATCTTCATGCTCAGTTCATTTCACTAATGTAAACAATAGGCATCGATTGGGTTTGCAATTCCTATCACCGAGATGTTTAGGGGAAGTGTAGTCTGGCGTGGCGTCATCTATGCTCTTCTGATGATGTTCGCAAAATTGATTACTGGTATTTGGCTCGTCCGCTTCTCCTCGCGTCCCCTCTCGCGCTTCGCAAGTGGACTGAAAAGATCACTTTCTCGTATTCCCCTTTTCTGCATGTCTACAAGAACCGATAAATTGCAGAAAGGCAAGCAACAGACCGCAGTTGCAAACCGCATTCAACCATCCGAAGATTCCACAGGCGTCTCGAATAACCAAGCCAACACCCAAAACCAAATGACCAAGAATCGTGGGTCTTCACCTAGCGAGAAAGCAGCCAGTCAGCCTGACTCTCAAGATGAACCTGAAGCAACAACCTCCAGAAGAAGTTCAGCGGTGACATTCCCTCCGAAACCGAAGTCGTTATACCCGTCATCGATTCTCGGATTGGCCATGGTTGCAAGAGGAGAGGTTGGATATCTCATCGCTTCGCTCTCACAAAGCCAAGGCATCTTCGCAAGCGGGTCCTCTGGTGAGATATCTGAGATATATTTGGTCATCATCTGGGCGATATCTATTTGCACGCTTGTTGGGCCAATTTGTGTTGGTACCCTCGTCAAACGCGTGAAAAAGTTACAAGAAATGCGAGGGAACTCTGGCTCAGATCCGTTAGGCGTGTGGGGAATCTGATGTCCATCCTTCTATGCCAGCAGCGAACTGGATATATATGTCGTCCGTCCCCTAGGGCGTTACCATTATTGCATCACAGACTGACCACCCAACCGTTTCCGACGCTTAGAATATGGTGAGCCGTGGAGGTAAATACCACGGTAGAAACCACCAATCTCATAGCAAAAGATGAAGGAGATTCAGGCGGTGCAAGCTCAGCTTTGGGTCAATTTGAATCAGCATAAATGTTAATGTATATAGCACTCTACTGGGTATCTATTTATGGCCTAGGGAGACTGTGTTCATGCCTGACATGAGTAGCTAAAGCGATTGCTCTGTAAAGGGCTCGTATATGCATGTTCATCATGCAACGAAAACCCACCCGAAATACTGTATTTTCTCAAGTTATGAGCTTAACTATGATATTATTTTCAAGACTCCTATCTGGTATAGTAAATGATAAATGTACAGGGCATATAAATATGGACTTATGTACATATGTAGAGAGCGCCTTCTTAGTTCGGTCTAAGATTCAGGAGCACCATCCCCGACCTGGCTTCCCGTGGTGTAGTTACCAAAGCATGCCTTCTGGAACTGTGCCTTGTCCTTCATAGTGGGCACGCCACTCAAGAACTTATCGAGCTGGCAGAAACCATTGCTGGAATCCTCACAACCGATAAGTCCATCTTGTGGGAGAGGAGAATTGTTGAGCACAAAACGAATGTACTCCGTGGTCTTGGCAGTCGACTTGATGCTAGGGTTGGTGTAGAGAACAGGGTCCAAGTAATCGAATGACATGTCGCGAGGGCAAGTCCAGACCTCAGAGATGAATCGTGCACCAAAGGGTGTCATCTGGCTAGAGAGAGAAGTTGCGCTCAGGCGCATGGTCAATGTCCACAGGCAAACCATTAGGACCGTACCGGAAGTAGTCTAGACCAAGGGCGTTGATCACGGACAAGATGATATCATCGTGAGACATGTCCATGTAGAAGGGCTGGCCAAATGGAAACTGGGCTTCGTTATTGGTGTAGGTGTAGTTGATGCTTGTATCGCTTGAGGTGATGAGCTTTTGCTCGAGGCGAGCGGCGAGCTCTAGAACGTAGCCGATGCCCTGGGCGCGACCGCTCGGCGAGCCATAGGCGTAGTCTCCATAGTACTGCACATCGATGTTGTATTCGTAGTCCTTCCATTCTTGCTCGGTGAAAAGAGAGCAGAATGATGAGCCGCCAAGACTGGTGTACTCGTAGACACAGATGTTCTGCATAGCAAGAACGTCCATGGCGGTCAGGTTGAAGTCGGGAGGGAAGTAGGAAGACAGACGGGTGCGAGCATCCTTTGTGTATCGAGGAATGAATATCTTAGCAGCGTTGTCGCTGTGGCTTTTTGTTAATACGGTTTCATGAATACAGATTCATTGTCGGAGGACTTTTCGCTCACCCTTCAGTATAATCAAACGTGCACGTTTCGTAAGAAGCCAGAGTGTTGTTGAAATCAGCCTGCTCAGGGATCACGACAAGATCATACTGGTCATAAGAGCTGTTAGCTCCGCTGTTCCCAAAGAAGCCGCCTAGTCGAAGAGGTTAGCTAGTGATTCAGGACTGATGGATGAGATGAGAGTTCCACTCACTGAGCCACCAACGTGCGCTTTCCAGAATACGTTCCTGGGAGGTAGTGCGAAACACCGGTGTCGGGCGGTCTGTGCCGTTGGGGTAAACGTTAAGAGATGGGCTCCAAGCAGCTACATTCTCACGTCCAGCACGGTACAACAGTCTTCCGTACTTGATCCAAAAGTTGGCACCGGATACAGCCTCAGTCGCAGCACCATTCTCCATAAGAGTGTCCTCGCCAAGAACATAGTCCCAGTTATTCAGGAACTTCAAAGGACCCACAGCCACGGTCTTGCCTGGGTTAGCTTTGCTGTAATTGGTCAACTTGGCTGCAAAGTCGGTCATCCCCTCGCCGTCCAACGGGTAATCTGTGGGGAATCGCTGCGCATGGCGGTGCAGAACATGCACCTGAGACAGTTCACATCCTTGCGGCACACCACTCGGGACGCCGAAGCTATCTGCGTCCTTATAGGGGCTGAGATTGGCCCAGCTCTTGGTCATGTCAAAACCAGATGCATAGCTCGATCCAGTTGGGCCCGGAGCAGGAGCAGATGTGCTAGTCGCTGTAGCTGTAACAGCAACTGTCACCAAGGTGGCTCCGATGAAGTTCTTCATGGTTGATCGGAACCTCTTTTTTGTGGGGTAGTGCATCCACGGGTCACTTCAACCTCTCGTACTTGGCGTTTGGAGATACCCGATTGCAACTGATCCTTACCGCGTAGGTAAGTACAGTTACCGTACAGATGTGATGCTCCTGAACTGTCAATTTGTTTATCGAATTTCAATTCTCCAATTAACTTTCGGGGGATTGTTGTTCCACGTGGTTTCCGTGATTGGCCGATCGCCAGTCTTCCGAGGTCCAACCCGCTAACTCCGTTTACTGTCAAATATTGCATCTGAATACAATGTCACGCCAATCCTTGGCAGTCGAATACTTCATGGTTAAACCCTCAATAATATAGATTTACTGTGCTCAAATTCCCAGTACTTCTATCCTTTTACATCTATGGAGTGCATCACTTCCTGAAAATATATCGGTCAGTAGCTGCACATCTATATTCTAGCCTAGTCTACATAATATCCAATCTCATCACCGATTACTTTACATCCCTTTCACAGTCCCGCTCTTCCTACATCTCCTAATCTCCCCTGGAAATACCAGCCCCCACAAGATATAGTAAGTTTACCACGAAGAAGGTGTAGCAGCCGCATAGGTGCCCTGGACAGTGGTAGGACCGCACTTTTGGGGGAGCGCGAGTGCGGCAGAAGACCCCCAGGACGGTGGCACGGAACCGTTGCGTCTAGCAATGGCTGTCAAGAAGGAGGCGTAAGACCAGGTGAGATCGGGAGCAGATTTCTGGACGCCGGTGTCGCGCTCGTATTCTTCCGATAGGCCGCCATTGGCAGGGGTGTACTCTTGCACGACTGCGATGAAACCGTCCGCGTAGGCTCTCACAGCGTCAGTGATAGACTTGTAGGCTGGAGATGACTTGGGGTAGACGCCAGTGTGGATATTGGCCACGAGGTCTCGGAAGAATGGCAGGGAGAGAGTGGTGATGGTGATGGCACCCTGTCTGTCCCACTGGTACAGAGCATCGTAAAGTTGCTCAGCAGCCGCAAGGGTGGCCAGGTACCTGTTTAACGTTAGCTAATCAAAATTCTAAATGAAGGTATATCCAAGCTGTAATACGTACCAAGGGTTGCCGCCCATGAAAATATCTTCGGTGTATCTGCCCACAGCGGCTGCCTCGCCGGTGGTTCTGCCCTCGTTGATGCCATAGATAGAACGGAATCCGTCAATAAGCTTCTTGTGGTTGGCCAGGGCACGGGCGGAGCAAGGCTGGAAGGTGAGATCGTCACATGCAGCGGCGGGGTCAAAGGTGTTGATGGAGGCGAGAACGGAGTTGACGTCAATACCGCTGCGGCCGTTGGTAGGCGTATTCGAGATCAGCGCTGTGCCGTTCCAGAAGTCCTGGAGATGACACAGGATTTGCGGTGCCACGGTGCAAGCGGTGCAGGACTTGCCAAGGGCGGTCGCAAAGGCTTTTCCCTCAACAAGGGCCTTGTGCTGGACGGCGGTGGTGAAGAAAGAGGTACCATTAACCTCCTCCCACAGGTCGAAGCCAGACTGATTCCAGTACTGGCCGACGTATGCCAAGTCGTTGCTGACAATAGGCCAGATGTTTTCAGACACCTTGGCCTGCTGGCCTTTAGCAAGCAGATGGTTGCCGTACGCGATGAGGGCCGATGCACGCAGGGCAGGGCCATCGGGCTGCGGGCGGCCCCAAGGCTCATTGAAAGCAGTGACGTTGATATTGTATTTGGGCTCACCGAGCCCAGCGCCGTCTGACAGGTCGCCCGACAGGTTATTGACGGTCTGCATCTTAGCCGACGTGGTGATGTATTGCTGGATGAGCTCCTCTAGGGACGAGTTTCCTGCGAGGAACTCGTGGATAAGGGACATCACAGTCAAGGCGGTATCACGGGTCCAGGTGTAGATGTCTGGGATTAATAGATATCAGCCTCCATGACACGTTCTTGGCGTGTTGAAATAGGAAAACATACAAGGAGGGTTGATCTCAGAATTTCCGGCGATAGCAACACCAGGTGCCGCCCCCCGAGAGAGGTTGCCATTGGGGCCGAAGTTGTTGAGAACTCCCTGAAGGGCAATTGATTTCTCAGTCTGGATGAAGGTCCCGAGGTCGGCCTGCCTGGGGCGCAGAGCGGGAGCCGGAGATGCCACGGCTGCGCCAGCAAGCGCATTGAGGGCAACGAATGACTTGAGATGCATGGTGATTGTGATTCCCAAGAGGCTAACTGTGTTTGCGAGTGTTGATTCTTCTTGCTGTTTTGAATTGACTTGGGGGTTATGGACCATTTATATAATATACAGATACTTGATATAAACTATATCGTCACCCCTATTTAACCTTGAAACCCCCTCAATGATGAAGCAAATGAACAAGTCGCCATCACGAGGGTAGATGTGATCATAGAAGTGGACAAGACACATATTAAGGTTTATATTTCACCGAAATTAGTCGATTTCTCCTAACTACGGAGTACAACATGTGTCAAAATAGCACAAGGTTTCTATATTTGTTCACCGTAATCATTGAGTTTGACGACGTTGATGATCACTGTGGTCAACCTCTCATCCATATACTGTGATCGTATCCCAGAAAAGGGCCTAGGGCGAACATCGATTTCTCGAGCCAGGAAACTGTTGAGTGATAGGAACTGGTAGGAACTAATACTACAACCTTATAGGTAGAAAGTTCAATAACAAAATTAGTATGTGATTTGTAAAAAACAGCAAGGTGCTCACCTGGGCAGCTGTTTAACTTTGGGATCCCTGCGGGATTGGAAAGCAAGTGCTAAGCCTTTCACCAAGCCATGCCAAGGCGGTTGCTAGATATAGAAACGGGTTATGTCCGCGGGCCCACGGGTGTATTTCCAAACAAAAATGAAATTCAGCGAGAACTCCAGGGTTAGAGACCTTGGGAATTACCCTCACATGCTTTGGAAGCAAAGACGCCATTTTCTCGAACCTCACCCCCTGCATATGCACTTTGCTCATCCCAGCCTTCACCGAAGAGTTTTAAAGTTATAGTATCGATACACCAGGGAAAGGAAAAATAGGACATGTTAAGCCTGCCGAAATTCAAGGAGCATACATAACATCAAGCGTGGACCGAACCTTTGTCATTAGTACGATTATCTCAACAAAAGTTGGTGTCAAAAATTTAAGGGTCCAATATTTAAACCTTGGAAGCTCCACACCACGCTTTAATCAATACTCTTGGTAACTGCACGTGGCTAAACCACAAGACAAAGCAGATACGTCTCTCTATATACTGTGGTCCCCTATACGAGCCCTGGAGAAGGAGGGTTGCTGACTCCTAGCTTGGCATGCCCGCGGCGATGTCTAGTGGGACTGATACATATAAGGCGGTTTTGATTGGAGAATGGGAAGCGGGAGCTAAATGGTGCAAGATACTTTGAAGATTCATGGATTGGACTGCATTCATCTATAAATGGTGCAAGATACTTTGAAGATTCATGGATTGGACTGCATTCATCTATGTTCTAATGAGGCCAGCCCCCGATTGGAAATGGTGGGTTTGTAAGTTAACAGCATAATGCTAGGCGGTACAGAATATAATCTGATACCCTATTTTGGCAATGCTTGAACTCTTGTCTGCTGTAGAGCTACCTAAATAAAACAGTAGGGAAACATCAACTTCACAGGGGAAAGAGCAAGGGGATTTATCCATCTCAAGCTCAGCTTGGGCCAGTTTAGATCAGCATAAATTGTTCTATGTATGTATGTAGCACTCTAGCCGGTGCCTATTCATTAATAGGCCTAGGGAGACTTTATTCATATCTGACATGAATAACTAAGCCAATTACTCTGTAAAGAAGCCAGCATATGCATAGGCCATCCTCTCCATAACAAAATGTCAACCCGCTATCTAGGTTCATACCCCATCTTCAATGGTTCACGCACCAAGTGGGTTGGGTGACCTATTAGTGCTTCACTGCAGCCGCATAAACTGGCTAAGCCATCCGCAGCCCTTGGTCAAGTACATCCTGTGATATGGCCAGCCGTATTTCTAGACTGTCACTAGCGCTCAGAATACAGTAAATGATAAACTCATTCGTCGTCTCTTCGGGATAAAAGTCGCGTCGTACCCCAAAATATTGTCGCACGAAAGTTTCGCGTCGAGGGATCATGCTCTGCTTGGGGGCTGGAGATCGGGATCGGATGTCTTGAGATCAGTTCTCACACTTGTCTCGAATAGTGGAGACGTTCCGTCGCCTCGTAATCGAAGAGCTTAGAGGTGCTGCGACTGGACTTGGTGTAGGAGGTCGGTGCCCATGGTTTGGGAGGGGCTTGATAGTCTCACGAGCACGGGAATTCGAAACAGTGTCCGGCTAATGCACTGTTCACACCCCAGATACAACACCCTCGAAGTAGGGCTGTCTGCCTAAGCCGGTACTAAGTAGTCAACAACGGGGGTTATCTTCTGCTGCGCGAGTTGACGAATAGTCTAGCCCTGTTTGCGAATATAATCAGGCATGATGTTGAAATCCACGACACCTCAATACACTCACAGTCTTGGACTTTCTTGCTGATGATCGGTCTAGCCGGCTTCCAAAATAAGTTCAGGACTTCGCCTGGTTGGGGTCTAGAAAAATCAACCTCAACAACCTGAAGCTTCGCTTCCTCTATATCCGTCTTATCCTGGTTGGAGACTCTATTTGATTGGATATTGGTGAATGCAATGAACTCCCGGGTCCGGACACGAACAGCATTCAGCCACTCAAGCCGTCCTTCGTCGGAAAAGAAGGCCTTCGATACGATCTTGCCGATTAAAAACCAGAATGGCCAAGGCATGTTGGAATCATACGGAATTCCCGCAATAGACTGCATGATTGAGTCCAGCCTGCTGTCAGAAAGCCTTGCGCGAATTTGTTAAACCTTGGCCAGGTCCAGAAGACTTGAACAAATATATGCAAAGGACCAGGGTGACACTTACTGAACAACAAAATGACTGATATCAGTTACCGGGAAAGCACTATATCGATATTCAGGCGCCAATTCGGCCGTGGGGACTGGAACAGTGATGGCTTCGGTATCTGGGAGTGTCTTATCCATCATTGACTGCTAAGATCCTAAAGCTTGGATACGATGGGACCCAGAAAATAATGGAAAATATTGATGATACGTTGACGTGACGGCCCAGGTGGTAATGAATTATCGTAGAAAACAAGTCAAGGAGTCGGATTGTGGTGTCCCTCCAGCCTTTTTCTGTAGACCGCCCTATTTTCTTGTCGCCTAATTGGCTGAATTCCTTCATAGATCCCGGCCCCCGGAGGTTTAGCTTCTCTTCACAGAAGGAGGAAAATCGACCGAAGACTCATCCTCCCGAGGTCGTCAACCATTTTGCATACGTTACCCACCCAATCATTTTCATTCTTGCACTTCATGACTCTCTCCCCCATGTAACCTGATACATACGACCATAGGGTGTGGAAAACAGGGCTTCCCGTCCGCTCAGCCGTACTTAAGCCACACGCCGGTGAGTTAGTAGTTGGGTGGGTGACCACCAGCGAATCCTCACTGTTGTATGTTTTTTGTTTTGTTTTTGTTTTTGATTCCCCGTATCCATACCCCTATCTTCAGAAGAGTTCAATTTTGGCGACGAGAGATCCCTCATGATCGGCAAGCCTGACATCGAGCTTTTGTACTGTTTGAACGTGGTCTTGGGGAAGCAATCTAAAGGGGGAGCCCTTCTCGCCTCCGTACTCGACAGAACATGACATGGTGACTATAGATGTGGGTTGGTTGACTGTCTCGAATGTGCTGGTTCAAGTGAAAAGCCAGGCAGCCAAGAATCGGCAACTATGGCTGGCTGGTACTAACCATGTTGGTGCTTCATACTACGCAAGCCACTGCATACCTATGCAACTAGTTGTACCGGCATGAAGCCAGGGTATTCAACTGTATCGAGCTGAGATATTTCCTGCAAGCACGAGGACATATGCAGAGTATTGTGTAGCATCGACGTCACAGCATACAGTGTACAATGATAGTCAGCTAGCCTCGAGCAAAGGGGGACGGGGTTTAGGGTTTGGTGCGAGTGTGTTGAATAGATAATATCACATTCGAGTAAGATCTTATTTTCCAGATCACAATGTCAAACCCTAGATTTCCTATTGCTCATAGTCTGCAATGACCTGACTCTCAACTCATGAACTACTCTGTAGGGTATCTCTGAATATGGCATAATTCCCTTCGCCCCTGGAATCCAGAACAGCAAAGGTAATCTCTTCAAATACGCCCATGAATTCTCGTTCATCCAAAACATCGCGGAAAAGCAAAGCGACCTGTAATGGAGGGTTCTGAAATGCGCCACAGCCCATTGCGCCAAGTACGCAATGGGTGACATTGTTCACTGCGAGGACACGTAAAGTCTGTCTCATTTTGTCCCTGACTGTCCGAATGTCTTGTGGACGCGCTGTCTAGTGTCAGCATCTAATCGTACAGTATGATGTTTGTTTGGGAACATACTAAAGTTGCGCTTATCTGGTGTCAACAGAGGTCGTCGCATTGCCGCTAAGCTGACAACTCCCACAGTGAACATTTCTGCGGGCTCGTAAATTCGGGCGCCCGTGGCCACTTCATCTCTGAAGACGACCACATTCGGCGACCAGACTGCACCGAGCACTGGAAGAGGATAGAATCGCTTATGTAGTGTCGCAGCCAGTGTGCTTCGGAAGCATAGAGCCTCCTCTTGCGCTAATGCTCCCCGAAGCCATCCACCTCCAGGATGTTTCTCGCTAGCCATATTCAAGACCCCAATCTTGGCAGTGGGATTGGTGTCCAGGATGGCTCTGGCGGCCGTAAAGCTGTCGCTATTCTGGACGGTGATTCTTGGCCCTCTCGCATTTGGAATTAGATCGCGTTGTGGTAGCTGCGTTGAGTAGTAAATGGACTCTGTTGATGCATCTGCAGATCTGATAATTTGCGGGGTGAGCCTGCGGGTTTCCTCCGCTAAGGCTTGGCGTTGCGCCTTGTTTGGAGCCGTGGGTGCAGTTGAGATTGTCATTCTGTAAAATCGGGGAGATGACGAGGCGAACTCCTTGGTGCGAAGCTGTCAGTTTGGGGAAACTGGACCATTTTATGTTTCTTGCATGACTCACAGTGACGAGCATGATGGTTAAGGAATACGAACGGGTGGGCCAAGGCAGACAGCGATCAGCTCCGCCTTGGTGTATGGGTTTGATGATTAAAAGAGGTCACAGCAATCGAGTTTCCTCACTGAATATCTCACTCTCGTCTCCTACTGGTAGCGACGATGAAATTTGTCTTCGCATTTGCTTCAATATTCCCAAGCTGCAGCCACCAAGATGACTGACGTATGGAAAACTGCCAAGCTTTTCCGCGGCGGAACTTCAATACTTTAGGAGCCTATGCACTGTAGAAACTGTAGAAAATGTTGAAAGTGAAAGTGAAAGTGAGAGTGAAGTAATTGAAGAAAGAAATTGGAGAAAGAAAGTAAAGTGAAGGATGCCCTGGAGAGTCTATACTAGCGATAATTTCTATAGTCTTCAGTTTCTCTAAATTTTCCACGTTCTTCACAATCTTGGGTGTCATGCATGCTCGGTAGATAAAGCGGCGCGGCAGATTTCGATGGGTTGGACTGACATGGTCACATACTTTATTGGTCTAATTTCACCTATGCCTACATATGTACCCAGGTATCTAAGATAAGTTCAACCCACGCGGGACTCGCACAACATGAAAACATGCAACCCCGTCGTTCGCCAATTGTGCGACAAGCCCATACTCCCAGTCAAGATACCCCTGCATATCCTTGCGAGCGTTGCTTGTGCCTTCGTACGGTCTCTTATACACGTCGATTGGTTGTGACAGCCACCGTGACTCCGTCTCCAGGGGATGGCCGGCAGCTACCCAGGCCATTGTCCCTCCCACTAAATACAGCACTTCTCGCGAGATCGACTTGCGTGCCTCGTCAATATTCATCGCCGCAACATCACCGTCGGGCGAGGTCAGCACGATAGGGCCGTCACCGTCGAGAACTCCCAAATCTCGTGCAAGTTCGGGACCAGAAGCAAACCATGCGCCTGGGATGTGGCCTTTTTGATAGAATGGACTACGGGCGAGATCGACCACAGTCGCTCCTGCAAGGTTTTGAAGGTCGTTGATCGTGATAGAGCCATCCTTTGAAGGATGCCACGAAGGTCCTTTAGGCAACGGAAGTGCATCAGGCACTCCAGGCCGATCTTCAAAGACATACACCTCCCATCCGAGTTGTAAGAGCCAGCTGGCTGTCATGCGCGCTCGCACACCATCTGTGTCGTATAAGACAATGCGAGCTCCTCGAACACCGGCCCATTCATCGGTGGCTTGTACTAATTGACCACCAGGAGCATTAGAGAAGCCTGTCGGATGTCCGAGAGCGTACTCCTCGGGGTCTCTCACGTCTAACAGGTACAGAGTCCGATCTTCTAACTCCGCGGTAAACCGGGTGAGCTGATCGCCGTCAATTACCGAGACGCTGACGTGGTTCGCCCAGGATTCAGCATGTTTCCGTGCCTTCTGCGATGCCTCGACTGAAGGACTCGGAACCCGTTCCGTCTTTTTAGTCTCCAGTGCCAAACCCTCCAATATCCACCCGATCGTCCCATTTCGAAGCGCAACCACTTTATTCGGAATTCCAGAGTTGATCAAAGATTGGGTGCCAACAATACTCCGCGTTCGACCTGCACAGTTGACGATGACTGTGGTTTCTGGGAATGGCACAGCCTCAAAAAAGCGATACAAAAGTTCGCCCCCTGGACAGCTGCGGCCGTGGGGAATGCTCATGGTATTATACTCCTCGAAACGTCTGGCATCCAAGACAACCACATCATCCTCGCTCTCCAGAACATCCTTGACGTCCCGCGCAGATAAGGATGGGGTGTGGTTGATAGATTCAACGAGCTCGCCAAATGCCTTGGATGGTACATTGACATCGCGATAGACCTCGCCAACGAGGGCGTACGCAGAAAGCCCGCCTGTCAAAATGGCAACATCCCGATACCCCAGGGCTATTATCCGGGCAGTAGCCCGATCTACATAACCCTCACCATTGTCGTAGACAACGATTGGAGCCGACAATCGAGGAACTAGTGGAGGTAACTTCTTCTCGATTTCAGAAACTGGAACACTTAGTGCGAATAAAGGATGGGCCTCGGAATAGGGGCCTTCTTCGCGGACGTCGAGGAGGGCAATTTCATGGTGATTTACCCAATGCTGGCGTAACTCGCGTGCGGTTATAGATTTGGTCATTTTGTTCAGATGCGCGAGTGGCAATCTCTTTCAATTTTGAGACGGAGAAGGAGTCGATGGAAATCTCAGAGAAGCGGAGTTGCACAGAATCTCGGGTGCTTTTTCTCGGAGGTTTTTGGAGAAACCCGTCACGACTGCTCCAAACATTGGTATTCTGAAATACACGCAATGCTTGGCTTCTCATTCCTTTCTACGGTTGATGGATCCTATCCTAATCCCCGAAGGGAAATATGCATAGAACGCCGTTGCTCAAGAGGCTGCCCTTCTGTACCCCGCTCTAAGATCGGTTGACGCCATCTCAGCGCAGGATGACCAATCGATTCGACCTGGTGGATATCAACTTCCGACCTCGGTCATGTCCGTATTTCATCAAGCTAACACACTCAAGTTAGTATGTATCCTCGACAGCGAAGTTCCTGCGAAACATGCCGTAAGCTGAGCAGTTTTCAAGTCCGCTGAATGTGTAGCTAATGATAAATAGGGGCACGGAAGCTCAGGTGCTCAGGCGAAAAGAGCGGTTGCTCTCGTTGCCGAGGCTCAAGAGTGCCTTGTAAATTCAAAGATAAAGGAGCCCCTGGAAGGCCGAGAAAGCGTCCACGACAAGAAGAAGCAGATCTCGATTTTCCGAACGGAGATAAACAAATAGGATCCTCAAGCTCCTCACATTTATCGGCTGTCGTTTCCCAATCGCCCTTTGCTGGGCATGAAGCCGCCAATACAATAGTGGGAGCCGGTGAGTTCGACTCATTACCATACGAGCTATCCGGGAACTGTGGATTCGATTCCTGCCACTGGGAGACGCTCGGGAACGGCGACATTTATCCCTTCCCAGTTGAGTTATTGCAGACAGAACGACGATTGCAAGACCCTGAGATACCTCCAATAGCCTTGGACGAATACGTCTCTCCCATGTCATTCTCACAGTCTTGTAAATGCGACGAAGAGGTCTCCGATCTAGTCCGGAAATTGAGCCGCGCAAGCATGTCACACAGTATCGTCCCGATGCTTCGCACAGGCTTGTCCCTCACGGAGAGGCTACTTATCTGTCCTTTGTGCTACGATGTATCCAAACCGCCTCGAGTGACCGTTCAAAATGTGCTCCTTATCGGCCAGCTGATGTTCGAAATAACATCCGGCTACAAAACGTACCTCCGCTGGCTAAATAAATACTGTACCGAGCTCGATATCAGCAACGAGAGTAGAACCGTCTATCTTGGAGTCCCGTCTGAACTGAATTTGCAAATTAGCGGTGAAAAGCTTCGGGATCTTGTCGTGCACGGCCTACAGATGGATGTCGAAAAGCTTTTGGTGTTGGGTAAACAGTTTGCGCAACGGCAACGTGATCGCCATATGGTGGGCCATGAAGCTTGCCCCAATTCTGAAGGCCGTTGTCGAAGAAAGGAGGATGCTGCTAGTTACGACCCACTGGACCTCTGCCCGCACGATCCGGTAGCGCGGAAGTTGGTACCTTGTTTCCGTATCGTTGATGAAGTCCGCGAGATGATCAAGCAAGTTACAGATGCCGTTGTGTAATACCCATGTTTATAATCTATTCTTTTCGGGTATTGCTGAAAGCATGAAAGCGTCGCATATTTGGTGCCAATTTGGTAGGCATGAGCAATATTTTATGCCTTTCTACATGTCATGAGCGAGAAGCCAGTGAAACGTTGTTAATTTGACGAAACCAAAGTGTCCATCTAGCTTTTGCACGTCGACTCCACGCTATGGAAACCTTTCACTTTAGACTTCCCACAGGACGAAGGCAATTTCCCAAGCCGGCAAAAGCATGAGGATGTGATTTCAACATCTGCCTCCACAAGAGCAAGGGAAAGTTGTTTGTTGATAATGTTTGCCTCCGCAGAACGACCCAACAGTTGAAGGGACTCGTGATACCCGTGCAAAGCCCAAACATTATTTGGGTGCTGGTGCGCACGTTTAGGTGTAGGGGAGAGGCCCAAATCTTCAGCATAAGCCTGTGCCGCCTGCTCAACTCTGCCTTGTTCCAAGGAGAGCGCAGCATATGCATGCCGAGCTGGGAGCATCCACCCCCACGGCTCTGCGAAAGGCAGCTCGTCTTCTAGAGAAATTGCTTCCCGTAATCTGGAGAATGCCTCGTCATAATCGCCTTTTCTATAACCGATTTCGCCATCCAGCATCGCAGATGCTACTTTGAGAATGTCGGTGATTTTATTAGGGAAGTCGAGCCGTGTGGGAGGGACAAGCTTAGAAGCGAGCTTGAAATATTCTCGTTCTTCGTCCGCTTCTTCAAGCTGAAACGTCGCCGCATACGCGATGGCCTTTCCATAGTGTCTCATCACATTCGTGACACAATAGAGATTTTTATCCTCGAGGGGGTCGAGCTTCTTGAGATCCTCCCACATTCCAAAGCGAATGAGAACATGGACTCTGACGGCCTTGAAAAATTCCATCCAGTTTGCAAGTGCAGGCGTTTCAACCCGTAGAATTTCCTCCGTGATAGTCGCCTCCATTCGATCCGTCGCTGACAATGCTGCCTTGGATTTCCCACCAAGCATCGCAGCATAGATAAGGGAGTGATAGTCGTGTAGACGATAGTAGCTGTAGAATGTCAAGCCGCCATTATGTTCAAAGTATTTGTCATCTGCGACGGTCGCTTTCAGATTGTATTCCACAGCGCGGCGATAATCGCCCACGAGAACATCGATATGGGCAGGCATGTGGAATGTGTGACCTGTATCGGGAAACATTTCACGGATCATCTCTGCTGCCGGCAAGGCAGCCTCGGGGGTCGCCGACATTTCCATCAGGTGGATATACATGTGCGCGGGACCTGGATGCAGTTCGACTTTGGGCATCTTCAACGCCCGATCAAGTAGATCTTTCACTTCGAATACCGGCGAAGACGCTATCGGGAGCCCTGTGGAGGCGTCGTATAGCTTTCGCGGCGCACAATTCATCAATGCGTCGGCGAAGAGTGTGATAATGTCGAAGTCTTCGCGACCGAAACCCACATACACCTCTCTCATGGCATCGGCGTACGCTCGGTTGCATGCGGCAAGATCCCTACTGAGGTCATCGTTGGGGTACCGTTTTGCAAGAGCCTTGATGAGCGCTTGCTCCCACTCTGATGCATTGTTTGCCCGCCTCAGCGCTTCTTGAGAAAATATATAACAGTGCTTGATCGCATTGGCTCGATCTCTTTCATCGAACAGCGCCCATGTTTTGTTGTAATTAGAGCCTGAGCAGAAGGATATCCCCCAGTAGGCCATGGCGCAGTTCTCGTCGTGGGCGATTGCCTGTTTATAACAGGCGATTGCTTCGTCATGGTTAAAGCAATATGTCCAGACAAGGGCTCTGTCGAACCATATCTGGGCTTCCTGGCAGTTGGTACTGATTTTGCGACTGAATGTCCCCAGATCAAAGTAGGGGTCGCTCGTGGCTCTTGCAGGCGGTTGGGTGTCGAGGGAGCCCATTTTCTAAGCTTGATGAGCCGAGTACAAATGCTAGTAACTGTACCGCAAATAGGGAATAATGTTGAATCTAAATCGGCACATCAAGAAGTTCCTACCAATTTGGAAGATGTAAGGAGTCGGAGGGTTTTTGGCGGTCAGGTCGGTTGGTTTTGATTCGACTCTCGGACCTTTTTTAGAATTTCATGTTATGAGAGTTCTTGGGGATCACGACAATGTCTAATCGGCCTTCATCCCACCTTAGTCCTTTTCCCTACACTCGACTTATACCTAGTACCTAGGCATTACGGAGTATACAAGAATACTTAGCTGCTTATATGCCCTTGTTATGTCTGTTTTAGTAGTCTTCTTAGTGGTCTTCTTAGTGGTCTTCTTAGTGGTCTTTTGGTGACGCCGTTTAAACAAGACAGATACCATGAGCCAAGTTTAGTTATGCACAGTTAGGATTCCTGCTCTACCCAAACCAGCGTGGCCATTTGTTTCAGAATGTCGTCGTCAAATATTATATCCGTTTCTCTCGGGATACTAGGCGGGCGAAGAAAGAGCTTGTCGAAGCCAATAATAAGTGGCTGGCCCCGGAGGTAGAGATGATTGTTCTCCCCTTTGCCGATTATAACCACTTGCGTGCGTTTGGCGCTATCGTTGTCAAGTTCCCACGATTCTAGCACGATCTCTGGCGTGCTCCGACCGATCATGATGGTGATGACCATTTGAACCTCCCTGTTAGATCCCGTAAGCCAGAACCGCGCATCCGACATTAACTTAGAAGGCGATTCTGACAAGTCAGATTCTACCACAAGTGAGGGCCATTTATCTGTTCGAGCTTTAGGGAGTCTCAGTGGCAAATATTGGCAGTCGGGCTGTTTAGCGGAGCCGTTTTCTGCAACGCAAGTGGCGGATCCAAGGGTTTGAAGAGAGCTGACGAGGCCCATCGGCTGAAGAGACTGGAACAAGAGTCTTTCAAATTGCCGAGCGGCGGCTTCATGCGGGTGGGAAGCTAACACCTTGACGAGGATGAGTTTTTCAGGAGAATCATAAGAATTCCAGCGTCGCTCCATGCTTTCCGAGTTAAGGAAATCGCGAGTGAAGGCTTGGTTATTAAACTTCGTGAAGTTCACCCACTCACTAACGTCGACATCATCTTGTTGGCGACATTTCTCCGTCTTCAAAGTGTGTAGTAACTGTGTTACTCCCTTGTATGGGTACCTTCTAATCGGTGGCCCTAGGTCACCGAGAAAGCTCCCACCCGAGGTTTCAGTACCAATGTCAGATTTTGTGTCTAGCATGGTGGCCGGGGTTGCACAAAGGCTCCTTCTCATGCTAGTAGGAGAATGCGGTTTACCAACCTCATGTGCCTTTCCTAGAACAGACGTAGAAAGAGAGTTAAAAGATCAAAGTTCCGTGCGTCAAGGTGTGAGATCGAAAACGAAATGTGAGGTCATTGTGGTCAATGTCTTCCGGGGCACGAAATCCCCCGGAAGGGCTCAGGCATCCAGGCCGCCACATCCCAACAAATTGCCCGATTTGGATAGATACATGCAAATGTTCTACATACGAGAAAATCAAAAGTACGGGGTATAAAACCGAGTATATCCCCATTCTTACAGATGTAATGCAATGCAAGGCACACCCTTGTCTCCGTAATTACCCCGTACTGGCCCACCTGGCTGTGACTATATCCATCTTTATATTTTCTTCAATATCTTGCATAGGCCATGGCAACTTCGGCTCCAGCTCCAGTCCCAGTTCCTGCAGGATCCGATATTCCGTCCTATAGCCAGGTCCCGGAGACTACTTTTGATCGTAGGTCTTACGCATTCTCCACTCATGCACTACTGCAAAATCCATCTTGGCAAGCCGGGGGTTTGAGGCACCGTCGCTAACATCTGATTTGCATACAGTGGACTGGGCAGACCTCGCAACCTTGGATCTATCTCTATTTGACGAGCCCGGTGGTAAAAAGCATTTAGCCAAGCTGCTGTTTGAGGCCATCCAAAATATAGGTTAGTACTACATGATTCCAACTCCCATTTTGCACGCTTGGAACACTTATGAAGCCTTAGGCTTCTTCTATATTATCAATCTAGGCCTCTCACAAGAGGATGTCGACCGCCAATTCTCTATTGGCAAGGAGATATTCAAGCTTCCAATTGAGGAGAAGCTCAAGTTTCGTGCGGAGACTGAGAATGGTGGTTACAATAGCTACAAGCCAATGGGTCTCCGGGTAAGTTGAACTGATAATCTGTGACCCGAGAAATCAATAATCTCTAATCCTTAAAATTAGGAAACCAGTCCGGGTGTTTATGACAAGACAGAAATCTACAACATCCCGAAATTTATCCCAGCCCTTGAGCTTCCGCAGCCGGACATTGTGAACCACAATCGTCCCATCATCGAGGGCTTCGCACGCCACATTCATGAACAGATAGCACGCAAACTTCTCACGCTCTTCGCCATCATCCTCGAGCTACCCGAGAATTACTTCTTGAAGGTGCATCGCTACGACGAGAGAAGCGACTGTCACCTACGGTACATGAAGTACCACCGGCGTACAGAGGAAGAGAACGAGAAGGCTGGCGGGTTTTGGACCAAGGGCCATACCGACTTTGGCAGCATGACCTTGCTGTTCCGCCAGCCCGTTGCTGCGCTGCAGGTTCGCACACCCGAGGGCGAGTGGAAGTGGGTCAAGCCGTATCCCGAGAGCATCACGGTGAACCTTGCGGATTCACTCCATTTCCTCACTAATGGATTCCTCAAGAGCAGCATTCATCGCGTCGTTGCACCGCCGCCGGATCAGAGGAACGTAGACCGCCTGGGTGTCTTGTACTTCGTTCGACCGGAGGATAGCCTCGAGCTGCGGCCTGTGGTGAGTGAGACGTTGCGTCGTCTGGGGTATGATCAGACAACTGACAATAGTGCGCTTGGGATTACTGCTGGTGAGTGGGTGAAGGCGAGAGTGATTGAGGGAGTTGACAGAGGTGTGGTTCAAAGTGAAATCAAAGATCAGCCTATTATCGGGTGTGTGGTAGCTAAGTACTATGATTAGAGTTTACATATTTGGTCCACGGGTGTTTTGGATGTTTGTTTCTATTTGGGTGCCTTCCTCTATTGTCAGCCTTTTGAGGAAGGAGCCAAAACGTTCCCATGTACCTCCGTACTCACTTTAGTCACTTCTCTCCTTCAACCTTCACAACTCCCTTGCAAAATATCATTCAAATCCCAATAAATCCTCTCATTCTTTTCGCAATGGTCACGCCACCTCTACCCTCTCGTGCCCCTAGTGGGTGGCATAGCCCCAAGATTTCGGACTTTTTGAGTACCAACTCGAGCGAACTGGTCCATCCAGTTTCGAAATTGACAGCAGAAGATGCTATGTTGCTGACCGTCAAGTGGGTGCTTTTCCCCTTGTGATACAGTCTCAGATCAAAATTTCGGCATTCTGCCTGCACTCGGCGTAGGCCCCGACTCAGAGTCCTGCCACCCCGAGTTGTCCAGGGGTTGCTTCACCAGTCTACGATACGTCTACTCCAAGCATAGTTAGAGCAAATATTCCTACAACCAGTGGTATTACAACAGTCCACAGAGATGGTGGCGTGGATCATGCAAGATGAAGAGAATGGTCAAACTTTTGACTTTCATTGGTAAGTCAGATCTGATCATTCTCTCAAGCATTCCGTTCTAATCAATTCTTATAGACGCCTGCTTATCTCGCAAGACAACAATGAAATGTTTCTGACCTATCACCATGTGTGACGATAGATATGTCAAGTGCCTGTGACAAAAAGGCGGATTCAATATCGATGCTCTTCGAGCCATGGGACTGCAATTTGCTACAACGGCAACCAGACTGTTCTTACCCAAAATGATCTCGCGAGGCCGAGCCAAAAATTGCCGTCGGTTGTGGTAGAGTCTGGATTTTCAGAATCCCCTTCAAAGTTGATGGCCGATACCCGATATTGGCTTTCCCCGATGAAATCCCGATCACATGGGGAAGTCCAGATGGGAGTCACCATCAGAATAGGTCGAAGCAACCCAGAGATCGTACTGAAGTCCTGTGTTTCGAGGACGATTCAGGAGAAAGCCTCCTTACCCATTCACTAGTGACATATTACTTCAGTTCCCTCATCGTTGTCGCGAAAATGCCGACGCCTATACACGGAGCTGACGAAGTGGGTGTCTCAGAGTCAAACTCCCACCTCTGCTCCTCTGCTCGGTCCTAGCAAAGAGTGAGCCTCCTAAAAAAGGCAGCGGATTTCCAGTGAGAAGCGTGGAAGCATCCTTGCACAAATACAAACCTCAATATGTACAAGGTACATATCGAGGGAACGAGCAAGCACACCCCAGCGAGTGGATGTTGACGACCTAGCATACCTTCTCACAAGCCTTCCGACCCACCGCTTTTGTTGCAGACAACAACTCTGCTAGACAGCCCGATTGGCAATGGAGAATTACCTCTCCCATGAACCCATGGGCAATATACCACTTGAGACTTTTCAGGTCACCATCAACGACGTGACGTCTCTCTTCTTCAATTTGAATTGCCTTACCTTTACGACAAAGAAATCGCACGTCAGCTCTTATCGTTGCAGCTTTCTGCGCCGCGGCAGCGGGTGTTTACTTTTACTTTTACCTGTGGTTTCCTTGCTTCGTTATGGTACCACAGCGGAGGGACATTGGTACAATCTGTCTCGGGGATTGTTGGCTATTCTTAAAGGAACGCTTAGTTAGACCAAAAATATCATTCTTCGTTGCTTCTCCACAACAATCGCAGGGGTCCCGACCCATGACAACCGTAATTCCGCATCCACGATGTCTAATAGGCTCCTGCCCTATATACTAATATTGTGGCTACAGAGAATGACTGTTGAAACCCTCGGTGTCGAATTATATCTCAAAGTTTGGCCCGCATATCTTCCCTATCAAGGATATCAAAGGACGCATCCCCCTCAACAGTCTCGCAGCCAGCAACGAACGTCTGCCATCTCTCTTCCGAAAGTATCGGGGCCGTAATATACGGCTCCATCGTATCCAGTCTATCCAAAAGCTCGCCCACCCGCGGTGCAAGAGCATCGGCTGCCTTGCTCTCCATTTCAAATTGATCTGCCCGACGAAGTCCCAGATTCTCGACGTACCAACTTGAGTCGGTCTTGACCACACCGGCTTCGTACAGAGCAAGCAGATCAGGATCTACTCCCATATCTACTGCAGCCTCGTATGCCATGCGATGGCCTATCGCCAGAATCAGAGACCGACAGTGAGGGAGCATGCGACTGTTGTATGCCTCGCTTCTGTGTCCTTCTTCGATATTCCCCAGGAGCTTCTGCAGTTCTGAGATATAGCCTTGCTCATGCTTTGCTATTAACGTATTTGGCTTGGTGGCATTTGGGACTTCGTATCGACCGATGAGGGTTTCAGTGGCCAGGCCTATTATGTGTTAGCTGTATAATATGTGTATTCTGGGTTGTGGGGGCATTACGGATGCAAAGAACCAGGATTTCTCCTTCTGCGATGCCGTTGCATCGATTCAGAGCCTGCATAGCACGGTCAGTACTTCTTGTATGATCTTTCGGGTTGTTCTTGGATCGGCTTACCTCCATCTCCACCAGCTGATTGTGGATAAACACACCCTGAGCACCGCATCGCTCAACAAGATTTGCAAAGCTCTTTTGAGTGTATTGCAGAACAGCTCCCTTGAAGATAGCTGCTAACCCATGTCTGACAGAAAAGTCCAATGAAGTATCACTAAACTTAGCTGTGATCCAGTTTGCAAACGGTTCCATAACCGCACACTCTGCCAAGGCATGCAAGATGGGCAACTGCTGAGTACGGAAGGAGATGATCGGCTTCGGAGATCCTTCGGGGCCATGAACCATTCGACGGAGGCTGTACTTGCCCGCTATGAGCACCGCGCATTTCAGGCCTGGTATTGTTGAAAGGCTCAAAGCCAGTGTTCCAAATCCTAGACGGTTGATTGCCGTCAGGAATTGAGTTCGCATGTTGTCCGGCTTTCGGTGACTGCCTAGCATGGCCGTCGATGGGAGGCGGACTTGGTTGAAGGAAGTGATGGAGTGGTCGAGGGTTCGTCCGCAAGCGATGGGAGGGAGTAATCTAAACGACATCTTTAGTCGGAGTTCAACTATTTCCTTTTTGCATGTTCCATCTCACTCACGTTGTCGTTACTCCTTTGCACATCTCCTTCCCATCCCCGAGTCCAACTATGAAGGGACGGATCCCTCTATCGTCGTTTTCAATCATGAGACGTGCGAAAACGACGGCGATGCGAGGGATACCAGCTACGGGCATTGACGGGGGCATAAATCTAGAAAGGTTAGTACCATATTCTTTCTGTTCTCTTGGGCTTCCTGCCTACTTCGCTGCTCCCGGCGTGGGACTGTGGAGGACAAAACTGCCATCGGACTGCAAGGTCGCAGTGGTTTCCAGATTCTTTGCATCACAGCCATGGCCTACCTCGTTGAGCATAAAGCAAGCACTTTAGGATGATTAGTGAGAGGGTTCCTTAAAATAGGATTGTCTGACCATCATACGAAACATCAAAGTTGAGAATTTTTTCCATCACAGGTCGTAGGTCTGGCCTCTTCAGGGAATAAGGGGCAATCGTGCCAGCAACCAAATTGTATTGAATTGAAAACAGAGTGTGTGCCACGAGATCCCGGATGGTTATTGCGTCCATATGGGATTGCCAAAATTTTGGGGTGAGGGAGAGGATGTCGTTAATCGTGAGCCCTATGATCTTGTTAGTGCTGATTTGGTAGTCTGATGATTTTCAACTAACCATGATGTCTGCCTATCGCTCTGGCTCGGTAGTACGAGCGTTCCAGGGTTTCATAGCTTGCAACCTCAGCACCCTTTGATTGAAATAGAGGAGTAGATAACAGCGGGAGGCTGGATTCTGTTGGGGCTTGCATGACAGAAGAAAATGAACGAAATTAACCCAAAATCCAGAAAGTCAGATAGTGCGATCGAACACCTTATATACTTTGTAGTTTATATGCAATTGACTTTTTCAGCCACAATACATTGTTCCAGGCACGAACCTTCTAATACGTCACGATCTGCGATCTCGCATAGCTAGAGATACACCGCTGAACTTGCATACCGCTAGATTTGTATTCTGTCCACGGGTACTGCATAGTGGATTAGCAACCTAGCAACTTTAGGTGTTGCATTTGCAGCCAGCCAGCCACTACAGTTCCCCCTCTGCAATATAGTGGGCGTGGCGGGTCGTCTGGGAACCCATTCTACGAGGTTTACTATGCGTTATTTCTTCTGGTGAAAACTCTATCGGCCTATCGGCGATCCCATTATGCAAGATCCACTATTTGACGATTTAATACAAAGTGAACTACTCCGTACTCCGTAGAGGAACTAGCTTGATACTAAACCGATGGGAACCCTTCTCCAACAAAGGTCTCGGCGTGGACATGATACATGTTTAGTGGCTGGTGTGGTGGGTACTTATGCGGGTCTTCCCGATTTGGATAACGCATCTCGATTTAGCGCTTACTCCTAGTCTTAGCTCCGCATATCTGCTCAGCTACCTTATTAGTAGCCGCTACATTCTACTACTGCTCGAATAATATTGCTCCGAAGACCAGTTCTGCTGATATTTCTGAATCATAGCGTATTATTAAAGACGGGTCACTCCGAAAGCTCTATAGCTAAACGGACATTGCATAGTCTTGACAAATCTACCGACCTCATCTCATCACGGAGTACTCCATAGTTACATCTCAATGCTACGCCTAATCCACATAGCTGATCTAGGATCATTACGCGACTGGTCCAGATCCCTGGGCGCCCATTTAGCCAAACTCACATGTGTCAATCTGTTTTCAGCTCCCCCGCATTGGTGGGTCTAACTTAGATGGCGCAGTTTATGTGTCATATCAATTTGTTTAGTTAGAAAGAGTCTACTAGTTTGTAGTCAAGGTCATAAATTTCTGTTCGTATCTGATTTGGTTCTTCCGGGTTTAACCAAATCTATATTGACCACTTGTCGAGCCCAAAGGTGCATCGTGTCTGCACCGTTGTAAATTTCATCAGATGCATGGCGCAGTCACACCAAGTACAATGGCTAGTCGGCAATCTCGGGGATCTCACGCGGAGAGGCGCAGTTGATTAACTTGAAACATCTAGCTGGATATGCAAGTGTTATTCTGCTCACATCGTTCAGCTTACCTTAACACATCATGCATCGTACATTGTCACGTACGGAGTACTCCGTGTGCATCTAAAGATGCATGAATCACGTCAAGTATGTTGATGCATCTTGCATGAAGGATATTCAGTGCTTCTTTTAGAGGTGGCTAGAAGGACCTCATGGCAACAACCATGCCACTGGGGCCATGCCGGTCATTCCCAATGACGCAACATCCAATGTGGAATATGTGTCAGACGGTGCTTATTGCATTCGCACCAAGACAACACCCCACTTGTACTGGTCCGTTGGGGATGGAAACAATGGATTCATCACTCTTGATACCAGAAAGGAAACCAAGTTCCGAATCAATCGCGATGACTCGGGAAAGCCTAAACCAGCGCCGGAAATGATCGTCGTGTCCTTGAAAGGAAAGACAATGTCTAACTACTTGCACTGAGCTCTAGTGGACCACAACATCGGTGTGATGGGTCAATCTGTTTCGGACAATGCAACTTCCTTCCGGTTCAGTTTTGGTAGCTTTTACAATGGAGACTTTGGGCTTGACTGGAATGAGAAACCCAACTACGCCGCAGAACCAACTCTCGCTTACAACCTCGAGTACGCCGGTGAGGAGTGGGAGCCTGTGAACTAGGGTTGCCGCGAAGGAATCGCTACGTTCAATCCCTTTGATTTAACATCTTGCGGTCTGTGAATAGATTGTATCTAGGCAGAGATTGACATGCGGGATTGTTTACGCGTTGCGTTCATAAATTGAAATTCAAGGCTACTAGCTTCAGATTTGTTGAGAGGCTACAGGACTACTGGAGGGAGACTACGTCAAGAAAAGTCAAAAAAGTAGCATCACAACGACCGTGATGTGTCCAGAGGTGCATTCACTGCCCCGAAAAAACCTGCTATCTGCTAGCCATAAACCCCCCCACCCGAAATCTAAAGTCCACCTCCTACCTCCAACGACCGTTAACGAGAGAGACGGGAGGCCACCGGAAGAATCTGATCTGGGAACCGAGCGAGTCGCTCCTCGTACTTCGCCTGGTAGGCAGTGCCCTGGACGCACTCCTCGACAATCCGCTCCACGCTCTGGCGGAAGCTTTGGATAGCTCCATACCAGAAGTGTACGTTATCTTCCGTGTCTATGTACTTGTGCTTAGACATGGAGAATTCTGCAAACTTTTCGGGACCGCCGTCTAGATTGATTGCAACGGGGATCGGCTGGCGACTCAGGAGCCACTGCCGGTAGTGAGCTCGGCGGGAGCCCTGATACCAAGAAGCAAAGGGTTAGCAAGCAAGCAGCTAGAAGAGGGGCCATTAACACAAAGAGTCATACCGAGCAGCCATTATGAATGCCGTGTTCGGCGATGTGGTTCCTCGCCAGCAAGCGGAAGGCGGAGCAGAGGTTTGTAAGGCGGGCCCCTAGCTCGGCGAGGAAGCTGGAAGGGAGAATCCAGGTCGGAACGAAATCATCGGAGAATGGGCGTGTGGGGGTTCATGGAGAAAATCGAAGCAGAAACCGATCCATGAACTATGGAATAGCAGGGTGTTTATATACCCTGCATAAACAAAGAGAAATGGCAAACTGGAGAGTCTCAGTCTGCACATGAAGACATCCCATCTATGTCAACAAGATTCATTGGTACTTTCAAGAGATCGCAGGAGTTTGATTCGGATTTCGTGAGCTCGGGAAACTTCTCATGTACCCAGAGTATTCTCGCTATATATATATATATACAGAGAGAGAGACAGAAGTTTTGACAGTGCCGGTGGGGCCTGTGACGGGAGAAAGTTGAACTATTCCCTTCCATCGGAGAGTGCGGATCGGATTGCGTCGATCTGCCTCGGATTCCGGGATCCCCGGATTCCATTGAGAAATTGACGCGTCTGTGGATCAACCCGGTCGTTAGGCCGATGGAACTCGATGGCTGAATTATCGTGGGCTAACAGCAGACGTTTCATTTTATTGTCCCGAGCAACAGCAAAATGTTCGTTTCCCCACATCGCATATCTGATAGCTCGGCGTGCTTGTGCAATGGATTAGGCGAGGCAACTACTGTGCGTTCCGATCTCCGAAGCGGAATTCCACCTGTAAAGGTTGCGGAAAGTGACAGAGCTGGTATAACTAGAAGAGGAATGCAGGGCGTCAGCAAAAAGTAGTGGGTATGGTGACGACAGGAACTATACCTCGAATGCCCCAAGTAGTTCAAGTTGTATTTGGCTTGGCTGAGAGTGCAGAGGGCCGTAGCCTGTTGCTTTTGGGTAGGTGCACTCCCACCCACGTGCTCAGTGGAACTCTCCATTACATTCCGTCTCACGTCGTAGTCTTCCGCGTTCCGTGACAGGTTGTCGGCTAAATTCGGGGCCCAGATGACATTGGTGCCATCAACGCTGCCCATATGAGCTTCGATGTGGATAGAGTTGGTAATGGCTATTTTAGAGATGAGGTTATTCGCATACAGCGAGCCCGCTCTAGAAATCTTGGACAATCCAGAGGCCATCTGCAACATCTGCAGCGGCCTGAGGCTCTTTTACACCGATATTGAGAACGGTCTCGGTTAGAGAGGACCTAGCTCGTCGCACGAGTTTCTCGAAAGGGCCGACTAAAGGAGCATTGGAAACCGCAATGCTTCCCCCACTAGTACCCTTAGCGATAATGATACGTTGGGTCCTTTGTATTTGCTGGTTTCGCCCGTCCCATTCCAGCTTACTCGAGGGTTATGACCGGGTTTCTTTCGGTCAGTTTGGGAGTCAATGCCGAGTGAATACTCTAATGGAAGGTCTCCCAATGCGTCCTGACAGGCGCGGCCGTACGCAATCGAGGTTTCCTATTATACTGTTAGTGAATTCGAATAACCCACTCGATATATAATATACTCACTCTGGTTCTGTCAGCATCGGTGATCTCCCATTCCTGTCGGTGGGAGCGAACAGCCCTCATAAAGTCCCGAATAAGGACCTTAAGCTTAGCAGCGACGGCGGAACGGAGATCTCGCGGCTCCTCTGGTCCATTGTGGATCCAGAATCCGTTGGCGTAGTGCACCAGGGCAAAAACCTCAAACTGCATATGGGCACAACCGAGGGGGACCTACTAAAGTTAGTAAGAAAGCTTCGTTATAGGAATAGAGGATACATACGCCATTGGCAGCGAGGTAGGGCCTGGTCAGTGCTGTGGATGCAGGCGGCAAAAGTAAAGGGGGAGTCCATGTCCCAGGACCTCAGTTGGTCTCGGAGACACGGAATACACGGGGTATCAGTCAGAGGGTCTGGAGGGTTAGGCCGGTTAACCGGGATAGTAGAAGGGCGGCCTAGAATAGATGCCATGTTGTTGATAGGGTGTCAATGCCGTGTTGGTGTCCTCTGGGCGCCTCTAGCCAAAGCTCCGTACTTCAGATCCATGACGTCCATGTATTCTGCAATCTGACCTAGAACTGTGTAAGCGCAAGAGTAAGGTCTGTGAACATGAAGAGATTACCTAGAATATTCCGTAGTTCACAATCGTCAGATCCGACTTGCGCGTGACGGACCAGCTTGGGTTTGGTTGGTTTCACCACTTCTAGAGAGAGAGGGTACCACAGTATGCTTGCTCCAAGAATTCACCAAGAACCCACGCTCGACGTCATGCGTTGAGTTCTTGCGTCGGCGTATTCTCAGTCCTCTTCCAGAAAATAGCCTCGCCTATTTAAGCCACCGAACTTCTCCTAGTCATTTCGGGGTTGGTGATCTCCGGTAGTCGTCTTCATCCCTTAAGTGACAGGCCATATTGTATCTAGCAAATGCTGCTGTTGCTTGTTCCAGCTAAGCCTTCGCTTATGGCCCGAGTAATGGGGTGTCGGAATTGCGTCTATTACCCTTAGCCACGTCAGTTGTTTCAGTTGTGGTAGATTTGTTGCGCAGTGAAACGAAGAGGATGTGAGAGTGTAGGAAGAGTGAGGCGAGGCAAAATCTGCAAGCTGTAAAACGATTGAGCTGTCCAAAATCAACTCACGCTCGGTGCTATGAAAGAAGACGACCGCTTTGAGCTCGCCACTGCATCCACCACGAATGCAGGTCGTCAAAGGCCTTACCGGTCAACTTTTTGTGCGAATAAAACAACTGCTTCTCGATTTCCATCAGTCCCCACTTGCTGGGGAGTGATAGTAGGGGTGATAACTGGTGTTCCCGTCTTTTTCTGGTATATAGAGTATTCCCTTAGGTCCACAGCTGCATTCTCAGGGTATCTTTCTCGACATTTTTTATGGGACTACCCGGATGTCCTCTTTGAATTAGTTTCTCGGAAGTCTTCTATAATCTGTTTTGTGTTCTGTTTTTCGGATATATATATATTGGCTTTTGTAATCAATCAATCAATCAATCAATCAAAGTTCAATTAACCAGTTGCAGTCTAACTAGTTGCGTATGACTATGCAGGCGCTTCATCCAACTGAAGCAAGAACTCGAGGCCAAACGCCGAGTGGGATCACTCCCAAGAGTATACAGATAGATGCTGATCGTAAAGAGTGTGGAATCAGCCCATTCCTGTAACCCGTAAACCCATAAAACCAGTAAACCCATACATAAGAAATATATAACGACTGCCATGGAGTGCACCCTCCATCTTTCCGTCTCCCACTTCTCACTTCTCACTTCTCACCTCTGCATCCTCCCCCTGCCTCGGTTTCAATTGATGATGACGTTGTCCTAGCCAGTTGATTGGCATGGTTGTCGACTGTGGCTGAGTTCTCGCTTCCTAGTATCATCTATCGTCATTGGCTAATACCTATCGTCTTCCACACCTAGATCCATTGCCGCGAGGCCTGTCGGTTCGTTGTCGTCGTTTTCCTCCTCGATCCTAACGTGTTGAAACTGCTGGAGGAGACCTGTTCGGTGTATAAAGTTGACCACGTAGCGGGTGGCCTGCGGGTTCGACACGATCTTGTCGTAATCTATCTCGTTGATCCCAATACCCTACAATTGCTCCCACAATTTTGTACGCGGTATAGTGTACCGCGGACACTGTATTAGGATATGTCTTGGTGTTTGTGAGCCCTCGTCACAATTGCACCGGTTAGTTTCAACTGCCTTGATTTTGAATAAGAAGTGTCGAAGTCCAATCCGCATTGTACGTATCTGGATTAAGATCGCACACTGCGGCTTCGACAGCCCTTCGTACAAACGAAGGGTCTTCTTGTTTGGCGCCTGCACTAAGCGCTTCGTGGGAGCGGAGGTTATCTCCCGCTCCCACTGCTTCTCCTACCGCTCTCTGATTCGCTAGCGTACCGCCCTCTTAGCAGCTGCGGCGAGACGGATTATTGGTTCACCCGTCCCGGTCGTAACTCCTATCCCCGCACTAAGAAGCGCTGCACCTTTTGCTTCCTTATCGGCAAATTCATTGCCGTCTATACCAACGTATGCGGGGATCCACCTGATAGTGATAATTTGTTGGCTTTGCGACCGGATGGCTCGTACGTGATTGTATATCAGACTAAGCACGTACTGGCTAGATGGTCGTTGTGGGTTTTGAACTGCCTGGATGGCAGCTTGGCTGTCAGAGAAAATAATCACTTCTCGAGCCGTTAGTTGTCCGTTAATATTCCTGGTTTTGGCCAATGCTATCTTAATGCCGTTGAGCTCGCTAGTATACACTATGGACTGGGAGTCCGTTCTAAGATATCGCCTTTGTGAAGTTACTCCGTGTATAAGACTGGCTATTAAGGCTCTAATATATCCCGCAATACCGCTCCCGTCGGTAAAGATTATGTCTTTGTTTCCTTCGAGAACTGCCTTTTCGTAGATGCAATTGTGGCTCTCTAGTGCGGCTTCTTAGTTCTTAATAAAATATAATATTCGCGCCTCCTAAGGCGTAAGCACGAATGCCTACTTTTCCTCCTATTTTTCGCCTAATTGTAGGCGTAATAGCTTCTTCTGCGCAATCGCTTCGGTCGGAGACCATCCTCCGAGTCTCCTTTACGTTGGTTTCCTAGTTTTCGTTGCTTTAGTAATTTGTAGGCACGCCCACTACGGCCCGGTGAGGATTTGTATAGCGGTTTCCTCGACGATCTGTTAGATTTGTAGTTTGATTGGGGTGATAAATAGCTCTGTATTAAGTGCTGCTCCCGCTGTCCTATAGAAAGCACTACTGATTAGAATTGCCGTACGTTTCTGTATCTTCGTGAGTTCGTTGGTAAGCTTGTCGAGATCACCTCTTGGTATCGCTTTGGCAGTTGGATAGTACCACGCAGACAGTCCCTATAGCATCTGTGGAATGATGACTGCCTAGTAGACCTTTTGTATTGCGATCAATAATAACCCCTAAGTGGACCCTAAGATACCGCGGAGCGCTTCTAGACTGCCAGCTCCCTTTGCGATTATTTTCTTTCGGTGTGTCGTGAAATTAAGGTGTTTGTCGAGCTATACCCCGAGGTACTTGGCTATATCGGATGGTTTAAGGATTATCGGTGTCGGATCTCTAGGTATCGTCACTGGTATTCCGTTATATCTAGATAGATCATCTGGAACCTCCCAGATGTCAGTGTTTCGGGGAGGCATTTCGTCGGTGGTATTAGTAGTGTTAGTGGTAGTAGTGGATTTTGGATTGTTGAAATAGATTAATTCAAATTTGTCCGGTGCGAATTTTGCTATATATTTACTGGCCTAGGAGGCCGCTCTTTGTAGTGCTTTCTCTAGCAGCCGGACGTTCTCTTTGTAGCTATTTAAGATAGCTAGAATACAAACGTTATCTACCCAACCATATACTTCGCTCTCTCCGTAGTGTAGCCTTTGGAGCGTACACGTACAGACTAGCGGTGTATTAAAAAGGAGGAATAGAATCGGCGAGATTGGTGAGCCTTAGGGGATACCGGTTGGTATAGGGAACGCTTCACTAAGATAGCCATTCGGCAGCTTGATTCGCGTGCTCCGGCTAGTAAGAAATGACTATACCTAGGGGGTAAGCGCACTAAGTCCTATTTGTCGTATATTGTGTAATAGCCTCTCGTGAGAGACTATATCATAAGCTCTAGCAACGTCTAAGAGTAGTATACTCGCTATCTTACCTTCCCCCTATACCTAGTGTACTCGAGCGAGGATCAACTATATCGCGTGGTCGACAGAGATCCCTTTCCGTCCTCTAAGGTATGTCTTCGGGAGTAGACCGTACTCCTCTATATACTATACAATTCGTGTAGCGACAATCGCTTCGAGGATCTTGCCGAGCGTATTTAATAGTGCGACTAGTCGGTAGGACTTCGGAACCCGGTAGTCTCGTGGACCAGCCTTTCGTAGTGTGACGGTGACGGAGGTTTGGAAGTGCTAGGGGTTGTGGCTAATTCGGATATAGGTATCGAAGATCGTAGTAAGAAGTGGGATAAGTCGTTTCTCCGATCGTGAGCCTGGTTCAGCTAGAGCCCGCTATACCTAGTTTGGCAGTGCGTCGTATCCTAGTGCTTTGTTCGGCGGTGCTTTCTTAATTGCAGCCCTTACTTCGGTGTCGTTTACCGGTGGAAGCTGGTACTACTCTCGATAGCTGGCGTGGCTTTGTTATATGTCGGAGAGATCTGCTTCCGGTGGCTATGGGAAGAACACTTTACGAAGTAGTTTGACTTTCTCTGTATTAGTATCTGCATCTGCAAACCCGTCGGCTGTCTTTAATACCGGTATCGTGCTTCCTTATTGCTAGCCTCGGCTTCTGGCCTATTTAGCCACTCTCTATAGCCCCTGTAGGCCTTGGTCCACTGCCTCTTCGATAAAGCTTCGGAAGCCACGTCGGAGAGCGGCTTTGATAACCTTTCCCTTCTGATTCCTAGCTAGTTTATATATCTGCCAGTCCTCTTCGCTATATGTCGTAAGGTATCGGCGGAACATACGGCGAGAATGCTTGACGGCCTCCCTGTATTCCTTAGTCCACGATAGGTTGGCGAGAGGGCTTGGTCTAGCCTATAGTATCGATTCGTGAACCCCTTGTTGTACGATATCGATTAGATGGTCGACTATGTCGTTAATTTGTCGGGCGGTCGTCAATTACGGTAGCATTAGGAGGTTGCTAGCGACAAACACGTCGAATTTCTTAATATCTATAGCCTTCCAAAGTCTTCTCTTCGTCTCGATAATCGGTGCAGTGTCGATATCGAGTAGCGCGCGAATCGGGAGGTGATCGGAGTCAGCGTGGCAATCTAAAGCTAGCTCGTATACCACTAGTCTCTCTGTTAGAGCTAGCGTGCCGAATAGTAGATTAATTGTGGTTTGGTCACCGTTTTGATCTCTCGTTATTATACTAGGTTCTAGCTATAGGTCTAAATCTGCTTTATCGTAGAGCTCAATAAGCCTATCAGAGCCTAGATCTTGTGTGGCCGTAATGCCTCCCTAGGCGGGGTGGTGGAGATTGAAATCGCCGGTAAGTATAATATGTCTCCTGCCTTCTAATAATACGCCGAGCTGCCCTATAGTACCGGTAGTGCCGCACTCGTTATATATATTGAAGAAGCAGACCTCGCTAAGGCCGGTTTAGATCCTCACTTCTTGGCAGAATTCACTATATGTATAGTGTGTCTATCTAGCCAACGCCTTAGAGATATATATATACACTCTCGCTCTCTCCCCCTGTCTCCGCGCTAGACGGAAAGAGTAGTTTATACGTCTGTTTCAATAGGTGGTACGTCGTGTCATTATATAGGTTTTCCTATGGTTCTTACACTATAATAATGTCTGCCTTAGAGACCTCCGGTTTGGCTAGAAAGTCCGCTATAACGATATCTCTCGACCGGTGCGTATTGTATTGAATGATAGTGAAGGGTGTGTTATTCATTAACAGCTGGCGTTTCGGTATACTTCTTAGTGAATTGGCGGGTTCTTCTCTCCTCCTATATGCCTACTCTATTAGTGAACTTTACCGACGGGGCTGACATTGTGAGGTTTACCTGGTTGTCGAGGGTACGTTTGTTCTTGCCCCGGGGGCCTAGTGTATATACTGACGCGTTGTTCTTGAAGATAGCGTTCTCCTTACCGGTGGCCCTATGCTTACCGGTTGAGATACGTCTATTCCCACTGGTGCGGGATAGTACCGATAGCTAGTATTCACTGGCCGACGCGGCCGGTGCCGATGATAATAGCGTACCCGGCAAAGCTGCTTCTTTATCCTCGAGAACGTACGCTTCGTCTCTTGCCCGTTTCTATACTTTGCCTATATCAAGTATAGATCTGATCAGGCCTTTACTTCTAGTTGTCGTTGACGATGATGTTGATGCCCGGCTAGGCGCTCTGCGTCTCGGGGGTTCCGAGCAAATCCCTGCCGGTGCATAGATTGACCGTCTAAGCCCCTTTGGCAATTACGTGGCCCGGCGGATTGATACCCTAATTTTATTCGCGTCTGTGCCCCCCGATACAAAGCCACTTATCTCTAGCTAGGGCTCCTAGGCCTCCTATATCTCGGTATCCTCTGGTGGTGCTAGTTCGTCGTTGCTACTCGCCGGTTGGGCTGAGCTTGGCGTTTTATCTGTTGCCTCTGAGGCATCCTATACTCCGTTTCCGGAGCTCTCCTCGGTAGGAGTCTAGGAGCCGCTACCCCCTAAACTCCCGGGTCCCACTATGGTGGCCGCCGGCGTCCTTCCGGCGGCTATCGAGAGATATGCCGGCACCCGGTGATATCGCTCCCTCGCCTATATAAGAACCTATACCCTCTCGATCTCTCTGATAAAGTCGGGGCACCGCTTCGACCATCCGTTGTGTGCGCCCCTGTAATTGGCGCACTTTCGTTCACTTAAAGTTGCGTCTTTCTTACGCTAGTAGTCTCGAGAATGATACTTCTTAGCGCAAAAGACATACTTAGTTTTGTTAGAATAGGTGTTTCCTATATATCCGTATTTCTGACAGTTGTGATATTGGCGTATACGCGTAGCATAGTCGTATAAGACCGTAGTAAGAACCTCCGAGTCCTAGAGAGTACCGGTGTCGATTGCATTGTTTGCAGTGTACGGTGAGGTAAACTCGACGATCAGTGATCCGGATTTCCTACCTTCTAGGAGGACAAGCTACGAGATCTAAGTAATCTCTATATTGTCTCCCTAGTTAAACAGGTTCTTAGTAAGCAGTTGCTTTATGATACTCTGCTTCCAGCCTTGCTCTCCGATTCCGGCCGCTGTATTAATACCGAGAGACCGTATATTAACATTATACACAACAACCCCCTAGCTCGGCAGACGCACTTCCGATCCCTTCCACAAATACTTTACCCACGTAGTTCGGTAGCATCGTATTATCTCCGCTTCCTTTACGGTACGAAGGCTGAGCGAGATATCCCCCGATTTCAATTGCCTAGCTGCGATAAATTTAGCCGATGCCACTATCACCCTATACGTGGCCTTTGCTGCTTTGACACGCGCTTTCTCGGCGAGCTTCGTTATCTCTGTAGGTGTTTGTGAGCGGAAATATCTAATACCATCGGAATCACCCAGTTTGACAATAACCTAGCGGTCCTAGAGGAGATCGGAGGGCGTTGCGGGGTTAGTCGATGCCGATCCATGGCTGGACAAAAAGTGCGTTAGTGGCGGCGTATTTTTGACAGCGTCAACGTATGATCTGATTCGTATGCTCGGCCCTTGGGTAATCGTCGCTGTCGAGATCCTCACTGCATGAATGTCTTGCTTAATTTGGCTGGTCTCCTGGCGCAGCTGTTCAAATTGCTGCTTCTAGTCCTGGCCAATAGGGTTCTTGATGAGATCAGTGGTGAGCTCCTGAACGGACTTCAGGTATTCCAACACCGGTCTTGGGACTTTAACAGAGTTGTTACTACTGATATGATTCAGCAACTGGCGTACGTCGTAGTTGGCATCCAAAATGCGCTCGTTGATGTTGCGTGCAGGATCTTCGCGGCCCCCTGAAAGGGGCGGCCACTGGCTTCCTGGCGCTACCATACCTTCCACCAATATAAAATTGGTATCAGGGTATGGAGCCGGAAGTTACAATTAACTTGCAGTTAAAATGGGAGCTCTAGCCCTCGGCGTTGTGGTGCAATTTCAAAAATTAGGTTCGCGCAAAGATATGTGTTTGTTTTTTGGGCTTTTGTAATTGCCAAGGGCTGCCACTAACAACCAGGAGGGAGAGAGAGAAGAAGGAAAAAAATTATTATCACTCAAACTACAAAAAGCAAACAACTTATACACCTGCAACAAACAAACGAATGCTCATCTGCAAACAGGCCTTAGGCAGCTACAGGAAGATCGGGAATCTCTAAACAGCAATATCTCCTTTGATCTGCTTTTCCTGTATTTTCCCCTCCTTTATCGGTCATCTGTCTCTGCCTTTATTTTTGGGTTGAGGTAAATAAACGGTAGATATCATAAGAAATTATATCAAATGATTGTATTACTTTTGTAGTCTGTCTCACGGGCTCTTTCGCAACCCTTAGATCCATCCCGTAAGTACCTGCAGGGCTGCACCCTACGTATGTCATAAGACATCCATGGATGTAGCTACTTAAGCAATATGTGGGGTATAGTGTGGTGCCTGGACTTTACCTAGAAGGACTAGGTATATTCCAAAAGGGGCAGGTAGTCCCCACCCAAAAAGGTTCCTCCAAAGTTCCTGCCCAACTTCGTTTCCACTTGTCCTGTGCCAAGATTGCCAAGAGAGCCACTGCACGTCGGAGTGAGTCGGGTCTCTTGGCAAGGGGCTCCCCCTTTTCGTACTCCCGTTCCCCTCCACCCCGGCCGCCGTCTCTCATCTTGTGTTTTAACGCAGCTGCGGCCCATATCGCCTTACTGTTCTCGTCGAATTACCCGACCCGTTCGCCTGATTCTTGCTACAGTCTCAAAGCGCTTCCACCAGACGTCCTCCATCCCCCAGTCATCAAACGTAACGGAGACCTAGGCACAGCTTGTCTCCAAGGGGGTAACCAAAATAGTCTATTTCACCGTGAAACGCAAAAAGACGCGCGCGACCTCCTCTCGACGAAGGGGGCCAGAACGCGACGCGTCGATATTGGAGCGTGGTGTCCTGTGGAATTCCCTAGCTTGGGCTCATGGTTCTCAACAGTCAGGACATGGTCAATCGACATCTTAGGGCTGGTACGTAGAGTAACTATGTACAGTAAGAAAATAAGACAGCCGCCAAGTTCGATGCATCATGACAATGAACCGCAAATGAGATCTTCTCCCCTTAAACCCTAGGAAGAGTAACCCGCAACGCCCGAGGAGATAAACTCGTCGCATAGCCATCATGATTTAGTGAGAACTCAAACTCTGGAAGACCGACGTTGCCATACACCAAGGAGTCGAGCAAAATCCACGAAAAGCAGGATCCAAGAAGGGGCCCAGCATCTTCCGGTACACCAAGTGTATAGATAACAGCCAAGAAGGAGATCTTCCCTGGCGTCTCAAGACCGCTAGGCTGTAGACGAATGCTTATCCCAGAGCGATCGGTCACTCCTTGCAAACCCATCAAAGACTCGATCATGTCGACCGAGTTGCTGATCCATGATGAGACTACCAAGCCAGCCCCGTCATCGGCGGTGATGGTAATTGACGAATTAGAGGAGCCGCTCGTCAAAGCAAATGTACCCCCGAAGCGTCCGAGAGCTTGGTTTCTGGCGACTTCGTCAAACCCGGGAAGCATAATATCGGCAACCATCTCTCCGATTGTCGATGTCATCGCGTGGGAGTTACCACCAGCAACTAAAACTGTAAAACCGGCATTGTGATCTGGCGAAAGACCAATGGAACTGGAGTACAGCCCGATGTCCCCGGCCTTGGTGTACAGGTCGACCCGACGAGGTGTCAAAAATGTATAGATTTCCCAGGGCGCGCCTACGGAATGTTGCAGGGATGACGTGTGTGTTAGCGGCTTCATCCACCGCCTTGTCACGGCAGGGTCAACAAGGGTGCTGGAAAGAACGGCGCGGCCGAATGTGGCCATGTCATTTGCGGAAGAGAACATGCCTCCAGCACTAGCAATTTGTAAGTTAGGTATACATCAAACAGTTTATTAGCACTCACGGAGCCTCTTCGCCAATCTCATATCCAAACCAACTGAAAGTCTCATTGTGGGGAATCACCGCCAAGCTAGGGTCCGGGACCTTGAGGCAGGACCGAGTCAAGTTGAGCGGCCTGATAAGACGGTCCCATAATATTTCTTCGTAGTTGGCGTTGGCAATTGACTCCAATGCGTATCCCAGAATTTGATATCCTGCGTTGGAGTATATCGGTGTCTGCGAGGTCGAAGTCAAGGGATCTAATAGGCTACGTTAGGGGTATACCTAGATTCAGTGGAATCACCCTACTCACGCGTTTTTAGAATGCCACGGAAAAATTCTTGAAAACACCCCCTCTGTCAGCCAAATAATTCGAGCGATGATATGAGCACACGAAATTGACTTACCTTGCCTATCGCAGGGGTACTCACTCCCACAAGTCAGCTGCTCGTCCTCTGGAAGCGAAGGGAAGCCCATGCTTTGAAGAAGATCCGACTTAAATCCGAGGTCCCCAAATGCATCTAGAATTTGAGTTCAGTTTCTTTTTCACATTGCCAACTCGGGTCATCGGGGTATGGGTCGTCATACAGTCTCTTGCAAGGCCCGCTTGGTGACTAGCCAGTTCGCCGATCGTAACATCGCTCCATTGCAAATTATTAATTTTGTCCTTTGCTTGTGCTGGGCTGTACTCTATTTGCAGCTCAGGCACGTATTTCGAGATGGGCTCGTGGAAGTATCGCGTTCCTTCCAAAGTCATGAAGAGAAACATTGTCCAGAGCTTCGATATACTGCCAATTCGGAACATGGTGTCCTCGTCTACCTCTTTAACCCCCACAGATCCGACTTTAACTGGACCATCTGTGTGGTAGAAGCCGAATGCCGAATGGTCCTCTTCGCTGCTGAAGACCTGCACTGCGAATGATATGCCAGGTAGACTTCCATCCTCAATGGCTTCATTGAGCTTGGAGGTCAATTCTTCTGCTTTGCTGGAAAAAATGGGATCCTCTGACAGAGAGGTAGGGGCAGGGAATGCTGGTCCTAAAAGAGGACATCCTGTTGTTTTGATGGCTTCGGCTGAGAGCGCCAGCGCCGATAATGTCCACAGTGAGCGCATTATGAACAGGAATCAAGAAGTTGGATGGATAGACGTGTAGTCCAGATCCAAACATCGAAGGCCGGGAAATGCATCCTTATATGTAGGTAATCGTAAAATGCCAGTTGAAAGAAAGGGCATTACTGTTTTCCTATCTAGGGCCTAGGAATGTCTTGGGTTACACCCCCGGCAATGGTACTTTCGAGGAGTCTAGGATGTCTCGAGCCAGGGTCAAACTCAAGTTGATTAAACTGATATAGATTGGTACAATCAGTTACGGGCAAATGCAGAGTGACAGCCCTAATGTCGGAATCACAGGGCAGGGCGCACCCCGAACCCCGCATAGCTAGTACGGACACTGCCCCGACACTAAACAACCCTTGTCATCCTAGCCATTATAGCCATTATAGCCGACCATTAATGTGTAGATGCTTCTGGCCGCTGCGTCCGATCATTCCCTTTCGTTGCGAGACGCGTACGATAGTTTAGAGCTATCGCTTACTTGCATGAGCGTGGTTTGTCGTTGGCCTGTTGTTGGTTTGTCGTTGGCCGGACCGTCCAGCTAGTTCTCTACGCGATGCGCGACTTCTGTTTAATCGGGCCTAGTGACCTTGGCAGATGAGAGTTCTTTGTTTGATTTCGAGGGGTCTGATCGGAGAATTTCCCAGATCTCAAAGGAACTGAATCGAAGAAGCCAAATCTGCTACAATGGTATTGCAAAGAAAAGAAACGCAGAGGTCCCGTGGTCAGAGCAATGTATTTCATACCTATCTAGGTAGGTAACTATGAGATGAAGTTGCAGGTGGCTCCTTCCCTATGCAGATTTGTACTTTCCTAGCACGTGGGTCCAAGTGCCGTGGTCTTGGCAGATTTTCCATATACATAAGCTACATATACACACATACTTGAGAATATATGCACCAGTATCAATGACTATAGTCTCAAGAATATAATGCAGTCACTCCTAGTAGAGGTCGATGAGATTTTGAGATCTCATCAACAAAAAATAAAAAAACGGGGCTCAGCCGGGAATCGAACCCGGGACCTCATCTATATTGGTAATTCTGAAACCAGAGATTTCTCCCGAAAGATGAATTATCCCACTAAACCACTGAGCCGCATAGTGGATAAGCTCTCAGTTTGGCTCTCATGAAACAATCTCTGAGTCGACTAATTCAGACAACCCTAGAATGCAAACAAGGTCTCTACGCAGGTCACCATGAAATGCCAGCCTGCATATCCCTGCATATTCCCGAACCCTAATCCTCAACTAGGATTTGCATGTCTTAGTTCCTTGATATCCCGTTTCGGGCTTTCACCTGAAGACAAGTCAGTTTGTATTAACGAAATATTAACGAAATATGCTACTAAAAGACCTTAGCTCAACAGTCTTATTTAATACTACAACCAATCCATCCAAGCGAACCCATAACGTCTAAAGAGCACGATTGCTCTTCAAAGCACCGGGGAAGTTGTCTTGAAGGGCTTCCCATAGCGGCTTCCCTCCCATCTGAAGATCCTGGAATGCCGGACAAGTAAGGTTGAGCAAAGGCACAGCGAGGATATTAGTGACGAACTCCAAAGGCTTGGCCACGGTCGAGTATATCCCTGCAAGTGCGTTGGGGCTGGCAAACTTCAGCACCTCAGTCACGAAGCACAGTAAGTTGTTATCCTCCAGCAGGCCAGCCAGGTTCAAGACACCACCTGTCAAATCCCCTGGATCAACTCCCGCAAAGCTGTCTACTTCACCCAAGTTCCCTCCGATGCTATTTTCAAACACCCGTTAGAAATTTATCAACATGGGTCACCTAACATGGTCTCATACCTTCCGAGTTCGGGATATTTCAATATAAAGTCAATGACATCCAGGTTGAGCGAGATGAGTCCGTAGTCCACAGGAGTCTTGTACCAGTTTTCAGGGATCCTTTCCCAACCTTCGCGGTAGGTCAGATTATGTTCCGGGCCGTAAATACCATAGAAACTCCGGAGGTGACTCTTAGCTAGCATGGGGGTTAGCAAATCTCGCATATTCAGTCGGATTTCACAATCTCTTGAATCAACTTACTCAGTGTTCCCTCTGGATTTTCAGCAGAGTGATTTCGGAACAACCGACCTGGGAAGATGTACCCAGCGTTGCGCGCAATGAGCCCCGTCACGGGTCCATAGTAGAAATCCGGGTTTGTATGGATAGTCTCGTCCATACGGATCTTTGCGCGTTTGGCCATGAGACTCATATCGTAGGTGCCGTCGGTAGACATGTTATACCAAGCCATGAACTTGTCCATATTCAGTGTCCAGCTGTTTCCGGTAACGTAGAGATCGTCACGCGTGTTGGAGGAGTCTGCTTCGATAAAGTTGTGTGAGCCAATCAAGCCTTGGGGTTCGCCTGCAGGTGGTGTTAGCGATCGACGGGGATTTGCAAGCAAGTGAGGTATTCGAACCGAGGACGCCACCCAAGTTGTTTAGCAGGTTGTTAACGCCAGTATCGGGACCACCGATGGAGAAGCTGGGATCGAGGGACAGCACGTCACCGGTCCAGACGGTGCCCATGATTGCAAGGATGGTGGCAAGGTCGACGCCCATGCCATACACTATAGAAAAGGTGTTAGGATGCGTTGCATTCATAGTTTCATGGTGCGAATGTACCTTTGTTGATTGCTGCAATCACATTTGTGAACTTTTCCCGCTTAGCTTAAGAGTCGGCATCAGACACACAAGAGTAACCTACCGACACCACTCCGCTCCGCGGAATATATCCATGGTTTGCCAGTGCATTAAGACCTGGGCAGGGGCCTCGCTGATCACCGTTCTCAAAATCCTGGGGTTGGAATGCATGTTCGCCGGTAACTAGAGTTATTTGTTACAAATGATGACAGCTCGGGGGGGCTTTTGCGCCATACCATCAACAGGCGATTTCATCAAACTGAAGAGAAACCGCTTTTCATGTTCCGTCTTCGGCTTGGCTTGGTCCTGGATGTTGGCATATGGGCAAGGCTTATGCAAGCCTTGATGTCCTGAGTGGCCATTGTGGCCATTCATTGATCCGGGGAAAGCCGACCCTAGGGTAAGGAGAGACAGTGGCCAGAGCAACAGCCCTGGAGTGGCGATGCGCATGATGAGCGAATATGTTAGTCCTCCGCTAGAAATTCCAGTTTGCCCCTGGGGTCGAAGGAATCATGTAAGGAGCTACTGAAGAACACACTTCTAGGGGAACAAAATAATGAGCTCTTTAGATATCCCACGGCAATTCTGTGCCTAGGTAACTCTTCGGATGATACGGAGCACACATGCTGAGAAATGTTGATCCCCTGAATGGACCCGTCCTAGCGCTTGATTCCACGGTACAGAGTACGGAGTAGACTATTTGCAATTATGGCCCAAAGTACATAGTAGAGACAACTGGCCAGCGGTATGGTCGCCGTATTGCACAGAATACATTTGTATGTATATCGTAAATTAACCGACCCACTTGATGTCAAGAGTCAGCTTCAACGCCCCGGCTCTTTCTTTCGTGAAGAATTCCGCTGTAGTACATCTCGTTCTCGTTTAGCACCCCTGTAAGAAGCTCTGAATAGCACGGTACACGCCCCTGATTTCTGCATGGCCATTTGTGTGGCTATATCTCCGCTTAATTATGGATATATTTGTAAGTTGATGCTGATCAGCTCTGGTTTGGGAATGTGGGAAGGCTCTTGGGGCGGAGATGAAACTTGGCATACGCCTCCGGTGAGCCGAATCTTAGCAAAGGCCTCCTTGGTGAATTCAATTCTTAGTTCAATAACTTCAATAACAGTGCACATCACAGCACTACAGCACTAGGCCTTTGAGCTATACAACATAAGTCTTTAGATCTGCATCGCTCACCAAACCCCATCAAAGCCCGTATGTCGCGTGTATATCGTAAATACTTCGTATCGAAGCGATCTTTCCCTCAGATAGCAGGACTCTGGGCCCACTTTAGATAATAGGTATTCGGATCGTCTCCGGGGATTCGGAGAGACAAAGGGCTACGGAGTAGGGCAGTCATTGTTCCGGATCCTATCTCGCTTGCGGGACTTTCTGGAGACAATTAGGCTCAATTAGAGGAAATGGAACGTATAAGCCCGTTCCGAGTAGGGCCGAGTGCCAAAGTCCCACAGCGGCTTGTCAGGGTCTTTGGTTTGCTCGATGGACGTCCAGCCAGGTATTTATGCCCATCTGTGGGCCCCTAAACGTCTAAAGTGGGCCAAGAGTTGGGGAAGTCTCGTATCAGTGTAGATCCCAATATCCCAATTTTCTAATTTCTAATTCAGCCACATTCGCGGCTGGAACCTTACAACAGTGAAAGACCACCTTAGACAACTTCACGATGGGTCCCAAGAGCTGTCCAAGATTACCGGCTGAATGGTTGTATGGAAAGTTTCTGTACTTGCGTCGTCTAGTTTAGGAAATCCCAAAGATGTGGACTACTTCCAGGCCGCACTTTGATGCTTGGCAGAGACTCAAAACAGTTCCACTAGTAATAACAGATCGGATGTCTAGACATATACGGAGTAGACAACTACGGAGTACTCTGTAAAATGGCAATTTTTCAAGGATAAACGTGGGCCAGCACTTAATCTTGAAGCTTGAGTTGTTCATGCGCTAACAATCCCAACGTGGAGGTACATCAAACTAACAAACTCTTATATCCTAGTCAAGTGATCGTCATGTATCTCATAAGATTAGATTCTCCTGACTCGCCTGGTCAAATTCAATTCAAATCTCCTCTGTCAGTTTCTTGATCACGAATGCATCCTATCCTGTAGCCTTCACAATGCGTTTGTTCGGTGCAGCAGCCCTCGTGGCCGCCTTGTTCCCAACGACTGTTATAGCAGGGATGGAACAGTTGGCGGCCGTTTTACCCTCGTGTGCGGTAAGTATTTTCAATCTTTCTATCGCTCCTTTGGCGCGAAGTTGATAACGCTGACCTATCAAGCTGGATTGTATGACGACTTCGGTGTCGCAATCGTCCTGCGAGCCAACCGACCAGAAATGTCTATGCAGTGATGCACATTACACGGCCGTTCTGCAGAAATGCGTTCTTGTCAGTTGCACAGTTAAAGAATCTCTAAGTGAGTCAATGGTTTCATCCTTCATCCCCACTGGTCATTCATAGCTAACATATGCAAGCCACAAAAAATGTCACCTCAACAGCGTGCGGGGCCCCTATCCGGGACCACACAAAGATTGTTTCCCATGCAGGGGTTGCAGGTGGAATTGTAGCCCTTGTCGCTTTTATTCTTCGCATGCTGGCTCGATTGAGCTGCTGTGGTGGTATTTTTGGGGCGGATGATTGGACGATGATGCTGACAGTGGTATATACAATCTTTCCCTTTGCTCGAAACCGGAATCCCTTCTCACTGGAAATTAACAGGCTCTTCTCATCCCACTTTCCGCACTCTCAGTCGTCTGTATGGTTCACTCTGCAGCTCGTTAAACCATCTTCACTTGACTAACAATCCTTACAGTGGCCGATTCAGGTTTAGGAAAGGATATGTGGACCCTTCCTTTCGACAACATCACCCATATCCTTTATGTGAGTACTCCCCACTGTCCTGGCTTTATGCACTTGCCAAGGGAAGTTGTCTAATTGCGTCAGGTCTACTTTTGGGATGAGTTGCTCTATCTGAGTATTCTGCCGCTGACCAAAATATCAATCTGCTTCTTCTACCTTCGTATCTTCCCTAACCAAAGGTTCCGGATGGCAACTTATGTGGCCATTGCACTGAACGTCGGTTACTGGATTGCCTTTGTCTTGATCTCGGTGTTCCAGTGTCGGCCTCTACCCGGAGCGTGGCACCGCTGGTATGAAGAAGAGAATTATAAGTGCAACCATATCAATGCACAAGGCTGGGCAGCGGCAGTGCTCAACATGGTCCTTGATATAATCGTCATGGTGCTTCCACTGCGCCAGCTATATGGTCTAAACCTTTCCGTGAAGCGAAAATCATACGTGATATGCATGTTCAGTCTGGGCATCTTGTGCGTTTCCCTATTTCAGCCTGCTCCACAATGCCAATAACTAACTCTTGAGCTTAGTGTCACCCTCGTCAGCATCCTGCGGCTGAATTCACTCATTCACTTTGCCTCTACCACTAACCTAACATGTGAGTATCTCCTTCTCTTCCCCTTCCTCTTTCAAGCTGGGCAATTGTATTAACATATATAAGGGGATTACGTGACTGTCGGATATTGGAGTACCATCGAATGCGACGTTGGCGTTATCTGTGCCTGTCTGCCTGCCATTCGATCTCTACTACGTCGTGTATCTCCCGGACTCTTTGGCGATACTGCTAAAGTCAAATCATCATACGCTATGGACTCTCATTCTCGCGGGAATTCTCAATTCGCAGCTGTCCCTACCCAGAATAAGAATCTTGATCGCCAATTCTACCCGCTGAATGACATAGACACCTCTGATGAAGCCCGGCTACACCACCCACACCCGGTTTAGTTGAGGGTGAAGATGGAGGTAATTTTATGCGGGGCAATTACTTTCATTCCCTTTATTTACTTTGCATTTTATATCTTTGTATTTATTTATGTAATTGTTGGATGCCACCTGTGCACCGAACTACAATGTCTCTCTTTAATGTATATTTTTAAGATATGTATTCAACGTGTTCATAACCACTAACTATTAATGACCCACATTGTACTTTCTGTCAGACGAAGTTAACGCCATATAATGTAAGAGGATCTTCCAGCAGGTTTTACTGGAATAGGAAGAAAGCAAGACCGCATTACTACAGGTTATGTTGTACATCCCCAGTTCTGCGCCAACAATCAGGGGCTGGAGCTGTCATGGAGTAATACCTTACACGCTTTTACCATTTAACCGAAGAGTGAGACGACTTCCGGGAAATTTGGTTAAGTTTCTCACAATGAGGGTGGATATCACCCCAATCCACTTCGTCGTTAATGTGGCTTACCTAGGTAGGGGTCGGACGTCTACGATGTACTCCACGCGGCCCCCTGGATCATTGTTACAAATGAAAAACATGAACACCCAAATAAGTCTAGCTTCACCGTTAGATTGGGGTTTCCTCGGGGAGCTGTATGATCGGCATGTCAAGCGGCAGAGAAGACGCTAGCAAGTCGGCACGAGTGGTCAGGATTTAGAATATATTGATTGGCTGGCCAGTCCCACAATCGAAAAGTATCAATGCCCATGTATACTTTGCCAAGTTCAATACGAGTCAGAACCATTCTTACTTCGTATGTACATGATTTATAGGAATAGTCTGTTACTAGGGCCGCAGTGGCGTGCTGCGGGATGGCTATCCATGCATGATACAGGCTAATGCAGAAAGTGGAAGCTTATGTCGATCGCCTTCGCGAGGAAATTGAAGGAATATACCCAATAACGTGGCCAAATGTCGTACTAGGCATGCCCGCCGTTCTTCTGCTTTTATGGTCTTATAATAGAGTCAGGAGAAGGGTTTGGTGGTCATTAATATACCCCAAATCGATTCTTTCGTTGTCTGCTTTTGCTTGATTTCGTTTCGTTTCGTTTTGTTTTTTGGTTGCTTTTGATTTTCGGAGAACGTCTCCGTCTTTTCTCCTTTATGCGTTTCTCTGCAGTAGTTGGACTATTGTCCACCCTTTCGGTTGTCTTGGCTTCGTAGGTGCACCTCCATGCCCGGTGCTTGCTCAGATCTTGATGACACAGAAGGCTAACGCCAGGATCCAGTGATCATGGACATCATAAATTGCACAAGCGGTCTTCGGATAACGAGAATTCCGCTACTGAGTATGACTATGTCGTTGTTGGCTCTGGTGCTGGAGGTGGCCCTGTAGCAGCACGATTGGCCATTGCAGGATACAAGGTGCTTCTTCTAGAAGCTGGAGATGACCAAGGAAACGCAACCCAGCAGATTGTCCCCGCCCTGCAGCTCCAGTCCACCGAATACGAACCGATGAGATGGGATTATTTCGTGAACCACTACTCCAACTTGACTCGTCAGGAAGAAGACTCCAAGATGACTTATCGGACTCCTGCCGGCGAGCTTCATGTTGGAAGCAATGCGCCCAATGGCTCCGAGCCCTTGGGAATTTTATACCCTCGAGCAGGTACTTTGGGGGGGATGCTCCGCTCACAATGCCATGATGTGAGCCATATCTTCTCGGTGTCTATCCGACGTGACATATGCTGACCAGTGCCTTGATAGTACCATCTACCCGTATGAGAATGACTGGGAGCAACTGGCCAGTCTCACTGGCAATGATTCATGGTCCGCCTCAAACATGCGACTATACTTTACGAGACTAGAGCGCAACCGATACCTGCCCAGCAGCTTGGTGGGCCACGGATTCGACGGATGGCTCACAACGAGTCTTACAGACTTGCGTCTCGTCATCGAAGACCAAAAGCTTCTGTCCCTGATCCTGGCCGGTGCAACCGCCGCGGGTAAAACACTGTTGGGTAAACTGATCACCACGGTCACGGGCCTCGCAGAAGTCCTGCTGCGCGACCTAAACAGCCCCTCCCCCTCACGCGACTACGAAGAAGGTCCATACCAAGTGCCTCTCGCCGTGGATGTTCCCGAGTACAAGCGGACAGGCCCCCGAGAATTCCTCATGAAGACAGTCAACGCTGTGAACTCGGATGGTTCGCGAAAATATCACCTTGATATCCAGCTGAACACCCTGGTAACCAAGCTCCGGTTCGATACCTCCGGAAATAAGCCACGCGCTACCGGTGTTGACTATCTTCGCGGGCAGAGCCTCTACCGCGCAGACCCCCGGGCTTCCCAGACATCGTCGAACGGGACACCAGGTAGCGTGAGCGCTACTCGTGAAGTGATCCTGTCTGCAGGCTCGTTCAACACCCCCCCAGCTGCTGAAGCTGAGTGGTATTGGCCCAAAGGAGGAGTTATCCAAACATGGAATTTCAACCCTGGTGGACCTCCCCGGCGTCGGTCGTAATCTTCAGGACCGGTACGAGACAGGCACAGTGGGCAAGTCACCCACCGATTTCGTCCTCACATCAAAGTGTACCTTTTTGTATTCTCTCCCCGACCCCTGTCTGGAACAGTATGAGAACAATCCCCTCTTCAAAGGCACCTATACCACTAATGGAATCGCTATCGCCATCATTCGCAAGTCCTCTGTCGCAGAGGACGAGCCCGATCTATTGATTTCAGGAGCACCCGCCAACTTCCCCGGCTATTATCCCAACTACTCCTACGAAGGCCTCAAAAATGCCCAGCACTGGACCTGGATCACGTTGAAGTCGCGCTCCCGTAATAATGCTGGCACGGTTGAGCTGCGATCTACTGACCCGCGTGATACGCCCCTTATCAACTTCCACTCGTTTGATTCCGGCGTGACCACAGATGGTGCCGATGAAAAGGATCTGCAGGCTGTGTACGAGGCAATGCAGTTCTCCCGCACGATCTTTGATGACCTTATTCCCCTCGATGGCGGGTTTGAAGAGGTCTGGCCAGGACCCAACGTCACTACCGAGAGCCAGATGAAGGACTTCATTAAGCGGGAAGCATGGGGCCACCATGCCTGCTGTACTGCTGCTATTGGAGAAGATGGGGATCCTCAGGCTGTGCTTGATTCTGACTTCCGTGTTCGAGGGGTTGATGGGCTGCGTGTTGTGGACGCTTCCGTCTTCCCCAAGATTCCGGGGTACTATATCGCCCTGCCCATTTATATGATCAGTGAGAAGGCTGCCGAGGTTATCATTGCCGATGCTGTATAATATCGGTGCCGACATCTTGTTTGCAACCTTCAGCGGTTGCTTTTGTCTTTTTGCCATCTGTGACTTGTCATCTTCCAATCTTGATGAGTTCCTGAAAACTTTCGGGCCTCGAGCTTTTATGCAAAGAATACCTGTTGAAATCGTGTTTCAGGACGTCATCTACTATACGACAGACTAGGACACTATAATAGTAAAACGATAATTTCTACCTGTAAAAGAAACCCCAAGAACTGTATAGTAACACCAGTAGATGCAAATTATTATCAACCAATTATTCAAATGATATACATCATGCAGCTGTAGCCAGAGCAATAGGCGCAACAATATCAGGTTGAATCTCGAATCGCATCTGCGGCGCAGTCGAATCACACCAAGTGACGATACGAGTGATCCGCATCGTGCCCCTGGGGAACGAAGAAAGGACAAGACAAGCCACGGCTTTACCCAACTTCGTACCGAGTAGTTCCTGATACTCAGCACTACCATGCCTAAATACCATACAGTCAACCTCTCCTGCCTGTAACCATCTAACACCAAATCTGGGGTAGAGTTCGTGACGTATATATGGGCCAGTCTCTTCATTCCCGATATCGGTAAAGACAACATGTCTCAACGTTTTCAAGTTAAAATCAAGCAAGTATTGAGCCCGAGCAACCTCATTCCAATGAGGACCGTCTTCCCTATAAATCCTCTCAGCAACAAGAACACCACGAGTAACTCGATGTTCGTATTCGTTAACCTCAGGCGTATTTGGCCCCTCTCTTCGGAGATATGTATAGCGGTATCGCGGACCCCCGCGAGCAATATTCATCGATTCGACATCACCACCTTCTACCGCCGACGGCTCGACTGTGTAGTACGATTCGTCGATTGTCCAAGGCATTGGTTGTGCTTTGTCGGTCATCGCTTCTATAGTTAATGTTGCCGGTTGAATTCGACACCCCGGTTCTTGGGGATCGTCAATCCATGCTTGGTATTGTGCTCCTTTATTTCTGTACCTGGTGACGTCCTTCACAGTCGGCTCAGTCCCGGTCCTCACTCGCCCACCTACGGTATCGGATGAGCCAGCAAGACGCTGGCGTTTGCTGCTGCCGCTGCTGCCCCTGGATCCATGGAGACCCCTGTGTTCGGCATCGGCTCGTGCTTGACTATCCAGGGATCGCCGACGTCTCCTGTCGCTTGAATTGCTCGACCATGATCCGCTGGAATATTGGGGTTCTTCGGGTTCTACCGATATATCGTGCATTTCCACGTCTTCATGGTTCAGATCGAGACTGTCCTCGTCAGCTCCGTTATAGACCTCTTCGTCGGCGTTATATTCACCCGGACCAGACGTACTCACGAAAATAAGGCTTTCTCCTGAGTCGGGAAATGATTCATATTGGGGCCCAATGAGGCTGGCATCGCTCATCTCGGAAGTAATGCCTGTGAGTGGATTTCTTACTATGGCGGAGTCAGAGTCACCACCAGATGAAACCGCGTTATTGAAATCGGTATCACTTACCTCGGGTGGGCTGTCTGTATGGGATCTGCTGGTTGAGAGGGGATATGGGTCATCATCAGGTGAAGACTCATCGTCAAGTTTTGTCTCACTCATTTCGGGTGTTATTCCTGTGTGAGACTCGCTGTCTGGGCGAGCCTGGGGGGTAATAGTCATCGCTGCTATCCTCATCTTCACTGCCTTCTTCATCTTCGCTACCTCGGGGCTGGTTAGCTGCAACCGCGCCCTTGACCACATTCTTAGGAAGTGGTTGACGCAGGGCGCGTCTTGGTGCCTTTCCCACTGGACGGTTAGGTCGGGCTCCCGAAGGTTGACTGTCGTCGTGACAATCGCATCGGCGTCTTGGAAAACACCTTAGTGAGTGACGAATTCTCTTCAACATTGTGGTAAGTTTTTGTAAAATATTGAAGTAAGATATAACGTGCTTCTGATGTTGTTGTTGGACAATGAGGTTGGAGTGAAGACCTAGAGACATGCAGACGGGAATTATATAGGCAACGCTGAACATTTGAATGGTCTTTGTTGAAGTTATTGTTAGCTCGTCGTGATCAAACATTAAATTCACCAGAAATAGGGCCAAAGAATAGGAAGACAAAGAATGAACAATCAACAATACCCCGAGGGTCGTGGACGAGGGATCCAAACATAGCCTTGGAGGACAACGAAACTCGAAGTGGAGCGGCCTACTTTAGGAAAACAATGAGACCGAGAATATCTCAATGACAATGACATGGTACATTAAATATAGTAAGCTTGAAACCGGCAGATTTGCAGGAATAGAAGACAAAGAACTTGACTTGGCGTTGGTGAAAGAGTCGCCAATGCCACCTTTTACAGAAATCAAACAATTACATTATGTTGGATTGGATGTATAACCTCTGGTACATCATACTACCATAGTGGAAGAGGAAACTATGTTTGATTTCCTAATCGGGATATGAGACTATGCGCTATTCAGCAGCGGGGAGTTCTTAAGAGCAATTACTTCATAGACCGAATTGCATTTACCTAGAGTTCATACGACTCTTAGGGGGAAATGAATGAACTAGTAGAAACTTGAAATTCTTGATGGGCTCATTCTAGTAGCCTCATTTATTCGAATTGTACTTTAGTACAGCCCATTCCATCATCATCGTCATAGTATGTACAGTTGGCAACGTCACAAAATTTTTAATCCATAATTTAAGCATTCTCCTTATGATCAATCGCACCCTTCTCCTCCGTCCGCATCCAGATGTCCACCTCAGCAGCCTCACCCTGAGGCAGGTGACGAGCCATGGAAACAATATCCCATGTAGTCGGAGCATCGCGGAAGACATGGTTCAGAGCCTCCAAATTGCGGTTCATTGTTTCGGGGTAGAAGAAGTAAACCGAGATGGGAATGCAGGCAGAGATGACAGCGTATACAATGTAGTACTTGTATCCGATGGTATCGAGCGCGACGGGAGTGATCATGACAACCACGAAGTTCCACAGCCAGTGGTTTCCAGTCGAGATGGCGGACATGGCGACACGGAGACGCATGGGAGCGACTTCGGTACAGTAGAGGAAGTTACCACCCAGGAAACCGACGGGATAGAACGAGTTGAAAAGGAAGATGAAGACGGCCGAAACAATCGACGCGTTTCTGTTGTCCTCGAAGCTGTTGGTGATGGCGAGGACTATCATGCAGACGGACATACCAGTACCGCTGATCATGAAGATCTTTCGGCGACCGAGTCGGTCGATGGCGAAGAAGGAAATGAAACTGCAGAAGAACTTCCAGGTCATGGCGCATGAAGACAGAATGCGAGCCAGGTCGCTGCTCATGTTGAGGTTCTCTTCGAAGATTGTCGACACGTATGTCGAGATCAGGTTTCCACCACACATCTGCTGGAAGAATTGCAATGCGACGCACAGACAGAACCGGTAGATAAGGCGCTCGTCGTCGGCCTTGCTGGCGGTGAAGATTTCCATGATAGAGGCGCTGTTGACCGTACTCTCGAGGGAGGTCTCGATACCAGCGATTTCAACGCGGACGGCCTCGTCATCGTCAGACAGACCCTTGTAGGCAGCTAGACTGCTAGTAGCCTCTTCGATACGGCCAACTCGCACAAGCCATCGAGGAGACTCGGGGAGCAAGAAGACCGAAAGCACGACGGTGAGGGAGAAGAAGAAGGAAATGGCCAACGGGATACGCCACTGCAGTACGCCATCGACTTTGCTCAAGCCAAAGTCAATCCAGTTACAGAGAACATAACCCAAACAGATACAGATACCGTCGACGACAACGTGTTGTCCACGATGTTTGGCTGACGTGCACTCGGACTGCCAGACGGGAACGGCAACACTCAGTTGACCGACACCGACACCGAGGATGACACGGCCGACGACGAATTGTGGCAAGCCATAAGCCGCAGTCTGCAGCAGTTGACCGATGATGGTAAGGACACCACCCAGGAAGATAGTCTTGCGGCGGCCGAGTCGGTCACCCAGGAATGTACACGACAAGGCTCCGAATAGAGCACCGAGCTGGAAGGATCCGATCACGGTACCCTTGTTTGTGGAGTGTTGCGCGTGCAGGGCACCCTCTGTGTTGATTGTGTCGATCTCGGGGAACACACTGACCCAGCTCTGCAATGAAGCCAAAGGGGCCAAGCCAGACTGGTTATAACCGAAGACGATGAAGGCCGGTGCTACAATGAGCAATGCCTGCGCTACGCTCAGCGCCTTTCCTCGGAATAATGTGAACATGTTGGAGTGTGTCTAGGAAAGGCCACTCTGAGGGATGAGAGAAACAAAGAGAGAAGAGAGCCGGGTCTCTACATGGGTTTATACCCTGCTTTCGATCAACCCTCCTCGTGGAGACCCCGCATCAGAAAATTAAAATTCTCTGTGGGATGGAGAATCCCACAGTGGATAGAATATATCATGGCTACATAGAGTATATCCACCATGGTGGCACCTTCTAATCAAATTTCGAAAAATGTCCGACTGTGACTCGGTCACGTCGCCGACTCCACGTAGGTTTGGTCCCGCTGTACAAGGATCCCGCGCCTTCGCCACTCCCCCGAATCAAAAACCGCTCAAATCCATACGCTTAGGGCCGAAAATGAGAGGTAAGTGGCGGGATGCTATAGCATGTCCAGGGCTGATTGGAGGGAATGCCGAATATCGGAGACGGATTTCCGAATCCACCGGGGCACGATCTCCCCAATTATATCACACGGGATGGTGAAGGTCAGACATGTTTGGGGTAATTAGAATTTCCCGAGCAATGCCGGCATAAGAAGTTCGGTTTGGTTCCGACGTCGCTCATTGCCTAACTCGGGCCGGGCTCGGCTTTGATAGGCCACAAAAAGGCTTGAGCTAGCCCCAAATGCTTGTCCACCCCTGCCAAGTGCCAAGATATAGTAAATTTGACTTTGAATCTCACCTGGGGTGTTGAGGGGAAATGCACCCCACCATCTCGGTCACTCTCCGGATTTGCCCGGGCTTTCTTACCTAGGTACAGATCGGGGATTGTGTCATCGAAACGAAAAAGAAAAGGGAAATCTCCTCAGGTGAGCCACCTACGTTCTCGCTTATGATATATGTAGGTTGTACATCAGGGCATGTTTCCCTGGTGGATACCTTCCCGCATTCTCAGTCTCCGAAAGTTGTCCGGGAAATATTGTTGAGAAGACTTTGGCAAAATAGCTCCACACCGTGAACGTATTTGGCTCACCCGCAGAGATTTCAACATTATTGCGGGGTCTAGTAGGTGTCCAGGATGATAAGGTAGAAAATCTGACCAATAACCAAATGGGTGAATTGCGTAAAGGTCAGCGGTTTTTCTAATGGCCAAACTGAAAGAATATGCTCGCATCTACACCGCATATCTAAGTAGCTTCTAAGGTTGGAGCCTCAACCAGCTCTAACCTACCCGAGTAGGATATTCCTGGTGTTTCTTTTCTCTCTCGTGAAGCGCTTTCATTATTTGCATCTATCAAATCCAATTCTTGACCAGGCCAGAAATACATAGACCCATCCGGCTCGTCCGCAGACATGTTCTAGAATTTTATTCACCTGTGATGGATGCATGAGTCGGACAAAACCCTATATCGGTTAGGCACGGGTTGCATTTGCCGTTTGAGACGTTCCGGTCTCGGGAATTCTGAGTCCTTCCCAGGTGCCCAGTGGAGGATTCATATTATTAATAATTCGAATTAGCCCTGGAGACTAAGCGCGTCATATCCATATGTGGTTTCTGTGCGTGACCCAGTTTCCCGCCCCCCTATGGAGCACGACATTTGAGGTTTGACTTTCATTTCCCTTCAATAACTTAATGTCCCATCTAACCCTGTCTCGACTCATCTGCAACGAGACAATATCACCTACTATAAGCTCCCCAGTCATGGAAGATATCGCCCAAATTGCACCACCCCTGTCTCTGCCAAGGCATGCATATAAGTCTATTCGGGTAAATGCAACTTGGGGGCTAATTAAGCAACCTTGGCATTTTCCCGAGAGCCAAATCCCTGGAGGGTCACCAGCCCTGCCCATGTGGAGGACACTTTCAAGGTTCGAACTCTAATGTAACTCCGATACTTTATTCTCCTTGCCCTCCAACATACACCTGGGCAAGTCTCGTATGCCTCTTTTCTTCAAGTCATGTCGAAAAGGCATTGTCTAAGCTTCTTTTACTGTCAGATCACCTTCTGGTCCCTTTCCTCAACCTTGAAATTCGAAGTACCCTTGTGTTGTCAGAAACCAAAAAATATCTTCCGAATATAAAACGAGCACTCCGTCTATGATAAAAGATATTATACAAATAATGAGATCATCGGCTACAGGATTCAGCTGTGCACACGAATGTAACAGCTAGCAGAGATACCGCATGGTATACCGTTCGAGGCTCGAGAAAACTGACATCATAGTATTAACAGCCTCCCGAGGTCCAAGGCTAGAATTACCTAGTTAGTTACGTGTCGGTCTACCTTACCTAGCCAGTTGGCCATGTCAATATCTACTTCAGATATCTCTTTGAGCTGATCTAGCTCTGTTGTGGACATAATTTGACTAAATCATCAACTATATTTGAACAACTATTTCAGCTAAATGCCGGTGTATACCTGGGCAAGTTACCACAACCAGTTTCATCATGTAGGCCTTGACCGCCTACTATATCTCCTCCATGCGCCTTCGCAAGCCCGATAAAGTGGGCAGAATAAAAGGCGGTCGGTGATCAACGAATTATAGTTTGTCTACTGCTGAAATGACCTCAACTTGGCAATTAATTTCTCACTCGTCTTTACCCTACCACACGAGTTCACATTGTCGCAAACCATAATGGACCCTCAAGAAGATGTTGTACCAACCGAGCCCCTGTTTCGCCCTGCGAAAAAACGCAAGTTCATGCGACGACGTCCCGACCCCGAGCTTGCAGACACCGAAGAGGCCGATAATCAAAATGACCATCCCAGCGCGTCACAAGTTCCAGGGGGCAGTAATATTCGGCGGCCACGTGCAGTTCGAAAGGGTGGCATTGGGTTTTCTACCGCATCACGACTAGGAGATGATCAGGGCCAACAAGTGGCGCTAGTACCAGCAGTCGGAGAAACCGAGGACGAAAAGATACGAGCAATGAATGAACGTTTCACAGGATATACCGGTCAGACAGTAGATGTTGACAAGCACATGTACGAATCCTTTCCTACAACAGATCGTTCGGTTCGTTTGATGTGGGCTAACGAGATAAGGATGGCATTCATAGATTCCGAGATGGCTAAGCGCTACCAGCATGAGTCAAAGGCGGATAATTCAGGTTCCAACCAACCAACCCAAGCGGAAGTCGCCGGGGGGCTGTCAGTGTCTGGACACCAGACTCGCGAACCTGCATCGCTAGGAAAACTCCACGAAATCGATCTTGGCCAAGAAGCCACATTGCGAAATATTGCGCGGACAGAAGCTGCGACTCGACAAATGGCCGAGAAGGGAGAATCGCCGACATCAGTGGACCATGCTACTTCAGAGACGGGTCGCCCTGGCCCAGATGGCAAGTCATGGCGCAATCGGAAGCAGAGGACAGAAGCAGACATCGCAAGAGATCGTCTTGTGGAGGAGGTACTACGTGAGAGCAAATGTGTGTGGAATTCAAATGGAAAATCTTACATGGTCTGTGTCTTTGCTAACACTGGCTGTTATAGTGGAAATTTATGATGAACATGAGGAGGAAACCCAGATGGATGACCAACAGGCTGCCGATGACCGAGTTGCTGAGCAGTTTAGACGAGACTTTATGGATGCGATGCAGTCTCGGCGTCGGACTCGGCCCGCAGCAAAACCGGTGGCCAATGTTGAGGGGCCCCGGGGTCCGAAGCTTGGGGGCAGTCGCAGTGCGAGAGCTGCGATGCGGGAAAAAGAAGCACAGGCGGGAAAGAAATGATTGTTATTCTCGTCTGAAACGGCTGGTTTCTTTTGATATGTACTTCTATGTACTTGGTTCTCTGAGACATGTGTTTTTACTTGATATGCATACGATACCATAATGACTTTGCGCCAATGCTATTTCTGACTATTCTTTTGAAGGGCTACCGACTAAGTCATATGCTGATGGATTTTAGCCCCGGATGATCTACAATTTGCGGCCAATTATCTTTATCCTTCTGGCTCCCATCTTCAGGAAGGAATGAGGACATTGTAGTATTATTTCCAGCATAAGGTCTGCAGGATTATCCCAAACTGACTAGGTATTCAATTTAGCAAGGTCCTGCGTTGGCAAAGGCAAAAGCGACTAAACGACTGACTATTTTGGTATATATATTTCTAGAGACATGCCAGGTAATTGTTGCATACACCCAATAAGCCGAATGATCTTTTCGTCCAGACCTCCAATTAACATACAAGGGCATCAGGACGTGAGAGCAAACTTGAAGGAAAAAGTGAAATGGAAATGATATCTTCAATGTTCAATGTTGTTGTTGGGTACATCTTGTTCAGTATAGACCATCTTTGCTTCGTTGCGGATTATACCTGACCAGCTTACCTTTACTTTCCCATGTGGCCTTCTGATATGGCTCATTCCTTTGAGATACTCTGTATATCTCCAATATTTAATCATAAAAACGATACGGGGTCCAGGAGGGCCGTATGTGAGCCCTGGAGGTCCTGAAACTACCTTAGTCAGCATATCAGTCCACGTAAGATGACTAAGCTTGATCGTGAACTGCCCGTTTGAGTGCCAAAGCCAAAGCTACACCCGCACCAAAAAGACCCGCCCTTCTCCTGCCTCCAACCAGCCCCTCCGATTGTCAGTCCGATACACATGGTCACGCCTTGATTTGTCTCCAGGCGACTTAATTCAAAATATTCACATGATACTTGTGACAGCTACCGCCCTTATTCTAGATATACCTGCACAACTTTCGCGATGAACCCTTCCAACCCACCTCAAGCTGCCGAGTACGGTGGAGGTATGTGATCCCAGATATACCATCCCAATTGCGCCTGCTATTGCAATCCCAAAGAACGCTTAGCCGCTATGTAATGCGCAAGATACTAATTCTCGCACTATAGATGAGGTGTCGGCTATTGTCCTAGACCCAGGATATTCAACCACTCGCGCGGGCTTTGCTGGTGAAGATGCTCCCAAGTCACTGATCCCATCCTGCTATGGAAAATACAACGCCGACGGCCAAGAGAAGCTCGTATTTGGTGACGACGTATTCGTTACCCCACGCCCCGGTCTGTCCATCCACAACCCGATTGGCAAGGATGGAATCGTTGAGGATTGGGATATGGCAGAGAGAGTCTGGGAGCACTCATTTACGTCGCGACTCACCGGCACGAAAGCGGGCAACCCCTTCCAGAACGGATTAAACGACGTTTCCCCAGACGAGCTCCCTACGGAAATGGAGGTGGAGTCAGAGGAGAAGCCTTTGTCGGACAGCCCATTGTTGATGACAGAGCCTGGATGGAACCCGGCGAAGGCACGCGAAAAGACCATTGAAATGGCAATGGAGAAATGGGATACCCCGGCCTTCTATCTGGCGCGCAGTGGTGTTCTTGCTGCGTAAGTATACCAGGCCTACCATAACATGTCTACCATTTGCTGACCCAATTCATGTGCAGTTTCGCTTCCGGCAAGGCCTCCGCCCTTGTTATTGACATCGGAGCTTCCAACATCTCTGTTACCCCGATCCACGACGGCATGATCCTGAAACGGGGCGTTCAGCACTCTCCGTTGGGCGGGGAATACATCTCGTCGCAGATCAGGGCAATCTTCAAGATCAACACCCCACAACCCATCACAATCACGCCGCATTACCTTATCAGCTCGAAGTCGGCTGTCGAAGCCGGTCAACCGGCCCAAGCTAAATACAAGACCTTCCCCGCGGACAAGGCACCCGATGCGTCGTACCGTGCTCTCCTCGAGGAGCGCACACTGTCCGAGTTCAAGGAATGTGTTGTCCAGGTTTGGCCCGGGCCTACAAGGCTCTCAGCCCCCAGTCCCACGGGCGTTTCCAACGAAGATATGGCTCGAACTACCCCCGGTCGCCCATTCGAGTTCCCGGATGGGTACAACCAAGTCTTCGGTGTCGACCGTTTCCGCGCCGTGGAATCTCTGTTCGATGCCAAGGCTGCCATTCCCGACCCCGACTCGCCTTTCCCTCCCCCGACACCCGCGCAGACTATCCCGGAACTTGTTAAGGCTTCTTTGGCCGGTGTTGACGTCGACCTCCGGCCCCACCTGCTGGCTAATGTCGTTGTGACCGGTGGATCCAGCTTGCTTCATGGCTTCACTGATCGTCTGAACCACGAACTGATGCAGATGTTCCCTGGCCCCAGAGTGCGTGTCACTGCTCCCGGTAACACCTCTGAGCGACGCTTTGGCTCCTGGATTGGAGGAAGTATCCTGGCTAGTCTGGGAACTTTCCACCAGATGTGGATCTCTAAGAAGGAGTATGAGGAGCACGGACCGAACATTGTGGAGAAGCGTTGCAAGTGATCCCATTTCTTCGCATTTCACTCGTTTGTTTTTGTTTTTGATGTTACAGGCGTTACTGCGCTACCTTGGGCGCTTCAAAGGGTTTTGAGCAACTCCGGATCTGGCCTGTCTGCAATGAAGGGCCTACAAAACTGATCTAGATATTTTGTGTACGACTAATGCCACTTTATTTGATTTGTCTGAGAATAATAAGCAAGACATGGTGTATTCCGTACAAGCAATGTAGATCAGGAACATATGGTGTAGCCTATGGTATTGCAATTATTTACAGAATTATTTTTCCGGGCTTTCATACAATCATCCACAATATGTGCTTAATGTGAGATGCCCATTGGCGGGGATGCTTATTCTGCATCGATGCGTTGGCAGCCAACACATCAGTGGTCCGTGTTTCATTTATTTATGTTGGCCATGCCCAGATTGGACTTTCTGTCAATTTCTCCCCTATGAACATTGCCGAAACATTCTATTACATATCGATCCAAGAAAGAAAGGGAAAAAAAGATGAAGAAAAAGAACAGGGATCAAACAAAGCGCACATGACCATTAACATACATCATCAAGGACTCGAGAATCCATGAGCAACAAGAAAAAAGAAACTACATAGTCAGCATCGTTACATCCGAGGCTGCGGGCCAAACGTGCTAGAGTCTACGGGATATGAACACAATCAAAATGCGAGACAGTTAAGGGTATGAAAAACAAAAGGGATATCGCGAGTCGAGGTCGAAGGTCAAAGCTGGCAGACACAAAGGACAGCATCCTCATCGACTAGCTCGGGCAATGAGCCAGTGCAGGACAGCGTCAAGATTGGTTTCCTCCTTGGCGCTAATACCATAACAGCTTACTTCGCGATGGGTGATAGATTTCAGATCCATCGCCTCGATGATCTCATCAACAGACAACTTGTCTGGAAGATCGGACTTGTTCCCGAGGACCAGGAGGGGGATGCTATCCAGAGTGGGCTTTGACATCAGGTCGTGAAGTTCTTCTGTCGCTACTGGGAGTGCAGCGCGGTCTGCTGCATCCACGATATACCTTTGCTTTGGTTAGTATGCCAACCGGAAGGGGGAGAGGACACATGGAATGAGGAAATAAGCCAGTCTTACACGATCGCGTTGACACCCCGACAATAGCGTTCCCACATCGGCCGAAATCGAGGTTGCCCGCCCAGATCCCAGCTGCGGGGATATATTAGCGCCGCCTTGCTTGATCGGGAAGGTTGAACATACCATTTCAAAGTCACATGGCCTTTCTGCACTCTTTTGGTGTTGAATCCGATTGTCGGGATGGAGCTATGGGGAATAGGAATTAGGACATGGTCCCGATGAGATCTCCAGATGTGAGACCATGTATAACTTACTCGACAGTGAACTCCCCACCCTGTTATGGTCAGCCGGGACCCATGAGGACTTGATCAGATCGACTTACCGCCAACACACGCAGCAGAGAAGACTTGCCGGCATTCTGAAGACCGATCATGGTGACATCCATCTCACTGGCCCTGTATGGAGTCTTAGCTGGGCTTCATCAGCGGGGACGGGCCGTGGTCTCCCGAGAACTGCATCTATCAAACGGCCCACTTACCAGAACATCCTTAGAAGCCAGTCATAGATAGCACGAAATATGCCGGCCATGATGAAGAGAGATATGAAAACGGAAAGGAAAAGAACAAGAAAAAGAGAAAAGAGACAGTATAGTAAGAGTAGAACTACCAAAAAAAAAGAAAGCCAGAAAGATTAAGAGAAAGCCTGTGTGGAAAAGCTCAGGATGACAAAAGCCAGAGAGTGGGGTCAACCTTGTTGACTGCGCAACTTGATATTGTTGATCTCTTCGAGTGACAGAAAAAGTAAGAGGAAAAGGTTAAAAGAAAACGAAAAAAAGATCGTCTCACCGTAACAAAAGAAGCAACAATTTAGGCCTATTATTAGAGGATGTTTTAAGGGGATAACCGCCGGCAGATGTCAATACAAAAAGGATATTGGATCTACATATGTACTATTTTCTATGGAGAATTGACCGATCTACCTACACACATGACCCGAGGGCGCTTAGCCTCTGGCCTCAAAATGGAGGGGGTCTGAATGGCGTTGTGCAGCATATTCAGCCCGTGTGGCGTTTACGAAAAAAGTTTCCACATTCCTGACAGTGTTGCAAGTTTAATCAATCTCGAGCTAGAGTTTACTAGGATTAGGGATTCAAGACCATGTCAGGAACTTGTAGTTGAACTAAAGTTTTTTTAGTATGGACAAACGGGATGAACACCTGAACGTTCGAACTTTTGGGAACCTCATTTGCGCGCCTCAGGCCATAATGCATATCACCACGTGATGATAAGCATCCGGCTCCACCCTCGAAAAATTTCCCCAAGCAGAACAGACCTTCTCGTCTTTTGGCAGCCTGCCATTGTCGGTTCAATTCCTGTGGTCTCGTGGCTGTATAATATTGGGCGGAGGAATCGAACCGATATTGTCAATTTTTATCTTTACATTGACGGTCACATTTATTGTGCCGTTTAATCCGTCTTTATTTTTTCTATACCGCATCAACCGGCTTTTGAGAGCTGCGATTTTCCATCATGGCTCCCGCAGCCACAGATACCCAGTGGTCGGTCGAATACGACACCCTGCGACGGGAGAACCTGTTCAGGAACCCTCCTACAGATCACACGGCTTATCCATCGCTGGCCGAGTCGATTCGACCGCATATCGATTCCTTCAATGCTCTCTTCGAGGACAGCAAGATCCTCGAGGCAGGATTGAGGGATATCGGTACCAAGACCTTCCTCGATGGTGAATTAGAAACCTATGAGCAGAAGAAGGCCCGCCAAGCAGAAGGCATTCGCCCGCCTAAGCGGAATCGCTTGAACGTCCGCGTGCGTGAAATCTTTCTCGAAAAGCCTACCCTTCCCCCCACCAACAAGTATACCACCCGAAACCGTGAGATCTACCCTTCGGAATGTCGAGAGCGCCACGCGACGTATCGTGGTAAGCTCCGCGCTCGCCTCGAGTACCAGGTCAATAATGGAGACTGGATGGAGTCTGTCCGCGAGCTGGGTAATGTCCCCATCATGGTGCGCACCAACCGGTGTCATCTCGAAAAGGCTACCCCCGACGAGCTAGTTCGACACAAGGAAGAATCGGAGGAGCTGGGCGGTTTCTACATCGTCAACGGTAACGAGAAGCTCATTCGTATGTTGATTGTCGGCAAGCGCAACTACCCCATGTCCATTATTCGTGGTTCTTTCGTCAAGCGTGGTCAAACCTACACAAAGTTCGGTGTTCAAATACGATCCGTCCGTCCCGATCAGACTTCGCAGACCAACGTGCTTCACTACCTCTCCGATGGAAATGTCACCTTCCGTTTCTCATGGCGCAAGAATGAATACCTTATCCCCGTGATGATGATTCTCAAGGCACTTGCCGAAACCAACGACCGCGAAATCTTCGAGGCCATTGTCGGTGGTGCTTCCTCCAAGGGAATGAACAACACTTTCGTCACGGACCGTGTCGAGCTTTTGTTGAGAACCTACCACGCTTACCAGAAGCACAGCCAGTACGATTGTCGATCCCACCTGGGCAAGGCTTTCCGACCTGTACTCGGAGTGCCCGCTGACATGCCCGACGAGGAAGTTGGCACAGAGTTCCTCCGCAAGGTTGTTCTCCCCCATCTTGGAAATGAGAATGTCACGGAGTCGCAAGATTGGGACAAGTTCAAGTTGATTACCTTCATGATCCGCAAGCTTTACTCTACAGTTGCAGGAGACTGTGCTCCCGACAATCCCGATGCCGTCTCCAACCAAGAGATTCTGCTTGGTGGCTTCCTTTACGGAATGATTCTTAAGGAACGTATTGAAGAGTGGCTCCGTTCATTCGGTCCCATTGCCCGGGACTGGTCCATCCGCAACAATGGCGCAAAGTTCACCGATGAAGCATTTGAGCGAGACTTCCTGTCTAAGATCGTCAAGCGATCAAACGAGAACATTGGTAATGCGCTCGAGTACTTCCTCTCCACAGGTAACTTGGTCAGTCCTACGGGTCTTGATTTGCAACAAACCTCAGGTTACACCGTCATTGCAGAGAAGATCAACTTCTACCGTTTCATCAGTCATTTCCGCATGATTCACCGTGGTAGTTTCTTCGCTCAGTTGAAGACCACCACTGTCCGCAAACTGCTACCAGAAAGTTGGGGTTTCCTTTGCCCCGTTCACACTCCTGATGGATCGCCTTGCGGTCTGCTCAACCATTTGTCGCACAAGTGTTTAATCGCCACGGACAACCTGGATGTATCTCATCTGCCTCGCACTTTGGTTCAGCTTGGTGTCCGGTCTGAGTCTTCCGTGGCCCTGGACGAGAGTGTAGTCGTTCAGTTGGATGGCCGAATCATTGGTTACTGCTCGCCCAAGCAGGCCCAGAGAATCGCCGATACCATCCGGTACTGGAAGGTCGAAGGCAAAAACAACATCCCTCGTGAATTGGAAGTTGGATATATCCCCAACTCAAGCGGCGGTCAATACCCGGGTGTCTACATGTTCTCCCAATCAGCGAGAATGTACCGCCCTGTTAAGTATCTGGCGCTGGATAAACTGGATTACGTCGGACCATTCGAGCAGCCCTTCATGGAGATTGCCTGTGTGGAGTCTGACCTGATCCCCGGTCTTTCGACCCATATCGAGTTCACGCCCACGAACATCCTCTCCATCGTCGCGAACATGACCCCCTTCTCCGACTACAACCAATCTCCACGTAACATGTACCAGTGTCAGATGAGCAAACAAACCATGGGTACGCCAGGTACCTCCATTGCTCACCGTACAGACAACAAGTTGTACCGCATCCAAACGGGTCAAACGCCAATTGTGCGGCCACCTCTCTACAACGCCTACGGTCTGGACAACTTCCCCAACGGTATGAACGCGGTTGTGGCTATTATCTCCTACACCGGATACGACATGGACGATGCTATGATTATCAACAAATCCGCACACGAACGTGGCTTCGGTCACGGTACGGTCTATAAGACCAAGGTCGTCACTTTAGCCGAGAACGACTCCCGCCGGAACAAGTCTAAGCGTGAGATCACTAAGCTGTTCGGATTCGCCCCCGGCGACGAGATCAAAGATCAGGTGCGCAACACCATCGACGAAGATGGAATGCCGCACCTGGGTGCTCGTGTTAAGGAAGGTGATAAGATCGCGGCCTGGCACAATGTCCGCTTCGATCCTGCCTCCGACTCGTACGTCAACGTCGATGGAGTCACCCACTACATGAAATACAAGGATGCCGAGGAAGGCTACGTCGATAGCATCCGCATCATGGGTTCCGAGTCTGGCAACGAGCCCGCTCAATCGCTCAGCATCAAGTACCGTATCCCCCGAAAGCCCGTCATTGGTGACAAGTTCTCCTCTCGTCACGGTCAGAAGGGTGTTTTGTCTCAACTCTGGCCTGCAGTCGATATGCCCTTCTCCGAGAGCGGCATGCAGCCCGATCTGATCATCAATCCTCACGCTTTCCCATCCCGTAAGTTCCCCTTGCTCTTCACCTCAGATGTATTCACCCATTAACCTATCTTAGGTATGACAATCGCTCAAATGATCGAGTCCATGGCCGGCAAAGCCGGCGCCATGCACGGTCTCCCACAAGACTCCACTCCCTTCCAATTCTCCGAAGAAAACACCGCAACCGACTACTTCGGCGAGCAGCTCCGCAAAGCCGGCTACAACTACTACGGCAACGAGCCGTTGTACAGCGGTGTCACGGGCCGCGAGTTCTCCGCCGACATCTACATGGGTCTGGTCTACTACCAGCGTCTCCGTCACATGGTGAACGACAAGTTCCAAGTGCGTACGACTGGACCAGTCAACGCGCTCACGGGCCAGCCCGTGAAGGGTCGTGCGAAGGGTGGTGGTATCCGTGTCGGAGAGATGGAGCGTGATTCGCTCATTGCTCACGGTGCGGCCTTCTTGCTGCAGGATCGTCTCATGAACTGCTCCGATGCCCAGCACACCTGGATCTGTCGCTGCTGTGGTTCCTTCCTGTCTACGCAGGTTGCTGTTTCTGGCTCCTCCCGCTCCCGCACTGCTATCAACCCTGGTGCTGCCGCTGCGGCTGCCAAGGTTGCTCCTAACCAGCAGAGCGCTAATGCTCATGCTGGTGCTGCTATTGGCGCCGTGGGCGGTGTCAATGGTGTTGTGCGCTGCCGTCGTTGTGCCCGTGAGGCTACCTTCGATGATTCCCGTGCTGAGGTCTGGGAAGATGGTGATGGACACCGCTACGTCGGCGGTGACGATGTTACTATCGTTGCTGTGCCTGGTGTGCTACGGTACTTGGATGTCGAGTTGGCGGCTATGGGTATCAGGATGAAGTTCTTGGTGAATAACTGATATATCAGTCTCTGACTGGGGATCTCGAAAAATTGTTTTTGTTTCAATGTCATAGGTGGCGTATACCTGGTTTAATGATTATACTCATCTGCTTCTTGTCTTATTTTTTTGCAAATACTCTTTTGTGTACGAACAGCATTTCCTAGCAGAATCAGAAGTGTTTAAAGAAAATGGCCTTCGTATGGGATACTCCCAGCTATAATCTTCTCTACCAAGCGTGCCACGATCCCAGGATCCAATTCAAACAAGATAAAATATTGATTTCACTAATAAGTGCCATAATACATGTCGAACTTGCTATACTTCCAATACTTCCAGATATTATCAGATATTAACCTCAAACCGAGCCTTTCTCCCCCTCGAGCTCACTCTGCACCAAACCGGTCTTCGCAGACGGGAACTCCCTTGTGCGCACCTTGTTCTCAAACAGAACATCCAACTCGGCATAAGAGCGACCCTTGGGCTCAGGAAGCCTGAAGAACGACCAAATAAAGCAGCAAATGCACAGCGCACCCCAGAAGAACCCAGACTTTCCCCTCCAATTCCACGCATCCACATTCAGCATATAGGGGATAATAATACCCGTCACCAGATTGAGCACGTTATACGTATTCCTCGCCAGCACAACCGTCTTAGTCCGAAGTCTCGACGACGGCATCTCCGAAACGAGCGAGAAACACACGGGCCCGATAGTCGAATCATAGACAAACGTATACACAAGCAACATAGAACCCGTCGCCCACGAGAGCGACGTCGTCGCCGGCGCAATAGACACAAACCCAATAACAAACAGGATAACCGCCAGAATCGCCAAACCACCCACATAAAGCGTGCGACGACCAAAATACGTCATAAACAGCCACGAGCTAAACGTCCCAACAACTCCAATCGCATACTGCGCCAGCGACATAGTAAACGACTGCGAGTCCGCCAGCCCAGCACGCTGATAGAAGACAGTCGAGTATCCCATCAGACCGCTACCGCACAGACTCTGCACAGCCCACACACAGCACGCGATCTCCGTGCGTCGCAGATCCGTCCCCTTAAAGCAGTCCATATACGAAGCGCCGGTCTCGGTCTGCTTCTCCATCGCATTCGTATACACGATCATCGAGACGGTTTCCTCCGCGCTGAAATTGGGGTCTGCGCGCGTGAGCCGCTTCACAGACTTAATGGCGTCTTCGCGTCTATCCTTCCGTACAAGCCACCACGGACTCTCGGGCGCAAAGTACACTCCAATGAAGATCGGCACCGGCCACGCCCACTGGATACCGAAGGGAATGCGGTACGCCCACTGATCCGTGTGCTCGACAAGACCCTTCAGCACGCCCGAGGCGATGAGCTGTCCGATGACCCAGCACAAATTGACGTAGGTGGTTAGGTAGGCGCGCAGTGCGACGGGGCATACCTCTGATGCGTATGTGACTGTCAGGGTCTGGTAGACGCCTAGGGGGATACCCATGAGGAACTCGCCGGCGACGAGGGTCTGGACGTTTGGCGCGAAGAAGAGGATGAAGATGAAGCCGACGGTTGTGGCGAGACAGGTCATTAGGGTTTTGCGGTAGCCGTAGCGTTCGGAGACGATGCCGTTTACGAAGAGGCCGATGATTTGGCCGACGCTCATTGCGTTGGTTAGGCCTGCTTGCCATGAGGCGGCGAGCCCGTGCTTGCCGTCGGACTGTAGTTCGCCGTATTTCATGTTGAAGGCTGGGAAGGCGAAGAATGAGCCGATCAGCACCACGTCGTAGCCTTCCATGATGATGGCGCAGGAGAGGAGGAGGGACCAGGCTACGGCTTTGGGGTAGAGTCTTAGGGCTTCCATGGCGGTCATGTTGTGTTCTTTTTCGATGGCGGCGTGGGCTTCCGTGGTGGTTTGGAGGTCTGTATAGCCCGCCAGGGCATGACCTGCCAGTTGGATTGTATCATGTTTCTCGACATGAGTGGTAGCGTGCTTTTCAGAAGCCATTGCTGAGATGTAGCCAATGGAGGCTCCGAGGATGATTCCAGGTTGTTTCTCGATATGGACAGAACTGGATGGAAGAGAAGTATTTCCATGCGGGCGTCCGGTCTTTAAGTACAAAAATTGGTGCTTAACGGTCGTCAATAGGGCATAATGAGCGAGGACTCGAGCGGGGTTCCATTGGCCCACTCGTCAAGTCTAATCCTTGCTTAATTCTTTTGACAAGCGAGGCGACTGGAGGAAAGAAAACGTTCCCCGGTTTTGGTTGTACGGGGTATTGAGTCCACTATCCCCGGATTTTCAGGGTGTCGTGATTGGTCTGATGTCGGGCCAGAGATGAAGAAACAATTTGGCCCTGCATTTCCTCCGCATGTGCTTTTCCCCGCCCCGTGTTTCGGCTTCTTCGTATTGGCCATCGAAGGACCACTTCGCCTGATGCAGTTAGAGGGGGTCGGGGGATAACAAGGGCTGATTGGCGAAATTGTCGGCCCGACATTCTCCTTTCCCCTCTCATTTTCTACTCAAACGGACTAACGAAGGTCAGTTAGACCCGGAAAGAGAGACGAATCGGCATGGACACTCCCGGTATTTCACATGGACAGTCGGTTCGGTATGCTCTCCGGGTCGTGCGATTCAGTTGGGAATAAGTGGAAATCAGTGGGATCAGTGGGATGAGTGGGAATCCCCGTCGCACTGATGCACTGATACACCACTGATACAACCCCCGTTCAGCGCTAGAGACACCCCGCAGGGAAATGAGTGGCACCAAGATGCATGTTGGAGCCGATAACGATTGTCGGCCCGACATCAAGTCAATGGGAGCAACGGCCCTCCGTGACCCCGGAGGCTGGACTCCATCGCGTCTTGGAGAGGTACCTAGTGCGATTATCTAAAATCGAAAGCTTTAGGAATATATATAGCCTCCTCGCTTTATCCGATGCTGGACCTATATTTTCTCTTCTATTTCCATTTCTTGCATTCCAATCCCTTACATTCGCCATGTCCCCCGCTATAGTGGGCGAAAAGTGGTGGAAAAACTCCATCATCTACCAAATCTACCCCGCCAGTTTCAAAGATTCCAACGGCGATGGCATTGGCGACATCCCAGGCATTATCTCATCCCTCGATTATATCACCAGTCTTGGTGTGGATGTGATCTGGCTGTGTCCCATGTACGACAGCCCACAGATCGACATGGGCTACGATGTGGCCGACTACCAAAGCGTGTATGGCCCATACGGTACTGTCGAGGACATGGAGACCCTCATTGATGCATGCCACAAGCGAGGACTGCGAATTATCCTGGACTTGGTGGTGAACCACACCTCAGACCAGCACAAATGGTTCAAAGAGTCCCGTTCGTCAAAGACAAACCCCAAGCGGGACTGGTACATCTGGAAGCCAGCCAAATACGACGCCAATGGGAATCGTCGGCCACCAAATAACTGGCGCAGCATTTTCGGAGGCAGTGCTTGGGAGTGGGACGAGACAACACAAGAATATTATCTCCATCTGTTCTGTGTTGAACAGCCCGATGTCAACTGGGAGAATGCAGAGACTCGCCAGGCCGTCTACGAGGAGGCGATGGAATTCTGGCTGCGGAAGGGCGTGGATGGCTTCCGCGTCGATACCGTCAACATGTACAGCAAGCACCCGGAGTATCCCAATGCTCCAATCATGAATCCAAAGTCCGAGACACAACCGGCATTTTCGCTGTTCTGCAACGGTCCTCGCATGCACGAGTACCTGGGCGAGATGAACGACGTGCTTTCCAAATACGATGCAATGACCGTTGGCGAACTGCCAAACACACATACCGTGGAGGATGTTTTGCGCTACGTCTCAGCAGCAGAGAAGCAGCTGAGTATGGTCTTCCAATTCGACCTCGTGGAGCTCGGCCACGGCAAAGACTATAAGTTCCTGACTGATTTGCGTGGCTGGAATCTACGCGAACTGAAAACTGCCGTAAAGAGCACGCAAGATATCATTAAGGGGACCGATGGCTGGACCACAGTGTTCATGGAAAATCACGACCAAGGCCGCTCTGTGAGTCGGTTCGGCTCTGACAAGACACCCGAGTTGAGGGATCGGTCTGCAAAGATGCTTGCCATGATGCAAAGCACACTTTCCGGCACGCAGTTTATCTACCAGGGCCAGGAGATTGGAATGGTGAATGCGCCCCGGGAATGGACGATTGACGAATACAAAGACATTGATAGCACCAACTACTATCAAATGACAAGCAAAGTATCTGGCGACGACCCAGCCAAGTTGAGCATGGCGATGGATTCTCTGCAGCATTTGGCGAGAGATCATTCCCGGCTCCCCATGCAGTGGAGTGATCATGTCTATGCTGGCTTTTCCCCGGCCTCATCGGCAAAGCCGTGGATGCGCCCGAATGACAATTACCCCGAGATCAATGTGAAGCTCCAGGAGAAAGACTCATCTTCTGTTCTTTCCTTCTGGAAACAGATGAATCAGCTGCGCAAGGAGTATGCCGATCTCCTGGTCTTTGGAGAGTTTGAGATCATCGACGAGCCAAATCAGAATGTCTTCACCTATACCAAGACAAATCACAACCAGACCATTCTGGTGGTTCTCAACTTCTCGGAGACAACACAGAAGTTTGAGAAACCAGATTCTGTGAAGAGTCAGGATTGGAAATTGCTGGCCAGCAATGTAGATGGACAGGAGGACTTACAGCCGTTTGAGGGGAGAGTCTTTTTGGTTTAGGGCTGGGATATACTACTGGTTAGATAGCTCGCAATTGGCTAGAGGACGTCATTATGGCAGACTGCAATCGAATATCCTTTGAATGATTCGAGTCGGATCTTTCCAATCTCCTATGTAGACATGATATACCTGGTCTGAATCCACTACGCACCCCAGTTTCGCCCAGTTTCACCCCGGATCACCCCGGATTCCCATTTTTATTAAGCTTTTAATTGATGCATATATGTACAAATTAGGCCTATCTAGGTAAGTCTCACCTGTCAACTTTTTCCAATATCGACCAACCTCAGACCTACGCACGGAGAATAACCCCGTGACGCTACGCTCAAAAAGTCCTAAATGCCAAGGCCCTCTTCAACAACGCGGGGAAGAGAAGTACATGTTTCGACTAGACATCAACCCCTGAACATTTGAAACTCTTGAAATCGAAAAGAAGAAAAATGGCTAGTGCACATACCCAGTCGCGAGTCCCAAAAGCATGCGACCCATGTAATCGCCGCAAAGTCCGCTGCAACGGCCAGCAAAGATGTCAGCAATGCGAGCACCTGGATCTCTTCTGCACCTACACAGAAAACCGTTTACTGCGATCAAGAAAACATTCCGTACGGCGAGGAGCCGTCATCTCAAAATACAAGAGCGCCGACACCAAACCCACCACTCTGACACCACATCTCACTCCACCCGCACCTCCAGCCTCACTCCAACTACCAACCACGTACTATGAAAGTCTCCTCCCAGCCTACATGTCCTATGTATACCCCTTCAGCCCAATAATCACGGAGAGCGAAGTGCGCACCTCAATCAGCAAAATGAGCACAGAAAGAGAGCACGCAGCGTTCATCTACGCCTTCACCGCAGTAACCCTGGACCTAACGCGCTCATCCCAAACCACCAAATCAACCCCCCCAATCCGCCTCAGCCCAAATAACCGAATTAATGCGCCAGTCCGTGGAAACTCAACAACCACTAGTAATAGGCTTCCGACCCTCCATCCTACGCGCAACAACAAGCATCTTCATCCAGATGTGCGCCATGAGTCTGGGCCACTACGACCTGGGCTTCTTTCACCTCCGCGAAGCAATCAGCATGATCCAGATGCTTCGCATAGGCGAAAAATCCGCCAACGCAGGCCTCAGCACAGCGGAGCGAGCCCGGCGCCAACGACTCTACTGGCAATGTTTCATCCACGAGCGATTCATGTCCATCGTGAACTTCTCGCCGGTGACACTACCCCCGCACTCGCAGTACCCGGAAGAAGATACTTTCGTGGGCGCGGATATCCAGCAGGGCTGGACGCAGGTGATCAAGACGTTCTGCATGCTTGATGCGTCGTTTATTAGTCTGTGGATTGGGGACCGGACGCAGGTGACTGCGTCGTGGGTTGAGCAGAAACACCGTGAGCTGGATGATGAGTTGTGGGAAGTGGAGGTTTCGGCTTTGTCGGAGCTGCAGCAGGCGGATTTGGTTATTACGAGGCAGTGGATGCGGACGTTGTTGTGGCAGATGGCGATGTCGAATTGTTTGCTTAGTTCGCATGCGTCGTGTCCTTCGCTGGAACTGGAGATGCCGTTGAGATTGTCGAGTCAGCTCAGGCAGTTTTTGACGAAGATCTCGGAGAATACGATTCGTGTGCATGGGTCGTCGATGATTAGCAAGTTGTTGGAGATTGTTAATACTATTGCTGATGTGGTCATTCATGTGCCGCAGGCGACTAGGGAGGAGACGACGAGTCGCATTGATGATATTGTTTTTATGCAGGGGGTTGTGCTTCCGTTTAATAATTTGCAGGTTATGTCGAAGGATATTCTGTTGGATAAGTTTCGTTTGATTAGGGGGAGGTTTCCACATATTGAGGTGGCTATGCAATTGGCTGTTTAGTTGGGAATCAGAGATATTCCATGAAGAGGCCAGGAGAAAGACAGAGCGACTACTAATGTGAGATGGAGCATGTTTACATGGTCTTCCATCCAACTGAACAGCATATAGCTTGAAACCAGCGTTGACACTTAACCTAAGCATAATTCAACGACATATCGATATCAATATTACACAACAATTCATTCCTCTAGACCCGTCTACAACGCAGATGTCACGTTGGAGAACTCGCCCTTCTGGAGCTTGGTGTCCCAGAAGATAGGGTTCATGTCATCGAATCCGTGGTGCACCCATCCCTCTTCCTTGACGTGATACAAGTTAATGAAACCACCGGAGTAGGCATCACGGTGCATGGCAGCCAGAATGGCCCGGCGGCCGAGGTTCAATGCCTCCTCCTCGGTCAGCTCATATTTGTACTCGGCGTCCAGCACACCATAAGCAAAAGTCTGACCGGATCCAACACAGAACAAGTTACCGGGGAGGCGGGTGCCGTCGGAGTCGATGTAGTACAGGGCGGGTCCTTCTTGGGGCGTCATCTAGAGATCATTGTCAGTCTCCGAATCTCATGTCTGTAAGCCATGTATGGGACATACTCCTGCTAACATAGTTCCCATGCTAAGTCCGTATCCCTTGTAGGCGTAAGTGAGGTTGGCAAGAATCTTGGACGCAGCCGCGACAGTGATGCGGCGCTTGTGTCGGATTTCTAGACAGAAACTTATCAGCAATGTCCTTCCACTCCCTGCGAATACCAAGAATCGAGCTGACATACCGTGCAGAGTGCACTGCTGACTCAAATACCGCAACCAATATTGGCAATCCTAGCAATTGGCAACAACCATCAGCAACCAAGGTCCATCACACCATCACTCGTCATCATCACTTGCGGTCCAAACTTACAGCTGCACCACCGGCCATCGTTCCCAGAAGACCTGGCGTCGGCTCGTTCGTCTTCTTGTCCTCACCCCGACTCAACCGCGATACAGGAATGACCTTCTTGACTGTCTGACTGGCAATCCAGTTGCCGGCTGTTGCTCGCGAATCGGTGCACACGATCTACCCCATTACGTCAATCAGTATACATTTTCCAAAATCAAAAGAACCATGGTATAAACGAAATGTAGGAAAACGTACGATACCGCCTTGGAATCGGAAGGCCAGGGTTGTTGTGCCGTGAGCGAGCTTGATAGGACAGCTGGGATTGGAGTGGTCATCGGTCATGGCACGCAGGAAAGCAGAGCGCTAGAAAATAAATCATTGTCAGTGGATTATTTCGTTTGTCTCAAGCTTAGATAGATTCTGGCTAGCGATTCTCTTAGGCATAGCTGTGACGACGGCGCAGCTTGGGTTGACGTCAGGATAGACGTATATCCCCCGACCATACCGCCATCCAGATCAAAGAGAATATGCAACAATATCCATCGTAAACTCACGTTGTCGACAGGAGGGAGGCTGAACTTCAGCGAGAGTGGAGGGACGCTCGCAGTGAGGTCCTGCTGCTCTTGCTCTGAGTACATCTCATTCTGATGGGGAGGGCGCGAGTATTGGGCGACAAGCTTATCCATTGTGTGCTGAAGTAAGAGGGAATAAGGAGAAAATTAGAAAAAAGATGCTGGAAGGACGTGAAAGGGATTCTGGTGAGACGGGCGAGTGATGGTTGAAGCTCCGCTGGAGCTCGGGGTTTCCGCGTCACTCTGGCGCCTGCGGTCACGTGGGTGCTCTACAGTACAAATCGCGATATCGATACGATATTGATTTGATACATATATTATCTTTGGAAATTCGAAGAAAGAGAATTAAAAAGAAAAGATGACTCAATGGATTATCGAACTAACGAACTAGCGAATTAAACTTTACAATACACAATTTGATTATTTCCTGAGTATAAAACCCCCCATGTTCAGTGCCAACGCCTTTCCCACGAGCAACGTTTGGTGCCCAATCTGAGGAGAAGAACCGAATTTACACATAACAGCCCAAGTATGTCCGAATCGAACTAAAAGGAGACCACTGGGCCACTGCGAAGGATTGAACCGATCACGCAGACGAAGGCTCAATCACCATCTTCGCGGGCAGGCCACCGCTTCCAACTGGTTCAGTGTAACCCTCATGAGGATTCACAGAGGCATTCTGGGGAACCTCCGACTGGCGCTCCGACACATCTTCGTGTCCATTGACACCGGCACCGTTGACATGAACTGGAGACTCCCGGCCCGCAGCGGAGGTGATAGGCTCAATGCTGGGTTGCCATTCACGGAGATCATTCTCGGCATCCTCAAGGACCTGGCGTGCCAAGTGCTCATTGTCATACGCCTGGCGAGCATCACCAGGAACAACAGGGGAGTCATCGATGTAGTTGAGCAGGCGACGAGCATGGCGAGCCAGGATGGTCTGCTTCTCGGCACGCTCAATAACGGCCGCGAGATGGATATCATAGGCCTCCTTGAGCTTTTGCCGGGTCTACAAATGATATGAACGTTAGCCAGGCCAAACTAACCTCACACACCACACAAGAACAGATTGAAGTCAGAAGGAAACATACGGTATTAGACAGCTGCGCCTCAGCAACCAAGTTCTGAGCCTCAGCCCGGACAAGCTCGTGCTCCAGTGTTTCCAGACGCGGGCTCGAGGGATCCTTGTACTTCATCTTGGCAATCTCGTCAGTGACCTTCTGGCGCTGATCACGAGACGGCTGAACGGAGGCCTCCATGTTGCGAATCTGCTTCAGGATGCCACGGTAATCCTCAAGATTCTGTGCAAAGTTGTCTTCCTGCTCGCCTATCTCGGCGAGCATGACGCCGAGCTTGTCGGAAATGTCGGAGACATTGTCGTCTTCAGTCGACTCTCCCCATTCAGACAGCTGGGCGGCGATCGAGGTGCGCTCACGACCGGCAGCTTCATGGGCGCCGATGGCGGAGTTCTCGCTTTTGATCAGCTTGGTCATCTTGCGGCTGAGCTCCGGCGCTTGCATCCCACGGAGGGTGGAAATGCCGAACCGCTGCCGGGGGGGGCTCTCTGCGCGATCGGAATGATAGGTTGCGGTTCCTAAGCTTTTAGTCAAAGTGAGGGCTGAGGATACAGGAATACGTACATCTTGTTTTCTTGTATGAAGATATAGTCAATCAATACAAGTTAGGGTTATTGGGGATGTTAAGATGAGAAAAGAAAGAATCTGGGGGAAGTCAAATGATAAAGTCGCGCCTTCCTATAGATGACGATGGTGACGAAGCCTATTCTTCCCCAGGGCTTCTCCTTGGGCTTCAGAGGAAGCGTAGTCCCGACTTCTGACGTCATGAACGGAGAGGGGCGGAATTGGAACGAAGCAGTTCATGAGACATCATATTTCCGATTGCAGACATTTCAAGCTTACTGTTGTAAAATAATAGTGATAATAGTGAGTGATGATGGTTTTATAGAATCTGAGTTATGCATAGAAGTATTCTACGGCTGATCGTCATTCTCCACCCGGCTTCCCGGTATCAGAGAGCCCTGGCGAATATTATTTAATTATGATAATATATTTCGTACATTTCCTACATTTTATACATTTCATACATATGTAGGTATATAATCATATAGGGATTTGTGTCTCCCTTTATTTTCTGATTATGAATATGTGCAGAACTGCTACCTTCCTAATTGGGACATATCTTATTCGATCAAACCGACACTTACACAGAGATAAGGTGAAAAATAGGGATTAAATTCATGAGAGATCCCACTATCCTCTCAGTTCGAGGCAATAAAACAAGAAATTCGCAGGGAGGAAGCAGAAAATCCCCCCCCGGCCAATCTTATGGTACACAACCAGCTAAAGCTTCCTGCATAAATCCAGACACCCAAACAAGCCCCGCAACGCCTGAAACAGACCAGAATAACTGATCCGCAGAATCATTCGTTAAAAAAGAAAAGAGAACACTTTAAAAAGACTTCGGGGCAGATTAGGAAATGTCGTCGGTATCGGGGTTGTGCGAGTGTTCGTTGTCAGATGCATGGAATGCGTCACCAAACGCCGAGTTTTCCAGGTCTGGCAAGTCAAGCCCATCGTTCTGCTCACTATAAGCCGCCAAGGCATCCCCAGCACTATCGATGTTGGTGAAGTCGAAGTCACCACCGACCGCGGTATGGTCTTTGCTCTCATTGTTTACCATCACCCAGTCGCTGGCTTGGCCATTGGTACCGGCGTGGAGCTGGTCGCCCAAATCCATGTCAACATCGGCGGACATGTCAGCGCCGTGAATTGGTTGTCCATTGACGGAAACACTGGAGACTCCGCCTACACCAACGCCCGGGCTGCCAAATTGGTTGAGTAGGTGGGAGTCATCGTCCATGACCATATCGTGGGTAAATGAGTCAGGCTCATCCCTGTGTTCCGGCTCAATCTTCTCCAATAGACCGCCCTTCTCGACACAGGATACCTTGGGCTCGGCAACGATTTGCTTATTCCAGGCAGTCTCAACTTCCCGGACTATCTCGTCAACCCTGTATTTAGCCTTATCTTCAATATAATCCAACTGCGGGGTTTCATCCTCTGTTGGAATGACCACTCGGCCCTCCAGTCTCCAAATCTCTGGGCCCTTTTCGGTTGGGTCAGCAGCAGACTCTCGGAGGCGCAACTCGGCATCCTTGAGCAATGAGGTTCGGTTGAAACGTTGCATCCGGCGAGCATGCTGTTTCTTCAGGTTTTCGATCTCGGCAGTCATGTCCGCCACCTTTTTAGAAACCCGCTCGGCAAACTCTTCTGCCTTAGCCGGCTCCATCTTGTTAGCCTGTGGGGCGTCGCCCGCCTCCTGACCTTCTCCGCCAGAGGTTCCAACAGGGGCATCAAAGAAGCCTGCAGTCAGGGACTCGAGCTCTCCCTTTCGGCCCAGACCCAAAGAAACCGGCGTGATTTTCGAGATACTGTATGGCGACGCGAAGATTTCCTCCATCCACTCGTGATGCTGCTGGTATCGCATCTTGCTGACATCACGGGGGGGTCAACAGATCCATAGCATCACCACTGGATACATCCTCGTCTTCAATAGCGAAATCGGCTGTTGCAGAAGCGAGGGCAGCAGACGGCGCACGGTGTCCGCGCGGCCCTTTGGCGACGGGTGCATTAGGCGGAACTGCACCTGGATGGCCCGGGGGTGCATAGAAACCAGGCCCACGGGGCGCAGCAGCCGGGTAAGCACCGGGTTGCCCAAAGTTCTGCGGAGTCATCTGTGGGAAATTGATAACTGGCCAGCTGTTCCTATCATGAAGCAAAAAGTCCTTGCGGGCCAATTGTCCTTGGCTCTGAAGGAAGCGGCGCTGGCCCATCATGCCCTGGACTTGGGGTGTAACTTGGATTCGGTTGGCAGGGGCATGGTCCTGAGGCGCTGCACGGGTGTAGTGCACAATCCACAGTGATGGGTCAGGCTGGGGAGCATTCGGTACTTTAGATGAAGTAATGCGGTAGCGCTTGCGGCAGTGTGTTGCCACGGGCTCATTGGGAGGGTGGAAACCACTTCGGTGAAGGTACATCTCGACGGTCTGTGTCCTCAAATATTAGAATGGGATCCAATGTAGCAAGAGAAGCTTCATATCGCAGGATGCATACATAGCCGCGAGATTCAAAGGTAAAGGCCTGTTCCTGGTCGGCCCAGATATAGCCATCGCTAGCAAAATTATTGCCTAGATGGTTCTGTGGCTGCCATGTAAGCATGACAGTCCCATCTGGGGGACCATCGAGGAATGTCCAATGCATTGGCTGGGATTGACAGATCCGGGGTGCGCTCGTCAAATACTCCACGGCAGTCTCGGAGGGCATCATGTGCATGCTGGGGTATCGGTTGCGTGAAACCAGGTGCATGTGGGGAAGCTATCATGATTGCGACAAGATTAGTGGGGGAGTCACAAGATCATGGGGCAATCATTAGAGGAAGTTGTTGGGGACTTACCAGCTGCCCCGGGATGCGTGTGGCAGGGTCATCCATATTGGGCGCTTGATTGCCAAGTGCAATCAAATTTGGGAAGATACAAGTAAATTAGGTTCAAATCAAGTGAAGCAATTGGGATGCGATGGAGGTAGACAGGTCAAGAGCAATGAAGGATGGATGTGTTTAATGAACGCGACACTACGCGGGAGATTTTTGATACGGTCGACGGCACAGACCTGATATGCAGAACACCTGAATTTGCAGGCATCAGTATTTTCATAGTGGTAACTATTTTCTCGGTTTAAAATGTTCATTCATTTACTCAAGTAATTTTGAATAGGCAGTAGTTAATAAATAAATGATTGTGATCTGTTTATATAGGAAATTCCGAAGAATGGATGGCAGATAGGAAAAGGGGTACTCTATCTTGTACGCATTTATCTTGTACGCACTCAAGACAAACTAGCATTTCCTGCACAAGACCCTTTTTTCCCTATTGAATAGGCAAATTGGTCCTCGTTATCCTAGTTAAGACCAATAAGGGAATGGTCTCATCCCCTTGAAAGGAAGATGAAGTACATACTCCGAACCCCCAACCTCGGCCTTTTCAGCCCTCCACCTAAGCTTTTGCCAATTCCTCCGCATTCTGTCTTGTCTCCAATTCTCCACTCAAATCCCCTTCGTCTTCCCTGTGACCAATAGACACATCGATAGTTCCTGCTGATCCACCAATCACTACGAAACCTGAGCTGGGCTGGCCATTAGTTCCTGTACTATGTAGCACGTCTCTGCCGATCCTGGCTTGTTTTCCCTTACGCCCAATAAGTATGACTCCGAATCACGGAGATCTGTCCGGTCTTTTCTCCCTTCTCTCCTTTCGCCTTCAGATCAGTATCCCATTGTCCATTGTGACGTCTTCGATTTACCATGAGTTTCTCGGAAAGGCGGCAGCAACAGCCGGAGGATGTGATCCAAACAGCCCCCGATGAAGATATTGAGAAAACTACCGTGCCCGCTCATGAGGAGAAACCGCCGACTGCAATATTGCCGGCTATTGATCCTGAGTTAGAGCGTCGAGTAGTGAGGAAATTGGACTGGCGTGTTCCAACATTACTGGCCTTTTTCTGTATGCTTCGAACTGCAGACATTAAACGAAATTATACTCTAACCATGTGTGTCTGTGGTATCCAGATCTCCTCGCTTTCCTCGACCGAAGTAACATCGGGTTCGTCTGCAATACCATCGTTGGACCTGCAAGAGAAATAGAACAACCGCTGACAATGTAAACCATAGCAATGCCAAAATCGCCGGCATGGAAGAGGACCTCGGCCTCAATGGAAAAAGCTACGCCTGGCTCTTGACAATCTTCTATATTTCATATACAGTGTTTGAATTCCAAGCGCTGATGTGGAAGATTGTCAAACCTCACCAATGGGCTGCCTTCGTGGTATTCTCCTGGTATGAATCCCACGTGCAATGCTGTTACTCGGCTGCAATTGCAAATATACATGGATCTATGAATTATGAACTGACGAACGATGGAAAGGGGCTTAATGGCAACCTGCCAAGCAGCGGTCAGTAATTGGCAGGGCATGATGGCGCTCCGGTTCCTGATGGGCGTTTTCGAGGCCGGCTTCGGTCCCGGTGTGCCCTATCTGCTGTCATTCTTCTACCGCCGTCACGAGCTGGGTCTCCGATGCGGTCTATTTCTGTCTGCCGCGCCGCTGGCAAATACATTCGCCGGTGCCTTGGCCTATGGTATTACTTCGGGACATGCTGCGTTGGCGAATTGGCGATTGTTGTTCCTGGTTGAGGGCGTTCCGGTCTGCGCGGCTGCCTTGCTGGCTTGGTTCTATGTGCCAGATAGCCCGCTGGACGCTAAGTTCCTGAATGAGGAAGAGAAGAATGTTGCGCGTGCTCGTGCACTGCAACAATCCGGTGAGACGGATCGCAATGGCAAGATCCAATGGAAGGAATTTGCCATGACGCTTCTCGATGTGAAAGCGTGGATTACAGCAGTAAGTGGAACATCAGCATCATTGTGTGTGTTTTACGGACAATTTGCTGACGTTAAACCGTGTACCTAGTTGATGTACTTCAGCTGTAACGTCAGTTTCTCTTCTCTCCCCGTGTTCCTACCCACCATTCTCAAGGAGATGGGCTTCACAGCCATCAACGCCCAGGGGCTTACTGCACCTCCATTCTTTGCCTCATTTCTGGCGACGATCGTGACCACCTGGGTAGCGGATCGAATTCAGCAGCGTGGATTGATGATCGCAGGTTTATCACTGGTTGGTGGCGTGGGGTACATCCTTTGCGCGACTTGCACATCAGTGGGTATCCGATATTTTGGTGTGTTCTTAGCGGCCTGTGGGATCTTCCCCTCGATCGCCAATATTCTGCCGTGGGTTCTGAGTGAGTCATTTCCTTTTCTGATTAGGGTTTTCTTTTTTCGTAAAGGTGTTTTACTGACTGGATGTGTTACGTTGTACATTGTACAGACAACCAGGGCTCCGATACCCGCCGTGGTGGAGGTATTGTCCTGCTGAACCTGATCGGCCAGTGTGGGCCTTTCTTGGGTACCAATATCTTCCCTGATGAACAAGCCCCCAGGTATGTAAAGGGCATGGCAATCTGTGCTGCTTTTATGTTCTTTACTACTCTCCTTGCTCTGTGTCTGCGTGTGCTCCTGGTATGGGAGAACCGGCGTCTTGACAAGAAGTATGGGCCTCGCATTGAAGACCCGAAAGCTGTGGATGGCCCGGTAGCGGAGGATAATTACGGTGCCAATTACCGTTATGTGCTGTGATTTTTGCATCCTTCGGAGATCACTGCACATTCTCGTCTGCTTTGCGTTCTCATATATATGCCCTGTGATGACAGTGATGACTATGATGTCAGAAAGCCCAAGGTCTTCGAATGAAAATTGAAATATGTATATTGTACTCCTACAACGTATATTTCCTGTTGGATTTACGCATGTACACGCGACTCCAGGTAGATCTCATTTCCGATAATCATTGTTCCCATTCTGTGATCCTGGTACTTTGGCCCCCACGTACATACATTCATGGATAGTAGGTACATGTAGTTGGACATCGATGGACACACCCAATCTGTACAGCCAGACAGCCGTGATCCTATAGTATAAGAGTTATGTGTTATATTCCCTCCAGTATCTACAATGTACAACATAGTTTTACTCGCGGGACCTACTCCGTGGGGCAAAGTAACAAGCCCGGGGCGGAACACTCCGGGCCAGTCATGAAGCCAAAGGCCAGAAAAGCTAGAAAAGCCAGAAAAGCTAGAAACGTCACTTGACAGCATTTCATTCGTGCAACGTACAACATAGCTCACCGGGAAGTCCACCGGAAAACCGGATAGAGTCGGAGATTATGACATCTCGAGTGGGATGGCGGGGTATGACCGCATAAAAGGTTGGCCCCTTCTCCTTTCATTCTTCTTCTCTTCTCTTCATATCATCCCATTGACAAATCTTCATTACAACAGTAACTATCAACCATGTATACTTGTATATCTGCAGGGCTGACTCTCGTTTAGATCCCAAACGGACAAGTACATACTGCCCTTCCTTTGGGAGCCATGGATACTCTTTGGCTGGGCACATTATCCCTTAGGGATCAAGGTATCTCAGGTAACTTCTGGGTGATGAGCCGGTGTTCGTTCTTGCGTCGGTGGTGAAACCAATGTCTCTTCGACATTAGATTCATCCTCGGCGTAGGTTCGTTCTGAGATTATACGGCCTTTAACTTGATCTGGATAATACCAGCGAAAGGATCATGCCCTCCCCTTCCCTTCCCCCCCAACTTGAGTAGTCAAACTAACCAAGGCTCAAAGTCAAATCTTCGACTTGATCTCTGAACCATTATGTCTCCTCCCGCTGCCATGTTTGAGTCTGCCACTGTTGCCCCTACCGGCATCAAGGGCAAGGTCATCGTCCCCGAGTCGGTGACTACTACCCTAACCGGCCAGGGCCAGTCAAAGCTCCTTGAACAGTTCGGCAACAAATGGGATGAGTTCAAGTTCGCCCCTATCCGCGAGAGCCAAGTCTCGCGCGCCATGACCCGACGCTACTTCCAGGATCTGGACAACTACGCCGAGAGCGACGTTGTCATCGTCGGCGCTGGTTCCTGTGGTCTGAGTACTGCCTACGTGCTCGCCAAGGCCCGTCCAGACCTGAAGATTGCGATCGTGGAGGCCTCTGTGTCGCCCGGTTAGTCTTGTCCCTATGGGAGCAGACTCTCTCTCTCTCGTAGTCCACCCAACCAACACAGCGTCACTAACAAACACATAGGCGGCGGTGCCTGGCTCGGTGGTCAGCTATTCAGCGCCATGGTTCTCCGACGTCCCGCAGACGCCTTCTTGACCGAGCTCGGCGTGCCCTTCGAGGAAGAGCCCTCGAACCCCAACTTCGTGGTCGTCAAGCACGCCTCGCTGTTCACGTCGACCCTCCTGTCGAAGGTCCTCACCTTCCCGAACGTCAAGCTCTTCAACGCAACCTGCGTCGAAGACCTGATCACCCGTCCAGACGGTAACGATGTCCGCCTCGCCGGTGTCGTCGTCAACTGGACCCTCGTCACCCTCCACCACGACGATCACTCCTGCATGGACCCCAACACCATCAACGCCCCAGTTATCGTCAGCACTACTGGCCACGACGGCCCATTCGGCGCTTTCTGTGCTAAGCGTCTCGTCTCCATGAACGCTATTGAGAAGCTGGGCGGCATGCGTGGCCTTGACATGAACGCGGCTGAGGATGCTATTGTCAAGAACACCCGTGAGGTCGCTAAGGGTCTCATCATTGGTGGTATGGAGCTGTCGGAGATCGATGGCTTCAACCGTATGGGCCCTACTTTTGGCGCTATGGTTATGAGTGGTGTTAAGGCCGCTGAGGAGACTCTGCGTGTCTTTGAGACCCGTAAGCGCGAGTGTGCTGAGTAAATTCGCACACTCTTGTGCTGGCTCTCTTTGTCGTTTCTGCTTGCTTCTTGATGCTTCTGGACTCGGTGGAGGTTTATGTAGCTTTGATGATGACGATCTCTTAACAAATGCACTTCACGCTCATTTTGTGCAAATTCTCTTCCTTTTGAACACGTAGACAAGTAATTTATCCCGAGAAGTTGATCTTGCTTTCAAATTATGAATTAGTTTTACCAGTCGAGGATAAGGCTAGCATATGTTATACTACACTTTTGTAACCAATATAAACATACAGATAAGCCACGCAATCAAGCCGCATCTCCCATGTATCATGCTCTTTCCACAAATCAGCTCGTAAAAATAAAACAATCAATCATTGTTCTGATCTCTCTGCTTCCTTCGAAGCGGTACCTGCACCACTCTCCGCGGCAACCACCAAGCTCCGAGCATTTCTCACCTCCCACTCAAACTCCTTCAAGGCACGCAACTCCCCTGACATGAACAGTCCACCAATCAAACCATCCAAAATCCCAGCGCCGAAGTTCAGCGTGCTAACCAGGACGAGGATGAATCCGATGTACGTGCGGCTGCCAACCCACCAGACGCCGACCATGCAACCAATAGAAACCACAATAGATACCAGAAAATGCGCCAGGCGCCAACGGCGCTGAGAGCGTTCACGGTCAACATATTTGTGAATGATTTCAATGATGTCGTCATATGTGTCTGGGGAAAGAGAAGCATTGGGGGAGACGGGCTTTGAGCTTGTTTTATGCAGGGCGGGAGAATTGGGAGAAGCTGGGGCAGAGTCTGTGGAGTGGGAAGGAGGGTATGTCGGTACCGAAGAACGTGTGATGACAGCCTCAACGGCGAAATGGTCGCTCAGCGAGCAGAGAAGAGTGGGATGGCGCTGTGTCATGGATATTTGAACTGACTGGACAGACCAGGTAGATGGTGGGAATGCAGGCGGATAGCCACCGTCACCGATGAAGATATAATCCAAACGTTTGCCGCGCGGGTCAGGGGTATCCTTGTCAACGACAATATCCTCACCCTTATCTAAGCGTTTGCGCATCGCCTCAGTCCAGCGCCAGGTATTGAAGGCCCCATCGCACGTAGCTCCATTCTCGGCGAGATTGAACTCAGCGGTGGGAATCGGCCGATTCCGTGCTTTTTCAACAGGATCAATTGCCGCCGCGAGAGACGAGTCTGGGTGCAGCTCGCGCCAGACATCGCGAACAGGGCTCTGCGCGGTGACGAGACGGTGCGCAAAAGAAGAAGGAAGCATGTTAAAGTCGCCCAGTCCGATGACTAGGTGCCCGCGTTCCGCGGCGCCGCGCATTAGCTTGGAGATCTCCCATGCCTGTGCGGTCCGATGGCAGAGATAAGAGTCGTTTGGTTCGCGCTCATACGGCGCGTGTAGGTGGGTGCAGAACACCTCGGCGACGTCAGCGGTACCAGGCCCGAACCGAACGCGCGCGCAGGCCACTCCCTTCCCCACGAACCAATCTCCTCGGAAGAATGCCGTTGGTCGGCCATTCAACGGGTATCCGAACATGCTGCTTTCCTCAATCGGCCATTTTGACAGAATCGCCAATCCCGCGCCAAATATGCCTCCGTAATAAAATTTCCCGTACGGCAGGATGTGTCGAGTCTGATCGCGAATGCTCTCATAATCCTTCTGGGTCCAACATTCTTGCAACCCGACTATCTCTGGCGGCGAACTGGCTACTGCCAACTGCCGCCCAATCTCTGACATGCGTTCATGGCGGTACTTGGCGATGTATTTGAGACCCCAGCAGTTGAACGTGAGAATGCGGATGTCACTTGGAGCTTTGGAGGGGATAGAGCAGGCCATTTGGCCCGATATTGACTGGAATGAGCTTTGACAACTATGTTAAGGTTATTAAACGGCCAGGAAGCGCTCAATAATGTGCTAAACAACCTTGAAAAGATATTATTCCACCTGAAGGTCCTACGAGCCCACGTGGTTTAATATGACGCAGCTGAGAAGCTGTCCCCACACCGCTCGCAAAATATCACACCGCCTTGATATTGTGCTTCGCGACGCGTCTGACATTTTCGGGGGTCGACATTGGCTTGTTGACCTTATTTCGGCGCATTCATATCTATTTGTTTGGATGCTCTTGTGCATCCCTATTCAAAATGGATCGCGCGAACCCCCAGCCTCGCCGCCGGGACCCTCGCGCCCAATCTCCCGCTGAGTCTTCCTCCGACGAACTCGCCGCCGGCTCCGACCATGATGAAGCGGAACGCCGCCGAGCCAGCTGGACTCTGCAAAAGGGCATCACCCCACTGCGCCCACAGAAGACTGGACGTCTCTACGGCGAGTCCGAGAGCCCTGACGAGCTAGCTGTGGATGCCGACGAGTACTGGCGTTCTTCACGCAAGCGCAACCACCGCCGATCCCCTTCTCCGATCGCCCGCCCTAGCATCCGTGACGACCTCTCTCAGGGCGAATCAGATGATCTTGCTGAAGATGACGTGGCTGGCTCAGACGAGAATCGGGCTAGAGACGCCGACAACTGGACCGATCGTTCTGCCACGCCTCTTGCTCCTCCGCTGCCTCCTAAGCCCGAGCATCTGAACTACAAGGAGAAGTTTGTGATGCGTGGCCACCTGCGCGGAGTGTCGGCTGTGCAATTCTCACCTGATTGCTCTATGATTGCTAGTGCAGGTATCTATTATATTCAGGATCTAGTTCCTAATGGCTTGATAACTGACTTTGCACAACAGGCGCCGATGCAACTGTCAGGGTCTGGGACACTGCCAGTGGTAGACTCATCCATGTCTTTGAGGGTCATCTAGCTGGTATCTCTACCCTTGCCTGGGCCCCTAGCGGTGACTGGATTGCAACTGGTTCCGACGACAAAACGATTCGTTTCTGGAACGTGAACACTGTAAGAAACCCATCTGTCATTTTATGTTCCAGCGCCTCTTACTAATGTTTTGATACAGCTCAAGGCCCACACCAAGGTCTTTGATGGCCATCATAACTACGTATATCAAATCGCATTCGCACCAAAGGGTAACATCCTTGTCAGCGGTTCCTATGACGAGGCCGTGTTCATGTGGGATGTTCGCCGAGCACAAGTCATGCGCTCTCTGCCAGCCCACTCCGACCCTGTTGCCGGTATTGATGTTGTGTTTGACGGTACCCTTATCGTCTCGTGTGCTCTGGACGGACTTATCCGTATCTGGGACACCCACAGTGGCCAGTGTCTCCGCACCCTGGTTATGGAAGATAACCCGCCTGCAACATGCGTCAAGTTCTCTCCCAATGGAAGATACGTCTTGGCCTGGACCCTGGATGGCTGTATCCGGATGTGGAGTTACGTCGAGAGCCGCGTCCTCAAGACATTCCAAGGCCATGTCAACAATAAATACAGCTTGTCGGGATGCTTCGGTACATATGGGCCCCGAGATGTGATCTACAACCCGCCCTTGTGCTTCGCCGTCAGCGGCAGCGAGGATGGCTCTATTATCTTCTGGGATATCGTGAGCAAGCATATCTTGCAGCGCCTTAAAGGCCACTCAGATGCTGTCCTTTGTGTTCACACGGGTACACTGAAAGGCAAGCGTATGGTTGTGAGCTGCGGAGCGGACAAGACTGTCCGTCTGTGGGAGGAGGTGAATGAAAATGACACCGGACGTGACGATGATGAGTTCGGCGACGCCACCCCTACACCTGAGTCTCACTCGCAAAAGAGCACTCCTGCGCATGATGCAGACGGTGATGATGCTATGACTGATGTCTCTGCTGTGCCTTCCACTGCTGCTACCCCGGCGGAAGATGTGACGATGACATGATCTTTGTCATTTATCTAACGATTTTTCTTTCTTTCTGCATAGGCGACTGCTTTTCGGGAAAAGGAAAATACCCCGGCGTCTGGAGTTGTTCCCATATGGACGATTTGTTTTTCCCCTGCTGTTTTCTCAGCTTGGGCTCTTATTATTACCGATGATACGTCATCTGCTTGATACATGTACTTGCATTGCATTTCAACATGTCGCATATCGAGCGAATGTAATTATCCAGAGGCTGATAATTCAATATTTCACTCCTAATATTGAGCAGCAGAGCTTAGTTCGTCTTTGAATCGGTAAAAAAGTGGTATCTTCTAGGTCGCCTTGCTCGTCCTGCGCCAACAGCATCCATTTTCACATTTATTGATAGAAGGCCGGAGCTACCTACAGGATTTGTCGAGCGTTGGAGAACGATTATATTCCTATCGAAAGGGAACATCGGCTCTATATAAATGCAACAGAGGCTGCAAGGAATATATGGACGCAGTGCTGCATTGCCACTATCTTTCTCCCTATCTACTGAGTGTCTGGTAACTATCTAGTAAGGTATATCTGAGAGTAAATGCAGTGAAACACAGCTCATTTGTAATTGTTTCTGGAGCGTAAGTGTGATATATGGATCCTTTCAACGTGACGACAGCTTTGTTATTTGAGAGAAAGATCTAGCAATATTCATGTGGCAGAATATCTACCTTAAAAGGCTGATTTACCCAGATCTTCAGTCTGATCACATAGTGTACCCATTTTCTGTCTTAGGATCTTAAATGGGTCAATTGTGGTAGCATGTTGCATGCAATTTCCCACACTATGTTGTATATACCTGACACTAATAGCATGATACAAACAAGCTGTCTGAAAACAATGACCTAACAGATGCCCGGAATCAATGACTGCTGCAGGTTACTAGATACAGTAAATGAACAGCACTGTGAATGTTTCTGCTACAATGAATATTGGAACCATTTATCCGTCATGTGACATGGAGGCCATATAATAGTTTGTACAAAACGAATCCTGCAATGGAGGTTTCACTCCAATGCCCTATATATCCGTATAGCTTATGTTTCTCATAACATGCAGAATAAATCTGGTTGGATAATTGAGCAGACAGCTCCAAATGAACGCTCAACGCCGAAAATCCCAGGGTATATCTTTCAACAAGTCATTTAATTGCGGACGACTTGACTCGCAGTAGCAGATGGAGGATCTCCCGACTCGCCGGGTGCTAGACCAGACGCAAAATCACCAGCCCAGCTAGCGGAAGGTGTGTCATATGACTGAACAGATTGAGTCCCATCAACTTGCTTGGTATCTGTTCTCCCAGCCAAAGAAGACCGAGCAGGCGTCTGTGCTTTCCTCAACCCGTCATCATTCAAAAACCGACGAAGTGACTCCTTGCCAACTTTATTATCAACCACCACCAGTAGTTCATCGTATGTAATTTGAGGATTCGCATGGAAAGCCTCGCGGATTCGGGCTCGATCTTCGTCCTTCAGCTTCGACGGTCGGCCAGAGCGGGCTAGTGAGTGGTTATTGACTCGGTTGCTCTCTCGAAGGATGGTGGATTTGATGGTCGAGAGGGGGATATGCGGGTATTCATCATGGATTTGTTTGTAGGTCCATTTGGCTGTGGTTCTGAGCACACAGAGCCGGGTGCGAATAAATGGATCGAGTTCGGCCCCTCGTCGACGAGATCTTTTCTCGACTTTGTCTGGGGTCTCAGGCTTCTCGAGCCCCTCGGGCCCCATGGTAGCGAGCTTGTGCCTGGAGAGAGACGTGATGAGGGGTGAAATGGGTGTCTTTGGCTGTCAGTCACGATGTAGTAGGCGGTGTGTATGTCACATTTTCTGCCGCGTGCTCTAATAGGAATGTGGTACGAAGTATAACTATGCCTCTCTCATTTCTGTATTCATTCAGGTGTGAGTTTGCTTGTAGGGATTATGCTTGACGTAGTGAATATTTTGTGATTTGCCACCATTGTTGGTTATTTCAACTACTAGCGATAGCTATAGAAGGAAACATGACATTAAAGAAGACACATATATTGTTGTATTATTTTGGGCACAATTTCCTCGCGAGCCAGGATTATCTCGAGCTTGGATACTAAGATTATCCAAATCCAATGATGTGCCCAGGTGAAGGACAGAAGCCGTACTCCGTATAAACGGCAGACTATTTTTACAATATTTGGATAACTGGGGAGTTATGGAGTAGAGAAAAAGAAGTCTCTACAATTTGTCCTGGATCTTTACTCTAGACCTCGTATTTTAACTCTTAAGAGTGAAATCTTTATGTCGTTTTCATTAATAGATTTCTTGGTGGAAATTTTCCTGAAGACGGGATCAGTCCCCTATTTTGGAGTTGCTCCATTATTTCATATCATCCAAGGAAGGGTTTGTTCATTTTGGTAACAATCAACCTGAAACCATGAAACAGATAAATGTTTGCAAGCCTTTTCTACAGATTACTCTGTGATTGCTCTCTAACAACAGCTAGTCAGGGTACAGAAGATGGACCTCGGGAGTATACTCTACAAAATATGTATGGAAAACTAGTAAGCACTGTGGAAGGCTATCAGAGGCTGTTAGTGATGATCACAACAATAATTGCTGTCCATCGGCTGTCACTAGCGATAAGAATAGATCTTGGTGATTTAGGGTGGCACTCTAGCGCTTGGCCCTGTCTCACATTGATGATCGGACCATTAGGTGAACCCACATAGGTCTCAAATTTAATTGTTTTTACTCCGTACTCCGTACACGCTCATAGTTTCCAAGGTGTGTGTGCACAAAAATGTGATTCCTGCTACATAGTTCTGGACTTGATTGATTACATGCATCCTAGCAAGATTCCCAAGAACATTATGTGTCCATCTAGAAGCCTGTAAGGGGTCCACTGGGTAAGTCTAGAACTGGGATTGTGCGAGGATCTTCGATCGGCGCTCCAATCCTAAGCCCTGTAGCTTTCTCTCATCCTTGTGTGTGCGACGCCTGCCCCGCGAGGGGCACACGTCATACATAACATGTAGTTGAGCACTGTGATAGGGATGCCCGATTCGTGAAGAAGTGGATAATGGATACAGAGCATTCAAGTTTCGATTCTGCAGGTACCGCTATCCCCGAGCACTGTACTTTGTACCTTGCGCCAGCGTAATAATACACGAATTAATTTGAATGGTCGAATCATAATTCATAAACACGAGAGGCAATTGACATCCCGTGTTGCTGTGGCTGGTGTGGCGTTTGGAATCCCCTTGGAGGAATGTGTTCCATGGATGGGCGACCGGAAGAGTTTTTAGCGCCCACTCCTTTGGGTCATCTCAGGCAGGAACCTTGGTAACTTAGTGATTAACCTTGGGTCGAAACGGTCTGGAAAGCTTTAAATATGAGCTTCAACTGTTTATGTACATATATGTACGTACCTTGACTCCTTTTCCAATAGGAGGAGACTATATTTTGGGAAATAATACGAGAGAGAAAAATAAAAGATATAAATACCAAGCCTAATGGAAATAGTAACATACCGAGCGTGAGGTCTAGACTGAAACGGGGGGTGCCAATCAGTCCCAAATTCAGGGGCCAAGTTTTTAGACTAATCGTATAGTAATTCTACGATCCAGCCCTGGGAGACTTCTCTTTTCCTCTTCCACTGATCATCGCATTGTGAGAGGGGGAATCTCATTCACTAGGTCCCCAATCGCTTCCTCTCTCCTACGACCCTCGTTCACTGTCTCTCGCTCGATTATTTACAGTACCTGGTTACTCGAAAAACCAGTGTCTCACAATCCCACCACGTCTTTGCAGCCCTTTCGACTCATTTATTATTATTTATCTTTTTATTTCTTTCCTCTAGCGGGTTGATCCTGCTTTTCCATTTGACTTTTTCCCTGTGAACTTACCCACACTCGCTCCATATATCGTTACAACGTTACAACCCGTCCGATCATCGCGCGAGTCGATCCCTACATCCTTGATGAATACGCGCCTCCTTGGTTCAAACTGTTAGATTGAGATTGGTATAACATATTGATTGGTATAACATATTGAACATCAATTGTGCCTGGCCAACATGCAGAACTTCATCTGGGCTCTGCTAGGCCTGGCAATTGTGCCTCAAGCCCTGGCAGCCGACACCCTATCCACGAGCGGATTCAATCTATGCATGACCGATTCGGCAATCAATGTCCAGAAGATGGATGTCACCTACACTCGTTCTACTGGAGTAGTTGTCTTCGACGTGGCTGGTACCAACGCGATGAAACAGAATGTGTCGGCGGCTATCACCGTCACTGCCTATGGCAACGAACTCTACCACAAAGAATTTGACCCCTGCGGCAATGACATCCACGTTGAAGAACTTTGCCCCGTCCCCAAGGGCACTTTCAAGGCGAGTGGATCCATGGAGGTTCCGGCCGAATATGCTAGCCAGATCCCTGGTATCGCATTCAACATGCCCGACTTGGATGGCCAGGCAAAGCTTATCCTTAAATCCAAGGAAGGAAGCCAGAATAACGTGGCGTGTATCGAATCTCAACTATCCAACGGCCACACCGCCAACGTCGGCGCGGTCAAATATGTCTCGGCAGGCATTGCGGCAGGCGCTCTAGCACTGAGCGGTGTTTCTGCCGTCGGCTCGGCAGGAGCTGCTGGGTCAACAACATCCAGCCCAGGATTTGGCGATGTAATGGGCTGGTTCCATTCCATGGCCACCAATGGCATGCTCAGTGTCGCCTACCCCCAGGTCTATCGCAGCTTTTCCTCCAACTTCATGTGGAGTACTGGTATGATCCCTTGGCCCGGTCTGCTGCAGTCCATCGACAACTTTCGGGCGGCCACAGGTGGTAACTTGACCACGGAAAGCTATGAGTACCTGAAGAATCAATCTATGACGCATAGTAGCTCATCGTCCACCAACACAACGAAACGGAGCTGGGATTACACCATCGAATTTGGCCAAATGGTCCCTCGCGCGGTTGAAGCCTCCGCCGATGATAATGTTTCGGAATCGGACAGCTCTTCGGACAGTGAGGAATCATCGAGTACGGTCAGCGACCTGAAGCAAGTCGCCCAAGATCTGATGGTTCCTTCTGCCGATGTTTTCATGACTGTTCTCGTGATCTTCGCCATCGTTATTGCTGTTGTTGTCGTCGGTATCCTTTTGATGAAGGTCGTCCTGGAAGTGTGGGCGCTGTATGGAAACTTCCCTGAGAAGCTGTCAGACTTCCGGAAGGATTATTGGGGCTTGATGGCACGGACAATCACCAACATGATCCTTGTGCTTTACAGTATCTGGGTGCTATACTGTGTCTACCAACTACGAAAAGGTGACTCCTGGGCAGCAAAGCTGCTGGCTGCCATAACCCTCTCTCTCTTCACAGCGCTTCTTCTTTTCTTTGCCATTCGCATCGTCTACATGGCTCGCAAATACAAGAAGGCCGAGGGAGATACCGACAGCCTGTACGAGGATAAGGAAACATGGAGAAAGTACAGTCTGTTCTATGATAACTACAAGAAGGACTTCTGGTGGCTCTTCATCCCCGTCATTATATACGCATTGGTGAAGGGTTGCATCATCGCCGGCGGCCAGGGCCACGGTTTGTTCCAAAGCGCCGGTCAGCTCGCCTGCGAAATCCTTCTGTTGGGACTCTTGGTGTGGAGCCGCCCATATGCCACCAAGGCATCAATGGGAATCAACATCGCCGTCCAGGTCGTCCGTGTTCTGTCCATTGCTTGCGTCCTGGTCTTTGTCGAAGAACTCGGTCTTTCCCAAACAACAAAGACCGTCACCGGCGTTGTCCTCATTGTCGTGCAGTCTACTCTCACTGCAGTCCTCGCTATCCTCATTGCAGTCAATGCCTTCATCACTTGCTGCCGTGAGAACCCGCATGCTAAGGCGAGAAGAGAAGCTGGTAAGTCAAAGCCACCTTGTGATACTCCCACATGTGGATTTACTAACAATTCCTTTCTTATAGAAAAAGCAAACCGCGACATCGACGACCTAACTCCTCTGGATGCCCGAGACTCCCTCCTGATGGACCACCCACAGCGCAAGGAGTACGCCGAGATGAGCAACTTCAACTTCACTGGCCCATACGAGTCTTACCGAGACGAGCCCAAGCGAGCCGGATCACCTGGCAGCAACGAACGCGATGGCCTAGTCTACAATGACTACGGCGTAGCCCACGGGCGCAGCTCGAGTCCCGACAGCCACCGCTCGCGAAGCTCCATCGAAGGCCGTCATCCCACAGCCCCGGGCTACGGGATGGCATATTAAAAAAAGAAACAACAAAAAAGAATAAAAAACAACCAACGAAAGCGTCACAGACTTGATATGACGTTACACTTCTTTCTTCTCTCGCATCTTTCCACCTTCCTTCCTACTCGACATTCTTAGATCTGACACGCGCGCTGTGGCTTGGGAGTTACTTTTTTTGACGGTTTTTAGCGTGCTTGAAAATGGCTGGGCATTTATTGATCTTCCCGCCTTCAGATGCATCTTCTTGTGTGATATCACTTCCATTCTTTTTTCATCTTGTCTCTATACATACCTCATTCATTACCATGTTTACCATCTATCCATTTATATTACAGCTTGCAATTGATGAGCATTTCTTGTAAATTGATTTCTTCATAATGCCTGTGTCTTCTTTATGGTCTTGCAGCCCCAGAGATGAGTATGTTGCTTCAAAAAATCCCATGGCCTATATATATTTTTAGGACTTGGCCCCAACAGCAGGCGGAGGTTGAATTCGAGTATTCCGTCCTTAGCATTAAGTATAGGAACATATCAACATAACCCCATAGGATTTTGAACCCTATATAACTAACTTGTAAATCTCGTGATTCCTACGGAGTACACGTAGTTGAGATAGGCCTGTCGATAGAAACGTTGATATATAATGGAAGCAATATGGATGGATAGAAAGAGTAGCTCATAGCAAGGAGTCCTTTACCTGAAAATCTCGTGAAAACAAAATATTACCTTGTGATTCGTTCTTAGCGTGCTGAAAGCTGGGTGGTTACATTGTAGGCAGTGTCTAACAAACGTGCGAAAAGACGTATGAGCTGGGTTTTGAATGATGCGCCAACCGGCCAATCTTCCCAATCACGTGGATTGTGTGGCCCTATGTGGAAGACTGCCCATGCAATTAATTTGATCGTCACACTATAAAATAGAGGATTCTGAGCTCCAAACTGCATTCATATTTACCTAGAACTAGCTTGAAATCCCATCCAGTAAATTGAAGTACACATAAGAGCCCTGCGTGGCTTGGTTGAGGCCTGTCACGCTGGTCTCACCCATAGGTACCTCGATCCCTGCAGCTTTGTATATCGAAGGTTTTCCCATCGAACACGGAAAACCCTCGCACTACCAACACCGAAAACCCTACGCACTACCAACACCGAATACCCTACGCCCTACGCCCTACCCCACGCCCTACCGCCTACGGGATCATCCACAACATAACTCTCGAATGAGCACTATCGACTTTTGATTGTGAGGCTATCTCCACAACAAAAAGTAGTGTATCGCCGAGCTTCAAACGAAGATGAAGACGCGCCCTCGCCGATCACCGAACAATTTCCCTCCCGCTTAACACGGATAGCCTCAACCCAAGCTTCCAAGGTTGATCCTCGAACCTCGGCCCTCGCGAACAGAAACACAAAAGCACCGGACAAGAGAACCTTGAAGTCAAAGAGTATGGGAAACGCCAATACAAACAGCTCGCCGGTTTTCCACTTCGCCTTCGCTGGCGGCCACGCAATTATCAATCCATGAGGCCCAAAATCGCTGGCCTCAGGTAAAAAAAAAAGACTTAAAAAACACATGAAAGAAACGAAATCGTATCTGAGAACGAGAAGAGACTAGATGCGTCACTTGAAATGGCCGTAATAAGCAGATTAGCGCTGGTAAGGATGGTAGGCACGGTGTCCACCTCGGCCGCCACCACGGTAGTTCGCACCAGGCTTGCCGGCGTTACGGGGTCCAGTGGGGGCATTAGCGGGCGCAGTGCTCTGGGGCTGAGTGGTTCCTGTTTGAGAGAAGTGTTAGTTAATGTGAACAAATAGAATAAGAACGGAATTGGGATGAAAGGGTTATAATATGCAAAGACTCGTAAGAATCACATACCACTACCCGAACTTCCAATGCGTCTCATACCTGCTGGTCCGGTCGGGACGTGAGGTTGAGGAACTTCATCGTACATGCCCTCCCACGAAGTTGGGCCACCCTGCTGCTGGTAAGGCGAGAAACCGCGAGGGTCCATCGAACGGTTCATCTGCTGTTGTTCATACTTCTGCTGCTCGAAGGCAATCTGCTCAGTGGCGTTGTATCCCGGTCCAGCCTGTCCTCTAGCTGCGTTTGGGGTTCCGTTGTTGTAGTTGGCAGCCATAGCGGCGGCGGTGGGGGCGGGGCTGGCGGAATCGCTGCCTGGACCACCGGGGGGTATTGGCTTGGTTGGGCTGCATCATGGCGGCGTTCATCATGTTGGGCATAGCCTGCTGGGAGCCAGGGCTCTGAGGGCCAGGGCTCATAGTACCTTGCTGCTGCGCACCCATTTGCTGTTGCTGTTGCTGCTGCTGGCGCATCTGCATCTGCTGCATCTGCTGCATCTGTTGCATCTGAGCCATCATAGCGGGGTTCATGTTCATAGCGCCACCCATGTTCATACCGGGCATTCCTCCCTGGCCAGCAGCCATCTGATGCTGCAAAACGGTAAAGTACTGTTGCATGCGTTGCCAGTATTGGGCCATCATTTGAGGAGTCATAGTACTACCCTGTCCCTGTTGAGCGGCTTGCTGCTGACCTCCATCGTTCTGGCTTTGGTCGCGGTATCCACCGGCGCGGTGGCCTCCGCGTTGATCGTTGTTCTCACGCAGGTTGCCACGGGGTTGTGCCTTCTTGACCTCAATTGGCTTGCCCAGAATCTCAAGAGGACGGGAGAGAGCCTTCTCAACAGCAGCATCACCGTCAAAAGTAACGAAACCAAATCCGCGGGGACGTCCAGTGTCCTTGTCCATCATAAGAGTAGCATCCACAACACGGCCGAACTGCATAAAGAATTGCTTAAAGTCCTGCTCGGTAGCCTCCTGGCTAACACCACCAACGAAAATCTTTGAAGTCTTCTCCTGTTCATCGCGAGGAATAGCACGCTTGGGATCAATCTTCGATATTGGTCAGCGAACAGTCCATTTTCCCTAATTGTCCCAACTGTGAAATAGTTCTTACAATCTTTCCATCCAGATAATGCTCCTTCACCATCACAGTATTGACAGTCTTAGCGTCACGGAAAGTCAAAAACCCAAAGCCGCGAGAGCGTCCAGTGGCGCTATCCCTCATGACGGTGCACTCCTGAACCTCACCGAATTGAGAGAAGTAGTCACGGAGGGACTCTAAACATCAAGATGTGTTAGCTAGATTACGCGTTTTCCGCGTAACAATGATATGTTTACCGTCTGTAGTTTCCCAGTTCAGACCACCGATGAACATCTTTCTAACCATTGAGTAGTCATCGGTTAGCAAACGTTCAGAGCAAAGACGATAAGCAGAATTCCCAGGGGAACGTTATTCAACGAGCGACATGATGAAGACAATGTGATAGAAAATAATAATGAGGGTAGGAAGTAAATCAATATGCAAAGGTGGCGGGGTATTGCTATTCATGGGCTATCCGAATGCGAAAAGCTTCGCTATTCTGAGCATAACTGCCCAAAACAGAGCACGTGCTAGGTCGGTACATGACCCTTGTAACTCGTAGTCACTGTCAATGTATACTTGTATGGGTCTTGAGAGATTTTGATGTTCATGACCGGGATTTAACGTCAAGCCCACTGGTTTACATGGGCCATGCAGAATTCATATCCTCCTCTTTTCTGAATTGCTCAAGCCGGAGACAGGCGAGATGAGAAGCGTGGAGGTGCAAGTATTTCAGTCGTAAAAAGTGAATTGTCACTGTCTGTCTGTCTGACCCGTGAAAACCTTTGCCTTGTCTAACACAGAGTCCCAAGCTAGATAGCTACTTCTGCTCTGCCCTATCAAGGTATATCGACAGGAAACTATATAGTATCCGCTGTACTATATATCGTTTGTGACAAAGGTCCGTGGGTGGCGGTTGATTTGCGCAAGCAATTGTCTTGATCAAGGGCTCCAGGCGATGTGCCCTTTGTGCTTCTGCTGGATCCCGCGTAGCAAATGCTGGAATATCCCGATATGATCCGTAGACTTTGGTGGACGTTGGTGGTTGTGTGATGGCGTTCCTCGAACTGATATGTTGATTGGCCGCCGAGCCCGCATTTTGTTTTCCCTCCATTCCAAGGTTGAAGACGCAAGCGCCATCAACCAACCGGTGAAATTTTCCTCAAATAGCCCATACTCCACAGCCCAGAGAGATCTTAACCCGCAGATAGGAGACTCCTCCCTGCACCCAGAATTGTAGTCGAACCCATGAATAGCAATTGGCGTCACCCAGGCTTGTACCAGCGAGGTAAAGCCCCAAACCAGACGAATACATGCAATTGGGGTAGAGTTCGAATGCGGAATGTAAAGAAATGCAATTAGTGGACTTACCCGTCTTCTTTGATTCCTGTTCCGTGAGACTCGGTTTCGACAGGAGGGGGTGCCTGGGTAGTGGCAGGGGTGCCATAAGTGTTTCCGGAGCCATTGTGATAACCCGGGTCAAACTCGGAAGGCTGAGCAGGCTGCGATTCATATGTGCTGACTGGGGCAGGGGCGAAATCCTGTCCAGCACCGTCTCCAGCAGGAGTAGGGTTGGTCGCGCCTACATCAGTAGGCTTCGGCGCCTCAGCCGCTGCAGTGGTACGATTGGTAGACTCATCGGCATCGTAACTAAAAATTGAAATTCGATTAGAAATTCGTTATTCAATGTAAAGTGAAGTAGAAAACATACAGATCAGCGAAGAGATCATCTCCATCCTCTGGGTCAGCCATGATAACACAGTGAGCGGTCAATAAAGCGATAAGACAGTTAGTCACGGGAACAAGCGTAACCCTAGTAAATCAGAGTAGAAGCAAAACAAAACAAAGAAGAAGAGCGAAAATCTTGTGAGCGGGAGAAGAGAAGAAGAGAAGTCCAACCGCGGGAGTCCCTAAACGGAGCGCTTACATAATGCCGTTGTCTTCACGACTCGGGACGAAAGCTAGGCATTCTGGATCTATACATGCTTAGAACCTACAATATTGCTTTGATTTGTCTCTTATTTCGAGTTCATTCCTCCCAAATATGCTCTATTGATCTTCTATTTTGTTCCTACATGGCCTGGCTGCAGGATACGGCATTCATCCTATCACAGTGCCACCCCGCACGTGTATCAGACTCCCGCATGAGCACACCACTTTCGGAATCCCCATACAATGGCGAACAAAAAAGGGCAGCAGGTATGTTCATCTTCCCAACCCTAAGGCTTTCTTGAGTCCTTGTCTGCTGGACATTGAGCTAACTGCGCCTCTAGGAAATGGTCCAGCTTGGTTCGTATCTTTAGCCTCTCCTTGCATTTTAATCGCAGCTATAGCTTACATGGCCTTTCTTCCCATTTTACAGACAAGCCGGAGTAAGTGAAAGCTTTATATGCCCTCTTATACAGCTATAAGGTTCCTGTAAGGTCTATTGAATGCTAATATCTTCGAAGACGTTCCGAATCGCCATTCTGGGCTGGCCGAAGTACGCCCCTAAGTCAGGGATCATCAAAGTTCTATGGATCGAATACTGTTGTTGGCGCATCGTACTCGCATGCCAATATTGTACAGTATGTTAGCAATGCATCCTACAGATCCAGCAATTGATCGGAAACAATGACTGACAAGTGTCTTTTTTTGGCAGACCTACCTCGGCCCCGAAAACACCGCCGAAGCCATCAGCGGCAAATACTCCATCGAACTTGGCTCGCAGGACAGGAAACCTGGTTGCCTCACCTCCCCGGCAACCCTACCCCGGCATTATGACCGAAGGGGTCGACGAGTGGAGTCGTGACCCCACGGAAGAAGATGATGAAGAAGATGATGACGACGAGATTGTTTATGATGATGATGAAGATGAATTCGGGCTCCCTAGTCTTGCTAGTATGAGGAGGAAAAGATCCGCGCCTTTGAAGGCCCAGAATATTGATTTCAGTGGTGGGGCAGGCAACCCCTCAAGCCTTGGGTATGGATTGTCAGCTGCCAACAGGCAACGCGCGAATAGTGCAGATATCGCGGAAGAGCGTGGTGCCCCGATGTATCCAACCGCTCGCAAAGGAGAAGGGAAGATCCTACGGCCTCAATACAAGGACATCTTACAAGGTATGTACGAGTTGATCACAGAAAAAGGTAGGGCAATACTGACAGTTATAGACCCTGCTAATGCTTTGAACCTCATCAACCACTCCCCACCTCCTATAGATGCTTCACCCAAAGACAGGGACATCCATTCAAGTCGCATTACGCGAATCAACAAGTTCAAGCGCATACTACAAGCAAGTACGGTATCTCCTACCGAACTGCGGGATCTCGCTTGGTCAGGTGTCCCGGAAGAAGTGCGGCCAATGACTTGGCAGCTTCTCCTTGGCTATCTTCCTACAAATAGTGAACGACGTGTCTCTACTCTGGAACGGAAGCGTAAGGAGTACCTTGACGGAGTCCGGCAGGCCTTTGAACGAGGCAGCGGGTCAAGCTCTGCAAACCCCCCTTCAAACAAGGGCCGCGGGAGAGGACTTGATGAGGCAGTATGGCACCAGATTAGCATTGATGTCCCACGCACCAGCCCCCACATTCCGCTGTACGGCTATGAAGCCACCCAGCGGTCTTTGGAACGCATCCTTTATCTCTGGGCCATTCGACACCCAGCAAGTGGTTATGTTCAAGGTATCAATGATCTAGTCACACCATTCTGGCAGGTCTTCCTGGGCGTTTACATAACCGACTTGAACGTTGAAGAAGGCATGGACCCAGGCCAATTGCCTCGGAGTGTGTTAGATGCGGTGGAAGCGGACACTTTTTGGTGTCTGACGAAGCTGCTGGATGGCATCCAGGACAATTACATCTATGCCCAGCCTGGCATTCACCGACAGGTTAGGGCACTACGAGACCTGACAGTGCGCATCGATGCAGCACTGGCAAAACACCTTGAGCAAGAAGGTGTGGAATTTATGCAATTTAGTTTCCGATGGATGAACTGCTTGCTCATGCGGGAAATGAGCATCAAAAATACGATACGCATGTGGGACACGTACATGGTACATTTCACCCTAGGGAACCTTTTCTTTGCCTGATACTGATCGTCATTCTAGGCTGAGGAGCAGGGCTTCTCTCGATTCCACCTCTATGTCTGCGCCGCATTCTTGGTCAAATGGACGGATCAATTGGTCAAGATGGATTTCCAGGTACGATTTCCGAAGTGAATATCGCCACTATTAAACAGGAACTAACATTCTTCCAGGAGGTCATGATGTTCCTCCAGGCATTGCCAACGAAGGGTTGGACCGAGAAAGACATTGAGCTCTTACTGAGCGAAGCATTTATCTGGCAAAGTCTGTTTCAAGATTCGCGTGCTCATCTCCGGCCTGCTGGTGATGAACCTCCTGGAAATGGTATCTTTTATTGATAGTAATCATAATTCATGACCCGAATTCCCAACTTCTGTTTTCGGATGCTTTCCCCCGGGCAGACATGATCTGTCTCGCTCAATTGAAGTGAATGCCCTTTTGGTTGAATGCCCACAGCAGCTTCAAGAAATCATTCTCATCACACATTCTCGCGCGCTTCTCTCCGAGGCCAGTGTCGTCGTCCAGGACCTGGCGCACCTTTTCACGGACTAGCTCCGCAACCTTGCCACGCTTCTTGCGCGAAGCTCCATTCTTGAGTGCTGCTTCGAGGCGGGCATTTGTGGTCTCCTTAAAGAAATCAGGAACATCGTCATCGTCCATATCCATGACCTCGTCGACCGGTTCCTCAGCAGCCTGTTCCTCCTCTTGCTCCTCGCCCATGTCCATCACCATGGCATCATCATTGGCGACTTCAACCGGGCCATCCTCCACTGGGATGTCGTTTTGCGCACACCATGTCCGATAGTTTGCCTCTAGCAATTCCATGATGCTTGACGTACCAATGAAACTGGAACGGAGAGTCTTGTTCTTTCGAACGAAAACAATTCGCAAAAGACCATCCCACTCTTCGTAGTTGATCTGTGGTCGTGGATTCTTAGGGACCATTCGAATGACGCTGGACTCGACTTGCGGCGGTGGCTTGAAGTTGTTCTTGCCAACCTTCATGATATGATCGATCTTGGCCCACATTTGCGCATTGACTGAAAGTCGACTGTAAAGTTTGTCGCCGGGCTTGGCGAATAAACGCAGAGCGAATTCACGTTGGAACCTGTGTGGGTAGTTCACATGTAAGCCCTCAATTGCACAGAACATTCCCGAGTACTTCTAGCCTCGATGACGGAGACTTACATGAGAATGCAGGAACGAGGCGCAGGAGATGTAGCTAGGAGTTTGAATGTGAGAGGAGAAGAGATCTTGACTCTGTTAGAATCGGGAAGAACGTTCGCAAAAGATTTGGAGTTGTACGTACCTGGTAGGGAGTATTACTGATGCAGACATCGAAGTATGGGAGCTCTGTCTTCATCACATCTCCAAGAATGACCTCTAGGCGCTTTTGGTATGGTGTGGACTGGAAGCGCTTGGTGACTTCTGCAGCCATACGAGGATCCAATTCCACGGCGATGCACTTCTTCGCCTTTTCCAAAATCTTGGCTGTCAAGTTACCTGTACCGGGACCAATTTCAAGGACGACCTGTTGATTCACGCCATTAGTATTTGTTAAGTCAACTAATGACTTTTGTAACTCACATCGCTTTGCTTGAGCTCGGCCTTTTCTACAATTGCAGCTAGATAACCCCATGTTAACTATAGCTGACTTAGTGTAGTGAAATGCAGTCCCTACCAGCGATACCAGGGTTCTTCAGAACGTGCTGGCCAATATCAGTGTTCATCTTGAAGATGCTGTGAGCAGCTTTTGTCTTGGCAGCAGCATCTGACAGGCCCTGCGAAGCGGCGCTGTTGCGCTTCGGCTTGTTGACCTTTGGCATCTTGGAATAACGAGTCTCTAGAATTTGATAGATATCAAAAGAAACCAGAGAGAAAACCTGCGGCAACGAAGCACATCGAGTCCAATGTGGGCGGGAACTTTTTTTGCGATAAGATTGTCGGTTCTGGAATTACTATCTTCCGGGCCCGCCGCCTTAGCCTTCTGCGGCGTCGACGTCGAGTTCTCCGAGTTGTGTTGTGCCCAATATGGCGTCTGGAAGAAAAGATTTCCTAAGCCAGGCTGCGCCTGAGAACTATGTTGCTGGTCTAGGTCGTGGTGCGACAGGATTCACCACTCGCTCCGATCTTGGCCCGGCGCGCGAAGGACCTACGCCCGAACAGATCCAGGCTGCTCTGACCAAGAGAGCTCAGCTTCTGGGAGCTGCTGCACCCACTGCCTACGGCGCCACTACGCGAGAAAAAGGCGGAAAAGAGGAAGATCAGGAGGAGGAAGATGAGCGGTTCCAGGATCCCGAGAACGAGGCCGGGCTGTTCGCATACGGACAGTTCGATCAAGAAGACGATGAGGCAGACCGCATCTACCAGGAGGTAGATGAGAAGATGGACAAGCGCCGGAGAGCGCGCAGGTTAGTAATATCCCTCCCATAACCCCATCAAAACCATTTGTTTATCGGGTTAGCCCCGGTTGTTTGGACAGATTACCGACATGAATCGTTCGCCACCTACAGGGAAGCTCGAGAAAAAGCCGAACAACAAGAATACGAACGTAACAACCCGAAGATCCAACACCAATTTGCCGATCTGAAACGCACACTGGCCTCGGTATCTGAAGAAGACTGGGCCAACCTCCCGGAGGTTGGAGATTTGACGGGCAAGCATCGACGAGATAAACAGAATGCCCGGCAGCGGCACTACGCCGTCCCGGATAGTGTCATTGCTGGTGCGAGAGACTCAGCACAATACGGAACGACAATTGCCGAAGATGGCACGGAAACGAGTATCGGCGAAGGAGAAAGCGCAGACAGCGCCATGATGAACTTCGCAGATATCGGTGCTGCGCGCGATAAAGTGTTGAAGGTCCGGCTTGACCAGGCTGCCCTAGGCTCCTCCACTGAAACATCCGGAACCGCTACGAATGTCGACCCCAAGGGTTACCTCACCAGCTTGACACAATCAGAAGCTAAAGCCGGAGAAGTCGAGGTGGGCGATATCAAGCGAGTTCGTACTCTGTTAGAATCCGTCACCAAGACCAATCCTAAGCATGCTCCCGGTTGGATTGCGTTAGCCCGTCTGGAAGAGCTTGCTGGCCGGATTGTGGCTGCTAGGACACTCATCGCTAAAGGCTGTGAACTTTGCCCGAAAAGTGAAGATGCATGGCTAGAAAACATTCGACTCAATGAAGGTCACAATGCAAAGGTCATTGCAGCGAATGCTATCAAGAACAATGACCGTTCCACAAGACTTTGGACTGAGGCCATGAGATTAGAAACGGATACCCGCGCCAAGAAGAACGTTCTTCGACAAGCTATTCTACACATTCCCCAGTCAGTGCAGATCTGGAAGGAAGCTGTCAATCTAGAAGACGATCCCGCCGATGCGCGCTTGCTGTTGGCCAAGGCCGTTGAAATCATTCCTCTGTCGGTCGAGTTGTGGCTTGCCCTTGCTCGCCTTGAGACACCAGAAAATGCACAGAAAGTCTTGAACGCTGCTCGCAAGGCCGTTCCTACTAGTTATGAAGTCTGGATTGCTGCAGCTCGACTCCAGGAGCAGATGGGTACATTCGCGAAGGTCAATGTCATGAAGCGTGCTATTCAGTCCCTGGCTCGAGAGAATGCCATGCTGAAGAGAGAGGAATGGATCACAGAAGCCGAGAAATGTGAAGCTGAAGGCGCTGTTCTTACATGTGGTAGTATCATCCAAGAGACTCTCGGATGGGGTCTGGATGAGGATGATGACCGAAAAGATATCTGGATGGACGACGCCAAGGCCAGCATTGCCCGTGGTAACTACGAAACTGCCCGGGCAATTTACGCTTACGCCCTGCGGGTCTTTGTGAACCGCCGATCAATCTGGCTCGCGGCAGCGGACCTGGAGCGCAACCACGGCACCAAAGAAGCTCTCTGGCAGGTTCTGGAGAAGGCAGTTGAAGCGTGCCCTCAGAGCGAGGAGCTCTGGCTCCTTCTTGCCAAGGAGAAATGGCAGTCAGGCGATATTGACGATGCTCGTCGAGTCCTCGGCCGTGCTTTCAACCAAAACCCCAACAACGAAGATATCTGGCTGGCTGCTGTCAAGTTAGAAGCCGACGCCAAAAAGACCGACCAAGCCAGAGAGCTTCTGGCTACCGCCCGTCGCGAAGCCGGCACAGATCGCGTGTGGACCAAGAGCGTTGCTTTCGAGCGGCAGCTCGGCAACATCGACGACGCTCTGGACCTAGTAAACCAGGGCCTCCAACTCTTCCCGAAGGCCGACAAGCTCTGGATGATGAAGGGCCAAATCTACGAAGCGCAGAATAAGCTCCCACAGGCGCGCGAGGCATACGGAACAGGCACCCGAGCCTGCCCCAAGTCCGTTGCGCTGTGGCTACTTGCTTCGCGACTGGAAGAAAAAGCGGGCGCTGTAGTCCGGGCCCGATCCGTTCTCGATCGAGCCCGTTTGGCCGTTCCCAAGAATCCCGAGCTCTGGACCGAAAGTGTGCGCGTTGAACGTCGCGCCAACAACATCGCCCAGGCCAAGGTCATCATGGCGCGCGCGATCCAGGAAGTCCCAACGTCGGGGCTTCTGTGGAGTGAAAGCATCTGGTACCTCGAGCCCCGTGCTCAGCGCAAGGCACGCAGTCTGGAGGCTATTAAGAAGGTCGAGAATGACCCAATTCTGTTCATTACTGTCGCGCGTATCTTCTGGGGCGAGCGTCGGTTGGAGAAGGCCATGACCTGGTTTGAGAAGGCGATCGTTTTGGATAGTGATTACGGTGATGGCTGGGCTTGGTATTACAAGTTCCTTATGCAGCATGGCACTGAGGTTTGTTATCCCCCTTCCGCTTTTTCATTCATTCTTTGAGCTCTCTGTTATGATTGGAATCCCCAGCTGACATGTACGTTACAGGAAAAACGATCAGATGTCGTGTCGAAGTGCATCTCGATGGAACCCAAGCACGGTGAGGTCTGGCAGTCCATCGCGAAGGACCCGGTCAACGCCTACAAGACCACCGAGGAGATTTTGAAGCTCGTGGCAAGTACCATAAACTAGCTGGCATGTTCATTGGGGGTGTATTGTCTACAGGCGTTTCGGGGGCAAATCGCCCATGGAATTCAATACTTGACAGGAATCTGTCTCCGTTAGATGTCCTAATATGTAACTATGCAATAACTTCTCAAGATAACCAAGTAGTAAAATAGAATCCATGGGTATCGAGCAAGCTTGACCTCTTGCCAACAGGGGTCATGACCATCCAGCTTTTTAGGTCTCTTGCTTTCTCTTCATCCTCCATATATCGACCGCTTCACCTTGTCCCTTAAGAAGTGATACTGTACATGACCAAGATAGGAAGGTGAAACATAGGGGACAAGGCAAGGCGATCGAGAACGGATAAGACAATATCTTCAAACTCCAAATCCATATGCAAACCATGTGGCGTCACAAATAGTGACAGCCCCCCCTTGGTAATACCCAGACGCCGTGAGCCACCATCCAAACCGTGAGTAGAATAAATAAAATATAAAAAAACAGAGCAGAAAAAGCATGTAATGTTGCATGTATGAAACGGGAGGTAAAAAAAGTCAACGGGGGTATAAAATTCTCATGCGGCCATGGACAAACACTCATCGAGCAAAGAGCTCAACTGGTTTCGATCACCAATTGTGCCACCTTCCCAGTCTAGGAGAGAACCGTCTTCGTCTTCGTCTTCGTCTTCGTCCAAGTCCATCTCGTCTTCGGGTTTGACTTCATGATGCGGTTCGGGAACGCCATTCTCCAACCGTTCGTGTCTTTCGGTCTCGAGTTCGTCTTCGAGGTACCCGTTCATGATCTGGTCTACGATGAGTGGCATGTGACCGAGGACACCACCGCCCAACTCCAAAGTTAACCGTAGGTCTCTCACGCCCAATGGTTTTCGAATGTTGGCCTCTTTGGCTTCAACGGGGAGCAGGCCTGTGGCCGCATCCTTCGTGATTTCCCCACGCGTGTATGCGAGTTCTTCGACTTCCAGTTGGTGTCGGTACTGACGCATCATCATGTTATTGATTGTACCGGATGGGCCATTCGAACGGGTGCGCGAGAATACCGCGGACAAAACTTCCTTCACGAAAGTCTCCGTCGCAATTGCCATGAACTCAGCACATGGGAGCCCTGCACCGCTGGGTAGAGATTCTTCGTAGCATATGGGGACCATGCGGGCATGAATGGATTCGGCATCGGGGAATTCGCCTGTTTCTGCGGCCAGGGGCTGGGCATATCGTTTTCGGATTTCGAGTTCCCAGTCTATATTGGAGGAAGACGGTTAGGCACTATTTCCTGACAGGGGACCACGGGAACGGAGAGGATATCTCGAGTTCGACGCGAAGGGTATCGCCTTACTAGTTTTGTTCAGCCCGCCTGCACTTGCGGGGACCTGACTGGGTAATTTGAATTGCTTAGCTAGATGGCTTTCTTCCAGCTCTGTGGGTACCGTCTCACTGGGATCTCGCTGGTAATCATTAGCTGTCGGTTTCTGGGATGAAGGTGTTCGTCATCGTTTGCGACTACGTACCTCTGGGATTCCCTTTATGCGCCGACGGTCCCTCGGGGGCAATTTCATAACCTCCGTCTTCAATCTTTGTTCCGCAGCATCTCCGGAGACGGGTTTCGACACGGTTGATGGTTTATCGTTGGCCGATACCCAGTTTGCGACGCCATGATCGGGGAGGTCTCGCGTGAGGTTTCCGATGAGCGCGCATACGAAATTGTTATGTAGATGTTCGTTTTTAGGGTCGGCGCATAAGAAGTAGTCGACTCGTGATGAGTATTCGCTCTGGTTGTAATGTCCTATCCATCAGGCAAGAGGTCAGGAGGTGATCGGACCGAGGCCAATAGATAGGAAGGGGGAAACAGTCGGCGCGGAGCTCAAGCAATCGTTCTCTGAAGAGCAATTCCATGCACATCATGACATACCTAGTAAGAAAAGGGCTGTGGACTCTTTATACTCAGCCCACTTGTCTCCGATGGCGGCTTTCAGGTCCGTGTAGGCATGCTCCAGCTCCAGCCGCGGTACCGATATCAGGGCTCTGGAGGTTTTCGCGGAAACTGGACCGTTGGGCACGGCGCCCTTTGGATTTGAGACAGAGTCACTCCGACTCAGAGCTGCCGGATCAATCTGCATGGTTGCTGGACTCGCGAGAGCGCGACGGTCGACGCCGAAGGGCAGGGAATATTGGCAACTACGCCTTCATTAAGGAGGATTCTAGGGTTCAAACTAGAAATAGAGAAAGAGAGAATGTTTTCATAAGAGAACCTGATGAATTGAAGATGAAAATTGATGGAGTGAAAGAGATGGCGATGAGTTTGGGTGGAAGGGGAGGTTCCGACTTGCGGTTCCCCGCCAGTCGCCAGAAACGGATACCATCGTGTGCCAAACTTAGCAGCATTGCCCTTATATGTCTACATATATTTCTCTACATTGGAATTTTAGGTGCTGTTCAAATTGATTAGCTAGAATTCTCAAGCTAGCTGCACTACATCTTCACTTAATACCCCAAAGAGTTGTCCAATCTCCGCAATGATCTCCGTAATCTCATTCGATAACTGGCCCGTCACCAGGACTAGAAGCACAAAGGGTCAGCATATTGAATTGGATAGAACCAGAAAGGAATACTAACTGTAAGCATAAAGCAAAGCACAATCCTCATCTGTAGTCTGTTGAGATGCTTCACGATCCAGGCGATAGCGATAGATGCGGGCAAGCAATCGGTCTCTGGCATGCTCAATGCTAGGAAGCACATCACTCAAAGGGTACTCGAGTTTCATTGACGAAGCAATCACTAGAAGATAGTTAGCACTACACCAAGTGCATGGTAGTTGCAAGAGGTCTGACCTGATAATAGATGGCTCACGCGAGCAGATAGCTGCTGCCGTTCTAATTTTGTGTATTGAAGAAGGCTGATTTCGCCTTCAGTGGCCACATCATTCTTCATCAGCTCAATGTTCATAGTATGGAGAGTATTCACCATGCTGCGTGTACGGCGAACAATGTTGGCATAAGAGGCTTCGGGGAATGCACTCTTCAACTCAAATTCGGAGCCTGCGGCCGCCTGAAGAGACTCCAACTGAGACAAAAATCTTTCGATCTCAAGCTTCTCTCGAGGCGTCATGTATAAAACAGACTTTTGACCTTTAGCCATAATGGATAAGGGATCGCGTTTCCAGACAAGGCTCAGGTGCAGCCAGAGCAGACTCAGACTATCCTTGAGCTTACGTCGGGCGCTGATGGGCCAAATCATTCGAGTGATGATGATTCCCCAAATGCATCCAGACAACACAGCAACAACTCGATGGAGTGCAATTTCGGTCATGATTGGATTAGAGCCGCCTTCGTCTTCGTCGAGATTCGCCCCCTTCTGAGAAAGGGAATAGCCGTATAGCACAGAGAGGTTGTAAGTGAGCATGATGAACCGGCCCATGGGACCATTCCCACGAACAATAGTGATGTATCCGGTCCAAAGCGCCATTATCCATCCTAAGAATGCAAGAGCAAATACATTTCCAGCGGTAATGTTCCATGCTAGGATAGCAGCGACTGCCCCCAGACAAGTACCGAGAAACCGGGCATACCCCGTTGTGTTCGAGGCCCCGATTGTCATTGAGCAAACCAGCATGTAGGACAACAGACCCCATTCTCCCCGCCAACGCCCATAGAACGGGCGGGTTGAAGGGAGGAAAGCAGGCAGGGCGTAAATAGCAGCTCCTGCCCCAACCTTGATCGCGTATTTCGTATCATCTCGTCGGAAAACCCCAAGGCATTTCCATAGACGGTAACCGAGTCTTTGCCTTGTTGTTTCTTTTACTGAAGGGCCTTTTTGTGTCTGAATATTGTCAGGGAGTGTATTATGTGCAATCAAGCCATCTGATGCATGCCTAGCATGTCCATGGAAGTCCTGCCCAGTAGCGGGTGGATTGGATCTGGAAGCTGCTTGTGTAGGGGATTAACATGATATCCGCATATCAGCGACAAGTATGTAAAGGTATACGTACCATCACCAGAAGAAGCTATTTTAACGGCCTCTGTATTTCTTGACCACTGCCAGACTTTGAGCCACGACCAGGTTCGCCCATTAGGCCGCTCTTCGACTTCCAACTGCAGCTCATCTAAAATGGAAAGCATCTCTCGGAGCTGCTCCCCGAATTCGAGGAGGGAAAAACTGAAATGGCCACAGCTGGCTGAGACTTCCTCAAGATCGGCTTCAGCTTCGCGGGTCTTCAATTTCATGGCTTCCTGTTGTTGATACAAGGCCGCTAGTGTCGTCTCCCGCGATTCTTTGTAAAGATCAAGCGCCCGGTCCAGACTGATTCGCAGGCGACCATTCACTGAAACTCTATAGTTCGGTGCAGGCCCAAATGGAATCTCCTTGAAGATCTCTTTCAATGTAAAAGCCAACGATCGCTGCTTCTAGTCAGTCTTGAATTGTATCAAATACTTATTGAGTTCTAGCTTACCATTGCAGGGCCCAGATGAGAGATGAATATAGTGAAGACATCTGCTGGAAGAAGTGCGGGTCTTGGCGTTGATTCAGCACTTCCAAGATCGTCGGAACCGTCTGGTGATATTTCTTCCTCTGGTCGCTCAACGATAGGCTCCAGGAATGACCCATCTGGGAACGACCAGGATCGCTCGAGCGGCGTGAAATAGTCCACATGAGTCGCGCTGCCCTGCTGATCTTCCGTAGAGGCAGACTCACGGGCAATGGTCTCACGAATCAAACTGAACTGGAGAGAAGCTGCGTTACGCAGCCCTCCCATATTGTGGGTGATATCTTGCACCCAGCGGACGAGATTCTTTTCGAGCCTGTATTCCTTTTCGGTGCCTGCCACATAGTGCTCAAGTTTAGCTTCTCGAACGAGCCTATCGAGCTGGCTATAGGCCTTGCGGTGCCTCGCCTCTGCGTCAACGAATTCGGCCGAGACAAGGATCTCTTCACTCCCGCTCAAGAAACTTTCTGTGATAAGTGCCATCATGAGAGCCAATGAATCAGTGACCGTGACGAGGTTCGCGCGTAGCTTCTTACGCGCTGATATGGGGAAGACGCAAAAGGATATAATAATGACGGCCACCACACCCATCACGACCATCTTCAAGACTTGGAAGGTTTTGGCAAGAGACAAGTCGCCGCTTTGCACAGCACCCTCCTTAGTCAAGACGGTGATTGTTGACAGTGCAGTGAGTGAACAGGCAACGTTCACCAGAGGATCTCCCAGTCGTTGCTTGGTCCACCCGACAAAGCCAAGCCCACCGCCACAAAATACTATTAGAACCACTGCATGGCCCAGGGCAGGCAATTCCAATCTGTCCTGGAAAAACATCTCCACGAACATACTGGTAATGGTCAAGAAGGTAGAATAGCAGAACGCCAGGAACGCGCAGATCAAGGCCTTGAACATCGCTCCCTGAGATCTGGCAGGGTGGAAGTAGACCGTGACCGTAGCCACCATGTGCTTCCCATCCTGGTGGCCCAGCAAGGCTGAGACCGCGGGGACAAAGGTTGCAAGAGATCCGACCGAATACGCAAGACTGTACTTCAAGACTCCAATTCCCGCTTCCGAACTAATGAACTGATTTATCTGCGTCCATTTCTCATGTGTACGGCGCGTGAGCACGTCGAGGTACCCCTCATAATGTTGGATTTCGTTTGTGAGGAGCCCGCGCCTTTCCTCATTTTCGTCGGAGACGGGCGTAGAGTTTCGGAGGTTCACGAGGCCTTTCAGGCGTTGGCCTGTTTTGGGGAGAACAAATGTCGCCTGACGAAGCTTCACCGACGATTAGTATCTCTCGAGTCAGGAAATGCGAACACATACCGTTGGGCGCGAGCGGCGGGAGCTGCTGGGAGTCGCGGACATCTTTCAGGTTTCACGTACTTCGCGTGGAGTCAGGGCGTTGTACAAGCCGCATGGCACATTTTCAATGGCTCGCCCTTTCTCCAGGCTTTATGAAGACGTCAGAGGGTTGTGCGGAGGTGCAGAGAGCTATGCAGGTTAATTCGCTGGCAGCGATTCGAAGGTAATTGCGGCCACTTCCCATTTGTCATTGCCACGCACCTCTTTGTTTTGCTTTTTGCTTTCAAAGTGGTTTCTACGACTCGGAGGACTTGATATGAATAGTTCTGATACGTAGTACTGATTTCGAATCTGTCTGATCAAAGAAAAGGTCTCGGGCTTTATAACTCCGTAGCAAAATTCAGCCACAGCTACTTCACATTTATTTCAAGCCTTCCACTTTCCACACCTTCACCGCTGCATCGGCACCAGCTGAGATGATCTTGGAGCCTCCTGCAACCCATCCAACACCATGGACACCCTCCTTGTGAGCATTCTGCAGCTCAATCCAGTCACCTGGCTTAGCCAAGCTCCAAACAAAGATGTTTGTGTCGAGCGATCCACTCACAACGTGTGAGCCTGCCTCGTTCCAGGCAAGTGATGTGATCCTTGCAGTATGCGCCGTCCAGCGGTCTGTCACCAGGCTGCCATCGGCAACATTGAAAACCAGGACACGTCCCCGCAAGTCACCTACAGCCAAGTGCGAGGCGTCTGGGGAGAAGGCAAGAGCAGAGATTGGGTTGCGAGAGGCATTGATGTCTGCCCGGGGAGAAAGCCGTGAGCTGGAGATGGCGCAGATCTGAACAGATCCATTCTCGCCTCCAACGGCAGCTTGAGAACCGTGTGCGGCTATAGTTGTAGCCACAAAGTCTGTTTTGTATTCTCCGGTCTTCTTGCCATCCTGGAAGATCTCGACGGTTTCGGCTCCGCCAACAAGAACTGTCGAGTCACCAGCTGCAACGCCCTTCGGCTGTCCATTGAGTTTTGAAGCACTGCCAGTGTATGTCTTAGCAGCGACATCGACAGAGCGGAGGGTGTCGTCCCAGCCGACACTATAAATTCTACCGCTCCCCTCTGGCGTAGTTGCAAGCCCGGCGACGTAACCGGGGTGGGCATCTCCTTCAATCTCCTCAGTCTTACCTGAAGCTACATCCCAATTGCAGACTCTTCCATCAAAGCTGCCTGTCCACAGAGTTTCCTTGTTATCCACAGTGGTCTGTGCCAAGGAGGTGATGCTCTTCTGGTGGCCCGAGACAACCTGCCGGGGCTCGGGGGTCCCCTCGACCAGGTAATTCAAGTCTCCGCTGAGAGACAAACTGATGAGCAAGTTGTCGCTTCTTCCTGGGGGCCAGACCACGCCAACTTGGTGGTCGCGAACAGCCATAGCACCCTCCTCTCCCAAGGTCCAGGTCTGTGTTGCTTTGCCTGCTTCCACATCCCAGATCTTGACAGTCCGGTCTGCACTTGCGGTCACAAACTTTCGCGAGTCCTTGGCCCAGGACACACCAAAGATACTGCCTTTGTGTTCTCCTTCGCCAATTTGACCCTTGGTCTCACCAGTCTTGCCGTCGTAGAGCCAGATCTTCCGGTCTGCGCCAACACTGACCAAGTGCGAACCATCCGGGCTAAAGCCAACTCCGTAAATGTAGTTTGAGTGCTTGTCGGCAATTCCGTTGTTGAACTTAAACGGCGCTCCGTGGTAGAAGACCGTCTTCCTGTCGTCACCAGCAGTGGCGGCACGCAGAGGCCGCTGCTGCCTAATTGACACTGTGTTGAGCTGTTGCGTATGGCCGTGAATCTCTCCAACGGTGTTTCCACTATCCCAGGTAATACAGTGTCCATATCGCTGCTTGCCATCGCCAACGGCGATGATGCGCTGGGAGTCACCGTCCCAGGCCAAATCGTTGATTCGACCATTAACAATGCTGTATTCACCCTTGGTGATTCCTTCGCCGACACAATCCCACACTCTCACGATTCCAGCAGCGTCGCCACTTGCAACATAGAATCCGGAGGGGGCGAAGCGTGCGACAGTTGTGGGCGCCTTGTGTTCAGTGTATTGTCTAGCGACTGCGGGGTCGTCGATTGAACGTAGGAAGATGGATTTGTTGGACTATAGTTGCTTGTGTCAGAACAAGGCAATTGTATTGTAGAGGTTCTTGCAATAACATACTGCATAGGCCAATCGCTCGCCTTTAGCATCAGAAGAAAGCTGGGTGGGCTGGCCGCGGGTGGTGGAGGGGCTAGCAGCCCAAATGGACTCTTTGGATATGTCAGGCTAATAGAATATAGAATACGATATGGGGACGTCGGGTGCTCACCATTCGTAAGTGACATTGCTAAGGTCTGCACACTCGAGCAGAAGAGTTGGGGGAAGAGGGAAGTCCACTAGTCCACTGTTTATCGACTGACGTACCCGGGCCACAATAGCGGGGAACACAGCCACGTCTTTGTCTACATAAAACAAGCAATGGGAGTATGCAGGGAAGAGGAACATCAGTGTCAAAACACAGATATAATATACCTGGTAGCTTAAAATACTTCCGCACAAAGCAAGTTGAAAGTTATAGCTTCCAATAAAATCAATGCGTAGCGCTAAGAGTAATAATACACGAAGTCGTGCCCCTTCCAACAGGCACCGGCCTGTACTTGTACAAGGAAATCTCCCAAAATCTGCTTAAGATCCCAAAAACAATGACTCCAAAGTAGTATATTCAGCTTAGAAACCCCCAGGACCCTCCATACGTGCCCGCATTTCGGATGCGAGAATTTCGGGGTGTCGGTGAACACTAGGCATAAGACCCATGCCGATGGCTCTCCGGAGTGCCTTAGCAATTTTGCGTTGGTTGACAGGTCGAAGACCAGTGACAGATCGGGGTTTGATACGGCCCATGCTGGTCATATATTCAGACATGACGGAGAAGTTCTGTAACAAGAAAAGAGCGAACAGTTAGTGGCTGTTCATCATGGTATACACCCCATACAACAATGGCTCCATCAGCCCCAGGACTCCGTACCTTGTACAAATCCATAGGATTCAGGTTCAATGCATCGAAAGCATCTGTCTGAGGGTTCTGGCGCTTTCCCCATTTCTTCATCTCGGCCGGGCTTAGATCGTGAGGGGAGTAGATGTCTCCAGCCTTAAAGTCACGGGTCTGGTATTTCTCAAGGGCTCGGCTTTCGCCTTGCGCCTTCTGGTCCTCGAGGAACTTGAGGCGACTCGGTAAACGGCGTCTTTGGACCACTTGGGAGGCTATCGCAACATGTTAGTCGCTAATTACACTCAAATGAATGTATTCCCATATCATATATCGGGACAAATAAATCGTCTAGGTGTATCGGGTCCATCACATACTGTGTGAGCTTGTGCCGCGCTGGGAAGTGAAAGCGCTCATGGCAGCGGTTGAGCTCCAACGACAGAGCGACAGGCCAACATTGGCTGTGGTTGCGGCATTGCGCAGCAATGATGGCGAGGAAAAGAGGTTCAGAGACATCTTGACCTTTCAATTCCCGATTAGTTGTAGACGTTGAAGACGGTGATAGGGAGACCGGGCAACGCGATGATGAGATCTTTTTTCGCCAAGACTTCTTCCGCCTCCAGATCTCTCCGCGTCGCGAACCCCCATTTTTCATGATTCCATGCAGATTGCAAGTCAACTTGGGACCACACGCTTTTATCCAATACCGCTTTTCTCGCCTGAGCTTATAAGCTCCACCCATATTATTCAGAATGCAGTCCCATCTCACTAGACGGGTCTTCCGGGCAATCATCAACAATGAACCACTTTGGTTCTCCCAATGCCACCGAAATCGCCTATTGCACACAATCACGCCTTCCCGAGTACGACCTGCGATGCCCAGCCTCCCTTATACATCGCGACGCAACATCTTTGTCTTCAGCTCTGACCCCGAGCGGTCACAATCTACTTTGCCCTCTGAGAAGGGCCTGAAACCAATGGCTGACTTGATGAGGGCACTCAAAGATAGAAGCAGAACTCCTCCGAGTGATATTCTCGCAAAGGCATTCCAAACATTTTTCACAATGCGGCTTGAAACACCAATGCTCATCAGTCATTTCCAAGCCCGCGCGCTGATCGTCACCTTCAAACATCTAAGGGCCCAGCAGGCCGAAATGGAAGAAGAAGACTGGCAGAATGTTTTTTCAACTGAGAACCTTGAAAAAGTGTTGGACGTACTCTCCGAGTGTGATTGTGCGCCACAGGCTCGCGAGGTTGTCATGAACCTTGCCCGATACGCATATCAAGAATTAAACCTCGATCATGGATTTGGTCCGGGGAAGATCAGCCGGCCCGCCCTTGCTCTCTATATCAATATCTTGGCTATGAATGGAAATCCCGAGGATGCTAGACATACCTTATTGAAGTTTTGGGGTCAAATGAGCAAGGCTGTGCCGTCCCCCTGGCTCACTATTTTGAAAGGATTTGCCATGAAGGACGATCTGCGACAGGTGCGGAAGATTGTTGATGAGTGGGGAAACCATGGCAACCAGTTTGACCAAGCCACCCATGGAGAGATAGTTAGATTCCTCGTCGACCACGGTCAGTGGAAAGCGGCCCAAACCGTCTACGACTCTCCAATCGCCGGTGGCTCAGAACCCTCTATGGCTGCGAAAGAGGCTCTCATTAAACATTATCTCTTGAATTTGCGTGCGGAATCGGCGGAGGAGATCTTCAAGTCTCTTCCCAATGAGCCCAACGAAGACACCGCTGGCATCATTTTGCTCTGGGAAGCAGCAAAGGGGAGCAATGCTTCTACTCTTGCCCAAAAGGTCCATGAATGGACTGCAAAGAACTCTCAGATCAAGGGCTCCATCAACATTGACATTGTTAATAACCTTATCCAGTATGCAAACGCGGCGCAGAACCCGCAGTTGGCTTCGGATTTTATGACGCTCGCAGGCCAGTGGGGTCTTGTCCCAGATAGCCAAACTCACGTCTTAGAATTAGAGTCCCGCATTCAGGCCGGCGATGTCGGTGAGACTTTGAAGATCCTCGAAGAAAAGGTCGACCCGACTTACCTCACGAGTCACAACCTGCCAATTGCAAACAAGCTCATCGCGATGCTCTGTCGATCCGAGGAAAAGGACGCCTTGTTCGACCAAATCTCCTCCCTCCTAGACCCTCTTTTCCAAGAGAATGTGCACCTGGAACCTGCAACCATTGCCGCATTGACACACATGCTCCTTTACCGCCACGACCTCGATGCTGTTTCGGAGTTGCTACGCCCACGACTAGGTAGCTACAGCGACGAACAGAAGATGCCGATACGTGATGCTCTCTCAGAGTACATCATGGACAAAAACCAGTCTGATACAGACGTGTGGAATGCATATGAGCTTCTGAAGATTGCATTCCCGGAAACGTGGGTCCCAGTTCGCACCAAAATCATGACCTCCTTCTTCAACCGGAAGCGCAGTGATCTCGCCGTCTTGGTATTTGGACATATGCGCCAAGCCGACGAACCCGGTCGACGCCCTAGGCCAGACACTTATGCCCGCTGTTTCCAGGGCCTGGCTCGTACGGCAGATGCAACCAATCTGGAGCTTGTGCACAATATGCTGAAGCTGGATCTTGAAGTGGATCTCAACACGAGAATCCTAAATGGTCTGATGATGGCGTATGCGGCGTGCGAGATGCCAGAAAAGAGCATGGAAATTTTCCGACAGATTCTGAAGTCGGAGGAAGGCCCCTGTCACAAGACTATCACGATTTTCTTTAAGGTCTGCCAGAAGCATCACAATGGTGTCCAGGAGGCCATCAAGATGATGACTAAGGTGAAGAAGCTGGAGATCACTGCGAATCGCCCGCTCTATTCGGCATATATGGAGGCTTTGGCAGCGCAATGCGAGTTTGACCTGGCCGTTGAGGCTATCGACAACATGGAAGCTGAGATCGGCATCCCTCCTACAAGCAATACGTGAGTACATTCCTCTGTTCTTTGTGTTATAATCGCTAATATAGACCTTAGCATCGGGCTGTTCTACAACGCTATCCCGTACCAATACTGGAAAGATGAGGTGGAGAAATGGGCCAGTCAGAAGTATCCCGAGCATTGGGAACATCTGATGACGATAAACCGCACTGACCAAGAGCAAGGCTTGGAGTTTGACGGCATCTCAAATGAGGTGTCGGTGTAATAATTTTTGTATCAAAGTAGCAAGCCAATGTATCATAATTCCCATAGGGGGCACCGAGAAATAGCCTTTGTTTGAAAGTCCCTTCCCCTACTTGTAGCTTCTGTAGGTAATGGGCATGTTCGCGCGGATATACGGGCGTGTTGCTTATAGTATTGAGGTAAGACAGACTTCTGGAATTCGGCCTAGGCTATCGTGAAACTAGACTCAGTATAGAGAGCACTTGGAAGAAGAAATTGAAAAAGAAGAGGAATCCTAGAAAACGAGAAACGAAAATCGATCATTCTCTTCCCTCACCATAGCTCCATCAATAATCTGAACACGACTGTCTTGCCTACCAACTATCCCTCAGTGAACCGCGAAAACACATCCGCAGTCGCAGTGGCATATTCTCTCTCAATGGTAGCCCGAATGACCTCGTTGCGGACTACAGGTCGACAAGAATAATCTTTGGCACAGTAAAGGAAGCCGTTATGGTACCCAGTCACCGGATCACTATCCACAGGGCCCTCTCCCGGCTGGAAATCAAACGCCCACAGCAGCTTAGCAATGGCTAGGAACATGTTGCGTTCGGCCAGGTGGATGCCAGGGCAGATCCGGCGCCCAACGCCGTAGCCGTAGTGGTCGCGACGCTCCCATGTCCCAGGGACATACTCGGGAGCTAATTGAGGATGGTTGGCAAAGCGCTCGGGGATGAAAGCAGCAGGGTCATCGGGTTGGGATGGATCCATGTGCATCCCCCAGGTGTTGATTATGACTATCGTTCCTTTGGGAAGGTATTTTCCATCAACCCAGTCGTCTGTAAGGATTGGTATGGTTAGAAGACACTCATAACTTGGAAGAAGGGACGGCAAATAACAGTAATGGAAAGAAAGAAGAAACAGATGGCCTTACCCTCTCCCAGTGCATGGGGAAAACAGAGTGGAAGTATAGGCCTCCACCGGTGACCTTCCTTGACGATCATGTTGATATAAGGAAGTCGCTCAAAGTCCTCCCATACAGGCGACCGGTTGTGGCCGACCACGGCATCAATCTCAGCATGTGCCTTTCGCTGGACATCGGGGTTTTGGATCAACGCTTGCACAATAGTCAGAGTGAGACTGGAGGTAGTGTCCGAGCCGCCTTCCATCAGAACACCGCCGATAAAGGCTAGCTGGTGCCATGGGAGATTATGTTTCTCCTGACTATCCAGGACCTTGTCCATGAAGGTGCCCTTATTGTTGCCATCTTTTCGCCGCTTAATGACCTTGTTTAGAATGTCGACGTAGAGAGTCTCCATCTGTACGCCGATGGCCTTCGCCCGGGTGATGTAGTTATTGAATAGCCACTGCGGCAACAGTTTCAGCCAGGGGAACATGTCTACTGGTGGTGTTGCACCGGTTTCCATCATTTCCGACCATTCCTCCATGAGTTTGTAAAGCCGTCGCATGTTTGATCCCTTACGATTGGCTGTGCGGATTCCAAATACTGTGATAGGGTCTTAGGGGTTTTGCAGCAGCGAGTTCATTATGGAAGACTTACCGATCGAGTTGGTAATACTATTACTGTAGCGTTTTGGATGGGCCATATGGTGCTCCGGGTCGACCATATAGTCGCGCACCAGCTGTATAGCCTCGGCGTTGACGATCTGGGTGTGGTGGTTTTCCACCATCGTCTCCATCAGGTGTTGGTGAACCAGTCGTCGGAAGGTGCGCCACTGGTCACCATAATGCATGACCAGTAGATGATTTCCCTTGGTGATGAGATCGTGCGAGACAAAGGAATGGGGCCGATGGCTGTAGATGCCACTCTTGCGATCGAGGACTTCTTTCACCAGTCGGCGATCGGTGATGACGGCCATATTGCCATTTCCGATCTTGAGCATGTACAGCCCGCCATACTGGGCGGCCCATTCGGTGAACCTGAAGTCCGCAAAACATTGGCGGTGAGAATTTCCTGTGTTTCAAAGGACCATGGGTAGGTTATCGAACATACTTGATATGAGTGTACTTCTTGGTGATCTGGTGGATGTTTCCAATGAAGGGTAGGGTAGGTGGACCTATACCAGATGAGAAACTCCTCTCAGTCAACTTTGGAGATGATAACTCACCATCAGGCATGGTACTGATCCGATGGCCATATGTGAAGGCATATCGTACGAGCACGATAGCCGGCAACAAAACCAGGAGTAGCAGCAATAATGGTTCCATAGTTGATAGGAAATATTGATACTGAAACAGTTCCACAGGGCTTTATTTCTTCAGCATCGAGGTGATAGGGGGGTATGCTGACTTAGGGATCGACAGACGAGGGGGTGATGCAGGTGCATCATGCATGGGATTGGTTGCAACCGACAAAGAAACCCCAATTACACAAAGGAGTGTGCTGGCCAAGATTTTCCTTGGAGAAACACTCTCGTCCTGTGGAGTTAGTTGAGCATCGGTTCTGGAGTATAAAAGCAAAATGATATGATATCCCAAATAGGGCTTCTAATTCCCCAGACAACGAGGTTAATTTTATGGTAACCTGATAGCGAGTATGTCTGGTACGGATGCCACGAAGAGGGAAAACGACGATCTGGATGATCTGTTCCCTCCGTGGAACATGAGGCTGCTGAGAGAAGTTATGGTTGTCCTAAGTGAGACCAACAAAGCCCCAAATTCTACATTTAGTCCCTCGATAGGATGGTGCGTTGAAAGCCAATCTTACTATTATCCATGAATAACCATATTGTGCTATATAAATAGCCATTAAATCATTGGCAGCGTTGCCTCATCATGCTTGACTCCAATTCTCTTCCAGTAGCTTCTTATCCAAATCCAGCGCCCGAGCCTAGTTTCAGATCCTCGCTTTATATGGGATCTCCTTGAGCCGCGGAAATAACTCCAATGCCGCCCCGCTATATACTTGTCCCTTGGTCTCCCCGGGCAGCTCATATGCCTCCAGAAAGTCCGTGAAGTGTTGGATCGCGTCGTGCGGGGCATTGAGGAAATCACTGCCGAAGAGCACATGGCCTGGCGCAGCAAACTCGAACAGCGCCTTCAACGTGACCGGATTTGAGGAGATCGCTGTGTCGAAATAAAAGGTCCGGGCAGCCTCCACCAGCTCTTCAGTTGATAGACCGAGCGTGCGTGGCATGAAGGGCAGCAGGGTAGCCGCCCGATGGATGATATATGGCAAGGTGCCGCCTGCGTGGGAGAGGATGATCTTGCATCCCGGATATTCTTGCAAAATTCCACTTGTCAGCAGATCCATTGCGGCCCGGCCAGTCTCATGTGGATAGTCAAACATGGGCTGCGGTAGCCATTGGTTGATGAGCTGCGTATCGACCGGATGGGTCGGATGGATGAAGACTACAGCACCGCGGCGGCTCAGATCAGCCCAGATGGGTCGAAAGGCTGCATGTCCCAGGTAATTGAGACCATCGCCGTAGCGCGTGAACAACGTAACTCCATCAGCACGCAGAGTGGTGCAGGCGTAGTCAATTTCCTTCAGGACGGCCTCTGTATCGAACAAGGAGGGCACCGATGCAAAGAAGCCATACTGGTGCGGCTGAGCATCCCGAATGGCGGCGGCAGATTCGTTGCAGCTGCGCGCCAGGGCCTCAGCTTTAGCGGCATCGCGCTCGATGCCTGGCCCCGGGGCAGTGACGGAGAGAATGGTAGTGGTCACCTTCATTCGTCGAGCCATGTCCTGGTCCAGCTCCAGCGTCCAGGATGGGGTGTACCAGCCCGAGGGATCGCCTCCTGCGCGATCAAGGGCTATTCAAGTTTAAACAACGGAGCTCTCGCTCCAATGCGAGTGGGACTAACCTTGGCGCATGGCCGGAGGATAAAAATGATGATGCACATCGATTTTCGCCATGATGGTCGTTTGGGAGCACTTCTAGGTAGTGCGGATCATTTTACAGACAAGCACTTGATGATGGGATTTCATTTCTCAAATACAGATCTCTGGCAACAATGGCATTTCCGACTGACTGACTGCCGGTCTTCAATACTGTGTCCTTCCGCTATAATGCTAGATGTCGATTAAGCATCGGCTGTGCTGCTCTGTGGATCGGGATAGACCATTTCGGCACTACATAACTATTCTCCGACCTGAAGGACTAACGGTTGTTAATGTGTCCTTCATCCACTAAAATTCAAAGGTCTCGTTGGTCGAATTCGACTGCACCTGAGCGGCCAGGCTGAAATACCCGCCTTTCCCAGAGTGCGCGAGACGCCCAGGGCATGACCCCATAGAGAGTGGGACCGTCGAACGTCCACGAGTCGTAGCTACAGTCATAAATGACCAGCTCCATCAAGCATCTGAGAAAAAGTGTTTCGTATCGAAGACGGCGCAAGTTCTGCCCAGCGGAAGAATAAAAACTACCGATCCTAAGGTGAAGCCCACCCCGAGCCAACCCAGCCGGGTGTACTCAAAGTCGCCGGCAATGGGACCCTTATATGTCAGCCACAATGGTATTATCCAAGCCATAGATCAGATTGGCAGAGAAAACGGCAATGCAGGAAGGCAGGCAGCAGGCAGCAGAGGCCGACAATTTCTCGGCGCGGGGTTGCATCCTTCTCGGCATCTTCGGCTTCGATGATGTCCATTCACTCGATCTGGGTTTTGGCATTCGAGGACGGTCTCTCACTTGGCGTGGAGAACGGACTGGACTACATTTAGTCAGCGGCTTGAAGGAACCGTGGACCTTATCAGCTATCTATGTACCACTGCCCAATGGAGTCGTAATAACTCGAAAATGGAAGGCAAAAATGTACGTTATCCACTGGAGGTTGCCGAAAGTACTGATGTCCATATTGATCAAGCATACCTAGTTATTTAAATGCGAGCAGTGCTGGAAGGAGGCATTTGATGACAACGCATTGCTCTTTCGGGCCATTCATCTTTGTCAGTTTGATATCTGATCAATTACAGTCCAATATTTGTCTGATCAACTCCGGATCTCCTTTCGGACTGGCAGCGGGAGTTCCCGAGCTAACCTAATAATCTTAATCACCAAGTGGGGTCCATTTGGCCCCGCATCCATGGATCTGCTCTGGGATTTCTAATCTTTTCCAAGATTTCCAACCTCCCAAGGTTCCCGAGTCCATGAGTGTGGTGATTACATACCTACCCACTGATATTACACCTTAGGCAATAAGCCCCTAGGGGCTAGAAATGCAGAATAGCTCCGAAGATCACTTCGTATATAGAATTTGTATGTAAACACCTTTCAGTCATCTCTCATGGTTGCCATCTATTCCTATTTAAAGTGCCTTGAACAAGAGATTAACATTGGCACGTGCGATATATTTATCCGTACCAGACTGGGAAAAAAGGAAAATAGATATATGAAACATTCGAAAGAATTCCGTAATCTATCCCCAATATAAATTATCGACTGGGCCTGTCTGCTACTGGTTGCATCAAGGACAGCTGTACCAGCCAAATTGCCGATTGTGGATCTATACTATCAGAAGCAAGGCATTGGCTTCAACGTGAGTGTCGTACCCGTGAGAAAAATGGAAGGCTTAGAAATGCCTCTGATTGTTACCTACCGAGGTAGGTAGGTCGATGATTTACATAGTCAACCAATAGCTATTACAAATTCTCTAGTATCTGTTTTGCCGTCCATCTACGAGACCCACCCCAATCACAGGAAATATTCTGTAGGGGCGAATCCGTGGCTAGAAATACTGGGTTACTTTCGTGGCACTGTGCTCCCAGGGGCCGGCATAGACCAAATTCCGTCGTGAAAGCAGCACGGACTGACTTGTTGTGTGTCCTATTGGACAAGGAAAAACCATCAACCGGCAGTTTGGCCGAGTGGTTAAGGCGCTCGCCTGCTAAGCGAGTCTCTTCGGAGGCCAGAGTTCGAATCTCTGAGCTGTCGATTATTATTTTTTTCCTCTTGAGGTTATATCATCAGCCTCCATACCTCGAAATAAGTCAATAAATAATGCATCACCGTGGGTTATGTATATTTCCGGCTGGTCAGGTTACAACTTGTCAAACTGATCAATGAGCCTGGCTAGCCACCAATCAGGCTGGTTCTGAAAGCTTCGCCATCTTATCACCGAGGTGTATTCTTTGTGGACTGCTCTTGTAAAAGAACAGTGGCAAATTGACCTGCTGGTGTTTTCAGCATCTCCATTCCGGTCCTGTTTAAATGGCAGTGTGGGTTGTGAACGTCCTCCATCGCCGACTCAAATATAGGGCCTTTGCCTCGTAAGCATGATTCGTCTAAACCGAACGGTACGGTCTGTGCTGACATTTATATATATCGCAACCAACCGAGCCATGCTTGCATCTGTGGTGCAGGTCTAGATAAAATTCAACCTGGATGGCAATCGGGAGAAGCCCAATCCGCTAGTCAATACGACCACGGTGCAAGTTCCACTCTCTAGGGTCTTAGGCTTGGGGAGTGTAGTCGTTAACGATGCCGAAGATAAACTCCTCATAGTGAGCACGACCCTCGTAGGCCTCTTTCGCAACAATGCCGCCCCACCAAATATGGCCATTAGCACGTTGGTAAACGGTTTTTTTCATCACGAACAATGAGCTCGGTAGTGACATCCACGGCCAGAACCTCCCCATTGGGCAGATTGTAGCGCACATTCAAGCCATCTGTCTCCAGCAAGCCGGTGACAGGAGGCCACGCAGCTTTACCGCCCTTCTAGCGTACCTTTAGACTCTCCTGGTCACAGCTGAATAACGGGACCTCGCCGTCCCTAACGATATAAGAGCGGCGACTCTCGTTTCCGTTGTAGTCAAGTAAGTTATACCAGACAACTGAAAAGGGCCGAAGAGCCCGTGACCCCAGTCCCAGTATTAATGAGGCGCGAGGTTGAGGTTGAGGGTTCGAGGGACTTCGTCGGCGCATCTGGCCGTGGCCAAACTTCCCATAGCCACCAAGGCTACGGAAATCATTCCGACAATAGCCATGGTTGAATGTATAGTGCAGGGATGTAAAAAGGAGACTGGGGAGAAACAGATGATATGAAAGAAGACTGGCTATAACAAAAAGTTATATATTTCGCAAACCAAGCATGATGGGGGTTCTCGATTTGGAGATGTGCTGGATGGGTCCACAGATCAGCCGTATTCGGGGATGTTGTTATATGTGCTAAACGAGTATTGAGCTCTATGGGTATATCTTCATGTGGATCAACTTTGAAGGGCAACTATCCACTCTCCACCTCGATATATACGGACACGATCGCACAACGATTGGCTAGACAACGCACGTTTCATTTCAGCTTTGTCAAGCACAATAAGGTAATTCAATTTTAGCTAGTAGACGATGCGATCCGTAGAGTGCCATGTCTCCCCCGAAAAACAATAAGTAGTACGCATATCGCCAAGTTACAGAGCAGAGGTGAAACACGGTAATTGGAATAAATACATCAGTGAGACGTTCATATGTATTATAAATCAGTTATAAACCCAGTTCGTATCCTTTGTACTTCTCTCCACCTAGCAGGGCCAGCTGCTTGGTTGGGACTATGTATTAAGGCACCCTAAGACGGGCAAAGTATAAAAACAGCAAGGCGAAAAATAAAAACAGAGAAAAGACACGGCTAATCACGAGTTTGTAGTCCAAGAATCCATGATCATCGTACTGGCATGCAGCCACTGGGCTTCAGTGCCAATGACCATGTCCGCAGACGTAGCCGGCATCGACAGAGAATCCGTCGTTCCCAAGGTCGGGGATAGCTCGGGCAGTGACCCAATAGGCATCATATCCATTAATTGCATACGCTCCTCAAAGTTGGGCATTAGCTGATGGGACTCCTTCAGGGTAGTCGGTGGCAGCGCTCGCTTGAGGGAGTTGGACCGGGCCTCCGATTGCCCGGGCGCGACGAACGAGGTCTGGTTCGACGGCCTTTGATTCTGGACTTTGGTGGACAAGGACTGGCTGGCACGCGGCGCTGGTCGCCCGGTCAGAGCCTGTTGGACGCTGTTGATGAGTCGATCGGCCTGACAACAGACTTCGCGGACGACCTGCGCCGCATTTTTGGCTGCCAAAATGTGATCGCTCACGAGCTCTAGCGTGCTAATCGCCGTCTGCAGCGACTTGCGGGCAGAAGGAGTCGGGGGACAAACCGAATTGGAGAGCACAAAGCCTAGGGTACACAGGATGGCATCCCACTGGTATTGGAAGACGGACGACCAGCCGCGAAGGAGATCCGTCTCGGAGAGCACATGGTTTAGGATACTGGTGATCGTCATGGCGTGGTTCAAACAGGAGATATTGTAACCGTCGGTCCGTGGGGTCGTGGAAGACCTCACGGGAGGGAATCGGATGAAGGGACGCAATGTCGAGATCACAAGATGGTGATAATGGAGCTCCAGCAGGACGCGTTGGCGCTGCAGCCAGAGCGGACTATACGGACACAGGTTCAGGGCGTCCCGATTGGTGGAGAAGGGGGCCCCCGTCCCCTTACGAGGATTACATAGGGACTGCGGCACATTTTGAACCCAATTATGGATGGCCGTCATCTCCTGTCCGAGAAACTCAGCCAAGGTCTCAAGGACGCGCGGGTCCTCATATAGATCCGTGGCCTTCTCCCCATTCAGCAACTGGGAACATTTCCGGTGTAATGCTGTCTGAACGCCTTGGACGAGAAATACGAGCTTGGCGCACTGCACATGGAAGCTGAGCCAGCTGATGTCCTCATGATCGGAGAGGAGGACTGTGCCAGATAGCTGGGCGTGCTCACGACTATCTCCGGGCAACCCGCAGCTGACATGGGACAGTTGAATGAGTGGCGGTCGACCCAGGGTCATCGAGATCTGGTTGTCGAGCCGATAGAGAGTCCACCAAATGCGACGCTGTAGCTCCTGCTGCTCGGGGGAGGTCCCGTCCAGCGGGCGCATATGCAGCCGCAGCGCTTGGGCGATTCGCAGTGTGGCACCTAGATTAATATGCGCAGTATTCAACAGGGAAGTGTTGTACAAATATACAATCGAAAAGATGTGACTCTGCACGGCCTTGATGGTTGGGCTTTCGAGCTCGCTCTGCAAAAGTCTCTGGGCCCTCTGGTAGTACGTTCGACTGACTAGATTTGCATTTTTGGCCTGCCAGCCAGACTCCAGATCTCCCTGCTGATTGTCCGCACTGACAAAAAACGTACTGCCGTACTGCATACAGATTGCCAATAGCGCATCGACTAAGGCGGATGGCTTCCTGGTTGACATATTATCGGCCGACCTGGACCATAATGAGTCATAATATTGCTGAAACTCGCGTTCATCGAGGATAGGATAGACACAATGAAAGGACTGCCAGAACAGCGCGAGGAAGTGTTCCTCTTGTAAGCGGGTCAGATCCTCGACCTCCACGTTTTCGTCCGGATGTTGATCCGTCTGGCTGGCCGGGCTTGCATCCCATCGAGAGGGTTGATGGGTCGGCGCAATATAATGAAAGCGTGCCATGCATGCCTCCAACTTCGCGTCTTCCAATGGCTGGTCAAGTGCTTGAGAGAGATGGCGACTGATTCGGGATACAAAATATGAGGACGACAAGGGCCCGTAGTATATCTGCCCCGTCGGCTGAACCCCTTGCCATCCTTCCGTAGTATTTGCGAGCTCCGCAAAATCGGTCGAGGTGTGGGCAGCATCCGACAGTGGGGGCGTCGCGAAACCCGTGTGTGTTTGGGTTTCCGGTCCTTCTTTGAGTTTGGCGATTTGATCCTGAAGGTCCTTGATTTTATTCCGTAGCCGTTGCATCTCTCTGTCCATATGGATCAGTAGGCCATTTAAATCCATCACTGCGATTCTGAGGGTAGTGGATATTGGTTTCCTACCGGTTTGCAGCCGGGAGCGAGGTGGCCTCCTGTGGCTTTGTGTTGCTGCAGGTCCCTCCTCGGTTCAGGCAGTTCTGACATGGTTGCTTGTCATCGCATCTAACACGATTGAGCCGGCACCAGTCACACGCCCGAGCGACCTGGCTGCGCTTGGGTCGTGGAGCTGTGATAGGTGTAGCCGATCTGTCACGGGAGGCGTCGATCGTGGTATTGAAGTTGGCGGAGAAAGTGGAGTACATGACGGAGTGGTGGAGTGGAGGACAAAACAATCCAGATATTCATTCAGACCAGGCTCATGCGACTCCAAATGGCTATCGGAGTCTTGAAAAGGAATTTCCCTCCTTACTGAAGACTAGATGGGGAGGGGATGAGGGGGTCGCGCAAAAGCAAAATAAGTTGGAGTTGGCGTTGGCGTTGGGTGCCTGAGGTCGCATATCTTGGCCTGAGGACAAAAGTACATGCATGTCCTGGAAGATCGGCTGCAGAGATGAGACTTTGCATAAGAACAAATAAAGGAAAAAGAAATGACAAAAGACCTGGATCCTACCTAGTTGCATGCCCACTAGTCTTGTCCAGTCTTGTCTATTATCTGCTATGGTTGCCAAGGACGCATTCGCCACTTCCCCGGGTTTTCATTGTTTGAATCTTCAGCGTGTGAGATGGTGCTATTGGTCCAAGTCAGATAGATAAGGTAATAGACCTTGAGACCCTTAGACCGTTGTAATCTTCCAGGGATTCCCATCCTGCTATAGATGGTCTTAGATTGCCCATAGTACGAATGAAAAAGCTTAGCCCTATATTGGTAGGATATATATGGGGGACGTCTATAGTAGAATACACTAGTACTATAGATGATATATTACCCCAGACGTTGCAGATCGAAGCAGACAAAATCGAAATTGTTTGTGCATAGGCAAGAAGAAACGTATTACTTCAGCGGAAGAATGTTGGCTCCAATCTGTAAAATCGGAGTGAGTCCGCTGTTCCACTGCTCCTCTGGGTGACATGCGTCACCTGCAGAAACGGACTTGCCAATATTCCGTCTGCCATGCTATAATACGAGGTGCATCATGTACGTGCAGGGATCAGAATCCTATTTTTGGGCAAGGGTCCCAATTGCCTATTCGGGAGAAGACGTCGTAGCCATACGGAGCCTCCTTCCATCAGAACTCCTCCTAGGAATCGTAGCTCGTTCTCGGAGAGTGGAGTCTGTTTCGGTGTATCTAGAACCCGGTCCATAAACGAGTCTCGCTGGATACTCCGTAACTAGGAGATACTATTCTTAAAAAGTAAATGATAGGATATAGTACCTCCAGTAATAATGTAAAGTAAGGTGAGAGAGTGCTCCAACACGGGGAGATACTCAAAAAGCAAGATCTAGCACAGCGCTATTATTGATGAAAAAGACTAGATCTAGATAGATCTTGATGAAACTTGATGAATCAATAGATCATCGATAAAGCAAAGGGGGAAAACGAGGGCCTCATAACTTGTTGAGGCTACGATGCAGATGCAGATGCAGGGGAAATCAGGAAGAAGAAACTGATATTCAGTCTATGAAAAGAAGGCTATTTATAAAGCCCGATTTTTAACAAGGGAATAGCAAACTAGCAAAGGCTCAGTCTGCACAAAGAGACATCCGATCTATGGGGATCCTCCAACAGATTCTATGCTTGTCTGCCCCAAATATATAGAATTGTCATCAGCGGTAGCAATATCTTAGCATATCTGGTGAGTTCCGCTAGAAATGCTCTCCACAGGCTAATAAAAAGTCACCAAAATCAAGCTGGCGGGCTCCGGTAGAATTCAAAGGCCCGCAAGGACCAAGAGCCCAGTCCTGTTTCAACAGATTCAACCAAGTCTTAAACTCCATCTCCTCGCCGTCGACCAACACGTTACCCCCATTGACCTTCTCCAGCCGGCGTGGAATGGAGATAAAGTACTTAGCATGCTGGGAATTGCACCTCTTCTTGGGCATTGCGCCCTCCGCCAGTTGGACGCAGTCTGGACACAACTCCTCCAAACAGATGGGGCAAATTGAGAACCCATCCGGTACGGGTACCTTTCGACGGCATGGGCCGTCACACGTATACCTGGGGTCGCTACTGTCCTGTTCTGACCTGTGTGCAATTGCAACAGCATTCTTGAAGTCTCCCGCCCTAATAAGAATGGTGCGCAGGTCAGAGATTTCCCAGTCCGTGGGATGGTTGTCCAGGGCTCGAACGCTTTGTTGCAGGGAGGGTCGGAAGAGAGCGCTCGCCCGCTCATCTTGCCCTCGGAGGCGGCAGTAGACGCCCAAGTGGACACCTGGTAAGCAGGACCCGCTTTCTGATGGATCAGGAGTGTTTTGGTGAACGAGATTCTCAAGTTTGGCCACTGATTCTTCCGCCCCTGGAGTGCCAACTCCAACCTCGACTGCATTAAGGAGAAGCGCCTTAGCCAGATTCGAGGAGGCAAGCTGTCTGATAGTCCCAATCAATGTCCCCGAAGAGGAGGAAGAGTATGTATCAATGATCTTCTCCCAACACCTGATTGCCTTTGAGTGGTCAAAAATCGACTGATCATAGATTCGAGCGATGGCCATATCCACCTCTGCGGCGATCAATGTCCTCGAGTCTGCTCGAGCCACCTTGGCCGCCGTTTGCAAGCTATCCAGCACAAAGTCCAGATCACCAGTAGCCGATGCGGCATCGGCAGCAAGCCTTGACTTGCTGTCCACCCCAAATACGCTGTACAGTAAGAAACGAGTTAATTCCGAGAAATCCCCTTTAGGGCCCGCTTTGTCGGCTAACTTCTTCAGCAAATCCATGGTTACTTCGTAAGAGCCATTGTCGTTATGGTATCGCAGAACGACCTCGAGACAACCCCAGCAAGAGGGTGCGTATTGATATGCCTCTTGAGTCACCTCGAATCGTTTCTCTCGATCTTCCTGTTCTTCATAGATCCAACCCATACGCTCCAGACACTCATGAAGATGGCCTTTGAGTGTCCCGTCCTCCGGTGAGACCGCAATCATGGTCAACAAACTTAGTCGAGCCCGTTGCCAGAGCTCAATGCATTTCTGCCAATCCTCTTGCCAATCATATGTTTGTGCCAGCTCACGCAGCGTCCTCCAATTCTCCGGATCTAGCTCTAATGCCTTTCCGAAATACTGCAGCGCCTCCGATTGGCACCCCGATTCGCGCAGAGCCATCGCACATCGTTGAAACCACTGACTAGTTTTCTCGAAGCCACCAAACTCAGCGGCCTCAATCACCTCGTCCGCCGTAAGGCTTCTATCGTCATCGGGGATCTCTTCGCCCTTAGCTAGCATTTGATAGCGCCAGACGATAGAAACCATGTGACCAGGATCAGGGAAGTCTTCCTGCAGCCACCTCTTTATGCAGAACATCGCCATTGGTGTGAATAAATGGACTGGCTTCTTCTCCATGAGCGAGATAAATTCTTTCTCTTCCGGCAATAAACACTCGCGCACGTCTTGCCCCTGCCACCATTGTTGGACAGCTTTAATGGTAGCAGGAGAGATAGTCCACTTATCTCCCCGAAGCCAGTTGGACATTGATTCTTCCGACCTGAAGGCCGTCAATAGCATCTTTGCGATCTCTCGTCTATCCTCAAACGAGCTCTTGGATGCGGAAGTGGTGAGCAGCTGATTGCGCCAATCCCACGCAGCATGTGCAAACATCTCCCCTGAATCGTCGGCTTTCGACGCAAAGTCGGGATTGGTGATTAGCCTCAAGTAAGTCTGGAGAATGTGAGCTTTCGCTTCTTGGTAATTGACACCGACACCAATGTGGTCCCCCGTAGCGGACACCTTGCCCTCCGACTCATCGCGGAGGAAGTCGCCAATGGATGCATGACAGAAGGTGACGGTAGTTGTACTCTTTTTTGAGTTGTACTGCACGAAATAGTCCTCCTCGGGATTCTCGTATTCATCATGTTTCTCATCGTCAGCGCCCCAATCGAACGCGTCTAGATGTCCTAATCCATTATCTAGTTCCGCTGTGGTAAGCCCATCCTCTCGGTCCAGAGAGAAGAATGACGCCCACTGGCGCCGCATAGCTCCTTCGAGGTCAATAATGCCATCTCCTTCGGGTGACTTCAATCTGAGGATCGCTTCTAAATCGGCCAGATTCCATGGTTTGTCGGCACAGGTGACCCAAAGCAATGTTTCATTGAGGTATTCGAGCTCCTCCTCGTGGGATCTTTCAGAGAATGTGGCCAAGACGTGTCGGAGCATCTCCTTAAGTCCCCGGGGAGCCTGCTCTAGTGTTCTCCGCATACTGCTCTCATTTCGCTTCTTGGCTAACTCTTGCAGCGTAAGGTTTACCCAAAGAAACATGCCTTCCACCCCAGCCGAGAGCTTAGCAATTATCTCATCCCGTAGCTTTGTCGACACCCTTCGCAAAACCAGTGACTTTTTGATGCTGGCGTGAATATACTGGGTAATATCGCCGGAGTTCTTATGCTTAGTGACATGAAGGGTTGGTACCTTAACCTCCAGGCCTTCGAGCAGTTGGTCGCTGATATAAGGTCTGCCAACGATGGCTAGCTGCAAACACGACTGGTTGTCATACAACTGCTTTGCAAGATCGACGAAGACCTCCCGCTCTTCATCCAGAGTTTCGTCCACTGCATCCAGCAGGATATACGCGGTGCTCCCAATATTAGGCTTTTTGAGGAAGTACTCTGCGAAGAGGAGACGCCACGCGCTTTCGAGGGTGCTTATCTGTTCATATTCCTCGATAGACCCGAGGTATCTTCGGTACCCTGGGTCGTTCCTACTGATCTGAAAGGCCACGTCTCGCAAGGCCTGATGAAAGGATCTTGTATGGGGGTTGTCACCCTTGAAGAAGAAGTAGCCGATCGAAATCGTCAGGCTGTCCTGAAGGCCCCCGGGGAACTGCTCAAGAAGGAAACTGATCATGTTTGCTGCCAGAAATGACTTGCCTGAGCCCGGATTTCCAGACACAAAAATGACCGGCGATTGCTTATTGATCCAGGATTGGAAAACATCATCCTTATGGACCCAGTCTCCTGTGCCCGGTACACGGGTCTTGTGGATCTTGTCGAACCATTCCTGCGCTGAATCAACCATCGATGGCCTAAGGGCCTGCTTGACAATTGCTTGCAGGGCTTGTTCATCCTCGAAGGTATTCTGCCTTTCCTCATTCGCGGAAACCATCAGTTTCTCGACCATCTCCTGCACCTCGAGTACCTGTGCGCTCATCTGATCCACCGTAATCTTGGTCTCCAGCACATTCGCGTTGGTGGCGTCGACGGTCAAAGAAATACCATCAACTACACGACCGGCTCTCTTTGATTCGGTCAAGGTCTCGGCTCCCACTAGGTTCGCTTCGACCTGGGTGAGTTTGTCAAGTCTGACCACCGCAGCCTGGATAGCATCGTCATTGCCAAATATAATATTCCGGGTGTACTTTAGTAGTCGGCCTCGTCGGATGGTCTTCGATGACAAGGCAAGAATCTCAATAAGTGTGACAATGATATCGCTCAGCTTGTCGCTTAAAGCCTCGGAGATGACTTCTTGTGTGTATGCCCTTAGTCGGATAGTGAAATCCTGGTTTGCCTCAGAGTTCTATCCTATCCCCATGTTTTTATCTCCATGTAGCTAGACCATACCTGCAGCATCTGCATCAAGTCCTGAATCGCGTCGTACGAGGCCGACACCCCCTTTGCAGCATCCACCAAGTGCATCACCGCCCCGAAGACGAGAGAGCTGGGAGGGAATGCCATCGATGCGCCCCCAGCCGCGAGGTTGGTGAAAAGTTGCACGGGAACCAGGGCCGACTCGAGAACATCGAATATGGCACCTCGTCTTTCGCGGAATTCGCGAAAGGTGTTGTTGCTCTGTTCGATTTCTTGGGTGAGATCGCTGACATTTTGTATCTTGAGAAAGTCGACTCCAAGAGTCTCCCCTGTGATTTCGTGGTACTTTCGGATCGCCTTCTCACAAATGGCAGAGGACTGGTCCTTGTGAGCGACCATTTTTGAAAATCGATGTCGTTTTCATATGGGGATAGGGTTGGGCTGGAAGTGTCAGGTAATTCTCTAGAGCACTGCGGGGTAATTCCAAGATTTTTACGCTACGCCTGAATAGCTCGGATTGCGCTCATGGACTGCCGCTTTCGCTGCCGTGGTGTTGTTGCTTTGGGGTATAACGACATCTCTGCTCTTCTACGAGACCCTTTGTCTTATCGCATGGCAGTCAAGCTAGACAACACATCTATACGCACGCTGGAACATAAATCTTGAGAGCAATGTTCGCAGATGGCTGCTCCGCCCTGACTTCTAGACTCGGGGTTATTCGGCCGGAGATGCCGTTTCGTAAAGCGTTACTTGCTTGGAAGCTCCTCCGCAAGTGCTGTTCCCTACGGACATTAATAGACTGTAGGCTGACCTCGAACCATGTCGGCTCTTTTTACCGACACGAACGCTTCCTGCACGTAAGGTGAGACAGATCCTTCAAATCTGATGTGCAGTTGTCGTTGGAAGGATCCATATTCCTTTTTTTGGTATGAAATGCTAAGTCCTCCACTCATGCGCTTCTCTAAGCTCGCTTAACCATTAGCCCCCAAATAAGCACAAATTACCCGATAAGGCCCGACCCGCCCCATTACCACCGGGGCCAGGAACGGGTCTTGGTCGATCTTAGAGGGCGAATTCGCAAGGCGTAATTGTACGCAAGGAAAAGTACCATACATTATGCAGTTTTCCTGCGCAATTAAACGAGGCCTCAATGATGAAACCTGCGCTAAGGTCTTGGCAGTAGGACCAGTATGCCCAGGTGTGATTGCGTACTTGGGCAAGTCAATTTCGAAAATGACTGTACCCAATCAGATGAAAATTAGCAGAGTATGCACTAGAGATATGTTACCTAGGTGCTTTAACTTCAGCCTGTCTGGAAATATGGGGTTGAGAACCGACGAAGGCCCTATGATTCCGCAGCAAACGAATGGGGCCAATACTAGGACTATACGTAGCGGGTTTACATAGGGCGCGTCTTCGTGCATGTTGTATCCCGTAATGTGAGACACGTCAATTCTAAAGCGCATTGAATTCGGGACATTCTAAACACATACGAACATATTGCAGGGATAAGAGCGCCTGGCTTTGACCCTACCTAGGTAGTTCAACTGCCTTGCCACCAGATTAGTGATTTCCTCCACAATCTCATAACAGACAGTATACCATTGCCTACCTAACTGTTCATCATAGGTAATGCCTTGGCAAGGTGTCTCATTCGAGCACAGAGGCACTTATCGGAATTAGGCACCTTGCCAGCCTCATCTTACCCTAGCCCGAGAAGTAGGACCGGTTGGAGATAGTATACGTTGAAGATCCAATGACACTTTTACCATCTACGGCCCCATCGTTTAACTTTTGGCGCCACCAGCGTGAGATAAGCTCAGTTGGTTTGTCAAAGTCACCTTGAGGTTACCCCGTATCCCCGTATCCGCCCCCGTATCCTACCCAGGTAGGTAGCAGCCACTATAGCCCGTAAGCAAAGTGGCGCACTTCCGGACTTTGTTCTCCTCTTATAGCCCATTTTATCATTCAGGTGCCCTATCGGCCATGTTCAGATCACATTGTCTAAATAAATATCAATTTACGCTTTACAGTAATCAGTACCTACATATGTTGTATGTAGGCATAGTACTATATATAGCATCAATTTGGCCCCCTTTGTACTAGACAGAATATCATTACGGAGTAGGAAAAGGTGAAATACTCTCACAGAGCTAAGTAGCATAAAAGGGAATAATTAACAAAGGTATACACATATTCTTTTGCTTTGAATGATTTTTGCTTTATTCGACTTTTTCATCATGGAACTTTTAACGAGAAACAATTAGCTCTTCCACTCAGCTGAATAAAATAATAAAATACCCATGAACGGCGTATTTCCAGCCCATAACAAAAGCCTTTTCTGTTTAGGAGGGGCGCCTTACCCCAGCCTGACAAGCCTCTAGAGAGGACCACCCCAATGATGACAAGAATAACCGAGTTGCTTTGTTACTAGATTTAGCCCCCATTATACATCTTTGAAATCATAAAATAGTCAAAAGCCGGCATTTCTTCAATGCTAAGATCCAGCCGCTTTTACTCTGCCTTTTCTTCCGGTTACCTCCTTACATTACCATGCCCTCCCAACCCCCTTCGCCCCATATGGGAGTCATTATGAACCCGTCTGCACGCCGCGTTGCCTGCGACCAGTGTCATGCCCAAAAGTTGCGTTGTACAAAGCTGGAAAACTGCACTGTCTGTGTTCGATGTCAGCGTCTGAGTCGTCAGTGTATCTGGAGCCCTCCATCGCGGAGCGGCCGCCCTGTAAGGACGACTGCAGAGGAAACCCCGGTTAGGCGTGCCACCCGCCCGGATAATAATGCGCGGGAGAAGCGTCGCAAACGATCGTTAAGTGTTCTAGAAATGACACCAGAAGAGGACGGTCGCCCGGACAGTGTGCGAGAGCATGTTCGTTCCAGCCCTATCAGTACTCCCGCCCATACCGACCACCGTCCTCGGCCCACCCCTCCAGCTGTCGGGATATCGGAGGTACCGCCAGGGCCTCCGTCCATTGCAGATTGGAACATGTCTGATATCTTCAGCTTTTCAACCCCGCGTGATAGCTCGCGGGAGAATCTATTCCCCTCTCTGTGGACTCCAGATAGCGTGCCTCCGATGCCCAATTTCACCGACTATTTTCAAATGCCCGATGGATTAGGAGGCCTAGGGACTCAAACCAGAACCCCTGACGATAGAAGCGCACCCTCCGGACTAGACTCTCTGCAGGACATCACCCGAGAGCTCTCTAGCGTCAACCTGTCGCTATTCGACCTCGAGCAATCTCTTCACGCAGAGCCATGGGGTCCGATGTTTGCGTCACCAGCCGCTGTGATCACCAAACTAAGCACCTGTGGCGGTGGTCAGATGGACGACACGCTCGCCCACGGGTATCCATTGATCGACACATTTAAGAAAACACAGCGCTTTATCGACATTGCAAAGCAAACGAGTGTTTATTTCGCCTCACTCCCCACCCTACCTGAATCAACGTCGACCTCGTCCTCCACCGGTCGTCCCAATTCCATAGGACAAGCACCATCATGGCACCCGTCGCAGAGCTTGCACCCAGACAGCGACACCTCCAGCCAGGGGTCATCTCCTTTCTCCCCGCCGGTAGACATGTACATGCCGCGCGACATGCCTCCACCGTACTCTGCGTCTTCTTCCGGCACGATACGAGGAGACCGACCGGCCCGCACAGCGAGCCGTGATTTACCTACCGCCCTTCTCTTTACCAGTGGCTATGCGGGGGTTCTCGAACTTTACATTACCGTCCTGACACAGATGTCGCATTTTGTCCACGCACTTTCCGTGCAATCGATGGCCGGGGGTCCGGACTATCGCCAAAGGATGCACCCCGTTATCCCGCCGTTGCAGTGGGGTGGATTTCAGCCTGCCAACTTCGGTGCCCTGCAGATATTAATGGCCGTCCAGGTGATCTCGTACCTGCTCACTGAGGTTGAGCGAGCCCTCGGCGTCGACGAGTGGGAACGCGAGGTGACTCGCGAACGATCCCGGTCTGAGGAGAGGAGATCATACTTTTTTGCTCAGATGCATGGGCAGTCCCGTCGAAGGGATTCGGTGGTTGGGGAAGGGGACCGAGCTGGAGCTGGTAGGGGATTGCTCAGCCCTGCCATGATTGAGCTCGTTGTCCAAGGGGAGGGACCAGGGAACCGTCGGGGAAAGGTTGGGCTGTTGCGGAGGAAAATCCGACGTCTGAAGAAGGAGCTAGAGAAGAGTATGCATATTTAGATGATAGAGTTATTCTTCCGTAATCGTCACCAAAAAGGAAAATAATATAGCCAAACGGCAGGTCAGGTTCGACTGAGGCTTATAAGCGTTGCCTAGTAAATGAAGTAAAACTCACCGATGCCGAACCTCGGGGCTGACGCCGAACAACAGTTGTAAGCCTAAGCATCATGCAGTACCTAGGTAGAGCCAAATAGAGTGAAAGACGGTCGTTTGAATTATAAGCGTTTCACATTATCCGACAGGTCACAGATCACCCGTTTTACGCCAGAGGCTCTCTCTAAACACCATGGCCCTCCCAGATTTTCAGAGCGCGCTCACTGCCGTCAAGGAAGGGCAATACACCGTCAACACCACTCACCGTCTACCGTCACACAACCCTCTCCCTCCGTCCTATGTACTCATCCAGGTATCCTTCGTTGCTCTGAACCCATGTAACTGGAAGATGATAGATTTCTCTCCGGCAATCGGCACCGTGGGCGGTAACGACTTCAGCGGCCGGGTTGTGGCCATCGGCTCCGCCGTGAGCAAGTGGCAGATTGGTGACTCCGTCTGTGGCTTCCTCTACGGGTTGGACCCGCATGTGGGGGAGGGGGAATGGGCCGGGGCATTTGCTGAGTACGTGAGCGTTCCCGCGGACCTAGTTATGCGGGTCGTCGAGAACAAAGTCAGCATGGCCGAAGCGGCATGTCTCGGGGCCGGGGTGGTAACAGCGGGCATGGCACTGCGGGATCTAGGCATTCCGTTAACGGAGACTGCTCTGCGTGATGAGGCTAGCGGGAGTACTGTGAGCAGAAAAGCCAGTACAGGCCCGTATATTCTGGTATATGGAGGCAGTACCGCGACAGGGACCATGGCGATTCAACTGGCCAGACTGTATGACCCTAGATAGACGCTGAATGTTTCCAGGAAGTGCTAACAATAACGAATAGAGCGGGATACAGTCCAATCACGACCTGTTCGCCTGGCCACAACGCCCTTGTTGAGTCCTATGGAGCTGTAAAAGCTTTTGACTATCGCTCTGCATCGTGTGGGGTAGCTATCCGCGCTTTTACCAAGGGCAAATTATCCCTTGTTCTCGACTGCATCACCTCCACGGATAGCATGAAGATCTGCTATGCTGCCATGGGCGCCCGTGGGGGACGGTATGTTGCCCTGGAACCACCGGCAACCCGCATTCAGACCGCACGCAAGGACGTGCAGACGGACTGGGTCATGGCGCTGACCATCTTTGGGAAACCGGTGGATCTGAAAGGACCATTTGGACGAGACGCTGTGCCTGGTGACAACAAGTGGGCGGCTCAGTGGTATACACTAGCAGAGAAGCTAGTCGAGGAGGGCCTCCTGAGACCCCACCCTGCATGTGTTCAGCCAGGAGGATGGAAGGGCATTCTGGATGGAATTGAAGAACTGAGATGTGGACTGGTGAGGGGGAAGAAGCTAGTTTACGCCGTTGGCGAATAATTATGGACTTGATTCTTCGAGCTTGATGTCGGAATTTTAAGTAATACACTTCTATTACTCCTCTTTTCCTTTGATATCAGTCACCTTCCACTGCAATCCTGCTTTTTCGAGCCGCTGCACGTACGGGATCCCCAACGACGCCGGGGTGAGGATCCCTCCTCCCAATTTCTTGGCCATCGAGCCCTCGTCCTTTCCTTCCAAGACTTGCAGCAGGGTCAAGGCGGCTTCACTAACTAAAGTCGCGCAGACGCTATACACATCCGTATTCATGCGCATGATACCCAAGACGCTGGGTTCGCTTACATCGACCCCATCCGCTGCGACGGTGGCCTTCCATTTCACGAAGTGTCTCTCCCCCGGTTTCAACTGCGGCCCTGTCCCCGGTTGCGGGGAGAGCCATTTAAGCAGCCACCGGAGGGGCGGAAATAGCAGGATACAGAAGACTGCGACGGACATGGTCAGAAACGAAGTCCACGCCTGCAGCCAGCCCTGCGCAGCGGTATAGCCCTGGAAGCTGAATCGGTCCCCATATCGTTCGGTTCGGTCCCCGTATCGCTGCAGGAGTGACCAGGTGCGCATGACGACTGCTTGATCGGCAATCGCGGAGGGGTTGAAGGTGAGGTCACCGAGAAAGCGGTCCCGTCGGACGGGGAGGTTCGGAGCGGGATGAGGCCGATGCGGTCCGGCGTCTGGGATACAGGACGCGCCTGGTGCACTGGCAGCCATCATCTGCCGGAGCGAGTACGTCTCCAGGCCAGCGAAGATGCTTGCAATGGTCCCCCCCGCTGAAACCGGTCCAGGAATGCTCGATTGTGAAGAACATGGGCCCGAGAGGACGCCCCAGTCTCTGTGCCAGAAGGAGCGTCATAAGGTCCGGGGGACTTGACTCCACGGCGCATTGTGGGATAATCTGCTGAGTTAGTCATCTCTTCGTACATAGTCCCGTGGGGAACAATACAATTGCCTTGTTGGCCATCGCCTTTTCGTGCCACTGTGCTGCCAGCTGCTGCGTCCAAACGTGCTCCCCCGTGGAATCCACATAGCCGGTGGAATGTTCTATACAGGCTGCCACAACAGGTGTACCATATTTGCAAAAAGGCTATATTGTCAGCGGTTGGGTTACAACGCAGTAGACAGCAAGGACATACTCCGACTGTGTTGAGCACAAGGCGTGTTTGAAAGGCCATGCGTCCCAAGTCCTCGCCGTTGAGGGCGGCCACCATGACATCAGGAAGCTTGCGGTGGGATTGGGATGGATCCAAGGAGTCCACAAGGGTCGCCAGCCTCTGCTCATTGCGGCCAGCAACCGCCCATCGGAGGGCTGGTGGTCCATGAGTCCACAGGTACTGCACCACCAAAGACCCCAGGTACCCGGTGGCGCCATACACAATCAGATCATATGGGCGGTTCATCTCTTCTCGGTCTAAGTTTCATACACACATCAGTGGGAAATGGGAATAGCACAGTTGGGACCGAATGAACCCAGTGAGGTGATGAATGAATTGATTCTGTTTCTAACCGCTTTTGGAAAAACCCGCCGAATATGCATATGCAGCACTAGATCAGCGTGAGGTATAAGAGAATTCATGAGGAAATACGGCAACAACACCCAACAGTTTGGGAGAGCATCAGTTTGAGTGAAAATGGCAGCACTAGTCTTCCTTCGCGTTCTTCCTCTCCTCACCACCTCGTCCTACCTTACTTTCACGATCGCCGAGGACCTCTACTTCAAGCCCTACCTAGAGCCCTCGGTCGCCGGAGCTGCCGATCACCTTCTCCCATCCTATATCACCGTGTGGTACAACCGGGGCATGGTTCTCATCTTCACCATATACCCGTTAACCTGGTGCACGGCCATTGCGAATCTCCCCGTGGCCCATCTGTTGCATACCAGTATCGCAGCCTTCGTCTTGTATCTCCTCGGACTCCTCTTCAGCATCGCGCACATGCTCTGGGGGCCTCATGCAATGAATCTTCTAAACTCAATTAAGAAGCAAGACAGCTCAGGAAGCACAGAAATTGTTCGCCGATGGTGTCGAATGAATCTGATTCGGGGCGCCTTGGTGGACGTGCCGGCCTGGGGCTGTTTTTTGGCTGGATTTCTAGTATGGGAAAGTGCACGGTAGCCTGAATCTCACCTCAGAATTAAATGAGGCCTCTGAGTGGTTTGGGCGCCGGGATGTCCAGCTTCATCCAAGTTCGGCAGAGAGCAATCGGCGGGTTCGGCTTTGTACGGTTGTACTTCGCGCATACTCGCCTGTAGGACTATGTACATATATAGGAGGAAAATAGATCAATGTGCCCCGAAGCGCATTACACCGGTCTTTAAGTCAATTCGGTCAGGATCAGAAACAATGGCTACCTCCAAGGAGTCCCCATTTTATAATTTCAAGGTGCTGGACCGTAAGCATTCTCCAAGTCCTAATGTACTGCTATACGCACATCTAATCTTTCCCCGATTGCGACACGCAGGAAATGGAGAAGAATACCCACTCTCCTCAACAAAAGGCAAAGTGGTCCTTGTCGTGAACACTGCCTCGAAATGCAGCTTTACCCCCCAGTACCAAGGCTTGGAGGATATCTACCGTCGCCTTCGGGAAAAGTACAACGAGGACTTTGTCATCTTGGGATTCCCTTGTAATCAGTTTCTGCGGCAGGAACCTGGGTCCAGCAACGACATCCAGAGCTTCTGCCAGCTCAACTACGGGGTCACGTTCCCGGTGTTGGCAAAAATCAACGTCAATGGAGGCCAGGCAGCACCCCTCTATCGCTGGCTGAAACAGCAGAAGAGAGGATCCTTGGGATGTCAGAGAATTACATGGAATTTTACCAAGGTATAGACCCGAATGACCTACATGATGGCCGAACAGGAATAGTAACAAATTGTCCAGTTTGTCATTGATCGCCATGGAAGAGTGAGAGGTCGCTGGTCACCAACGACGAAACCGGAGAATCTGGAGGCGCATTTGGTTGAATTACTAAAGGAACGTTGACAATGTAACTAAGCGATTATTGTCTCCCATTCGGTCCGTTTTCTTTTTGTTTTCTTTCATTCGGTGGGTTTTACCCTAATTGGGAGTGCCGCCGAAGCCGAACGTTAGATATTCAAGCCGACCCTTATGAAACCAATGCGAGCGCCTTTAATTAGAGCCTACAGAATAATTCTGTCAATTGAATCGATTCCTCGATTCACCATTAGATTATCATGGCTGCTGTCGAGAACGCCACGCCGACAACGAGCAGCACAGATGTGCAAGCCATCTCAGACGAGCAAAAGCCTGTCAAGAAGGGCTATGGATGGCGCTTCTGGGCCATCTTCCCCGGCCTATGCATTGGGGGCTTGCTGAGTGCTCTTGACACGACCATTCTTTCCACTGTCCTGCCCACCATATCCCATGAGCTAGACTCGCAGGAACTATACGTCTGGGCAATCAATGGCTACTTCGTCAGCCAAACCGCCGTTCAGCCTTTATACGGGCAAGTTGCCAATATCTTTGGCCGCCGATGGCCGATGATCTTGTCCGTGGCCCTCTTCGCCTTGGGAAGTGGTCTCTGCGGTGGAGCATCGAGTACGGAGATGCTCATTGCGGCCCGAGTCATCCAGGGTCTCGGCGGTGGTGGAATAAACGTGATGACAGAGATCATTGTTGCCGACCTGGTGCCTCTGCGGGAGCGGCAGCAGATAATGGGGATCGTCTTCACGGCCTTTGCTGTCGGGACCTTCATTGGGCCAGTAGTGGGAGGTGCGATCGTGGACAATACGAGTTGGAGATGGGTGTTCTACATCAATTTGCCCTTGTGTGGCGTCACCTTGATCCTGATGCTGCTCTTTCTCCATGTGAACTATGACCGCCAATCGACAGTCACAGCCAAGCTCAAACGCGTGGATTTCGCGGGCAATGCCATTTTGATCACTTCCGTGATCTCTATCCTCCTGGCTCTGACATGGGCCGGAACAACACATCCCTGGAAGTCCTGGCGCACTATCGTCCCGCTTCTCTTGGGATTCGCGGGAATGGTGGCATTCCTTGTCTACCAGGGTAGTCGCTGGTGTCTGGAACCCACGATGCCTCTTCGTCTGTTTGCCAATCGGACCGCCGCAATCACCTACGTCTTGAGCTTCTTACACGGTATAATTCTTTACTGGGTCAGCTTGTTCCTCCCCGTGTACTTCCAATCGATTCTCGAAGCCACGCCCGAAAAATCTGGCATTGATCTATTCGCCTCGGTCATCCCTATGGTTCCAGCCGCCATCATCGGGGGAGTCCTCATCACTGTCACCGGCAAGTACAAGGAGCTGCTGGTCGCCGGTTTCGTCCTCATGGCCGTTGGAATGGGGCTGTTCACCATGCTAGATGATCGCACCAACACCGTGCGCTGGGTGGTCTATCAAGTGGTGCTAGCTCTAGGGTCTGGCATTTCCCTCATTGCCACGCTTCCCGCTGTTCTGGCGAGTTTGCCCGAGTCCGACGTTGCGACAGCCACGGCGACCTGGGCCTTCCTTCGCAGTTTTGGATCCATTTGGGGAGTTTCAATTCCCTCCGCTATATTTAACACGCGGTTTACCGACCTGGTGGGTCGCATCGCGAGTCCGCAGTTGCGGAGCGTCCTTGTAGGCGGAGGTGCATACCAACTCGCTACCAAAACATTCATGGAATCGCTTGACAACACGCCCGTGGTCAAAGCGCAGGTGGTGAGTGTGTATGTAGACAGCTTGAAGCTTGTGTGGCAGGTCGGCATTGCCTTTGCTGCACTTGGAGTGCCTTTGTCTTTGCTGCTTCGGAGTCTTGCATTGCGCAACGAGTTGAATACGGAGTATGGATTTGAGGAGAAAAAGACGGAGGTTGTCGAGGAAGTTAGGGTGTAGTAGCATCTCGACCACCGTGGGAATATCGGTGCCCTTGGGTTGATTGAGCAAATATACTGGAATTACTATCGCTAGAGCAATGGCCAGAGTACGCAATGAGTACTATATATTTTAATAACGGGAGTAATATTGGCGACAATGCAAATAATTTGAACAGATGAGTATAGGAAAACTTGACTATAAAGAGAGACAGCCCCTGAAAGGAATAAACAGGGATACAACTAAAGTGAAGATTCTTTTCCCTTTCGATCAATCTTCAACACCTCGTCCAGCCATTCAAACGTCTTGTCATGGACAACCGAAATGGCTGCCACCTTGGCCTGCAATCCACCGGATCCCACTCCCTTGGCCACCCACAGTTTGGCCTTTCCAGGATGCAACTGATTGAAAACCTCATGGATCTTGGTCGCATTTCCCTGGGCGGGAAAATACGCCCAATCTGCCGCACCGGTGACAAACACCGGGCACTGGATCAGGGCCAAGTACTCCCCCCTGGTTTCCATCCCCGCGCAAGGAGAACTTCTTGAATGCCCGGGTCGCTTGTGCATAGGTCGGCAAACCCAATGCAAATCGCGCATGTGCAAATTCAAACCGCGTGCGAAAGTGTACTTTCCCCATCGAGCGGATGACACGGTCGAAGAAGCGATCGCCCAGTCGATCCCAAGCCTTCAAGAAGACGGGAGGAATGCGCGAATCGGCGATATCCCACATGTCGTAGAATCCGTCCATCGCAATGCACGCCTTGATCCGGGGATCGGCTGCGCCGCGAAGCGCAAAATATGCGCCCATCGATTCGCCAAAGATGGATACTCGGTCGAGGTCGAGATGGAGATGTTGGTTTTCCTCGCTGTATGCCCACAGTCGGTCGAGGACGGGACCAATGACGGCCTCCCAATCGTGTCGCATATACGCACCCTCCGGTGCCTTGGCCGGGAAGCCAGCTCGTTGGTCTAGTCGCCGGTGGAAGATCCCCTGACCCGGGCCGTCGAAGGTGAGAACGGCGTATCCGCGTCGGCGCGCGCCTGCGGCGATGTAGAAGTACAGTTCCTCCTGGGTGGAGTCGAACCCGCCGCTGTTGACCACAACGGGAATGGGCTCCGTTGATCCTACCTCACGCAGCGGCATGAACAGATACGCCGGCAGTGTCAGGCCGTTCTCGTAGGGAACCTCGAGTGAGAGAACCTCGCCACCATGGCCCGCGGGGTCGGCGAGGAGAGCAAACCCACGCTGGAAGTTGCGCACGCTATGCTCCAGCGTCTCCAGAAGTCGGGTGTCCTTGGGCGTGCAGTGGAGCATGTACTCGGCTGCTCGAAAATAGTTCCCTGATCGAATCCATGCCCACCGAGCGGCTTCGCGGTCGCCGCGCTCCTCTGCCGCGACAGCCACAACTTCTGCTTTGCGCCCTGCAGCAACCCAGGCGTCAAACCAGCTCTCTGCATCATGGTTTTTAATGCAGGCAATTGCCTCGAGGCATTCCCCAATGTCGCATCCTTCGAAGGGAGCGGTGCCTAGGACACGGAGAAATTCGAAGTGGAAGAAATCTGAATCAAAGAATGTGTACATGGTGAAGGTGACGTGGAAACCCGAAACTACAAAGCGAGAGGACAAGACCAGACCAATCTCTACCCGTAATATTACCGCTGAGCCCAAGAAAAGAAGTCATTCGGCGCTGGACAGGTTCGGCATCGGCGTCCGATTTTGTTCCTTCGCTGGGGCTGACTGGGGCCGGAATAGTTGGTTTATGCGTGCATATGCAGCCTTCGTTTAGGGCTGACAGGCTGACCATATCGTATCGGCTTCACTGCCCCAAAGGAACCACGACCAACAACAATACCTCCGATCGAGACCGAGGATCAAGAATAGGTTAGTATGTTTGCAGTGATTCAGCTCTGACAACTACTCTATTTATATAGTGGTGCAGATCACCTGGCGCAGATGCTCCTCAGTTATGAAAATATAGACAATATATCTAAATTGCCTTGGCACTCCCCTCATTCATTCAACTGGATATGGATACCCAACTTCCGGAACCTATTGCCATTATTGGGAGCTCTTGTAGGTTCCCTGGCGGAGCATCTACTCCCTCCAAACTGTGGAAGCTGTTGCATTCTCCCCGCGACCTCCTTCGCCCGATCCCCGCCGAACGATTTGACCCAGCCGGCTTCTACCATCCCAATGGCGAACACCATGGTGCTTCAAACGTGCAGCATTCCTATCTCCTGGAAGAAGACCCCTGTGTCTTCGACGCCCCATTCTTCTCCTTGAATGCCCGCGAGGCAGAGGCCATGGACCCTCAGCACCGGGTCCTTCTGGAAACCGTCTACGAATGTCTAGAGAATGCGGGATCCAGCATCCAGCAGCTGCAGAACACCCAGACGGGAGTCTACGTTGGCCTCATGACGAACGACTACCACGACATCCACCTTCGTGACATGGAAACAATTCCCAAATACAGCGGCACAGGAACCACGCGAAGCATCCTCAGCAACCGCGTCTCATATTTCTTCAACTGGAAAGGCCCTAGCATGACAATTGACACGGCCTGTTCATCGTCTCTGGTAGCCGTACATCTGGCGGTACAAAGCCTGCGGTCGGGAGAGACACCAGTGGCGATTGCAGCTGGCGCAAATCTGATTTTCGGGCCCGAGATGTACATCATTGAATCAAAGCTGCACATGCTCTCACCCCACGGGCGATCCCGGATGTGGGATGACAAGGCAGACGGATATGGCCGTGGAGAAGGTGTTGCTGCGGTTATGCTCAAGACTCTCTCAGCCGCCATCCGCGACGGGGATCACATTGAGTGCGTCATCCGCAATACGAGCGTGAACCAGGATGGTCGCACCCCTGGGATTACCATGCCAAGCCCCCTCAGCCAGGAGGCATTGATCCGCGACACATACCGTGCTGCCGGCCTCGACCTAACTCGAAAGGAAGATCGACCGCAGTTCTTCGAGGCCCATGGGACCGGCACGCCTGTGGGTGATCCTCTCGAAGCAGAAGCCATACATCGTGCCTTCTTTGGCGATCAAGCTATCCAATCAGTGGACGAACCAGAAACTCTCCACGTCGGTGGGATCAAGACCATCATTGGACACTTAGAAGGTGCGGCAGGATTGGCAGGTCTTCTCAAGACGTCGCTAGCGATTCAGCACAAGGTCATCCCACCAAATATGCACTTGGACCAGCTCAACCCCAAGGTGGTGCCGTTTACCAAGAATCTGCGCATACCACAGAAGCCAATTGCATGGCCCACTGTTTCAGATGGAGCCGTCCGGCGTGCCAGCGTCAACAGCTTCGGGTTCGGTGGGACTAACGCCCATGCGATCTTGGAGAGCTACGACGTGGCCCGGGATGAGATCAGGCCCAGGCCCAGGCCATCGATGTCGCTAGGAGTGACACCGTATGTATTCTCCGCCAGCTCGGACTCAGCGCTCGCCGCTCTAGTCAAGGCTTTCATAGCCCACGTGGCAGAAATGGAGTCTTCTGCAGACCTTCTGGATCTGGCATGGACATTACAAGCCAAGAGGACCGAGCTCCCCTTCCGAAAGAGTTTTACAGGGGCAACCAAAGAACAGCTTCTGGAGAACATGAATAGTGCCGTTTTAGCAGTGGAAGAGGCGTCAACAGCTGCTTTTGGAACGAGGTCGCAGGACCTTGGTCAAAGTCCTAAGATCTTGGGAGTCTTCACGGGCCAGGGGGCTCAGTGGCCGTCTATGGGCGCGGAACTTCTGCGCACGTCCAGAATGTTTACCGAGTCAATTCAACGATTGGAGGAGTCTCTCGGCGAACTGGCAGATGGCCCGGTGTGGTCGCTCCATCAGGAATTGAGCGCGACCGGATCCGACTCCAGACTCCATTTGGCGGAGATCTCCCAACCGCTGTGCACAGCGGTACAAATCGCGCTGGTCGACCTTCTGCATGCCGCAGGTGTCCAATTTCGCGCGGTCGTGGGCCACTCCTCTGGTGAGATTGGTGCTGCCTACGCTGCGGGTGTCATTTCGGCCCAAGACGCCATCCGAGTGGCATACTATAGGGGTGTGCACGCCAGACATGCTGCTGGCGCGACAGGCCAGAGTGGTAGCATGATGGCTGTGGGAACCACGTTTGCTGAAGCTCGAGCACTCTGTGAAGATGCCCAGTTTGCTGGGCGCCTGCTCGTGGCTGCGAGCAATGCCCCTTCAACTGTGACAATCTCCGGGGATAAGGATGCAATTGACGAGCTCAAGGTCCAACTTGATCACCAAGGTACTTTTGCCCGTGTTCTTAAAGTGGATAAGGCATACCATTCACACCATATGCTGCCATGCACTGCTCCCTACCTGGATTCGCTGAACGGCTGCGGCATGCAAGTCGAGTTCCCCACTCGTACCTGCTGGGTCTCGAGTGTTCATGGAAAAACCGTAACCCCAGACAATATTGCCCTCGAAACGCTTTCAGGCAGCTATTGGGTCGATAATATGGCGCAGCCTGTGCTATTCTCCCAGGCCGTTGAACAAGCCGTGCTGGAACATGGCCCGTTCGATGTCGCTATTGAAATTGGACCGCATGCGGCATTGAAGGGTCCAACAACACAAACCACCAAGGCACTGACCGGCGCTAATACTCCCTATCATGGCACTCTCAGCCGAGGAGATCGTGACGACACCGCCTTTGCGTCCTCGCTGGGGTTCCTATGGGAGCGGTTCGGGTCGAGAGGAGTTCAACTCGGACAGTTCACGGAATCCCTCATGGATCGTGCCCCTGTGCTCCGGAAGGATCTCCCGGGATATCCTTGGGACCATCGACAGCGGTACTGGAAGGAATCTCGTCTGTCCAAGAACTTCCGACAACGCTCGCGCAGAGTGCATCAGCTCCTGGGAACAGCATGCGTGGATAATGTGGACGGATATGATCTCCGTTGGCGCAACATCCTTCATCTAGATGAGATGCCATGGACGCGCGGCCACAAGTTCCAAGAGCAGGTCCTATTTCCGGCAGCTGGCCATGTGGCCCTTGCCCTGGAAGCATCTAAATCACTCATCTCTGGTCAGAACGTTCAGCTAATTGAGCTGGAGAACATCTCTATAGGCAAAGCCATAACGCTCGAGGAATCCGGGCCTGGGGTCGAGATTATGTTCTCTTTGAAACGTGTCGAGTCCACGGATACGAAAATTGTCGCTGACTTCGCCTGCTATTCATGCCCAGATGAGGGCGCTAGGGCCATGGAACAATGCTCCAGTGGCCGACTGACGCTGGTCTTTAGCCCTGGGCAAGTTGACGAATATGTCCTTCCGCCTCGCCCAGACTCGGTCCCTGGCCTTGTCCCAGTCGACGCCGACGAGTTCTATGAGTCTATGAACCATATTGGACTGGATTACACCGGCGAGTTTCGCAAGATGGAGAATATTTGTCGGACCAGAAATTACGCTACCTCCTCCGCCATGAAGCCACCGATGGACCAAGACTACAGTGAGGAGCTGATGGTGCATCCTGCGCTGCTTGACATGTGTTTCCAGACGGTCATCGCGGCCTTCTGCTATCCAGGCGATGGCTCATTCTGGAGTCCCTATCTCCCGACTAGTATCGATAGCATCCGGGTGAGTCCTCGTGGTTGCAGCGGTGGGCATGGCTCTCGAGTCGATATCGAGGCTGGCATTACGGAGGACTCGTCCGCGCGCATCGTGGGTGACCTGGGTGCGTATAATTCCCATGGAGAGCAGTTCATCCAGCTCGAGGGACTCGTCTGCCGCTCCTTCGCGAAGGAGACAGCGTCAACCGACCGGCTACTATTCGCGGAGACCATTTGGAAGCCAGCCGTGGCTCCAGTGGAAGATGGGCTGTCAGCGGCAATGGAGCCAGGCAATGATGACCCTGAGGAGCTTGACGCAATTGAGGCAAATGAGCGCGTGGCATTCTACTACCTCCGCACTCTTCGCGACAAATTTACTCCAGAGCAAGTGTCGACCTTTGAGTGGTGGTATCAGCGCCTGTTCGAATTTGCCGACCATCTGCTTCCCATCGTAGCGGCCGGTAGCCATCAGTCACTCAAGGCCGAATGGTTTACTGACACGTACACCACAGTGCAGGGTCTGGTTAAGAGATTTCCCGACCAAATTGATCTGCAGTTGGTCGTGGAAGTGGGCGAGAACCTCCCCACGTACGTGTGCGGCGCCGTTCCACTGCTAGAGGTGATGCTCAAGGAGGACCGTCTTACACGCCTCTACCAAACCGGCCTCGGTGTTCCCCAAGTCAACAGAGAGCTTTCGAGCATCACAAAGCAGCTTTCACACCAATTCCCCAACATGAAGATCCTCGAGATTGGCGCGGGGACCGGAGGTATGACACACGAGGTATTGAGGGAGATCGACGGCGTTTTTGGATCCTACACCTTCACCGACATCTCCACGGGATTCTTCGAGAAAGCACGAGCACGACTGGAGGACTGTGGCCATGGGAAATTGATCTTCAGAGCATTGGACATCGAGAAGGACCCGGTCACCCAGGGCTACACGGAGGGCTCGTACGATGTGGTCATCGCGTCGAATGTCCTCCATGCTACTCGCAAGCTGCAGGAGACAGTTCAAAATGCGCGTCGCCTATTGCGCCCAGGGGGGTTACCTATTGCTGAATGAGGTGACGGGAGACATGCTGCGGCTGAAGTTCATCATGTCGGGTCTGCCCGGCTGGTGGCTGGGTGGCGATGATGGTCGTCGGTACTCGCCAACAATAAATCCGCTGCAATGGGATCAAATGCTCCGCGATTCAGGCTTTTCGGGAGTGGACATGATCCGCCGGGACTACGCTGATTCTACCAAGCAGTCAATTTCCGTCATTATGTCGCAGGCTATGGATGAGATGGTAGAGTTCCTGCGAGAGCCACTGCTGTGTCCGTACATGGCGCCGGACGTCCAAGACCTATTCATTATCGGAGGGAAGACCCTACCCGTGCGCCAGATGGCCAGAGGGGTGTCAAATCAACTTCGTAGCTGGACCCCGGAAATCACTCTCACGGATAGCCTTCTCGCTCTGCAGGATGCCGGCCCAGAGCCCGGATTCACTGTGGTCTGCTTGGATGATCTCGATGAACCCGTGTTGCAGGCCACCACACCCCAGAAGCTCAAAGCGCTGCAGTTCCTGTTCTCTAATGCAAAGCACATCCTGTACGTTACTCGGGGTGCCTACGGGGATTCGCCTTACTCAATGGCAATCTATGGGCTTGGCCGTACCATGACATTTGAGAATCCGGATCTTCAACTGCAATTCCTTGATATCAACAAACAGTCCGATATCAACGCGCGAATTATTGCTGAGGAGCTACTTCGACTCGTGGCTGCCGAGACACTGGACCCCGCGTACCTGTGGACGCCGGAGCCGGAGGTTGCATATCTCTCCCGTCAGAGACAGATCCAGCGTGTGGTATCTAACCGCCAACTGAATGACAAACTGAACTCAGATCGACGTCTGATCACTGAATCTGCCACCACTGCAGAATGGCAGATTGTCCTTGGCAGCACTGACAAGAAACTCACTTGTCTCTCCAAGGGAGTGACCAGAGAGAGCCTTTTGGCATCCTCGTCGACTCATTCGCGACTAGACACCATGTTTTCTGTGGCGCACCCAATGAAGGGCACTGACGGTTCTTCCCTGTTTTTATCCGTCGGCAAAACGAATACTTCGTCCCAGATTGTAGCCACCGTCACCTCCCAGCTTGCCTCCAGCACGGCGGTCTCCGCGAGCAACATTCTCGTCATCCCAGAACGGCAACATGTGGATATCCCAGACATACTCAGGTTATCTAGCATGTGGCTCCTAGTACAAAAGCTGGTGTCACTTACTCCATCTTCGGGTCGCATCATTCTACATGAACCGGACATGCTCTTTGCGGATCTTGCACGGTCCCTCGCTGCGGAATCAGGGATCGAACTAACTCTCACGACCACTGACCCTAAACTGCAAAAGACACAGCCCTGGGTCAGTCTTCACCCGTACGGGCGAAAATCTCAGTTCAGCGGAGAAATGTGGTCTCGGGTAAATGTGTTTGTCAATTTTACACCCATCCCAGAGCCAGTGGGTGCTCGGATTGCAAGCCTTCTGGGAGAGGGATGCCTCGTTCTCTCAGCTAGTCAGCTCCTGGCTTTGCCATCTCAAGCTGCTCAGGGAGTGGAGGATGTTCTGAGAGCGGTGGCGTGGGCATGCACCAAACCGGCGGAGGAGTTCTTTGCCTCTCCGCTTGTGGTTAACATTAAAGATCTGGGTTCTGACGACGCCGCAGCTCGTCTCCAGGTAACTTCTCCCGAGAAAAGTGTATCGCTCCCTATACTAAATGCTGTTCGGCAGAGTATATTTGCGGTGATTGATTGGAGGGCGCAGTCACCTGTCACAGTGCAGGCCCGACCAACGGTGACCAACAGCTTGTTCTCGGCTCACAAAACGTACATGTTGTTCGGACTGAGCGGCGATATTGGCCGCTCACTTGCGGATTACATGGTCGACCATGGCGCTCGCCACATTATACTAACTAGTCGTCGTCCTCCGTCCGTGGAAGCCTGGGTGGAGCGGCTCAAAGGCAGGGGCGTGACTGTCAAGCTGCTCCCCAACGACATTACCAAGAAAGAACAGGTCAAAGCCCTCATCTCACAAGTAAAGACCACCATGCCTCCGATCGGAGGAGTGGTGAACGGCGCCATGGTACTTCAGGACAAACTTTTCTCCAGTATGGATATCGAAGACTGGAATGCGGCCGTGAAACCAAAGATTGATGGATCCCGCCACCTGGACGAGTGCTTCTCTACCGACCAGCCATTGGAGTTCTTCATCATGCTCTCTTCCCTGGCAAGCGTCATCGGAAATAGCGGGCAGTCGAACTACAATGCCGGGAACATGTATTGCTGCTCCCTGGCCGCCAACCGTCGTAAGCGCGGACTGGCCGCCTCGGTCATTGATATTGGCAAGATCGTGGGGATCGGATATGTTGCTCGCAACCGCAAAGCGGTGATCTCGTTGCGTTCCCACAAGTTCCAGCCCATATCCGAGCCCCTCTTCCAGCATATGTTCGCCGAGGCAGTTATATCAGGACGACCTGGCTCGGGCCGTCAGCCCGTATTGACCAGTGGCATGCAGAAGCGTGTGGGTCTGGCGGAGGAAGACTCAGCACCTCCTTTGTGGCTAAGCAACCCCCGGTTCTCGCATATGAAGTGGGATGATAAGAAAGTCCTGGCCGGAGAGGCGAACACCGCTTCATCTGCCAGAATTCCCGTGATGGATCAGCTCAAGGCCGCCACAGAAGTCGCCCAGGCCGAGTCAATCCTTTGTACATCGTTTGCCACTCGTCTCGCAGCCATACTCCAGATGTCGGTGGATTCAATCGCCCAGGACACCCCCTTAGTGGACGTCGGTACGTTTTTCTCATGTATTCTAGTCTTGGCCCGTGAAGCCATCCTAACTAACCTTGTTAATTTAGGAATCGACTCTCTTATCGCGGTAGAGGTGCGCTCCTGGTTCCTCAAGGAGCTGAATGTGGATGTGCCAGTTCTGAAGGTTATTGGGGGCGCCTCCATTCGGGACATCTGTCGCGATGTTCTGGGCAAGTTGTCTCTTACGCTTGACACTCCTGAGAGTCCCACTGAAATAGCCAACGACAAACCAGTGAGCGTAACAATGGTTGAGCAAGGCAAGTCTCCCGTTGTGGGTGTGGCGGAGATAATAGACTCGGAGGGAGAGACAATTTCTCAAGGTGAAGATTGATTGGTTCGTGTCATAGTTTAGAGTATCTCATGTTGACGCCAATTGCTGTTATATAGATGAATCCAGTATTGATGCCGCTCCTGCCACATCATCCACCCAGTCAGTGTCGGAGGCTAGGAATACCCCTACAACAAGTGAAGGTATTCGATCCCTCCTCCACCCCAGAACGACCCCTGACTTTGACACTTGGAGTAGATACCGACGACGCGTCCGGCGAATTTGATCCTCGCAGTGATGGCTCGAGCTTGATTGAAGATAATATCGCTCCCCCATCATTGCAGTCGCTTGCAGTGATTCGATCGGCCCCTTTATCTCACGCACAAGAGAGGATGTGGCTTGCCCATCGGTATAGTGATGATTCCTCAGCATACAATGTGGCATTTGCTTGGAAACTGCAAGGCCACTTGGACATTGATCGCTTTGAAGCTGCAATCCAAGCAGTCATCCAGCGGCACGAGGCGCTGCATACAGCCTTTCGAGTCAATGCAACCACAGGCGAGCCCGAGCAATTCACTTTCTGTCGGGAAGGGATCGTACTTGAAAGAAAGACTATCGTCGGCGAGAGTGATATCAATGCTGAGTTCCTCGACTTCCGTGACCATGTATTTGACCTTGACAACGGTGAGACCCTGAAAGCCTCCATCCTGCAATTGTCAAGAAACACGCATATCTTTATGCTTTGCTACCATCATATTGTCATGGATGGAATCAGTCTCCGGACTTTTCTGGTCGATCTCAATCAAGGCTATGTCTCGCCTGGTGTCTCGCAACCAGCGTCGCAGTACCTGGATTATGCCATCGCAGAAAGAGAGCAACTCGAAGGTCGGGCCATAAAGGAGGACCTTGAGTACTGGAAGCAACAGTTTAAAACACCAGTGGATTGCCTCCCTCTTCTACCGTTCTCCCGCGTCCAGTCTCGACCTCCCCTGAGCATATCCGAGAGTTTCACGGCTCATGCCTTTATTAAGAAGGAGACTGTGGCCAGAGTGAAAGAGTGTAGTCGTCAGTCCGGCTCAACCTCCTTCCACTTCTATGCCGCAGCCCTGCAGGTCCTCCTCTTCCAACTCCTCGATGGCTCAGTCGATGACTTGTGCATCGGAATTGCTGACGCAAACCGGCATGACGACCGATATTTCGACACCGTGGGATTCTGTTTGAATCTGCTCCCGGTCAGACTCCGGGTTTGCGGCCAGGATACTATAGCACAGCTACTCAAGAAGACTAGGACGTCCATGTACGGCGCACTTGCGCACTCCAAGGTCCCATTTGACCTTCTTTTGGAGGAGCTCAAAGTTCCACGTTCTTCCACATCCAGCCCGTTGTTTCAAGTACTCCTGAACTACACCCTCGGTATTCGTGGAATGTCTACCTTTGCGTCCTGCGAAATGGACATGGTGGGAGTCGAGGATGCAAGAAGTGGGTGTGACCTGGTTGTCAGCATTGTTGAAACCGCGGGTCAGGACACGGCTCTCTCCTTTACGATGCCACCTTCCCTGTATCTGGACCAAGACTGTGCCCGTCTGCTTGATATATACGCCGGACTAGTAGCCCAGCTGTCAGAGCTCCCTGATAGTATTGTCAGCGAGGTTAATCTGCACCCCCAGTTGGATGCAGGGCTGATCTTAGATATCAACAGCGGTCCAGTGGTTGAAAGGTGGGAAGGTTGGGAGACGACCGTTTCCTGGCAGGCAGATGTGGCATCCCAAAGATATCCTGACAATGTTGCTGTCAAGATAGGCTTCACAAACACAGAAATCACATATGGCATGCTTAATGAACTAGTTGGTCGGGCCGCGAGGGCGCTCAAGGACCTCGACGTTGGAATTGCTGCCAGGGTGGCTATTCTGAGTGAACCTTCAGCTGACATGATCGTCTTCATTCTTGCCATCCTCCGTGTGGGCGCTGCGTACGTCCCTCTCGACTCTCGCAATCCCCATGAGCGTCTGTCTTCGATCATTGCCGACTCGTCGTCTTGTCTTCTGCTCTCCGACAGCAGTCTGGGAGAACGCGCCTCCCTCCTGGGCGAAGAGCACACCATGCCTGTGAGGTGGATGGAAATGTTACTCACAGCAGATTCCCCAGATGGTCCGTATGAAGAAAATGTGTCTCACCCGCACCATGCGGCTTTTGTTCTCTACACCAGCGGTTCAACGGGTACTCCAAAGGGGATTGTACTGGATCACCGCAACTGGGTCAACCAATTTGCTGCGGTCACTCACGAGTACGGACTCACGCAGGAGAAAGTGCTGCAACAGAGTTCCCCAGGCTTTGACATGGCCATTGAGCAGATGTTCATTGCTCTTTGTAACGGTGGCACGGTTGTCATGGCTCCCAGCTCGATCCGAGGGGACGCGGTGGAGCTTGCGCGGCTGATCATGGAGGAGCGTATTACTTACACCATGGCGGTGCCCTCCGAGTACTCTGTTATGATTCACCATGGCGCGGACTGGCTACGACGCTGTAGCGAATGGAGATACGCGTTCTCTGGCGGCGAGAGAGTGACCGATCGCCTGCGGAACGAATTTAAATCTCTTGCCCTGCCACAGCTGCATCTCATCAATGTATACGGCCCGACCGAGACTACTGTCTCCTGTTGTCGCGGCGAGGTGTCTTTGGAGATTGACAGTCATCGCAATGGCAACTACTGCCCAGTCGGTCGCACGCTGCCGAACTATCAAGTCCACATCGTCGGTCCCGATGGCAGGTCTCTCCCCACTGGATTCCCAGGCGAAATATATATCAGGGGTCTCGGGGTTGGACGGGGCTACCTAAACCAACCCGAGTTGACAGGCGCCAAATTCCTGTCCGGTACAACTCTCCCTGCCGGGCTGTCCAATCTATCGGAGTCGGATGTCGTTTACCGAACTGGAGACCGTGGACGACTCCTAAACGATGGGTCCTTGGTGTTTCTCGGAAGACTTGAAGGCGACTCCCAGATCAAACTACGCGGACAACGCGTTGAACTTGATGAAATCACACATGCTCTGCTCCAAGTATCCAAAGAGAAACTCGCCAATGCGCACGTCTGTGTGCGTGGAACTGGCGCCGATACGTTCCTCGTGGCCTTTGTAGTGTTCTTCAATGGCCCTCTAGATGAAGAAGTCGACCGAACAACTTATCTGAAGCAGCTGCGCCAGAGGCTTCCTCTGCCCCGATATATGTGCCCCTCAATCATGATCCCCCTGGAGAAGCTACCACTTAGCGTCAATGGGAAGGTCGACAGAAAGGCCCTTGACGCAATTGTACTGCCTGACTCATCCGACGACGACCAAGTCATGGTAGATCTCGACGAATATGAGATGACACTCCTTGGAATGTGGCAGGAGGTCCTCCCAGACACAGCGGCAAAGGCTCAGAAGATCGCCAAGGACACCGATTTCTTCGAAGCTGGAGGGAACTCTCTTTCCCTAGTGCGGTTGCAGTCATTCATTAAAGAACGGCTAGGAGTTCACATCCCCTTGGTGGAGTTGGTTGAATGCTGCTCACTTGAAGCGATGGCTCGGCGACTCTGGTCAAATCATTCGGTTTCTTCAAGCCACTTTGCATGGGAGGATGAGACGTACGCACTGGAATCAGATCAGGATTTGGAATACGCCGATCTCAGAGTTGAACCTCGCAGTGTAACTGGCGATGCTGGCAAAATCGTGATCCTCACCGGCGCTTCCGGATTCCTTGGGAAACAGGTTCTCCAAGGTCTCGTTTCGTCTTCCACAGTATCCGAAGTGCACTGTATCGCTGTTCGCACTCAAACGGCCATGGAGAAATTAAACGCGATCGGGTCTCCCAAGATCATCGTTCACACCGGAGACCTGACTCTTCCCCGTCTGGGGCTAGACATCACAACGGCTCGGTCACTTGCGTCAAGAGCCAACATCATCATCCATAACGGTGCTGATGTGTCCTTCCTGAAGTCTTACAGCTCACTGAAAAAGGCCAACGTGGGTTCAACTGCCGAGCTTGTTCGCCTCGCAAAACCATGTCGCATCCCCATTCATTTCGTCTCCTCGGCCGGCGTCGCAGGATTCGTTCCGCGCAATGAGCTGCCCCTTCGTGAGGTGAGTGTAGCTGCCTATCCACCACCTATGGATTCTAGTGCGCATGGCTATCAGGTCGCAAAGTGGGTGAGTGAGCGTCTCCTCGAAAAGGCAAATCAACAATACGGTCTTGATATCGTCCTGCATCGACCAACGGGGATTGTGGGAGAGGATGCACCCCACGCCGACATTATTGGCAATCTCCTTCACTATTCGAGGCAGCTAGAGCTGGCACCGGACATGGATGGCTGGGATGGTTATCTAGATTTGGTTGACGTGGAAGTGGTAGCGCAACGGATAGTGGCTCTTTCAGAGTCGCCAGAGGTCTCTGAAACTGGACCAGGCGCAGTTCGTGTGGTTCACACTTGCAACCCCGATGCCTTTCCAGTTCATGAATTGGCAGGGTACCTGGGAAGAGCACAGGGGAGGCCATTGGACACATTGCCCATGACCGAGTGGATTGATCGTGCCATACAGTTGGGAATGACGGAAATGGTAGGGATGTATTTGCAGGAGGTGACCTCCAAGCGCCTCGGATGGTATCCCCCGGTGGTGTCAGACTCTGTCAACTAGAAGTATCTCTCTTTTGTTTCCCTCAAAAGCTCCTGTGAGAGTTTAATACTTTACCAATTCAATAAACTTCATAATCATTAATGGATCGGGGGATGCGGGGAATATGGAGAACACTGTCGTCTGTGCCGCTCTGAATAATTCTAAGAAGGTTATGCCTCTTGACACCGCGATTTTCCTAACGGCACCACGCTAATGCCCCTTTCGGGTGAGTCATGTGATCCCCCTTTATCACCCGATCTGCCTCCACAAATATGAAGCTATTCATAGATCACCTGATCTGTGTATAGGGCTAATTTGCTAAGGTTAGCCGACTCCACAATGAAAACTCTGTATAACTAATTTGCATTCTGTTTCCCAGAGTGAAAGCTTCATTTTATATTATGTTTTATTTTTAATTGTTGCGAAGATCGATCGTTGACAGGGCGGAACCATTCCCCAGGTGGGACCGGGTGCGAAGGGGCATAACGGCCAAAGGGCAAATGCCTAATTTTAGACTGCTTTTTACACTGCTCCATACATCGTATTATACGGGACCTCCGACCTTATACCTAGATATACCGCCTTATATATCGCCTCCCTTTCTACTATAAATAGTCGGCCGCTTATACGGCCGTAGTCTTCCAAGGTTCTTAATGGTAATGGTCTTTTTAGGTAGTCTACTCCGATAGTCTTTTCATATGTCTTTTTAGTGGTCTTTTTAGCGGTCTCTTTAGGCATAAACAAGCGACTGCACTACTACCCCTAGTTGGGGAGGCATACGAAAAACGTGTTGAGGTTACAACGACTATGACTACTCGGGGAGAATCAAGAAGGGAAATCTGCTCTATTCAATCTAGGAATGGAAAAGCCTTTATAGAAGGCCTGAAAGGCAAACAAACAAACAAACAAGCTGGCAAAAAGCCCAGTCTACCTAGGAATAAGGCACCTATCTAGGATGGGATGATCTCAACGGTATCTTGGTTGAGATATAGGTCCTGCACGAATAGACTAAAGCCACAACGAAAGAAAACAAAGCAAAAGACAATGAGCCAAATCCGACGATGAAAAGGAATGATACTGATACCTAATGTCTGTGTCTGCGGCCATGGCCTGTGTGCCCATGACCAGTGTGGCCATGATCTGGGATCTGTATGCCCAGCCCATAGCCTGCGTCGCCATGATCTGTGTAATCATGATCTGTGTGGCCATGACCTGTGTGCCGATGACGTCTATGCCTATGACCTGTATGCCCATGGCCTACGTGGTCATGATCTGTGTGGTCATGATCTGCGTGGCCATGACCTGCATGCCCATGAACTGTGTGCCTATGACGTCTATGCCTATGACCTGTATGCCCATGATCTGTGTGGTCATGATCTGTATGAGAATGAATAGGGCATGAATCATCATCCCCTGGTCCATAATCCTCCTCACGTCTATGAGTATAACAATGCATATAATGATTGTACTGACCTTCTTGCAGCAGTCCCTTGCGCTCAAGTCTAAGAATCAAATAACAAGCCCAGAGCTGGCAGCTCTGTGGTGGAATCTTCTCAGCCTCCATCTCGACAATCGTGCTCTCGCTGACATGAATCCGACCAAGATAGTGTGTGGTTTCGACTGAATCACTATCGAATCGCTTGTCATGTTCAATGGCCAAGGTACGATTGCCCATATAGCCGATGCTGTGCAGCCGAGTGCAACGGTCAGCATCTGGATACTTCATAGCGATCATCCAATGAACGACGGTATCCTGTGGCTTGCAAATCTGAACGTAGAGCTCAAGCTTGTCCGGACGATCTCGATGTCCGCCGTGCTGGAGACAGGCTACTACCCGACGTGGCATGGTTGCGATATGGAAGATGGCTGGAGATTGCTAGATATTGCTGGAGATTGGTAATTATAGGAAGGTGTGGACATAGAAGCTGTTGGAGTGTGAAGATTGTTGTGAGGATGGAGTTTATTTCGAGCGAGGACTCGATCATTCTTATAGACATTTCGTGTCCATTGCCTTATGGTATATACGATGGGTTAGTGAAAGCCCTTTATTGAGCCTAAGAACAAACCCTTTAATAGACAAAGACGTGGTCTTTGGTGTAGATGCCTTTACAAACACTTTCTATAGTTTCTTTCACTAGCCTGGAATAGACGGCCATTATGTCTTCCTTGTTAGAAATTAAAAATTGAAAACAAAAACCGTTCATTTGACATGGAGAGAATTAAAACGTGGACAACCTATTATATTCGTCCCCAAAGAACCACGCACAACGATGTCCTTTCGCTCGTCACCTAGACTACTCCATAGGTAGATTGGTCTCCACATTGGAGTACCATTGTTCATAGTCTTTGAGCCCCAAGAGAAACAAACAAGGGAGGATGTTTGGTGGTGCCGACTCGCATGCGCTTCTTTGTCTTTAATCGCCTCCCAAGCGTATGGTGTATACCACTTCCGTTATACCTCGTTCGCTCCACAGTAATCAATGGCTGGTTCCGTAGACTTCTGCTTTTGCTAGGTATCCTGTGGCAAAGAACCCGCATAAAACCCAAGTTTTGTGGAGCAAGCTCTTTTCAATGAGCTCCAAATATCTCGGGTAGTCCTTTAAACGTGTCACTTTGATCGCCCAGACCTTTCCAAACCCCGGCTCGAACATTTGTATATCGTGGAGTAACTCTTCGCAGTCTGAAAGCTGTTCTTTTGCCTGCAGATATATCATTTCTCCGCCCTTTCTTTCATCCTCAAAGCCGTTGAGAGTAAATATCTTGCATTTGGAGGATTCCTAGGTATTCTTCCCATATATAACTAGCAGCTCTCCATGGCTGTTCCCAATGACCATTTCCAATGCTGATGAAACAAGCACATCCCTATATATTTACCTTCCATCATCGGAGTAATTGGAGGAGGAGTGAAAGCCACCGTCTGAATCGTTACCGCTGGCGCAGCTTCAAGCAGGAGTTGAGGTAATGGTATAATGTGGGAGCAAGGGTCATGTTCCGCTTCGTCTAAATAAAGGGTCAGTTAACGTGCATCAATAGAGATGCATCACATAAATAATACAGGAGTGGACTCACTCAAAACGTATATAAAGGCCCACATTTTGGATCCCGAGCTTCTCGCATTAGACACCTGTTTAGATGGGGAATGAAAAACTCAGTTAGGAGATCATTTGACTGGGCTATCAAGGTCACTCGTGGTCCCAAAATGGAGCTCGAAGACTGGTGGGACCCTCCTGTCCATCGTCTTGCTGAGACAGCGGTGTGACGGGGGATAATAAGAGATTTGAAAGAGCAAGTTGGTAAATTAAGTACACTGCCTGGTCATTGTCATGGCTGATTCCGAAGTCAGAACATTGGAAGATATTGATAAGAATAGGCAGTAGAACATGATGCTGGAGATATATATAGAGCCGTAGAGATCAGATACGGTATATCGAAAGGATCTTTGACTGCAAAAGGAGAACGAATTTCTTTATGGTAACAGGCCATGCTTCAATGTTATGTTACGCAGTGCACTTGCGTAGGCTCTACGCAGGGCTGTCTATGTATGGAGTATACATAGTCCCATCAGGTCGTCTGGTTAACAAACCCCCACCCACAAACCGCCTAAAACCATGGGATTGGCCAAGCCATTCAGCCCCCAATATCCTAAGTCCCAACTTGATAGTCAGATAATCACACTTACCCTCATCTACTCCGTACCTCTTAACTTAATCCTACATTCCAGTCCCATCAACCAAACTAACTCATCTAAAATGGCCTCCGGTCTAATCCTAAACCCCCACCTCCTCCTCCAAACCCTCCCATTAGCAACAAGCACCGCAACCCTCGCGCATGCACTACTAGAACTGACAACGAACACCGCCTTCCTCATCCCCTCCCTACAACCCACTTCGGATAAAGTCCTGCCGAAATGGTTCTCCCACGTCTTCAATCGCGCAGTATGGACAGTCCTCGCCCTGAACATGGGCACGATAACCTCAGCCGCCGGGACTCTCTTCTTGAATCGCTATTACCCACAGAAGCCACTGCAGACGACAGCGTTCTACTGGGTCGGCCTGGCTGGTGCGGTCGGACATTTGGTTTTCGTGCCGTTTGTCGCCGGGCCCGTTAAGAGGATTGTGGAGGATGTTGCTGTTACAGAGGATCTTGGGGAGAGTGGGGTTGGCGCGTCAGTTGATATGCGCCGTTGGGTGGGGGTTCACCGGGTCAGGATGGTTGTTGCGGATTTGTCGGCTTGGGTTGCTTTTCTGGGGGCTGTTTTGACACTGTGAGTTTGTTGGTGTTTGAATTGGTGTTGGTGTGCATTTTATGAGGGTGTAGGGGCGCCACGTTCACTGCGTACTTCAGCCCAGGAAGAGGGGGGAACGCAGCTTACTCGGGACTTGTAGACCCATTGAATCACGTGAAACTTTCCTATCCTATCTATATTGTACACAAGTCACCAGTCACATCTTGGGAACCTTGGGATTTTTCCAAGACCACAGGGGTCTAACTGTCGCAATGAAAGCTTTTTTGGTGAATTATTTTAGGTAACTAGACGAACTTGCCTACGTTATTGGATCACGGGAAAAATGAGACTTGGGGGTATTAGGAAATGCACGGACCTGGTGTTTGGTGCGCTTGGCACGGCAATTTTTTTACAACCTACGATTTTTTTTTTCTGCCTTTATCTGTACTCTCTTAAGCGATTATTGGTAAATTCTCATATCGTTTATCCTTCCGACCTCAGGGAAAAAGCTCCAAAAGCCTACAAGGTTGGAACCTTGAAAGACGCCACACCCTTAATCATTATTCGGGCCGGGACGACGGCCCGTCATACCTCCAAACGTTAGAAAGGTTATCATTGCTTTACATGTGTGCTATGACATCCACGGGTGCTGCCGTCTCAGAGTACTCAAACTTTACAACATAGGCTTTCAATGGTTGTTGATCTAGGTATCGGCTTTACTCCGGTCAAACTAAGACTGCATGCCAAGTGCCAGGGATTCTTGGCAACACCAAAAGGGACCCATGTGCAGGGCCCATCGGTCGGTCTTGTCTTTCCTCTATTCTCGCGAGTACTTTTGCACCGGGGCTCGCCGTTAATACGGAGCGTGGTAAAACGGAAACAAGCCTAACGTCCCCGGCCTGCAGGCATCTGAAACCGGGGTCGGCATGAATACGAGAATGCAGGAGCACGCCCCTTATCCATGCTACCATGCACGAGAAGGGAATGATGGGCTCGACCTCGACCCATAATTCTGCATGCTAGATTTGACATGTTTCTTATCGTCGGAGCGGACGTCCACTCATCCATCGATCGACGCGATCGGCGCTCCAGGATTGGAGGGCGGCTCTGACACCATAATATTGCTCGACCGCTACCATTGCGACCCCAACCCCACGAGCTCAGGGTCTGCATGAGCCTAGGGGTGGTGACATGCAGTAGTTGACACCAACTTCCCGTTTAGTTCGGTTAGAGTTCTCAGCTTCAGCCGAACAAGCCCAACATGGACATTGCTGGAGATGTAATACAATGATGCGGATCCTGTGACAATTTACAATTGAGAGGCATCGAGACCACTTCGAATGTCGCGGTGTTTTAACCGCAATATCGAACTCCCAGGGTCTAGCCTCGCTACCGTGCAGTGCGTCGAGGCCCCCACCAATGGCATGACAATATCTCTTATTAGGAACTAGCTGTCGATGGCCAATTGTGCAATAACCTTTTACAGCTCGCTTCTAAATACTGTTTTTGATTATTAAACCACTTTGCCCGAACCTAATAAAAACACCAAGATAAGATCTTTAGCATCGATTGCAATCTCACATATGATCGTCACTGCTAAAGAGCACAGCACCTCGTACAGAGACGATCTCTGCTGTGAAGCGGCATACCAACAAGCACATGTCTGAAATGTTAAGGTTTGCTGTCTGAATTGCGCCTTATTGTAGACCACATTCAACACCACTATTGTGTGCGGCAGGAGTTATATAGTGGTAATAGCTTCATTTTACCTGTTTTGAAAGCGACTCTTAAGAACTTGGGGATTTTACAACATTGTAGATACGTCCTGCTCTCATAGTAATTCGGGTCATGATTTCTACCGGTCTAGAGCTAAGCCTAATTGGGATATATACCCTGAAGATCGCCTATCGGCAACTTTGCCCCTTCACACCCGTCAACACTAACCTTTTGCCTTTTGACCTAGCGGAGAATCATGGAAACGCATATTTTTCTTCACCAATCGCCAAGTCCATGTCCCCCAGTTCGCCTCCCGCCTGAAAGAGGGGTATCGGCTTGGCTAGTGTCGCCATTTCCCGTAAACGTGGACCCTTTGGAGTATGGAGTTGATACTTCCATGTTGAAATAGGCCCCGTTTAGCTTTTGATCTGTCACACGCCGACGTGCAAAACTTTATCTCCTTACACTTTACTTACTTCCATCGCGTCTTAGTGATTTTGTCTCGACAATGCCCCGCGCCGCTCGTAAATGGACGCAGGAAGAAGACAATCTGCTATTACGAGAAGTCAATGCTCAATGTAAGCACCACTCAACTGGGCTGGTTTGGTCCGCACTGACAGGACTTCCATGGATCCAGTACGCGAGGGCAAAGTAAGCGACTGGACGGTGATTGCAAACAAGATCACTGATCGCACGAATAAAGACTGCCGAAAACGGTGGCACAATGCCTTGTCACGGGAGTTCAATAAAGGATATTGGACCAAAGAGGAGGACCAGCTCTTGACTCAGGCTGTACAAACACATGGAGAAATGTGAGCACTTTAACTCTTTTGATTGTCTGGTGTGAAACACGGACATATCTTTGTGCAGCTGAAGGTGTTCGTTAACGTGCCTTGCAGATGGACTGCGGTAGCCGAGGTCGTGACAATTCGCAGTGCAGATCGTACGTGTTATCCCTTTCTTATGCGTGATAGCTGTGGAAAGAGTTGCTTACCAAAGGTTGTGGCAGAGTGCGCAAAGCGATGGAAACAATGCCTAGATCCACAGCTCGATCATAGCGAATGGACGGAAGAGGAGGTATTTGCAGCTCCTTTATGACCACAGGAATTGAACCTTCACTGAAACAGGCCACAGTGCCGGCGCTTGGTGGAAATTGCAGCTTTGAAAGGAAGAAGGTGGAAGGATATCCAGATAGAGCATTTTCCGTCCCGATCGCGCAACTCCATCAAGAATCAGTCAGTTGCCTTGTTGCCAAGAAGAGGCATCAATGTCGACTAACAGGTTATGGGCAATGGCAGGTACACCATCCTTACCCGACGAGAGAGCAGATTAAAAGACGGCAGGACCAGGAAAGTCAGACAAAACCACGATCGACCAACAACCAGAGAAACTGCACGTGTGATTGACTCGTCAACAGACGATGGAGACGACGCAATGGATGAAGACGAAGAGAGTTGTGATGAGGAAGAGGAAGCAAACGCAGAAGAAAGAGGCAGGTTGGGTCCAAGCAATCTATGGGAGGGCCAGAGGGGCCCCAGCTCCAGCTCCAATTCCAATTCCAACCCTACTCTCGATGATCCAGACAAGAACTCTGCGTGTGCAGGGCCAGATTTGTCAGTATGGGATAAATCCCCTGCGGAACTCTCCGGTCCCTCATGGGACCAAATGATAGCTTCCGACTTCAACGGAACCCTGCCTGATCTGTCCACCCTCTCCGCAGATGTTCTTCAGGGGCTTGGCTGTAATGGCCTGGACGACACTAAACATGGACTCTACGCCGATCTTCTCTATCCGTCGCCCACCGACATGTCTGGGCTATTTGGACCGGGGGATCTGGAAATGGCAGGACTCGAGTCGCACCAACAGGCCATTGTGCCGCTCCAGGGAACGGCCATGGCGTGTGCGAATAGTCAGGATAATAAGGTCGTTCTCACTATTGAGGGAGCAGACCATATGACGGTCGAGGCGCTCATGCAGATTGCATTTTCCAGTGGTTCTCGGTTTAATTTGACACGGGAATGAGGCATAGAGATGGAGTGTACGAAGCAAAGACAAACTTGATATGATTTGGCATTACCCTTTCTTCTACTATTGCTGACGTTGCTTTATTTACTCTGATACTCTATAGATTGTCTATTGTGTATTTTATCACCAGTATAGGAGGTCCATGGAAGTAAATGTAGATACTCGTCGCTCAAACAAGGTTACGCTATTCAAAAATTGATCACCCGGTATTTCAATTCAAGATTTGTCGCATAGAGTCCAAATTAGACACGCCTGCAAGGAATATAATAGTACCATTCTAACCAGCATATACAACAATCCCGCCAACTGCCAAGCCTCCCAGCTCCATCGCTTAACGATTCCTCTGGTAAATTCATAAGTCACCTGCATTGCAAATCTGTAGAACACCTCGCGCTCCTCTTGGCGACCATAACTCGCTAAGTCAGTGATGGAGGTCAAACCGCATACACGCTCTGCCCGTCGGGGACCGGCGTACCTTGGTGTCAACAGAAGCCGTCCGTACGCAGGCCCGGTATGCCATGTGTCATTGTGATCTACATCGGATAGTTTTTGCTATTGACATGTTGTGTTCAGTAGGGGCGGTGGAATGTGTAGCCGAGTCGATCTATATAACTCTCCGAGGCCATGGCCGGCCCGCATGTGCCCGGCCACAGGGGTGTTTCATCCATCAACCAGTAATAAACAAGGCTAATTCATTAACAACCCAATCAAATATCTTCTTCACAAAACCACTAGCGCCGATAAGTAATCACTGAGTGGCTATACTACTACCTCGGAGACTAAGGTCGGAGACTCAGGTCGGAGACTTAGATCGGTTACACTTTCCACCGTCCCTATGTGAAGGCTTGACATTAGTGAAAACTATCCGCTGCAGATCCATCCCATGCACTACGCGGCCCTTATAATTTCCACGAAAATTACAGATGCTCGAGGTGTATTCCTGTCTCACATTCAGCGTGTATACTTCCTATAGCCGTCGACTTTAGTACGATGTAACAAGACGCTATAAATATATATTTGAATAGTATTCTTAATACTACTATATGTATCTGGATACTCGAATGCTTCTAGAATGGAAGTAATATCTCAACACTGTAAAACGCTTTTCGTAGTTTAAGAGAGTTACTACGCTAGTACCTAGATAGGAATAAGAAGTTGTTTATGTTTGTAGAAGGCAAGGCTTAAATTAGGAGACCAGTTCAAAGATTGAGAGATCTTGACAATGTGCTAGTGTTAGCATGTGGCATATGAATTTAATGGAGATCGAAATGCGGATTTGGGGACCAAGGATATGATGCCTCGGTGCAATAAGTGAAGATGGTGGGTTGTTACATGGACAGGACTGGGGGCTCGTAAGAGCTCAATAGCTAGCATTGGACAATGACACGGAGCAATATCCTAACAATATACTTTCTAGAGATACTAGTTTAGTCTGCTATCTGCCCGCTAGGCAAAATGCACTCTACCAATGATACCTGACTTCGACAATCGTATATCCGGTTCATCACCAGGCCCGACCGCTCGATGATATCCTGGAATTCAGCAGGAGTTCTCTCAATGCCATTGATGATGCTCATCATAGTAATGTCCCGCTGATGACTGTATCGGGTGAAATACCCATAGTTGGCCGGGAGAGGTTCCGGTGCCGACGCCATGCTCCCCGCGAACCCAGCAGTGGTATTCATGACCTGGTCACAGATCAGGATCCGGGAGCGACTGTTCATTGCCGATTTTATAGCAGAGAGGATCTGGATGCAGTAATCGTCCGACCAATCGTGCCTATACATTCAAATTTCTTCAGTACGAGTCTGGCTTGCGGGCTGTAGGGATATGCAGATCTCAAGACTTACAAAATATATCGAAGCCAGTAGACATCGGCCCCAACTATGGGGTTGGGATTGAAGAAGTCGTGTTCGAGGAATCTAACCCGGCCGGTGTTGAGGGCTTCAGGGTTTTCGCGCGGCCAGATCTCGCGCTGGGCTTGCTCGAGTGCAGGGGCGCGGTCCTGCACGATAAATTTGAGGTCTGGGTAAATCTTCGACAACTGAAGGCAGAATCCACCTAGTTTTGCATTAGGCTCGTTCCCTCAGAAAATCTGCAGGATAAGAGAATGTGGGAACATACCAACTCCGCCGCCAACATCGACAATCTGTGCTTTGCCCAATGATGCCCAGGGGAAGTCTACACTGGCGGTCAGCATGTTTCGGCTGGTTGCGCCAAGCAGTGTGATGTGAGGATACCAAATAGATGCGCAACTCCAAATACGCGACCACCGCCAAGCATGGCGAGCCCGAATATATCGAGCTCGGGTCGACGGATAGGCTCCCCTTCGCCCTTGCCTTGGAGTGCAACCGCAACGTCAGGTCCAAATGCCCCCAGGTAGGCTCCAGACATGCTGCTATTGAGCTGTGTGGCCGCAGTATCCTCCTCAAGCCAGTTCCACCGTTCCTTGGTTGTTCCGACGGCCTTTTGCCAGGCCGTTTCTTTGACCGAGTAAGAGGACCCAACCTCGGGGTCTAGAAGAGTGTGGGGGAGGGCATCCGAGGCGCTATAAAGATCCCAGCCACTGTTTGGACATATTAGCACAGACACAGTGCGGGCAACTTCCTTCGTGGCGAAGAACATACAACATAGCAATATATGCCCGTATAGGTTCATTGTGAACCAGACCGGCGGAGATGACATTATTAGCAAATATCCCATCCTCCACTTCTCGGAAGATGTGAATAGAGCAGAGACAGCGCATTATGCGACCTGCAATCATTATTAACAGCCGAGTTAATGCCCGCAAATTCCCAAACTTCAAAAACATACCGAGCTTCCTCATCTCAATCCCTACCCTCTCTGCGATGTGTTCCATTGACACGCCCTTCTCGCCGTTCTCATCCAAGATGTCCGGAATGCGGAGTACAGCTGCAATATGCAAGCATCTCGCCTCGTTATACTGCGACGAGACTTCCAGGAGGCGGCTGCTGGGGGATGAAACTAGCTCGACTAACTTTCCAGTCGTGGCAATGAGGGTCCGTTGTGCTTCAAAGAGCTCGCGGCTGGGTAGGCTTTGTTCGCTTTCATCTGCACTGCCCTCATTGGTGGAGGAAGAGACAGGGGCCTTTGCCCACTCTGCAATTATGCGGTGAATGGAATCGCGGGTAAGGTCGGCAAGCTGGAGGAGCTGGTGGGCATCGGAAATGGTTGGCATTGTGCGGTTCTGGTTGGCTAGCTGAGATCTGTTGGGATGGGAGTTGTTGGTACGAGGTAGGCTTGGTGGTGCATGGCATATATATCTAAATACAGCAGGATAGGGACCTTTCGCCGGCCCCGCGTACAGAATGGCGCTCTGTCTTTACTCCGGGCTTCAATGGGAAACGAAAACATCAATCTATTCGAAGGAGGCCCAGTTGTACGGGGCTCATCTCTATGCTAGCAAGAATGTCTCAAAGTACGATCCCAATGTCTCAGTGTCATCCGGCGCCGCACTAATCCCAACCCACAGATCTGGTCGAACTACGGCAATTGCCCCAGTGCGATGATTGACGCCCCAGGTACTATGCGCGTCGTCATCAGGTGCCCTGTCGTCGGCCAGCACAATAGCATTGTCCCGCAGAGCGGCCAGATCCTCATCAACCGACAAATTCTGCTCAACCTCGAACGGCATCCCTTTAGCCACGAGGACTATGTTGAACCTATCCCGGCCACCAAACCGCGCGTAGAACCTGCCAGTAGATCCCTTCGAGGATATTTCATCTGAGAGAATTTTCAGATACTGCCGGACCGGCCCTAGAAGATTCGATCCGAATACGATCAGATGAAAACGACCATCGCCAGGCAGTTTGTCATATAGATATCCAGTGTGGCTATTATCCATGCATACCCGGGGATTTGGGGCCCGCACCCCATTCTTCACCTTCACCGGCGGGATCCGCTGAACCCCATTCACGCCATTGGTGTGTTTCATGAATGGATTCAAACAGCTCGATCCGTACGCCGCATCAACCCCCAGCAGGAACTGTCCATAATTGGTAAAGAAACTATACAGGAAAGCCTTCGCCTCTTCGCGCGTGAAAGCCGAAGTGCCATTCTGCTGGTCATTGGCATCGGACTCGACCCAAATGGCCTCCCTGGATGATTTAGGCGGTGTATGCACGGTGCCATCCACTCCGTTCGTTTTGTTTGCTTCGTGCGTTTCGAGCTTGTCCAGCCCGTCTTCCGCACTGAGGTTGTGCAGATCGGCCGTTGGCAACTTGGAGCTGCAGACGAGGCGTAGATATTTGCCGGAAATCTCGATAATCTTGGCAGCATGCAGACGACGTTCACTGTTGTAGGTAGGCAGGAGCTTGGTAAGGTCAGCCTTCCCTTTGGCGCAGAGGCCAATTTTCCAGCCGATGTTGGCAGCATCCAAGATGGAGGCGTTGAGGCCGAATGCGCCCATGACACTGTGGACGTGTCTATTTACAGTCATTATCAGAGAGCATATAGAGTTATTAAAGAAACAGAAACGTACGCTGCGTCTCCCACTAAATGAACACGTTGGTCGGAGGAGGAGAAAGATCGAGCGACACGCTCACTGACTAGACTTGTGTTAGGGATAGTGTTTCCTATTTTTGTACGCTGGAAGAGAGACAGCAACGTACTTTTCCACACCGCAAACCAACTCAGTGGTGCTGCAAATGATAGTTTATACGGCGCGAAAATGCGATTAGCCTGCTCCAAGACTTCCTCAGGAGTGACCGAGTGAATGTCCACTTGCCCGCCGGACTCAGCAAAGGATGGATCTCTTTCTTGTCGAGTGGCCGCCAAAGGTCCCGTCTGAGAGATGTTCAACTGTGTATACAGTCTGCTCGAGAAACTCATTAGAGATCGCACATGCCATGCCAGGCAATTTCTATCAGGGGAAAGACGGATCACTGACCGAATATACCCATTCTCTCTTGGGATAATGACGCATCCACCATGCTCAGTACTGATTACCGAGCCAAAGATCCAGGCGTGTGGGTAGTCTGTCTCAAATTTACAGTCCATTATCCCCCAGTAGATATTTGTACTGATGCCATCGAACGGGATCTGCAGCTTGTGGCGAATCGCACTGGACGCACCGTCGCTGCCAATCAGGAATTTTGCCTGCACCACTGTCTCCCTCCCTTGTCTATCCTCAATCACACAGTGGAGCGGATGGGTAGAGGGGTCCGTCGATGCCGCTAGTGCGGAGTCAACGTCGTACTTCTTCAGCGTAGTGGCACGCTCCACTAGCACCTTATGCCGAAGAAGATCGCGCACAAAGACCCGCTCAATCTGGCCCTGCGTTATGATATGCAGGCCGCGATACCGGGACTCAGACTGGTGCGAATGGCCGTGATGCAGTAGCGTGCCATTGTGGTAGATGGCCGTGCGCTCGATGATGGGGCCTTCTTCATGCACTTCAGTGGCAAGGCCCCATGTTGACAGAGTCTCCAGGAAGCGAGGTTGAACCCCGTCGGCACGGCCCGCTGTTAATGGGGAATTGTTCTTGTCTAGTTATGGGTTAGTCTCCGTGCACGCGGCTGGAGAAAAGTGAGATAGAATTGGTAGACAAACCAATAATTCGAAACGTAAGACCCTGGCGAATACAGCTCAACGCAACTTCCAGTCCACTAGGTCCAGCTACGTCTGTTAGCTAGACCACAAACAATCGCAGCGCACCTGGGCATAGTAAAGATACCTCCACATATCAGAACATCAACCTTATCCTGCGGCTTCCACCAGGCAGGTACCCCGTGTGGAGACTGTGTTCCATCATGCAGCGTCGGCCACACGCGCAGAACGTTGAAGCCCAGGTCGTTGTGGCGTGTCGATGTGACAATCTCGTCTGAGGGCGGGACCTCGTACTGCGGTCCGGTGGTATCGCCGGTCTCTTCTGTGCCCTATCGACCAATTTCCAACAGTTAGCTTGATGTCCCACTAAAATCGGGATATTTTGACACTGAATATACCTCCGGAAGGATCCAGTGAGGATCTTTGGCTGGCTGCCGAAAGCCATTCTCATGGGTGTTGGGGAGGATGGAGTGGGCCATCGTTTATTTGAAATGCCGGGATCGGTCGGATATTTTCGTTTACCCTGAACGTATGCCACTGTATATCGCGGGGATGGAGTCCTCATAAATAGTCGCTGTCCTTGCGGGTGCTGGTCGCTGGTGTACGCCGGTCCTCCAGGAGGTGTCTCAGGCGTCCGTGTTGGGGTAGTGTAGATAGCCGACTAATGGGTCTTGGATAAAAGGCCTGAGGGAGTCACTTTACAATGAAGAAATTTAAAAGAACTATGATTAGTGACTGCATTGGATAGATCGTTTATATGGAGCTTGTGAACATGTATATGACTATCTTGTGCTGGTGTCCCCACTTCAAAGCAAATACGGCGCCGTCACCTCCTCATACGCGGCTCGTAACTTCTCAGATGTAGCCTCAGCCTAATATTAGGATTTAGAATTTGATTTACACCATCTGGCAGCGGTCACCACTTACATATTCATCGTCAAATGGCTCAAAGTGATTTCCAGGGATGTTGTATTTCACCAAGGAACGAGCGAGGACGGCCTCCCATTGGCGAATGGCCGAGCCCCGATATTGTTGGCTCTCAAGCCAAGGGTATGGAACACCACAAAGGCGGGTGGTTTCAAGCACCTGTTCACTGTGCAGTATCACATACTTCCTCGCCGGCGGAATAGGATGTTCAATGTTATACTCTGCAAGAAATCGTGCGTGGATTTGGAATTGGGAAGACATAGTCTCCATGGCTGGTGAGGGAAGTCGTTTGTGAGAAAGAATGTAGTCGACAACTTGGGAAGGCAGGGGTTGGTGATTCAACGGACAAGGAGAGTCGATCAGAATATTGGCCACTGTAGTATACCCCATTGTGTCTAGGTGCTGCGCAATCTCATGGGCTAGGACACCACCAAAAGACCACCCTAGGCACGTTAGTATATGATACCTTGTGTGCAACTGTGTAAAGTCGGACATACCTCCGAGAACCACCTGCTTTGCTTTGACAACTGATGAAATCAAAGCAGCATACCGACTGGCCATGTCTTGCAAGTCCGTTGCCCAATGCGGTTGAGCTGTCAGCTGAGGGTTGCGAATGCCAAACACGTTGCATCCCAACTTGTGAAGACGTCTGTACTTTTCAATCAGGCCACTGCCGTCATGAACCAGAATCAGCGGGGGAGAATTGTCTGGCCCTTGCTGCAGGTGCACAATAAAGTCCCTCGCTGCAGGCTCGGGTGAATGTGTTTTGATGGTAGCTTCCTCTAGCAGATCTGCGCATTTTTCGCGGCTGGGGGAATTTATGTCCTCTGCGAGCATTACCGCAAGTTCACCGATCGTCAGCGATGGAGACAACATTTCTTGCGTCAGTGTCTTTCCAAATTCCGTTTGCACGCCTTCTTGGAATTCGATTGCCATTAAAGAGTCCATTCCAAGTGACTCAAGTGCCATGTCTTGGCGGACGTCCGAGTGGACAAAACCACAAGTATTTGCTACCAACTGCACCAGGAGGTCGGTAATGTCGGTGGGAGTGGTATCTGCATCTGTGTACGGGGTTAACCCTCCTGAGGTTGTTGCGGAGGAGCTATCGTCACTCTGCTCAGAACTGCTGTGGCTGGATTCTTCGTCGGCGAAGGACACTCCAGGTGGACCCGCACATGTGTTGACAATGTACCTTTGGATATCCTGGACTGTTTCAGATTCCATCATGCCATTGGTATCCAAATGAGGGAAATGCCCCTTAAGCGAGTGGGAAAGCTCAATTTGCATGAGGGAGTCAATCCCTAAGTCCCCCAACCGCTTTTTGGGGGTAACGTTCTCCCTGGGCTGTTCGCATAGCCTGGAGATCAAGCTAACAACCGTATCCATTGGATCCAGTACTCTAGGAAGAGAAGGGCGCACAGCTCTTGTCGCCCGCTTGGTGTTAGGTACGACTGGCCGCGGGATATTGCCAGTGGACCTCTGACCAGCCTGCCGGGAAAGGTGACTAGTGAAGGACTTCATATTCAGGCGCTTGAAGACCATGCCTTCAATGCTGGCGACAGCCGTTCCGTCGAGCGTCATTGCAAAGGCCTCCCCAATAAGTTCCCCGTCGCTGCATTCCAGCAAACTACAGTAGACACGGAAGGCATCCTGTGGGTTGATGTCGGTATATAGGACAACAGTAGACTCGACCTTACTGCAGATGAATGCATCAGTCGGCTTGGCTTGGCTGTTGGCCACGAATCCCGCCGCATGTAGTAAGGTGTCAATAAAGACTGGTGACACGATTCCCCCATTTAGATTGCTTGCTGGAATCTCAAACGTCCCGTAGCCATCCAGGTCGGCCTCGGAGACGTGCATTTCCGTGATAGATTGGTACGGCTCCGAGTAGGTGACTACCCGAGGGAAAATGGTGTTGTAAATCACGTTGCGGTGCAGGGTATTTGTTTCACTCCGATTTCTGTGTAATAGCCTCATCTGTCTTTTGGCGTAGGCCGCCTTCCGCGCAAGATGTGCTTTTGCATCCGGATAGGACATCCATGTTGTTCGACCGGAACAGAGGACTGTTTTAGAATCATCTCCGGGCGTTGCTGGCAACGTAAAGGAGAATCGTCCTTCACTAGTTTCAGCTCTAGCGCCGAACGATCCCTCAGCTGTCAAGAGCACAGTCGAAGACTTCTTCTCTGGGGAATATACAAGGGGATGACCAAAGGTGATATTATACACCACCGCCAGTTGATTCTGAGCTGGTGCCGCCTCGTAGTGCATGGCTTCGAGAACCATCTCATGATATACCGAGGCGGGACATAACGGAAAACCGTTAACCGAATGGCCTTGGATATACTCGGACAGGACATCTAGGCTCGTACTGAAAGTCGATTCTCCTTTCCCTGGGAGCACCACATCTTGCAACAGATGGAAAAATGACGGTCTTGGTGCTTGAGACGAAGGTGATACTGTTTCATCGATCGCGGGCTCCTTGAATGGGACGTACAGAGAACGCATTTGAAATGGATAATCGGGAAGATCAACAATACGGGCACCCGTACCATTGAAAACACCTCGCCAATTGATTGAATCATGGCGCAGGCTCATATGCTGCAGTGCGTGGCTTATGCTGACCCAGGGATCCTTTCCCTTCTCAATAGAGGGTAATAACAAGGCGTCTTCTCCTGAGAATCTGGATCGGACCATGGGCAATGTAATCGGACTGGGGCCAACTTCGATAAAAGTGGCTTCCCGCATTTGATCCTCTTTGAAGAGTGAGTCGATAAGCTCTGCAAAACGCACTAATCCTCTTGTTTGTTGAACGGGGTAATCAGCGTTCAAATCGCCTTCTTCGATAAGACGTCCATGGAAACAAGATCCCAAAGGAATTCTTGGGCTGGAGAAAGGCAGACCTTCGCATTTGGTCTTCAATTCTGGGAGTATGGCGTCCAAAGCAGGTGAATGGAAGCCAAGAGGGACATCAAGTTTCTTACAGCGAATTCCTTTCTCTTTGAGCACCCGGGCTAAGTGGTCCACTTGATCGACTGGTCCCGACACAACAGAACCAGTCTCGCTATTGTCGCAGGCGACTGTTAGTTCTGACAGGTCCATCTGTACAATGATGTGTCTGATCGACGAGCCCGAGGTACAGCAGGCAAGCATAGTAGAATCCCCAATTTGACACATCGTTGCCATGAGCTGTGCGCGTCGGACGACGAGCAACAAAGCATCTTGCAGCGGCAGGGCTCCACCAATGACCATGGCCGCGTATTCTCCGAGGCTGGCAAATGGTTAAATACGTTATGAAGTGGTATTTTAGTTTCAGGTATGTTCGCTTACCTATGACCAATAACAATATCGGGATGGACATTCCATGATATCCACAAGCATGCGAGGGCGTATTCCAGCACGAAACATGCTACCTGCGACCACAGCACCCAATCCGTGGCAGAGTCGGGGCTGAATGATCCATCAAGTACTTTGCTTGGGATGATATCTCCAAATCCATTTTGCTCAAGCACCCGGTTGCATTCCTGGACCTTAGCATTGAAGACTGGTGCCGTGAGCATGAGTTGTTGCCCCATCCCAGAATAAAAGCCACCTTGCCCCGAGAAGACGAAAACGATCGGGTGCCTTTTTCGGTATTTGACCAATGGGCTTTCAACTTCCTTGTGTTGTCGAAGCTGTTCCACGAGCCCTGCAATGGTCACTCCAACAATGGAGAGAAGGTGCTGATGTGTTTGCCGCCGGGCTGTCGCTGTGTAGCACAGATCTTGAATGGCAATATCCTTTCCACCAAGAAGGTCTATATACCTATCAATCAACTCATGGAGCGAACGGGCATTTTTCGCGGACAAGTTGAGAACATATGCATTTCTTTGAGGCGATGTCCGATGATTGCGTCGTGATAGCGCGTGGTACTCTTCGATGATCAACGCAGCGTTTGAACCGGCTGCCCCAAAGTTATTTAGCAGGGCACGTCGTGGAAGGTTCGGCGCAATGCGATTCCACTGTGAAGCGGTAGTTGGAATTCGAATATTACGAGCCGCCAAATTCTGTAACTTTGGGTTCAGTGTGTTGAATCCGACCTGCGGTGGGATTTTCGAGAACTTCAGCATCATTAGTAGCTTTGCTAGACCTGCGGAGCCTGAAGCTGCCTCGGCGTGGCCAATGTTTCCCTTGACTGAGGTCAAGTAGACCGGTCTAGGAGGAACCGCCGAACGTCGATCCAATACTGGAGGTCTCGACTGCATCCCCGGCCTTCAAAATGTCAGCACCATTGATATTTCAAACAAATTGGTGGTGTAAAGATATACCTGGGTTCCCGTCCCATGGGCTTCAATCACACTTATTGATCTTGGATCGATATTTGCTCGAGCAAGAAGTTTCTGGAAAAGCTGCTTCTGAGTGATACCATGAGGGTGCGTTATGGACTCGGCATTACCGCACTGGTTTATCTCCCCTTCCTTTATGATGCCGTAAATCCGATCATTTTCACGGACTGCATCTGAAAGCCGTTTGATCACAAACAAGCCACATCCTTCAGCGCGGCAGTATCCATCGGCTGATGCATCAAAAGGCTTGCACTGCCCAGTCGGACTCAGGAAGTGGGCCCGTGAAAGGCCGAGATACATCTAAATCATCAGTATCTCTTATATCTTGGGCAAAAGTCAAGTATGACTTACGTCTGGGCTGGTAATGGCATTCACGCCACCCGCCAGTGCGGTAGTGCAGTCACCTTGGGCCAGAGCTCGACACGCCATGACGACCGACACAAGCGAAGAAGAACAAGCTGTATCGACGACAATAGACGGTCCGCTCCAGCCATATGCGTATGATATCTTCCCACTTAAAAAGGCACGGAGGGTTCCTAGCTCTGTTAACGGCTTGGTTCCGGGCCCCGCGAAAGTAAACCCTACCTGTGGAATAATACACGTCGACTTCGCGCGCGAGGTTTTGCACATAGTCATCTGTGGCCACTCCAATATAGCACCCCATGGTCTCGGGGTTGAAAGATGGTGCGCCATTAGGTACATATCCAGCATCATCCATGGCCTTGACTGCCCCTTGGAGGACGAGTTTCTGCTGTGGGTCCATTGACTTAGCCTCTCGAGGCGAGATCCCAAAATACTCATGATCAAACTGAAATGGGTCGCTGAGGAAATTTCCATGGTTTGCTTTCATCTCCCGGGTTGGTCGACAATTGCGGTTTCCGGCTTTATAGTCGTTTACTTGGAACCTGGTACCCGGTATCTGTCGGAACTTTCAGTCAGCCAACCTCAGAATCTGCAGCAGTATCTGTGCAACTCACTTCTTCGACTGCATTTAGACCATCCTCTATCATTCTCCAGAATGCGTCTTTGCCGGCTCCCAAAGGGAAATCGACAGACATTCCAACAATCGCAAACCCATCTGCATGGGATGCATCGGCCCCTTGGAAAGTTCCTGGGATGTCTATCCAGGCTGTTCCTGTGGGAAGAGATATTTCCCTGGATACTGATGTGAGCAAGGCATTCGACCCAGGTCCAACGGTGATTATCTCCCAGTCCGAATCTGAAGAGGCAATATCATCGACAGCTGAGAGCCAGGTGCTGAAAAGATCGGCGGTGTCAAACAAGATGAGGCGAAGGGTATATTCGAGGAGGGAGGTGGATGGAAGTGTTGCTCCATGTACCATAGATGCCCCATGGCAAGACCGAATTGGTCTCTTCATGTCCATTGATGGTGGAAATGAAATATCACCGCCCTTCACATCATCAAGAACCTTATTCACAGTGTCCAATGCCTTGTCTCCTCCATGATACAGAGCGTGAACATATACCGTCTCCGCAGTTGCTGGTGTGGAAATATGCTGATATCGGAATTCCTCCAACGCATGGCCTGGGCCAACAATGCTGAAAGATGCCTTGCCGAATCTTGAGGCCACTCGGATCAGAGATGATTCGGGAACGACCTCGTTGAAATCATCCACATCCTTCTCTAACGCTGCCTTCTCCTTTCCAGAAACTGATAAAGCCCAAGGTTGGGCTTGCCAATTTTCTCTTCCAAGTTGCTGGCTCAGCTGTGCAGCTCGGTACCCTATCCAATACGCGAGACGAACTATTTGACCACTGAGTCGAATATATTCCTCCGTGGTGTCGCTGCATGCTAGCACAACTGCGGGGAGCATTCCAGAGCAAAACCCGATTGGTGTTGCCTGTTTTAGCTTTTCAAGCGTGGTGTCGTACCGAAGATACCCAACCAGCTGGTTTACGCAGAGACACACTCCTTGTAAGATTGGGTTACCAGAGTGTTCGGAGGGTACAGCCAAGAGAAGTTCTGGATTCCTGGGGGCCTCAAAGTCTGCCCATTTCGGGATACACCGCTGTGATTGAGTCCGTATGACCTCACCTAGAAACGCAGTGTGACATGTTGATAGCAAAAGTGAAACTGCAGGAGTCTCATTTCGCATATCTATCTGCGGAGGCGGCCTTGATGATGTGAGCGACCGACTGCCCTGTCCCCCGAAAAAGATAAGACGTTTGGGGTCCATCGTAGAATATTGCGTTCACAGATAACTGTGATTGAAGGTCTGACTCAAGAATGATAAAGGGATAGTGTCTATGCTGCTAATAGACTTTATTAATCTTAAAGATATCCTAAAAGGATGTGTTGGAGCCATATGTCGAGGACCGGCGTACGTTGTCTGTCTATGGGAAGAGCCCCTCCACGACCTCCACCTGATAATGGGGAAACGGTCTTCACATTAAGACATCCGGTACGGGGCCCATCCCCCAATGTACGCGGTGTCCGGTCTAAGGCTCTGTAGTCTCACCTTCAGGCCGCCATTTTCCCGGCCCCGACTAATACTCACCCTCACGGTATATAGCTTAGTCCTCCATCACCCGACAAACGATATTCTAGACACACATCCGGCACCGGACAAAGACTCCGGCACCATGGCAATCCGTGACGCAGAGCCAGAATTTGTGCGTCCTTTTCTGAATGTCTCTAAAAACCCACTCACGGACCAATCGGCGGTCCACAGCCTCCCAGATCTCATCGATTTCGACGCGGAGCACAACGCGGATCATGTATTTGCTTTGCAAGAAATCCGGCAAGGGGGAAGTCATGTTGAACTTACCGCAGTCACCTTCCGCGAACTCAAACACGCTGCTATAACGTGCGCAGATATCATCCAAAAGTGTCTTCCAGCAGAGACGCCCGAGGCTGATAGCAGTGATGATATGGAAATCCGACGGCCGGTTGCATTGTTCCTTGAAAGTGACATCAATCTATTCGTCCATCTTGCGGCCCTATTGTACTTGAATATTCCTGTGAGAAGTCCTCGGCCAGTCAAATATTGACGGTGTTGACGATGATATAGGTTCTCGTACTATCCATTCGCCTGAGTCCCTCGGCCATATCACACCTCCTTGGATCAACGTCGGCGCGCGCTATCATCGTATCAAACCGGACCAAGGGAACGGTAGAGAATGCATTCGAATCCCCTGCATGGGAGCAGAAAAAGCGCTTGCGGTTGATACAATGCTGCCCATTTCAACAGCTGTTGCAACTCGCCACTGTGGTCGCTCCGGAAATCCCCGAACGTGGCATTCCCTCAGACAAAGCGATGGCAATTATACTTCACTCTTCCGGTACAACGGGCCTTCCAAAGCCTATTTTCCTATCGCATCGGTACCTGCTGGGATACGCAGCGTGCCATCGCCTAGAGCCAAGTCAATGTATCGGCAAGCGAAACGTATCCACCCTCCCGATGTATCATGTGCGCATTCCCTCAATTTTCCTTGTGTATGCAGATTGTACTGATGTTAACTTTGACAAGGGATTTGGCCTACTTGGGCCATGTATCAGCTTAGCAACAGGGAAGACATGCTGCTTGCCATCGGCATCTGTCATTCCGTCCGCCAGTTCAATAGCCGAGTTGATTGAAAAGTCCGGGAGCTGCTCTTTGATGACAATCCCAAGCATCCTCGAGGAAGCCAAGAATAATTCGAGCCTGATGCAGGCATTGATGAGACTAGATTTCGTGGCAGTAGGAGGCGGCGCTATTAAGCCCGCCATTGGTGAGCTCCTGGTCTCCAACGGAGTCGCGCTCCTCAACCACTATGGGGCCACAGAAATTGGAGCGATCGCTCCAATTTTTGTTCCTGGAGATGACTATGACTGGCATTATTTGCGCATCCGGACCGACATGGGTCTTGAGATCAAGGAGGTCGGGGAGAAAGACGAGAACGGTGACCACTTCTACCAATTGGTCGCCTATCCTTTTGGTTGGGATACCCCCTTTGTAATCCAAGACCTTTTGCGACGGCGATCCGGATCTTCTCACATCGAAGTGGCCATTTTAGGGCGCAATGACGATCTCTTGGTCCTTTCGACGGGAGAAAAGGTTCTCCCTAATCGGCTGGAGACCGTCCTTAACAGGCAGGACGGGGTTAAGACAGCCGTTGTATTTGGACAGAACCGAGAGGAGGTTGGGGTCCTAATAGAGCCAGAAGAGCCTCTTCATAATGCCGACGTGGTATCTTTCACGGAGCGGATTTGGTCGGTATTGCAGCAAGAGAATATTTCCTTGGACCGGCATGCGCGAATCGCCTCAAAGAGCATGATTCTTATCAAACCCTCACATAGGATATTGCCGCGCTCAGATAAAGGATCTATCATGCGTCGTGAGACCTATGATCTGTTCGCAAAAGAGATCGAAGAAGTCTATGCCACTTCCGGCGCCCGAGAGACGTCTTCTTTTGCTTTAGGACATCATCCCGACGAGATGATCAGTGCCCTGCGTGCCATGGTTCAGACTTGTGTGCAAGATCGGCGTTTGCCTGTTGCCAACTGGGGAGAATCTGATGACTGGTTTGAACTGGGCATGGACTCCCTGGAGGCAACGCGTTTCGCTCGCATGCTGAGCTGCGTGTCAAACAAAGAATCTTTTCCCGCATTGCTATCTGAAAAAATCCAGCCTTCTTTCATCTATCAACATCCGAGCTTCAAGGCACTATCCGACCGCCTCTTAGCAAGTGCTCACAGCGAGGATCCAAACAGCACCTCATCTCACATGATGATAAACCAGATGCTTGAGTTAGCATGCAAGTACGCTCCTGTCCGTATTGAAGGTCGGGTTATATTACTCACCGGCGCGACCGGCCATCTTGGGGTACATATGTTGGATCAGCTGTCGCGCAACACGGACGTATTGCAGATTATCTGTCTCAGTCGGTCGTACCAAGGACAAGATCCCATACATCGGCAGTCAGAAGCCAATCGCGCCTGCGGAGTTACTCTCCCAGAATCCGCTTGGGCCAAAATCAGGTTCGTCACGTCAAATCAACTGCATCAGCCTGAGTTAGGTCTACCACATGAAGAATATCGTCGCCTAGTGCGAACAATAACCCACATTATCCATACTGCCTGGCCCATGGACTTCCAAAGGAGGCTTTCTTCGTTCGTACCACAGGTACAAACCATTCGGAACCTGGTTGTTCCTTGCGAGGACTGCCATAGGAAGCAAAAGAATTTGTCTCCTCCCCGGCTACTCTTCACATCCTCCGTTGCCGTTGCTGCGCATTGTCCAGATCGAACAAAACTCCCGGAAAGCCCCATCCCAGATCCCTCAGCCGCAGCAGATCTGGGCTACGCCCAAGCCAAGTGGGTATGTGAACGGGTTTTAGTTGAAGCAGCGAAGACCCACGGTGATGTCCTGCATCCAATCATCGTACGTCTGGGACAATTAACAGGGAGCACGGGCTCTGGGATCTGGAACTCCCACGAGCACTTTCCAGCAATTCTGAAGGCGTCTCAGCTTATTGGGTCCTTGCCAGAACTAGACGGGGTGAGTGGAACTTTCGTATACACTGACGAGCAAAATTGACGGCATGGCAGTCCTTCTCGTGGATTCCGATTGACATTGCGGCGAAATCGATCGGCGAGGTCCTCTTCTCACGCACACGGGATCGCCACGAAAACATCGTATATCATATCGAGAACCCTATACGTCAACCGTGGAAGCCGCTCCTACCTGTGCTTGCGAGCAAGTTGAGGTTGCAAACGCCACTGCCTATCCCATTCGGAACTTGGCTCGAACGCGCATCGTCATTGGCTGGTACTGAGGCAGATATGAGCTTCATGCAGCCCCTTCTTCCATTCCTTCGGGAAGAATTCCAGGTACTATCTAGCGGTGGGGTGGTGTTGGATACCGCGCGAGCGCGACGCGTTTCGCGCTCGTTGCGTGGCTGCAATGGAGTGAGCATTAAATTACTGGATCTGTATCTTGAGTCGTGGAGGAGGGAACGATTTCTGCAATGAGGTTGCCTCTCGGCCCCGACGAGAAGAATTCAACCAAACCTGGCAGACGCCCCGCGTCAGCTCCAGGCCGCTCGTGAGGCGGAGACGATTAACATTTCCCGTTGGCAATCCGTATAATTCATTGTTCGACTCCGACAAAAAAGCAATAAATAATAAACCAGCAGCCAGCCACCACTCCGTTGCAGGAACGACAAGTAGTAGAAGAAGGAAAATAAAAAAATAAAAAACCAAACCCCACTCTAACCGCAAATAATACTTAACAAATCACCTTCATAATCCCTGATAACAAGAATCGGTAGTCCTGGGAGCACGAAGAATAAGGCCATATCCCCCTGGTTGGAGAAGCCTTGCAAGGTTTTGTAGAAATATGTCACTAATATACCCAACGCGCCCAGGTGCCCAAACGTATCCACCACTAACACCGAGAAAGGGTATACAGCTAACAGAGGAGCATATGCATATGCCTTATTAGGCAAATGATCTCCCAATCTCCTACCCTTGAAACTATACTCCGTATGCTAGAGTAGATACGTCTAACTGACTATACTCCTTTTTCTGACGACTCAGATATGGACTATACTACGGAGTACAAGATTGGGCCTTGAGGTTGATTGAAGGATTTCAGCCGGAGGGAGACGTGGTATGTGTACCTAGGACGTGGGATTCCTTATACCAAGCTGACATCGAATCCATTGATAAGTAATGTGCGCTCGCAACCCAATAGCGCCCGAGCTATATCGATGGAATTGGCTGTACGGTCAAGACCTTTCCTTTTCTTTCGCCATCGTGCTAGAGAGTGCCGTAAAATGTCTGAGTTCTTCTTAGTCCCTGTGAATACGAGCGTCGCTCGTCGTCGTTGTTCACTTGGAAAGTTTCAGTCCCTAGCATCAGGCCCCAACATGCCCTTTAGGCCAATGACACCTGTTTATAGACTTGAGCAATTTCGCCAACCAAACATGCCCCCCGAGAAAACTCTGTTAAAATTGGAAACTAGGTTGGCCCTCAAGCTGTTTTCCCGCTAAGTTCGTGTTTAGAGTGGAGTGTGGGCCAAAGGTCGTATTTTGAGATATGGCGTTGTCGATCCTAACTAGCGATCGTAACATTGACCTGTGAGATGGCCTTCGAGAATGTTGAACTTATGGAAAATAAAAGATCCTAATTGAAAAATTTAGAAGCTGATACGGAGTACATATTAGGTTGAGACTTTTCGAGGCGATTTTCAAGGATTCCAGGCCAATATCACACTTTCGACGTTGAGAGATGTGTCAGGGTTTTCATCTGAATACGAGACGGACCGCCGAAATAGGGGGATCTGCTGCTTTATAGCCTCAACCTTTATCCAGTGTCAACGGTAATAGGCTCACTACGCTGATCAGCACCCTAATTCTAAATTTCTCCTCGATCGTATCCACGATGAGGCTGAGTGAGTCTTCGCGCAAATGCCTTAAGAAATACCGGACCTCGTCTCCTCGATACTAATTAGCCCTTCCTTTATTCTCATTCTTTTACACTCATTTCTTTACTTACATTCCTTATTGTTTTCCCCCACAGAAGTATTTGTTGAGAAAGTCCTGGTTCTCAACCATGCAATCACCAGGAGCTCCTCGGCCCTCACGGCTCACCAAATGGTGGCCCATCGGCTTCTTCATCGGTGCCATTGTCTGCTTTATCATTGGCGGCGCTCTCATTGGCACATGGACTTCCCATGCGTATGATGACTGCTCCTACAGCAGCTCATACGACAGCTCCAGCTCGTACTACAGTTCCTACTATTCCGACTACGACTACTCTTGCGCCACTACCAACATGGGCGAGTTCTATGGCGCTGTTGCTATGTTCGTGATTGGCGGCATTCTCAAACTCGTCGCTTGGATCCTGCTCATCATCTTCTGCGTCAAGCGCAGCCGCAACGTCCGCCACACCGTCACATATATGAACTCTCCTCCTGTCCAGGAAACACAGCCCTTACAGACCTACGCCGCGCCTCAGCCCTACGCTCCAATGCCTCAGTCTGCCCAGTTCCCTCACTCCCCTGCCTCAATTTCTGGTCACCCTGAGGTCATGGGCTCATCTGTCTCTGGTACACCTCCCCTGAATGAGGCCAATGCATCGGCAGTTGTTGCCAAGTACTGTACCCAGTGCGGAACCGCTGTCTCTAGCCGGTTCTGCGCTCAATGTGGTACCCAGAGCTGAGGACTCATTGACTCATTTTCATGATATGGTCCGACTCTTGTCATAATGCTGCATGTTGGCGCGTGGGGATGGTGGAGTAGGTGTTGGTCAAAATTGCACGGTGAATGAGATGCCGTCTTGGAGGCTTTTGGACTATGTTGGTTTTGCTTCGTTCTTTTTTTTATTTTGTGATACACCGGGATGAAATACGCCATGTGTTATCCCACACTTCTGTTTCGTCCTTTCTTTCCCCTGGTTGTGGGTTTTTAGTTTACCACGACATTAATTTTTATTCCTTTCGATACAATATACACCCAAATCCAATCACCGGCTTAAGTCAAATGTGGCTGGCAGGGCTTCCCTTGCTAGCTTAGTTGGGCGAGATGCTCCTGTCCACCGGGTAACTAAATTAGCGGGCCCAATCTGACTGGAATCGATATAATGTGAGAGTACCCACAGGACGAGGGATGATTTCTGTCTGTACGCCGGTCCCTTCCCGCCTTACTTCTAACCACAGTAGCACCACGACCCCACTAGAATACAGGAAAAGTGCCTCATTTAATTTGGACATCTTGTGAAAAGATATGCAGTACTTCTGTTAATCGAAGTCGCAACGTCTGTACGCGGGGCCAGGAACCGAGTCATTACCATTGAACGGTAGTATAAGAGACTGAGCATTGCGGTATGGCTTCCCCGGTACCAATTTGCTGATCACAAGCCAGAGATGTATATCGCCGAGGAATGGTTAAACCTGGAAAAAGACGTGCTTGGCCAACGTCCACTCATCAGTGGCTCGGTGGATGAGGTGCGCGCTGCATATCAAGAGACATCCGAGAGTTTGGCCCAGCTATACCCTGCTATTGATTCATATGAGGTTGTCGACCGTGAGTGCCTCCCGGGGAAATTACATTATCTTCTAACTTGGCTAAACCCATGCTGCATAGACAAAGAAGTCACGGACTCGGGGATCGCAATTCGCGTCTACACCCCAGCCAAAACTGAACCGGGGGCCAAATTGCCATTGGGAGTTTTGTTTGTTCACCCCTTCCAACAATTGAAGCTTGATTTCTTACATCGCGGGTAGTGCACACGGAGGTGGCCATGTCGCAGGGGGTGCTTGGCGCTCCTCATTTGAAGACCGTACGTTAGGCGACAATCGGACAAGAGCAACTACTAATGGCCGAAAGGGATGTGCCGATATGTTGCTCAACACGCGAATATTATCATCGCCCAGGTAGACTTCCGGCTTGCGCCAGAATATCCCGTCCCGACGCAGGTCAATGACTGCTTCGACGCATACAAATGGGTGAGTACCACTGGAAAATTTGTTCAGGAAGTTATAATCACACACATAGTGTTACCGCAATGCCGCCAAGCTCGGGGGTGACACCAATCGCTTCTTTTCTATGGGATCTTCGCTTGGAGGCAGCGCAGCAGTGGGGGTAGCCTTGAAGCTCATCGATGAAAATCTAAGCCAAATGGTGTCAGGGATTGTCATCCTCTGCCCTGCCCTTCTTCACCCGCACTTTGTTCCTGATGAATACAAGCCTATGTTCAAGGCGTACGAGGAAACCTGGACCGGTGCTCCTTTACAGGATGGCCAGAGCATGGTGGTATTTTATGGTATGAGCCCTTCGATTGATAGTTAGTCTTCTCTGAGTCTGATGCTGTTAGGTCACAACGGTGGCACCAACCAGCGGGCCAACCCCTACGCCTTCCCGTGCTTGCATCCTGGAATTTCCCGTCTGCCTCCGGTCTATCAGGCTATCTGTGAGGCAGATCCGGTTCGGGATGACTCGACCGTCTTCAAGTATCAACTCGATAAATTCGGGTAAGTTCGTGCAACTGGCTGTGTGTTTGGCTCTTACCGATGCTTTACAGGATCAAAAACATGTTCCATACTTATCCGGGAATGCCACATTATTTCTGGCTGTTCCCACAGCTACAGAGCTCCGAGATATTCCATCAGAATGTTGTGGAAGGGGTAAAATGGGTACTTAGCCAGGTCGAAGTAGTGAATGTCTGAATGCCGCAAGCCATTTCGCGAAACTAACATTGTACACGGTGTCGAAGTATAATATCAGGTCCCTAGCAAATACCTTTTGTTCTAAGTAGATGCAACAAATTTGCCGATATCAATTTTGTATAGTACTCGGGCCGGGACTCCACTATAACCTGTGCGGGCATTTGCCCTGGGCCGCCCGGACATCGGGATATCAGTGCTTATATTGTAATAACCCGTAGGTAACCTCATAGCCGCCTATGGATCATTCATGCACGTTTTTATAGTCAGTCGCTCTGTCCTTCAGTTCTGTGCTCTGTAGCCCTCTCACCAGCTGGCCTTGAGATCACCGAAAGGACGCGAACAGGAACTGTGACGTGGCCATAATTGAGCAGTCAAAATAGACACATCCACGGCCTTGGGTGTTGGCCGCGATGCGACGTGGACTGCCCGTGATGCGACCGATCCCTGGCCCAGAAGTCTCCTGCCACCTATAATTCCGACAGCCCGCATCCTTACATTCGGATACGCCGCAAATGTTGTCAACTGGAAAGGAGTTGTGTCGCAGAATCGTATCGCCAACCACGCCACGAACCTGTTAACGGCTCTCTCGACGTATCGCGAGAACGACGGCACGGTAGGCCAGCCAATTCTGCAGAAGTCGCAGCATACTGACGCCCACAGAATGAACGACCAATCATATTTGTGTGCCATGCCTTAGGAGGATTGGTCTGCGAGGATGCAGGATTCCCCTTTTCATTGTGGGGGCTGTTCTAATACTCCAGACAGGCCTTACTCGCATCGAACCAACGACCGGAGGCACACCTCCACACTATCCTCCATTCTACCCGCGGTATTTACACCGCACCATAGAGCTGGCCTTGCCCAATGGGCCGAGGCCTTGTCTCGATCCATCGGCCTCGTCAAAAAGACGAATTCCAAATAGTCGGTGCCCTCAAACGCGCATCGGAGGTGCTGGCACGGATTCAAGACGGCTTCCACGCGATGGTCAAGTCGCGAAGCGCACGAGGCCTGCCGCCTACTGAAACCACTTGCTTCTATGAGGAGTTGCCTTTGCCGAGTGTTGGTTTCGTGAGTCAGACAAAGCCAAAATCTTCCCCGAAGCTGGGAAACATGGCCTGCCAGACGACCTCACCGGCGAAAAGCTACTCACGGCAATGCGCGACCGTATCGAGAACCTTCCGCGGTGGTTGGTTGTTCTCGATAATGCCGATGACCTAACAGTCTTTGGTATCCGCCCGAGTGGATCGATGGGGGATTGGCCAAGTCTATACACCTACGTACCACATGGATAGAACGGGAAGTTGCTATGGACGAACTGCGGCAGCAACAGCTCTGCGAGGAACACCCCGACACTATCCGGAGTTTAGTAGACCTCGCGGCCACCTACCGGAAACTGGGCCGGCATAGTGAGGCTGAGGCGTTAGAGGTCAAGGCCTCGGAGCTGCAGGAGCAGTTGGTTGATAAGAACTTCGATTCAATTCAGAGTATATTTGCGACAGACCGTGTGGCATATGCTGCTCAAACGCCCGAAATTGATGGATTGAGGACAGAGATCATCGATGAGGTGGATGGACGTGGAGATACGTGTCGGATCTCATCCCGAAAACTAGACTTCTAGCGAGTTTCAGCCAGTGCAGCCGGTCGCCGCGGGCATGGAGGAGAAGGATGGAAATGGGAGTGACAGTGAGGATGATACGCAAACAAGACAACCAAATCATCAAACAGAGCACAGAGAAGTTAGGCGACAGAGGGAACACCGCTTGGGGCAGGGCCACCAAGTCTATTCCATCCTCTGTTACGACACAGGTACTCAAAGGAAAAGGACTCAGTTCAAATACAGAAGATGGGGAGAGCAGAGAAACAAGATCTGGATCAGCTCTAGAGAGAGCAATATGCCGATGCAAACAATATAAACAAAGACAACCTCGCAGCAAACAAACCTTTGGAACAATCCGATCTAAGCATGTGATCTGGCATGCGATCACTAGAAACCTCAGTATTACGGTACCAAGCGACCAGAACTTCAGACGATACCAACAACGAGGAGCATTAGGTTCCATGGTAAGTGTGAGACCTGCATCTGTTCAATCCCGGCTTTTGGAAGCCATGTTGTCGCAGATATGTGCGGGGACGATCCTGGTGGTGTGGGACTTCGGTGATGCGATAGAACTAGAGGGGATGGGCAGGGCTCGAGAATACGGAGGCGATGGTGATGGAGGAAGGGGAATTTTATGATACGTTGATGCAGCAATGCAGAGAGGCAGTAAGTACGCGGGTCCCTACTATAGCCTGCGCGGCTTGGCATTTGCCCCCCAGGCGCCAGGGCGGATACCGGTGCTTATTAACCCCGGGGCCCTATGTACCTAGCCCGGAGAATGTCACTTAACTCCCTTCCACATCTCTCTCGAAATTTACTCAGTAAGCTTCGAAATATTGCTGGCTTTCAACCATGGATACTCCTATAGTGGCCGTAGTCACTGGTTCCGTAAGTCTCCCGCTCCTATCGCAGGCTGCTACTAACCATGATTACAGAACCGCGGCATCGGGCGTGCCATCTGTGCTGCGCTGGTCCAGCAGTTCCCGGGCCCCTTGGTTCTATATGCAGCCTCTCGCGCCGGGACTTCTTTTGATCTAACTGGCCTGACTATACCCCCAGCCGTGAAAATTTACCCTGCTCGGCTGTCACTCACCGACCAGGCCAGTATCACCGCCCTCAGCACGATGGTCAGTAGAGAGCACAAGGGCTGCGACATTCTCATCAACAATGCCGGACTCTACTATTTCCAGGAAAACATCACTGCTGCACAGCGTCAGGAAACTCTTGATGTGAACTATCGCGGCACTCTCAATGTAGATCACCGAATCCTCTTCTCCTTTCCATCAACTAACCACCACTAGGTCTGTCAAGCCTTCTTACCCATTATGCGGAAGAACGGCCGCATTGTGAACGTCTCCTCTCAATCTGGCCAACTCAAATACTTTGATCATAGGTTGCAGAAGCGATTCCTGGACCCTGATCTCACCCTCACCGAGCTAGATGCTCTGGTCAACGAGTACAGCGTACGTGCCTTCGACTTTCATCGCTCTCTTGGTCACTAACCACCCCGCTCTAGCGCTCGGCAGACCAGCACACTGCGACCGCATCCGGCTGGCCCCCCCTTGGCCTACTTTACCAGCAAGGCTGCCCTGAACTCCGCAACGCGGATTTTGGCCCGCGAAAACCCTCATCTACTGATCAATTGCTGCTGTCCTGGGTGGGTGGGCACGTCGCTCGGTGCCCAGGCGGGCCAGCCGCCCAAGTCTATTGGTAAGTGCGGGGTTTTCTCCTGAAGTCCGGAAGTAATCGCTTACTCTTTCCTTAGAGGAGGGAGCGAGGATCCCAGTGCGACTGGCGACTGGTGATATCGGGAAGATTAGTGGGCGGTACTGGGCGAATGATTCGGTGGCTAGTACTGGCGATGGAAAGGTCCAGAATTTCTAGTAGTATCTCGTTCCCAGCAAGGCTACGCGTGGGCGGTTTCAGTAAATGGGGTCCAATTATGAGCTTCAACGTTGATTTTACAATAATGAGATTTGCGCCAACCTTTGGTTTCTTGAAAAGTCTTATAGAAACTATCTAATTTTTTATCATTCTAATTCTCCCTCCAGAACAGAGGATCCTTTTGATTTCGACCCCAAAATTATGAATTAATCATCCTAGAAACCCTGATGCAACATAGTATGAAAAACACTGTATCATACCCCAAAGAAGAAAAAAAAGGTCTTCCCCGAAAACGACCGGGGGAAATGCAGGCATCTCACGCACCACCCGCAGCGGCCGAGACGTTGCATTTTTTATGCTGTAAACACCAGTCAGTAAAAGGACTTGAATTCCAGCAATCGCCTCCACTTACCGACATAAAGACCGAGCATACCAAGCTCGCAGCGGCGGCGACATACACGCAGATAAAGCTTTCCCCGAAAAGTCAGTACATCATCCACCAGAAAATTACACTACACTTACATGTTGTGCCATGCGGACACGATGATGACCAGCGCCTGATCACGCAGATTCTCAGACAGCGAGGAGAGCAGCTGGCCACTCGTTCCGGAGACAATCTGGCTGACTTGTGATTGCGGGTACTCCGGGAGCAGGGCGAACAGGTCTTTCGATGCTAGGTTGACGAATATGGCGCCACTGATAGACAAGCCTAGCGTCATGCCGCTTAGTTGGGCTGCAGTGTCTGCGTTAGCTGGGAATACTGCAGAGAATTAAAGGGACGGACCGAGTAACATAAGAGTCAGCCCATTAGGTGCCTCGGCCGGGACCACGACAGCCTGGATGACCGCAAAGGCGGCCTGGGTGTAGGCGCCAGCTCCGAGACCCAGGACAATCTCAAGTCCATAGATCACACCTGATGGGGTGTCGACATGAACAATGGTAGCTGTTGGTCGGCGGTATTAGCACTTGATCACTGGGAAAGCACACTCTGCGACTTACACATCAAAACAGCCGGGATCAGGGCAATTATACTACCGCCCACGTACCAGGGCTTGTAGTAGCCGACATGAGACATCATGACACCGCTGAGGGGAATGGTGGTAATTAGCAGGAAGATGAACGGGAGTAGACGGACGGCAGATTGGATCGCGTTATCTCCTTGGGTGAACTGGAAATAGATAGGGACGTAGTAGACACTGACGTAGGAAACAGCGCCTACTGCCGCACAAGAGATAAAAAGTAGGACTGGCTCCTTCTGAGCGAAGAGGTGGATTGGCAGAATGCGTCTATCGATCGAGGTGGCAATGTTGAAACCTTGTTGGAGGCCGAAGATAATCCACAGAACGCCGGAAACAACGAACAGCGCGATCGTCTGCCCGCTATTCCATGCGTAAAGAGTTCCACCGAAGTTGATGCCCATTACCAGAGTGGTAAATGCTCCAACACTGAGTACGGTGCCCACCCAGTCGAAGGTGGCCAGTTTCTGCCATCGCGACGTTCCAGGTAGTGGGTCGTTAGACGGGATGACGAATAGATAGGTTGGCAGCAAGATGGCGCCGAACAGCAGGTTGATGTAGAATGCCCAGCGCCAAGTATACAGCTCAAAGGCGCCGCCGACAACAGGACCCAAAACCGTCCCGAGACCCCAGACCAAGCCGCTAGGATGAAATGTCAGTGTACTATTCGCCGACTTTTGGAAAAAGTAGGCTTACCTCAAGCTTAACCATTTTGGACGTTCTTGGCTGGAGGTGTTCATGGAAATCAGAGCGAGCAGGCCGAAATACATCCCATTACCGCCTGCTCCAGCAAAGACTCGCCCAATGATCTCGGCATCCATTGTAGGCGCCCCGCCACAGAGTGCAGAGGCTGCCATGAACACGATGGTAGATACAATGAACACCCATTTGGCATCAAAAATTGAGTAGATTTTACCAAACGGCAGGATCATTGCCATTCCTCCGATCATAAACCTATACAGTGGAGTTTGTCAGCCCGCGACATCTCTCCAATGCTCACTCCTCCCATCCACGTACCCGACCGACAGCCATGGCAAATCTTCGACCGCGTTGAAATCGTTGACAATTTTCTATTGAGCCGAGATGAGAAACGTTGGTCAGTATACGCCTCTCTCGTAGATAGTTGAAATGGAAAGGGGGGGCGTACCGGAGCGATGTTGGCAACAATTGTATTGTCTAACGAGTAGACGAAGATGGCAGTCAGGGTACTGAACAGAAATAAAAACCACTAATGCAGCCATCTCATTAGCCCGACCTTGGGAAGCAAGCTTGGAACAGAAGTTACCTTGAAGCCGGTGATTTGCCGCTTTTCCTGTGAATCCAGCGACGAATCACTCTGGGTGAGCTTTTCGGCATCCTGGAGTGACTCGAGCCCAGAGGAGGTAGATACTTCAGCCATCGGAATGAATTAAAGTGAGCAAATCTGTAGAAACAAACCTTAATGCGATACACTACGACCGCTAAGTATATAACCCCGTATATGAAAGCCCCGGAGCCTTTCATGGGAAATTTGTCACCCCGGGCCAACTTCTTTCCGCAAATAAAGAACACACTATACCACCTCGGCACCTTTTTATCAGGCTATGATTCAACATTCCAACAAAAGTTGCCGACCGTACGCCGGTCCGCTTCGTGATTCGTCAATTCCCTTGTCCCTTGCCGAGGCGGAGACTTTTGTAGATCTTCGGCAGATCTACACTCCGGGGACGATCCGCAGTGGAGAACCCTTGAAAAGTCTCCTTGATGACTAAGAGCCCTTACTTCCCGAGGTCCCGAGGACCCCCCTGGGCACTCCAGAGCTACTATAGGTACGTTGACACCTACTCCGGTCTCAGACAGTTGCAATTTTAGCTTTAATATTTTCTGTCCTTTACTTGGATTGCATCAATTGAAGCGGAAATCGATTGCTAAGGTAACCCCGTCTGATCCCATACACGGTGTACACCTGGTCCCTATTCAAAGCTCATAGAACTTCTTTGTTTCCACTGGTGTCCCTAACCACTCCACCTTCCGCTTACAAAAGTACTCCAATTCCGGCTTCCAGTATCGTCCCGATTCAAGCTCCATGGTGCCATAAGTCACAATAACAGCGCCTGGGAATTTGGTCTTATTCTCTGCGATAACCGGGGATCCACAATCTGGGCAAAATGACCGCTCAACGGTCGCTCCGGAGTCTGTCGCATGGTCTTGGTAAGTGCGCAGAGTATCCGCCCCTTTGGTGATTGTCAGAGCCTAGAGAAATGTGTGAGACTTGGTTTCCTCGACAAAGCTAGCCATCGTACTTGCCTCTTTGCTGTACCAGCCGTTAGCCATTCCAATGGAACCCGTCGACTTGCGGCAGTTGTCACAGAAACACATGGCGGTATTGATTGGATCGCCGTGGAGTTCATATTGAATATTGCCGCACAGGCAGGATCCGGTGACCATGGTGGGTATGTTACGACGATTGAAAATTGACTTTCAGGAAAATGAAGGTTGAAGGAAGCTGCGATAAGCTAAAGACACCGAGGTCATTAGTTTTATTATCCATACGCCGTCCGTGGGCCGGAATACAGTCGTGGGACGGAGTCGACAAAATTAATGTTGCCATCCGTATCCTTTCCATGGACCGGAGTACAATTGGAACATTCCAAGGCCACTACTCAAGAAATGTTATATATATCCTGACATCAATAGAATCATTATCGCCGTCACTTTGCATATTCCAATCCTTCCTACATTTCCATACATCTTCAAATCCAGTCTACCGCCATCATGCCGTACCCAGACCGCAAATACATCTACGATGTCTTCCGCAACTTTTTCGATCCTCCTAAGGGAACCGAGAAGTTCTTCGATTATGTGGACGACAACGTGCACTGGCAGGTGACTGGCCAGCACCGCTTCTCCGGCACCTGGACGACCAAGGAGGACTACTACAACGCGACCTGGGCCAACATCAACCTCCTACTGGCCGAGCCAGGCTACAAACTCGAAGTGCCCGGTGGCGAGGCCGGCGTCATTGTTGGCCAAGATGGCTGGTCCGTCATCGAAATGAAGACTGTCGACACCAAGACCAAGAGCGGCGTCCCCTACAACCAGCACTACTCATGGCACTGTCGCTGGAACGAGGAAGGAAAGATTGTCGAGGCTAAGGCGTTTTTGGATGCCGATCTTTTGGAGAAAGTGTTTGGGGGTGAGCAGCGGAAGTTGGGGCTTGCGACTGCTTAGAGAAGAAAGCTCTTGCCAGATAGAGTACTGTTGAGTGATAATTCAATATAGGACATGTTTGTGCAAGATGAATATATTTATGAGCTGTGGTTACAACCAAATATGAGGACCTATGAAAATGAGGCCGAAAATAACCACTTTTGGCGCCAGAAACGCCTTTCCGTCCACCCGTAACGAATGTCGGCCAGACTATCCCTATTCTACACCCGTTTCTGTCTCCTACCTAGGTAATCATAGCCCTTAACTTCTATTGTTTCCCCTTATTTCCACTTACGACTAAAACGTTGACTTCATGGGAAGAACGTGTTTGGCTCAGCCGCATTTTCTGATAGATAAAATTTTGGTAGCACCTAGGGCTACTCCCGCAGATCTATCATCGAAAATCGCCTTTAGCACTCTCCTCTTTTGCACCGACCACTAAAACACCGTTCGAGAAAGCTACCTATTCCCGCTTCCCTTTTATTCGAATCTGTGAAGACCTAGTCTTTATGTACAAGGCACCTTTGAATCTACCGTTTTCGTTTCGTCATCGAGTCTTTACCTAATCGATGGGGCTTCTACCCTGACAAGCAGTTACCCGTTACATTCTTTGTCTAAGTCTTCCGAACTACTAGTAGATTTATTTCCTAAAGTTCCGATTAGATTTTTAGATAATCCCTATAGATTTACTGTATAGTTTCCGTTTCTATATAGGTTTAGAGATAATATGTAGCGCATGATTAAGTCGGTTCTGATATTGACCCCAGAGGTCGAAACGTGGCTGAGAGCCCATAGAGGTATTTCATTATCATTAGACACTTGGAACTTCCTGAATTGCCGGGCCACCCTGCTTCCCAATTTTCACGAACGGAATAAGAAAGAGCGAAATCCCAGTCGTCACCACTGCGAAGCGAAAGGTGAAGAGATATGGAGCTACGTCAGTGGTTGTGGCGTTCGCCTTTTCCTTCATAGAAATGTATATTGCAGTTGAAATCCCCAGCGATAGATTACCACATAGCCTGGTAATAGTATTAAATATCCCACCCGCAAGCGACTGCTGCTCCGGCAGCGAGTTCATAACGTACATCTGTATGGCTGTTAACATATCCAGATCTTATGTAGTTAAAGGGCTACAGCCGCGTGGAGTAGCTACCGTGCGGTGTAGCCCTGTTCAAACTCACATTTGTTATGTTGTACTGAACATCCACCCCAATGACCATCAATATCAGGCTTGGGAAGATGTACGCCCAGTACGACGCCTCTTCTCTCAGAAAACTCAGGATGAGGAAGGCTACCGTGTATGCCACAGTGCCGACTCCCATCAGGGCCTGATTGCTTACTTTGTGGAGAACAAAAGCACAGACAACATTGACCGCTATGCCGCCAATGACCATAGGTAGCAGTTCAAGGGCGATCTTTATGGCGGAGTCTTTGCGGACATTCTGGAGCAATAGGGAGAGCCAAAATGTAGCGGCGGAGAACCCCATTTCCCCCAAGCATTGGACAGTGACCACCTGCGCGTAATGTGTTCTGTCAGCGAATTTAGTTGACACTATTTCCCCCAGGACCAGCAATGGAGTACGCACCGCGGAAAATGTTCGGTCCTGCCATATACCGAGCGGCATTAGCGGGAATTGCGCTCTTGACTCCCACCATACAAAACAAACAAGCAGGACGGACCCAACGCAAAGCAGTGCGATTACATATCCCGTACTCCAGCCAAGTGGAGCATCAGCTGCCAGGCTGCAAACAGTCAGCACCAGTACTCTGAGTAAAACCAGGCATACTCACGACAAAGAAGAAGTCAGTGACGCAAAACCGACAATGATCAATACCGTCCCCAAAACATCGAACCGTCTCAGGGACTCGATAGACAGGGGTACATTATTCCCCTCGTCCGGTGGGAAAGCCCAGGCGCCCACTATAATGAAGATAGCATAGAGAACGGCAAGGGCGCGGAACGACGTCCGCCACGTGGAAATATCTGCCGCGATGCCAGATATCACCATACCACCTACGTACCCAAGTGGAGCGCCGGCGCTGAAACATGCAAAGGCACGGTTTTTGCGGACGGAAGAAGTCTCATACACAGCGCCAAGTTTGCCGATTGCAGGTGGAACCACGCTGGCGGAGAATAGCCCGATGATGCCCGAGAAGACATTCAGGTAGATCGGGGAGGATGCAAAGCTGGCAGCCAAGACAGCAAAGGTGAATCCCACCATGCCGAAAAGGAAAAGCTTTTTGCGGCCGCAATTGTCGGCGATTCGGCCGAACATGAGGAGGAAGGCGCCGCTTGTGAGACTAGGCCATGGGCAAATATCAGTTCTGTTCCACCCCAGTAGGATAACCTAGGTATTACTGACGAGCATCCAGCACTTATCCAGGTAATTTCTGCAATGCTCATGTCCAGATCATGGCCAATAACAGCGGTCAGACCGACAGTGAGTCCCGTGAAAAAAGATTCCTGTGCAAATGCTATTGTTGTTGCTATCACGAATAGAAACTCTTGGGTGGTTGACTTTAGGCAAACTGGTCTGCTTCCTCTTTCGTGGTCGTCAACAGGAGGCAGCTGGTCAAGATCATGTTGCTGTTTCTCTCCCATCATATTGAATATATTGAGTAGGCTCGTAGGTCAAACACGATGATAATTGCCTTTACCGATTGGGAATCTAGGAGGTTCGGCGGTGATAGGGATTCTAAAACCTTGCTGTTTCACTGAACGGCGCGGAAGAAAAAGGCAAAAATTGATGCTCAAGTTGTCGCACGTAATTCCGAATGACCTTCGCAATACAACTGTGACAGCTGATTATCTGTCGTACAGGTTTTTAACCCACAAACAAGTCTGGTAGGATATCGTGAAACAACCAGAGTCCTGATCATGCGACGTGGGAACGCAGGAGACTTTCAGTCGCACTCAGCAAGAGCAACGGTGAAAGGGACGAATACTCACCAAGAAGTCTGGTGACACAACATCAATAGATCATGGATAAGGTGTAGGTTTGGAGGGTAGTCACGGATAATAGCATTCTTGGCTGATTCATCAAGAATGGGGCTGAATAGGGGCATAATAAAGGCAAGGGGGTTGGGCAACGCAAAAGAAAAAATCGGTCCTAGAGCATAGTACTAGATTTAGCGGTGAAAGCCAACTCATGAGAAGTGAAAAAGCCAAACTCATATAAATCAAATTAATACATTCCAATTTGGTCCCGGTATAGTATCGTTGTATTGAGATATTGAGATCTATATCCAGTCCGGCGTCGGTCCGTCGAGCCGAATTTTCCTCCACAGCTGAGACGAATACTCGACTCGTACTACCCAGCTAGCTACTAACCAGATTCCAGCTATCTGGTCATATCCCATATTTTTCTACACACACGCTCTTTGTTGATTGGTCTACATGTTACTAGGCGTTACACTGCCCACTGCGTTCAACAACAGCCTTAGGAACTTGGTTTGATAGATCTCATATTACAAAGTACAATATTCCCCTAAAACCCCTGGATCCCTTGATTATCGTAGGTAAGTGCATCATGTCCCCAAAATTTTGTCAATCAAGCCTGCCATTGTACATAAAGTAGGACTCGCCTGTAGCTCGTGGAGGAAAACATTGGCACCAAAAGCAAGCTGGATCTGCTGTAGGAGATATGCTCCCTGAAACTCACTGCGAATAAACGTGAAAAAGTTATCTCCGCTGGTAAATTTCACGGCTGGCATGGCTAGGACGCCAGCCCATATAGAAGCAAGCTTCTGCTCTGTTGTGTGAGCAGTGCCATTGTCACTCCACTGCAGGTAGGAATCCCACGTTGCAAGATATCTTCGAGAAAGAGCTTGACGGTCGACCTTGAAGTGAACATTGAGGGGGAAGCGATCGATGACCTCGATGTGCGGCATAGCCTCCATGTATGGAAGATATGGTGCCAGGGCGCTCTCAATTCCATCCAAAACTTTATCCTTCGCAATATCCTCAGCAGGGACCACATACGCAACGAGTAGTTTACCCATTTCTTTGATCGGACAGTCGATTGCCAGTGTCACAGCGTCCGCAAATCGACCGGTCCTCATGAGTGCTGCTTTCACTGCAGCTAGTTCAATGCGCATGGTAAAGATGGTAACCTGATGGTCCCGTCGGCCAAGATAGTAAACCTGTCCAGACGAAGAGTCGCGTCGAACGAAGTCTCCCGTCCGATAGAAACGAGTCGTTTCATCCAATCCTGGGAGGTCTTTGATGTTGATGAAAGAAGTCGTGTTCTTCTTCTGGTCGTTTATATATCCCAGCGATACTCCCGGCCCACCTAGGAAAAGTTCACCGACCTCTCCCTCGGGGACAGGCTGCAATGCATCATCGAGAATATAAACAATAGTATCTCCGGTCGGTTTTCCAATGCTCACGGGCTCAGAATGAGTGTCGTTAATGGAAAGCTCGTGTGTAAGAGTCCAGCAACATGTTTCAGTGGGGCCGTAGGCATTGATCAATCGAGTGGGCGCCGCGCCGCTTTCGAGCAGTCTGGCAACAGCCTTGGGGCTAGCGGCATCGCCGCCGAAAAGAACCATCCTCAACGTCGAAAAAGCTCCTGGCGTAGTAAAAGAGACGAGGTTGAGTAAAGCGGTCACGATGATCATGACGGTGACCCCCTTCTTTCGGAGCGTTGCTTCCAGAATGCGCCCGTCAAAGGCATCAGCGTAGGGCAGAATAGCAATCTGCGCCCCCACAATCAGTGGCGCCCAGATTTCCACGAGTGTATAGTCAAATGTCGTGGGGATATAGTGTGCCATAACATCCGAGGGCTCCAGTGGGCTGGTGGGGATGTGATGGATAATGTGGAGAAGGGAGAGTGCTGAGATTTGAACCCCTTTCGGTTCTCCCGTTGTGCCTGATGTAAACAGGATGTGGGTTCGGTGGTCAAGGGCCGTAGTGACTGGGATTTGTCCATCCAGCCCATCCATTTGCACTGATGACAGGAGCGTACCCCGGTCACATATTGGGATACATGTGAACATAGGCAGGCGGACCTTGTTTGCTTCGTCCACGATCAGATACTTCACCCCGACACCAGCCAGCTTGCACTGTATCTTCTCATCACTCTCATCTGGATAGACAGGAACCAGTGTCCCACCAGCATACATCACTGCTAACTGAATGATAACGTTCCATGATCCGGGGCTGACCAAGACTCCCGTCGGCTCTTCTAGGGCGTATGCGTTGCTGCGTAATTGGGAGGCCAGGGATAATGCGCTAACATGTAACTCTTCATAGGTGATCACTGAGTCGATATCGATAACAGCAGGAGACTTCGGTTGTCGACGGACATTGTCAATGAATAGCTGCGCGACACTGGTGTTGGCCTTGATCCGCTGGTGGTAAAGGCAGTGCGGAGAGACCTTAGTCAAAACACTCATTTTCCAGATCTTTGCTTGGGATAGTTGTGTTTGCCTTGCTATCTGGTCCAATTCTGCACACCATCAAGGCTAGATGAAGGCGTTATTGCCTGCCATTTTGCGCGCACTATACATCACATAAACATTCTATACAGCTGCAATGATACCCAAGGCTTACACAAAAGTTAAAATATTATCACAATTGGTCGAAATCGCGATAGAGTTGTTTGTGTCAGATTATTGCACACCGCTATTTCCCCTACGTGCCATTGGATGCATGTCTTGCAGGACATATTCGACGACCGACTCCAACATACCATTGTCTGCCAATCCTAGCAGCAGTTCATGTAGAACGCTGACTTTAAATCAAGCCAAGATTCCTATCAAAACTCTATCGGTTGCCCCATTACAGGTGCTCTCGAATACTAGGGATAGATGTAAGGGCTGCACAGGAGGTGACCAAAGCCGTAGTTCAAGCCACAAAGCAAGAGCTCGGTTTGTAAAAAACATATAATTTAATGACCAATTCACGCTGCCCAAGGACATTGATAGTAATGTGGCAACTAGCAACTTTTACGAATAATAGGCTGTCTTTCTTTACAGCAAGTCGCTTTACTGATGTGGTTAAAGAGGCTAAATCCAATGGTGGATAATGAAACTCAAATATACAGATAGGGTCGACATCTATTGATTTCTGTAGGAATAAATCTGCCCGACATCTTGCCTCAGCTTTACGGCTGTGTCGCTTATTATTGCCAACTCTGTTTTCGACATGCGCTGCAGATAAGGAACCGATATAATCATTCTGTATCCGATTTACACAATAAACATATAATCACATGTGCAGGATTGTCATGTTTATACGTTAAGTACAGAAAATTGGTGAAAGAAAGCCTCTAATTTACCCATATCTTCTAGATCTCCAATGAAAGCGACATGGTGATCGGGACGTAGGAGTATCATGCAGCCCTCCGGGCCGATGCCATACCGCCGATAAGCATTATCAGACGGTTGACAGCCTTGCCGGTCCACGAAGACCTTTGTGTAGTCGTAACCAGTAACTGGGTTAAACGGTCTGAAGATGGCCGGGGTCTCTATCCACTCAACAGATTCTGATGCGTTGTGGACAAGGTAAACCCCGACAGTCCCAACCAAACTCCCCTGAGCCGCCTGATTCAGGCGGCTAATTAATGACGACGGCTGGGAGAGTTCCTTGGAAAGATGCTCCACACGAGCCATCTGTGCTTCCCTAGCAATATCGCCCCCAAAGACGACCAAATGCCATTGGCCTGTACTGAGCAGTTGTTCCTGTAGATGCCAAGGGCGAGAATCACTTTGGCTTAGAACAAGTTCACTGGGTAGCCTGCGACCGAGGACGACGTGTTGGGCAAGATAGGGTTTGCTATGAGGGGAGATATCTTGGTTTTCAAGGCAGAGTGTCCGATGAGCTTCCTGCGTCCCTGCCGCGGTCACTAGGAGGCCGGGAGCATAAGTTACCCCTAGTCCAGATGCTGAGGAGTTCTCTTCGGCAAGTGTTGATATCAGTTCTTTGAGTTTTCCCTCCGAGATATCCAGCGTGGTGATCTCAGGGATTGAGCATATGCCCTGACACATTCGCCGATCAAAGGAAATCAATCGCTCTGCCACGGGGAGACGCTCTTCCTGGTATGTCTGTAGGACACGTGGAATTGCCTTACCTTTCAAAACATGGGCTAATTTCCACCCAAGATTGTACGAATCCTGTATGCTGGCATTCATTCCTTGGCCAGCCTTTGGAGAATGAGTATGGAGGGAATCGCCTGCAAGAAAGATTCTATCATGCATTGAAAAAGTACGACAAATTCCTCTTCCAACCTAGATTCGAATTATGAGTCCTGAATGCATGATTATGCTGGGTGGGAGAGAGGTTTGAGGACTAACATGGTAAATAGTTGACCATTCAATATGTGTCGAGGCGAAGGTATATGGGTGAAGGATCCCTCTCAGAAGGCCAACCAGCAGCGATGGGTCATGGTTTTCCTTCAATTTCGTGGTAACAGCAGCGGATAGCTGAATGTAAAAGCGAACGAGCTTTCGCTCCCGAGGTATTATCATGATGTTCCCTCCAAGGGACTTGATGATGCATCTCTTCCGGACGTCGGCTGTTTGTCGATTAGCAGACTACTACCCAATCAGTAGATATGAAGACAAACGAAAGTCCGTAATAGGTAAGCAGTCCACGACTCCCCAGTAGTCTTCATCTGACACCGTATCTCTTTCAAACACCAATCCTAAGCTTTTTCGAACCCAGCTATGAGCACCGTCACAGCCTATCAAGTATTTTGCTCGGACCTGTGTTGAAACCACCGACTCCTTCATTAATCAGAAACAGGCGCGGGAAATCAGTACGTCAGTCTCGGGTCCCATACCTCTATATGCGGCCTAGTATATGTTTGGAGATGGACTTCGACAGGGTAAGCACTCATATCATCCGGCTTAACCGAGTCAACCTTCAAGGAGATTGGAGTCGTGCCCCATTTGAACTCGACGTTTCTATGACTTTGTAAAAACTCCAAAAAGTGTTGTTCTACCCTCCCCTGTCCCAGCGTAGCCTCTTGATATCTAGACAATCCCTGATTGTGATTGGTCGCGACGTTTATCCTGCGAATTTGGCCATCGAATTGGTCCTAACATTTGCTTGTCAGTGTCAAGTCCTTGAAACGTCCGGGTGTATGTCTTACCCATAGACAAACCTCAATGGTCCTATTGGCTTCCGCCCAAATGGCACCAATTCCAAAACTGTCCAATATTTCGAATGTCCTACTTTCTAGCCCGTCGGCATGCCCTACTTTGGTGTGCGAGAGCTTCTTCTCAACAACCAAGGTTTTGATTCCTGTCTGAGCCATCCAAGTGGCGGCCATCAGTCTGCGCGTACGTCAGTTATAGCTCTATTAAACAGAATGCTATGCTTAGATAGTCACCCAGATGGGCCAGCTCCAACGATGATAACATCGAACGTCTCAGGAGGGGAAGCCATGATAAAAGCTTGTGAGGGAGACAAGAGGTGCCCCTTTGGTGCCAGATTGATGCGGGCCTTTATGGTATTCCTTGGGGAAATCTATCAAATTACCAGAAAGGGTTAGGCAATGTCATTAAATACTGTATGGCTCTGCAAAGCGATTATAGTAAGGACTCTGGGATCACTACTTAAATTTCATAGTACATATGACTCCTACAGCAAGAATTACCTTTAACTTCTAGTCGGTGAACGGACCTTCCAGATAAAATCGAGTTCCTTTACAATTTGGTTAGACGTGGCGATGTGCAGATGCCAAGAGACCTAGAATCCAGATGGAAGCTCAACTGAGGAAGTCTGTAGCGCGACGAGGGGCTGATTCACATATGCATTGATGTACTCCGTACCCTGTGATGCTCGAACTAGTCCGGTGGACCCTTGACTCACAGATTAGTTTCTCTCCAAATGTAAGGATGGATTTCTTGAATTCCAAGTCGGAGGTACTACTACTTTGGGAAGGTAGTAAGCTTTTAATAAAGGGCTTTTTATTATTCAATATTATCCATCTACACAACAGTTACTTTTACCTGCAGCCGAAATGTACTACCCTACCCTGTATTCGTGGCGCTAAAATTGGTATTTTCAGGGATGAGGATGTCGCTATATTCCGTACAGGAGGACGGAAGCCACGGGCTTTGTTTTCCTCGATCATTAGCCAAGGAAGTTTTTGTGCTAGTGCACGACAAACAAGGCCGTCAGGGTTTTAATAGATGCCGTCGAAAGATGGAAGGTATAGTGATCTACCGTGGCATGCATCTGTTTAAGCAGTACATCATCGCTGTCCCGAATGTCTTCGCAACAACACGAGACACAGACCACATGGTTCGCTACGGCCTATTATCGGACCACCTATACCCTTCCATACCGTCTGTTCAGACTTCGTGGTTGGTTGGCCTGCCGACTTTGAGGGCGGGTTATAATGCGATTGCTTCTATCAGCTGCAAATTCACGAATCGTAGGGCGTTTAACATAGACCGCCAGAACCTCGGACAAATTCCGGATTCCTATCAGAGATCCAGACGGTGGGCAATGGGCAATCCCCAGTCCGCGGACTGTAGATGGGCGAGGACGGCCACGGCCCAGACCTTACTCGTCCATGTTGCTTTGCCAGGATAGCATCAATGCGTTTTGTGCTTTTGCATCCGCTCGTGACATCCTACCCTTTACTGCCTTGCAACGCATCATAAGCAGGCTCACGAAAGAGGAGCCCATTCACCAGCAGCACAGAAAGCATCGAGATATGCGAGTGAACCGCCCGGCTGGTCCGTCTGCACACTTTGCACCACGCCTTTCGTGTCAAAATTAAATCCATAATGGTAGAAAAGTCCAGCCATCCTCGCAGCGCGGATCAAATACAAGTCAGCACCAGAGAAATTATGAGCCTCCTCTCGAAAGGTTTGCCAGAAGAGGCTCTCGAGTTCGCGGTAGCTATCGTAGTAGTGCTACCCTTCTGGATCCATCCGGCCTAAAAGATTCTCAATCCCATATAGCGCGAGGCCAAACGGGAGAATCCTTGATTCAGCCCAGTCGACAATCCCTGTGATATTTCCGGTCTGGGGATTGACAAGGAGATTCATCGTGTTAAGGTCACCGTGGCTAAGAACAAAAGGTGGGGGCTTTTAAGAAGAGAGACGGAAGCTCCTTGCGGACCTTTCTAGATTGGGTGTAAAACGAGATGGTAAGTCGCGAGCAAGAAGGTCAAAATTTGATTGAAACTCCTTAAGCAAGGTCACGATTGTATCTGAGCATGGCTGTAGATCGTTGTTCCATGACTGTGTAAAGAATCTGTTCTAGAATGTTAGTTATCGCAAATGAAGCAAAAGATTTGCTAGGTGTACCTCGCAAAATCCTTGATAGTGTTACACTGTCTGGACATGTCGTCAGGAGGGATGCGCGCCATTATATGAGCAGTCCCAGGAAGATGGTCCATCTCGTAGATATAAACTGGCCGCGAATCACCCAAGGTACCGAGATACTTGCAACTAGCCACAAAGTCGGGATGGATTGCTTTGGCAAGGGTAATGTTGTCCATGTCAATAGTAGAGTTCTCATCTCGGAACTGGAAGAGCTTGGACTTGTTAGGTCCCGCTGCCACTGTATAGCTGCACACTCCTTGCATCTGTAAAGCAGTGGACACACCACCAGCGCGAGAAATAGCAAATGCATCGCATTGCTGTCTTGTGACAGTAGTGCTTGAGTTGAAGAATTCATCAATTGCGCTGTCAAGACTGTAACGAACATAAGTCGTCATTGTGGTAGAACAATGTAAAGAGAAGTGAGAACTAGCTTGATTGCTACAGCCTCGTTTAAGACTCACCGCCATTTAATACTGTCGTCCTACCATAGAAACCTGATGTTGTTTTGCACTACTAGTATAGGTGTTTGAACCTCCAGCTACCTGTCATATTTTGAGCAATAGAAATCAAGACGATTGGCTAGGATGGATACTTGTATTAAAGGTGTCTATGACACATGTTGAGATGGTATGTTGATAAAAATGGAACGCTCTCTCCGCTGGAAAATCAAGACGCCAATGCAAATGATACAATATAAACAAACAACACCTGAAGATATATCGCAAGATGACACAAATACAAGCCCAAATCTACAAACTAAAGATCCCACTCCTCTTCTTCCCATGCGGGTAAACAATCAGAGCGGAGATAAACAGCCCAACGGAAATACCAATCGCTGTCTGGATCATACCATATCCCAGCGAGGTAAGCGAGCTATTAGAAGTCGCATTGGTACTAGAGACATTACCCGACGCAACGGCCTCAGCATACTCCAAGCCGGAAATAATCGACCCACTAGACGCAAGACCAGACGGAACGAGTGTAAAGATACCAGGAATAATAGCCGCAGCGGCATGACCATGCCACAACCGACTATACAAATTAGCCAGAAGGCCAATGGTGAACGCGCCCACAGTATTGGCAACCTGATTCGAGCCGAGCTTCTTCGTGCTAAAGTAATTCGTGACGTAGCCACAAACACCCATGAAGATAGTCACAGGCAACTGTTTCGGCTTGGACTGATTAATCAGCGCAGCGAAGAGACAGAACAATGCGACGAAGGGGAAATGTTGGATATATTCATTTCCCCAGACCTCCGGCAGATTCGAACACGTCGATTCCCTCGTAGCATTTCGGTCCATCAGTCCGTAGACTGTCGTACCGACGGTAACGCCGTAACCAAGGAAGAGCGAGTAAATAATCGTGAAGACGAGCCTGATCGAGCCGGCGTTCATCTGGTGCGACTGCAGCTCGAGACTACTGCTTAGCACGGCGAAGCCAGGTAGGATCATTGCGATGGAGGACTGCGCCATGGCCGAGAAGCAGAAGACGCGCTCGCCGTTGTGCTGGATGCTGCCGAACGCGCGCGCGATGAAAGAGGTGAGGACGGCGGCGGTGACTTCCAGCACGTTCGAGTATGTTGCGGAGTTTGGTGCGACGACGTGCTGCATGAAGCCTACTAGACAGCCGAGAATGAAGATTATAGGGAGGTCGACGGGACGGGCGCTGAAGGCGTATGGGCCGACGGCGACGCTGGCGCAGCCGGTTAGGAAGATGAGGAGCCAGCGGTTGTAGCGGGGTTTGCGCTGCATGATCTCGTCTAGGTCGTGGGTTGCTTGTTCGACGCCGATGAGGTCGTGGACGACGTTTTTGTAGATGTTGTGTGTCTCTGCGAGACGGGAGAGATCTAGTCCCTGGACTACGCGGATGATCTTGACCTCGGCTGTGCGGGTTAGCGGGTCGTCGAAGGACATGAACATGCATCCCGGGATGTACATGAATTGGGCTTTGATGTCCAGGACGTTGGAGGTCATCATCATGTACTCTTCCAGGCGGTGGGTTGGCGCGCCGTATTTCATGAGAGCGCGGCACAGCTGCATAATGTACTGTTGGCGGGCGAGGATGGCGGCAATGTGGACAGTGAGCTTGATGTTTTTCTTGCTCTTGCGCTTTTGCTTCTTTCGCTCTTTGGGATTCGCGGGTGGGGGGCCCGTGGCTCCGGGGACCCCGATCCGACCCAGATCCATGGATGCATTGATTAAGGAGGAAGTATAGCTGTGGGTTGGTTTGCTGGGGTGGTTGCCATTGTTGTACCATTTCAACTTCTCTTTCTTTCCACCCGGTGTCACTGTGCCGGATGCTGGAACGCTTTCTGTGTCCGGGTCTGTTTCTGAAGCCGTAGAGACGACACTCATCCGGCTCGCAGCTTGGAGGTTGTTGGCGTATACACGAAGCAGTTGTGACAAAAGTCCACCCGGTGGACCACCGGGTGTTGCCGTCCCATCTGGGGTTCCTGGGGTTGTGGAACCGGAACGTGGTTCTTCGATACGTGGACGCCGTGACTCGACCTGTGAGCCCATTCGCTCCACCAAGAGCCGAGCTTGTGAATCATAGTCTGTTCCTGGGAGCCGAGCTTCTTCGTCGACTGCCCGGCGAGCCTCGAATCCTCGGATATCGTCTGTTGCTCCATAGTACTCTGGTAACATCGGCGCATCCAAACCGTCGGCATCTCTTTCGTGGGGTCGTCCGAGCTTCTCGGCTATTGTGCCAGCGCGATTCCGAATTCGCCGGCTTGCTGTTCGCCATCTTTGGGAAGTCGAGGTGCTAGGGTTATGGCTGTCCTCGTCTGGATGGATGGTCTCTGTGTTATCGAGATTGTGCTCCTTGTCTTCGGCTCGGTCCCCCTCGGCTATCTCCGCAGAAGGAGGGATCGGCGGAAACTTTTCCTGCGCATCCGACATGGTGCGGCACGGCAAAGTTGGATCCCTCGGGGAGTTGGCAGAAGTGAGTGCCTTGTGTCCTTTCTAGATGGGAAGAATAGAGAAATCTTCGGCAAAGCTAATGCAACGGTCTAGTGACCCACAAACGGACTGTAGAAAGAAGAAAGTGAAATTGGGGGAAGTGGGTTCTTTTTATCCGAAATGAGGAGAACCTGGTCGAGGCCCCACGTAATGCAATTGAAGTTCTGGCCATATTCGTGCAGTTTGGAATATCATCTGTTCCTGGCCTGACCCAATTGGGGAACAGAACATATCCGGGGGCATCTGATAGGCTGACCTTATAACACTTTCAAGACATCTGACATCAGATTTTTGACATGAACAAGCTTCTTAGCTACTAAGCTCTAACTTTGTTGATCTCTATACCTATATGCTTTTATATTAACATGTATATCACACACAAAATGTATTAATGATCTGAACAGAGTTCTTCAAAATTTCACACATCCCCTTCTAAAAAAAGCCGGCATTTGCCTTGGCCTGGGCTGCGCCTCCATCGGCAATTGGCATAATGTGGGCCGTGGTCAGTGGCCCCACTTGAAGAATCGAGAATCTTCATGTTGGGATTATATTTGGGATGCTATTTGGGATTCTAATCGGGACTAGACATGTTAACACTTCTATTCTATCAAAGAAGACATTCTACAATTAAAGGCCTATATGGGTAACAGAGTCCGGCGTTGGATATCGTACGGTAAATGGGTAAGTGTTATATCCGTTATATCCGTATATTGTATGTTGGTAAATAACCTTGGATTGTCTGAAATAGTTTCTTTAATCTTATTCGTATTCTACGTAGACCAGGCATATGGAACTGACTAAGAGGGTTTCTATATTTCCTTGTTTATTCTACTGTGTCGTATAATTGGTGACCCCACATCATCATCATCATCATCATCGTCATCATCATCATTATCATCACCATCATTACCACCATCATCACCCTCTCTGACTCTTCCAGTATCTCTACAATTCACAATCTACAATCTACGACCAACCCCTATATAAACATTACCCACAACCCCACAAACCTACCATCAAAACCTAATGCCAAACTCCAAATCCAAATCCACCCCCCCCTCACATCCCCCGCAACACCAATAGCCCTCCAACCCCACCACCTCCTATCCCCACCCGCAGACCTCCTAACCAACACCGCAACAACCCTAACAATAACCCCAACCCAAGATACCAAATCCCCCTCACAAACCTTCGCCATCCACCGCATACGCGCACACGAAACCCCCGACAGCCCAGACCGCACCGTCCTCCTCTACACCGTACACGGCAAACCATGGCCGAACACAAGCCGCGTCCTCTGCGACACACAGGGTGTGCCGGTACTCGTCTTGCGACGGGTCTGGTTATCGCGGAAATGGGTAGTTCGGCTTCCCGACCAACAGGGAGATTTATTGGCTGCTTCGATGCCGTGGGGTGACGGACCGGGGTCTATAATCGGGGTTGGGGGTGGGTTTAGACTCGAAGTGCGGTTCGTGAATGCGCTTGCGGTTATGTCGGGGTCGGTTGTAGGAGAGGGAGTCGGGACTGTATCTGGCCCTGTGGACGAGCCGCCGCCTTATAGTGCTGTTTCTGGGGTTGGAGTTTATGGTCGTGGGGGGAATGCGGATGCAGATGCGGGGGTGACGCGGAGAAATGAGAAAGAGATACATTCACAACCCGCTGAATGTCTAATAACATCAACATCCGCCAGACATACGTTCCATCCTCCTTCTCCCTCCCTCCTCCCCTCTTACGACTCTGTTCGTCGAGACTCGCCTAATTCCCTGCGTGATCTGCTCGACGCCATCGAGCCGCCGCAGGAGCCGGTGCCGGCTGTCTTGTTTCGTTCATCTACGTCTACATCTTCGTCGCTGAATGTCAGTGCCAGTACCAGTACTAGTTCCGATCCTGGAATAGGGTCAGTACATACGAATGCAGAACCCCCGGGGTCAAGGGTTGAGTTGAGAGTGATGCAGCTAGCTGCATCGGGTACAGGTGTCATGATGGGTAACCAGAAGATCATGCATATCACGCGACACAATGCGATTGACTACAGTAAATCCAAAGCGAGGTTGAGGCCGAGGTGGGAGGTTGAGGTTGCCGAGGGTGTTGATTTGCTGCTGGTAAGTTTTGCTTGTTTCAATAAGGATGTAGGGGATGATTCTGCGCATTTTGCAAGTGTCGGGATATTTGATATGATATACTGACATCCCATGTAGGCAGTGAATATCGTGCTGATTATGTCCGAGTCATCTCAGAACAAATGGAGGTAAATAGTGTGAAAGGGAATTGATTGGTGTAATATAATGGAATTTGCATGAGTTATGTAGGACTAGACTGCCAGTTCCAATGGGTAAGAATTCTTGATTCTAAAGGATCATCTCGACCTCTCTCTCTTCTCTCGCTCGCCAAACTTTTTTTTTAACCATACATTCGTCAAGGGAACAGATCTTCTTTTGTTCCGTATTAAGTATTTCGTTGACCCGGGGAAGTCTTTCTCGTCAAAAAAACAAAAACAATGTCAAAACAGTCAAACCGAGCACATTCGCAATAGGAATGTCTAATCCCAAAAGCTTACGACTGAAGCTTAGCCAGGCGCTTGGTCATGAAGTCAAAGAAGGAGAACTGGCTGGGCTGGTTGCCGTACTCGTACACGAAGCGGCTGGCCAGGTAGCTGCCGAAGATGGCACGGAGGTAGTTCTCAGGGACCTAGGGTTAATTAGCGAGAATTCAAAAACAATATTAGAAAGGGAGACTTACACGTCCCAAGATGGTTTCCAGACCAATCTTGTCCAACAGACGGCGGGGGAGAGCGTCGCCAAGCACAGAGCGACGGAGCGCAACATTGTCCCAGAGCTCGGTCATCTGGAGTTCCTCGTCAAGCTTGGTGATAGCCAAGCTGAGACGGTCACTGAGCACACTGCGCAGCACACCAGTCTGCTCGTGTTCGCGCCAGATGGCCTCGAACTCGAGAGCGGCGTTCGCCTGGATGACCTCCTGCACTTCACGGACGTAGGCCTTGTAGAATTCGGGGACGCTGCCGTCCTCGCGGATGCACATGTGCTCGACGAACTCGTCATCATTGAAGGACAGCGAGGCCAGAACTTCCAGGGAGGAGGATGTCACACCACCCTTGTTGGCGGAGGCATCCTTGTACAGGATGGCGCCGGCCTTTTCGAGGCGCAGCTTGGCGTCCTGGGTGATGAACAGGTTGGCACCTTCGACGATGTAGGGAATGATGGTCTTGTTGTCCCGGAGGAGCTTGCCGACGGAGGCCAGGTCGATGGACTCGGGGCGGCCACCGCAGGGCACGAACAGATCGAACTTCTCCTGCGAGCGAAGGTGGTATGTGTTACGGAAGACCATGCCGTTGTGGACAACCTCGCCGCTGGGAAGCTTGACGTTCTTCTCATCCACCAGGACACGGTAGCCCTCGGGGGAGAGCTTGGTCAGATCAAACTGGGAGATCATCGCGCGCTTCTTGGCCAGGCGGATGAGCTCTTCGTGGTTCAGACCGTTGGGGTCGTAGATCACACCGGATCCATCAACAATGGCTCCGTACTTCTCGTTGGAGAGAAGAATCTCGTTGGATCCAAGATCACCGTCAGGACCACCAGTCTGCAGCTTGAGTAGCTTGGAAGGGTCGACGTTCAGCTTGCGCTGGATTCCGAGCACGTACTGGCGGACCGAGAGAGTGGTCATGCCGTAAGAATCGTGGGGAATACCACCCAGCTTGGGGCTCTTGCCGGTGAAGAACGACTTCCACCAGGGAGCACCACGGCCGCGAGCGTGCTCGGTGGCCCAGTTGACAAGCTCAGCGGTGTTCTCGTCGGGACCCATGAAGAGGATCTCGTCCTTGCCGTGCAGATCAACAATTGGATCCTTGATACCGGGACTGACCGGGGGTAGGAGCAGGTCGAGAATACTGTCAATGTACTTCTCGAAGGCGACCCGCGCCTTGTCCTGGTGGTCCGCATCCAAGAGGATGACACCCTTGGCACCGCCTTCGGGGATATCCTTGTTCTTGCGCTGTTGTGTATTGGCCAGGTTGTAGTTCTCATCGAACAACGAACGAGCGTTGATGTTGTATGCTTCGCCATTTCGACTCTTGACGATACGGATACCGCCACGAGCGATATCACGGAACCGCAGGTGGAAGCCGCGGAACTCGGAGCTGATGATCAGGAACATGCCGTAGAGGGGCTGGGGGTATTCGTGCTCTGGCAAGAAGTCCGGCTTCAAGCGGAAGCTGAGAGCCACCTTGGTCGGGGTGAAGAAGTTGGTCTTGAGGATAGAGGAGTTGAACACGCGGAAGGAGGTCATAACCATCTCGTCGTGCTCATTGAGGGCGGTACCACGGATGAGCTGCTTCAGCTTGGCGCCATCGAGGACCTCGTCGACCTGCAGACGCAGGTAACTGAGGGTGGGGAGGAAGTCATCACCGGATTCCTTGGTCTGAACGTAGTGGGTGTTGGCGAAGTCCAGGTAGAGCTTGTGGATCAGCTCGGGGTATTTGTTGATGATCTCGAAGATGTAATCAGCAGTGAAGGTCTCGGTACGAAGACGCTTCTTGATCTTTGAGAGCAACTCTGCGTGGACGCTGTTATTGCCATCCAAAAGAGCAGCCAACGAAGTGTATTCTGAGCCCAGACGGTTAAGGAACTGCTGTACGAATACCCACGCACAGTGAGCGTAGATTGTTTCCTGCAAGCTCAGACGACCAGTGGCGAAGTGGCCCTGGAAGCGGTTCTGAGGGATACAGTACAAAAGGGAGACCTCCTTCATGATCTGGTGGATAGCAGCCTCAATGGGAGGGAATTTGGCTGAGATCTCAGAATTGTCAGAGGGACGCAGGTAGAGAGAAATCACCGTGATTCCGTTGGAGAAGTTCTCCAGGTACTTGCGCGAGCTGGTCAGGCGGTAGTAGTGGTACAAATCCGACAGGGCACTGAACAATCCCATGGCGGATCCCTGGCGGTAAGCAATCACCAGACGCTTTTCCCGGCTTCCCTCGATCTCGAACATCTCAATGACAGGACCGGAGCGACCAACGGCCGTGGCGATAATTTCCTGGTAGACCGACTTGGTGTTGGGGGTAGCCTTCTGCAGGAAACGCTTCTCGCCAATGATCTCGATGTTGGTCTCATTCGGTGAGGGGTTGGGGTTGGCGAACTGGCACTTGTATACGAAGTAGCAGCGGAGCTGCTGTCCGTTGTCGCCGGGCAGAGCGCTAGGGGAGCGGAAAGTCTCCACACGGTAGCTGTTGGCACCCTTGGAGTGGTTGATGTACTTCTCGTCGATGCGCTGTTCGTAGCGGGGACCATCGACAGAAACCATACCGGGCCTGCTGGTATCGATGTAGACAGCGTGGTCCTCGGCCTCTTTGTCCAGGCGAATCTCCAGCTGCTTATCATCGCGGGCATAGGCGGCGACTTTAGCGGCGTAAAGAGATAGGATCTGGGTCACGATGGCATCCACGGACTCGGTCTGGAAGTAGGTATCGTCGATGCCGAGCTTGTTGTAGAACCAGGTGGTTTCGGAAATGACAAAGTCACTAGGGAAGAAGCCCTTCTCCTCCAAAATGTCCATCACTGCTGGGTATTAGCTAATTGTAACATGTCGATATCACCAATCAATTCCACTAACCTTGTTCCATCTGCTTCTGCTTGCCCTCGAATTTAGCCGCAATGTAGCCCGGATCCTCCTCAGAGAGCACACGGTGCGGGGTACCAGGAATGCCCAAGTGGGTGGGCTGCGGGGACGGTTGTCGCGTCGCACTTCCAACGACATGGTCAAGGTGCTTGTTGTGTGGGGGAAAGCGCTGGAAACCGATGGGGGTGCCGGCGCCGGAGCTTCCATCCTGGCTCGCAAAGAGCTTAGGTTGAGGGCGATTAGGCAAGCTCACGCCATCGCCATTGATACTCTCCGACTGTGAGGTAGGTAGGGGAGACGACATGATGTAGTATGTAAGGTAAATCTCTTAACACGTAAGAGCGAGAAGACGAAAGAAGCTATATTAAGTCAATCAGCATGAGCATCCATGGATGAGCTGAGATGATTCATCGACTTGGCACGTGTGGGGATGAGATAAGGCAACACAAAGAATGTTCTTATCTTGCCCGGGACAGGTCCCGAGGTGATAACAGGCAAGGAGAGACAAGAAGAAGGTCTTGGGTACTTACTGGCAAATACAATGATCACCGATCGTCGCCATGGACTGAAGGTGAGAAAAGGGAAAGATGGTTTTTGGATCAGAACCAGAAAATCCGGGGGAACCCTAGTCTTTTTATACAAGACTTGATTTTCGACTTTTATAATATTCTCTATTATTCCCTATTTAATTCTCTATTAATATAGAATTGAATTTATTTTCTATTATTATTACATACATCCACCCCCCTTGACCAGTTATAACCGATGGTAGGCGGGTGGTTCAACCGTATAGAGGTCTCGAAGCCCATTGAGATCCGCAGTTCCACCCTGTTCCACCCCAAAACGCTCATTCTCTGTCCACTTTTGACTAAGAACCGGCGATACATTGTACGCTGATTGGACTTCATCGCCCCTCCTTCCGAGCTCAAGCCGATAGGAAAAAATCCCGCTGCGTCATGCGGGCCGATATGAGAGGGAAAAATTGCCTCAAAGCCTGGAACGTGGCTGAGGCGGGCTATTTCACAGGAACAGGGGCAAAAATATGTGAGCGGGTGACCTGGAAGAAACACTGGCTGAACTGAAAAGAGAATAGTCGAGGTCACCTGAGATGTCTTACTAGAGTGCATGGACGATGTATACAGGGAAATACAGGGAATGATGCAATCTCTATCGAACATCGTGGAATGCAATGTGTCATGGAGAACCCACTTGGGATAAGAAACCTCCGAACTTTTTCTACTGATGCTAAATGCCTCATTCTCAATGTTCCAGCCAGGGTACCATACCCCCAGATCGCATCGTGATCGACTGCCTTACTCATTCAGATCCACCGGTGGCTGTCTCGGTCCGGGGGATTTTCGCCATTGGGGGATAGTTTGACGAGTTTGACGAGTTTTAGCCAAGACCAATTGCAATTCGATGCAAGCTTTGCGAATGTCGCCGGGCCGGCTACCTAGCCGGTGACAAACAATAATATCAGATATCCCCATGTGCATGTCATATCTCCAACTGGAGGGGCTAGGGCTGGTACCTGGATGACTTGCGGGGTAAACATAGTCATCTTTCATACAACATAGTGCACACGCTTTTCAGTTTCATATTGTCATTCGTTAGAAATGGCGCATTGGGACCCTTTTACCCCAACAAATATATCGTATGCATATTTTTTTTACGCCCAAGAAATCAATGGCGGGGCCCTTACGTGATTGCGGGCTCTCGGCGGGCTTGCGATTGGAAGAGCCCGCCGGACACCGAGGGATGAAGTAATTGCCGTCCTCTAGGGGAAATGATATTCCGTTCCCGTGACGTAAATTGTATACTTCGCCTCAGGCATCAGGCATTCATCTGATTTTTTTCGTCTGGGGAGACCATTCCCGCTCGGATGGGGTTCCGATCCCCCCGGGTTTTCTTCAATTCCTTTGGTGTAGCCGGTTCTTCTGACACATAGAAAGGGTTCCCCATGTTTCCCAATGTTTGTGGGTGCCTGATTGGTGTGACCATCTTACACGAGCTCAGCTGGTTCACGGCTCTCTGGAGATATTTCACTAGTGTTTGCAGTTAGGGAGGACCTTGTGCAGTCAAGTCCCAAAACATGACACGGGCACTAGCAGGTCAGAAGATCATCTGAAAGACAGTCAGGTCGCGTCTTTGAAAGCACATTCTCTGCAAGGCTGGACGAAGTGGCATAGAGTTCGGAGTTGCAGGTAAAGTAGGGCTCTCGTTCCTGGAAGATCTTGGCTACAAGCCTAAGGAATGTTATAGCAAAAATATAGATTATCGAAGACGTGCAAGGGCGAAAATAGAGCGTGATTCCAAATCCGAGATTCGTCAGTGCTAATCTGTAGATCGGGCTCCCTTTCAAGCGGAGTGAAGAATCGATTATCTGGCCTCGATCTTCTCCGATCGAAGTATCCCCTGCGTATCGAGCACATCAGCCCTGCGTTTGCATTACTATCCTTGGTTGAAGGGATACGGGTACTTATTGTAGATATGCCCAAGACTCTCCTTATCCTCCTACCATACAGTCTGGCACCTACAAGGATATCCCGTCTATGGATAAGGCATACGAGTTGAACTGACGTGTCGGGTAGACTAACATTGGCTTATGTATGTTTAAGTAGTCCGAATAGCTACCTATGTAGCTAGGTAACAGTAGCCCATGATCACGTCAGCTCATAATCATGCATGGGATGTGTTGTACATATTGTACCTGACGAATTTATCCCACAGTTGGCACCACAAATATAGACGATGGTGAATCTAACAACACACTGGGCAGCCAACTCATCATTTCCCCTCTTTGACCTATCTCTACAATCTATTATCGAATGTACATAGTCAAACATATGTCTAAACGAGCGGTGAAAAGGACAAGTCACCCCGCCGAGAGCCTTACGTGGTCATGGAAAGAATGCTGACTATCTACGACGCTTGACGAGGTACATGGTGCACCTCTATAGGCAAGTATACTAGACATAGCACAAAAGTTGCTGGAACCACAACGCGATTACTCCGTACATTAGTGTTGCTATTATAAGCAAATACCCCGGGGAAGTCCATCCGCGATCGAAGGGGGTCCAAAATTCCCGAGAGATGCGCCTAAATCACCATCGGAGACCCGAGACCCAGGAAATCAGGAAATCAGGAATGGACATTCTAGAGATTCTACAGTAACACTCTTCATCCCTTTCCCCCAGATTATTTGTGAGTACGTATGTGATAGTGGAGTGGAGCGCATTGCATATTGAAAATAGTAGAACCACTACGCTGGCCCCTTGAATCCGGGGAATAGAAGAATTGTGGAGTCCCCTATTCAGGCGTCGATCAACGGTCAAGGGGATTTTAGTACTTTTGTAGCTCAACGGCTTGTGCCCCTGAATTGGCAAAGGAGGTGACGGTGAATCGTAGGAATTGAGAAAAGCTAACCCCGAGTCATGGACCGTATCCCTTGGGCATCTCCTCCGTGTCCGATGTGAACACATCTCAAACAAAGGATTTGATATGCGCCCCAGACTGTTTCGGCCCCTGGCGTGGTCCACTCCTCTCCCTTGAGATTTGGACAAAACGCCAAAACTATTACAGGTTTATGTGGCGTCGTACAATATACTATTTCATACGGAGTACTCCGTACAAGTCTTATCAGTGGTGGATTGGTAAAGGTATACTAAGGCGGATATACCGGTACTTGAGCCACCCCTTTTATAAATATACAATATACAACCCGCAACCCAAGTATCTTCGGGCAATGTCTCAATTTTTGGAAGATCGTCCTAGTTAACGCACCTCGGGTATCGGTGAGCATGTCAAAAGAAAAATCATCCTAATTTGAGGAGCTTGAATAGACGGTGAAAATGGCTGTTGGCCGCCGAAAAATCGGATGATACCTTTTCCCCGGAATAGCATACCTATTGCAGATATCAAATAGTAGCTCCGATTTCTGTCGCCCCAAGCCGATCTCCTACACCGCAACGGAAATTTCCCTTCCATAGCTCCGGCAATCTGGTCGCTGGGCCCCAGTTTTTGTTCTCGAAAGGATCGCCGTATCCGCTCTCGTGCCGAGGTCAAGAGCGAGCTTTCTCCGGGAAACGCTAGAAGGCGTAAAATCATTGAAAACAACCCTTAACTAGTCCTAATTCATTAGTTCTAAACAGAGCCTTGCCGATTCAACCGGTTTAATCGGCTTTCACTAGCTGTTCCCGCCTCCAAGCTAGTTGTTTCTAGAGTAAATAATGCCAATAACACAATACATAATATCAATTGGTCGATTCATCGATTCTCACCCCCTGGTCTTCTCCCCCACACTAACGCGTCAGGCCCCATCTCCTTTGTTTTTCTTTTCTCTCCGACAGGTTTTCCGGGTTGGGCTCCCGCTGTTCCGGTAGGGAATGTCCCCATCCCTGCCTCGATAGCTGGGTTATTGGGCTGTTTAGAATGAGACGAATAGGCTTGGCGGGCAGATCTCTAGGGAGTAAGCATTGGGCCTGGCCAGGTATGCGTGTACTGGGTACTTTCGTGCTTCCCCAGGGAATGTACTCCTCCACACTTTTATGGGGATGACTTATATTTTTTTTTGTTTAATTATCTGTTTTGGGTGTCTCATCTTTTTTTTTAGATTATTATTTATTGACAGGAAGAAAAAAATATAAACGACCCATTCACCCTGAAATCGTCTTGCTCTTCTTTCTAGTTCTGTTCATTCAAGTATACAATTATTTTCAAATACTACATACTCAGCACCGTTAACAGCTTTGCTATCACCGTTCGCTCTGATCGTCTTCAAGTCTTCTACCAGAGCAATACTATCGCAATAAGTTTAATTGAGCCTCCTCACAACCGTCACAACGACAACCTATCATCTCAACAGCCACGACTCACTTCTCGCTTTCAACACTTGTTACTATTACATCTCCCAAATACCCGAATCCAATTCCTTTGATCCTTGTAAGTATTAACTCCCGTCACTACTTGCCACATCACCTCGCACCCTCCGATCCGATCCACCGAAACCGGGCCTCGGGCAACTTCGGAGCCACAAGCTCCATCTATACGGAGCATATGCCAAACCCAAGTACAAAGCACAAGCATCTGCACAAACAGAAAGCTGACATTCAATCTTGTGAATCCAGCTCAGCAATAATCCAGCCTTATACATTCTTCTCCCTGCCGAGGTTGCCGATCAACTGCATACTTCCCCAAGTACAAAAACCCCAACATACCAACAAATTCATTCTTCAACTATATAAGCACTTCAACCTCGAGAGTCTATCTCAACATCTACGCCTCCAAGAAATTCACATCCACATCCAAACTCAAAACAATGACCTCCGTCGCAACCAAAACCGCAACCCCCGTCATGCCTCCCTCCTTCTCAATGTCGCAGGATATCTCCCGCGCAATGACAGCCTCAACCCAAAAGACAGAAAAGACCCGCTCAGTTCTCATCGACGGCATGCCTCCCGCGCCTCCGCCATCCCCCGTCGCCTTCTCCAAGGGCAAGGCTTGCTACAATAATATCCCTAACTTGAGCCTGGAGTAATTCAACCTCTTCCTTTCTTGGTTTGAGGTTCCGTCCTGGCATCCTTCTTCAATACGTCTTCTTCTTGGCCTTCTCAAGAAATTATTGTACCATCATCCAATATTCCCTGATAATGGTCTTTCACATGGACATTTGGGACTCTGTTTGGCAGATTCGCCCACCCTGTCCGTTGTTCTCTTACTTTCCTTTTGACTATTCGTCCTTGATTTGATATCCGCGGCGCTTGTTAGCCTTGTGTCTTTTTCTTTGGGTCGTTGTCTTTCTCTTTTTGCTTGTCGCCTGTTCGATTTAGCGTTGCATGGCGGCGCGGATATGTGATCTGGTTCTGGTTTTGCGCAATAGGGCGCCTTTAAAAGTCTGGGGAATTGGTGTTCTTAATGGTTTTACCCTGGGCTTTCCGGATCAGAAATTGAAATTGGATATTTTTTATTATATATATTTTATGCTTGTGTGACCTTTATAGTGATGGTCGACGCATTTTCTTGCTGATTATTGCCAGATGTATATATAAATACATATGTAGTGACTCTATATTGTACTACCTTCAAAGGCTTTACTGCTACAACTATCATTCTAACATATGGTATTTGGTGTCAACCTCCGGAAGTCGGATATACCCGTGGACGGCGTGACTGTGGCTCGCATAATGGCTGCTAGAAGAGTATTTTCGTGCATTGGAGATGAGAAGTAGCAGATACATGGTACAAGATACACGACCATCTGCTTGCTGCATGTGAAGATCTGCCGATCACAACGTCACCCATCTCATTGTGAAGTAGATGGGGTCGCACAACCTGTTTTGTACTCTACGCTGACGTTCTAGATGCCAAAAGGGGAACAACAGATACAGGATATAGTTGGCTTGAACAGCAAAATCTGTGCTGTATAATGGTATCCATGATCATTGATTTTCAAGATGAACAAGAATTCATGCTTGTATTGGGTTTGTGGATGACGTTACCCTCTAGATCTACCTATTTTAGCGTAGCTAGGATGCCTCCATTGATGGGCTGTTGGCTCAGTCAAATGGGGTGGGGTTTGTCATATCTGGTGGTTGCTTGGTTGGGACGTCCCGGGTTGTGATGCCATTCCTCCGATATCGTAAGAGAAAATCAGCTGTGTGTTTCCATCACAAGAGTAGCGTTTTTTGCCTCCAGTAAGGGTATCGATATTTCTTCGCCGGTGCTACTCCTCGGTTCCCGGCTCCCGGCACTTCCACGTGACAGCACAGTCGGCTACGTACTACAACGTAGATCCAATGAGATGCCGACACCGGGTGGCTTGTTCAGGCTCCGGAGGATCGACTTAAAGACACAGGGTCTAGACCCGAATTCCTGTCGAGGCCAGCTCACTGTCGATCTGTACGTTCATGAAGTAAGATCATCGCTGTCAGACGTTAATTCCGAGTCGGACTCAGACTCTGCCTCTGCCTCATCATCGGGGTTGAGCTCTTGGTTGACCTCTTGGATCAGAAGCTCAAGAGTCGCCTTAGCCTCCAAGTCCCCTCTCGAAGCACGTTCGTTCAGCCTCTCGATCTCAGCCAGTTGCGCCTCAGTACGGGCCCAACCTTGCTGTCTATCCGTCATATTCACCTGCCGACGTGTACTCATCACCGTGCGAACGGTATCCCCCTCTCCCTTGCGGTTCTTGATCTGCTGCAACCTCTGGAGGAACTGCGCCTGGTGGGATGGGGCTGCGGGACGACGGGGTGCTCCAAGGGGTTCGGCGCCCTGAGAAGACACGGACTCGGAGGGTCCCTCAGTAACGCCTTGAACCGGTCCCGGCCCAGCGCTTGGGGCGAGCTGTGCCTTCCGACCAAGGATCTTCACGCTGTTGGCGGCCACCAGCTCGTAGGAGGGTCCACGGTGTAAGGGTTGAGGGAAGGGGTTGTCTGGGTCGGTTTCCGTGCTTGGACTGACGAAAATAAGCTCGGTGCCGATTTGATCAGCCCAGGAGCAACTGAACATCTGGTTGTAGTATGAAATGATTGGGTTGCTGGTGTGGAGGTCGAGAATTTGGATTCGTTCGTTGGGGAGGCTGCCTGTTTCCCCACTCTCGATCGGAGGATAAGCTTCACCTGGAAAACCTTGGCCCACGTCTTCTGCAGGGTTCTGCGTATCATCTAGGGACCCGGCTTCCTTTGGGCGACGGCGTGGAGGGCGCACTGGGCCATGATGGGCGGTCAGGTCCAGGTTGAGATAAAAGCTCTATCAATTGATTAGCAGCGTTGAGAGAAGACAAGGTCAATTATTCTCACCTCAGTCTCTGTGCCATATTCATACTCATATTCTTCATCAGATTCGGAGTCTGCCATTGTATGATGAATTGTGAAGGTCTGATCTCACCAGGTGGAACCGGAGATAAGATCTGAGTCAGCTTTCTCTGGAAGCGGTGAGCCCTGATCTTTCCCCTCTTCCCGATCAGGACAAAAATCGACAACGTCCCTGGAAAATACAGCTGGTGGCAAAAATGGACATAAATAGCCCTGGAGGTGCATACTTTTTTAATGTTTCAGATGGAGGGGGATTTCCCAACAATTGACTCTTTTGTCCCCCCTTAACACAATGAACTATTAAATATTATTTTGATGTACATCTACATCTGTATAATCCAAGGTTATACGATTCTAGAACCCAAGTAGAGTTGTGCCCAGCCCTCCTCCATCAGCCTTATGGAACTTCCCACATTATCCTCACCGCAACAACTCAGACAACTTGGACAACAATGGGATCATCCCTTCGTAGGTTTCCCCGTCTCTTCCGCTCCGGCTTTGGACGGATAAGCCATGCACTCGGTGTATGGCATCCGGCTTGGCTATGATTTCTATGCATTTCCGCAGGTTCCCGGTGCCTAGTCCGAGATATTGGTCATCCTTGCCCTCTCCCTTTTCTGATTTTTTAACCTTTCAAAAATTTCTATTCGGGCAATTCTAGCTGGACTCGGGGAATCGGGCTAACAATCGGGCTAACAAAGGGGCTGTGTGTTCCTATATAGGTAACCCCGCGGTCCTGTTGTGCGCCCTCCTTGTCCCAACTCTCGTTATCTCTCGTCCCACCATAGTACCTGGGGAATGCCCGACCGCTGCAGCCCTACCACTTGACTCCCACTGCATTGAACCCCTAGCCTCGACTGGAATTCCCGAAATCACAGTCTATGAACATACTCCTCATAGTTCTTCGGCCCTGACAGTCTATGTCGACTCGCTCCAGCAGATGACCCGGAAGGCCAAGGCAACCATTGCCGTGCTCTCGACCCTGATTGCTTATGTATCCGTCAACAGCATAATCCACGTACTCCGGCCGGCTGCTTTCGTCTGGTCTGCGGAGGACCGGGAGGAGCGGGACTGGATTGCGAGCTCGCGCTCGTGGTTCGACCGCAAATCCTGCCGATGGCTCAGCATCTGTGGCGCAGCCCATTTACAGACCGTACACGGTGAATTCGGACATCGCGAGCCAGTGGAGAGGGTAAATGCGCACGATGCCGAGCCAGAGGCTCCATGGCGGTCCTTTTGGATTAGCGGGGCTAGTGAGTCCGAGTGGGATGCCGACGAGCGGGCTCGGCGGCAGATCCCGGACTATGTTTTCCACTATGCCCCACTCGTTCACCTTTATTCTGGCGAGCAATTCTGGCCTGGGGATATCGCAGAGCATTTGCATCACACCACTCCGACTCTGAATTACACCCCGATTCAGGCCCAATGGGACCATCCGACGCTGCGCGATCTGGATGAATTGAACAAGTGGGGGGGCCAGGCACCTTTTCTTGACCAGCAATGATGATGTACAGACACGTCCACCGTGGCTGGAGGGCGATAGGAATATCCCGCAAACAGATGGGAACAATAAAGGAGAATCCTGGGCTGATTGGGATGGTCGAGTCGATGGTGATATTCCCGGTGACACGGAGGAAGACCGAGCCAAGTGGTACGATTTTCACCAATTGCAACAAGAGGCTGCCGCTGTACACGAATCCAACACCGATGAACATTTTCAAGCTCAGCAAATACTCAAAGAGGAGCTTCGCAGACGTTATGGTGGAGAGGAGATCTACGACAATGGCGCCGGTGGTCGAAGCAATGCCCCTGCAATCCTGGTAGTGATGGACAAAGGCAACGGAATTGTCGATGCGTTCTGGTTCTACTTCTACAGCTTCAATCTCGGTAACACCGTTGTCAACGTGCGGTTTGGCAATCACGTCGGTGACTGGGAGCATTGTCTGGTGCGGTTCCACAATGGCAAACCGAAAGCGCTCTTCTTCAGCGCCCACCAAGGAGGAGAGGCTTACAGCTACGAAGCCGTTGAGAAGATCGGACAACGGGTAATGCTCCAATGGCGAAATCAGGAAGTGTTATCTCACTAATTCTACCTTACTAGCCCGTCATCTACTCTGCCGAGGGCAGCCATGCCATGTACGCCACGGCCGGGGTACAAGAGTACCTTCTCCCCTGGGGACTGCTGCACGACGTCACCGACCGCGGTCCACTATGGGACCCCCTTCTCAACACCAAGGCCTACACTTACGACTTTGACAACAAGCATCTGCGGGCATCCACCTTCAGCCCCTCCGCCCCGACGGAATGGTTCCATTACAGGGGCCATTGGGGTGACAAGTTCTACCCACTAGGCGATTCCCGTCAGTATCGATTTGCAGGCCAGTACCATTTCGTGAACGGACCCCTTGGCCCCAAGTTCAAACATCTCAACCGCCACAAGGTGTGTCAGGGCCCAGACCGTTCTCCCTGTGTTATCAAGAACTATGTCGAGCAAGGGAAGCGGCCTCGGCGATGGGGCTCAAGCAGACAGGGAGAGTAGCTGATCGTGGAGATTCATTCAATCTCCCAAGTTTCACCTATCGGTTACGGTTACGAATTATCTGCCCATGCCCCCTTCCCCTGTGGTCGGAATCTTATGAAAACCCACCCATTATACCCAGCCTAAATTTAGCAAAGCACCCCGGAGATGATTCTTGCTAACATATTTTCTTATTTTCTTTTTCTACATGCGCTTTTTCCTGATGTTTGCCCCAGATACCCCCCTTTGTTACTGAAGATCCTTGACCAAGGCCAACAGTATAGACCCCTCCCACGAATGAGATCATGACCCTTCATCTGATTTGACCCGAATTGCATGTGCTATGGCGTGTTTATGGCTTTGATTCCTACTCTACTCTTTTCTTTTGGATCCGGGCGTTCTGCGTGCTTGTTTTCTTTTGCTGGAAAGCTCCCAACAACCTCAAAAAAATGATTGGCATATTACGAAGTACCATTGGGTGTATATTTGGCTATACCTTAGATATTATATTTGCTTCAAAGTTTTCTTTTAATCTACTGCCGTAGAATGAGTTATTGGATGCTGTCCAAGGTTGTTTAGATGATGCTAAGTGTCGAGCAGCCGCTGATGTCAAGAACTCAGCCCTAACTTTATACCAACAGACGACGTTGATTTATAGCAGCGACTGTACAATACCACATTGATTTAGCAGTGACTATACAACAGAATGAAAAGCATATGCCACTATCGGGGTAGTAAATATATGACAGGAAAACGTAAATATTTTATTCAGTATCGGACCTCTACCCCCGAATCTCCCAAAGTCGAATGGCACCTTGCTCATTACCAACAGCTAACTGCTCCGAGTTCGGTGAAATAGCCACCGAGGAAATGCGACCCAACGGCGTGTTAGAAGTAGGCCAGTTACGGTATACGGTGCAGGTAGGAAGATGAACTATAAAAGCAACATAGTTAGCAAAGAACACACCAAAACAAGCAAATCCAGAAAACATACCAAGACGCAAAGCATCACGCTTCCACCGACTCGCCATAACCAGCATCTGCCCATCAGGCGCAAACACCAAATGGCTAATGGGGGTAGTGAGCTGATCGAGCACACGCACAGGCTCAGGGTTACGCGGGATACCCGCCTGAGCCGGGGAATCCTTCTCAGCAGCAGAAGCATCGGCATACGCAGCCGCCCACTGACGACGATCATAGACGTTAACAATACCACTCGACGAACCAATCGCCACCCAACGATCCCCACCAAGCTGAGTCCGGCCCGAGCGACCACCAAGACTGAGAACCGTCGTGCCGACTGCACCAGCATCGACCCAGCGCGCCACAACACGGCCTACACGGCCATCCCACTCAGAGACCTCACCGTTCTTCGACACGACTGTCATACCCTCGCCGTCAGACCACCAGGCGAAGTCTGCGACACCGCCGCGGCCGTCGACGCGCACCTGTGCGATCCACTGCGCGGTGTTCGCGTCCAGCACGTTGATCAGACCGCCGCCCTTGCGGGCTGTGCCGACTAGGCCGACGAAGCGGCCGCACGGAGAGAGCTTGAAGCGCTCCATGGACTTTTGCTCTTCCTTGCGGTCGGAGGAGCCGTTGACTTTGTCGACCTTGCCGGTGTCCAGGTCCCAGATGTGGAAGTAGCGCCTGCGGCCCGAGGCGAAGATTTTGTTGCCTGTGGGTGGGGCGAAGGCGGACGTGTGGATTGGTGTGCGCTTGATGTGCAGGGAAGTGAGGAGGGGGTTGGGGGCGGGCGCGGAGGGAGAGATGTGGTGGAGGAAGAGGGTGGATGCTGGTCCGGAGGAGAGCAGGAGCGGGTAGTGCGGATGGAAGGTCAGGGAGTCGACGGAGGAGGGTTGGGATTTGCCGATGTCCTTCAGTCTCTGGATGTCGATGACTTCCTGGCGCAGCTTGCGCTTTCCGCCGGAGCGCGCGTTGTCTTCTATGCGTGTCAGGTCGGAGGCATTTTGGAGGAGCTTGGCTAGCGGCTGCATCGAGAGGTTCTCGTTCTCGTCGTCCGAGTCGATTTCCTCCTCTGCATCTGAGTCCGCGTCGGTCTTGCGGCGCTTGAGCTCCGGTGTGGCCCACTCCGGCATAGGGTGTAGGCGTGTGAACTGTCTGCGCAGTCGTCGGACGTATTCCTTGCCGCTGACTACATCTTCGGCCTCGGTGTCGCGCAGTTTGCGCAGCCTGGCTTGGCTTGCTAGCGACACTGCGAGGCGATCGTCGTCGCTATCGTACCATACTGCGGGTTCGTCCTCTTCTTCGTCCTCAGCCTCGGACGGCGTTCCCGGGGAGGGGATAAAATCAGTGGTGGGGGGTGCGCCGGAGTCAAGGAAGAAAAGCTGGATAAGGAAGAATTGTTAGATCGAAGCCTGAGACCGGTGAACGCATAGGAGTGGAGTCGCATACATCTGAATCGGCTAGAGCAGCCATATCCTGGCCCTCGCCCTCCTCGGCATCTTCGCTAACATCGCTCTCGTCATCACTGTGCAAAGTGAGAGCCATACCAGCCTCGCGGTCCTGCTGGGTCTTCAATGCGCCCATGAACCCCTCATCGTCGCCAAAAAGCATGCGCTCTAGCTTCTTCTCCGCCTCATCTTTCTCGGGCACGTCGTCCTCATCCGAGCTAGTTTCGTCGCCCATCTCAACGTCTGAGTCCTCCGGGCGGAGATTGGCCGTAGTGTTCTCGAACGGAGACCGGGTGGTCGTCCGCTTGGACTTTTCTTTCAGCGCTACGTTAGGCATGGTGGTTGGTGTGAGAAAATCCACCGGTCAAGCACAACTGCTTGCAGGCTTGGTCACCGAATTGATACTTGAATGCAATAATGCAATTGTAGGCTGCGAATGTTCCTCACGCGGAGCTAGAATATTTTTCTTCTTTGATTTTTCCAGAATGGGCAGATCAGAGCGGTGTGGAAGGCGGCATATGTTATTGCCTTGATTTTAAGGCAACAAATGAGATCCAACGCCATCCAAACATGAGCTTTAATACACTCATTTGATATCATTTTTTATCGTCTTCCTAGATGGAATTAATGAGGAGAGCCATTATTAGAGCCAAAGGGTGCTTTCGTACAAGAAAAAGGTAGTAAGTAGGGGAAACGGAAAAGTAGGCAGAATATATATTAATTAACGTAACCGGTAAGCGAGCTGGCCATGTAAGCGAGCTGGCCACCCAACCCAACCTACTAATTTCAAATGCATTTATCTCAACCAAAACGCCATTAAATTAAAATTAAAAAAATCATCATCTATCTGGACATGCATCTCTCCTATGACCCTGGTTTTTACATAGCCCGCAGGTTGGTAATGCTCTCGTTCGTGGCTGCAAAGGTGGCGAAGGCCTTCTTCGCCGGGGGGGGTATAGGCGTTTCAACTGCTTCCACCGGCTGCATAATTAATGCAGATGCTTCTTGAACTGAGAGGCCTTCTGTAGCTAGTATCTGCTTCCTAGATCTAGCTCGCTTTTGCTTTTTCTTCTCGTTCTCAGCGCGTAAATCGCTCACTTCTTTCTCCAGTAGTGCGGCGGATTGCATAGTGATCTGGCAGGCTTTTAAAACCTGGTTGATAGCGGAATTGAGCGGGCTGGGGGGGGCTCCTTGATCTTATACGAAGCAGTGCTTTTATTAAGGAGGCTTGCTTTTGCAATTGTATATAGTTCGAGGGTGTTTTTGGATCCCAATCACTACCCCGGCTAGAGGGAGGGGTCGGGGTTCGAAGCCGAATATCAAGCTTTGAAATCACTCTCTCCGGTGCAAAAGGTATTAAACTAGCAGAGCAAAAGCTGCTTTTAATAATCTCCGATTTAAAAGCTTCAATTCGTGCGGAGGGGTACGCTTCGAGGAAGTCAAATTTGTCGATATGATTGATTCTATTTCGCATTTTTATTTCAACTAGCCGGCCGTACATACGTTTTAACACCGCAAAACAGCCAATATCAAGAGGCTATAAAAGGTGAGAGGAATGCGGAGGCATACAGATTGGTATGATTTTATTTTCTTCACAGATTTTATCGAACCTCGGGGTTAAATGACTTCCGTGGCCGTCGAGTATTAAAAGCCGATATCCCCCCTTCGTACGCGAAGAAGTGGTAGGAATAAAGAGCTTTTCAAGCCAGCGAAGTCCAATTTCATCAGAGGTCTATCTATTAGGACTAACCTCAAATCGCCAGTCCTCCGGGAGGCTATCGAACCAGGATTCAATAAAGACTTTGCCTTTAAAAATCACACACGGCGGGAGGGCCCAGCCAACAGTATTCGTACACTCAATAACTGTCACCCATTCTCGATTTCCAGGCTGTAAAAGTGCTCGCCGACCGTAGTATTCGCTTCTCGAAATCACACGTGTAGTAGCAATTAAACCCATAGCGAAACCGGTCTCATCAAAGTTATAAACGTCGTCCGGGTCGATCCCAAATTGTAAGATGGTTTCTTCAACAAGATTAAACCACTCCCCTATGATTTTCGGATCTTCATATTTCGCACGCTCGTAGTTATACCGTTTAGAAAACCGGGAGGATAGGAGAGGGCGCCGTTTCACAAAATTGTATACCCATTTTTCGCCGACCGAAAGAACCGGGGTAGTTCCGCGCTTTTCAAGAAGAAGGTTCGCCATTTCTCGTACAGTAAAAGGCCGGGGGGGCTGATCCTCGAGAATCTATAGAGAGAATCCATTTCTGAAGCGAGTCCTCTTCAATATCTGTAAGCTTTTGTGAATTAGCGCGAGAAATCGCGCGATTTTGAACCCCGTTAAGGCGCGTTAAAAGGGTAGATCTCGGCACGTTAAATCGACGTGCTACCTCACGAACAGAGCTGATTTCTTTATTCTGAATAGCCTAGATAGCTAATAAGATCCTGCCTTCTTGCTCTATTGAATTTTGAGAAGATCGAGAGCGTACTGGCGGCATGGTGGGTGGTTGAATTAATTAAGATCTACTTCCTGGGCGCGTTTTGGGTTGGGTGGCCAGCTCGCTTACATGGCCAGCTCGCTTACCGGTTACGTTAACTAGTCAGTTACTTGGGAGGCATGCATGGATTAGTTGGTTGATCACGACTGTCATGAACGACTCGATTATGAGTAATACAACCAATAGTTATCCAAATACAGAATATAGATGCGTGCACCCCACATATGTACGTAGGTAGTAGGGGAAAGATGATAATCATACTACATTGAGAGCGAAATAACCGTATTCACGGTAAAGACCAGTATTAACACTAAAAAAAAAGCAAATATGAGATTTCCAAAACCAAAACACAAAGCGATATTTAGTGGTGTGTTGAAGTAGCTTTCGGGTCATGTTCGTCACCACTGCTACTCGAGCTCGGAGGTGCATATGGTGGGACAGGGTTGTGATCCTCAGTAAGTAAATGCTCGGATTCTTGGAGAGCATCTGCAGTAGCCTTTGGCTGTGAGGCTGTTGTCGGAGATTTCCCGGGTTCTTCATCATCAGAATCAGTTGCATAAGACTCGTCAAGACCAGCAAGAAGAGCCTCCCGGCGGAGAGCATCATCCTCTGTGACAGCATCCCCAATCGTGTCGTCCACCACGTATTGTGAGACTGGTTTCTTGATGAATATGTCGATGATATAATACTGCATGGCGTTCATGATGACTGGGAAAAGAAGCATGACGAAGAAGATCTGGACAGCAGCGTTGCCTTCTGTCCACCTTAGAGCCCAGTCCCCGACTTTGACAATGAAAGGTAAGAGCTCGATGAGGAAGAACACGCATATCTTCATGCCGAGTAATCCCATAAAATAAACAATGGACTGTTTGAGCCACCATGTTACGCGTGGGGGCTGGCCATAATTTCCCGACTCTATTGATTCCGGGGGGGTTTGCGAGAGGTGTGTAGGATGCGAAATAATTGAGAACGCGGAGAAGGAGGATCAGAATCGGGATACCGAGGGTAGTCTGTTCCATCAATTAGCTAGCAGCTCCTCAAAAGAGATTAGAGTAAGATCAGTAGCGACGCACGTCGATTCCCAGGTTCAGTAAGTAGAACGAGCATGGGTTCGGCTTGTATGAGCTTCGAATCTCCAGTTGGCCCGCAGAGAACATCGACATGACAAGATTCAGCATGTGAAGCATGACAGATCCGAAGACTTGTTTTGAGACGTCAAAGGCCCAGATCTTCACCGGGCGCTGTGGTCGTTCTCTCCATCTCTTATAGACTAGAGATAATAATGCGAGGCCGCCAAGAGCAATCTGAACAAATACTGAGAATGGACCAAGCAGCTTGCATTCTCCTCCTTCATCATTTGGGTCCTGCCCTGGACTTGAAGAATTTGTTCCATGATAGTATAGTGTGTGTGCCCCCGAGGGTGTTGGAATGGCTCGGGCGCCGGTAGCAGCGATAAGTGTGCCTGTAGCTATCGAAGCCAACGAGCTAGACGCGTCATCCATCACTCTTAGTCTGGTAGAACCAGAAACACAGTGAGAAAGCTCAGGTAGAACACGACATATGCTGGAAACCAGATCGTAGTAACCCCAGTAAACTTCCAGGAAGGTTATCAAAGGCGGAGAGAATCGAACGTCATGCGTGGTATCGAAACGAGTGGCAATAAACTACCTAGGTAGATGAGCGGATGAATAGGAACAAGCCTGAACCTGGAAAATGTAGTTCTTTCTGACGGGGTTAGGAAAAACGAAGTTATAGGAAAAGAATAAGGGTGAAGAGGGTGAAGTGAGTGAGCTTGCAGTGCTGCTGCGCCCTAGGCGGTGTCAGGATCCCCGCAGCGGGATCGACAAGGCCGATATCATTTCCCTTTCAGGGTTTCGACGGCTGGCTATTTAAGGGTCTTGCGTCTTGGCATGATATTTTTATTTTGTCTGCTTTGATCTAGAGCTTAGTATGTTGTGTGTACATCGTGTAGGTCAATATCAAGCTTAAAATTTCCCTGCAGAAGAGTGGGTACTGATCAGTGATACGCCAGCGTTACGTAGATACATATGTAGATAGACCCTGGTTTTAGCTTGACATTGTAGATCAAGATGTCACAAAGCCCGAAAACAGTTCCAGACTCGACTAGCTGGTCACTCCGAGTAGTGTGGTACTCACGAGAACCTTTGCATCTACTACCTAGCCATCACAAAGAATGTTGGAGCAAAGTGGAAGGTCAATTTGACGAAGAGAGTAATAGTAGTAATGGGTAAATAGAATAAACATAAGAAGAAATAAGATCTCGCCGGCGTGCTGTTTCGCACGATCATTTCTGGGTCAATATATGACTAGAACCAGCCCTCGCCCACCATCAAGCCCTCTCAAAATAAGAAACAAAAACCCAGGGAATAAAAACGCCGGAAACCCCTCAACCAACCCGTGATTGAATAGTAAAGCCGTTGCAATACCATGGCGCAGCTAAATGCTAGCAGAGGGAAGAGAAAAAGAATTCGTCACATCATTCTATCCCGTGTTGCTGTTTGAGCCTTTCTAAATTCTCCTGCCGTTCCGTAATGTCCTCTTTCGTTCGGACCATCTTCTCTGGCTGATGATACAAGACTATAACACACAAAGTTAGTCATCTCCACATAATCCCCGATGCTCACTTGATCCATGTGTGATACGTACCGACCAAGTATCTGTTCTGGAAGTTGAAACCATTGAGTTTATCGCATGCCTGTTTGGCGTCGTGAACGTCCTCGTAGACAACGAATGCGGTTCCTTTGGAGGTATTGGCGATACCCTGGCGAATTTGGCTGTAGACGAAATGGTATTAGATCGGGTTGCAACGCGAGATCATAGGTGACTATTACCGAATGGGGCCAAATTTGCCGAACAGGTCGAACAGTTGCTCTGCTGTTACGTTGTAGCTGTTGAGAAAATGTCAGCGACCTAGTCGCGATTTCAAATGGCGAGTTGCAGGACTGATCCGCCGGGGAAGCGAGCCGGAGCAAAGCAGCGAAATGATCAAGGACATACTTAAGGTTCTTGACGAAGAGAATCCTGTGAAAGAAGAAGAAAAAAAGGTTAGCGCTAGTCACTTGTAAATATCAGGGATCTGCTAGACCCAAAGATCAAGCTGTTGATGGCAAAATGGCACTTGTGCTGAGAATCGGGGGAGGGGCATGGAAAAAGTATTCTCACGTACCGATTGGCTTCGGGGGCGAGCTTTCGGCTCATTCTCAGAGGTGAGAGAGTCCTAGAAGATGTTGAATGAAAGTGTTGACAAGAAAGATACGCAAGGTATCAGTTGCAGTGTTGGAATAGCGAAGAGGCAGAAGATCCGAGCAAGGCGCAAGGACAACCACGAGGTTTGTCTTGGCAGTGCGCTTACTTATCCGGGTTTAGTGGCAGTTGGTTCTTAAACCGTATGTGACCAGGTCATGTGATCTATATGCGTGTAGTGATCTGCCAACCTTACCACGTGATTGTATCATGATGGTATCGGAGTGTATCATGAAGATGGACGCTCTCGGCGTCGCCAACTTCCTTTGGACTACAGAGAATTGAGCACCTGGGGGAAACAACCAGGTAAACACAATCGCATGTCGTAATGAGAGCTTCTTGATCTTCATCTTTTATATATGCAATTCAGAATCCCCTTTCTAGTAAAAGGGATAGCAGGACACAACGTAATATAGGAGCCCGCAGCTGTACCGTAACCTTCAGTTGCTACTACTCGACTCCCGCTTCCTCCTTCACCCCAACACCTCGCGCTCATCCGCTTTCTTCTCGCTTCCGGCGCTTCATCCATTCGCATAATTGTCACTTCCTATCCAGTTGGCAGGAAACTATTCCTGGCTACTGGACCTCATTCGATTCCCTTCCCTACCTGCCCGCAGGTTGCGGCGCGACTCTCGGCGCCTTTGTCCTCCCGCCGCTCGATTCGAACCCCCTCAACTCTCCGCGAATACCGTCGACCACCTACTTCGCCCTCAATCTTTCATCAAATATCAATCAGATACTTGCCGTCCGTCGTGCGCATGCTCTTCTGCCAGGAATGACATTCCCTTCGCCTGCGCCGGCCTCTCGCTAGCCCGTGTGGTCCAGTATCCCCGCTTTGCACCCACCCACCGCAAGCGCATCTTTTCGCACCTTCGACCCTCCATCTTAAATTTTCTTTAATATACACTATTATCGGGTTGCGAAAATGATGAGCGCGGCATCTTTCGCGAATCCCATCGGTGGCCGCCCGCCGCAGTACCGTACTCCGTCCCCTCCTCTACGCGCTGTCGAACCTATCACTCCATCCACAACCACCGATTTTCACACCTCCTGGGCCAGTCGCGGCCCTCCTCGAGCTGCCAGCCTTGATCGCGATCAGCGTCCTCCGAATCACAATCGACATGTCACCGCGGAAGGTGGCTCACACCAGCGATCGGGCCATGGCCGCTCAAGCTCGACTATCGACACACTTGCGACGATCGCCCTCGCGACAAGTCCTACCTTCGCATCGCTCCCTCCCAATCCTCCTTCCCCCGGCCTTCGGTCCTCGATTCCCTTGTTCCCATCCGAATCCGCAGACTCTGAACGACCGGCGAAGCGGGCACGGTCGGCGAGGAATCCGTCACCCTACCGCCCGCGCCCAGGAATGCTGACAGAAAACCCACAGCCGGCTGCGCTTGAAAGCATGACAACCGATGCAGAGCTTTTACTCAATCTCGCGCGCCCTACTAATTTCCACCCGGGCAATCACAGTAAACGAGTCAGCATCGACGAGACATACCACCACTACGCTGGCGACGCGATTCGTCAATCTCGAGTTGGGTTTGCTGCCGTTGGACATCCGGAGCAGGGCGATGTCAAGATGAATCACAATTCCGAAGATATACCTCATTCCCGCATGCGCTCTCGCTCTGACGGGTCAGCCTTCATATCCCGCCCTGCGATGCGTGGAGTCCGCCCAACTACTAGCTCTGGCACTTTCCCACCAATTGTTTGGGAGGATGAACACGAAAGCAAAGCCTGGCATCCAGCAGCTGATATGCCTCATCATACTACTTATGAGATCCATCCTGCGGCCGATCCTCAGGAACCTCAATTCCCGCAGAATTCCCTACCCGTTCCACCAAAAGTGGAAGAGGAAGAAGGTGATACCAACCAGGCAAGCTGCGGGGCATGTCATCTAGTTCGTATCCCGGTTGAGACCGAGGAACAGGACGAAGACACATGGATCAGTTGCGATGGATGCAAACGATGGTTCCATATAGTTTGCGCCGGCTTCAAGAATGATCGGGAAGTTCGCACAGTTGACAAGTTCATCTGTCGGCGTTGTCGATCAGTTTATGGTCAAACGACTTTTGTACGCAAGTCCTCGCGCGCCCGGACAGCCATCGACTACGCAGGCCTGAACCAAGGCCTCGTCAAGGCTGCCACTGACTCGTTGGAACATCACTATCTCGAGCCCATTCGACAAGGAAAGATCCGATTCCAACCTGAGAATTTCCCCCCGAATGAAACCTGAGCTCGTCACAGCGGAATACTTCGAGCGAGGGAATGGGTGGACAGAGCCTATTGTGGTACCTGCCTGCTGGAACTCGTGTGAGCCTGTCTCAGAGAATCCAGACTTCGAATCCCTAGTACAGGAGGCTTCGTCTCAAGAGATGTTTGATGATCTTCTCGAGAACCACCCAGAACAAGAGACCCATATTGAAGAAACAGTCGATTGTGGCCAAGACCTCTTAGGTATGGTCATTCCGCGGGGTCTCACTGTTCGTGCAGTGGCAGAGCTTTACGGACCCGAAGAAAGGGTTGAAGTGATCGATGTCAAGTCCCAGCAAGGAGAGGATAAGAGGTGGAACATGCAGAAATGGGCCGATTACTACGAAAGCAACGAGCCAAACAAGCCTGTCAGGAATGTTATCAGTTTGGAGGTATCGCAGAGCAAACTCGGCAGACTCATCCGGCGACCGAAGGTTGTGCGTGACTTGGATCTGCAAGATGCTGTGTGGCCAGAGGAACTGAAGGCAATCGGCGAATATCCCAAGGTTCAATTCTATTGCCTGATGTCTGTTGCCGACTGCTATACCGACTTTCACATCGACTTTGGAGGATCTTCGGTGTACTACCATATCTTGAAGGGCAAGAAAACTTTCTTCTTCATTCCTCCCAAAGACAAGCACCTCAAGAAGTACGAGGAGTGGTGCAACTCTCCCGCCCAGGACTCGATTTTCCTTGGAAACCAGACCAAGGAGTGTTACCGTGTGGATCTCTCCGAGGGAGACACCATGCTCATCCCGTCCGGCTGGATTCATGCAGTGTGGACTCCGGAAAATAGTTTGGTTATTGGGGGCAACTTCTTGACCAGACTGAACTACGGGATGCAAATCAAGATCCTCAACATCGAAAAGGAGACCAAAGTCCCCAAGAAGTTCCGATACCCCTTCTTCCAAAAGATTCAGTGGTACACGGCTCAAAAGTATCTGGAGGATGACCCCGTCCCGCAAAATGTGATGGAGGCATTCATGCAGGATGAGAACTACCGGTTCCACCGTCAATATCCGATTTATTACGAGTTCGGAGAACGCGCCAACCAAGAACCTCCAGGTTCTCCCCATCACAATGCACGTTTTTATTCACAGGCGGAGTTGGAGGGCCTTCCTGAGTTAACCAAGTATTTGCTACGGACCGCGCTCATTGCGGGTGGCTATACCGTTGATGGAGTCGTCTCCATGGACGTTCGAAACGCGGTCAGACGTTCCATTCCCAAAGGCACGGGTGATCCGGTGGACATGATCAGAAAATTCGGAATTTGGGTCGCCTGGAAGCGTGGTAACGAAAAGGCACCCCTCTGGACTCGACCTGGCGTCATCGAAAGCAATCCCAAGGTTTCTATTGCAGACAAGAAGCCCGCAGGCCGACCAAGCCGTCGATCCGAACGCAACGTTGATAACCAACGCACCTATGCCGAAAGACAAGCGGTCCAGTGGCCTTCAGAAGAGGCCCCTGAAACTCCGAATCCCCCAGCCAGCAGCCTGGTTTATGCGCAGTCTGATGGAAGTGCAACCCCGGCGCCATTCAGTATTGCTCCGGAAACGAGCATCAGAGATATCGCCACACCCAAGCCTCGGGCTGTTCAACGAACCTCAGGTCTTGGTCCCAAGCGTGTTGCATGTGATGCCTGTCGCAAACGACGCATTCGATGCCGACACAAAGATGAACCCGGTGATCTGGTGGTCAATGGGCAAGCCGCAGTCAATGCCTTCACACCTGGCTCTGGGGTGAGCACGCCGTCCTCCCTGGCCCAGGATGCTGTGTCTGCTTTGAATTCTTTGGCAGCGATTGCATCGCAATCTGGGTACCAAAACAATGGACATCTTGTTGATTTGGATCGATTCGAGAGCTCTGCAAGATTCCAATCCGCGGTCATGGGTAACTCGACGATAGCCGCCAATCGCCTCGTTGATATCAGCCCCGACGGAGCTAATGGAGGGAAAAAGGGCCGCAGCAAGGCGTGCGATGATTGTCGGAAGAGCAAGGTTCGTAGTACCCCCAAAGGCGCTTATTTTGCTTGTTTTACCGTTACTGACCCGAAACCAGCGCCGTTGCATCCACGATGAGTACGGTCGGATAGATCCGATCAAGGCTCAGGAGCGCTCCAAACCTCGTGCGAATGCTTCCGCCAAACGAGCACGCCCTGCTGAAGAGGATGATATGCCTTCCACAGCCAAGAAAGCGAAGCAGGAGAGCACATCGCCCATGACACAACCTGCGGTATTCTTCGATCATGATGGCGATGAACTGATGGCGCAAGACGACGTGATGGATGCTTATGATCATGTGCCTTTCAGTCAGATTGACCCAGGCAAGCATTTGCCTGAGGCAGAGCAGGCACCTCAAAAGCAAGTCCTGTATGCATCACCACCTGCACTCCAGGCCGAGTCTGTGGATGCAAAAGAAATAAAAACAGTGTCTGTGTCTTCGTCGAAGCCAAACACCTCCTTGGTCTCACCGCCCACGTCGCTGGCCGACGAGATGGACGGGGTCCAAGAGGGAGATGCCGTACAGTCTGTGGAAGGGGAAGTGTCAACTGCTCTCCACACGCCCAACTCCAGTTCTCGACATTCGTCTCGCCAACCTCGACACGTCGATCGTTTCGCGCCCGATGCGACTACAGCCCTGGCCCCGAAGCAATCGGCGCGAGCCACGTCTTCGACTATCGGGGCACGCAAGACCACTCCTGTTCCAGCGTCGACAAGAAAGCCTTCATCACGTCCCTCGTCTTCGCACGCGAAGAAGAGCTCTCCGATGTATGAAAAGCACTTCCATCGTCACGCTCCTACATCACTATCTCCGCGTCAGCACAAGCATACTCAGCATGTCCTTGGAGATGAAGATGCGGACGAGGAAAGTCTTCGTTTGATACGAGAGCTCCAGGAACAAGAATTTGGTCTGCGGAAACGATCGACAAGGGTTTAGCTTCGCAGGAGGCTTGGAGGCTTGATCCGGTACAGATGAGAGATGTAGAATGGGTTCTGCTTTAAGGTTTTTGTTATTCGGGATATCAATTTATCAAAGGTTCGGGATGGGAGATCCGGTGTTTTTCTTCTTTTTCGAGAATCACGTTTTTATGTTATTTCTGGCGCTTTCTGGGTCTGGGAGAACTAGGGAGTTTTCTTTCGGCGTTTGCATCAGGTTCTTTTTCGTCAATCTGCTCTGCCTTGCTTTTCTCGTCCTGATTTCAACTTTTTTTCCTCTCTAGTTTCTTTATTCTTTATTCGATTTTATTCCCCTGTGGATCTTTGTTTTATGCCGGGGCCTCTTCACAACCAATACACCTTGCTTGATAATCGTTTGTTGGACTTTCTCTCTCCCTTCGGCTGCGCACAGCAACGAGGTGTCTTCTGCAAGTCTCGTATATGTACTTCTTTCTTTCATTCGTCTGACACAATCTGCGTGGTTTGCCCTCATGCATATATCAGCTATAGGGCTATTTAGCAATCTCTAATCTACGTTCTTTCATATGTTCCACGTCTACAAAGACTACTAGAAAGACCACCTGTTATCCTTAGTTATATCAACTATCATATAGTATCTAGGACCCCTATAGAAGAGAACGTATTTTTTTTGGACACACAGCGACTTGCAATTAGATGACTACATACGTAATCATACCTACACACATGGGCAGGTACCCAGGTAGGTAGCCGCTACCTACCTACCTAGGTAGATCGTGAAAGTAAACATCTCCTTTCTTCTTCTTTTCCTTCTCTCTCCCGCGCAACATGTCTTCTAATTTTGCAGAAGAGCACAAGTGAAAGGTATGTCAAGATTTTCTCTATCTCTACACGATCTCTCATGAGGATATGGATATGGATCTCCACCCTGATGGATTCCATCCCATCTCAACTCGTCTCATCGCGACCCCCATCAACTTCCATCAACTCCCATCAACTCCGATCATCGATTAACTTATTACACTGTCATCTCGATTCTTTCGAGGCAGCTCTGGTCGATAAGTTCTCATTCACGCTATCACAAGCACGCTAACTATAAGTAGGAGGAAAAACAACGGCGTCATGACGAAGAATACCGGGCCTTTATGGCAGACTTCTGGCAGGTATGAGGTTCTTATTCCCTCAATCAAGCTGCTACTAATTAGGATTTCAGCGGGTCTATCAACCCCAACGGCGCTCAGCGTCTCCGGCGCGGGCCAGCCAAGCCTCCCGCCGCCGCCCCCGCCTCCAACAACAGGCCTGTGGACCCCCGGGCAGCCCGACTCGCCGGTTCCCGGTGGGCACACCGTGCGCCGCGTGCGCCGACGGCGCCGCGAAGTACTCCCTGGGTCGCCCGGAATGCCCCACGCGCCCCTCAAGATTTCCCCCCCGGGGGGCCCGCGGGGCCTGTTGGGGGGGCATCAACTACTTTGCCGGTCAAGTGGAGGAGGTGATTGGAGAGAAGACGAGAAGAAATGAAATGACTCGATCTGGTGAAGTTGACTCTGAAATCAATGTCGGCAGCCACAGCGATGATAAAGGTCGTGGCCCAGCGATGGTTGGGAGGAATACAGAGAATAGTGGTATAGGTGGACCAGGGATCTACGTGGGCAATCACAGCGATGGAGATAGCACTGAGGACGAATACTCCACTGAGGATCTACAGGGCGAAGTTAGGGATGATGAGATTGGAGATGTGCTGGAAGACATCATCATCGGGCCGGAAGGGAAAGACGTGGATATCGTCAGTGAGGAGATTATCATCCCTGATAGCCAGGATGATCCGGTGATTGACGACATTATCTTTGGTCGACTCTGGCTGAAAATGCGAGCCACGATTCAATATCTGCAAGAGTACAGCAGAGCCACCAACATTGTCAGTCTGGACCCGGGCAAAAGTCCTTTGTGCCTGCTCTACTGACACCTGTTGTCTCGAATCGATGTCGACTGGATCACGCGACGACTGATGGAAGCAACTTTCCTGGTGGTGCAAAATTTGATTGGGAAGGATACGATATCTGAAAGACTGGCTTACCTTAACTGATGCGGAAAGTGAAGACCGGGGATATATGTGTTTATTGTGAAGGAGGGGAAACCGAAGAAGGGGACCTCATTCTCGCAATATATGTGGGATCGAGCATGGAATTCGGGTTCGAGTTGAGTGTATAATGGACCGACTGGTTAAGCGAACAGGGGTCACGACTTTACCAGAACGCATACTCTGATTCTGACGGCGTTCAACACCTAAAGTCGCCCGAAAGGAAAAGAAAAAGGCATGACATGGCATGACACCACGGAGTTCTTTTTTGTTTTTTATCCCGAGGTCCTTATCAACTTCTATTGCCATCATCGAATTTGATCATCCTTAAGAAGAACATTGCAAGGAACATCGTTGAAACGTTCTAACAGTCTTTCCTATTCTCTTGATTCATAGACGGCTAGTTCAACACAGATTCCGTCGCCGGCTCAGCAGTCCGCAGCACTACCGGTATAGTATCCGTCATTGCCTCAGCCGAGCTACTCCAAAGCAGAGAGTACAAGCCGTCGGTAGCAGTTGGTCTCGCATAAAAGTTGGCCCCGCTCACGGTGATGAGGACATAGCCCCCATACGTGGGCCAAACGTTGCTGAGCTTGGTTGTGTTCGACTTCCCCGTAGCAGTTACGGCGGTGAATGAGACTGGATTGGAGTTTGCATTGCCTTGGTCCAGACACAGCATATTGGTATTGGTCGAGAGGGTGGTGAAGCCCTCGTTGGAACGAGAGCTAGAACTAGGATGGGCAACCCAAGTATTTTCAGCGGCGGTGACTGGATTCTCGTGAGTTTCTTATAGTAAGTAGGGATCTTGGGTTCTTACAGTTGATGGGGGTCATCGCGGCCATTGTGGTTGTGTCTACTTTGATTGCATCTGCAATTTCGGCGCTGCCTGTTGTCAAGGTGATATGGATTAGTCAATACTGTTGTGCTGGGGGTTTGAGAGGGCTGAGATACCATTTCTGTAGAAGACGGGCAGTCCGCTGATGCCTGGGCCATAGGCATATAGCTTGAATGAGTCGGTTGGCCTTGACTGCCGCTTTTCCAATGGGTGTGCAGAGCAGACTAGCCCAAAGACTAGAAGGGGAAGAATAGAAAGAGATAGCATCTTGCAATGAACGAGTCATACAATATGGTAGAAGGGGGTGTGCACGGTGTTATAATTAAAGGGCTGAAACGGGAAGAGTCACGAGGATATAGTCGATGAGATGACAATTGAGGTAATTAGAAGCAGGCATCCCACTATGATCCAAGCCTCCTTTTGTGATTTGGACTGACACGAGCTGACAATGATACGTAATTCGCTCCATTCCCGGGATCCTGGTGAAAGAGAAACACCTCGTTGTCATCGTTTGGCTGTGTTCCATGTCGAAATCCAGATCCTGGCTGTTACAACCCCCCAATGGTCAGATCAACGATCAACTCATCATACATGGCAGACTCTTGCAACGATCGACCATCCTGGACAAAGCAGCTGATATCTCAAAAAAAGAAAACATCAAAATATGCGAGATGGCAAGATTAATTTCCGAGCCATGCTTACTCTCGAATACACTAAGGCTGAAACGGTTACACAGAGACAGCACCCCAATGCCAGCCCTGCAAGCCCTGCACGATCTGGCTATCGAAACTAGAGAATAATGTCCCTGATGCCTGATGCTCAATCTCCGTCGTTAGCTCTCTTTGCAAGCTTTATCTTTGTTAATTTGAGACACACAGCCCTGGTTGCATGGGATATCCAGGCTCTTCATTCATAGTACTATCACGAGAGAACTGGCAGTAGGGAACAGTCTGTGGACTCAGAACGGCCAATGCGCACTTGCCTAACAGACAGCCCATCGTCCAGCTGCCGGACAGGCCCCCAAACTGATGATTTTCTTGCGTTTTGAATGACGAACGGTCCCAAGCGTGGATACGGGGCGCCTTGATCTTACTATTCCGCTATCCACTGAGCGCATAGCCTCAACATCCGAGCTGGACGATGACGTTGATGCTTCGCCATAGCCATTTGTCTGCTGCGTAGTCTCGTGCATCACAAGATCATGTTTCGCACGGCATTGCCGGTAGGGCTGCCCGGTATATCCTAATCAGGAGGTACGAATGCAGGACACCTCGTGAAAAGAGACATGGCATTCTTGGTCCTGGTCGTACATCCTAGTGTTGTGCTGTACGATTCCGATACATATGATAGTGACTTAAATAGCGGAGAATTTTCTTAGTCGTGTATCAGCAGCAAGCCTCATTCGTTTTCTTATACTTAACGCTTTCCTTTCTCAATCTCTTCTGGATGCGTTGAAAGCTTTATATAGAGCTACACTCGTGACCCAAAGAAGTTTAAGCATTATATAAGTGCTCTGTCTGGGTGGAATTCACAGCTATGAAACTCCAATCACTTCTCCTCCTGGCATATAGCCTGAGTGCTTCCGTCGCTATTTCACAAGATCCAGTCATTTCAGTGAATATCCCATCGCAAACCCAACACATCACAACGAAGACAAAGCACACGACAGTCGGTACCAAAACCAAAACAACCACCAAGATAAAGCACACGAAAACCACCTCCTCGACCAACAAGCCAACAAGAAGACCCTGTGCGGGCAACACGCCCCGAACACGGTCCCAGTGGTGCCAATTCAACGTCGATACCGACTACACAATGATAGTACCAAACACAGGCGTAACACGGGAGTACTGGCTCAACGTCGAAGAGCTAGTAGCAGCACCAGATGGGTTCAGCCGGCCAGTCATGGCCATGAACGGCACGATCCCGGGCCCAACGATCTTCGCAGACTGGGGCGACTGGGTCGTGATCCACGTCACAAACAACCTACACAATTCCCAGAATGGTACGAGCATCCACTGGCACGGGATTAGACAGAACCACACGAACGGCAACGACGGTGTGGTCTCTATCACGCAATGTCCTACCGCACCAGGCTCAACAATAACATACAAATGGCGCGCCGAACAGTACGGTTCGTCGTGGTACCATTCGCACATTGGACTGCAGGCGTGGGAGGGTGTGTTTGGCGGGATTGTGATTAATGGACCTGCTACAGCGAACTACGAGGTCGATAAGGGCAGTCTGTTCCTGACGGATTGGTCCCATCGCACTGTTGATCAGCTGTACTCGGAGGCTCAGACGGTTGGTCCCCCGACTTTGGATACGGGCTTGATTAACGGGACCAATGTCTTTGGTAATGGGACCAATTCTACCGGCCAGCGGTTCCAGATGAAGGTTGATCAGGGGTCTTCGTATCGGCTGAGGATTGTTAATTCGGCTGTTGATACGCACTGGAAGTTCATGATTGATAATCATACGCTTACTGTTATTGCGGCGGACTTTGTGCCGATCAGGCCGTATACGGCTAATTATATCGATATCGGGATGGGTATGTGATGTTTTGCTTTTGATATCAACCCCTAGCCCTCCTCCTCCTCCTCCTCCTCCTCCTCGAAAGCCAACAGCTAACACAAACACCCACAGGCCAACGCTATGATGTGATTGTAACGGCAGATCAACGCCAAATCTCCGACTCATTCTGGATCCGCGCGATCCCGCAAGAAGCATGCTCAGAAAACGCAAACCCAGACAACATAAGAGGAATTCTCTACTACGGAAACCGACCCGGTACACCCACAACAAGACCGTACACCTTCCCAGATAAATGTATCGATGAACCTGCCTCCAAAATAGTCCCCCGAGTCCCGAAAACAGTCTCCGCCGCAGAATGGAATAACCTAACTGACGTGACACTGCGCCGGAACAATGCCAACCTCTTTCGCTGGTACCTCAACAGCACAACAATGCAAGTTCTCTGGGAAGATCCCACGTTACTCCAGCTCTTCAACAACGAAATTACGCCGAACTTCACGGCATCGAGCGGAGTGATTGAGCTGCCGCGGGCGAATGAGTGGGTATACCTCATGATCAACACTAGCTTTCCGATTTCCCATCCTATCCATTTACACGGACATGATTTCTTTGTGCTGGCGCAGGGGTCGAATCCGTGGAATGGGAGTGTTGTGACTAATAACCCGCCGCGGAGGGATACGGCGATGTTGAATGGGAATGGGTTCTTGCTTATTGCGTTTGAGACGGATAATCCCGGGGCGTGGCTTATGCATTGTCATATTGGGTGGCATACGGATGAGGGCTTTGCGTTGCAGTTTTTGGAGAGGGAGAGTGAGATTGAGCCGTTGATTGATCGGAAGGCGCTTGGGGATAATTGTGCTTCTTGGAATGCTTATGATAGGGCTTTTGATATTGATCAGGAGGATTCGGGGGTTTAGGAATATGGGTTCTGGTTCTAGATGGGTTTGGTCTTTGTATACATGTAGTAGATCGACATGGCCTCCAGACCGTCTTCCTGCCACTTTGTGCTGTTGTATTAGTTGAATTATACCTTACCGTCTATAGATAGTTCTACATATGTACTTGATTTCCTCTGCCACTTCTTGGATTTCCTTTCCGCTTTACTGATCGGGCCTTGTCGCTTTCAGGAGAACAGGTTGAACGGTATCAGATCATTATATTTGACGAGCCAAATTAAAAACGAACAACATGTATAAAAGACAGGATAGGAAATTGTAGAATACAAATCAAGGAATCTATAGATGGTGGGGAGGAATTTCAGGCCAGGCATCGACTCCATCAAGCAAGACCATGCCCATTCCCGACATGAAGTGCGTCTCCATATGGCAATGCAAGAGGAATGGCCCTGGGTTCACAACCTGGTAGCGAATAGCAATCCAGGCTTCTCCGTTCGGCGCGGTCACAAAGGTATCGCGGTACACAGGCTTTTCGAAGAAGCTGTCCGGGCTGCTCGCTTTTGCTTCTGCGATAGAGCCCCATGTGAACTTTCCCATTGCACTACCAATCAGGAATGCCTTGTTGGAATGCTTGTGCATTGGGTGTGGTGGCTGCAGCTTGGTTGGCTCTGGGATAGCAAGCTGGAACACAATGTCAACCCAGGTGCCATTCAGTGTCTCAATCTTGAGGGCAGAATCCAGGCCGGGTGCTTTGGGGTTGAGAATAACTGGTTCCATTTGGTTCAGGTTGGCTGGTAGGAAGGTTGTTCCATCCAGAGTCCATTCCCAGGATGAGTTGATCCGTCCAAGAGTTAGGAGATGGAAATCATCGCCATGCTCCGCAGGTAGGATGGCAGGATATGGCGGCAGGTTAGTTGTGTCCAGGTCGATCACAGAGGCTGTGGTGTTGCTACCACCGTAATCGATGTATGCCGTTGATTCCCGCTTATTGTGCTCGCCGCCCTTGTACGCGAGAGTGGCGTAGCCAGAGATAACCTGGTTGTCATGGCCAGCAACACGGATGGTGTAGCTTCCAGGCTCCTTGTCCAACTTGATCATCGCAGAGTAGCGCTCTCCACTGTAAATAGAAACTTTATGGGCAAGCTGGGGTTCAATGTAATGTCCATCTACCTCGTAGATGTACATCGGGTGCTCATCAATGGAGAAAATCAATGATTTGAGACTTGCTGCACTGACGAAGCTGAAACTGGCCCATCCATCGGTAGGTGTCACTTCAAAGACTGAGTTCGGACCCTCACTGGGAATACATCCAGAGTTCAACCCCGCAGGAAGCTTCTCTGGGTGGTGCTCCCAGTCACCCTGAGTAACTGGTATGAATGGATGACATCTGGTGGGTGTTAGTGGCTTCCAACCCAGTGGAGCAAAGGATAGACTCACCCCTTATCCGTCAAAGGCTCAGTTATGACTGCTCTGACCTTCGGCGGCTGGAGGTTTGTCAGATAATCAGGGTCTTTGCAGTATACGGAGCCTGCGCCGTCGATAAGAATGCTATCCGAGCAACTGGTAACTGTGAGCGTCGACCTTTAACGATCATATTTGGGCCCTTACAAGATATCGTAGCCTGTGTCTTTCAGAGCATCCATATACTCATTGGACGGCAGGTGGTCCCAGTCAGACATCATGACCAACTGGGAATCATGAGCGGCTTTGGTCATGGCCCCAATATCGGCAGGGTCATCAGAGATCATTGAGAAAGGCGATTCCCGGTCGGCGGACGGACTAGTTCTCTTATTAGAACCGCAACAAAGACGGTATTCTGCACACTCACCGAATACGAATGCCACCGTAGAGACCGTCCATTATTCTGTCTTTGTCGTGGGCGTGGTACCAGTATGTACCATAAGACGTGGCTTTCCACCGGTACCGATATTTGTCACCGGGCTTGATAGCCCATTGCGTTAGACCTGATACTCCGTCCGCCCATGGGGTGTTCATTTGTCTGGAATAGTTCAGTTTCGTGCAATTCTCTGGGAGTTGTATTGCCGGGAGCCTTACTCAATGCCATGGAAATGGACCGATGTATTGAAGGGCAAGTTGTTGGTCACATCTATCTACTTTTCTTAGCATGAATCTGGGGGAGATACAGGATCATACCCACTGTGACTTCGTCTCCTTCATCCAGAATCAATGGTGGGCCTGGGAAACGATCATTCACAAAGATCATCTCTCTTTCATGTCCGTTGGGAGAGCCCCTCTGCCAGGTGAGGTCGAGATCATAATGAACCTTAGCTGCCCGGCTAAGGGCAGCAGCGCTCATCAAAGTCAGGAACAGCGACTTTGTAAGTGTCATTTTCTTTCGAATTGGTGGGGTGTGAACTGGGTATCGAAGCGAAAGACTTTTCCCATCAAAGTCGCGTCTGTCACGTCCCTCCCTGTCAGTCTTATAACCAGATTGCGTGAAGCTCCTACATACCTGCCAAGCCACGCAATCCTCGCATTCCCCCCATGTTGAAAACAGCAGGCCCTTACATTAAACATTGCCAACCACGAGGACTTGGTTTCGGTTTCAATTCCGGTGCATGACACTGATCGTGTTCAATCAAATTCTTACAAATTGTCATACGCGAGCGGTAGTAGTTGTATGACTGAGATCCGACAGGACTTTCAGCCTTGAATGAAACGGCAGTCGAAGAGGCCATGGTTATTCCGGAGGTCATTGCGAATACATAGTCCATGGAACGTAAAGGATCAGAATTTGCTAATAAGCATAAATCTAGCTTTTACGGAGTATTTGTCGTCTTACTGAAAGCAACGAAGGCGTAGTAACAGGTATGTATCTGGCCGTGTCACTGTTGGTTTCGGGAATTTACCACCGATTGGCAAGGGGCAGAATACAAAGCTGCCTCAATCGTCATTAGTCAGAATGGTAGCAATAGCATTTTATAAGTCATTCTGCATCATTGCTCTTACATTTGAACTATGTCAACAAATGAGAATCATGCCGTTTCCGTCTGTTTACCGGAGAAACATAAGACCGGTGTTTTGATTAGTAATCAGTCACTCAAGCCCTGGAGTGGACCCGCGGACCCGTCCACGGGTGGACCCGCCTCGGGACCTTCCAAGGGTTGAACCTTCCAAACCTGAGCGCTATGCAACTTCGTACCTTAAATCAAGCCTGCCGTACGCTTCTTGCATTGCTGAGCACAGTGAATAGCGTCGGCGATTCAATCTTGATGCGTCCAATGTCTACATCATCATAGGTCATTGTCTGGGTTGTTCTTCTACTCATTCTGAATGGTACATTCTTGATGCTATCATACTATCTACTGGTAGATGACGCATAAATAGTACTCAAAACATGCGTGTTCAGAACAAAATAGATCTCACGGGAGCCGGCGATGCAAAGCAGCACCACACATAAGGCATGCTTAAGCCAAAATATCAGAAAGTTATTGACCCTGAGTCACGAGAGTTGGCTGCTGTGGGTTCCAGAATTTGCGAGCAGCCGCAAATATCATATCAACCATTCCCTGGACTTGCTTACCATCCATATCGCAGTCTTTCTTGTCTTCCACTTCCTCCTCCTCTTCGGTGAAATAGCTCAAGGGGAAGTCCAATTCGACTTTGATGGTCGCAGCCTTGCTAGGAACGCCAGCGGAGTTCATGACGAAAAGCATGTAGTGTCCGGGGAGAACAACACCGGGGTCCGGGTAGATCTGGGCCGTGCAGTATCTGTAACCATCCTCCTCATCTTCACACGTGTGCTTAAGGGGTACGCGTCTCTGGTCGGTGTTGACAGTGTGCGAGACAGTGCCGAGACGGACAAGAGATGAGTTTTTGATATCAGCATCAGCAAAGATACGAAGTGTTTTGCCCACGGTGACCTTGCTGCTCTGTTCTTCACGACGGGAGTCTTAGGCTGGATCGCTTCCGTTCCGTTCTTGTTATATAGGTATGGGGGCCGGAAGATCTGGGCGTCGTAGTGGTTGACGGTGCAGTTACCACAGAGACCGCCACCTCCGTTGAGCACGGTAGCGTCAGGGAGGAGAATCGAGAGACTGTGGTAGACGCGAACGACGTTGTTCCTCTGCAGGGGAACGAAAATGTCTCTGTCCGGGTAGTAAATTTCCGGGGTCAATTGGATATCCCTGTCGGCTTCATTGAAGGGTTGGCCCCAGATCTCGCCACCAGCGATGAAGACAGATCCATCCGGGAGAACAACAGAGGTGTGGAAGACACGCTGATAAAACATGCCGCCAGGGTTGTTCTCACTCTTACTTCCATTCAGACCGGCCACGTCCACCTTGACCTTCTTGTGGGGCTCCTTGATGGTGATGATGTACGCATTTCTGGTGCCGAAAGATCCATCGTAGAGCTCCTGCCCTCCGAAGGTGAGGATCCTACCTTCAACGGCATCGAACATGACGTTATTCCCAGATATTGAGTGTTGGTCGTCACCGCGATAACCGGCAAACACAGATTTGCCTCCCTTTGCACGAGTGTCGAATCAGTGCATCTTGTAGCTGGGACCGGCATGGAGGTTTTAGTAAGAGATATAGATATCAATACCAGACTTAGAAAGACAAGTTTAGGGACTTAAAACATAGAAATACTGGCATGCAAACTTACCTCAGGCTACTTGATTAGAATACGCTCAAAGCTCTTCCCACCCCAGACAGGGTCAGCGGCAACGTCCAAGACGTTTTCATTATTGGTAGTCTTGGAGCTAGTTAGAAGACGCGGGAGATAAATGACGTGGGAAGCTTGTAGGCTGCGGTTGAGTAGGGATTGTTGGCTGGGATTGGTTGGGATTTTTGGGGTTGGCTGACTGCGAGGTATTAGCTGGTCGAGGAATATGTGGATGGTTGAATATGTAGGATTGGGTGCCTGCAATAGTAGTATTGGGTCTGATGCTTGCGGTTAAGATGTGAACAAATGAAATTGCGAATGCTCGAATCAGACTGGTACTTGGGTATTGGATGGTTGCGAGTGAAAAGGACTCCAAATGTTGATAGCTATGGTGATAAATTTGATACTTACGATTTGATGTCCTGAATAACTGCGAGTGAAAGATGACCGGTAGCCTCGATTGAGTTGGTTTTGTTTGGTTGAGTGAATAGGATTGCCTTTACCATGACCAGTTGGGCTATCCATGAAAGGCTCTGCCCGGAGCCTGTCCAGATCTGAAAACAGAAGTTTAATTCAAAGATCACACTGATCTGTGAGGCTGTAACGTCACGTATATTCGTGCCGAGACATTTCGGTGCCTCTAGGGGTGGGGTGTCACGGAAATGGAGCTGATGATGACGGAAACGCGATCTACTTTCCCTCATCTTTCGTATTCAAGCTCGGCAACTCCCGTACACCTTCTTGGAGACGAGGAAGTGGTCACGCGATTGGTAGAATGCTCCTAGAACGTGCTATGGAAGTCAATTGATGTTGAGTATTATGATAGAACGGGTGGAAAGTGAAAGCTTAGCTTGTAAGAGGACGAAGACCTTTCGACTCCAATATGTCGGAAACGCTTTCTAAGTACATGAGATGTAGCGGAGGCCACGCCTTCTTCTTTGCCCAGGTTCATCATCCGACCTTCCTAATTACCATATCTCCTATCCGATATACAATATGCGTTGCCAATCACCCCTGCGCCACCTCTTTGGCTACGACCCTCATTGCCAACCAAGCAATCCGATTCCCGCGAGCCAGTCTCGCCAGAACCCGATCTGCTCTGTCTGCTCTGAGTACGACCTTCACCGGTATCACATTCCTCATTCATCACCCAATCTATCTCCATGTAACAACCTTCGTCGCGTATCTCACCGTGATTCTAGGGCCGGTGTTGCTAGATCCCTCACCCTCTTCCGAGTCATGACCCTTGGTTGTTACAGTTGCCCACTGATTTAGCACCCATACTAGTCTCCCGGCGCCTCTCACCTTCATCATAATGAACCATCCACGATCATATAATACGGGACCATATCAGACCAGAACAATATTACATTGCTTCTGTTCAGGACGTCATTGGTTGAGAGGGCGCATGCGATGCTATTCCGACAGTTCAACAGGCATCGATGCTATAATGCCTATCACTGCCCTTGTCAAGTCTAAGCTTTTCACAATTCCGAAGAAAGTCCCCGGTCAATGAATAACGGCCGAGCCGAGTGGGGCCACTGGACTTGGAATATCAATTACCGGAGGGAAGGGAAGCAATGAGGATCTCTCAATAACGGGCAAAGAAGCGACAAGAGCTCAAACTCGTCGGCAAGCTCTGCTTGGTTCTCGTTTGTGTTGCAGAGGATGAATTTGGGGTGCTCCCATCTGAGAGCTATTGACACGCCGTCATTGAGGGTCGAAATACCGTATAAGGAACATCCGGGATCCGAGCAGTGGTTGAGACCAAGGACAAAGAAGCAGCCCGGTTCTTATCAAAGGGGCAGCTGCGACAATAACGAGTTTAAGGGCGGATTTCGACAATCTTGGCACGTTTTTTGACCAGCAACGTGTGGTTCCTTTCTAGAACTGGGTGAAGGCCGTTAAGACCTTACCAATCCTCAGGGTTTTCCAGGTTGCCGCGCTCCTATCAACGCTGAAGGCTCATGTTGACACAACACTATACCACTTCCACCATGATCTGATACCGTTGTATCCAATCAAACCTGGAGGGGCCGGGACTACAGCAGTGTATAGCCGCCAGTGCGCCATATCATATTTTTCTATGTTAAATATTGACTGTCATACCGCCAATTTACTATTACCTACAATTTTAGTGATTTATCCCTCCAATATCAACTTCTACAGGGTCAATTTCTACAATATCTCAATTTCTAGGATAAGAATAGTCGGCCGCTTATACGGTCGTAGTCTCTATAGTGGTCTTCCTAGTTGGTCACTAATAAGTAGTCTTTTTTTTTTTTTGTGATCTTTTTAGTAGTTCATCTGGTTGTATAGATATTTTCTCCCCCTTCTCAATTTATTACTTAGATAGTAGAAAAGGGCTTAAAAGGCTTAATTTATAAAGGGAACTTCTCTATATATAACCTCAGATATCTTAACTTCTATAATATCGTCAATAGAATGCACATATACTAGCCTTATGAAATGTTCTGCTGGCAAAATGCAACAGGCGCACTGTACACTGCCGTACACTGCCGTAGCCAGGACGTTCAGCCGTATCTACTCGCTACTATTGCCAAATTGTCGTGGGCGGTCTCTGTTTCTACCATCACTCTACAGATCCGCCCTCCCCACGGCAGTCTAACCGCTAATGCGGCATATTAGATTTTGTCTGTCGTATACTTTCCAAGGTTGTAATATAAGTATTTTGTTCGTCTGAATACACTAACGTTACCCTAATTTTCTGTATAAGTTCAAGGGTAGAGCGCGATTCTCGCGTGTAGAATCCTGATGATTACATTCTTAACGATACGTATATGGTCTTGATGGCGGACCAACGTGAGATTGAAAAGGTATTTGTTTGCTTCCAAGGTTACTATGTAGTTACCTAGGTAGTAATTTGGTCCGCATAGATTGTCAAATTCGGACAGTTTTCATTTTCGCTGGGAAAACTTTACTATGAGTTTTACTAGTAGGCTCGAGACAGAATCCAGGAACCTACTATGAACTGCCTACTACATATGTGATATGGAATATTCCAATTAGTAAACCCTGGAAACCCCTGGAAGACCAGGGGAAGTTACTAAAGCTTCATGTGACCCGGGGACTTCCTAGCCTTGAATTAGAATAGCCACCCAGACTACCTAGGTAGTATGGGCTAGTATGTACTTCGTACATACATATGTGCATTGACTGTTTCTAGAAACAACCCAAATGGGATCAATGGATGGTACGGGAGTGCTCGTATGTCAATCAAGTGATTTTTTAAGCAGCCCACATGCTCCACCTGGGCATTGGCATTTCTTGGCGCCATGCTTGATCAATGCCCAGGTGTCTTATGGAAGCTTGTAATAAATGGAACCATGGATTATCCTGACTCGTGCGGGAATGATTGGATCACATCTATTGCAAGGTATGACTTAACCTAATTCGCCTAGCTTCGGACCAAGGGCCGAGTACATATCTACCTAGGTAGGTACATAGGTACACGTAGGTACCTGGGTACTGATTTGTCCTCTTTCTATAGAGGGACGGCCCTGGAGATTAAGATCATAGCTTGGCGGCCAATGCGTTTAGCTACATAGTTAAACTATACTAGGTATCTGACCATCAACGAGATTCAATTCTGGGAGCACTCTTGACTGGGGCTGCTCTATGATTGGGTTTCTCTTTATCGTGTAATGTGAACAGTGAAATGAGAGATGACATTAGCCTTGCCCTAGTGTGAGACATCCATGGAATGACCTGAGGTTAACCTACTATAGAAAAATGTCATATTGAAGTTACGCCTTCCTCGACAACCTTCCTCGACAGATAAGATAAGTACCTAGGTAGCATATTAAAAGACTCTCTGTCTCTCCTTTCCCTTTTTCCTTTTCTCTTTCTCTCCTCTGTCAGAGGCCCGACCAGGAAGTGAAGTAAACAATCGATCTTCCTTCTGGAAACCAAAATGGCTGTCTATCACGATCTCGACTGGCTCTTCGCCGTCGGTACCCTCTTCTTCATTCTTTCCGTTTGGGGAATCGGTGCCAACGTATGTTCCTTGCCTTGACCGTCCTGATCAAGCACTCATCTCTTTCCTTTGTACAGGATGTAGCCAACTCCTATGCGACCTCGGTCAGCTCCAGATCCCTGACCTTGATCCAAGCTGGTATCCTTGCGACCATCACCGAGTTCATCGGTGCCATCGCCCTTGGACAACAGGTTACCTCGACCATTCGCAGTGGTGTCTTCTCCGTCGACCGCTTCTTGGACTCTCCAGGAGTGTTGATCATGGCCATGGTGGTTGCTGAAGTCGGTGCGTTTCTCTTTGCTTTCTCTCTTTGCCTTGTCTTTGCAACTTTCCAAGCCAAAGGTCTCAGCTACTCACTCCTTTGTCTAATGATACAGGCTCCTCGATCTGGCTTACCGTCTGCACGTACCTCGGATTCCCAGTGTCCACCACTCAATCCATTGTCGGTGCCCTCATCGGTGTCGCCATTGCGGCAGAGCTCCCTGTCCACTGGGATTGGAAGTCGCAGAGCGTCTCCCAAATTGCTGCCTCTTGGGGTATCGCACCCCTCATTTCAGCCGCATTCGGTGCCATCATCTTCGCCAGTATCCGGCTGCTGGTGCACTCGCGTGAGGATCCCATGAAGTGGGCGTTGCGCGTGCTTCCATTCTATTATGCCATTACTGCTGCTATCCTAGCATTGTTCATTGTCATTAGCGGTGGTCACGGAATCCCAAAGCTCGAGGACTTGGGTGCAGGCAAAGCTTGTGGAATTGTCATTGGCGTCTTTGCTGGTGTCTGGGTTATCAGTGCGGTCTTCTTTGTCCCTTACTATTGGCGCAGCCTTGTGAAGGGTGATTCCCGTCTGCGCTTCTGGCACATTCCCATGGGTCCTCTTCTCTGGAAGGACAACTACACCTTGTACTTCCCCGGTAACCCGGACAAGAGCATTGTGCCCAACTACTATGAGAGCGACCTGAAGGGCGAGACGGACACTCTTCGCTCTGGATCTGCCACCGAGGGACAAGAGTCCACACTTGCCACTCCAGAAATTGAGCCCCTCAAGGGTGATCCCAGCGCTGCCGGCAACGACGCCCGCAGGGCTGATGCCAGAATTGCAGAGAAACATCAAAAGGAGCTTCAGGCTTTGGACACACTGCCCTGGATTCACCCCAAGCGGATCTTTGCCACCCTCAAGCTTGTTTTCACATATGGTATTACCCGCGATGTCATTCACCACCAGTCAAAGGGTCTTGATCATATCCATCAGCATGCCCCTGTCTTTGACAACAAGGTTGAGCATCTATGGACCACTGCTCAGGTTTGCTCTGCTATGGTACGCTCCGCTCACCTCCCTCTCTGTAAAACTCAGCTAACGAGCCAACCAGATCATGTCTATCTCCCACGGTGCCAACGATGTCTCCAACGCTATTGGCCCATTCACAACCGAGTACATGACCTGGCACTCCGGCAAGACTTCCACCAAGACTGACACCCCGGTTTGGATCAAAGCGGTGGGTGGTCTTGGCCTCGGCTTTGGTAAGACTCTCTTCTCCTCCACCTCCAGTCTCTTCCATACAATTACTAATGAACTGTCGACAGGCTTCTGGACTTTCGGCTACCACATAATGCGCAGTCTCGGCAACCGCATCACCAAGCACTCACCTACTAGAGGATTTAGTATGGAGCTGGCAAGTGCGGTCACAGTTCTCTTGGCTTCAAGGCTCGGGCTCCCGGTGTCTACCACGCAATGCATCACTGGTGCCGTGCTGGGCGTTGCGTTGGTCAACATGGATCTCAGGAGTATCAACTGGAAGCAGCTCGGCAAGATTTTCTTCGGCTGGGTCCTGACTCTCCCATTTGCCGGTCTGATCAGTGGAATTATTATGGGAATGGCTCTGAACGTTCCCACATGGGGTCGTTGAATGGTCGAATGGTTTGAAAGGGTTGCAGAGCAGTGGATGTTGTATGTGGTTTTCCATCTACCTCCACTTTGTGCTTGCTTTTATCCCTGTTTTAATAGTCTGAATTTGAACTAGACCCTCTTTCTAGAACAGGGTCTCTAATAATCTGAAATGAACTGAATTTTATTGCTAAAGAACGGACGCGTAAATGATTCTTGTTCATTTCTGTTGATATCACGATCCATACCACGTGATCTCTGTTTAACTCAGCCGGAATTACACTTTTCCCGTTCCGTCATTTATGTCATGTGGCACCACGTGCTCAGGGCTTGGCATTGCTTGTAAGCCTGGGCTCGAACCTTGGGAAGGTTATATAGCTGAACAGCTTCCTGCTTTTTACAGAATACAGATCACACTCATTTCACTATTCAATATTCTACCTGTAAGGTGTAGTATTACTTGACCTCAGTGTATCGTCCAACAGCTAGTTTTATCTCTTCAATGTTCTTTTCTCCCATCAAGTGGGAGTTTCCAGATACAGAATACAGTCGTGTTGCTCACTCTTCTCCTCGCCTTATATTAATTTTCCTTACAATAATTTTCCGCCTTTACTAACGCTGAGTAATTGAGACTGTGTGATACTGGCTCCAGGACTACAGCATATACTAGGAATAATAGCACTATGGATATTCTATTCACGAGCCTTCCAAGGCTAACATACACAGAATCGATATATCGTTAAATCTTTCATCAAACCCGCACCAGATGGCATAAACCCCAAGTTCAAAATATACTCCAGCCCATCGGTACATAGGGTTTGTCTTGTGAGATGATAATTATATTCATCACCACTAGACCAAGCCCACTAAAGCAGGGTCTTCATGTCATCCATGTTACGGACACCATAGAGGTTACCAGCCTTAACACGCTTGAGCGTCAGGGCCGCAATCAGCGCAGCACCAACACCAGAACCATCCTCAGCAGCCATGATGGAAACCTTGTCCTTCTCGGTAGGAGCCCAGTCGAGGATCTCGCGGAGGGCCTGGGCACCGCGCTCCTTGAAGTGGGGGTACTTGGTAAAGACGGAGCCGTCCGCACCGACGTGGCAGGACTCGATGTTCTTCTTGGTGCAGATAGCGGCGACACCGCAGGCGGACAGACGAGCGGCACGGGTACCGATCAGCTCGGCGAGACGACGGATCAGCTCCAGCTCTGGCTGGGTGGGACGGATGTTCAGTGTGCGTTCGAAGAGATCGAGTGTCTCTGTCAGGTTCTCGTAGGGGTCTTCTTCGATGTTGGCGAGGAAGGAGGCGTCGAGGAGGTAGGGCTTGCGAAGCTTGGAGACGTCCTGGCCGTTGAAGATCAGACCGGCGTGGTTGTCGATCAGGTCGACGAGGGCGAGACGGAAGATTTCGCCCAGGTAGAGTCCCGCGGTCATCTTCTCGAAGGCTTGTTGGCCAGGGCGGGGGGAGTCGCGATCGATGATGTCATCGTATTTGGTGAGGGGGAGGACCACGTGCTCGTTGTCGAAGGCGCCGTATTCGCAGTTGATGGCGACGGGCATGTCGGCAGGCAGGTTCATGTGGGCGATCTTGGGTATCGACCCTGCGTTCTCCATGTATGCCGCGTTCACGCCGGTGCCGAAGATGCAGCCGATCTTCATGGCAGAGTCGGTGTAAGAGGAGGCAATGAGGGTACCGGTGGTGTCATTGATAAGGGCTGCGACTTTAATGGGAAGACCCTGTGCATTGTCAGTGTTTTGATCCTGTGTAGAAAGGATAACATCATCTCAAGGAATGTCATACCCGCTTCTTCAGGATCTCCTCCAGAGGGGGAACAACATCCTGACCCTCGACACCGTCAATGTCGAAGCCCTTGGTCCAGCGCTGCAGGATACCGTGATCGATGTACTCCTGGGTGGCGGGGTAGGAGAAAGTGAAACCGAGAGGCAGCTTGGCGAGGTTTCCTTCCTCGTGGTGGGCCTCAATGAACTGCTGCAAGCAGTCGGCGATGTACTCCCACAATTCCTCGGCGGTTCCAGTCCGCAGCTCCTCGGGCATCTTATACTTGGATTGTGTGATATCGAAGGCGCCCTTCTCCTCGGTCAAGGTGATTTCGCAAACACGTAGGTTGGTGCCGCCCATGTCGAGGGCCAGGTAGGTTCCCTGCTCGTGGCCATCGGGGAAGTCCAAGACCCAGGTGACATTCATGGGCTATTTTGCTATGGTCAGTCTAGTTTCAGTTCGGAGAAATGAGGTCGTTCTCACAATGTTGCCGCCCTCAACGGAGAGGCCTGTTTTTGTTAGCGCCTTGTGGAATTGGAGAGCTGCGGGATAAGTCACCTTTCTCGAGCTCCTTGACGAAGTGGTTCACGATCTCCTTGAGCTTGGAACGATCGACGGTGAAAGCCTTCTCGAAGTCGTGAATGGGCCCCAATAGGTTCTGAGGCAGTTCGTGCATGGACCCTATACCACATTAGTTTAATAAGGGCAGGGGTAGCTTGAAGAGCCTCACCCTTGCGGGACTGCGGGTGCTTAGGGCCAATTCCAACCATGATGATATGTGGAGAAAATAGAATGAAAGGAAAAGGAAAGAGAAAAGAAAAGAAGAAAAGTTGGGAGGGGAAGAATGACGATATGGAAATCAACGTGGGGCAACTTTGTAGATGTCTTGTTTTGGCTGTCGGAGAGAAATGAGAAAGTCAATTGGGGCTAGTGGAGGGGCTATGGGGGGGAAATCTGGTCATTTTATAGACAGTCGGACTATAACTATTCTAAATATAATTATAAATAGCCTTAGACTACCTAAATAACCTTACAAGACTAGTTGTTTACAGAAATCAAGGGCATGTTTTTTGACTGCAAACGTTATGATCGACCGAGATCATCTCTTGGCACCATCCACGTTATACGTACTTTAGGTGCTTAGTATGTACTATGATAGCTACGAAAGTATCTACATACACCTACAACATACTAATCAAAACAATCTCTCTCCTATTTCTGCTTAGGGACATTTCATGAAAATCATAATCTCAATGTGACAGCTTACGCGCCAAATGGGGGAAAACATGGTCCAGACCCCCAGACTGGCGGTGTGCCTCGTCGTGTGACAGCTTGTCGCGTACTTTATTCTGATACGCATCTGTAAACCCCAGAGTCCGATCGATTTCCTCCGTTAGTCGGTCCACTTCGTCTTGCAGCCGTTCATCGCGGGTCTGTAGCGGGGCATTCTCCTCCGCCCGTTTCTGCGGGTCGGGGTTGGTTTCCTCCCACAGCGCCTCCAACTCCTCTCCCCAGCCCATAGCCTTTGCAAACTTGCGCACTCCAGCATCACAGTCCCCAATCAACAACACATCATCACTCCGCGATCCAAGGCCACCGACACGCTCCATGTTGATGAGCACGCGAGGCACGCCCGGACTAACCATCGAGGGCAGACTGGCAAATGGCTGGACGGACAGACTAGTTCCCATAACAATGCAAAGGTCGGCCTCTTCTGGCAGCGAGCGGTTGTCAAAGAAGTCCGATGGTAGAGATTCGCCAAAGAAGACAATGTCCGGCTTGACCAGGCCGTTGCACTTGTGGCAGTGGGGTACATCGCCCTTGGATATCTTCTGGTGCATCTCATCGTCTGGGAAGGTCTCCTTGCATTCGATGCAGCGCTGTGTCGCAAAACTGCCGTGGGCCTCGACGATCTTTTCGCCTGGCACGCCTGCCTGGCGCTCGAGGCAGTCAATGTTTTGAGTAAAATGCTTCAGGAGCATCCCTTTCTCATAGAGAAGTCTGATGAATGAGTGCACGATGGTTGGGCGATAGCGTCCTGGGTACAGCTCGTGCGCCAGTGCATAGAAAGGCTTGGGGTTATGCCGGAAGAAGCTAATGTCAAAGACTGCCTCGGGCTCTGGTAGATCTAGACTTGCCAGATTGGCGTAGATCCCCGTATCAGGTGAGCGGAAGTCCGGGATGCCTGCTGAAGTGCTGATGCCCGCTCCCACCTACATGCTTGGTTAGCTTAGATACACTATTTCATGGGGATCCACGCGTACCATCACCACAACTTTCTTCACATTGTGCTGCTTAACATATTTGGCCACCGCCTCGATGTTGCGCGCCTCAAGAGTCAACGGGGATGCGAATTCATCCACCTCGGTCGACGATTCGTTGCCCATGATGCGCCGGTTTGGACGTCTGGGTTTGCGACGTCCGATGATGGCGGTTGTGGACTTGACAGGCAAAAGGTCAAGCGTTGAGACTTCTAGATAAAAGTAGTCAAAAGACCAACAGAGAAAAGGGAAACAGAAAAGAAAGAAGAGAAACAGAAAGAGAGCAAGTGATATGGAATCGTGAGTGTGGAGGAAAACGACGTCGAGTTGATTCACCACATTAAGACGCGCAGGATAAAACAACAAACAAAGTCCAAAGAAAAAAACAGTCCACACACGTCTGGCAAGTTCTATTTGATCTAATTTGGAGTCTCTCAACCCCCGTTGATCTTTTGACGTAGCACAGCTTGAAGCTGTAAAACCCACTCTCACCGCCCGCAATCCACCCGTTCCCCCTACTGGCAATCAACAATAAACTTGCGACAATGGCACTCAGAATGGCTGCAACCGCCAATGGGCATAATGCCATGTCCCAGAGCCCTCCAAATACAAATGTCTCACCAACAGAGACATCTCCCCAGCCCGACATATTCAACGCCAGCTCCGTCGCCGAGATCAAAGCCACGTTGTCCCACCTGCATACCCAAGAAGCGTCTGTGACCGCCCGCCTCGATGCCCTGGTAACATCCCAGAAAGACCTCTCCCGTGAGCTGGGTCGACTGGACCTGATGCGCGCCAACATCGGTACCCACGCAAGCACGACCCGCTCCATCAGCCACGGAATGCTCTCCGAAGCCGCCGGCACCGCCGACCGGATCTCCAGTGCAGTCCGCCGCCTAGATCTCGAGCAGGCCCGGGTGAAAGCCACGCTTGAGGTTGTCGAACAGGTTGCCGAGCTCAAGGCGTGTGCGCTGGGCGTAGCGGGATCGATGGGTGCACCCCAGGACTGGGAGAAAGCCGCCAGCTACCTGCACCGTGCAGCTCAGATCCCGGCGACGGTCGTCAATGGCGCGTTTGCTGCGGAAATGGTCCCTACGGCTGAAGTGCCGGACCCGCCAAGTGTGACGCTGGATAACGCGGCGGAATCGCTGTGTGGGTTGTTCCTGCGTGAGTTCGAGAAGGCGGTTAAGGAGAATGATGGGGCCAAGATTACGCGCTTCTTCAAGCTCTTCCCGCTTATTGGTCGCTCTGAGGTTGGACTCGATGTTTATGGTCGTTATGTGTGTCAGGGCGTTGCGGCCAAGGCTCGAGCTAACCTGAACGGGGCTACTGGGGGTGCTCAGACTAAGGATGGGTTCTTCTATGCCAATGCGCTTACCAAGTTGTTTGAGCATATTGCGCAGATTATCGATGGCCATGGCGGGCTTGTTGAGCATCACTATGGCCCCCGCAAGATGGGACGGGTCATTGAACGGCTACAGGTCGAGGCTGATGTGCAAGGCGGTATCATTCTTGATACTTGGAGCGATGAGCGGCATGTGGATCGCAAACTGATGGATATCAAATCCTATGCTTTCACTTTCTTGGTGCAGAGCTTCCTTCCCGCACAGCGACCAGGCCCGCCTCGCTCACAATCTCCTGCCGTTGGCGCGAGCACTGCCACCGACGAGGAAGGGGTGGATATGAAAGAGATCGATGGTGTTCTGAATGAAATGGCTATCATGTTGGGCCGGTGGTCACTGTACTGTCGATTCCTGGCTGATACATGTAATGTGAGTTTCAATCTCCGCCTCTTTAATACCAGCACTAACAACATCTCTAGTCTTCGGGTGAGGATGACGCAGACGATAAGCGATTCGAGCTACCCAGCTTCTTGCGAGAGTCACCTCTGGCCCAGAAGATCAACGATCGTCTAGTGACCCCATTCAACGCAATGACAACATTCTTCTTCCGCCGCTCTGTGGAAAAGGCTTTCCAGCTAGACGAGTCCCCATCAGGCCTCACACTAAACCCCCAGCGTCCACTGAAAGCCGACCCACCACACATCACCTCAGCCGTCGACGACATAATGTACATCGTCAACAAGGTCATACAGCAATCACTCGCAACCTCCCAAGAAGCGGTCGTGACAAACGTGGTCCCGACACTGTCACGCGTCCTAGGCTCCGATTTCATCGGCATGACACAGCGCAAGATGCGCGACGAGTGCTACCCACGCGCCCCAGTCCAAGGCGGACAACCCGCGGAACAAACCACTATCTCCTTCCTAGTCCAAATCAACAACCTCGACATGGGAGTCGACTACATCCGACGAATCGTACAAAACAACACGGGCACAAAATCAACCGACACCACCACAGAAGCAACACCCCACCTCCTCACAATCTTCGCAAGCCCCAGCACAGCCAAGAAAGTCCACCAAACCCTCCAAACCCTCAGCACAACCTTCGAAAGCAAAGTAACGGACCTCCTAACCGACGGAATCCAAGTAATCTTCAACAACACCATAAAACCCCGTCTGCGCCCAATTCTCGCAGATACATTCCGGGACATCGAATACGCACCAAACCCCAACCTCGAAGCCGACAGTCCAACCTTCGACAAAGAACTCGTCAAGCCGCGCTTCACAGCCTCCTGGAACGACCTCCTCACGCCATTCGCGCGGATCCTGACGCCAACGGCCTTCGACCGCGTCCTCGGCGTGACGATCGCGTATCTGGCCCGTCTACTGGAGAAGAGGCTTTGGTCTTACGGGACGCGGATTAACGCGCTTGGCGCGGCTCGGCTTGAGAGGGATGTTGCGGGGCTTGTTGGGGCTGCGGTTGATGTTGGATATGTTCCTGGTGCGCCGGGGAGATATCGGTATCGGGAGTGTTTTGCGCGGTGTGTGCAGATGACGCTTGTTATGGGGATGGATGAGGATGAGTGGGATGAGGTTAGGAGGGGTGGGGTTGCGGCGGAGGTTGTTGAGAAGCTTGGGAGGGAGGATTTGATTAGGGTTCGGGGGATGGTTAGGAGGTAGGGAGGATTTTTATAGATTGGATTGTCTGATGTGTATTTGACGGGTTTTTTGTTTTGTTATATTGTTCGGGTTTGGAGTTTTGTTATATCTTGTTCTGGACAAGTGCATGTATGTAGACTCGCAGCAAGGTACTTCCTATTTACATATCTACCATCTACAATTATACAAGTGAGCATTGACAATAACAGTAGTCTAGATAATAGGTAAATTTGTATCAGGCTGTATCGCTCTATACTGCAGACGCAAAACCAGAAAACATAGACGGAAGCAAGGTATTTCCCTTGCAGTTCAATGAAGCAGCTGTACACGTACAAACCCAGATTAATATCCCCGTTTGACCATTTCAGGCCATAAAACATAGAACCATGGAGCGCCAGGCCAAATTAGACCATAATTCAAGTTGCTTTTCCCGAGGGAGGTGGAGTTTGGTTTGGAGGTGGTGAGGTAAAGGTGAATAACGGAGGGTGAGATGTTGGATGGTACGTGAAGTCGGTGGTATAGAGTTGGTGGTAGAGGTATCGAAAGTCGAAGAGGATGGAGGTATAGCAAAAGCCCCAGGCTTTTGTTGCAAGAAAGAAGCACGCTCAAGGGATATCGAGATAAAGAAGCGAAAACGAGAAAATCAAAGCTTGCTAGGCGGAATGGCGTATGCGAAATGTATGCCATGCAAATGAGATGCAGGGAAAATGTGTGGAAAAAGGGCGGAGAGAGTATGATTAGTTCTCCGTTTTCTCTTGGACCGGTCTTAGCACCACGGGTTCGGCACCCTGTGTATCGGGAGGATGCTGTTCTGCGAGCTGGCGAGGAGCAGGAGCAATCTTGACTTCGTGCATAGCGATGTCACCTTCACTGGTGCCGCGGCTGCTCTGGCTGATCTCACCATTGGGCGCGTGGCCCTCGAGCATCACCTCCCGCGGCGGACCGCCGAGCATCATCTCGCTATGTTCACCGATGCCGTAGCGCTGCGCGGCGGGGACCTGGTGGCCGTCTTCGAGCTGGTCGTGGTTTTGCGGGGTCCAAGCGAGGTAGTCACGACGGACTTCGACGTAGTCGTAGGCGAACTCGCCCAGCTGGTCGTCGTCCATACCGAGCAGCTCAGCTTCCTCGGAGGCGCGCAGGTTCAGACCCGGGATGGCGTTGATTGCGTAGGCGATAATGGCGGACATGACGAAGCTGTAGGAGGCGGTAGCGACGATGTAGGCGATCTGAATGTACAGCTGCTTGTAGTTGTGGATGACCCAGCCGCCGACACCGGTGCCGGTATTGACACCGTCCAGACCAACAATGGCATCGTCACCGAATAACGCGTTGAAGATCAGGCCGACAATACCAGCGATGCCGTGCTCTGCCAACACATCCATAGAGTCGTCGATCCGGATCCAGTACTTGATCTTGGTGGAGTAGTTGCAAACGATGCCGGTCACGATGCCGAGGATGACGCTGGCCCAGGGAGAGATAAATCCGGAGGCGGGTGTCGCAGCTACCAATCCCGAGATGGTACCGGAACACCAGCCGACCATCGACCACTTGCGAGCCAGACGCCAATCGAGCAAAACCCAGGTGATGGCCGCGAAGGCGGCAGTCAGGTTGGTGTTCCAGGAGGCCATGGTTGCGCGCAGGTTAGCTCCGAACGAGGAACCACCGTTGAAACCAAGCCAACCGAACCAGAGGAAAACGGTGCCGAGGAGGATGAGAGAGACGTTGTGGGGGCGGAAGTTGAGCATCATGCGTTCCTGTCGGCGACCGAGGACCATCGAGTAGGCCAGAGCTGTGAAGCCGGAACCGATTTCGACGGGACCACCACCGGCGTAATCCATCACACCATACTTGAATGCCCAGCCGTTGACGTTCCAGGCCCAGCAGGCTAGCGGACAGTAAACGATAGTAGCCCAGAGGAAAACGAAGACCATGGCAGGAAGAAGCCGACCGCGTTCAGCGACAGCTCCCATGACGATAGCTGCAGTGACACCACAGAATTGCATCTGGAGATTAAGAAGTCAGTATCGGCCTGGGTACAAGAGACCAGTTTAATGATTCCCAATGTTCGATCTTACCTGGTAGAATGCATAGAGCAGGTTAGGAACCAGTGGAGAACCGGGACTCGGATCAGCCAATGTGTTCATTAAACCGAAGTTGCGCAAGTTGCCGATATAACCGTTGGTCGCAGTCGGGGAGAAAGCAAGCGAATAACCCCAGAAATACCATTGGAATGTCACGACGGACAAGGAAGCCATACAGGCCCAGATCATACTAAGGGCGGACTTTCGGCGAGCCAATCCTGAGTACAAAAATCCGAGACCGGGAATCATGACCATGACCATGGCCGAGGCCACGATGATGTAGGCCTGGTCGCCAGATTGAAACCATTTGTTGACATTTTCGGTGCCTAAGTAGGAAATGAGTGTTAGACCATCATTCCCTTAACGAGACAGGAAAGACTTCATACGGGAATCGCCGCCCAAGTCTGGGTTTGTCGAGAGGTCGTAGTTGGCAGGAGCTCCGATCCAGTTGTAGGAGGCATAGTCCGGGGCGTACGGGGCTTTCCCGCTGAACGCCATTGTGATTTGAGAGGCTCCTTTGGATTTGAAGATGCGTTAAGGGTATAGCAAGTTCAAATGTGAGAAAGAAAAACAGGATGTTCCGGAAGATAAGGAAAGAAGAAATTCGCCACGAATATAAAAATAAGGAAACCCAAACTCTTCGAACCAAAAAATTCCAGAGATAAGTCGGATCGACGGTGGGTCTTGTCAATATCAAATAGTAAGCAAAGTAATTTGACAATTCAAATGCAATTCTCTCTAGATAATGGGAAAAAAAAGCACTGCCCAGAGAAGAAAAGTTAAAAGGGAGTCATGAAACGTATAAAATAAAAAGAAAGAAAATAGACAGGCGCGGTTAGCAGGAGAAAATCGGAGATAATTGAAAAATGCTGGTTCAAGTGGTCCAGAGATTGTGACAATAGCAATGGGATAATCCCGATAATACTATATTCCCCCAACTCTTTCTCTCCATGTTTCCAATCTCCAGGTTTGGATATATAAGGTTTTTCATTTTGATTTCGATTTCTGTATAGATAATTAACACAATTGACACACACATTGTCAACCTCGTCATCCCCGGCGTAAACAGCCGCAAAGATAATGTGGCAAGGGATGATAAGTATGGGTCTTCCCATGCCAATAGTCCAAGCCTTGGCCTTGCTTTGGATATAGGAGATTACATGTAGATTATGATCCCATGTACCATTCGGCAGTGACTCGACTCCGGGGAATAGTTCCTGGGGATTCGGGGAAGTAGATTCCACTACCTCTGCGGACAATGGGTCTACTTCTTATATATCTTCATCATTCTAGAATTCTCTAAGATAGCTAGATAGCTTATCACAGATATCCTGCAGGGACACCCCCTTCCTGTATATATTATAGAATAGAGCCGTGGAGTTATTCTGGAGAAGAGAAGAAGGAGGCTTATCTTAACTCGGATATCAGTTCAAATTCCATCAAAATCCCTATCCGCCACCAGCAATTGGACGAGTGATGCTGGATTCCCGTGGATATGATTGGCTACAGATAAAGTCCTTCTTGCCACTCGCGCTAAGTGGGGCTCCGCCGTAAGCTAAGCCTTTCCCCTTTGGGGTTAGCCTATCGAAGTGGGAATGAGCCAACGATTGGCGACAGATAAGGTCCCGGTTCCTCTTGGCTTTCCGTTTTTTCCCGATGGGAATCTTCACTTTTATCTGTGCCGATGCCGGAGTCTGGACCCTATCTACATACCCTAGGTAGGTACTTGGTTTCCTCTCTTCTTGGCGTTCTCTTTCCGTATTAGTACTCAGACCTTGCCGCTTTTTGCTCACTAGGTAGATCTGAGCACACCCCTGATCACTATAGATTCCATTTGCTTAAAACTTGTGTAATAGTGCTCTGTACTATATATGGATATTTCAGTCTTGCTCCAATTCATCCTCTAGTGGCTAGAAGCTCGTGGATAAGATGAGTTGTTCAATCATATCATTATGAGTAATGAATGGCTGTATTGTCTTGGTCTGCCGAACAGATTTGATGAACCGAAGAGGACTCCGTCGTATAGACGCTTAGAGAGATGGGGTAATTTCTATTCTCTCTGAGCTAAAAGGAATCTTGCTGACTACCAGCTTCGTACATGCTTTATTCAAGTGAGACCGCGCCTGTGCAGCAGGCGTTTTGACTAGAAGTGGAAAGCGGGACCTGGAGAGTGATGGATATCATTGAGATAGTGAACCTCCCTCTATACGATGACTTTGCCTATCGGATGGTATCTAGAAAGAATGAATCTACTCAAAGTACTAACAAGGCTAGTCTAGGCCCCTAAAACCATTAAGTAGTCGCGTAGTTTAATAATTATTTGTCGCCTAAAAGCTAGCGCGAAAGGCTAAAGCCTTTCAGTGCCGAAGGCACCGTGGACTTACGCCTCTCAAGTTAGAACGAATTAGCCAGGATTAGTTGTCCCTATTTTCGTATGCAGCGAGATTCTGTACGTGTCAGGTTTCCAGGTCAAGTCATGTCCATCGGAATCTTTGCCAAATTTACCACCAGCAACCGCGCGAAAATCTACGAAAAGCACCCATGGATACACACTGGTCACAAACCATATGCGAAACGATGCTTCAATTCCTTTAAAAAGCCAGAAAGCCTCGTCTCAGATTTTGGTCGGTTGTCTCGCTCTGACGGAGATCAATGGTTAGGTCTAGGAAGATAACGTATGCATTTTGGGAGAGAAGAAATGTAAGGATACCCCTAAAGCTAGTAAGATGATACCTTATATAGGTCCTCAATTAGTCAAGCATACTACTAAGTATCTCAAAGTGTGGCGATGATATTGACATGATGCGCGATTTCAATCGTGACAAGAAGCGGTGACGGGATGCCGGGGTCTTTGAGGGCGATTTCTGAGGTAAATCGAGGATTCAGGCCTAAACCAAGAGAGTAGGGACGAAGTAGCCATTTATATATAGATGGGCGTTACTAGATAAATCATCGAATCACGATACAGTGAAGCTTTAATCTTTTTTTTTTTAAAAAAAAAAAAACCGTATGAGATTCCTGAACGAAAGGGACGGACGGGAGAGAGGAGGAAGGAAAGAGAGAAGTCTGATCTAACATATCTACTAACACAGACAAGTTGGAGCAGGTTCTGTTCCATGTGAACCTGAACCCCCACAGGCGGGCTTCCTAAGCCTTCTGTATCAACATTGCCTCTGCCTGAAGAAGCTCGATCTGCAGAAGACCACCATTTTGAACAATTCCTCCTTCCCTTTTTGTTTGGCCTCGCAAATTACCTGTCCTGGAATCCAGGCTGACACCCGAAACGTTGATGTCGCTCTTGGCATTAGTGCCAGGGCCTTGGAGCTTCAAGATTTCTATCCTTGTTCCTGGTTTCCAAGGAGTAACTACCTGCATTTTTCGCTGAGGTCGGGTACCAGAAGAGGCGAAATCAGAGTCTGTCAAGGACAAAGTCGAGGGGTTATGCAACCCATGAGTGGAGTTCCATACTCCCAAATCTATAAACGCGAGCTTCTCGAGATTCAATTCTTGTTCGCCTGCAAATATAGCATAGCCACTGAAATCTGAAGCATTTGCGGCTGGCAAAGCGGCTATTTCCCAAGGCCGCCCATTGTTGCCCGCTAAGACATGTGCGAGGAAAAAGTGCGAGTAAAAGTTCGCTCTGATCCCGGCGGAAAGGTTCTCACCCTTATAGTTGTAGGGCAATGGCGTGAACGCTGAATATTCACTCTGGTGACCCAGATGGAAAAACACCTGCTCGATACCGATGCTCGCTGCTGTTAGGACCAGATCTGTTCCCCACAAAGCAGCACCAAATGTGTCGCTGATGCCACTCCTTCCACTGCATGAAGCAGAATTCGTCTCGCCGAGAACAAGTGAACTGTCAGCCGCTCGAGCAGCGGCCTCTTGTGGGATATATTGGGAAAGATTGGTCCAAACGACTTGGTGATCTGAAAGCAAATTGAGAGAGAGTCGGCTCTCGCGTGCTGCGTCGCACGTCGACTGAGGGTAGAGGTGAACTGCGTAAGTTCGAATAATGCTGGGATCAACCAGTCCAGCACGAGTTACATTAATAATATCAAAATCGTCGACCTCGTCCTGCTGATCCGGGACCCATGGAGGATCTGCAAATACCGCTGCTTGAAAGTGCGGCTTCCGCTTCGCCTGCTTGTAGAACGCGGACGACAGGATTTGATCGGTGAGCTGGTACCACTGGCGAGTATATTGCTTTGTGTCCCAACCCGGCTTACGCCAGCCTTTGGAGATGTAGTGATCGATCTCATTGCCAAGCTCGAAGAAGGAGAGGGATTCGCCAAGAACGTTGACCGCTGCTTCGGCTTCTTTCATCGCAGTTGACCAAGAGCCAGTAGTGTTACGTAGGTTCAGCGTGTAAACAAAATCTGTTCCGCTTGGGAAATAATCTCTCCAGCCGGCGAACCAGTCTTTGCGAATACGGAAAACTTCCACTTTGGTGTCATCCGGCAGAGCAGATGACGGCGTTCCCAAATTGGGCTCGAATTGCGTCTGATCTGCGATATTACCTCCGACTCTGATTGGTGCCGGTTTCTCAATAATCTCGGCAATGTTCTTCAATATGTTTGAGGTCAAGTTGCTCTGGATATACGGATCAACAGAGGAGGGTTCTATGGAATAGCCATAGATATCAGGCCTAAGAATCCTTTTAGGGCTATCGAGTGGGACCTTAATAGTAGAGAAAGAGGAGGCTAGAGCCACTTGTAGCAAGAGAATGAATGTCAAGATGTAGGCCATCTTAACGGGGGAGAAAACGTTTGCTAACAGATTGGACATGCGATAAAAATATGTAGATCAAGCGCCAGTTCCTGTTCATGAGCAAAGACGGGTTAAATAAATCCACTAGATATTTTCCAGGTCGCGGAAACAACAACCATTGAAATAATGGAAACAACGGCCTACGAAGGTAAGAGCTGCTAGGAAGAGCCTAGCGGAACCAACGCCCCAAACATACACCCCAAGCTTCCGGCGGGGGCGGGGCCCCGCGTTACAACGATACAATCGATCGACATGCGCTCCCGCTCAGCTCGGATAACTCCCGGAGGGAACGCATGACGTAGCAGATGCGGAGACAATCTGGTAATCTTTGAAGCCATGGCTTTTCCCGGCCACTTAGCGGTTAGACAGGTTAAAGGTGAAGAATATTCCGGGTCACGGGTCATCGATGAGGTACTCATTCCAAAGCAGTATTGTTGTCGGTCCACATTCAGTCAGGTGCGATGTTTAATCAGTGCTATTGGTGCTTTTTGTATCCCCGGGTAGGGCCAGAGTATGATAGTAGCGTTGCAATCTTACGAAGTGGAGTGACAATGGGTGGACCCCCGCCAATATGCCTCTATAGCTTAAATACCTCACTTCATTATCCTAGAATCTACCTAAGTACCTGGTAGTCTCAGGCTCCTACTGTATGCTTTCAAGGTTTAGACTTTTCATGGTCAATTGTAGAACCCGGTGATCTTCGAGGAAGGACATTGTAGTTTTATACTGGCAGTGGCATTGCTTAGATATTAGATTACAATTCTTCTGTAACTAAGCCCCACACGTACATTGGCTTGAAAACTACAACACAGCAGGCTATCGCGGCAAAAGACAAAGGCGTGGAAGAGAGCCCTGCCAAATACAGCAGCAGCAGGAATTAGCAAAAACCACCATGCAGAATCAGGTCTCATGGAGCAATATCCAGCCAGTGTTGCATGAGTCCCATGGCGAGCTGCATCTTACCTCCGGAGTGATCCATGGAAATTGGCCCGATCAGGACGGGCCGACCCTGGCCCAGGATTCTCCACATCGACCTCGGGAGTAATTATCCTCTTCCAAGGTTGTTGCAAGGTCACACTCACCAGGCACCGGTTCCAAGTTAGGCAGCTGCATACCTAGTGATTAGAATAATTCGTTTGGTAGAAGGAGCCATGGCTGCAAGATAGTGTTGGGAGAGAGGATGCATTTGCACAAGAAAGATCCGTGGAATGAGGAAGACCGCGAATGGGTAATGTATGGCATAATTGACCTTAGGGTATTACGAAGCTGATATCTACGGAAGACATTGATCTGCTTCTGCGGGGAATTTGTTATGGATGGATGTCTGGATGCCTTAGGTACCGACCCTCATTTGGTCGTTTGTATGGGAGTTCGTTCCTCTCTCTTCCCAATACAACTCTCTCCCTCTGCTTCTTTGGCCCCTACATAGTGTAGAGCCCAATATATTTCCCGCAACACGATCTATATATTATAGGCAGATTGATGACCCGCAGGTACCATAATACCGGAGGTTGGGAGTATGTTAGCTGATGCCAATTCCATATTCTCCCTAGCACCATACTGTAGTTCTGGAAATGTCTCGGTCTATTCTGTCAACCCTGAACGTCACGCTGATTGTCGGTTGTGACAGAGTAGGAATATGCAAGCCATTTCCTGGATAACTGAAAATTGAACCTTGCTGTCTAGTTTTTAAGCCTTGGTACTAAGTCGGTCTAACACGGGGGAAATGGCCACGAAAAATTGTTGGTAAGGGCTTGACCAAAGGTTTCTCGCTAGAAAATACATTCTTCCTTTAGAGACAATTTCGTCGTTGCGGTAGACATCACCAGTCGTCCACGGGTGTCCGGGTGCCCAGGTGCCTGTTTCTGCTTAATAAGATACGGATCCCGGCCGAGGTGCCCTGTCAAAGGCGGCCGTTCAATCACCGATCACATCCTCTGATATCTCTTCCACACCTCCACAGTTGACGGTCCGTGATGTTCCCAAAATGGGCTTTTATTGTACATGCCAAAGAACAGAATTGGCATCATGTTGAGATTCGGCATGTCGAAACAAAGCACCAACAATCAGTGCTAACACGGTGTGTCAGAGTGCGCCAGATGTGTTGAATATTCGTTGACGCGTTGTAGCATCCGGCCGTTTGCCCACGAAGCCCCAGGTTTGCGGGTCCAGCCGCCAGTGCGCCATGTCGTATTTTTCCCATATTAAAATTTGACCGCTTTCCACACCGCTAACTTACCATTATCTACTCCGTAGGTGTTCCTATAATATCGAACTCTATAGTGTTATTTTATGATATCTCACTTTCAATAGAGAACTTATCGAGAGTGAAATGTTCTGCTGGAAAAATACGATATGGCGCACTGGCGGCTATACACTGCCGCAAATGCTAGTGACAAATTCCAGGATATACCGTGTGGAGTACGTTAAGTCGTCAAGTCCATAGCCCCCTTTTTTTTCTCTAGATGCTGATCATCAATAGTGAATAGGAAAAGCGGACCAGGAGAGTAAATGAGGGAGACTAACGGTCTTTCCGTGCCCACTCAATCACTGGCCTGTATATCCTCTTGCCAATTCTATTGAATAATGTCCAATCGGAATTTCAAACTATTACCCTTCGCAAAGGGCCTAATAGCTTCCGTTTTTCTGTGCCTAATAATGAATAGCTCAAGGACCTAGTGCCCGGTATATGTAATTGGGAATACTCCGTACTTACTCGATGGTTCCTATGTGGACCTCTTATTACAAACATGTCTCATCCGTGGGTGTATCCACCCAATATCCCCAAGGCCAGCGCCCTATTCAGATCATTCCGGGGTTACATTGAGGACTTTCATGGATAAATATATCCAAGACATCTCTAAAATTAGTATTTGTTTCAGACGATCTCCCCTAACCAGCTGAAAAGCCATTGACCGCTGGAAAAGATCGACACTATTTTTTTCTAGATATTTCCAACGTCAGTAGTTTAAGAAGGTGTAACATCCTTCGCTGGAAGAGACATCCAACCCTCATCTTTTCCACAAATCCTCCCAATTCACATAAGCAACCCGCCATAATGGTTCGCGTCAATTTCCTCCTTGCCATGGCTCTGGCCACTGGCTCTCTGGCTGCCTCCAACTGCCAGGCAAAGGACAACGCCTGCCGCACTGCTCCCAGCGCCAACATGGCCCAGTGTGCTGCCGATAAGGCCGCCTGCTGCTCGACTGCCTACGACGACTGCCGTGGTGCTCCTAATGCCAACATGGCTACTTGTGCTTCTGAACATGCTTCATGCACTGGCTCTCTGCCGTCGCCCGTTGAAACTTGCCAGTCCAAGTACAACTCTTGCCGTGTTGGGCCCGATGCGAACATGTCATCCTGTGTCGCTGAGCACGCCAGCTGCTGCTCGGATGCCTTCGATCTCTGCCGCGGTGCTCCCGATGCCAACATGGCCCAGTGTGCTTCTGAGAACGCCGCCTGCAAGAACCAGAAGTAAACGTCTCGGTGACTCTACTACTAGCCTCTCGTTCTATTGGTTCTGCAACTTAATCGTGCAGAAATATACCATTGTCGGGGGGCTTCGGCTTCTAGCTTGACATTTCAGCCCTGGAGTCAGAGTCTGCCTATCACTTATTTGCCAATGTATATAATTGGTCTAGCTCCATTTGCTACTGTTGGGAGAGGAGGTACGAGACGTGAAGGGCATATGCCTAGTAGGCGTGAAAGGAATGAATTGTCGGAGATAAGGGCTGCATTGAATGGAATAGCCTAGACTTCGCCGAAACTACTCTGTATGATGGAAACAAATGAGGAATTCACCACCCTGTGGAATATTGAGTGTACCTTATCATAGCAGTGCAGTGTAGGAGCCTCAACATTGGAATAAGACTGCTCTCTCAACAGAGAATTTCAGAAGTACTACCGGCATTTGGCCAGGTATTTATAGGCACAAGTCTTGGGAGCGGACCCTCTCTAGCTTGATTCATGTTATATACAGACTACGGAGTACAAAGTAGGATATACCTATATAGCCCATCCATGGGTTATACCTTATGGGAATTGCCTGGAATTTAAGAATATCCCGAGGTTCAAAGTACGTACAATATACATATTGCCAAGCCCAACAACACACTACCCGTTGTTGCGTACCAATCAGACATTGGGACGCATCCGGAGTGGGTCGCTTTTTAGGGTTCGCTTATAGTGCACATTTGGGCCAAAAAGACATATAACTAGCAGGCCGGCTGGCCCAATGGCAAGGCGCTTGACTACGAATCAAGAGATTGCAGGTTCGATCCCTGCGTCGGTCACTTAATTTTTGCTCCCGAAAGATATTTATCTATATAATATGCACCGTAGAGTTCTGTTTTTTGCTCCACGGGTAAGAGAATCATACCTATATAGTTCAATTTGCCATAATACCGTTCATAGAATAGCAGCTACGTAGAAAACGGAATCGGAGAATGACCAAGATTATCTTCTGGAACTCGAAGGTATTGCAATTGGTATCCCTTATCAATGAGAAAGTGAGTAAGTATCTTTCCACTAAATAGACATTCTCAAAAGAAGACATTGGTGAAATAGGCGAGAGCCTTTGGTCCTCGAAACTCTGCCCCTCGAGAGTCACTGAAAATAGATCGCCCGCGTTTCTTTATACTCCCCTATCTTATGATCTCTGCCCTATAAGTGCAAAAGAAGTCAGCGGAAAACCCGAACCAAACTAGGACTGGCAAATTACCAGTGCTTCCATGAAGGCACTCATAAATAAGCTTTCATCGTCAAAAAACCTGGGATGTTTTGGGTTCTCTGGGTCAAATATCTGGGCAAGCTCGAAGTCGATCCAGAGTACCCGATCAGAATCACTCTGAACCAGCATGTTCCGGGGATAAGGATCAAGGTGTACAATTCCAGCCTCGTGGATTTCAGTCAGGAGTTGTTGGATTTTGTGAGCTCTTTGCTCTGTGTAGTTAGAGAGCTCAAACACGTTCACACCAGGGATGTATTCCATCAGGACACCATTTGGGCGAGCCTTGGGATCAAGACCCTGAGGGAAAGTTCTATCATAGAATTCCTTGAGGTCAGGTTGCCAGCCCTTCACCTCAGGGTCAATATTTTCAACTACCCCATAGAAGTCAGGTACAGATCCCCGTTCACAGAAGCCTCGGGCCTTCGATCGACTATATGCGCACCTCTCATTTTTGAAAAGATCAATAGAGCGAAACCGTGGGTCAAATTCATCTTATTTATAAGGCTGGAACTACCAGGCCTGTTAGAGATCACAGGCACGCTGTATGACTTCGTCACTTACCACCTTGAGCACGCAGTCTTTGTCTTGCCAGCGGGCTCGGCACAGAAATGCTCTGTCTGTCTGTTTGATGATCTCAACAAGATTTACATCGGAAATGTCAATATTGGGTGCGATATAGTCCGAAGACATGTTGGGTTCAGGTTGACGGGGTTTGAATGTAAGTTGGAGAGCGAGGGGAAAGGGAGGACAGAGGGCCCAACGTCTTTGTAATCAGTTCACACTCCCAACATTCCTGGATCACGTCAAGTAACTGAAGAAGTTGGTTGATCTTAACATTGAAATCATTACATATGTACAGATGTGGCATATGTAGACATAGTAGGGGTGCACTGGCGCCTATTATGTCCCCACTTTCTTATTTTGAACTACGCTGTTGTACTTGAGTATGGAAGACTCCAAAAAATTGATCAATTGAGCTCAATATAATATTATTAGAATTTGAGGTAATGCGAGTTACTTTTGGTTGTTTTTGTAGACGTCATTCTAAATGTAAGATAGCCAGCCCTAAGTTTATGAATTTACTACACATATATATCACTACTCGAGCATAAGAACATGTTTTTGGGAGAGGCAAGAAGCGTTGCTAGACTTTCATATGTCTCTAGGTCTGACAATGGAACCTTGGAATGACCTAGCTTATGTTTCACAAAACGTTATAAGCGAAGACAAGAAGTAACGGTCGATGGGGGTATATCAACTTATCGCCCGACAGAAGCCATACGCGATCAAAAATGCTGCTTTCATAGTCGAGATGATGGCAATGGCACTTAATCTGGCGAAGAGAAGATTATACCTTGCTATCACCGGTTATAATAGTCGCATATAATAAAGTAGCTTTGTTTTACAGCATTTTCACACATTCTATGTTTTGTGGCTAATTCTTTTTATACTGCTAGCTACAGCACCAAAAAAGGGCGCAAACACCCGAGATACACGAAAAGACACTGTAGAAGAACCTCAAAGATTTGAAATACCACTTGACATTATTCTAGACCTAACGGATCGGACTACTGAACTTCATTAAGGATAGAGACTGCGTAAACGGCCGACAATTACTGGCTTGAATAGTGCCACATACCTACAAAAGTGCACGGACCTGCATATATCACTCAGAGAAACACAAGTGCATGCCGACAACGGACGATTCTATTATGTATATGGGGATATCGATCCAAATATGATAAAACTACACACGCCTATGGCATGGACACTTCTAAAATCGTAACAGGCAATCCGAACCGTACAGTGGTCGCATCGGCAGGTCAGACATTGACGCTATACCCGGAACCCACCCCGCGCCGACGACGGATCGCATGCAGATACTTGCGGCCTTCATCCACCCAGAACACCGAACTGGCAATGCAGACCAGCTTAAACAGGGACCCAAAGCCGAGAGCCTCGGTCTGGAAGATGCGCTGCAGGAACGGCAGGTATATCACACAGGCCTGGCCGGCCAAGGAGCCGAGGACAGCGTAATTGAACATTTTGTTTCCGAATAGCGGCATTTCACCGCGCAGGACGGACTTGCCCTCACTGCGGCAGGTCAATGCGTTGAACATGTCGAATAGAACGAAGCAGGTGAATGTCATGGTGGTGTCGTGCGCGGTGACGACGCGGGAGCGCTTCTCGACGGGGCTGCTGCTGTCGGTGAGATCACCCATTTCGTGGATGTAGATGGACAACGTGCCAACCATGATAATCATGGCTGAGGTGAGGACGCGCTGGATCAGAGGCTTTGTCAGAACACGGGCTGTCTTGGGTCGTGGCGGGCGGTTCATGATGGTAGGGTCGACGGGCTCGACGCCTAGGGACTGGGCTGGCGGACCATCCATGAGAATATCTGCAATGATTGTTAGGCAAGCAGGCAATGAATTAGACACAAGAGTACTCACTGATCCACAAGATCTGCATAGCATTCAGCGGATTCTTGAAGCCAAGAGCTGTGCTCAGCAGTACAAGACTGAGTGCAGCGACACTGGTGCTAAGCTGGAACGTAATGAAGTTCTGGATGTTATAGAAGATGCCCTTGCCCTGTTCGATTGCCCGCAAGATAGTCGAGAAATCGTCGTCCGTCAAAATCATGTCCGCTGCCTCCTTGGCAACGTCAGTGCCAAGCTTGCCCATGGAAATACCTATATCAGCCTTCTTCAGAGCGGGTGCATCGTTGACACCATCACCGGTCATGGCAACTACATCGCCGCGGGCTTGAAGAGCTTTCACAATCTTCATTTTGTGGTCTGGGCTCGTACGGGCAAAGATTGAGACCGTTGAGATCGCCTGAGAAAGTTCAGTGGCAGTCATGCGTTCGAGTTCATCGCCTCCGATGACCGATCGTGCATTCAGGGAATCGCTAACTGGCATCCCAAGCTTCTTGGCAATGGCTACAGCTGTAGTCTCGGCGTCGCCAGTAATCATGATGATTCTGACTCCACCAGACATCAAGCGTCGAATGGATTTGTGCACATCTTTACGCGGTGGGTCGTTCATACCCACCAGCCCAGCAAAGACCAAGCCGTTGTATCGCTCGTCATCATCGCCCTGGACGATCTTCGGGGACGACCGACTGCTAAAGCCTCTGCCACCTCTAGACATATCACGAACAACCCCACTGCCAAAAGCGAGGACTCTAAGACCCTCTGATGCCATATTCTCTGCTGCTTTCCGGATGATTTTGCGACGGGGCTCGTCTAGAATTACTTCCCGACCATCCTTGGTGAGATACGTATCCGATCGCGCTAGGACCTGTTCGAGAGCACCCTTGATGTAGGCAACATGGGGACCTCCATTCGGATCGCCAATAACAACACCCATCCATTTCCGCTCGGAGCTGAACGGGGTCTCATGGACGCGAGCACTGATACGATCGCGCACATCATCTTCCCCCATTGCATCCATTAGATCCAGGATTGCCACATCGGTGGGTTGACCCACCCATCGACTCTTGGCAGCAGCCGAATCACTGTTGACGGTTGAAGAAAGTACTGCAGCAGAAGATGCGCTAGCTGGGGAGTTTGCGTGCATCCGTGACAAACGAGAGTTGTTTGCAATATTACCAACGCGGAGGATCGTCTGCGCTGCAGGGCCAGGAGCAATCACCGAGCTCATATCTCTTTGCACCTCGAATGGTTCTGGGCAGTCGAAATGCCACATTTTGGTAACAGTCATGTGGTTGAGAGTGAGAGTTCCAGTCTTGTCCGAGCAGACGACATTGACAGAACCAAGAGTTTCAACGCTGGGGAGTCTTCGCATGATCGCCCCCCCTCTTAGCCATACGCAGGACGCCAAGAGCGAGCGTGACAGTAACAATGATAGGCAAGCCCTCTGGGATCGCTGCGACGGCCAGCGAAACACCGATTGTAAACATTTCGAGGATCTTACGACCTTGTATAAGACCGATAACCACGATCAATGCAATAACACCGAAAGAGATATAACTTAGCTCCTGGCCCAAACGATCCATGGATAGTTGTAAGGGTGTTCGAGGGCTCTCAATTTCTTGTAGAGAAGCTGATATACTGCCGAATTCCGTCCTCGCGCCGGTCGAGATAACGATGCCCTGGCCATAGCCTGAGCGAACGAGTGTACCCATGAACGCGACATTGTGCTGCTCGTTCAACCGAATGTCAGCACCAACAGCACCGGTGGCCGGCGCATCGTAGAACGGAGATCGAGGCGGTTCTACTCCTTTTGGCGCTGGAGTGGCCCTGCCAGATGCGCTGCGCAGAGCTTCCGCATACTTCGCTACAGGCTCGTTCTCTCCAGTCAAGTTCGACTCGTCAATGCTGAGATCTGTTGCAGCGGTGATTCGAATATCAGCGGGAATACGGTCTCCGGTAGTGAAGAGAACTAAATCCCCAGGCACAAGTTCGTTCGCAGGGACGGTTGAAGAAGCCTTGACCGCGGCAGACGCCGAGCCTGGGCTTTTGCTCCGTATTCCATCCATTTCCACGGACGAACCCAGGGGCGATGTACCGCCATTATCAGTAGCAGCGGAGGAAGATGTTGGAAGATCACGAATCAAATGGGCATAATGGGGTACCAGTCGGCTCAATGCCTCCAACGATTTTTCCGACCGATACTCCTGAACAAAGCCAACGGTCACAACAATTGTTACCGCAAGAGTAATACTGATCGCATCGTCGTAATTGCCCATCACAAAAGAGATTGCAGCAGAGCCAAGAAGCAGGAGAATCAGCGTCTCCTTGAATTGTTTAAGGAACCGCAACCAGAGGGGTTCCGGCTCATCGTGGGGAAGCTCGTTCGGTCCATCTCTGGCCAAGCGTATCTCTGCCTCGGCGGGAGTTAGGCCGTGTAAAAGGGAGGTTCGTAATCGCTCGGCAGTTTCATGAGGCTCGAGCCACGAATATGTTGAGGTGGATGTCTGGAACAGAATAAGACCGCGTGTTAGAAACTCAATTGTCCAAGGGTGTTAAGAAATAGAGGAAGTATATATCACATGCAGTACGTGAATTAAGTAAATGTACTTACAGATGATGGAGCACTTGGCCGTCCGGTCATGGGCGTTGTGGAGGGAGGCCGAAGAAAGTCGGCGTTTGATGCATTATGCAAAGGCAATGAAGGTGTTGCGGACCTTGACATTGCTCATGCTTTGTAGGATGGATTATTAAAGACGATAAAATAAGACGTTAAATATGTCGAGAAGTGATTTTCATGCCGCTGCGGTAAGAATTGAGTATGCTTCGGCAAAATCCAGGTTAGATGCGATCTGGCAGCAGCTTCACACGGGGGCGGTTATCCACTAACTGCTGGATTTGCGGAGTTGGCGCAAGTCGGTCGACGACGAACAAGGGACTGACAGATGACTTGGGACCAAAAAAACCAATTCGAAAGAGTGTTTTGCTACAATTCAAACCGCAAAATAATCCCATTCAGAGCATCGAGTCCACTTGGAACAGGCTAATCCCATGATGATGCTTTACCCGTTGCGGCCTAGCTATTTCGGGTAGGGAGTTTATCCGATTACTACATTTAGACTAGCTCATGGTATCACGTGTAGGGCAGAGTATACCTAGGTACAATGTACTCCAGAAGAGCATTGATTTTATAGGAGAGTCTTCTATGATTTCCTGGGGATCCTTCTTGGAAGTTATGTTGATACATTTTTCTCTCTTTCCATGATTCTGAGACTAGCTTATTCACTAGCAAAAATTCATTGTTGTGATACTTCGTACAGAGCTCTCCTTTTTGTACTATACACGTGACTCGACATTCCCAGCCCCCTCAATTACATCAGCAAAATTCCCGCCCAGGCCACGGCTGCCACCTGATATTCCCACCGACGCGCATCTTCCGTTCCTCCCTGGTTTCTCAGCCAACTCCAAGATATCCCTCGCGCGCACATACCCTCCCCATCTTCATCGTCTTCGATGTCTTGAATACACACAATCGAGTGATAAACTTTTTATCCTTTTAGTCACATACCTACTTTTTCATAACAATTATTGAGTGCGAGTCATCGCACAAGTCATTGTTTTTCCCGGCTTCAGCGCGTCGCCCTTCTATACCTCACCCCCGCGCCGGGCGGGTCTTTTCGCCTACTGAATTTGGTGAAAGACATTTCGCTGTTGTGAAGTATCTCGCTGCAGCAAACACACTATGTTCTATTCCGAGACCCTCCTGTCGAAAACCGGGCCGTTGGCTCGCGTTTGGTTGTCGGCGAACATCGAACGCAAACTTTCGAAGTCGCATATCCTGCAGTCGGATATCGAGAGCAGTGTCAATGCTATTGTTGATCAGGGTCAAGCCCCTATGGCTCTGCGGTTGAGTGGCCAATTGCTACTGGGTGTGGTTCGAATCTACAGCCGTAAGGCTCGCTACCTCCTCGATGATTGCAATGAAGCTCTAATGAAGATTAAAATGGTACGCACTCCTTTGGATCAATAGTGATTTGGTTCAGTCTAATCATATATCAGGCTTTCCGTCTCACAAACAACAACGACATGACTTCAACTGTCGTCGCTCCAGGCGGCATTACTCTTCCCGATGTGCTTACTGAATCTGACCTTTTCACCAACCTTGATACGTCTCTGCTTTTCCCTCAAACCCTAGACCTGGAGCCTGCTGCCAAACGCCCCGGTGGCATGGATTTTGGAAGCCAATTCCTCCCAGACAGTAGCTTCCGCCGCTCTGTCTCTCAGGAACCTGCACGCCTTGAAGACCCTTCCCTTGTTGATCTTGACTTGGGTGAGGATGAATTGCCACTTGGAAATGACCCGACTATGGAAATTGGTCGAGATGCTCCCGCTCCTCGTCCCGTGGAGGAGGATCTTTTCAATGACGCTGGAAAGTTCAACGACGACGACGATCTGGGACTGGATCTTGGTGATGATGAGGCTCTCGACAAAATGGACCTCGGTGATGATGTCCATGACAATCTGAACGACCTGCTGCCAGATGGCCCCATGGACTTCAACAATGATGGCGACTTTGGTGGTGGCGAGACGCCCCGTGCTGCCGACAACCGATTCGAACGTGACTCCGAAAGCCCCCTTTCTGATGCGGGATCCGATCAGATGAATCAGCTTGAAGAGGAATTCAACCGAGATGTGTCTGCAACCCCTGATGCCGTTAGCGCCCAGCAGGGTCAGCGCGCCAAGCGCCAGAAGCTTATGGGACTAGACAAGGAAGTCGCAATTTCCAGCTCCAAGATCAAGGACCAGCAGAATGACCGTTCTGCAATTTTGAAGCCTGCATCATTCTTGCCTCGTGACCCTGTCCTGCTCACCCTCATGACCAGACAGCAGAATGGCAACTTTGTATCTAGTGTGTTCGGCGAGGACCGTGGGCGTGGATGGGCTCCCGAGCTGCGCGGGATGCTCTCTTTGGACTCCGTCAAGAAGGCCGGTGAGCTGAAGCGCAAGCGCGACAGCGGCATTTCCGACATGGATGTTGCTGCTGTCGACGTTCCTGCCCTTGAGCTTGGTGACGAGGAAGCCATCGTCCCAATTGATGAGGGCATCGCTCTCGATACGACTATGAACCAGCGCTCTGAGATTGAATTCCCTGGAGATGACGAAGACCACGCCTTGCGTCTGAGTGATGACGAAGGTATGAACCAGCCCATGGACGAGCTGGACGATACTATTGCGCACCCCGTAGATACCGAGCCGGTCTCAATGGGCACCAAGCACGCTGTGCACATTCTCCGCGAGAAGCTTGGTAGCCCGGCCACCCAGCAGAAGAAGAGCGTGTTGTTCCAGGATCTTCTTCCCGAGCAGCGGTCCAGCAAGGCCGATGCCACTAAGATGTTCTTCGAAGTCTTGGTGCTGGCCACGAAAGATGCTGTTAAGGTTGAGCAGGGTGCCAAGTCTATCGGTGGTCCCCTCAAGATCGGCGGCAAGCAGGCACTCTGGGGTTCTTGGGCCGAGGAGAACGCTTCTGGTGCCATGAGCCAGCTCAGCCAGGCTCTGTAGAGGATGTGTCCTCTTGACCAAAATTTGGGATCTACTGGCGCATCTTTCTATTTTTTGTACAGCTCGACTTTGGGATGGTTCTGTGTAATATCTCGTTTTGAGATCCGGTGTTTTTTTTTGGGGGATAGCGTTCAATTGGATGACTATCAGGAGTTTAGGGATGGCTCGGAGAGACAGGACTTTGGTTATTACTTTTTCGTTGGGTTTTTGTCGGGGCACCTGGTCCCTTCCAAGGTTGGGAGCGACATTGATGAATTGATTCTGTTCCGTAGTAGTGTTAGCTCTAGCTTAATTGAACATATCTCTATCTCTATCATATTTTTATTCTCGTCTAAACTGTTTCGGAGTTTTCATCTCGGTGAATTATGTATGTTGTACTGTACCACATGGCATCCCACGTGTTTAAGCTCTTGGCACCAATGCCCCAGTTAAAGCATTGAAGACAATGTCAATGTATTCGTTAGATCTAGACTAGGTAGAATTATACATGTTAGATATACAGTTCGTGATGTCCAAGGCTATTATTAATTGGCTATACGGGATCCCGAGGTCGGCTTCGAGATCGCGGAATTAGGCCCCCGTAGACTGTTTATCCCCGGGATCGCCATTGATTGATCAGCTCGGACTTTTGATTTCCATTTTAGACGCTAATAGTTATTCCTGCTCTCAGGTAGTGACTCACATATCCACCAGGCTATACATATACAGGTAGCTCCAAACCATTCGTTTTGTTTTCGATGACTTCATCGCTAACACAAAAACAAGCTAGATGAGCAAGACTGACCTTTGACCATTTGGCCACCTGCTTGACTATGTCTCCGCAGTCAAGTACAGACGTGTCGCACCCAGACATCAGCGAAGAAAAAGCCCGCATTGGCCCCCAAAGATACTCTAGCGATAAGAGCGACGAATTTGACGGCGCCAAATCCGAGGGAGTGACTTACGCTCCGATCACTGGTACCAACGATGAAAGCAGCGCACCACTCCAGAAGCAGCGCTCGAATGCGTCTAAATCACTCACATCCAGGTCCCTAGAACCCAGCTGGTCACTGAACGACGGCATCAGTATTGGCGGCCATGAAGTCGACGAGGCTGCGGTGGCGAGTGAGGATGAAGCGTATACTGTGGGCTGGGAGGATAACGATCCTATGAATCCACGCAATATGAGCAAAGCCCGACGGTGGCTGGTTGTCATTATTGTCTCAATGGGTTCACTTTGCGTGTAAGAATACACCCGGTTCAGTCTTCGTTTCTCTGCGCCGCACAGAAGCTGACCAACCGAATATAGGACTTGCGCGTCTTCGATGTATACCACGACATATGACCAATTGATGAGTGAGTTCGGGTGTTCGCAGATAGTTGCGACTCTTGGATTGTCGTTTTTTATTTGGGGTCTTGGTTCGTGCTGATATTGTCGTCTTTCGCGGGCTGGACTCTGTGTTGACGCTTTTCAATCTAGGAATTGGTCCGCTCTTTCTGAGTCCGTTATCTGAGGTTCGTTTGAGACCTTTGCTGCGAAATATTTGAGTTACTGATCTGGTTTTGCTCAGTTTTATGGACGGAGAAACATTTATATCGTTTCGTTCTCGCTGTTTCTCGTGTGGCTTATTCCGTGCGCGGTGGCTAAGAATACTGAGACAATGCTTGTATCTCGGTTCTTCAATGGATTGTCAGGCAGTGCCTTTTTGAGTGTTGCTGGAGGTACTGTTGGTGACATGTTTGATCGCCATGAACTTGCCCTTCCTATGATGCTCTACACTGCGAGCCCATTTGTGGGCCCCGAAGTCGGTCCTCTGTAGGTCTCTTTCCGGAAGACGAGACTTTCACGACATGATTCCGATGCTAACAATGAACCACTAGGGTTGGTGGCTTCATTAATGCATTCACCACATGGTATGTCCTCATTTCGAATTCTGGTGACTATTGAAGCTTATCCCACTCGCAGGCGTTGGACGTTTTATGTGCTCCTGATTTGGACGGGAGGGATTCTCGCCTCTATAATATTCTTCGTTCCAGAGACCTATCACCCAGTGTATGTATTTCCAAATCCTGGAATAATTGCGATTGCGACGCTAAGAATGTTCCAGACTCTTGAGGCGAAAGGCGCAGAAGCTGCGCCAAGAGACCGGAGACGATCGATGGAAAGCTCCAATTGAAAAGCTGCAGCGCTCTGTGGCCCACACGGTCATGAATTCCATGTACCGGCCCATCTTGCTCTTGACATTGGAACCCATGTGTCTATGCCTTTGCATTTTCTCGGCCATCCTATTGGGTATTCTGTACCTCTTCTTTGGTGCTTTCCAACTAGTCTTCTCTGAGGTGTATGGGTTAGTAATATGGCAGCGCGGACTGTGTTTCCTTGGTCTCTTTGTCGGAATGGTTATAGCCATTTTGTCGGATCCAATCTGGCGCCGCAACTACGCTCGCTTGGAGCGTAACCATGAGAAAGCCACAAACAAGCTCGACGACTTCCAGCCAGAGTGGCGACTGCCCCCAGGTAAGTTTGCCAACGAATTGCTCAGGTGCCAAGGTAGGGAAAATTGATGGCTGACTTCGATGGAATAGCGATTCTGGGAGGACCCTTGGTTACTATAGGTCTCTTCATTTTTGCTTGGACAATCTACCCTAATGTCCATTGGATTGCGCCTATCATTGGCAGTGCTGTTTTTGGTGCAGGGTAAGATCAACCTTGGAACCTCACCTGACCGGGCGACCACCCTTTGGTTTTACAATCCCTGTCTATCTTCTGGCTTCTTTAGCTGTGTGATGCTGATGGATCGTGTTACTGCTAGGACAATCCTGGTCTACTCGGGAATCTTCACATTCCTTGTCGATGCGTATCCAACATTTGCCGCCAGCGCTCTGGCAGCGAACAGTTTCACTCGGTCATCCTTTGGAGGCATATTCCCACTATTCGGAATGCAAAGTAAGTTTGTCTGCACTCTCTCCGTGCTGGGACAAGAATTGGAAGCCCGTGCTTTGCATGAAGCGCATCTTTCCAATGCGGGTCGATGCGTTGCATTTTGAACAGGCCGATCTGTAGCTCTTCCTCAATGCTTGACAGCTATATTTTTGCCTGCGCACAGTTGAGACGTAACCATTATAGCTAACGGCTATGCAGTGTATAACAACCTCGGATATCACTGGGCAACTTCCTTGTTAGCGTTTCTGACCCTTGTCATGACCCCTTTTCCGTAAGTTCTGGTTTTGACATACTTGATTCCTCTTACGCTATGGCCTCCCTATTTACTTTTCCCCTGCATCTTGAACCTCAAACAAGTCATCTCATGGAATTTTGATATCCCAGTTGTCTGTGGCTCTGACAACAGATAACTCAATACAAGCTGTTCTGTCTACTGAACATTGTACTGACATTCATAATAGGTATCTATTCTTCCGGTATGGGAGCTGGATCCGAAGTAAGAGCCGGTTCGCGAAATCACAGGCGTGATCAGTACTTCCGTGCACATATGATACCCCATACATACATTAATCTCAAGCGAATTGGTTGCTGGCTGGATAGCTCTTCTACGAGGGCAGCCACAGGTCTACCCTCGGTGTCATTGCATCTCAACGGTTTACCAAACGGTTTCACCTGGACACGGTGTGCCGGAGGCGATGAACACGGCATCCCATGACCAGATGTTGGGAAACTCCTGGGATGAGATGTTTGGCTACTGAGGATGATAGAGTCAACCTGGCCTGCAACAATTGATCAAAACCTAACGCCTCCAGCTGCGGTACCGGCTGCAGTTCAAAAGCCAATGCAGAAAACCATGGTCAATAATACGCATGATCGGCAAGGATATATGCTTCATATTCCTAGCTCCACTTGATTCCATACATAGACACCTTGCATATTCGACCTGGCCGTTCCTGGCCCCAGGCAGACCATGAAGCCTTTGATGCCACTAGCGTGCTTGATGCACCAGGAATAATAGATCCCCAGTCCAAGAATAGAAGTTGGACGGACCTGGCCCGGGCTTTAATTCTCCGACGGCAACCCCCCAGTCTACCAGGCCAGTTGCGAAGCACACGAGCGTCATGTGGTCTTGCAATCATCCCCAACCAACTTACCCCCGGCTGCAGGCAGACATGACAATCCCTCTATAGCAATCGTCATAGCTGAGCGATATATTGAAAGCCTTCTAGCCTCGGCAGAGCAAATTCAGCCAGCCTCGGAGCAAAACGGGATCGGAGCGCAATGCCGAGAACTGTGGAAAGTCTGGAGCGGGGTTTCTCGGGATGGATTTGGCTTTGGCAGAAGGATTAATGACTCAATTGGAGATACTTCCAAGGTTTGCATTCAACGTTTAGTAATTTAAGAGGAGAACAGGGTCTAAAGTATACAATCGACCTGGAAGTTCCTGCACGTGCGCAATTCCCCTGCGGGGTTACTAAGAGTATAGGTCATCCGGTATGCGCTGAACCCGATCTGGCGGAGGATTCATAGCTTGGCCAATCAGAGCTCGTGGACGCGCTTAAATTACCTGTTGTTTCCGGTAATGCCGTGAAAGCTGTAATACTTGGCATAATCAAATGCCGGCCTCCAGTTACCGTTGCCCTGAACGTCAGCATGTGAGTATGATGTACATATATAGTCCTTTCATATTGAAGTAGTTGAAGAACAATACACTCTCAGGGTTTTTGAGCAGAGATATATTTGTAAATTAAGACATGCCCAACGTGGATTACGTTGGGTAGCAAGAAAAAGAAAAGAAAAAAAATAGAAAAAAGCCCATTTAATTAGGTAAAATAGTGGCTGTTTTACGAAGTATAGCCAGCCCTGCGCCTTTTTAGAGCGAAACAGAGTAAAATACACAAAAGAAATTGTCAAATAAATATTGAAAAATAATATTAAAAATTTCGTCAGTCATAGTCGCATTTAGTCCTTTAGAAGTCCTTTACAATTGGACTGTGTTCGTGTTAAACTGATGCTTAGACACTAGTCACGGGAACACCCCGAGAAGCCCATTCTCAGAGTCATCCACTTCTTCTTCAACCTTCCCCGCGAATAATATTTGCATTGCCACTCGACCTTCTTTCTTTCCCCAACTTATCGATCGGCCTTGCATCGGCACGGCTTTCGCATTTGGAGAGAATTTCATATCTTCCCCGCAACCGATCGGACTCATCCACCTCTCCACTCTCAGTTCAGCCCCGAAACCGTTGCGGGATTTTTCTGCTGTCAGCTTTGCGCCAATTTCTCCCCATCTACAACTCACATTGAAATTCTTCAATGTGTCAGATCATCGTACATCCGTCGCATCTTCAGTCGATTGTCCCCCGTTACACCCGTGACTCGACTCGCCGTGATTCCGCCTCCGATTCCCCACCAACTGTAGTCGCAAACGCGCGATTATAGGAACCAAGACCTGGAGACCCCTCCGACCTTTGCGAGGTGATTTTGGGTGGATTTCGAGTCTCAACGCGGACGATTAGCAATTTGCGATCGTTTCCTTTTTCTATCACCAACTGGGCTGTATCTCGCACGTGGATCCGCTCGCCCGCCGAGATCGAAGCGCGCATGGTATCATTGGTATTGTCGCCACCACGCTTTGTCTCTTTAGATAAGCACAAGAAGACACGGAAAGTGGCCTACGGGGTTTGAATCACCGATTTACCTCACTTTTGTGGACGCGTCCATAGATCATCCGTTCTCGGGATACATGCCGACATGAACATGGAGACCCAAAACGGCTCCCCAGTTCCTGCGGGGGACTACAGTGGAGAACGTGACTCCGCCGATATCACAGAGCACGAACAAATGGACGTAAAGCCCAAAACTAATGGCGATAGCAAGGCGGACCGCAAAGCAGCTAATGCCAAGGATCCCTCCCGACCGCGACGGAAGAAGGCCCGGCGAGCTTGCTTTGCATGCCAACGAGCTCATTTGACTTGCGGTATGATGATAGACTAACCCTCGCCGTTATTAGGCACCTGACTAATATATATCGGGTTTAGGCGACGAAAGACCGTGTCAACGTTGCATCAAACGTGGTCTGCAAGATGCTTGCCATGATGGTGTTCGCAAAAAGGCCAAGTATCTCCATGATGCTCCTGACGGGGCGTTGATGCCGGCTGTTAGCAGCAACACCAATCTGTACAACAACACGCTCCGCAATAATCTGCCTATATCTAGAAATGGCACAAATGCTGTCAACTCCAACCAGCAACACAGCCAACAACACCCCCAACAACCTACAAATCCCACGAATAACAACTTTTACCCTACGCCCCAGACGCAGACAGGATCCTACAATCCCTACCAAGAATCCACCATGAGCCAAAGCCCTTTTACGACGCAATCACCCGTTTCACCTACTTTTAACATGAAGAGCAGCACCAATGGTCGAAATCCGAGTCTTTCATCGACTGTGAACCAGCAGCCTACTCCGAGTACTGCTCTTTCTGGGGATACAAGTCAGTCCCAAAATCCTTTTGCAGGGCCATTTTTTGATCCCAGTGATCCAGCGCTCTTCAACTTCGATCTATCGAGCATGAACTTCGAAAATCGATACGGTGCTCTGGAATTCGGCATGCTTGGGCATATGGCTACCGGGGCGGCGGGTGACTCTCCTACTGATTCTGCAGGACAGCGAGGGTCGATCGGCCGCAGTGGATCAGTCCAGTTCTCCACACCAGCTCCTGGATTTGGAGAAAGCCCGGGAAATCAACCTTTCATGTTCGGCGATCCTCTCCTAAATGAATGGTCGGCCGGACCGGCCTCGGGCCAGCATGTGAATGTCGGCGGTGTGTATGCACCAAATGCCATGCTCCCCGAACACATGAAAGCAAATGCACCACATGCATTTGCCATCGAAAGTGGGCCAGCAAGCTTCACTAGTCCTGGCTCGGCCCCAAGCCCGAACATTCCGACGGCTGCATTCGACGACGGCCCATTCAACAATATCGCTCCTGCTCCAAAGTCCAACAGCCTGGTGCCGAATGGACAACGCCAGGTGACAGCATCGATCTTGAAACACCCAAATCTGCAGGTTGGTCCTAAACGGCGCCACCGCAATCCTTCCTCGATCTACGAAAGCGTGAAGGAGCCCTATGCTTACACAAGTGGCTTCCACAACCTCACAGCGTTCATTCAACGTCGCTTTACGCCACAAAAGACCGTGCGGATTGCCAAGGCGCTTGCATCTATTCGACCCTCTTTCATCGCGACTACTAAGACCCTTAATCGCGATGACCTCATCTTCATGGAAAAATGCTTCCAGCGAACGCTCTGGGAGTACGAGGACTTCATCAATGCATGTGGAACGCCGACCATCGTCTGCCGGCGCACCGGCGAGATTGCTGCCGTAGGCAAGGAGTTCAGCATCCTAACCGGATGGAAGAAAGACGTGCTTCTAGGGAAAGAGACAAACCTCAACGTCAACACTGGTGGTTCAGCCCTACCCCAGTCCGGGACAACGTCACGCGGTAGTTTCACACCGCGCGGCTCTACCTTAGAGAATTCCGGCACTGGACGTCCCCAGCCGGTATTCTTGGCCGAGCTCCTCGACGATGACAGCGTCGTAGAGTTCTACGAGGACTTTGCGCGTCTGGCATTCGGCGATTCTCGTGGTAGTGTCATGACTCGATGCAAGTTGCTCAAATACAAGACCAAGGAGGACATGGAGGTTGCACAGTCCGATGATAACGGCAAGTGGAACAACCACCTCCGCAAGGGTGGCATTGCTGGCGAGGCTGGTATGAACCAGCTCGGTTTCAAGGACGGAAAGGTCGAATGCGCGTACTGCTGGACAGTGAAACGCGATGTGTTTGATATCCCGATGCTCATTGTGATGAATGTAAGTCTCTAACCAGGATCACGCAACCTCTCAGAGTTGGGCTCATGCTAATCCGCCATCTTCTAGTTCTTGCCATGCATTTGATCTCTTTTGGTTTTGTTTTCTGATCTTGTTTCAATTACCCTTTCATACCCTCGGCAAGGCCTAACATCAGGCCTGTCTTCTTTTCTTCTGCTTCTCTACCCGGTACATATTTCCTGGTTCTGGGATTGTATGATTCCCTTTGATGTTGATTTCCTTCGGACTACTCGCGGACAGGGTATCCTTTTGTTTTTATGTTCTCGTATATATGTTATGCTGCTTGGATCCCTGGAACCAGTTCCCGGATTGTTGATATGTTCTTGTTTTATTTTCTTTTTGTGGCGCTCAAAAGGGACAAAAATGATATCTCTGGGATGGGATCGTTACTGTATGAGCATAATGCAATGATATTGAGTGGGTCACTCTTGACCTCGTTGAGCCCTAGACCATCCATGGATCTAATTTTAAACAAAGATAGCTTAATCCAACCTTGGGGTTGGAGGCGACCTCACATGGAAAACACCAAGTCCCGTGATCTTATCCAGTCTGAGGTGTAATAAGCCCCCCCTAATTCGTTTTTGTTTTCGTTTTTTGTTTTTGTTTTGCTTTTTTTCGCCACTTCAATACGTACTTCATTTAACAGTGTTTTTTCTTTTCTCCTTTTTCCCTCTATTTCTACCTTGTCGCGCATTGCGCGGACGTAAAAGCTCGAATATATCAAGACAGACCCACAATCGAGTGAACACTCGATTGTGGGTCCGAACCCGAGTCTAGCTAGCAGGTCCATTCACAAACTACATACATACCTATGTACTTTTTGAAGTCGCTATACTCCGAACGAGAATAAGAACCAAAGAGTAAGCCTGTGTCCTGTTGGAACCGTTCGAGTTGAATGTGGATTGATGCCTGGTACCTCAGGCCCATAATGCAAAATGTATCCTTATCGCGATAACCCCCACCAGGATTAATCGTATTCAGACACACTCAAAGCCAGTATCACGCCAAACCATTGCTAAATCGCACAATCAGTACACACAAAACGAAACGATACTATTAACAGATCTGTCTGTGCTATTATCCACGCTTTACCCTACCCTCACCTGACAGAATCCGCCATGCGCTCCGACAAGCCGCGCGACCCGGTAGCCGGCCCCGACGCAGGCCCAGAGCCTCCTTATCCAGTGCGACTGTCAGGGCCAGTGATCAAGGGATTTGGCCGCGGAAGCAAAGATGTAAGTCTAGGGGTCTGAGAACCACACCTCGTTGCTATAATCGCCCAGCGCAACACACACAATAGACCTTCCGCTGACTCAGATGGCTACAGCTCGGAATCCCTACCGCCAACATCCCCGCCGATGACCTTTCCGAGAAGCACCCAGAACTGACGACCGGTGTCTACTACGGCGTTGTAGCGCTCGATCCGAAAACATACCAACATGAGACATCCGAGGGTAGCACATCTACTGCGGTGGTTTTGCCTGCCGTGTTGAGTATCGGATATAACCCTTTCTATAAGAACACCGTGCGATCTGTGGTATGTAATATGTGACATAAACTAGACGAGATGCCGTCAAATGTGGAAACTCATGTCTTGGCGAGGTATCGGGCTGACGCGGTTGGTCACTTCAGGAAATCCATATTATGCCCGCTCTCACAGAACCGTCGCCCACCGCTGCGGGACAGGAGGGCCAGACTAAGTTCAATCGCTTGCCGGATTTCTATAAAACAAAACTCAACCTGCTGATCCTGGGTTATATCCGGCCTGAGTTTGATTATGTCTCGCTGGAGGCATTGGTGGAGGATATTCGGGTGGATTGTGAGGTTGCGCGCGAGAGTCTGCTGCGCGAGGCTTACAAGTGCTATCTTGTTGACAGCGGTAAAATGTCTGGGAAAGTGAGCGAGGACCGTGAGTGGTTGTTGAGCTTTGATTAAGTGGGGTTAGATCATGCCATTCGGGGTTGGCGAGATGATATCCTGCATTGTTGCGATTATTCTTCTATAGCGCTGATCATTTCTCTCAATAGACATAGAAGAAGGATCATTTTGTTGACATGTCATCTCTTATCCTACTAGATGCGTCTTCCAAGCATGCCCAGGTGAAAATGTGCAGCCCTACCCTATCTTATCGCGGAACTGTAACATCAACTACGTCACACACCAAGACCCTAAGCATTGGCAATCCGCTCGGCATCCATTTTCTCTCTTGACATATGTAATACCAAGAACAGCAATCCGAGTTTTCCGAACGGGAAACAGGTATTCCGGTACATAATAACAGGGGTACATGTCCTCTCGAATTCCCAATCTACAGATCATCTCATCAACTACCACATTCAGGCCATGGTCAACATATTCCAACGCCTGACTCGACGCCGAGCCCAAAGCCCTAGTAGTAGCCCACCAGTTCTAGATGCTGATACTACGGGCCCCAACTCCACAGCATCTCATCCTCACGGAATACATCGGACAGTGAGCACGAGCTCCGGCAGACGACGCAGCTGGCGATATGAGGAGCCATCTCCCCGACATCTCATCCTGATCTCCGATACCGTGCAGTTCGATACCCACATAGTCCACCGCTTCCAGGCGGAAGGATTCCAAGTGATCTATATCCCCTTTCTTGGCAGTGGAGATGAAGATAAGGACACAAAAGTGCTGAAGAATATCGTGCACGAGAAAGAAGATGAACTCGAGAATGGAGAGCGGTATGCGATAGTGGGTACGTTTCTATCCGACTTTCTTCGTCTCTCTATACATGCTTCACTATTTGAAGCAAGAACCTTAGCCCCGCAAGATATAGCAAACTCCCAGCTAACCATATATCCCAGCATATCACCGACCTGCCTACCTCCTCCTGGCCTTACACCACACAATAGCCAGCAACACAAACCCATTCCCACACCTATGTGCCCTGATAACCTACTACCCCCTCTCCTCAACAGACCAATTCACCTACAGGGGAAAAGAGGACTGCTCGCCTCCAGGCTGTTCAGACACAGGTTCGATCTTCGGCCCAGCCGCTAAGTCAACATATCTCCCAATCCAAATCCACATCCCAGGTCCACGAGTCCAGGCCTGCGCATTGTGGCCATGGATGGAACTCAGTGCCACAGAAGGCGACGTGACGTACAAGAAAAAGCACCGTTGCTACGTGTACACGTACCCGGGGTCCAGAGCTGGATTCGCGGAGCGGGAAGTCGCAGAAGAGAAAGAAGGCGAGGTGGATATGAACTTGAACGCGGATGACGAGATCAGCTCACAGCTAGCGTGGAGTCGGGCACTGTCATGTCTGCGGCGCTCGTTCAATGTCGGCAGTCACTGGGCTGTTCTTGATATTGAGACTGTCTGGGAAGAGTACTGGGACCGTGTAACTGGCGAGCTGGAGATGCGGAAACGGAATCAGAATAGCAATGGTTCTGAGCCGGCGGTTGAGATGTTGACTGGCCATGACCATTATGGTGAGATGGGGTGTCAGGCTGGTGAAGTTTTTGTGAGGTGTATTCCTACCCAGGCTGGTGGTAAGTCTTTCCCTTTTCTCGTTTTCTATTCTCTACAATCTGGTTCGGTAACTTACTAACATGCATCTTACAGGCTCTGATATCTCAAGCCTGAGAGATTTCTTCGCTCATGCGTATATTCCTGCTGGACCGGTTGATCAGCATATCCGCCTTTTGTCGCGCACTGTGGGTGCAGATCGCATCGTGGATGAGATGTTGTTTGCTTGTAAACATACTGCTGAGATTCCATGGTTGCTGCCTGGTGTTTCGCCGACGGATCGAGATATTAGTGTCATTGTCGTTGTGGTGGCAAGCTTCACTGCCGGTCAGATTGCACGCCAGAGTCTCTATTGGGATCAGGCTGGTGTGCTTGTGCAGGTTGGATTGTTGGACCCGGGACTTGTGCCATCGTCAAAAGGCCTCAAAGGAAAGGCTATTGAGTCTTAAGTGGCGTTTTAGTCTGTTGATCATTTTGTAGATGACTGCATGGAGGTTAATAGGGACAACGAAGACAATCTACATACGATTATCAGCACCGTCCTTTCCCTTCTCTCGGTGCCTATTGTCCCACATTCTACACAGATTTCAAAGTTGTTTTATGGTCTCTCTACGAGTTAGATAGCCTTCAAATTGATAGGGTCAATCCCATTTTTGTCTCGATGAGCTTGTCGACTAGTCCGTTCCTTACCACTCTTCAGACTATAGATCTGTATGACTGGATTACGCTGCGCATTTCCAAATTGTTATACATTATATCTCTAGCTAGAAAAGAATGCATTTTTCTGGGGTGCGCGACGTTCCTCTGTATACTGAAATTGGGGCCAAGAAAAGAACATCCGAGACAGATCGGATAATGTGACAACTAGTCCGGAATATCGACCAATCACTACATAGCCGATTTTCATTTTCGTTCTCATTCCTTGCAAGTAGGCGCAGACCTTCTTAACTCCCTAATTTTATTTGCTGTCGGTCTTGCCAGGAATGATTAGATCCTGCACCCTCGGAGGCCGAAGCTGGACTGCCCCATTTCATGGAGTGAAGTTACACCGCAACGTAGAATAAAAGGGTAAGGGTACCTACATGTAGGTAAAGTACTCTAGCCTCTATCCCTTAACTGCTTTAATTCGGAAACTTTTTCTCTGCTATCTCTTGAATATTTACTTGAACACTGCTATATTCCATAAACCCTTTTGGAATTAAAATCTTCTTCCTCTGGGGTCTACACCACGCTTCCCAACGCAATGAGTCTTTCTATCGAAGCTATTATCGCAATCATCGCACTATTTGTCGCTTCAATCCAGACCTCGTGCACCATTTGGAAATGCTTATCAAGGAAGAATTCCAAGCGAGGTATGTCTATGCCCATAGGTTCTATTCATTGGCTTACGTTCTATTTCTAGAGACTCTACCGACATATACCATCGGAAATAGCCCATCCCCGCACATTTCACAAGGCCTAGGATGGCACCCTTGTAATGGACGCAGTATGACCTACTTAGGTAAGAGTTCGATGTGTCCGTAATAGATATGGCTAACTTGTACGCTCTAGATGATTCGACGGGACTATACTACAAAGCGCGGAAGTGGGAGTGGGAATACTACGCAAAGCATTTCATATGACATACCATGTCTCCTTCAATTTGTATTTTTATCTTAGGGTAGTATATAGCATGCATCATGGTTATAGAACTATAGGACTATGTTCTAATAAAGCTGTAACTTGTCGTTCTTAGAAGTCCACCTTCCCCGACTCTTATTTGATTAGCCCTATCTATCTTGAGAAAAGAGCCATCAATAGATCTAAATTACGTCTTTGCGAAAAGGCGAACTCTACCAGCTTTTAACCTTCTATACAACCATCCTGAGGATTAGTCTGTTCTATACTATTGCCTCTGTACTTGATTCATGCAGCAACGCAGCACAAAGAATGTTGGACTGCCTTTTTATATCCCCCGTCAAGAAGAAATGTCTATCATGGGTAATACTCCCACTCCTCCCACCTCCGCGCTTTCCAACGTGCTCCTGTTGGATCATCTGGGAAGCATATAAGTCAGCCATATGTTTTATAGGTCCACCCCACGTTTAAGTAGACCATACCACGTCCATTATGGGGCTGCCGCTCTAGGTCTCGTTGCGTGTGCGGGTATGTGTTTTCGATGGTCTGCGTTGGTATGATCTCTATAGAAATGGAAAGTAAGCCAATGAACGGAAAACAGCAATGGCAATAAAAGACTGGTGAACAAAAATATATTAAGGACATGTAACAAAATAAAGCTGACAGGATTCAGGGAACTCCAATGACTGACTTTGATGTCTGATTTTCTAGGCACCATATTTTCACTTCTCGGTGAGACTATGACAACGAGCTTAGACATACTTTGTTGGGAATTCCTTTTTGACATATATCTCCAAAGAGTGCATGAAGGCTGGATCAGAGCGACGAATAATGCGATTATTGCGACAATAGCCTCAACAGAAAGACCCATTGCGTCAGGAAGGGTGGTGTAGAGGAACCTAGGGGAGGAAGGTTCCAATTCCAAAAGGATTTATGGGAATATAACAATGGTCAAGGAGTGATATTTTTTTAGAGAATGAGAAGAGAAGAACTCGAGTTGATCAAGCATTTATATATGGAAATACGACACCAAATAATCCGTGGCATTAACCATGTTATTTTCGAGTGTCCTGTAATCCCAGTAGCACTAGGTACCTAGATACATGTATGATATCTTAAATTGCAGCTTTAGCATTCTATCTGTAGGTACCTAGTACATTCATATTATTCTGGACAGCGGACGCACGCACTCACCGCGTTGTTTGTGCTATACATCTTGGCGGAGCCCAAGCCTCAAGGCTGCGCCACTAAGAAGATGTAGAGGCGCCAGCTGCCAAGCGCCACTCATTATTGTTTACAACCCTAATAGGCTTCACCCACTGTGGGTCCAACCTAGTAGGGTAGGATCCGCATGGGATCCCGAGAGGACCTACTACTGCAGGTGGCATCGGGAATATCCCGAACCAAATGACAGAACCCCCCTAACGGAGAGGATCACCCATATGCACTTGTACCTTTTACTAGGCGAGCCATACAGAAGGTACATGTATATATGCTCATTTCCTCGACTAAATTATATGGATACCTTCTACTTTAAGCGTAGCAGTAATATTCTAATACTACCCTAATACTTTTATAACAATTTAAGGGCAAGTTTTCGGGACGCCATGATAGTTGAATATCTTATGTTAGGCGCGATAGTAGGTCAAAATTTCAAATCGTAATACTTTAAGAGGGCTCCCTCCACCCTAGGCTAAGACTTGAGTATAGTATTTAAATAGAGCAGATTGTCATACATCCTAGGTTATAATGGGTTTCTAAAGATTTTTGTAGTACTAAAATCAGAATTTAAGTATATACCTTTTGTATGGTCTGTCTAGTGAAAGGTACAAGTTCATATGCCCTCCATTAGGAGTGGGTTCGGGAAGAAAACCAATTCTAGCTTGGCAGTGATCATTTTCTTCCATCCAGCGCATATAGTAACTGACGTTTTTCACCCAAGCACCTGAGATTGACAATATTGTCCACTATAGGCTCTACCCAGGTACTATGCAGACAAAATAGAGCTGACTACCTGAGTAGCCCTGCATGTGTGTAGGGCAAGAGCAAGTGTTCGTTTTGGGAAGGTACGTGTGTACGTGTTGTTGGTTTTGGGAATGTACGCGTGTTGTTGGTATAAAAGGACTTCTCCCACCTTTCTTCCTCTTCTCTTCTTCCTCTTCCTCTCAAACCCTCTCGACCACAATGTCTCTCCGTAGCCCCCATGAGACAGCGTAGGCGGACGGTTCCCGGCACTTGGTGCTTATATCTACGGAGATGTCAACAATACCATTGTTGAGGTCTGCCGTATGCCGGTGCTCGCCCTGGTCAACCTCCAGTTCTCGTGCGAGCTCTTCGATAAAGTCATGGCTGAGCATAAGCTCCATAGCCATTGGCGGTCCCACGGAATACACCCCTCTTCTTTTCCTATTCTTTTGTGATGTCATCGTGTTGACAAGCTAATATCACTCTTTTCGAGACATATCAAATGACCATCAACATTGCATCCCATGATTTCCAACCTCGTGATTTGAAGCTGGTCGCCAAGCATGGTCACGAACTTCTGCCACGAGCCTTCTGGTTTTGTACTAATATTAACGTCGTTTAAGACAATCTCTCTCAACGTGTTTTGGTGCTTGTCGAAAAGTAATATCAGGTCATTTGAAAGACAGTCAAAGCCGCCAATCCGTAAAACCCGAAGATTCGGTAGATTTAATGCACGACTAAGCGCCTGGAATCCCGTTCGCTGCAGACGTGTATCGAAATATAGGTCAAGTACCTCCAACCGAGGAAAGAGCAAGATAAAATCGACGAGAGGCTTAGACCAAACAAGTGGATTTTCGTCATAATCCGGACCCATCAAAAGCTGCAATGAAGTGAGTGTCCCAGCCCATGGGAGTTGTATTCGGTGAAGTTCAGGGAATCTAAGCACGCTTGGACTCATCGCTCGTCCAAGTCCAGCATCCAATTCGAATGTCTCTATTAAGGCCCCGCTGGCGGTTGCAGCGGCAATAATCACATGGATCACTTGTTGAATGTAGATCTTGCTGTATTCCTTTTCCATACTTGAGGTCGGGTAGACTCCCGTTTCTCTTTGTAGAAATGCAGCTCCCCAGGGTTGATCGTGGTCAGCCAGAGCCAGAGTTCGACAATGGACCGCATTCGCTAGTATCTCTGATAAATATGTCGTGTCCAGGCCTGATTGTCGGAAGGAATTTTGTTGTATGTAATATTCACGATAGCTCTCTTTATTGATCGGAGGGGAGACATTCCGCTCCGTTCGGCCTGGGAGATAGGGCTCATCTGAAAGTCCATCCGGGGTCAAGTGATTGGTGGTGATGACCACAGATTGTATTGAAGGACCGAAAATTGGATGATGTGATATGTCGAGTAGATTCATAAGGCTGTGTCGGCTTAGCATGTGGGTTCGCGTGCGGAAGTAGAGCTTCAGGAAGAGAGCGGCGGTGCTGTCTCTCAGGTATAAAGTACTTAGGCGAAGGTTGAAGAAGTCTTTGCTTTCAAGATATTGAGCAATTATTGCAATGATTTCCGGGCTAAGGTTATCAACAAGCTCTGACATTTTGGCGTGATGGAAAGTATGATGTCTCCGCGGGAGTCGATAGTTTGAAGCTTTTGCTTAAGGCGCGTATGCAAGGGTTTGCCACCTTTTTTGAAGACAGTCAATTATTTAGGATTCTATTTTCTTCGTATTATTTGCGCCCTACCCATGGTTTATAAGTTGAAGTTCGACTTCTTTGGCCTCCGCGGAGTTGGTTGCATCAGACGTCTCATGTGACATCAATAGTTAGGGTTTTGCTATGATGCGCATCATAAAACATCAACATACGTAATAACGTACGTTCATTCGGTCTATATTATTATTAGAAATAATACTAAGCTATAACACTGTCTAGGCCTTGTAATTTCCTACTGTCCCAAAGCTCGTCGAGACTCTCAGGGCCCGAATCATTCTCAGTACCTTAAGAAAATACAACCGTGTATTTCGTATAACTATAATAGTTCTAGAACCATTGTATATACAAGGTCGCAACTTTGCATAATGCAACACAGCTTAACGTCTCAGCGGTGTTGTTTCTCTCCGAGTTCGTATCTCCCAGCGGGCTCACAGATCCCCGTGGACAATGATGAACGGGGGGAATAAGACGGCGGGGAGTCATCCTCGGAGATGTTCTCGTGTCCTCTCTTCACCTCAGGGTCTTGGCTCGCCATGACCTCAATAGGCAAATCAGAGAGTTTGAACTCCGCAGTTTTCCCCGCACACAAAAGTACAATTGAAACGGATAACCTATACGTTCTACTTATATTGAGCGTGCGGAAAGATATATCCGTATGTCGGAATATGAAAGGCCCAACCACCGTGTCCAGGTCCACACTCCCTGATACCGGGACGTTCACAGAAGGCCTGGATATGATTTCAATGCGTTCATCCACCTCAGCAGACATCACCCCTACCAGAGACGGTGTAGCTCGGGCGGCAGTTTGACCTGTCACGACCACGTGGATAGACTGCACCAGGATCTGCGGCGGATACCCGATAGAGGAGTTCTCGATTACAGGATCAACATCCAAAGTACACGAGAGTGGCCTTGACTGCACCACATGGGTCTGGTAGGAGAACGCAACATTGAAGGAGAAGTGAGGCAATTTCCCCGGAGAAAGCCAGGACTGTAACTTCTCTTGAACGCTGAGGTTTCTACCTTCATGTCCAGGAAGAAGGTGCATGCTCCGAATATTGAACAGTTGCTCTTCTCGTCGCGAATGGGCTCGGGGAAAGCTGTCCTTCGCAAGCGGAGCCATTTTGCCCGACGCAGGCATAAAGCTCAATCGGATAGGCTCGGATAGAAATGGTGAGTTCCTGCTCAGGAATCCTCGTTGTATCTTGGATCCTTGTGCGTATATTTTGTATTCGATCACACAGTCCAGTCGCCGTAGGTCGTCCCCCGCTTTCTTAGTGAAAGTTGGTGGCAGTGGATGGCCTGCGTCGTTATAGAAACGGGTGGTTTGGGGCCATCGCGGTGAATTGATCGATGGCTGGACGTGAGAAGGAAAAAGGAATTCAAATGGCCACTGAAAGAGGCCGTTTGAAGGTGCTTGGCAGTCGTGGAGTGAAAGGATGCGCTCTTTTTCGAATAGAATACATTTGCTGCGATACGTCGCGGAGGGTGCTGCTGATCTCTTGGCCTTTTGTATTCGACATTTCGCTCGGCCGACAAAGACCACGCGGATGTGATCTTGAATGTCGGAAGGGGTTGGACATCGCAGGGTGACATGACCGGATATTGTCTCATTGTCTGAGTAACATGTTTTTTGATTATCGAGGGACAACGTGAGGGACATGATGAATGATAGAAGGAAGTAGGAGAGAGTAGAAGTAGGATTCAAAAAATTTGAAATAAGTGATGGCCATACTATATACAACATAGTTGGATCACTTCCGTTTTGGGAAAGGGGAAATCCCAGATAGGAAATTCCCTAAACGAATACGCGAGGATCGCCCAATTGAAGATCCCGGACTTGAAGATGTCTCACTTTTCAGACCCTCCAGACCCAGTCCCAAACTTCAAAAGGACAAGATCTGCGATAGACTACTACAGTAAGACCTATTTATAACGAACTAATCCAGGATATTCGTTATATCCGAGATCGTTATAACGGAGTTTACTACTGTTGGTTTAGTGAAGAACCTGAGTATGTTTGGACTCGTTCCTCGTCCAAGCCCATCATTCAATTCGCATGTCTCCATTGAAACCCTATTACAGTCCCAATAAGCCCCGCAGCTCAACCAATTTCTTGCTCACACCTCCAGCGCTGGCCAATGTTTTACGACTCGCCTCCTGAGCAATAGGAATGACATTCTCAATGCGCACAGAAGGATCCTTGGCCAAGCCAGCCACCACAACACCTAGCAGCGTATCGCCTGCCGCATTGACACTGACAATGTCCTGGTCACCTAGAATAGTACCAGGCGAGAACAGACGCATGTAAACACCACCGAAAGGCACGTCCGACCCAGGCGACGCGCGAGCAATAATATACGGCGCAGACTCCGGATCCGTAAGACGGGGATCACCAGGCGGCAGAAGCTGAGTAAGGAGAGCACCGGCACCACCAAGCTTGGTAACAATACAGGGAATGAAAGGAAGCAGCTGAATAGTCTGCTGCGGAAGGCCCTCGTCGACGAGAGACACCGAGGTGAGTGCAATGAGACGCTCGCGCGAGCCTGTCGGAGACATATTCATAGAGTTAATGACATGCCACCATCCCGCTGACTCGAAAAGAAGTGATTCCCGCGCAGCGGTGTACATAGCCGCCAGCTCGAGGCGGTTCGGACACGCAAGACTAATAGAATTATCTGGAACTGTCTGATTGGGACCGATCGTCGCGCCGGTGCTGTTCGCATCGCTGCCAAATAGACGTCGGGATTTGGCTGTTGAAACGGGCTCGAAGGCTACGCGTGCGCCGTGTTTGCGTGCCACAGCACTCCACTTGGCTATCACGTCGGGTCGCCAGTTGGCGTCGACGACGACCCAGTTTGGCTTTGTGCGTTCGAGAAGAGGTTCCCAGAAGCCGTCGAAGTCGAGCTGGGATTCGGGGAGCTCGACGATACCCATGTCGGCCATGGCTACTACGAGGTCTTTTTTGATGTCGTTAATTGCGATGTATTGTGCTGTGCGGGTGCTTGGTGTTGTCGGGAGGACTTGGATGCCTTCGGTGCTGAGGTCTTCTTTCTCAAGGGTTGAAAGTGCCGCACGGCCGCTGAGATCGTCTGCGACGACGCTGCAGAAGAGGACGTCGCTGCCGACGTAGTTGGCGGCAACGGCAACGTTGTGGCCAACGCCACCTAGGCTTTGGCCGATAATTGCTGGGTTGGAGGTATGCGGTACTGGTGCAACCTGTGTGAGTTCATCTCCGAATGGGGTGTAGTCGCAGGACAGATCGATGGCTAGCGAGCCGGCAACCACGATGTCTGCCTTTAGTGTCGGTGTAATAGGTTCGGAGCCTGCTGGCTTAGGGATATGTTCAACTTGCGAGGCAACTTGACTTGGCAAAGCTACATCCGGGATTGATGGCATGTGTCTATAGGGAAGGAGATCTCCGAACTTAGCATTGATTGCATCTCATATCTCGTATCTAGAAACAAAACTCACCGAGACCCTGTTTCTAGGTCAGCCTGTTCAAGCTTGGCAAGTTCCACAGCTACTAGAGTTGCACGCTTGACATTGGACTCAATCAAGGCCCGGTTAGCGACTACGCTCTTTCCACCGCTTAGTTCCTTGATCTTAGCAAGCACAAATGGCGTGTTGTCACTGCCGTGGTAACCCTCTACATGGGAAAGGCGGATAGCTTCTTCAATCACAAGATCCATCTCGGCTTTGGGGATCGAGTGCTCCAGGGGAACAGGGTTGGCAAAGTGGATGCCGGAGGATACTGGAAGCTTCGATTGCGCATCTGAAGTTCTTGTCAACGAGGCTGTAGTTTTAAACGCATTTTGGGGGGGAGGGTTGGTTAAACTTACAAACTATGGCAGCAGCTTCAGCTTCATTTTGGATGACTCGGGGACTGCGGACGCCGCTCTCTCGTGTAAAGAAAGCAGGGAAGTCAACAGCGCCATCTCGGCCATCAGCGAATGTACCCACGCAGACACCTTCGGTCTCGAGGTATTCCAGCGTTCGAGGAATGTCCAAGAAGCTCTTGCATCCAGAGCTAATCACGGTCACCGGGGTACGTCCAAGTTCAGTAAGATCAGCTATAATCATTTGTCAATAATTGGGGATTCTGGGTTTGTTTCCACAGCTTTCCCTACCAGAAATATCCATTGAGCTTTCTGCTCCACGATGCACACCACCTATAGCAAGTCAGATGGGCTTCATTGTTCAATTGAACTTCGAACATTGGATTTACCTAGTCCACCGGTACCAAAGATCTTGATACCAGCTAGTTCTGACAGGATCATAGTGCCCGAGATTGTAGTACCGCCGTGCATTGGCTTACCAACCATTCCCTGATATAGATCAGTTTCAGTCCTCTGAGACATTGTAGCTACTAACTCACCATGCCACAGATATATCCGAGGTCCCTGCGAGACACTTTTAGAGCGCTCTTGTCTTGAGCCGTCGAGGCCAGCTCGATAAGCTCTTCCGTACTCAGACCAACCTTGGCAACACCATCAAGGACTCCTATAGTTGCAGGAACTCCGCCATTGGCTCTCACAACAGACTCCAACAGTGCAGCGAGAGCAATGTTATCGGGATAAGGGAAACCTACAGCCGATCAGTCTTGGCTTCCCCGCTTTTGGGCGAAGCTCTTCCAAGGTTCAACCCCAGAATGAACACAGAAAGACTCACCGTGTGTATATATTGTCGTCTCAAGTGATACGACTGGTTTACCTGTAGCAACTGCATCACGCACCTCTTCTGACACCTTGAAGAACTTGCTCTGGGCAAGGCCATGGTAACGCCGAGCACACGACAGCTGGGCTCCCCTCAAACAGGACCTTAGTGCAACTCGAGAGGCAAACATCGTGTGTGACAACATGATGGTAGCTGAAAAGAAGATTCAGCTGTACCCCCAGCTAAGTGAGCCTGCTAGACAAGTATGCAAGAAGTAAAGATGCGAGATGAGGAGAAAGCCCCCGAGCTAAACTCGACCGTTATCAGCGATAAGCCGGAGTGCGCGATGTGGCCGCTTCGGCGACCCTAGTATACAATGGGGACCACGTATCATCAGCTTCGCAAGCTTTAGGTTCATCGACCGACACAATCACACCTTGGATTCCTGAGCATTTTGAACCTCGGAGAAACTGTGTCCTCCAGGTACTCAGAATGAGGTTTTTCACCGCCACAGTGCTCGCGCTGCTCGCGCCCTGCCTGTGCGCCGCAACCAACCTTACTACACCTAGTCGATTGGATCTTCCGTCCGGCTTCAAGCCCCCGCAGGTCTTCAAAAACACAAATTTGGTTCGGAATACCAATTTGGAAAAGAGCTATGTGCGGGAGACGATCAATGTTGTTGTGGAGAATGTCGACAAGCAGCCCCAGAACGACTACTACATCCCCTTCTCTGCCGAGGTGTTTGACCGTGTTGGAGGCTTCGAAGTGAGGGATAAGAAGGCCCCCGAGAAGGGACGCTTTGACGTGGACTATACTGAAGCTGTATCATCTGAGTGAGTATCAATTGGGAGGCCAATGGCCATACCAGAGGATACACCGTGACACCAATTCTAACATCAATTGAAACAGCGGCAACCAGTACTTCGTCGTTCACCTCCCCGAACCTCTGGCCCCGAAGTCTCAGATTACCCTCGGAATTTCGTACTCGGTGCTTTCCTCTCTCAGCCCCCTTCCTGCGACCATTCAACAGGCGGACAAGCAATACCTCACCTACTCGTTCTCCGCTTATACGCCATCCGCCTACACGACGGATACACAGAAAACCAAATTGAAGTTCCCCAGCACCAATGTGCCGGATTATACAACCACTGATGGTCTCAAGTCCGGCTCGGACCCCGAGCGCAAGGGCGCCACATACACCTACGGCCCGTATGACACGGCCAAGGTGGCCCCGGGTACCGAGCACCCAATTACCGTTCGCTACGAATTCACCAAGCCCGTCATCACCGTAAACCTTTTGGAGCGTGACTTGGAAGTCTCGCACTGGGGCGGCAACCTTGCAACCGAGGAACGGTACTGGCTGCGCAACAACGGCTCGCAGCTGACCAACCAGTTCTCGCGTGTCGACTGGACCTACACCAACTACCAGAAAGCACCTACTTCGGCGGTTCGCGAGCTGACGTATCCGCTTCTGCCTGGCTCTGTCGACCCTTACTTCATTGATGATATCGGCAATGTCTCGACCAGCCGCTACCGTCCGAGCGTTGGTAAGAGCGCTGGTAACTTGGAGCTGAAGCCCCGCTACCCGATCTTTGGAGGCTGGAACTACAGCTTCCGTATTGGGTGGAACAATGACCTTGCTTCGTTCCTGCGCCGTGCCGCTGGTGTCGACTCCGACTCCTATGTCCTCAAGGTCCCGTTCATTGAGGGACCTAAGATGGCCGAGGGCATACAGTATGAGCGTGTGGTTGTGCGCGTCGTTCTCCCCGAAGGCGCTCACAATGTTCGTTTCGAGATCCTTGAAGGAACCAACAGCAATGGTCTTCCTGGCGCGGAGCACATTCACGCTCAATTGAGCTCTCTCAAGACTTACATGGATACTCTGGGCCGGACCACCTTGACCCTGGAGGTTGACAGTCTGACCGACGAAGCTCGTGACTCCAAGCTGGTGGTATGTACTAATCTGTATTGTCACTTGTTCATCTCACAGTTATGCTAACTAGACGTTAGGTTACGTACGATCACTCTATGATCGATGCCCTGCGCAAGCCCTTCACTATCTTCGCGGGTTTGCTCACAGTCTTTGTTGCTGCCTGGGGTGTTGGAAAGATCGATGTCAGCATTAAGAAGCGGTGAACTGCGTGAAATGGGTTCATATCAATATCATTTTGTCACTTTTCTATAGGCGTGTCCAAGGGATCTCACCAATTGACTTGTATGTTCACAGTATTTTCAGCTTCCCTTGTCATCTTACCTAGATACCTACGTATCCCCAGGGCTATGTAGGTACTTCCAAGGTCCATGTGATCTTCAAGAGTCTGGGTTGCTCCTTCCTCTGGGACGCACCTTCCCACTTGAATACGTGTATGCACCATCAGATCGTAAACGTAAACAAACGTGTCAACTCAGGTGTCGACTCGTTCTTCTCTTCTTCCCTCATCCCTCATCCCTCACTCCTTACTCCTCACTCACTCTCTACGCATTTCATCGTCATCAGCCATGCTTCAAATTAAGCAGTCGCCGGACAAACCCCGTCCTCCCCCGTCGATGACAACACCACCCAGGACTCCCCATCGAAGATAAACCTGTCTTCTCCGCGCAACCGCCTCGGTCCGGTGGTGGTGTTCATTGCCCGAGCCTCAAACCTGAAGGACCACAACTACCCGAACGCGGAAATCAACAGCAACCAAATGCACGAATACCTCCGCTCACTGCTGGTCATCACTGTCGCCGAGCACCGCAAGCAATTCGGTCTTCTGGGTCTCCGTCCCCACAAGATGCAGACAATCATCCAGCCCGCCCACAGCCGGGTCTCGTCCCTCAGCCGGGTCGGCAAATACCTGGGAATGGCTCTTGAGGAAGCCCGCGCATCCAAGACCGAGTGCATCTTCGTCCTGCACGGCTGGGATGGCTGGACAACCGATAAGATGACCATCGCGGAACTGTGCCAGCAATTCTGCGACGTTCCCTTTTCTTTCCACGTTTATGCGAACCGGGGTACTCCTTGTGAGTTCTACGAGGTCAACGCTCACAAGGTCAATGCGTACTTCAGACACATGGTTGCTCTGAATGATCCGGCTATTGTGGGCGATCGTTCGACTGCGCTTTACATTCGCATCCTGGAGGCTCTCCCTACTTTGCAGTATGCCAAGTATTATCCTGTCCTTTCGGAGGCGGAAAAGGATGCTCTTGCCAAGTACGATAAGCGCTTTGCTGGGATTTACGAGAAGGACGAAATCGAGGGTCCAAAGCCTGAGGTTGCAAAGTCCGATGCTCCAAAGCCAGGCGTTTGATATGGCATCGGTACGTACGAATAGTGAATAGTTATACCGGAGTTACATCTTTACTGATGGATCTTAACCTTATCTTGTATAGCTTGATATTTTCAAGAGGAATCTAGGAAGCGTGACACTGATTCATGGAAGGGAGACTGGAGAGGCCCTTGGCCGTTGACAAGTCGGATACTATCAATTGAGCAAGCAGCTTAATCAATATGAAATCTTTCATCAAACTGTTCATGGCAAAACATAACTTGGATAGGCTGTAGTAACATCTCTCATGGCCATATACTAAGCCCCCGCATATCTTCCCCACTTCCCTCATTTCCCCATCTCTCCAAGCTTTTATCATGAATGACATGAATACTTTCCCTCCCCCTCTATGGGGCAGGCTGGCTATTGAACAATATTTCATCGTATGCCATCCCTTTCGACTCTGAATTCGCATGCTAATCCTGTACAATACAGATAAACTGGAATTACTCCTCGACCGAAACCCCTGCTCAGCAACGAAAAAGGCTGGTCACTGACTTCCTCGACGAGCAATCCTTTCCTTATGCATGGACAGAAGATTGGGATAGCCTCCCAGAAGGTGTCGACCAGCCTCGTGAGCCTACAACCGAGGAAGTGGACACAATTCTCCGGCCTTACCGTAGCGACTTGCTTCGGTGGCACGCAATGACTATGTTCTATGATAAGATATGTCCCGCTTTACTACGCACACACTATAGTGCCGATGAAGGAGAGAGAGCTAAACACGATGATCTAATGACTCACTGGATTAGCGGAGATCCCTTTGAATCAGAAGCTTGGTGGGCGGTTCTCGATAATGCGGATCTCTTTAACTTTGGCTCAGCGTGGCGGCGTGTATACGAGATACTTCCTGAAGTGGCGGGCCCAATTAATCCCTCTGTGGATGATAGATTAAGGATTCAGCGGGCTTGTGAGGGAGAATACCTTGATTGTCTCCGTTCTAGGCTCAAAACCCAACTTGCCGAAGCGAAAGCAGACACGGAAGCTTGGCGTAAAGACCGAAATGCAATTATCGATAGCTGCGCGATGGAATTGCAAAACTATGCTACAATGACTTATCTCATTATTGCAGACGAGGAGGCTTTCCTGTCTGGAAGTCTGCGGGTGCTTTATTTAGATGGGTTCCGAAACATCATTCGCGAAGGTCGTATGGATCCCGTGGATGATATCTTCAATGTGATTGGTCTATGGATGGAAACCGACGAATTCCTTCAAAGCTCTACTGTTGGGGAGAAGTATCGAGCTAGTGCAGAGTCAGGGAGGGAACTGTATCAATTAACGGAGTAGATCCCGAGGTCAACCGAGCGTTGTGATGTAGTTGTACAGAAGAGCAAGATATTGTGGTCATGACGCAGAACAAGAAAAAAGCAAACTACCTAGTGCCATCCATTGACCGTACCCGTCCCAGCCAGAAGTTCATCGAGCTCGTCTTTTCGGCTCTTGTACAAATCCTGAGCCTCTCGCTCACGCCGCATAACAAATGACACTGCTTCGCGGAGTCTTTCGAGTCGCCGGGACAGAGCCGACTCCTCGGAGATCTGGAGTGTGCGGAAAGCGTCCAGTTCATTCATAGCGGCGGGCAAAGCAGCACCAGCCTCCACGATCTTCGATCGCAGCGTCTTGGCACGGTTCTGGTATCCGCCGTAGTGCAAAGAGAGCTTCTTCTCGATCTTGTTTCCGCGCTCAGCGGTATCAAATAGCGATGCCTGAACAGTGTCGAAGGCCGCAATCATGCGTTGTTCTTCTTGGAAGGGGTCCTGCTCGTCATCCTCGTAATTTTCAAGACCAGGCAGAGACTTGGCGCGAGCTGACGACCAGCCGTCGTCGAATTTCTCTTGCCATTCCGACTGCTGCGCTTCCGTGGAAGCAATCTCAGCAGCAATAGAAGCTCGTGCTGCGTCCAAGAACCGGTCGTCCAATTGACTTAACTTTGGTGCTTGACCCTTGACCTGCGCGTCCGGGACAGGGAATTTGCGAGAGTCATGTGCAATCAGGGCGGCGGCTTCGTTGGCAATCAGGCCTTCGATGGTGTCGGTGACTTGGGAGGCACGTTGCAACAAAGCGTCTAGATCGAGAACGGCGGGACGAGGCAGGCCTCGTTGGTAAACTTGTGATTGACGCTTGAATTCAGCCTTGGCGGCCTTCTCCCGTGCCTCGTTGTTACGGCGATCACGCTCAGCCGCATCCTCTTCGCTGATCTCCATAGTGGTGGGTTCGACGGACTCATCCGGAATATCATAGTCATATTCGAATTCCTTGGGCTTGGGAAGCGAAGCCAGCTTGCTGCGCATCTGTTGACGAGTGCGGTTCTCGTGCATTTTAATGTCTCTAGGTGTGCTGCCAATGAGCTGAGCACCCTCTCCCTCCCGGTTCAGAGCTAAATGGTCACGCGGGGTGCGCAATGGCGTAGCACCAGGCCCAACACCACCATGCATAGGTGTTGCACCCATGCCATTCGCCTGGCGGAATGGCGTGGCCATGGGGTTGGGAGTGACAATCGCTTGCCGACGAGGAGCAATTCCATCAAATCCAGTTGATGAGCCGCCCTCATGAAGGGGTGTGTTATCTCCTCCAAGGAGGGAAGACTGAGTTTCAGTCAAAGCTCGAATGTTCTTGATTTCGTTGGCGATGTGATCCTCCTCCGGCGCAGCTTGCGGGGTTCTGATAGGAGTTCCCCCAACAATAGTTGAGTAATTTCCAACAAGTTCCCGAGTGACTGTATCATCGGCGCTCATTCGACTAGCAGCTCTATCCCCTGCCATTCCCATCTTGATAATATCCTCCATTTCACTTTCGCTGACCTGCGGTGCCGGCAAGTTCAAACCCCGTCGCTTGCTGCTCTGTTCAGCCTCGCGAATCTTCTGCATTTGGCCTGCTCGTGCAGCTGCAGCAGAGGCGGCCGTAGCACTGCTTTTATCGTTCTTGCGCTTCTTGCGCTCCGCATCATCGTCTTGGTCACCCTTTCTCTTATTTGCGAGTTGCTGCTTCCGGGGATCGAATGCCTCGCGTTGGCGTTCATTCTGATCTTTCTCTTCAATTGTATCGTAGAATCCAGGAGCTGCTGGCTTTTCGAATGGAATGTCTGCATTGTAATCCATCTGTCCGGGCTTCCGCGTGACGACCTTGACGTTGATACCGGCATGCTTGAGTTCACGACGCTTCTGGAGAACGGCCAGTCGACGCGACTCTTCTAATTGGCGCTCTCGGGCCTTTCGCTTGGCCTTTTTACCCTGTGTATTGGCGAGACGAGCACGCGCTTCGCTCAGCATTTCTTTTTCATCTTCATCCAGATCGATAGTGTCGGGACGGGCGGGCTTGGACTCAGGGTCGGGATCGAGTTCACCGGGTCTAAAAGTATCAGCAACACGGACATCATAATCTTTAGTGAAATGCACATACCGTAGACGGCGGACATCGTCCGCACTGGGGGCGGCGCTCTCCTCGCCAGGTCCTCCCAGACCGAGCTCGTCATTTTCGCGGGCTTCAGCCTCATCCAGAAGTTTTTGGTAGCGTTCAAGACATTGTGTGGCAGTGCGCCCGACGATGGGGGCAATTGTGCGCCATTGCGTGGGCATCAACTTCGCAAGGTGGAGCAGTTTCTCATCCTCTTCCCGCGACCACTCGACCTTGCGAATACCCGGGTCCAACCATTCAATCCAGCGCGCCTTGCATTGCTTTGGCGTTTTCCGTGCGAGCAGTGAGGAGACTCGAGCCCACTGGTTGAGACCATATTTGGATACCTGCGATCGAGTCAGTTTTTGCTCCATCAAATGTTGGCTGGGGAAGTTCTCAGTAGGTCATAAATAACGTACAGCTGCCCGAAGAACTTCATCCTCAATGTTGGTCCTAAAAATGTGTTAGCGACGAAAGCTCGTGGGCATGTTCTAACGGTGGCACTTACCAGACACCTCCTTTGACGACAGGCATGGCGTGCGATCGCGCTGAGTGCAATGTCAAACCTTCGAAAAGCGGTAGTAAAAGATCAAGGGTGCCACCAGAAAGATGGAATATGACAACCCACTGGCGTATAGGGAGTTCACGCGCCGGAAGTGATGACAGCTTGAAGCGGAAGAAAAGCGAGTTCGGTGCCAAGCGCGGTAAACGTGGTAGCCGCGATCACCGCCCCCGCGCGTGCTGAGATAAGCAGATCCAGAAATTTTTTGGACCAGAAAAAAAGATAAGCCGATATTTTCATACTATCAACACTGACTGTCTGTCTCTGTTGTTTTCCACAATGTCGACCGCCGTGGACGCCCCGAAGCAATTCAAGCAACCTTCTCGTAAGGGCAAGAAGGCGTGGCGCAAGAATGTCGATATCACCGATGTACAGGAGGGTTTGCGCGATCTGAAGGAGGCCGAGATCACAGGGTATGTCTACATCGGCTCTTTTTTGTTCTGGCTCTCTACTTGTGAATTGAAATTCTAACTACATTCTCTTTGTAGTGGTCTTGTCTCCGAGAAGCCTTCCGATCAACTTTTCGTTCTCGATACTGTCGGTAATGAAGAAGTACGCAAGTCTATCGCCAAAAAGCAAAAGAAGCCCCTCAAGTCAGACGAGATCCTTGCCCAGCGGTCAATGATCCCGGCCCTGGATGGTCGGAAGCGTGGAAACCCCAACGTCACTGACGGAGTCATTGAGCCCAAGACGAAGAAGCCCAAGAGTGACTGGGTTAGCCGTAAGGACTATCTCCGCCTAAAGCAAGTGGCGAAGGAAGGAAACCCTCTGGGCAAGAAGAATGAAAATGAATTCTACGATCCGTGGGCGGAAGATAACGAACCCTCGCTCACGTACGACGACCCTCGCTTTGATTTCCTGCAGAAGCCCAAGCCCAAGGTTGAGCCGGTCACATTAAAACACGCCCCGATCTCACTTGCTGCCAATGGAAAACCCATCCCCTCTGTTAAGACGCCGCACGCCGGAACCAGTTACAACCCTGTGTTCGAAGAGTGGGACAAACTATTGGAGACACATGGTGCCAAGGCGGTTGAGGCCGAGAAGCTGCGGCTGGAGGAAGAGGCTAAGGAAGCCGAGAAGCAGCGTTTGATCGAGGAGGCCAAGAACGACACCGGCGAGGTGAAATCAGATGATGAGAGTGCCTGGGAGGGCTTCGAAAGCGAGTATGAGAAGTCCGAGTGGCTGAACAAGAAGCGTCCCGAGCGGAAGACCAAGACACAGCGCAACAAGGCCAACCGACGCAAGGCAGCAGAGAGGCAAGCGAAGTGGGAGGCAGCGAGGGTAAAGAGAGATGCACAGGCCGAGCATATTCTCAAGATCACCGAGGAAATCAAGCAACGGGAGCTCGAACGCCAGAATCAGTCGGATGCAGATGATTCTGAAGATGGTGACGATACTACCCTCCGCAGGAAGACCTTCGGTAGCAAGAGACCGTACGTTTTTGTTCATTTTCCTATACCTGCTTTGCGACTAACAGGTTATTTTAGTGTACCCGAGCCGCCGTTGGAGCTGGTGCTTCCTGATGAGCTCCAAGATTCTCTACGACTCTTGAAGCCTGAAGGCAATCTCTTGGATGACCGATTCCGAACATTGATCGTTCAGGGTAAGCTCGAGTCCCGCGCACCAATTACGCAGGCCCGCAAGCCCCGGAGACAGATTACGGAGAAGTGGACTGCGAAGGATTTCAAGACTGGGTACGAATGATTCTGCATATTCCCTCTAAAAGCGCGTGCATTTTGTTATCTGGACATATAATGTGGTCCTAAGGTTAGATAAGTTAGGATCAGGTTTCATCTCAATATTTTTCAAGCACTCGAGAAACAATCAATCGATAAGAATCTTATATGTTAGTATAATTTGTAGATAGTACTGGCTACCTAGGTAGGTATATAGCAGTATAAAAGTACCTGGTCAACTATCAACCCCAAAATAAAAAGTGGGTCCCGAAAATTTACTGGCTTATCGTCTTTTTTATCTTTCCCATCTTCTCTCTCACAACAGACACAGAATGGACAAGACAGCGCTTTCCAGTAATTGGAAGAAGTTGCAGGCGACCTTGAAGAAAGATTCTACTGTCAAGCGCAAGCCCTCCGACCGCGACTCCGGAGATGGCATTGTGAAGAAGCGGAAGTTGACAGAGAAGCAAAAGCCATATAACAAAGACGCCAAACCAACCAAGCGCAAGAGAATGTCCGATAAGAAAGAAACTGGCGATTCAGCCGATGCAACAGCCCCAAAGATCGAGACGAGTTCGCGTCACAAGGAAAATGAAGGCCGTTCACCAACGTAAGTTCTAGACCACAGATCGTACAGCCATACTATATGGACTGTCCTTTCGCTATCAGCTACTAACTATCAAGCTCCAGCGCCGAACTAGGCAAATATGTCGCAATGGATTGTGAAATGGTGGGCGTCGGACCAAACCCGGACAGTGACTCTGCACTTGCCCGCGTCAGTATCGTGAACTTCAACGGCGACCAAGTATATGATTCGTACGTACGCCCGAAGGAGATGGTCACAGACTGGCGCACGCACGTGAGCGGGATTGCGCCGAAACACATGGTGGAGGCACGAAGCCTTGAGCACGTCCAAAAAGAAGTTGCAGATATCATGAAGGACCGGATTCTCGTCGGTCATGCCGTTAGCAATGATTTGGATGCTCTTCTCCTCGGCCATCCCAAGCGCGACATTCGAGACACGAGCAAGCATGCGCCATATCGGAGGATCGCAGGTGGTGGATCCCCACGTTTGAAGATCTTGGCTGAGGAGTTCTTGGGAATCAAGATCCAGGAGGGAGCGCATTCTAGTGTGGAAGACGCTCGGGCTACAATGGCTTTGTATCGTCGGGAGAAGGACGCGTTTGAGCGGGAGCATTTGAAGAAATGGCCTGCTCGAATGATTGCCGACAACAGGGAGAAGGGTGACCAGAAAAAGAAGAAGAAGAAGAAGACTACACGCAAGCGCTGAGGTGATTGAATAATCGATATAGCTTTCGAAGAGACATGCTTAAATACTCTGTACATGTATACCCCGATCATTGCCAATTGAATTGTTTTGCATTTCGAGAATTTAGAGATCTGTAATATCGTACTTCACAGAATTCAAATACATTGAAACATCTACAATATTCCTGTAGGGATAGCTAAGTAGATAATTGTGGTCGTCGATCTCGAATTTCCACTTAACGCGGAGAACGGCAGAACGCGTCGCGCCGCACCTCCGATCTTTTACAAGAATCATCGCAACCACCCAGACCGCAGAACCCAGGCAATACCTCTTCAATTGCAGATTTCAACGAGATAAGAACGAACCGCCAACCAATTGATCCAAGTAAATATCTTGGATCACACCATTACTGCCCCGCGAGTCTTCAGACTAGAATATCCGTCCAAGAACAATCAACACAATGCCCGACATGTACGCCATCCAGCCCTGCTCAAAAGCGAGCTCACAATCCAAAAAGAACAACTCAACCCCGCAATGCATGCCAAATATTATTCCATGTCGGATTCACCACGATGGACCAATTGATACATTGGATCGGTATTGGACAGTGAAGAACGAAAAAGGTATGCAAGACAGACAGCACTGGCTGGAGAAAGCCTAACTTGACCAAATTCAAAGCGAAAACTAACATCATCTCTTTTATATCCAGATAATACACAAACGGTGCATTTCCGCGGACGCAAACTTCGAGGTCGGCGCGTAGCCCTTCCCGATGGCTATCAAGGTACGAGAGAACTTCCAAATGAGCTCTCCGGAAATATACAAGCAGTAATTGAATCATAATTACTGACTATATGCCACCAAAAATATAGGTGTAGTCGCAACACCCACAGACCGCGTGTTACCCGCAGCTCAACGGGCAGATAGTGACGGCGCTGAGGATGCAGAGGCTGAGCCCGAGGAACCAGTGAAAATTATGGAGATGCAGGGCACCTTTGATGACTTTGTAGTGTGGGGGCATGAGACTCTTCCTGCGGCGGATGACATTTTCGTCAAGGGAGTGGAGGAGTGGCTGCAGTTTGCGGACGCGGTATGTTTTATTCCCCTCCAATTATGGTCTATCAAGATACTTTTTACCTTGGATCTTTTTTGACTGTCTATTAGATGCATACAACCCCAGCATCAGCGACTAATGGAAAGGAGTCTGCTACTGGTTGAGGAATCTGGACGGTTTGTTGGATTAGAATGGAGTTGATGGGTGGCTTTTTGTGGATTTAGGCTATATATCAATGCATCTGATAGCATAATTTCTCTGACATTCACTTGCTATTGCTTGAAACAGATATTGTAACCTTCATCAAGTATGAACTACATATGCGTTGAAGGCTTGAGACCAATTGGTTTTGGTTCAATGCGTCCAATGGATACATTGAGGGCTCAATTTACCAATTATCAAAGCAACTACAGCATTATATAGATCAGTCATAACAATAAAATAACTTATCAAGGCATTGCAACAGAATGCATCCATCTCATGGATCTACGCCGAAACGATAAGCCTGACCGCCCCCGATAAAGCTGGATAAACCGTCCAAAACATCTTGAACTTCCCTACATCCCACCATTGAAACGCTTCCAAACATGGCCGACTCCCAGGACACCGACAAGCTCGCCCCAGAGGCACTAATAACCAAATTCCAAATGAGCAAGCTCCTAAAACAAGGTCCGACTCACCACCCCACCACCCCGCAACAATCAAAAGACTAAAAAACCACCCTTCCAGACCAAAACGGCCGACGAATCGCCCTCCTAGGCACAATCGACAACACCCAAGGCATCCTAATAGCCGAGCGCGCCGCATTCGCAACCGAATCCCTAGCCGTGCTGCAAGCCTTCCACGCCGCAATCTCCCGAATCAACAACCTAGGCGACAACGACATCTACCGCTGGTACCTAGCCTCCTCAAGCGGCAACACCAACGACCCAACACCGGCAGAAGCTGCCGCAAACCGCCATCAAGACCTCAAACTCAACCTCATCTGGCCATGCACAGCACAGCACATCAAGAAGTACTCGGACCAGCAGCTGCGCATGGTAACAGAGACGGCGGAGATATACCGCGCGCACGTGCGGCCGTACATGCAAGCGAAGCGCGAGGAGGGACGGCTGAACTGGGTGTTTAATATCCTCGAGGGCAGGACTGAGCAGGAAGATGTGATTATGCGGGATGAGGGACACGGGCCTGAAGATGGGTTTTTGATGTTGCCTGATTTGAATTGGGATCGGAAGAGTATGGGGTCGTTGCATTTGTTGGCTTTGGTGCAGAGGAGGGATATTTGGAGTCTGAGGGATCTTAAGAAGAGTTTTGTGCCTTGGTTGAAGTATTTGAGGGATAGGGTGCTTGAGGCTACAGTTTCTATGTATCCTGGTTTGGAGGAGGATCAGATTAAGCTTTATGTTCATTGTGAGTTGTTGTTTGGGATTGAATTGCGCTCTATTGGGTTGTTTTGGGGGTTGTTTTTGCTGACTTGAATCTCGCAGATCAACCGACTTACTACCATTTCCATATCCATGTTGTCAATGTTATGCTCGAAGCTGGTGCAACGCAGGCAACGGGGAAGGCTTTTGGACTGGAGAACTTGATCTCGCAGCTTGAGACTATGTCTGGTGATGGGGATGCTAGTCTGGCTGATGTTGACTTGACATACTTCCTGGGCGAGGCTAGTGAGCTGTGGACGGAGGTCTTTGAGCCGTTGAAGCAGGGAAAGCAGCCTAGTCGATAGAGTTGTTTGAGGCCATGTCAAATACATATCGAGCGAAAGTTCTAATGACTGAATGAATCAAATATAACCCATTCCATTCTTTCACCACGACTCTCCTCACTAGAAAGCATTATATTATACAACCCCCAGAAAAGGGGACAAGTCATGATAATAAGATATTAGTATTCATATGTTTTTTCGGTCATATCTACATATACGTCAATTATACATGTTCCCTCACGTGCCTCTCCGTCGAAGTCTGCGTAACCTCAAACGTGCGATGGATCCCCAACCCGATATCACCCTGCAACTGCAACCGAGGCGAGGGGCGATCAATAGTCAACCTCTCCTCGCTGCTACTCGGGCTCGGAGCAACATATGTATCATCAGGGTCTCTCTGGCTCTGGATAGTCGTGACAGTGACAGCAAGCTTATCCGGTCTCAACCGAGACTGCCCGCTCTCGTCCAGCGAGCCTAGAGGAAAAGATCGATTTTCACCTCCGCCCAACTGGCGCGAGGCAGACCGTGAGCGCCCGGCGGGAAACCCAGTGGAGTAGTATGGGTCTGAGTGAGAGCCCGTCCACATGCGGAGGAGGGGCCGGAGAGTTGCGAGACTACCGGCTGTGATGCCTAGGCCTGCTTCGATGTTGGACCAGATGGCGATTTGGTATGTTGCGTCTAGAATGAGGGAGATTTGGTTAGACTTGTTCATGTCTTGTCTATCTTTCGGGGAGAGTAGGGACATACAGAGGAAATCGGGGTCGTAGAATGTTGCGACGAAGGGGACACGGACGATAACCGCCGATGAAGCACTATAGACACTTCTTGTCAGTGGTCTGGTACTAGTATGGAAAATGAGAAGGAAACATACATGCAAGCCATGCTTAAGATGCCCATAACGGCGATCTTGGTCTTGCGCTTCATGTGAAGTTTGTGGACGAGGAAGATGGGCAATATGCCGACGGTGAAATCACACAGTGCGGCAAATGCACTGTAAATGTAGGTCATAATCACGATGATCTTCATATCCATGCATGTGCCCACGATATTAGGGTCGTAGGCCAACTTAGTCCAGAAGTATTCCAGTGGCCTGCACTGGAGAAGCATGAGGAACATAAAAACCAGGCCTGCAATGACGGTCAAGGCCATGACGCAGTAGAGGAGCCAGATGTGGAGGGGTTTGATAGTGATGCGCATCAGGAAGATGCAGATGGAGATCTTGCAGCCAACCGAGGCGAAGCAGTAGGCGATCTCGCAGAGCCACCAATATTTCATTGCAGTGACGCGATTGTGGACAGTGAGGTTTTCGAGCATATACCCTGTGCCATAAATTGTGCCTCCAATCATGGTTCCGCAGAACATGGCATAGAATAGCTGTGATAGATTGGGTTTGTCAGATCTCTGGTATCACTCCACAGAAAAGACCCGGAATTGTTTCGGATTGAAGGATTCGAGATTGGACATACCATTGCAATTATCATAGCCCCATCATCCCATCCAAATGCCTTTACGATCCAACCGCGCACGTAGATGCGTAGCATCACCGTGATAGTGGCGATGGGCAGGAAGACCGCGGCCACGGTCTGAACCGCCGTGCTTCTTACCTTTTCATCTGTCATGGCGGCAGATGCTTGTCATGTCGAAGGATTTAAAATGTGGGGGAGAAGGATTCTTAATAAAGACGAGCTCCTTGACAGGACCCGCGAAAAATTAGAAAATACAGGGGCAAAGAGGAACTAGAACGTTTTAGCTCATTTAGCTCATTTAGCCCTTGGCCAGAATGCCTTTTCTAGTCGAAAGAAAAACAACGCTAAGCCAACGTCGATATGATCGACGACACGGCTGGACTCATGACCTTGTCGGGTATAAATTGGATCGACTAAGAGCCGCTAGATGTCAAACCCCGTCGAGCTATACGAATATAGGATGGGATACTATTCACTACGGTGTAATATGTACGCATGGGATTAGAAACTGCCGAGCCTGCATGTGGGAGGTAGCGTGCGGAGTGCCGGACATTTCTTCACAAGGAGTTCCGCTAGGGTTTCATAGTACTCGCTTGGCTCTTTCTCGGCAGAGGTTTGCGAGAGCTACCGTCTCGTTGGGTCGAGATGTTTTTGTAGCTTCGTTTAACTTGTCCCGTTCCCAGTTTCCTACGAGCCCCGAAATTGACACGGGGCCCACGGGAAGTCAGTGTGCCAATCCAATCGCTACCGGTGGACAATCTCCTCGGAGGGACCGCTTTTTTAAGGAGGCAGAGTGGCGATCTTCAGGCTGACGCTAACGGTGTGCACTAGTACTAGCGCCTTGGACACAATGGCATTCTTTGGTCTCCGTACCCGCCTATTTAGCGTGTTGTTTTGTCATAGGCCTTGTACGGAGTACACCGTAACTCCTCCGTAGCTGTCATTTGGGATCTTCGGTGTCTCGGTGTCTGATCAGCATTCTCCTTTTTTTAAGGGATTAAAGATAATGGCGATCCAAATGACAGCCCTAGGAGGTTTACTCCGTCGAAGTCAAATCAATTTTAACTTGGGTTGCTATTGATATTCTCCTAGAAAAAGTGACACGTGCACAACGGTCTTTGTCTGGAATTTGTGGCCTGTTCTTTCAGGCATCCATACAATTTCGGGAACTAACGTAATTCACTACCGAGTGACGCACACCACCGAGTGACGCACCCCACCCAAAACGCGTCAATTAATATAACCCTCTCTCTTCAACCACCCACCATGCCACCAATTCGTTCTCAATCCTCTAAAAATTCAACTGAGCAAGAGGGTAGGATCTTACTAGCTATGCAAGATTTTCAGAATCAAAAAATCTCTTCAATTCGTGAAGCAGCACGCTGTTTTAAAGTGCCCGAGGCCACCCTCCGCCGCCGCCTCCGTGGAGTTCAAAACCGCGCGATTTCTCGCGCCAATTCTCTAAAACTAACAGAAATTGAAGAGGAATCTCTTGAAAAATGGATTCTCTCTATGGATTCTCGAGGATCAGCTCCCCGGCCCTCTATGGTACGAGAAATGGCGAATCTTCTTCTTGAAAAGCGCGGATCTACCCCGGTTCTTTCGGTCGGCGAAAATTGGGTTACAAAATTTGTTAAACGACGTCCTCTTCTCTCTTCTCGATTCTCGAAACGTTATAATTACGAGCGTGCGAAATGTGAAGATCCTAAAATCATTGGAAAATGGTTTGATCTTGTGAAGAATACTATCCTTCGATTTGGAATCCACCCGGACGATGTTTATAACTTTGATGAGACTGGTTTCGCTATGGGCTTAACTGCTACTGCGAGGGTGATTTCGAGAAGCGAATTCTACGGTCGGCGAGCACTTTTACAGCCTGGAAATCGAGAATGGGTGACTGTTATTGAGTGTACGAATGCTGCTGGTTGGGTCCTCCCTCCGTGTGTGATTTTTAAAGGCAAGGTCTTTATCGAATCCTGGTTTGATGGCCTCCCGGAGGATTGGAGATTTGAGGTTAGTCCTAACGGATGGACCTCTGATGAAATTGGACTTCGCTGGCTTGAAAAGCTCTTTATTCCTACTACTTCTTCGCGTACGAAGGGAGGGTATCGGCTTTTAATACTCGACGGCCACGGAAGTCATTTAACTGGGAAATTCGACAAAATCTGCGAAGAGAATAAGATCATACCAATCTGTATGCCTCCGCACTCCTCTCACCTTTTACAGCCTCTGGATATAGGCTGTTTTGCGGTGTTAAAACGAGCTTATAGCCGGCTGGTTGAATTTCGAATGCGGTGCGGATCGAATCATGTTGACAAATTGGATTTTCTTGAAGCATATCCTGCTGCACGAAAGGAAGCCTTTAAATCTGAGACTGTTAAAAACAGCTTTCAATCTGCTGGTTTAATTCCTTTTGCACCGGAGAAAGTGATTTCGAAGCTGAATATCCGGCTTACTACCCCTCCCCCCCCTCCAGCCGGGGTAGTGATTGGGAGCCAAAAACACCTTCGAACTATATGCAATTGCAAAAGCAAGCCTCCTCAATAAAAGCACTGCTTCGTATACGATCAAGGAGCCCCCCGAGCCCGCTCAATTCCGCTATAAACCAGGTTTTAAAAGCCTGCCAGATCACTATGCAATCCGCCGCTTTTCTCGAGAAAGAAGTAAGCGAATTACGTGCCGCCAACGAGAAGCAGAAGCAAAAGCGCACTAGATCCCGAAGGCAGATACCGGCGGAAGAAGGCCTCTCAGTTCAAGAAGTATCTGCATTAATTATGCAGCCGGTGGAAGCAGTTGAAACGCCTATACCCCCCCCGGCGAAGAAGGCCTTCGCCACCTTTGCAGCCACGAACGAGAGCATTACCAACATGCGGGCTATGTAAAAATCAGGGTCATAGGAGAGATGCATGTCCAGATAGATGATGTTTTTTTTAAATTTAATTTAATGGCGTTTTGGTTGAGATAAATGTATTTAAAATTGATGGATTTGGTTTGGTGCGTCACTCGGTGGTGTGCGTCACTCGGTAGTGAATTACGTTACAAATGCAGATATGGGCATAATATTTATGTTGATATTATTCTGCTCTGTCCTTGGATCTAAAATATAATACTATATTTCATATCCAATCTATCAAAGCTCAAAAGCGAATTAAAAGAACTACATAGATTAAAATTAATATCGAATGCCCTGCATAACACGTGGGACCCCGCAATCCTTCAATCCTTCCCCTCCCACCTTATCCCAAAGACATACCATCATAACCAAACCACACACAAAATGGCACACGTCGATGTCCCACAAACCCAAAAGGCCTTTGTGCCCCTAGGTCCGACCTCAACCCCTCACCTCCAAACCCCAAACTAACCTCAACCCAGAAAACAACCCGGAAGTAATGTCCCACCTAGTGCACCAACTAGGCCTGGCCCCAACCCTAGGCTTCACAGACGTATTCTCAATCGACGAGCCCGACCTCCTAGCCTTCGTCCCGCGCCCCTCCCAAGCCCTCCTCCTCGTCTTCCCCGTCTCCCAAACCTACGAAGCCTCCCGCGAAGCCGAAGACGCCTCCAAAGAGAACTACACCGGCTCCGGGCCCTCCGAGCCCGTAATGTGGTTCAAGCAAACCATCCGCAACGCATGCGGGCTGATCGGGCTGCTGCACGCGGTCTCGAACGGCGAGGCCCGGAAACATGTCGTCGCCGGCTCGGATTTGGATACGTTGCTTCGTGAGGCGGAGGGACTGGAGCCTGTGCCGCGCGCGGATCTGCTGTATGATAGTAAGGCGCTGGAGAGTGCGCATGCTGATGCGGCGAAACTGGGGGATACGGCTGCGCCGGAGGCGGAGGATAATGTTGATTTGCACTTTGTTGCGTTTGTGAGGGGGCTTGATGGGACGCTTTGGGAGTTGGATGGGAGGAGGAAGGGGCCTTTGGCTAGGGGCGTTTTGAAGGAGGGGGAGGATGCGCTTAGTGAGGCGGCGTTGGAGTTGGGGGTTAGGAGGTTTTTGAAGATGGAGGCGCAGGGTGGGAATCCTGATTTGAGGTTTAGTTTGGTTAGTTTGGGGCCTTTGTTTGATTAGAGTCCAAGGGGGATTGGGGATGAGATTGCTTTTCGAGCGAGCGTTTCTGGATCTGGTATTCGGATAGATAGTATGCCTTTCTTGGGCTGTGCCTTGAAAGCAGTGGTTGTTATTGGGTACATTTAATAAAATGTGTCTGTGTCTGCATTCCGCTGAAACAATACTCGGGATATAGCAAGATGTGATATATGTAGATACATGCCCATCAAAAATCGCACACACTTTTGCAAACCGAAAGATCAACCCAGTAGCCAGTAGCCTACCCTCTTTGGTGCTCTGTGATATCAGCAGCAGAAGAAACCACAGAACTGGTATTAGCAGTAACAGCTGTCTTCTCACCAGCCTCCTCGCCAGAAATCAACTGGTCATTTTGCGGGACAGAATTGCCCTGCTTGCCAATTGTCAAGAACGGCACCAACACCAGAGACAACCCCGAAGCCGCAGCTGCAAACCAATAAACCGAGAGGTAAGGCTGGATGGCAGGTGAGGAGGCCGTCATGCGAAGAGCGACCGAGCTTTGCACCGAAGTAGCAATACCAAGTCCCAGAGTGCTGCACAGCTTGTTGACAGTGTTGAAGATGCCGCCGGCGATGGATTGCTGGGATGGTGGGAGGGTAGACATCACGTACATCTAAATGAAGTTAGCCAATACCCTCAAAGACATAACATATTGCAGAGGAAACAAGGAATAGAAAGGATATGATAGGGGAGTTGAGCGTACATTTGTGACGTTGAATTGAATGTCGGCACCAACAACGACAAGAACTAGCCCTGGGAAGATAAATGCCCAGTAACTTGCTTCTTGCTTCATGAAGCTCAGAATAAGGAACGAAGCTGTATACGCCAGTGCTCCGATGCCGGTTAGTACTTTGTTGCTTACGCGGTGCAGGACCAGGCCGCAGACGACGTTGACCAGCACCCCGCTGACAACCATTGGGAGTAAGTGGACGGTGACTTCGAGGGCAGACAGATGCTTCAGATCTTGAAGGTAGAGAGCGAGGTAGAAGCTGACGGCAGAGAAACCCATAAAGCCAAGACAGCAAGTTCCAATGAGCTGAACAGTTAGTTTCGGTCTATATTTCCTTGCAAAGTGGACACACATACAAGAGAGAAATTGCGATCTCGCCAGACCCAGAGAGGCATCAGAGGGTATGTAGCAATGGACTGCCAATACAGAAATGCCACGAGAAGGAAAAAGCCCACAATAAACAAAGCAAGGACGTATCCCGTTTCCCAGCCATCTGGTGCATCAGCAGCGAGACTATAAAAGTAGTCAGCGTGAAGCCAAAGGTAACCAATTCACCAGGGAAAGAGAAACATACGAAAGCGAACTCGAAAAGAACGCAAACCCAACAACAACCAACACCATCCCGAGAATATCAAACTGTTTCAAAGCCTGGACACTCAAAGGCGTCCTAGCAAACCCATCAGCCGGCACCGTCCACGCGGTCAAAACGGTAAAGATAGCATAGACAACAGCGAGAGCCCAGAAAGAAGCGCGCCAGTTATACAAATGCGCCGCAACACCGGAGATAATCATGCCGCCGACAAAACCAAGCGGGTTTCCCGCGCTGAAGCAGGCAAAGGCAAGGTTCTTGCGCTTTGAGGGTTTCTCGTAAGTTGCGCCGAGGGCACCGACGGCCGGTGGGACGACGGCAGCGGCGAATAGACCTAAGATTCCCGAGAAGACGTCCATGTAGATGGCGTTTGTTGCGAATCCGGCGATGAGTAGTGAGATGGTGAAACCGGCCATGCCGATTATGAAGAGAATCTTGCGGCCGAACATGTCGGCTAACTTCCCGAAGGTGAGTAGGAAGGCGCCGCTTGTGAGGCTATTTGGGTTGAGTGCATGGTTAGTGGTTCATGTTGTTTGATATATGTTTGAAGGTTGTACGGTGTATATGGGAATAGGAAGAGATGCAAACATAAAAAGCCGGGAGAGACTCAAATTTAGTAGAAAAGATGTGGAACAGAAATAGATATACGTACGAAGCACCGGCATTGATCCAAGTAATTTCAGCAGAATTCATATGCAAATCCTTGCCAATAGATGCGGTTACCCCCACGATACAGCCCTGGAAGAATGACTGCTGGCCAATGGCCATTGTGGCCGTTAGAACGAAGAGAACTTCTTGGAATGTGCTGGTGAAGCATTTTGGACGCTCCGCACTGTCATTGACTGAACCATTTTCTTGATCTTTAGCCATTTCCGAAATTCATACGAAGTAGAAGATTTGGGGAAATCTGGCTATTCGATGAGGCTGAATTTGGCGGGTTTAGGGGTCACACAGGTCTAAGCGAGAGTGACTTGTCTAGGCTTTTGAAAGTATATGTGTGAACAAAGCCATTTTATTGTAATTGAGTCACTCGATGTTTGTAAGTCTGAAAAGAACACAATTGCATTGTATTTTGTCAGCGCGGCAGGAGTTCCGCGCTGATTGCAGATCGTGGGAGCCGGTGTGGGCCCAGAGGACCGGGCCTCGATATATGTTGTATACCTACATAGGTAGGTACCTAGGTAGGTATGTGTGCATTACGAATCGTATACAATCCGCACCAAGTATAATGACCATATACACATAAATGCTGAGTCAAAGGTAACACCCGCTTGTTGATAGCATTGGAAGTCATCAATGTAAGAAATCAGGCCGAACCAAAAACCCAACTTGCATAGTCATGCACATTCAACCATGTCTGTATTCCTCTCACTCCCAAGGTCGACCCAGCACTCACGGGCATTGAAGCGGAGGACCTCGTTCCCAGCAGCCCACCAGCCAGCCGTCAAGTTACGCGCAAACACCTCGAGGCCGGAATACTCCTTGAGATGACCAGCCTCCATGAAAAACACATTCTCAAAAATAGATTTCAGGTTCGGTTTACGAGAATGCAAGTCCGGAACCGCAGCGATGACTCGCCTGGTGGTTATGGCCTCACTCACGCGCGTCAGGTCATCCATCTGAGGCAGGGGTGGTGCATTGTTGGCGTTAATGTTGACATCAACATTAAGACCACTCTTACGGCCAATAACAAGGATCTCATACGGTTTCCGCCAAAGGCCATCCAGTGCTGAGATCGGTTGTCCGCCACACGTGGTCTTGACCCAGATCCATTCCTCGCAGATGGCAAAACCTGCGTCGCTTAAGGCCTCATATGCTGCTCGCCGGGCCTTTTCTGCATTCGTAATCCATATAGCAGCTATAGACTGTTCGCTCTGGATCGCGAGTCCGGGGTGGGTTTCAGATGGACATTGCCCCTGCTTTGCTTCGGGGTCGTGCGAATGTACACGGAGTATATCTCGTAAGCCTTCGGTAAGCACATCCATCTCGGAATAGTGATGTGTTTTGTAGTGCCCGCTGCGTCGCACGGATTTGTTTGGCCAGGGCGGGTCCATGAGGATGAGATTGAATTTCTGGTGATGGGGAAGCCCGGGGATGGGATAGTCATGGGATATAGATGGACGGTCGGCTTCGGCTTGAAATAGAGGCAGTGTGCATAGCACAAAGCTCGACTTGGGTGGGATCATATATTCACATGGAGAAATTGTTTCATCACGGCGCCAGCTTCCAACCCTGATGATCGCAGGCTCTGATGATGGATTCTTGACAATAGCAAGTTCTGATAAAGCCTCGAAATCATTCGGCGAGGTAGTCGATAGAATGATGGGTGGTTCATTTTTAGTCAAAGCATGAGCATCCGGCGCAGACTCTAAACGCGTATAATCGCTTCCCCTCCGACGCTTCCGTGGATGCTGATTTGGCTCTGTGCTATCATGAGGTTCATTAGGCACAGCTCGAGCCTCGCACCATGGGCGATCATGGGGATATCCAGCCCTGATAGTCTCGAGAGAATCCCTCACAAGTGGCAGTATCAGTTCCGAGTGGAACCGCCTCTCGGAGATAGGAATGGTGTCGAGGACCTTGGCGAGAGCAGCTGGCTTTTTGGGCTCGGTAGAGGGGAAAGGCTCTTTTATAGGTGAGCATGAAAGTAGGTTCCGTATCTTTCTATGTGTGCTCTTTTCTGTTCCTGAACTTGATTCTGGTGCTGGTTGTTGCGGGATTGACCTCCCTTCTTGCGCGAGCGCAATTGAATGCGGGATATCGAGGAGGTATATATTTTTATCCTGGAAGAGAATTGAAGTCTCCTCTTGTATAGTCCCGCCCATCCTGGGCCTTGCCTTTCCCTTGTTGGGTGATGGTGAAAATGAGCGATGGATGTGGGTAGTTGTGGAGGTCCCAGGTCTCAGCCTCGTATAAATTCAATATTGGAGGGACTTTAATAAAGCTCATTCTCTTAAATTCGACATTCGATATTCGATATATTCACATTCATTACGATATAGTATCTTTTCACGTCTGCATCAATTCACTATGCTCCACTAGGCAGCCAACATCTCGATCTTAAACAATAGACAGAAGTGAAAAGGCCTATCGTAAGATCACAAGAGATACAAGGTCATTCAAAAACGCTGAAGATACAAAACTGGGCCTCCACCCAGAAGAGACACAAGACTTTTTCACCACCGGTTCCCTATGCATAGCCAGTTCCTCTCCCGGGTCCGATTCTCCCCTGCCGGCGGTCCAGCGTCCGATCAGGGCGAAGAGATAGGACAATGAAATCACAACACGTAGCTAGATAAACCCGCTTGGTCTCCATGAGAAACTTCAAAAAATGAGAAAATAGAGAAGAAAAATAAGATGATCAAGAAAAATTTATACATGTAGATGTGAAGGCAGATCGATTAGAAATCATACGCGAAGACGGGATCAACGCTGGGCACAAGGCATGCACGTTAGTATTGCCGCGTTACACGGTTTAGGGCCGGTCCGAGAATGAACTCACCCGTCCACGTCGGCCTCCGCCCGACTGCCCTGCACAGGCTGCGCCTGGGGGTAGTACTGCGGAGGGTATTGATACATCTGGGCAGGGTTGACAATCGGGCTGAACTGTTGGTAGTTGTTCTGGGCAAGCATCGGGCTGGGACTCATCTGGCCCGGTCCGGCGGGCAGCGTGGAAGCCTGCTGCGGCTGCAGGGATCGCAGGTTATCCACAGCAGGCGAACCAGCTGGGTAGCCGTAGTTGGCGCCCGGCATGCCAGGATAACCCGCGGGAACGCCACGAGCTTGTGCGGCGAGGAAGGCTTGGTATTGCAGCTGTTGCTGGCTCAGAGACTCCTGGCTGTATCCGCCTGCACCGGCAAGACCGTTCAGGTGGTTTCCGAGACCGTTGGTCGAGTATGGGTCAAGCGGCGGGGCGTTGGTCTGGTCGGCAGAGATAGGACGGTTATCCGGGTTCTGTCCAAACGTGTTGGGAGTAAACTGGCCATTGTACTGTCTGTCCATGGACGGCTGGGCTGGGTAACCAGTGCTTCCGTGGCGGGAGGATTGGCGGTGTTGGGATTTCTCCGGGGTGGAGTGCTCACGTCCGTGGTGATGCTCCCGACCGCTACCTCGTGCGGAGAGGCCCACTTCATCCATCAGGCGCTTATAGCCTTGGCTCGGGGAAGCTTTCAGCTTCGTGAGAACCTTGGACACATTCTTCATGACTTCAGTGCGCATAGATTCGTCAAAGAACGGGGTGGTCAAGACCTTGAAGATCAGAGTCGCGCCAGATGTCTGATCGCTCAGAATCTTCTCCAAAACTTCATCGCCGGGACTGAAGAAGAGTGCCTTTAGAACAATGTCTCGAGCATCCGGCTCGTTGCGCTGGTTGATCACCTTGAGAACAGTCAGGTAGGCAACCTTGTGGGTACAGAGGTGAACAAGGTGAGGCACGAGTCTCGGGGCCAGCACTGTTCGGCGGCGAGGGAATGTGCACGTATCAAGGAACCAAGTGAGCAAAAGAGCTCCGTTGGCATTAGTAGCCAACTGCACACTGTGGAGAGCGATAGCGGATGCGAGCATCCGCTGCTGATCCTTGGTGGAATGGTGGCTTTCGAGACAAGCCCGCATCGCTCGGGCGCCGAAACGTCCCTGGGCGATTTCCCACATTCGGCTGAGCATAGACTCAAAGATAAAGCTGTTGAAGGGGCTGCCAAATCGCAGGCAGCACTGCAAGACATAGTTTCCATACTGATCCAAGAAAAGAGGAACAGTGTAAGGGCGAAGAGCATCAACAATCAACTTCATCTGTGCGGGAGTCTTTGCAACATCGATGATCTTCTGCGCAGCCCAAGTTCCATTCTTGTGAACACCAATTTCGGAGAGATGGGGTGCAATGTGAGTCAGCATCTGCTCCTTGGTGGATTCAGAGCAGAATTCAAACAGTTTCTGAACCACGGTGTTGCCCAAATAATCGGACGCTAGCTCTGCGATCTCAGGGAGCATTGCCTCGGCAGTCTCCTCAATCTCTTGGATCGAGCATGCACCATTGTCAATACGCTTCCGGATGTCACGGAGACGAGGGGCGTCGAACATCCGGGACTGACTCGTTTCCTGGACCGAGGGGATCTCATCCTCGAAAGATTTGAATGCGATGGAAGCCTGGATGCTTGCCGTGATGTTCTTCAAGTCATCTTCGCTTGCGCCGAACTCTTGCACGATTTGCACCATCTCAGGCAACAGGTCAGCCAGAGCAGGAATCTGAGGGATAACGTTAGCGTTATCCGCTCGATCCGCTCCATCTGCCGCTGCAAGGTTTGATCTAAAGTTTTGTTCAGGAGTTGGAGATGACTGGATGCCATTTGCACCAGGCGTACCAGTGGCCGATGCACCAGGAACTTTGGCATAACCAATTCTAACGGGGCCTGCGCCTGGGAAAATCTCCTTGCCATTGAGCAGCGACTTGGCTTGCACAGCGCTATCAAGGCGATCGAAGTTGACAAATCCGCAGTTCTTGTGAGTTAGAACACGGGTCGACTCGATCTTTCCATACATGCCAAAGATGGCCTCCAGGGATGTGACGGTAGTGGATACGGGAATGCTACCAATCCAAAGTGCCCGGGTAGGTCCATCCTGGTTGTTCTCATCCGCCATCTCACCAGCCGGTCGGCCACTCATGGCAGGAATACCATTACCGCCGAGATGCATTAGCTGAACTGCCTCGGACAATTCGTCATATTCACCATTCTCGGCGATCTGCAGGTCAGAAGCACTGAAGCTGTTGTCGAGGCGAGAAGGTGTGGCAAGGTAGTTGCGGATAGATGATCGTTGGGGAGGTGCCTCCAAAATTCCAGCAGTTCGCGCCCGGGGTCTGCTAACAGAGGCATGGCTAGCAAAAGCCTGAACAGCGAGGTTATGCTGGTGAATCTGGGCCTGCGTGGCGGCAAGTTGCGCGGCAGTTGCAGCGGCAGTCGGCGTCATAGTGCCCGAGGGAAGTTGGGAGTAACGGTTCTCATATTCAAGATCCTCATCATCCGCGTATTTCTCCTTGGCATTGACAGAGTATGATCGGAATCGGTTATTGTTCTTCATCATCGCCAACTCAGCCAGGAGTGGCGGCAGCGCAGAAGCTTGCTGTTGCTGCTGCTGCTGTTGCATCAAAGCTTCCATCGAGGGACGTGCAAGAGAGGACATTCCCTGTTGAGGGGTCTCAGCAAGCCCCAGGTAATCCAAGGTCTTCACGTCGGTATCCGCGAGTCCATCCCTCGAGAAAGAAGAGTGGCTGGGCGAAGTCGGTCCTTCTGAAGATCGAATGCTTGTTAAAGTTGTAGCTCTCTCACGACCCGTAGACCAGTTGGTTGAAAACAGTGATGGGCCGAAGGGGCCGCCACCGCCCAAAAAGTTGCTTCTCTGTGGCATCGAGCCAGCTCGAAGGCGGGATAGCGATGCCGGGTTGGGCACACCAGTCGAACTCGCGACCTTGGAACTTGTATCTATCCCGGAAACACCGGGGGGGTCTAAAAGGACTCGTTGAAGGCGTTGGTCGTGAGGTCTGCGACAGGTAAGGCTGTTGAAGATCCATCTCATTCAGTGTGCCCATTGGAGGGAAACGAGATGGAACTGTTCCAGCGCGAGCCCGGCGGCCAGGGCTGTCCATGGAGCCATTCGTGGTAGGAATCAAATCGGGAAAGCTATCTTGACTCGGCGATTCGGGAATATTCTCGCGAAGCGGGGTTGAATGGCCGCTAGTAGGAGGTCCCCAAATACTAGGAGAAATGCCTTCTTGCGCTTGAATTTCACGGGCTCTGCGAGAAGAATCCAAGTGTCAGCCGATTGTCCGCAGTTCTGTGTCCCACGGGAAGCAAACCTACCGCTTCGAGTACAGACGCGATGTCAAATCGTGAGAAGGGGAGCCAGCCCCTGGCCTCGAACTGCCAATAGACCCCGGAGAAGGTCCAAACGGCATTCTTGGGTTCCCAGACCCGGCCAGATCACTGGGAGAGCTGCGCCCCGTCGAGGTACCGGACATGGGTTGGGTGGTTGGGATGTAATTGAAATTCATCTGACCGTCAGGCCGCGAAACCGGCAACATTATGGATTATCTCTTTATGCCTTCAGCAAGGCAGTGCCCAAATTTCTCCCACAAAGTATGACCTCCGCGCAAGTAGGAAAACAGAGCAAGGTCGGAACTCAAATGTAGCTTCGTTCAAAATTGTGCGATAGATATCATGGAATAAGGATAGAGCGAAGGATCGAGGACACACTAGAAATAGAAATTGAGATTAGTTGGTGTTCGAAATATGTGTGTTGTTATTGGGGGGTCGCAAAGTGGGAGGGGTCATCAGAGCAATTCCACAGTCGAGATTAATGGGGATATTTCATACCGAGACTGATGCCTTCCAAGCATAAACACCACTATGCAGTGTCGAGTGTCTTTGATGATAATCTCACCGTTTGCTCCGGGTGTATGACAATCTGCGGGTGTCCCAAAGCAATCGAGTTGCGGTAAAGGGAAACAAAAAAAAAGACGAGTCCTTTTCTATGGTTGTCAAAGGCTCAAAAGCACGAATTTCACAAGGATGGTCTGGCACGAAGTGCGTCAAGTGAGAAATAAAAGATGGAAAGGATGATCCGGTTCCAAAGGGATCGAGGTGGCTGGAAGTGAGTGCGCTCCGAGAGTCTTCAATAAAGTCGAATTCACCCTAAGAATGCAGAAAGCAAAAGAAGAAGAAAAGAGAAGTGAGGAAAAAGTCAAAGGGAGGATGAGAAGGGGAGAGGAAAAGAAGGAGAAAGAGATGTTGGGGAGCTGGCCGGATGCCCGAGGAAGATGGCTGTGGTTGGTGGAGGGCCCTCCTTCAGCTTCACCCACAATTCGATTGATTCAGATGAATTTTTGGTTGGAAATATGGGTTATAAGGGATATAATTGAACGATTGAACATAATTGGTTTAGTTTATTCTTATGACTATATGGTTGGCTTCAATTTTTTATCGAGTTATGGGGATGTTCAAAATGCATAAGTAGCTACGTATGTATGTAGACATCTATAAAGCACAAGACTTCCTGCACGTACATCCAAACATTTAAACACCCAAACATCCAAATGGAAACAAATATCGGGAATCGGCGGTTCCTCCAGGCGTTTGTCAATAGCACAGCCCCATCAATGTCATTGTTTTCCAGGAGACTTCCATTCTGGTTCGGACATGGCGAAGTATCAACAAATCTAAAGAGGTATACGTTTCGTACAGATACAAGGCTTTTATAACCCCAGCATTCCCTCCCAAAGAAAAAAAAAAAGTCCAATTCAAGGTTTTCTCTCGGAAGAAAAGCGCTGGCATGAGCACAAAGAGAGAGACAAGAGTGGAAACGCCAAAAAAGCCCCGCATTCCAGTGCGTCATGCCTCGACGCTTGAATCCTTGACAGGATATGGTTGAAGACTCATGAATGCGAAGATATCCCGCCTAGGGCATGGGATATGATGCAACCAGTCATGTAAGGAGAATGGAAGTTTTGTAAAAGACTGTGTTTTGAGTGCAAGGGATATGGGTCAGGTACGTGTCCTTGTCCTTGTTCCCAGAGGCGTCAGCCCTGGAGCCCTGGGGTTGGTCATGGTGGCTATGTTAAGAGACGTAACTAGACTAGGCTTCTGTCAACTAGCTTGAAGAACTGCAGGCTGCTTTCTGGACCTTCAAGGTGTTCGCCAAGCTTCCAGAAGCATTACGGTTGGTAGAAGAACCGGGTTTCATGGCATGGTAGTGCATAGTGCATAATAGGGTGGTTTATCACTTCTAGGGTAATAGTTGAGTAGTATCAGTCACTACCTAGGTACATATATAATCGAGGTATGACCAAGTAACATTCAGACCTCGGGAGAAAACCTTCCAATGTGTCGTTGCTTCATGTAAACACGTTAGTTAAGACTATTGGTCAGACCGTTTTATCGCCTGAGGCACCAACTTTTCTTTCGCGCCACTGCTTGTTCAAGCCATTGCCAACTTGCCCGCAACAGTATCTTTCCATCACTTCAACACCTTATGTTTAATTGTGTGGACTCTACATTCTATATGCTATAATTTTTCTTAACTTCTGCTGATCATTGAAACGCGATTCAAGTTTAGTTTGTCGCGTGCGCGTCCCCTTCTCGCGTCCGATGCTTAATCGTCCATTCTAAGGCACCCGCCAACCCCAGTAACACCATGGCCGACATGATGGAAGAGGACCCGTCATCTGGGCTTCAATCAGAGGAAGAGGAGATGCCCGTGGAGACTTTGGTCAGAGGGCGCGCGAAACGAAGTACCGCCGGACAGCACATGTCTGCCCTCCTTGAAGCCGCTGCCGATGATGACTTGGCGCTTCTCTTTGAGGAAGTCGAAGATGATAACGAGTTTGCGGATGAGGTAGACCCTGACGCAGAGGATGAGTTGCTGGAATCGTCGGACGAGGATGAAGACCAAGGACCGAACGCGCAGAACGACTATGAGGGCGAACAGAAACTACAAAAAGAGGAGCGGAAGAAGCGCAGAGCCCAGAATGACCTCCGGTTCCAGACCTTGCGCAAGCGAGTCAAGATCGATCCGACCGCCCCATCCGCCATGCCCGCCGCTCCTCGTCCGAAGAAGAAGTCAGAGCGCATCTCCTGGATTCCCACGGTGGAGGATGGGCCTACTCGGCAATCATCGCGTCGACAGACCATGGTCAACAAGGAGCTCACGCATGCTCGCCTCAAGGACAGCCAGGAGAAACGAGTCCGCATTATTGCTACAATGAAGGAGGCAGAGAAGCGGAAGGCCCATTTGAAACCAAAGGAGATGACCCAGGAAGATCATCTTGCGGAGGCTGCAAGAGTGGAACGTCTTAATAGCAAAAGCCTGAACCGCTGGGAGCTGTCGGAAAAAAGAAAAGCGGACGAAAGACGAGCGAGGATTGAAGCACTACAAAACCGCCGTCTTGATGGTCCGGTGATCTCCTACTGGAGTGGTGTGGCTACGTGGACAAACGGGCGTCTCACTCGGGTGGGCAAAATCGACATCAAACCAAAGGCAGATAAAGAAGAATCGAGGAAGAAAAAGAAAGAGAAGGAAGATAAAGAAAAAGCCGCGGCAGAGTCAAAGGCCTTGAGTTCTGCAACCATCGCTGGACCCGCCCCTGCCTCTACCACAGGCACATCACAACCACCGTCAGACGTCCATGCAGCTGCTGGTCCAGCAAATCCTGCTCTACTTCCTCCCACCTCCACCTTAGACCAAAAGACGCCTGAAAACAAGTCACCCGAAAATGCTGCAGCATCGACTGCAGAGAATACAGACACCCCCGTAGAGTCTTCTGGGTCGAACGCCAGCCAACCAGATGCAAACTCTTTGGAGAAGACAATCACCAAGTCTCCTGCCGAACAGGGCAAGGACAATGTTATGGAAAGGAAAGCTGCAGAGCTTAGCGCAAATACATCAATACCACCCTCTGAGCAAGATCAATCTATCACCGCTGAGAGACAGTCGTCGGAGTCGTCCAAACATTCGGAGAGAAAATTGTTTGCTGTGGAAATTCCAACATCCCGTCGTGCATCAGGTTCTGCGAGCAATGCCTCACCTCAAAAATTGCCTGAGCCGTCCTCCACCAAGAATGACGATTCTATGGATATCGATCAACCTCCAGCGGCTGCAGCGCCTGCAGATTCTGCCAAGGTTAACCAAGGAATTCCAGAATCGACGAACCAGGCAAGCTTGGCCACTTCGCACGTTGCCGATGGCCAACCCACTTCGGTTGAGACTCCTGTATCACATGCTGCCGGGACGACTGTACGAGAACCACCGCGACTGGACGAGTCTCGGCCAATTGAATCGGCCACGGCTATCAGCCCTGGAATTGCACTGGCCCCTCAAGCCTCGCCGGCCACTGCAGCACCTAGTCAAGCCGCGGTGCCCGAAAATGCCCCAGCTCCGAGCCTAAGCCAACCATCCACATTGCAGACCGAACCACAATTATCAGATGGCATGGTGAAGGAACCAGCACAACCAGAGATTCCAAAACCACCAGTGATTGAGCATACCGGTCGCTGTCTTACGATTTTGGAAAACTTTGATTATGCGACCGCCAACCATCGCAAATACAGCATGTACTTCAACGCCAAGAAGCCTGCTCGTTTGACAAGTACGTATCATTTCGATTTGTTAAGAATGTGTAAGGCTAACCTCGCATAATAGAAATCTCGTCATCGCTTTGCGTCATCACCTCATTGCCTTCGCGTTACCGTGATCCAAAGACTGCTCTCCCTTACGCCAATTCATACGCATATGGGCAAATCCGCCGTCTGCTATCGGAAGGGTATATCTGGAGCTCGATGCTTGGATGCTTTGTCGGACCGGCCGAGGCTGCCCGTGGCGTGCCCGAGCGATTTACAGGAAAGCCAAGTCCAGGTACAGTCAAGCTGCTGACCGACAAGGATGAGGGCCCGGCCGATTCGATTACAGGGAAGAGGGTCGACAGAATGGCTCTCAACGGCGAGGTTCCTTCGACGCCCACCCCGGCCGCGACTCGAGCAGCGCCTCCAGAGCCAATGGAGATTGATAAAACATGAGCGATTATATGTATATTTAGTAGATACCCAGATAGAATTGAGACCTAAGAACCTAAAGTGGACGTCAACATCATTTCTTCTCCACATCGACTGATGGACTTTGTTCTAAGACTCTGCAGACTTTTCAACGTCAAAGCTTCAGTGTTATGATGTATTCTATGTTGACAGATGTCACCGGCCCCACCGACAAAAAAAATCAATCCGAGCTCGCCCCTATGATATTTATACCCCGACCTGGCCTATCCAAGGAACCGTTTTTCGGTACCCGGCGGAAAGCAAACAGGGAAAAAGATCACAAACAAAAATCAAATGGGAAAGTTATCTTCTGATGTAAACAGTGAATAACTTCCAGACCTTCTCGAAAGCCCCGGTTTTCCCCATAGACCCGAAACACGGAAGATCGACGATTAGCACTCGAGAAGTCTGGAATGATAGTCATCTGCTCGGGCCACACTTGTCATAGGCAGACGTGTCAATGTGGCACTTCATATACCCCACAGAAAGTCTGGATTCCTATTTTCGTTGTCGCCGTAGCCGGCAGTTATTCTGTCTTAACGTTATCTTGTACGGATGTAGAAACAAAGGGTATGTAAATAGTGGGCAATGATGTATTTCATACCCACCAGTTCACGCCATCTGGGTCTGTTTATATGAATCCTTGAACTCTTCGAGGCATTTATGGCGTCATTTAGAATGTTGTTTCATCTATGGTATATGGTATGTTGTACAAAATGTACACAATGTATTCGATTCAGTAGATACTGATTGTCATGGTGTCAATCTATCACACCAGATCCGATCCCCTCCGGAGATACAATCCCTGCGCTACTGCATGCATATACTTGGAAATGCATTTCAGTCAAGTGAGAAAGTGTACCTAATGATGTGAATAAGTGGTACAAGACACAATGACAACAGATCCAGAGAAATAGAGAAATAGACATGAAAATATCCAAATATCCAAATATCCAAATCCAAATACATACAGAGCTAATTATAGTGAAACAGCCCTAGAGCTCGTCACAAGTGACTCAGCTGGTCTAGATTGGGGATTGCGTGTCGGGTACCCTGGTACCCTGTAAGTATCAGGGAAGTACTTTTTAGCGTGTTTTTGCCCCTCGAAGGCCAAAAGTGACTTCTCCGGTACATGGCTCCAAGGGTTCTGTCCCCAAGAGTCTAGACGTGATCGTCTCATCCTACCGCAACAGCACGTTTTCCTTCTCTTCTCTCTTCAGTTCCCCCTCCTTTGTATTTATATATTCATTTCCCCCCTCGATCCTATTAATTATTTCTGTGCCACTTTTATTTTCCATCTCAGGTGCTTTTGCAACTTTTATAGACCTTACACTCCGTATAGAACCCCTTTGGTATGTTACTTATCTATATTTACCTTATCTTTCTCCACTCACAGGCTAAAGATAGCCCTGTTGCATCCCGATGTGTGTCAGATGCTAACACCTTATCAGGCATTTCTTTTCTTCATACGTTTCTCAATATACATACTCCGGTGTTTCTTCAATTTCCTCAGCATTTGTCTTCCCAATTGCACCGACTCGGCACATTCCAGTTGGAATCAATACTTCGACCACAAATCCCTCAAGTCTGTGCTCCCCCAGGGGCCACTTGTGCTCCACACTTGCTCCAGTCTCGATAGAGTCTTCGTGATAAGATAGTGAGGCATTTGAAAGCCTTCACCGCCACCAATGACTCAAACAGCCCCCTTCCACCGCCGCTCCCCTTCTTCTCCTCATGTATCCAAGTCCAAGTCCACTCGTCCAGCTTTACATCGACGAGGAACATCCGGTGTCAACGTCGCAATCTCCAAATTGGGCTCAGGACAAAGGGGAGCGAGCAAACCATCTACGTCTTCGGACGATACCGACTTTGACATGGCCAGCTTCTTGAACTTTTGGTATGTGATCTCGCCCAAAACTCTTATCTTTAATCCTGCAGGGATTACTTTCCTCACATGCCTGTTGCCGTCATTTGTGTTCCATACACCGGTCTTTTCTTCAGTGGACATAAAAGCTGACCCAATTCCAGCGCCATGTGTGAGAACCAGATCACTGTCCCCAACAACACTTTGTTATATTGTAGCGAAAGGTACGTGGTAAAACCCCCCTCGGCCTATATTTAGAGCCATTGCTACCCTCTCCTTCCCTCTCCCGATTCTCGACTCTTTGTTTGGGACCTGCATCATATCTTGGCACTTGAATACTTACCATTTCCTTTCATCTATATAGTTGCCGTCGCAAAGACTCCTGCAAACCACTCTCAGCATCATTACCATCCATGTCCTCAATGTCTTCCACTACACCACCCACATCTCCCCCTCTCTCTCCACGCACCATCGTGGCCCCAATGACCCCAACCAGGGTGCCAAGCCACCCAATCCCTGCCATGCGGATACCCAGCCACATGCATGATGCCAAGTCAGATCTTGACCCCACCGAATGGAAGCCCGTATTAGCCCGCAGCGGCTCATCCCTGGCCTCCTCCGACGCATGGAACTATCTCTCCCAGTTCCACCGCGGCAGCGAGCCCATGCTCCCCCGACCCGTCCAACGCAGCAGCTCCAGCCTCCCCGCCCTGGCACACAGCCACAGTCACGTGCCCAGTCTGACGAACACCCCGTCCACCGTGGCTTCGTCCTTCAGCAGCACCGCCTCTGACTACCTGGGCATGTACGAGGCTCAGCGCCCGCTGCCCCCGCGCCACAACCCGTACTTTTCCGGTACGAGCGTGAACAAGGGCGTTGAGCTGGTTGTCCCGCATATCGCCTCTGCGAATGAGGATCTCGGCCCTATCGTCTCGGACAGTGGCTCGATCTTCCCTGCTAGCAGTGCTGTGTGGGAAGATAGCTCGTGCGAGAAAAGCTCTGCTCCTATTTGCATGGCGCGGGGTATTGGCGGCCGGCCCGCTGAGACTTGCGTGAAGAACTGAATTGAACAAAATAATAAATGGGGCTGGTTGCTGTCTCATGAGATGTGATGGCTTATCTTTGCTCCATTTTTTTCTCACTTCGGTTTATTTATGCCCACTCTAATTATATTCTCTTCTTTTCTTTGAATTTCGGGTCCGAGCGAGATGTGGCTCTTCAGCGTGAAAATGATATGGTCTGACGGATTTTGCTCTATTTTATTATCTACTCTCTATACCACGAGCGGATATAGATTTATTAATGCGTACAATCGCAGTTCGTGCCAAAATATTCTCTTTTATGGTTTCTGTCCCCGTTCTAAGGCCAGGTAGGGAGTAATCGGAAGACAGCTCTGACGAAATGGACCGTATAATCATTAATTAAACAACCGACAGTTATTTTTGCTGAGCGGATATTTTCAATTTGGCAGCGGTATGAGCGTATTCCGCTTCCGGTTCAAGAGGACTCAGGTCTCCCGACGATATCTCAGGGTGAATCCATGATCAATGCTTGGATAATTGGCTCGGCTCGGTCGATCGACGTGGGGACGAATCCCTCCAAGCATGGTACCTGTCGATCTATAGAGGTGAAAAAAGTGGGCCTTACAGGATTAAACAAGTAGCATTGATTGTGTGGATGCTGGTTGATCGCCTTCGCCATTGCCTTGATCCTCTGCATTTAGTCTATAAGGATCTTTACCCGATTATATATGCCGTTTAGGTAGTCTTTCATAGTTATTCTTACACTACCCATCGCTCCAAAACCGAGTTCCCGGGATTCAATGAACCATGCAAGGTTACTCTGGTTCCGTAATCCAGGTTTATTTATTTGTAGATACGCCTGCGAACAGATCTATACTGCTGACATGTAAATATATGTAGGTAGCTGGGTTCATGACGGCCAATTAGGGCTACTCGTCGATCTTAGTCTGCCGGTGGATTTTCTACCTCGGTCTACTCGGTTTGGTGTACAAAGAAGCATAACGAAAATAAATGAACATCCTCTAAGAAAGACGGACAATACTAGAGTATTGACCAACTAGGCCCAACAAAGAAGCATAAATCAGAATCGAAGCAAGAAAAAAAAACGCCCTGCAACCTTCCAGATCCATTATTTGCCCCGTGGAGAATAAAGACACCAAATAAACCCATCCCTCACAACCAACCAATAAATCCAGTATGTACACCTGAATCCTAGAAATCAGAAGCAAAGCAGCACATATAACACCCCTTCTTCGGCTTATAGAGAGCCATAGCCTAGAATAAGGCATTAGCAAGTCCCATATATCAAGACATATCGTGCAACGAAGAGAGAGAGAGAGAGGTGGGGGGGGGGAGAGAAATATATATAGATATAGCCATCTTATACGCAGTAGAAGTAAAGAAAAAGGAAAAAGGAAAACTCACATAAGGCTTCGCACACTTCGCATCACTCTCATTCGCAAAGCACTTCCCCATACAGAAGCTATTCCCCTCATCCTTACCATGATTCTGGTCCGGGAAGAGGGGAGGAGGCGCAACCTGTGAACCAGGTCTCATTGGGTCGACTGGAGCCACGCCACCCGACGCACCGGCCGGGATATCCTGATCGTCTGGGCCAAAGCCCTGGGACCGGCCTTGGGGTGATGGGCTTGGGTTGTACGCGTACCCAGGGGCTGGAGCCTTGGCTTGGAATGGAGCGGCGGGTGCCTGAGAAGGTCGCACTATGAATGTGCCGTGGATCTTGGGTGTTGCCGATGAAGCTGGGGCTCGGATTGGGGCGTGAGGGCTCGGGACGGCGTGTTGATGGTCGTGGTAGCCGATCTCGTAGTTGCCGTAGTTGCCGTTTCCGTTGTGGTTCTGGCCCTGGTTTTGGTTTGGGCCTTCGTCGATGTTTTTGAGATATTCCAGTTCCGCGGGGCCCGGGCCGAATTGGTGGTTGGCGTATTGCGCCGAGGCGAGGGAGACGCTGAGGAGGAGGGCGGAAAAGTGCATGTTTAGATTGTTCTTTTGGGTTTTCTAGCTGCTGTTGTTTTTATTTTCTTCTTCTCTGTTTTTATGTATATGGCGGCTGGTCGTTGTTGGTTGTCGTTTGTTGTTGGTTGTCGTTTGTTGTCGGTTGTCGAGATTGCCGGAGGTCGAGGTACGATGAATGCATGGGATCAGGGCTAGTTATTAGTAGATTATTTCACGCGTATATCAGGAATGGAGGGGTGTGTTGGTCTCGCGCGTTGGTGGCATTTTTGGATGGCTGTGGAATGTGGGTATTCGTATACAACGGCAGAGACAACGTAACTCTTTCATGACGTGGTATAAATTAGTTAAGGTCAGGTTCTTGACTTGATCAATCAACCTGTTCTGTCTAGCTGGTAGTCGACTGCTAACTATTCTTTTATCTGATTCTGGCCTGGCGAGGTATGAGCTTGGCTCATGATGTCTGTATAGCAACATTCACGAAGTAAACGGGCTAACTGGGGTTCCGATCTGCCTTAGTTAGTCACGCGTGTGAAGATTGATACAATATACCTATATTGTTTGAAAATATAGTCTACTTCCCTGGAGATGTTGTAAAAGATACCTACCTAGGTAGGTATCAAAGTGATATAAGACCAAAGTTTAGAATCAAAAGGTTATTGAGGTCCATGGAACAACAAACCTTGGGATCGTAAGCCAACCAATCCCAAGCCCTGGAGACACCTGTCATGTTCACGTAAAGGGATTTACGTAAGGCTTCCAAGTTTTTGCAGGGTTAGGACAGGCTTTGATGAGCGAGGCTAGAAAGGTAACTCATGGCTATTACGAGCCACTGACTCTATCACCCTCACGTAGCTTTGGAGTTGGATCACGTAGTGCTTTGTGAGCAATAGGTCTGCTAGTCGGCCCTGGGAAATGTACATCCCCATGACCCGTGAATGACCTGAGTAACAAATCGTCTACAAAAGAAAATACCGTACATGCGACAAGCTGGACCATCTCTGCTCAGCAGCCACTTAAGTCAACGGGTGGCTAGATTAAGAACGTTCGAGCCACCAACACATGGATCCTCATCTAGGATTGACCACCGTACTCCGTATAGGTACGGTTCTTTGGAGGTTCCACTGCATGGTCGCCACGGCAAGAGCAATATCAGGAAGAATACTAAGAGCATTGCTGTATATTCTGTTAGCTGGTTTCGCCACTGCATTCGTGGTAAATAGTGAGAACTGGACCCTTAAGAAGATCCGTCCCGGCCGATCACGGGTATTCTCTCGAGGCTTCTCATCCACGAGAACTGCCAACGAATGCTAACATCTTCACATATTAGCGGATCGCAGTCCGGATTCCAAATTCCCAGGCTTCAGCGTATACTGTAGACCGCAAGTCTGACGCTCGTTGCGTATTTCGATGTTGGCGGCAGTGGGGGCCCCCAATAACCTCGCCAGGAACTATTTTCCCTTGTTATTGGCGGATCCAATTGGACGGGTTTGGGGATAGGGCTTTCCCTTGTCTTCCTTCCTTCCCCTTAGGACAGGAAACTGCAGGCCATGGACCTTCCCTTATGATAGCCGCGTGTGTCCTGCTAGGGAGAAATGACAACTGGAAAGGCTTGAGGTGTACTTTCGAGATGAGGTTGCCCCTAGGGAGTGTCTGGCATCACTTGATGACAGGGGTCCTTTCAAAATTAGGTCGAAGGGTCGAGCGTAGTCAGTGTCGGCTTCAAGGTAGGTAGACATCTCACCTGCTTCTCATTCAAATCTCATGTTCATCCTGCCATAACCCATCACCATCACCGACAAGAAAGCCTCACGTTGGCAGGAAGACGACCACAGGAAGAAACTGCCCCAGCCATGGCTTCAGCCGACAAACGGGGCAGCTTCCCTGGGCCAAGGTTACCGACCGTGCTGTGTAATGACTGACTCGGACGGATCGATGCCACCCACAAGCTACAGCGGATGATGACAGCGTTGCTTGTTTTCGGCCTAGGAAACACGACGAGACGTTTTCGCCATGCACAAAGCCAACGTCGAAACCCATCACGACCCCCGCCGACAGCCCGACAACACGAAAGCAATCATCGACATGGCCTGGATGAAGCGGCCTCGAATCACCGATCGATGCGATGCTCCCCATTCCGTGCCTGCCTCAGATGATCCCGATGCTCTGTGCTCTATGACCATGAGACCTTGTGTTCGAGTTGACATCCGACCCACGGACTGTCTTTAGACATAGGTCTCTCCATGGTTTGCAAGATCAACAGACACCATGCCCCTCGACCTGAACCGACTTGAAACCGACGTACACTTCATCACTGATGCCAGAAAGACGACCCGCGACAACGTCCACAGGAATAGTTTGGCCCATGGCCCAGACTGCCCTACCAGTCACTTACTTTCGTGGATTGAATCCTATCAGAATTTTGGCCAAGTCTCTTCCATGACCACATCACTCCGTCAACAGAGGCGACCTGGTATGATAACCGTTGCAGGGGACGGAACCTACTAGTTGGATCGCTCGCACATTCATCCCAACTGACTTGGCGTGGTGCACTGGTGCGGTACAGCAATGAACCCCATCGTCAGCCCACATGCGAAGGACCCCGTCAGCCGTGAAATGCGGTCTGTCATCACTGTACACGTTTGCGGGCCAGCCAGATACCGGTGTGCGAAATCGGGCGAAACAACGTGCGACACCTCTACCCCCCAGTCCCTCTAGTAGGCCAGGTCCACACGAATCGCGATAAGTAGTCCCAACCGAACCCAGAATGTCCGATTCATCCATGTCCTTTGATCCCCGTCTATCCTGTTCGACGAAGCCAAGGCAACGCCCGGGAAATACCGCCTAGCAATACTTTCGTTCCCTTCGTCGTTCCCTTCGTCGTTCCCTTCGTCGTTCCCGTTATCGTACCACGAAACACCTTTGTCAAGAAACCAAGATGGCCCGGAAATACCACACACATACCCTGGAGGTGATGACAGAAACAGTTGAGATGGTCCAGGATGGTCCACCGGAATCAAGAGACGGTGTTCTGCCGCACCGATGATGTGTTCGGTATGGTCAATGACCGAAAAGTGCTGGTATAAAGGATAGATGCCACACTATTCGCACAGAAGCACACAGGGGCCAGTGGTTGGGTTGGGTTGGTCTATCATACCACACCAACGCCAGACTCTGCATCAAATGCTGATTCCATGGCACGCCCCCGAGTTGTGGTATTAGGCCCAGCACCAAGACACTGCCAGACTGGGTGATATGATGGAGTGTTGGTGAATCATCCCTCACTTCCAGCTTTGTCCATAACCTCCATAACCAGACAGATACCACACACCACACTGGCACAGAAGCAATAGGAGCCAGTGGTTGGATTGGGTCACCCAACCCAACGCCGGGCGCCGCATCAAATGCTGGTTCCATGTCACACTCCCGAATTATGGTATTTGGCTTAGTACCCAGGCACCGCAAGACTGGGTAATATGATGGAGTGTTGGTGAATCGGCCCTCCCTTCCAGCCGCGTCCATGACTCCCATAGCTGAACAGCCAGGTCATTATAGCCCTTGTATCCCCCGTTCTGCTTTAAATGGCCAGCAATCGATGCCTGGACCGTTTCACGAGATATTCAAGGTGTGGTGCTCGAGTGCTAACGGCTTCGTGGGTCGCGGACCGGGAACGAAATCTTCGGGATCAGGAAGTCGATGTCTGGTGAGAACATTGAAGAGCCAACGGTGCTCAACTCGATACGTGCGGTCGAGGATACGGCAATATATACAGTGCGGATATGGATGATTCGATTGTCAAAAGGCAAAGATAGGGGGCATGTTGAATCCCCGGACGTTGGAGGAGCGGGTTGGCCGCTAACAATCTGTAAACGGAAAGAGCGAGTCAGCACGCAGTTTCAAAGCTGCCCAGGTAAATCCCATCCAGACAACATTGGAAGACAGAGGGACCAATTTACATACCTCTTCAATGTGTTTTCGCGTGGAAGAAAACAGAACCCGATCCCAGGGATGAGATGTCCAAGAGAATCATTCGGGTTGCCGACGACCAACGTTTTCGCAGATTGTCCAGTATTCACAGCTTTATCTTCGAGGTATAGTGAGAGTTCCAGCATTCGAACGAGTCACCGAGGTTGACGGTCGAATTCGGCGTTCACTGAAGACACCTGTGGTCAGTTTACTTGCAGTTAGTTCGAGTCCACCCGGGAGCCCTAGCCATCGCAATTGGCTCCAGTCCCTTTGAAACAGTGGGACAGAAGTGTGCAAAGTATTGCCACTACAGCGAGTTGAACTCTCCACAAACAATCTATCCGAAGGCAGATCTCGGCAGATCATACAAATGCGAATGCCAACACAGGAACTCCAAATTCGCTTCATTTTTCCAGCAAACCACAGGCCAGGATCAAAGCTCAAAGCTGAAGAGCCAGGCGAAATTAATAATAATAGAAAAGCCAGAGCTTAGGGTCCAATTATGAAAGTTCTCCCTCTCCATGGAGAGAAGCACGACGATTGGCTGGCACTTTTATCCGGGACCGATTCAAAGGTCATAAAACAATGAACTACAAGATACAATTTCTTCTTGATTTTTCTTTTTCGTTCCGAACAATATTTTGAAATACTCAAATTACCCTGAAGGTTAGCCCTGGAGAGCTCGGGAGCTCTACGGAAGTATAAGAACTAAATGTCCAATTCGGCTTCATTGGACGAAACAGACTGGCGGCAAACTGCCCAATCCCCTCAAATAGGTTCTTTTCAATCGTCTCCCGCCTTTCTCTCTTTGACTCTCGAGTCTCGTCTTCGAATCCCATCTCCCAACGCTACGAATTCTATGTATAAGGCTATCTTCTTCCCAGTCGGGTGACACTTGTCTATAAACACGTATGGCCGACCGCTGTGTCCCAACCCCTCATACCTTGTCAATATTCATACTTCGCCCTCTTAAAACGTTTTGCCCCATTCTTCCATAAATCTATCCATTTCCTCCGAAACGCCAGTAGTCTGGTTACTAACCCCTACGAAGTCGTGATAGTCTATAGGTAGACACAGGCAGATACCAGGGAACCCCCGTCAGATCAGCTTCGAGCACGATAGCCCAGACCTCCAAGCCTCTTCCACATAGAAACAGAACCCCTGACAGCACACCTGATCCAGTCCAAAGATGCCAGACCTCACCGCAGCTCACTCCACAAACGGCCAAGGAGGCCCAACAGACCGCAACGGGGTCCGCCAGACCGACTCAATACGCAACGAGAATGCAACAAGGTGAGTAGTCATCCCCAATTCACCCCCCCCAAATCGCAAAAGACCCTACCTCCATTCTCTCCTACCTCTCTCACTGTTTCACTCGCACATCTTCCCCATACCCCGTAAACCAAACCCCTCCCGGCAACGCTTAAATGATTGAAAGCTGAAATCTCGTGACCTCCCCACCCAGCCTGAACATCGACCACACCAGCGACTCACCTGAGCGCCGCCAGCAGATCCGCCAGCAGGAACTCGACCTGAACTACTATCGGAAGTTCCTCGAAGATTTGGTCGCTGTCATGCGCGATGCTCATAGCGATTCTGTCGCTCAGCTCGTCTCGCTCATTCGCTCCGGGGCGTCGAACGGGGAGATTCATGCCGCCCTTCAACGCGTCCAGAACGGGAGCTGAACTCGCACTTTTTTGGTATTCGACCTTTGCAATGAGAACCTGCGCTATGGTTTGTGACTTTCGGCTTTCGACTTTCGTGTTTTGTTTGCTTTCTTGTCTCTTGGAGTGGCTCAGCCCTGCAGAGAACCTTCCAAGGTTGGAATCGAAGGCTGTTGACATAATTGTGCACGCTTCATAAATGTTGATGTCTTCTAGGAGAACAATGACGAGAATACCCCCCCTTCTTCTTCTTCTTCTTTTTTTTTGGTCTAGGTCTTGGAAAAAGATATAAGACAAAATAAATGTTGCAAGTCGAGTGGTAGTCGATATAACTCATGACGCTTCCTTTTGTTTTGTTTTGTTTTCTTTTTGTTTTGTTTTGCTTTTTTTTTTCATCCATCTCCTGTCCTGGGATAGTCTGTGATATGAGATATGAAGTCTGATGTGTTTTGTCGCAAGTATTGTCCGGAATATGCATGAATTAGGGTTGTTGAAAAGGAAAAGGAAAATTGACGTGGTGTATCTGACTCAAAGAACAAGAAAAGGGGAAAAGAAAACGACACCTAGTTTCAATGACAGGCGCTGGGCTAACAGCGGTGATCTCACTGACATGGAACATCTATATGCCTTCAGATGTCCCGGATGTCGAAATGCCTATACCAAACCCGGTATGAGAAGTGGAATACGGCCGACACTTATTGACAGCATGCTTGCCACTAACCCAATGTGTGCGGTACCCGATGCAAGCCCAGTGGCCGGGGCAAGGGAAATATTAACCCCAGCCATGGGGCAAATGAAAGGAAGAACATTGAAACGGGAGGGAAATGATGCGAACGTCAAGATCGACTTAACCAACATGATAGGGACATGTCCTGAGTGGACTGTACCGAATGTGAGCTGCGTCTGTCTCCATTGGGTGGCGAGAGTTGTGGTTGCTAAAACGTGGGTGGCAAACGGGGGAATAAGTACGTCGATGCGCGCGTCTATACGATGTACCCGGTCCAAACGGACACAGTTCTATTCTCTGTTCCCTGAGACTTGCCAAGAATATCCACTAGAACACACACCTAGGGCTGCTAGGGCTGGACTTTTCTTGAAGGGGCCAACTGGAATGGGAATCCCTGTGGGCTCACGGATTCTATCTCCGTGCGGTCTCGAGCAATGGAAGCACACGGGGTAGTGGATCACCCTTGCGCTTCTCTTTCCCTGTCCACGGAGACGGTCTCTTCTCTCTCACGATGCTAGAGATACCTCAAGCTCTTGCTGGTCTGTTTTGAGAAGAGACTGTACTAACCCGTTGTCGGAGACCGATGAGACCCGTCCTCGCCACTGTCCGCCTCTGTTCCTGTAGACGGAGAGAAACGGAGAATACTCTTCCTCTCTCTCCCTCTCCAAGAGACAAGAACCCCAGGTCCCAGTCCATTTCTTTCGGCAGAAAAGTCCGCACTAACCCATCTCCCATTGTTGGCCATGGGAGATGATGAGATGTTGAGAGGAGGTGAACCAGGGACGGGATTTCCCGACCCGAGGCGATTACAGTAGGACACCACACCGATCCGACTCCCCCGTGACCATGACCAGACTTCGTCCAATTCGATCTCAATTCCGGTCTTTTTCTATACACAAATCACGAATCCAATCTCGTATCCTCGATCACAGCCATGTCGTAGCACGCCCGTTCCCTACTCATCGCGACCCGGATCCGCAGCAGTCAGCATCACCAGCATCACCAGACCAAACGACCGGATCCCCATCGACGGCTTTAGTTGCTGTAGCTGGAAGCCAAAAACAACGCCCAAGCCAACGATAAAAACACCGCTAACGAGAACTACAACGCCAACAACAACGCCTTTGCTAACGTCAACAAGAACGACAACGCACCAGAGCGATAACACTAACCAAGAACTACCAAATGAGAACAACGAGAACGCCGACGACAACGCCAAAGTCAACGCCACCGACAATGCTAACGCTACCAACGACGCCGACGAGGATGAGAATGCTAACGCGAACGACAACGCGACGAGAACGCTGACGGCAACAACAACACCAAACCCACCTTCTCTTCTCCGGTCAGGGGGCAATGGGGACGCAGATCGCACGACAGATCGTGTCACGCCGTGCGCGAGCAGCCGTGTTTGGAACCTAGCTAAAATCCCATACAGACGGGAGTCGGTTTGAGGCTGTGTGCGCATGCATGCTTCCGTTTTTGGTTGGTTTCGTAATCCCAGGTGCCAGGGTCTCGGACTAGGTTTCAACGGCAGCGGTAACGGTTTTGGGATTTGGGATCCTTGGGTTTGGAAACTACATTCTGGGAGGCTCCATATGTGGAAGACTGCTTATGGGTGGATTGTGCATGTGTTCAGAGGATAGTATTCAGGACCTCGGGACTTGGTGTTGTTTGGGGCTGTAGTGTGTGTAGTGTGTGCGTAGAGTATCAGTGGGCATCAGTATAGAATCCTGCTGGATATGACAGGCCTCGATTTTCAAGACAAGCCAAATCTACATAGGTACTTGGTACCCGGTGTATGTGACATCGAAACAGAATCCGTTTTAATTGATCTTTGAAGGAAATCTCATTCGTCCATTGTAGCACCCATGCCACATTCCCGTACCTATCGTGATCATGCATATAACTTTTTAACATATCTAAGGAGTGCAACGGCCAGTGTACCGCGGGTACAATGAGCAGTCACGGACGGTATAACGAGCGCACAGCCAGGCCAAGAAACGCTCGAGACCGAGACCGTAGCCACCATGAGGGGAGGTACCATACCTATTGTTCAAATGTTAGTATAGAAGAAAAGATAAATAGGAACAATACGAGATATCGAAACTTACTTGCGCTGGTCAGTGTACCAGTAGTAGGGCGAGGGGTCCATGCCCTCGTGCTTGTAGGCGGCCATCAGCTCATCCCAGTCGTCCATTCTCATACTGCCTCCGACAATCTCGCCAACACCGGGCATGAGCACGTCGACACTCTCGGTGACGCGGCGGTCCTCGGGAGCCTTCTTCATGTAGAAGGCCTTGATGTTTGCCGGGAAGTGGGTCAGGAAGATGGGCTGGTTGATGATATCGGTCATGCGACGCTCAGCAGCCTCAGCAATGTCGTCACCGAACTGGTGGGGCTGACCCTCCTCGTTGGGGATTTCGTGCTCAATCAGCCACTGGATAGCATCGTCGTACTTCATGCGACGGAAGGGACGGGACGGGGGCTTGAAATCCGGGTTGAGCTGCTTGATATACCCAGCGATCTCGGGCTCAGCCAGAGTGTAGTCAATCACGCGGCAGATCACATCCTCGAGGTGATCAAGCAGGTCAGTGAAGGTGATGAAGTCCAGCTCGGCTTCGATGTGCGTGTACTCCGACAAGTGGCGGCGGGTCAGCGACTTCTCGGCACGGAAAGACGGGCAGACACAGTACACATCACCCAGGGAGGGGAGACATGTCTCCAGGTACAGCTGAGAGGACTGGGTCAGGTAGGCGTTCTCGCCGTAGTAGTCGAAACCGAACAGAGTGCTGCCACCCTCGACCTGGGTCTGCACCATGGCGGGAGGGGTCACCTCCAGCATGCGGGTCTCCTCGAAGGCCTTGCGGAAAGCACGCAGTGTAGCAGCGCGCACCTTCATGACAGAGGAGGAGGTCTCACCGCGCAGAACCAAGTGGCGGTTGTCGTAGAGAGTCTGCGGGTCGGCGTCCGGCGCCACACGCGTGGTAATAGCCTCCTTGTCGCCAGCGGCCTTGCCGATGATCTCGAAGAAGTCGGCATGCAGCTCGCGGTCGTTGGGCGCATGCTGCTTGGGGGGGGCACGGCGCGCATCTCACCGTGGATGGACATGGAGGTTTCGAGGGTGAGGGTCATGATGTCGTAGGTCTTGACCATGTCACCAGTCAGGACGCACTGCAGGTATCCATAGCCGTCGGTGAGAGTGATGAAGACGACATCCTTCTGGGCGCGGGCACGGTGAACTCGGCCCAGAACACGGACTCGGGTGCCGGCCTCATCAGACTCGGGGGTGCGCAGCTTGATGATGGCCGGGTCGGTGACGTCCAGACGAACGCGCACGGGCTTGGGCAGCGAGATGTCCTCCTTGATCACGACCTTCTTGGCCTCCTCAAGGACCTTCTGGCGCTTGTCGGCCTCGGCCTTCTCGCGGATGGCCAATTCCTGTTCCTTGGCGGCCTTCTTCTTGCGCTGCTCCCAGAGGTTGTTCGCCTTCTTCATTGCCGACTTGGTGGCGGGCTTCCACTCCAATTTGGATGCGGGGTCGACATCCTCCCCGGCGGCGTCGGTCTGGGACTTGCGAGTGAGGTACTGGATGCCTTCAGTGGTGGGGGGGGTGTTCCACGTAGGCGTGGACGAGGGTCTTGTAGGGGGCGGTCTCGGTACCGTTGGCGGGGGACTCGTCTCTACCGACGTCTTCGTCGATGTAGATGGTGGTAGACGCCATGGCGTTCGATCTAGTCCTTGCAGCCCGTTGATAGATCGAGTTGCGGCGGGAGAGTTCTGTGGGAGAAATAATTAATATTGGGTCCGATCTGTGAGTCATACACGGTAAGGCTGAAAGGAATCCAGGCAGGACAGATTAGAATGCAAAAGTAGACTCACCTGATACACAGAGAATGGAACTCTTATCTCTTCCCAATTGCAAGTTGTCCAAGGGAGGAATCGCACACTGTGGTAGAGGGGTAAATTTCCGATAGATGCGGGATTCCCCACGGATGCCTGAGGCAGTCATCAACTTGTATATCTCTCGGATATCTTTCGGAGTATATATTTGGGGGTTATAATCCAAGGCTGATTGATTTATTCAGTATTAGATGATACATGTGGATTCCAATATCCTTTGAATCCATTCATCTACATAATTCTATTGGTCTCTCACCACTAAGATGGACAGTATATCTGTGCTGAGAGTATATCAAGGGATATACCTACCATTCGAAGCCGATCAACATTTTAAACTCATCCACGAGGTGAGTCAGAACCTTCCAAGGTTACCTAGGATTTCACCTACTTATCTAGGTACCTAGGTAGTCTTTACTAATGACATAGCTGACATGTTCGGGATATTGCATGGATGTATAAAGGAGGTCACGGGACCCAGATGCTTTCCCCGGAGAGCGGAGATTAAAAGAAGAGGATTTAAAAGGCGTCCCCTAGGTACCTACCTAGGTAGGTAGTACTGCAGTACTGTAGCACTGTACTCCGTACTCCAAATTATATTAAATCTCATGAACCTGTCAGGGGCAGGATCCAATTCTGCAGGAGCCACGGGAACTCGAAGTTTGGGGAAACCCATTCTTTATTCTTTATAGTATTCTTTATATTCTTTATTAAGGTAGTTATGTAGTTCTCTATCTTTATTATCTCATCCAAGGTCTGCATAACTATAACTTCCTATGAATCAATAATCTCATATATAAAACTCAAGTTAGTCCGGCCCCCTTTAACCCACTCCTATTATCTTCCCCCTTTTAATGTTTTTTTTCTCCATACCTTACCTGGATTCACTTCCTTGCCTTTCATTCCTTTTCTTCACGCTCTTTTTTAACCCTTTTTTTTTGTTTCTGTTTCTCATTTTATTTCTTAATTTTAAGGATTATTTTTCTAATTTTTTTTTAAAAAAAAAACCTGGTGTCAACTGTAAACTCTTCCCCAATCTCCCCCAGCCTTACCCCCTTTTTTCCCCTTCAGGTCTTTTTTCCCTTTTTCCCCTTTTGGATTTCCTAACCTCTTTAAGCTAATGACTTTTGTAGTCTTTTGACTTGAATTCTTCTTTTCTTCCTCTCTCAGGAGACTTGGTATACTTGTTCTGCATGGGGGATTGACATATATATAAGTGGCATTCTCCAAAGAGAGACCCAAAAAAAAGGACAGGTTTGTCTCCATCCCCATTCCCCAATTTCACCCTGATTGAAACATTCCAATTGACTGTTGAACTTCCGTTTAGACACGTCTACATTTGAAAGAGCTTAAGAGCTTCTTCTTTTTTTTTGTTGATATTATTCTTTTTCTTCTCCACCCGAAATCCTCCCTATTTTTCCCTGCGAGATTGGCTGTGGAGACATCTCCTGAATGGTGATCTGATAATCCTCCCTTTATTTTATTTTTTTTTTTACCCTTTCTTCCCCTCAGAGCCTCTCAGTCTGGTAGTCAGGGCCTCTCATCCCCGACTAAGACTAGGTTCTTGTCTTAGGACAAGTGTTGGACTTATTCTCGCCATGCAAGCCTCGGATGTATCGAGCATCCCGAATAATTCGCGTCTAATCCCTCCCGGGTCTAAATACGCGCTGAACGGTGATACTGGCTTTTCCCACGGAGCTTACAACAACAACCACCCCAACCCTATCCAAGGATTCTCGGACCGGAATACTCGTCGCGCCAATATCCCCGCTATAAACACCGCCGCCGGCCAACACTCCGATATGGCATCCGGCTTCGATATGAACTACACCCCCCTTCTCCCCTCCCAGCTGCTAGTAGGCAGTCCCTTCCAACCAGGAACTCCCTCGGCTTTTGCTTCACCCCAGTTTGCCAATTTCGGTGGCTTCCCGCAGGCCAATGGCAATGGGCACGCCCAAAACAACCAGAACCATATCCAGAGCCCAACGCAAGGAATGCAGAACCACGGTTTGTATGGAATGATGTCACCTGATGGCATGGGTGGTTCCCAAATTATGGGCCCTCAATCGCCGATTAATGGTCTTGGGGGTATGGGCAATGCGGCTCTGGGAAGCCCCCAAGCTTCCGTGGCCCCGGGCATGCTGTCGGGGACCAGCCGTACCGTGTATCTTGGAAACATCCCGGCTGAAACATCCGCCGAGGAGATTTTAAACCATGTGCGTAGCGGCCAAATTGAGTCGGTGCGTCTGCTCCCTGATAAGAACTGCGCCTTCATATCCTTTTTGGATAGCAGCTCTGCCACTCATTTCCATTCAGATGCCATCTTGAAGAAGTTGGCCATCAAGGGGAATGATATCAAGATCGGCTGGGGTAAGCCTTCACAGGTCCCCACCTCAGTCGCCCTGGCTGTTCAACAGTCGGGTGCGTCGCGTAACGTTTACCTTGGAAATTTGCCTGAGGAGACATCCGAGGATGATCTGCGGGAGGATCTGGGCAAATTTGGGCCCATTGATACCGTCAAGATCGTTAAGGAGAAGGCGATTGGATTCGTCCATTTCCTATCGATCAGTAATGCCATGAAGGCGGTCACCCAGCTTCCCCAGGAGCAGCAATGGCAAGCACCAAAGCGGGTGTTCTATGGCAAGGACCGTTGTGCTTATGTGTCCAAGACTCAGCAACAAAATGCTGCGCAGTTCCTTGGAATCGCGCCTGGATATGCGCACGTGCTGAACACCGCGGATCGTGACTTGATTTCTAATGCGCTTGCGCAGCAGTCTGTTGCCGCGGCCGCCGTCGCAACCACAGCGGGCGGTGTTAACAATCTTGGCAATCGCACCATTTACCTTGGAAACATCCACCCCGAAACTACTATTGAAGAAATCTGCAATGTTGTCCGCGGAGGCTTGCTGCACCATGTTCGATATATCCCCGATAAGCACATTTGTTTCGTCACATTCATCGACCCCACCTCGGCCGCCTCCTTCTACGCTCTGAGCAATCTGCAGGGGCTGATGATCCACAACCGACGTCTGAAGATTGGATGGGGCAAACACTCCGGCCCTCTCCCGCCCGCCATTGCGTTAGCAGTCAGCGGCGGTGCATCACGCAATGTCTATATTGGTAACTTGGACGAGGCCTGGACAGAAGAACGCCTTCGCCAGGACTTCTCGGAGTACGGTGAGATCGAGTTGGTGAACACACTGCGCGAGAAGAGCTGCGCCTTTGTCAACTTCACGAACATTGCCAACGCCATCAAGGCTATTGAGGGGATGCGCAATCGGGAGGACTATAGGCGATTCAAGATCAACTTTGGCAAGGACCGCTGCGGAAACCCACCACGTCAAGCCGGAAACGCCCAGAACGGACAGCAGAACCGCAACGGAGCCGGCATGGAAGGCCAGTCACCACCATCCGTTCTCAACGGATTCCCGCAGAACCTTAGCCAGTCTGGCTCCCAGTCCAGCCCGACTCGCCCTGCCCTTTCCCCGGCATCGGGATCCACCGGCTCCCAAAATGGACAGCACCGTCACCCGCTGCAGAACGTGTCCTCTTCCTCCGGGGCTCTGAATGTCGGCTCGAGCAATCCGCTGACAATGTACCTGAACCAGATATCTGCTCATCAGGCACAGGATCAGGAGAACCATCTCAGCGACCCTATGGCGATCTCTAGCCTGCAGACACAGTCCCAGCCACAGCAGTCCCTGTACAACGGCGTTAGCAACGGCGACATGTCAAGTGGACACATGGACCCGCCTATGCACCAGCACAAGTCCTCCAACAGCTACCTGAGTGTGGCAAACGGATCGGGACACGGTCACCACGCAAGCACCAGCAGCCTTAGCGTGCCCCGTGCTTCGCACTCCCGGGCTGTCAGCTTGCCCTCATTCTCCCAGGAGCCATTCGGGCCTGTCTCTGGCCAACCCGGCCACTCTCGCGCAGGTGCGGCCCATCAGCCTCAGAGCAGCTTCTCCAGCTTCTCTGCCCTCGGTGGACTGAACCACTCAGGATTTGGCCTGGCTATTCAAAACGAAAACTCGCTGCCCGGCTGGGCTGAAGAGGAGATTGGAGCCAAATAATTCTCTGCACATGCTCCGAAGGATGCAACCTTGGACTCATTGTCCTCGGTGAACCTAATGCCACATTATTCTCTGTTCTTACATATAGTCCCTTCTTGATTGTCATGTCTTCCCCCCCCCCCATTTTGATCTGGTTCGTTTCTTGTATTGGTCATAATCTCTTCTTTTTTCTCACTTTGGACTCTTTGCTATTCACTTTCCACCCTTGCCTTTTCTTTACTTTTTGGCTTTTTTTGGATTTCCCCCTTTCTTTGTCCGGACATATTCCGTTCGCAATGATTTTCTATTCCCCTATTAATCCTTTTCATGCCATCTTCCCTTCTTTACTACCTTGTATTGCTAGCTGGCCTTGAGTCTCTTCCTTCTTTTTATCTTTGACTTTTTCTATCCTTTTTATTTTGTTTTGGGGCTGTGAGTACGCCGCATGTTTCACTGGATGATGACCATGGAGAGGGACGAGTCGTGGCGGCGATTATCGCATTGCATAGCGACCACTTTGGGCTTTGGTCCTATGGGCCTTTTATTGCTAGCAGAAAAATGGCCATCTACCCACCGAACCTGAAACATTAGTTAGAAATGTAAATGATCACCTATAATAGAAATCAGCAGATTTTGAAAATCAGGAGAATGCGCCAAGTGACATGTTATATGGGAAAGTCGTTGTATAGGTTCCCTCCCACCGGGTCTATAGTCTACGGTTAATTATTACTGATAACAATTCGAGTACTCTTACTTTCGATTCATCTTCCATTTTGTTGTTCTGCGTCTGTTGACTACAATATACATGTCACGTGATCATTAAAACCGAATCGGGCAAAGATCGGACACATCAAATTGGATGCTTCAAGCCGCCTCATCCATTCATCTCCTCCACAACAAACAAGCTGTCGCAAAATCTGCGCCAACTTTGCAACATGGCACTTCCACCGGAGCAGATTAACATCAAGCGTCGGCGCGAGGAAGAGCCCGTCGAGACTCTATGTACGAAAACAATCCCCTTGTTTTTTGCCCCGCGATCTAGACCCCTTTAAAAAGATACATAATACCATGAAAATGGTTGCCCCTAAAGATGGAACTTCGATCGATACATTGACAGCAGACGCTAATCTACCCCGCAGTCATTCAATCCGCACTCCACCAAACCAAGCGGCGCTTCACCGACTTCGTCTTCCACAGAGTCACTTTGAAAGCCAGCGAGGTCGGGAGTGCAGATGCATCACCAAGCCCACCAGCAACGCCAGCTGTGCAGCGGCTCCTACGCAGCCCTCGCTCAGTAAGTAGTCTTCATGTAAACCGGCGCGCACCAGCATCCTCCATGGGCGTGCCCAGGGTGCGGGCCACCTCGCCGGGAGCAGAATTCCGCGAAGCGCAGCGCATTACAGCTGCACGCAAAGAGGCAGAAGAAAAGCACAAACGTGCTGTTTACGGGGGCCCGTCTCCTTTCACTGACCTGCGGCCCGGCTCTTCGGCTAGCTCTGATGTCTCCCCCCAACCCGCAGTGCGCGACAGCAGCCCGGCATCAGTGGAGTCCTTCTCCAGCCGCGCGCAGGCTCTGCGCCGCTTCCAGATCTCGCGCTCAAATCTCAACTCCCCAAGAAGTTCCCCTGGTGGAATCCAGAAGCGACGCGCTGGTGGTCCTGCACCTGGTGTGGCTGTGTTGGTCGAGCAGCTGCAGCGAGATGCGCACTCGCGCAAGGCGTCCATGGTCTCGGACCTGGTAGCTGAGGCACGGGCTCTCTCGTTGAAGCCTAAGGAACTTGTCCAGGACAGCACGCCCCCGTCACCAGTTAAACCACGCAAACGGCCTGTCGTTAATCAGGCCGAGAAACGGTGGCGCGAGGAGCGCAACGGTGCCATCTCGGCTGCGAAGCAACGTCTGTCTGATACCTTGGAGAAATCTGCTCAGGTACAGCAGAGGAGCTGGGATCAGGAATCTGAACGCCTAGTCCATGATCTCGAGCAGGTCGCGCTGGAACTCGAGCGAGAGGGTGACCAATACCATGGCATGGACATCGATGTCCAGGTCGCTGGAGTACCGGCTCCTACCCAGCCTGCGTCTTCACAGCATGCTTTCAGTGCAGCACCTAAGCCGCCGTTGAAACACCAGCCTCGGCAGCCCAAGGGACCGAGAGTCGCACCCACAACACCGCAATCTTCGGAGCAGATTGAACAGGCTGTGGAAGAGGATGATGAAGACGACTATGTCTACGACGTTTACGTCCGGCGCCCGCTATCGGATGCTGAGATGCTGAAGAATCCGCTCGCCGAATTCGAGTCCGACCAGCAGCAAAAGAATATCGCCAACCCTCAGCCTGGAGTGGGTGTCATTGTCATCACGGCGGAGGACGAGGAGTACTGGGAGGATTTCGTCGAAGATCATGAGGAGGAGTGGGATAGTGAGGATGCGGACTCTAATGGTATGTGGTTCTTTCCCTTCTTTCGCCCTCTTCATCCCCAAACCATAGACTTCCCGCTGACCTTCTTTACTACAGCCGAAAACAACCCAGCCAACGATTACCCAGACGAGGAAGCGTCGTCCGAGGATGACGACTTTGACTTTGATGATTCGGCGAGCGAGGATGGCGGAACTGGGTACATGTCTCGCTACCGCGGGCACGTAGACTCGGATGAAGACTACTGATTCTGACTTGGTTGTTTATGGCTAGCGTCTAGCCCGCTATGCGCCACTGCCCTTTTGTCGCCTCTCTTTCTTGTTTAAGCAGGGCTCTGTGGATCGGGCGTTTTGCATTGGTTTACCCTGGATACCTCAAACTTCATATCTTCATGAAATCAACCTAAGCTTCGTCTGTCACTTTCTTACTTGCCGAAGCTAACTGAAATGGGAAACTGGTATACCAAGTAGGAATACAGGCAAACGAGCTCCGCATCGATGCTTGACAGTATACAACCCCTAGAATAGACATGTCGTATACCTATGACTATACCAGATGTCTTCTAAACCATCAATTTACCATACTCCTGACTACATCCATGTATCAGTGGGATAAAGAATTATCCCTGGGACAGACAACCAAGCTGAAAGAAAGCCCCTCCCCCCACCATGCTGCAGCGAAACCGAAACCTGAAACAAAACTACCACAACCTATACTACTATACTATACCACCCTTCTATCCGAGAATTCCCAGCCGTGTAGGGACGCATACATACAAGATAGCCCGTTGACAACCAGTAACGTCAAAAACAACAGCCAACGGCGTCACAAACCCTCATTCAAACCCTGTTCCCCGCCACCCTCATCCCCATTTACCAATTCCATACCAACCCCCGAGCCCCGTTTCACCTGAGCCCACCCTCCTAATACCGAAAAAGCATATCCGCAGGTAACACTGCCATACTCTCGGACGAGGGTAGCCGGAAGAACTCCGTGCAAGGAAGGTGATCAGGCAATCGAAGTTTAAAAGCACAAAGAAAGGGGAGGGGGAGGGGTGGGCTAACGTTCAATTCTCCGATCCAGCCCGGGCGCACCAACCAGGGGAGACGGGTTGTGTTGGGGGCGGCTTTCGCTTGTTTAATATCGAGATAGGAAGGAGTTAATTATCGTGCCACGTGGTTTGGCTTCGATGCAGTCATCCTGAGATGTGATGAGATTTAGGGATGGTCCGGGACTTAGGCGTAATGCGGGGTAGATATGCAGATGAAGTCATTCTGGGGGTTGTACGGGCGGGTGGAGGAGGCGATGCTGGTGTTGGCGTTGGATGAGATCAAGAGCATGTTTATTGCTTTGGTTGTGTTGGTGATGATGATATGGTTGGGTCAGGTGTTCAGATATACATGTTGGTGTTGTCGATCTTGTATCCAGGCGCTACTTGATAGCTGTCTATTGGATAGAGAATATATTTACTGTAGTTCATTTCGTCAGTGGTTGGTTAAGAGCGAGTTATGATCTATATTGTACACATGTAATGTATATTTTACTACAGACCGGTCTTTGTGCAGTCCAGAAGCCGAGTTGTTATTCGCTGTACGAATTAGGCTGCCTGCATGTCCCGAAACGGTAAATTCTGCATGCCGCAGGAGATCTATCCTATAGCGGTCACTAGAGTAGCGCTATAAGCTAGTCGCCAACCCAACATGTACGGCGAACAGCCTCTATTCGGCACCTGGACATGAAATAGACTTCAATAAATACATTACACGTTGCAATTGCACGTGCGTTCCAACGGCGCTGGATGAATGCATGGTAGCCTTTCAACGACGCAAGGCTGGATATTACTCTACTCCATATATGTGGGCTCAATCGAAATATTCAAGGCTACCCCACTACTCCTGCAGATATAGCATGTCTACCGAGAAACGCGGCCTAACACATGCAAATTCCTCGAAGATCACGAAAGATAGGATTTGGCATGGAGGGCAGATCCCGTGCACGATGCCAGATATCTCGTAATCTTCACGCTTTTACCTTCCACTTTTACCTTTTTACCTTTTAGCTTTAGAAGGATGGGAGATCAACTGAAGAATACTTACACCTCCGCCTCCTCCGCGTTCTCCGACATTCACGTTCGGCTACCCCGAAGTGTTTCGGGTGGAAATGAAACTATATTATAGCTCAGTTTGGTTCCATGGTTGATTTTCCCCTGCAATCTACCTAGGTAATACTCGATGCTGGTGGGCCGGATGAAACAAGCGAGTTTCTGTGTGAAGAGGTGAGGCTCTGCAAAAGGAAATAATTAAAAAAATAATTAAAAAATCCGTCACGCTAGAGGTAATTTACTAATCCACTGAAACAACCTTGGAACCTTGGAATTACAAGAATTACAGTAAAAGCAAATTACCAAACATAAAATACACAGATGATTTCAACCCAATCCTTCAGCCCCTTGGCTGATTCATCGAGAGATGTACATCCTGTACTCCGTCTGCACGTATCCAAACACGAAACAACCGTGCAACGTTCTGACTCGCAAAACTATCCATGAGCAAGGACGACGTCACCTCCGAAATGAGTCCGCTCTGAGCCTGTGCTCCTGCAATGGTCCAATGGGAATTAACTATCAAGGCTGTTGCCAAACGGAGTCAAGATATGCGAGTTGTCGTCAGGTTCATGTGCTCAAGAGTCTCTTGAGTATCCGCTCTTAATTGGGCTCGGATATCTTGCGGCCGTCGGAGGAATGTCGGAAACAATTCGTCATTGACTAGGATACACTATCCATTGATGTCGTCGGAGTTCTTGAAGACCCAAACCCACTGAATACCTGAAGATCAATGCCAAGTCTGCTATACGATAGTGCCCGATTATACTTTACGGGTGCTAATAATAATGTTTGAAGGTAAAACGACCTGCCAAAGTGGGTGTATGGAGTCGAATGGAGGTGTACTTTGTACTTTGATTATACTTCAAAGCTCGGGTTTATTGACTCTGATCCAGAGTTCGGAGAAATTCAAACGCCATGAAGACCATCGAAATTAACTACCTACTAAACTAGGTATAGTCTTTGTAGTGATGTCTACCAAACGAAATAACGCAAATACGACCTCAACCTCAAGTTCAGACGAATACTACCGAAAAACATAGTGCCCCCACCCCCTCCTTTCGATCCACTCATCGACAAATCCCGAAGCGACACATTCCGTCCAATATCAACCTCTAACAGGATTGCGAATCATCAGCTGAAACACCAAAGTGCAGAAATAGCTCACGCCAGAAGGCCCGATCCCGGAGCTAACGACCCGGCTCTCTGGCTTCGGTGTGATGATGGCAGCATTAGTGTTTTCGCCTTGTCGTCAATGCCCGGGGTCTGATTGGCGTGGCTGCATAGGAAATAATATGCACGTGCGGGCATTGACCTGGTCGGTCTTTTCACCGATATTTACAGAGGACGCCGAGCATTTGACTATTTACTACTTTAGGTATTGTGGTCTAAAAGCGTATACAAACGTCCGGACATCAACGCGCGTGCATTTGGCTCATGATCGCCGCGGTCGCTCATGATCATAAGTCAAGAGAGGTGATACTAATGCCGTTAGGAGTATTGTTCGTTCTGACGAATAGGAGACGGTTCTAACTGTTGGTTCTTGGAATTTTTGCTTTTTTTACCCTCTTGCGTCGAAGGATTCTCCATGTCACATCTCCCCATACGCTGCATCCACCCCACCCCCTTGTTCCCTCAACCACATCACATTTAATTCTATTCCTGACCTTGCAGTGAAAATCCCTACATCGTAGGCTGCAGTACATCGCAGATATGGCGACATCCCATTGTTGCACTGCATGTCGTTCGATCGGCTGCGGTGTAACAAATTGCTAAATTAGGCCGCCAGGGCTGATCGAATCCACAGTGGGAAATTTAATATTCTGCAGGATCTGGCTTGTATTTACAGTGGCCATGCTGACGACACCTTTGTAGTGGTTGTATGAGAGTAATCCGAGTAATCTTCCAGAGAAAAAGAGACGATAGGCTCGAAGTATCCCATTCGGGTCTGACAATGACATTGTTCTCCACATATACCTGGGCGAAGTTGCATATACGCTATCAAGACGAGACGGGTGTGTTTAACCGGTAGTGGGCCTATTTAATTTAAGGTCTTGACACTGGCCTCGCCTATTTAATTTAAGGTCTTGACACTGGCCTCCGCTGGATATGTATAGGTATGCTCATCTGACCGTACTGCACAGACCAGAGTTGAGCTGGACAGGTCTTGTTCTCTCGAAGAGTCTGCGGAACAGAACGGAAGAACACAATATATCAGAAGCAGCTTCTACCTATGTTCTACAATATATTCCTGCCGTGTAACCATCTACTACTATCTCCGGGTAAATTAACCCACCTTGGAAACCAGGGAGGCCGGAGATAAACCCCTATACTTCGTATATCGTCAGATTCCAGAACAAGCAGGATCAAGCTAGCAATATAACCCGAGAAGGAATAGATCATCCGAAATGAGAAATAAGCACAGCCTCCGTCAGTTCGTCAAGAAACCCACGTGTCACTAGTGCTTATAAGTACTCCGTTCATCTCCACAGCCAGGATCAGGCGGCTTCTTGGCTTGGGGGCGGACAATGGTGGCTATGATAGCAGCATCGGGATGATAAACTCAGAACTACGGAACACAATATACATGTTACTCCATCTTGATAGCAGTAATTCTAGGAAGGGAAAGCCATGAGACAAACGAATAGCCTCGACTCAGAAGCCGAAGCTATACCCACTTAACCTGGCCGTGAAGAAGATCGGCAAGGGAGAAAAAGACATCCAATACTCCGTAGTGGACCGAAGGTTATAGTATTTTCCTCGAAGGATGGGAAGGAATCATGTGGTACTCCGTAGATATTGATTTCTTTTGGTTGTGGAATTCAATAGAGGGGGTTCTGTGGATATCCCGCAGCGGATTGGTGCGTTTCGACCATTTTGTATATTAATATCAATATCATGACAGATGTTATCCACGCTGAACAATGTGCAATAACTATAAGGAGTATGAGCACAGTCAAGCTGGTTGATATTGCCGTAATATCATCCAATATGGGGATCCTTAGCTCTGCCATCATTATCCGAATGTGTACTAGGGCACGCGATTTGATCAGCAGTAATTAACGTAGTGGATATATAAAATACAGCAATGTCTAAGACAGCTTCGTAAGAATGAGTCTAGCGTTGTATTTTTGGAATGTCAGCCGAGGAACCTCATTCGCTGCTTCGCTTATCATTCTTTGTGAGTTGCGCGTCGATCGATTCCAGAAGTGTGGCGGAATCCGGAGTCTAGTTTTGCAAGTTCTTTGAACTCAACTGTTATGGTAATTTTTAATTTTTCAAAAACGGAAATTTGGAAAAGTCCACGTTTTCTCTTTGTTGCACATTTCAAGTTGTATTTTATCTTTGACAAATATCACCCTCGTCCATGACTTGCCGAAAAGTTAGATCTCCTTCAGACAAAGGTGACAGACTCTATACCTCGCCCTAGACTGCATCTGGGAAAAGAAGCTGGAGACACTAGCAGATACTGTATATTGAGCCTGCTTGGCATGTCTTCCCCATTTTTGACATTCGTACCTCCAATAGTACTATGTACAATATAGTAACTACTCCGTACAGGGGGGGGGAATGCTAGTATGATGCTAGCATGATGTTAGCATGACGGTATGTGATATCTGAGCCCTGAGCCCCGAGTGCCGAGATATTATGTCAGATAATTTAAAAAACAGGAAGATAACCATGTCCATTGCGGGTGAACTGCACTGGATCGAACCGTGCAGGATTGGGCCCGTTTATCGTTTAGAGCAAATGCTGGCGTGGGGTCCAAAAGCGGAGATATACGGATTTAAGTCCTGACAACATTGCGCATCAACCGTCCTATATGGTCTTGGTACTTGGTCTAGGCTACCTGCGTCTCCAGGATCCAAAAACGGAGTCCATTGCGACACTGCATTCTCTCTATACTACATTTAGTAAAAGCAACATACGGGCGTACATCAGCTACTACTCCAACTAATGTAGGGCGTCGTGGCTAGTGCGAGAAAGTCTGCGTCCTTGGCACCATGCGGCTGAAATATACACCGAGTCTTGGAGGTCGAAGGCCAGATGGCGGGATTTGACGCCCCATAGCTAGAAAGGGGACTCGGAGCCGAAGCAGAAGGCCGAGAGGAGCTACGGGGTGTCCAGGTTTGGATCTAGTTGATTATTAATTATACTTTTTTTTCCAAATTATTTGATGGCGTTGAAGGATCGCTAAATAATAGCCAAGAGATAGTTGGAGATTACCCGGACCCATGATCTGATGTTGCAACACTGGCGCCCGGCTTTTGCGCCTTTTGCGGGCCCAACAGCCAACAGCCAACGCCAACCATCGCCCAACACCTTTGCGGAATTACCGGGGTCTCCGGGATGGTTGCTCTTACATGCAGGAGGTCACTGTCAGGTGTTCGAGCGCCAATGCAGGATACTCAATGCGCTTTTTAATTCCGTAGCTTGACTAGTATAGTTAGCCAACATGACCAGTTGACAACGTGCTCCACTAATCCAAATCAAGCACTATTCTGCGGTTTCCCACTCCAGTAAATGTACTTTGTGTCATGCCATACGGAGTACGTTCTTGGGTGTCTTAGATCTGACAGTTCGGCGTAGTTCGGAGGATCGCCTCCGATCCTAGGTTCACTTGCAAACTATCTGAGCCTCAAAGGCCCAGTCGATGGTTGAAGTAGGGGAACCTGTAAAAGTCACAAAACCTCCACGATTATTATTATTTGGAATCTCCACGGGATTGTTTCTCAAGATAGGTATTGTAAATCGCCTTTTTCCATCAAGAGATTGCCTACGGAGCACCCTGTACTTACAGATGGATTTGCAGATTGGCGAAGTTTCTCTCTGACCCGTGGTGGAGAGGAGCCTATCTCTTCGTTAGGCAACGGTTCTCTAAAACTGTGGGTTCCCCTGTTGCGCAGTGACTGCGCGTCTCCGGTCTAGTGCCTATCCAAGACATGTTGGATCCTCATATCCCTACCATGTAGCATCCATGGTGCATTTTTCGGAAATTTGCGCACCAAACGAGTCATTTTTGCCCCTGTCGACCGGACCTTCCCGTTTCAAATACGGAGATTTAGGAAGTCGAAAGACGAAGAGTCCAGATCTAAATGGAATTCTAGATCGAGGTCGGAAAGCCCCCAACTTTAGTTCGCTCTAGTGAAGGACAATGCTCATATCTATACTCCGCAACGCTACGGAATACTCCATACAGAGTATGCGTAGGCAATCGAGGACAGTACCCAGTTAATTGCGTGCTTTAACCGTGGGGCAGTCGGCGGCTATCGCTAACGTCTAGCAACAGGACATAGCGTTCTTGGCTCCTGACTTGGGACGGCTGCAGAAAAAGCCTGGAGACCAAGAATTTGGAATTCAACCCTGCATATTCTCATAATTAAGAAACTACAGATATAAAGAAAAACTAAACAAAGAAAAAAAGTACCAAAAAAGGGGAGATTTCGACACATCTCACCGATTCAAACCAAAGACCGGAAAAAGAAATGAAAGACGTTAAGCGATAGGAAAAGGTGATTGGATAGATACAGATGAATTTTGGACCAATCTGCCCACGTTGAAATTAAATAATTAAATGGAATATCATTTCTTTTTTTTTCTTTTCTTTTTTTCTATTTTTTTTAACTAGCTAATGGTTGGCCGTTAAAAGAGTAGAGCCCAATATGCACAGCATGACTCGCGCAATGTGACGATAATTAATGGAAAATTACTTTCTTTTTTTTCTTTGGCAACCATGGATGAGCACGGCAATATGTCTACTATGTCTATTCAGGAAGGAGTCGATCTACGTGTCGCAGCGGGGGTCAAGCGCGGCGCATATTATCTGCATCTCTCTTAGTGTACTCCATACTCCGTAATGGATTGTCGAGATAAAAAAGCAATATGGAAAAGAAAAATGCAAGACACTTGGTATTGTAAAAAAACATATAACACCATTATCTCACGTGATTGAAATGGGCTGCGGCTACGCGACTGACGAACGCCAAAAGGATCCTGATTGGACTTGATTGGACTTGGTGGAGAGCGGCAGACAAAGAAAACAGAGTGGAGAGGGGGAAAGGCTGGTTTTAGCCCCGGGGGGGGAGCCATGTTGATCCGATCTGCACGGAATCGGGGGCTTCAGGGACTAGGATTGCCTGTGAGGAGAGGCTTGCCAAGGGGGGGTCTCGGAAGCAACGGGCCATACAGAAGTGGCGGATGGTGCCCTAATTAAGTATGGATTTGGCACTTGCGCAAGTTGACTGCGCCGCAGAGATACGATCACAACGTTTCTGCTATTTTTTTTTTTCTTTTCCTTTTGGCCCTGGTCCTTTTCCTGTTTCTGGACTTTGAGGAGATTACATGGATCAATGTCTCCGAGTGATGTAGAACAGGTTTCTATACTTGATACCCTGGGAATACTACGTATACCTGCATATACCTGCCTATTGTATAACCTTTTTTTTTTATCAAATTGAATCGTCCAAACGGTCAAACCTTGAAAATCCAAGAAAACCGTTGGCGGCTGCAGATGACTGACGATCGGCCTGGTCAAGGCGCAGATCGAGGGGAAAATGGCGCGGAGGAAAGCTATTATCACGCGAGTAACATCACGGTAAAATAAGTGGACATGTGTTTCGATTTATTAATGCAAGTTGACTGCGCGGGAAATCCGCTGTGTCGGCTGCTGCCGAGTTGAAGTTGGATTTTCCCCAATTCCCCCCGCGTCCGGTGTTTGGGACAAAAAAACCAACCATGGTTCGCTGTATCTCGGGTATTTGAGATAGTTGAGATAGTATGGAGGTATACATAGTACGGAGTCCATCTATAGATTATCGGCAGCTCCGAAAACAGCCCTGAAGAGGATAGAGGAGACCTGTGTGCCACGGTCTTCAAGGATCTCTCTTGCCTCATGCTTGAGATGTGTTGGCAATGCCAAAATGAGCTTGCATTAGCTCCTCACGCTCATTCGTCCTGACATCCCAGGACCATGGCGTACGTCGCAACAGATGACTTTTGCGTCTACCAATAGACGCCGCGCGTTTGTGTTGGTTTTCTCGTTTTCCCTTGATTTCTGCACTCTTTTTCTTCCATGACCTCGAAAAAGAAAAAGAAAATCACACCTGACTGTATCTATTAGTCCGTTATCCACTTCTCACATGAACGGATAGCGTTGGACAGCGCAAATGAAACACTAAAATAGAAAATGCAAGTTCGATTCTTCATCTTTATTAATTAATTATTTTTGTTATCTTACCTCATATGTGTCCTCGAGTCTCGAGCCTATCACCTAACTCATGCAATAACAGGGCAGATACAGAAACAAGAAATGAGTTCAAATGTTCTCTTTGATATTTTAGGAAATCGTCTGTTACTCGAATCTTCTCGGATAACTACCTATGTACTTTGATATTTCTCGGGATTTGTCATTCATAAACTTCGCCTTGGCGCTAAAATTGCAAAAGGCTAAAGGTAAATTGTAATTTTGGTTACCGCGTGGCCCCCGTTTTTTCGTAACTACATATGTACAATACCAGAAAAACAAAAAAGAGAAAAAAAAATTTCGATTTGTGTTATGAAGCTTCAAGCCCAACGGTATAGACAAAGCCAAATTTTCTCATTCGAAAAAGTTAAAGAACGGAGTAGACCGAAGCTATTGCCACATCTTCGAAAGATATCAAATTAATTGAAAGAATAATTTATTAAAAAAAAACAGTATCTCTCCACTACACCGAACACGGAGCAACTGTCCCGGTTCACCGGTCTATTAATTCCTTTTTTTAAAAAAATTATTTTCCAATTTAATTATTTTGAATAGAAATATGTCTCTCTGGGGGTGGAACCGAACCTCTAGTAAAAAGGACCCCTGTTAGCCCAACGAGCCTTGTGTATCCGCGGTACACAGCTATACAGGGGGGGCCAAAAGGAACAGACCCAGGCAGTCGGTCCAGTGCATCCAACAGCGCTTTTAGTCTCTGACTTTTTTTTTTTCGTCTGCTCTTTCCCTCATTTAAGACCGAGTGGTGCTCCAGCTTTTCTTTTTCCTAGAGATCTATAAACCTTGCTTACCCCCAAGGACATATCATATTTCATCTTCTGTACTTCACATTGTCCATTGGCTCTCTGATATAGACCTCTCTATATCCCCACTTCTACTATCAGACCTGGTCTGAGCATTCTCCGGGAACTCAAAGCTTGGTCCTCTATAAATCCCAAAGCCAACTCAATACGTACTGGCATCCAAAATGGCAACCCACACAGAATCATACGCAACACTCCCATCAGCACGACAAAGCAAAATGAAAATCGACGCCTTATTGAACCCAGGCGACGGAGACATCTCTCCACGCTCCCAGCACGCCTCAATCCCATCCAACCGCCACAGCTACCACCAACCCTCACCAAGCTTCCCCCCCAAGCCCAAACTACTGGTACAACCGCAGCTACCACGACACCAGCCCAGCACCCTCCACCACAGCAACAACCCAAAGCAGCTCCAACCACGTAACGGGCCCGTCCCAAATGTTCTTCAGCTACCGGCCCAACGACCGCGCCAGCACAAGCAGAACTCAAAGCTCGCTGTCCGCCCCGTCCTCGCCAGACCCGTACCATCCGCGCGAGCGCTACTCAAGCGTCTCAAGCTCCTCCTCCACTAACGGCGACCGTCGTCGTCCCCCGCGGCCAAAGTACGAAGAAGAGGAAATGTACTTCATCTGGTACCACCGCGTGGATCTGTGTCAGGAGTGGAAGGAGGTCCGCGAGGCTTTCAATCGCCAGTTCCCGAATCGCCAGAGACGCGGTTTCCAGGGTATCCAGTGCAAGTTTTATCGCTTCATTAAGGAGAAGAAGTGTCCCACTCTGCGGGAGCAGAGGCGTATGCGGGATGGGGAGTTCTTGAGGGAGGGTGCTTCTGCTTCGATGGGGGATCATGGCAGTGCGCCGAAGTTTGGTGTTCGGGAATATACTAATGTTTGGTATCCTTGGATGAGGAAGGATGGGGATGTTGCGTTGCGACGGTGATTCTTTTTTTTTCTTCTTGTTAGGGAGGTCGTCTGTCTTTTCGTTTTTGCGTGGGTCGGTCTTCGTCTTTATTAAGATACCTCTTTTCAGCGTGGGAGGTCTGTTGTCTTTTGGATGTCCTCTCTTTACCCCCAAATCTTCCACCCAGGTTCCTGTCTTTTCGTTCTACACCTCCTCTTCCTACTTCCAAGCTTGTTTCTTGGTATATAATATCTACAATATGTCGTATGGAGCAATCCATACCGTGAGAGTCGAACCCATTCGGATTTAGATCTAGATATTACAAAGAGTCGATGTTGAATTTGATTAAATTCATTTCTATCCACATTTACCCGGTATGACGAATCACACATAATCTCTGCATGTCCGTTACGCTCTCTGCATCTTTGTTGAACACACAAATTCCCCTTGCTTTTGTCCTTCCTGGCCTACAACATGCATTCCAAATCCCGACGCACATGGTCATTCCTCGCCCTATACATTCGGCACGGAGGTTCCGGCCTCGAATCCAGTCCAGGAAGGATAGCCGGAAAACCGTTGGATTTGACCCGTTTCGGACATACAAGCATATGTCTCGTACATGTATATGCAGCACTGTCAATCCACATTGTGTTCCCATACATGGATACCGTCAAAATGACCATTACTCAGCATAGCTGGCCAGACCGTGCTAAGAAACGAACTTATCCACTGCCCGGTCAATCCCTCAGATCCGTCGATCATGGGTCTACAACATAACCTTTCGCGCCAAGATGAACGCCATATCTCGTATTTCTGTTGAGGACTCCATATTCGTATAAGATCTCGGATCCGGGAACTATCTAGTGAACTATCTAGTGCGGTTTTGACATTTCCGCGACTTCGTCAGGGGCTTTCTTATTGTTCGAGCTCCCTTGTTCCCCTCTTATCTGTCTCCATTGTTCGTGATCACTATGCAAGAACAGAGAACCAAAGTACCTGCATGTATTAATGCACAAGAATTTCCCAAGACAGGGACAATGGGCATGTTAGGGGCTTAGGCTGAAGGATTGCATTGTTGCTCATGGTACTTATGTACCGTGCGTACAATATAGCGTCGGTGATCTCTTTTTATATATGGCAATTTGTTAATTAAATATATAGATGCGTCTAAACGAACCATAGCTACAGTATTCCGTACGGAATATATATAATTATATTGTATACGACGCACATATATACCCAATAATTAATATATTCTAGTGACGAGTTCCAGGCAACGGACATAAAGGAATTGACCTGTCGCGCCTCGGCATTTGCATTTGCTTTTGTTGCTATTGTTTCTTTTTTGATCTTATCTATTGTTAACAGAGAGTAGAAGTACGAACGAAATAGAGATCGTCGAAAAGAAAAGAAAACATGCGGGACCTGCCAAGTCATAGCGTGTCGGGGTTCGGGATTTCATCCCCGGGCTCCATCAGAATTTTTTTTTTTTTTTTTCTTCTTTTTCTTTTTCTTTTCTTTTCTTTTTTGACAGAAAGATAAATGCCGATCCGATGTCTCAGACTCATTGTTTCTACTCCGTATAGGGCGTTGGATTGTGTGTTTTCTGTGGTGCTAGGAGCGTAATAAGGGGGTTCAGTGACTGTTGAGTATGTAAACATTTGAATGATATAAAATACAAAAATATGTTATGTACCTGAGTCTGAAGAATTCAATATTGCCGAGGCTTTGGTATTCAGATGTATACACATGTGATATAGCAGGTTCGTTTCCAGGGGAAATTCCAGACGTAAATGGACTTTGGCATTGTATGTTATAATACACCTGTGTATCAAATTGTGTGGATTTACATACATATGCATATTTCACTTTTAGTCTACTGTCATAGGTAACATGAAGTGTAGAACAAGATGCTGGGCTCTGCATAGAAATAGCACAGCTTATGGTGTCACGGTGCGAGACACCAATCTTGATTCCAACTCTGCACGGAAAGTCGAACGGAGTAATACGGCATATGGAGTTGCATGCATCCAGATGTCCAAGGTTGGATTGGCTTGGGCATTTTACTGCATTGTGTATATCCAATGTTGTATATATTGTACTCCGTATACTCCGTACACTGTACGGAGTACTCCATACTAATATACCAATACCATTCATCAAACTAAAGTTTAGACACAAAGCTATCCACATCGGTTTAACATCCCCGGCGCTACAGTTCGCACTAAATTGCCAAACTCCACAATAAGCTCCAATTGACCACTGTCCCTCTTCGGCGCTGTCGAACCTCATCAGCACTAAGATAAAAAGGGCAGGAGGGGCACTGCAATTGCCGATATAGTTCGTGACTAATTTAATTTAAATTGGCCAATTAGACAGGGTTAATTATTTTGAGATCCTCTGCAAATGTGGCGCTTCTTTGAGGTTTTGATGTCGGGATTTTTCGTGACCACGTTGAGGTTGTGCGAGGGTGAGCATGCAGGGATCTGCGTTGTACGGCTAAGGTGGTGTATGTGTCGGGCATCGTCATGGTTGACCTGCTTGTCTATGTCGGATTTTCTCCCACTGTGGCAGCTGCTATATGCTGTAGGGCTTCCAGGATCTGTGATCCTGTGTTCCCATGGGTCCTCAATTGCATAACTCATGTTTCATTCAGTGGGCTACGGTAGATAGTCATGTCCTAACAAGAGGAAGGATCAACTGAAAACCCCATCGAAACAAATCGCAAGATCTCAATCAGAGATGTTCGTCCTTGATTTCCATATCTCCATTCAAATAGCCATGGTGGCTATCGACTCCGCCGTGGCTGTCGATGGATACAAAGTTCATATCGAACTATTCCTCCACGGCGATAATTCCAGAGAACATCAGGTTGGGCTCATCCATGAAATGGAATCCCGGAGCCAGAGCGCATCTGGTGGAATAGCTAGTCAGTAAACAATCGTGTGGGAAACTGTAAACCGACAACTTACGGATCAACTTCGAAGCCTGCAATGCAGTCGTACGCTCCCTCCTTGATGCTTTGCAAGAAGTCCCAACCGTCATGGAGGTCGTAGAAGGACACGTAGACATTAACGCCGGACTTGGTCAAGTTAGTAAGGACTCAAAACATAGAAATACTGGCATGCAAACTTACCTCAGCCTGCTTGATCAGAATGCGTTCGAAACTCTTCCCACCCCGGACAGGGTCAGCGGCAATACCCAAGACATTCTCATTGTCGGTGGTCTTGAAGCCAGTTGGAAGACCAGAGAGAGAAACGACGCGAGAAGCACCCCCTTGCACACGCTTCCAGAGTTCGGCGTTATCCTGCAGCCCTTCCTCGGGCATGGCAACAGAGATGGTGACGTCGTTATCGCCATCCTTCAGATTGATTCCGTCGCCATGGTTCTCATAGTATTTGATGCAGGCGTCCTGATCAACGAACTGCACGATGACTTCGCCGTTCTCACTCCAGGCACGTTCGATTGCACCGCCGTAGACAAGCTGCAGGACGCTGGGAATGTCCGCCCACTCCGGAAGATTCCCGAAAACAATCCGACGAGGAGGTCCAGCAGGGACAGCCTTGGGTGCCATCTGCTTCTGCAAGTGGAGCAAACGGACCTGCTTCATGAAATCAGCAGGAGCAGTAACACCTCTGGGTCTCTTGGGAGAGGTTGCGGACTCCTCACCCCCGGTGGATCCAGCCTTCTTGGAGCCAGCGGCAGAGTCGTTATCTGCGTCCTTGGTTTCACCTGCGTCTTTGACAGGAGCGGCCTTGTGGGGGGGCATTCTTCAGAGGCGCATGAGCGACTTCATCTTTGGGTTTAGCAGGAACGAACGGCTTGGCACGCGGATCAATGCCAGAAATATTGGGGGCAGTGGTACGAGAAGCAGCAGCTTGCTTGTCCTATGCAAGATCAGTGTGAGACAGGAGTAACGAAGAAAGATAAGTGTCTTCCTCGAAAGTGACGGGAATCGAAGGGAACCCGTGAACAAAAAGGAAACAAGAGCAGCGAACAGGAATGAGTCAAATACAGGATCACATGCACATGCGGAAACATCAAGGTATGGATGGGGGCGCGGATGGAGGAAGGGTGGGACATACCTTTGCGAGCCTCATCGCCTTCTCGATATCCTTCGAGGCATCGCAAAGCTTACGCGGCTCATCATTAACATTCACCTGGGTGAAGCGACGGCCGTTGAGACGAGCCGACACTGTCTGCACACCAGCGAGACGATCAGCGCGAGCTTTGTTACGAATAGCAGCAGGAGCATGAGCGCTCTCCTCCAGGCTAATCATGTTGCTGTTGGAGATCACGTCGTAGATCACCTCGGTCGTGATGCGAATGTCTGCTTGTCTCTGAAGAGAAATTGGAGCAAGACCGTTAGGTCCGATGACTTTGGCTTTCTCCATGATGGAACAGAGTATCCGGGGTGGGGAGAAGGAAAAAGAGAGAAGAGGGAGAAAACAAAAACAATTTATGTGACGCTGGACGCGTGGAGGACGTGTTAGGATCAATTGTTGGACTTGGGAAGGCACGTCTGGCACATTGGCTCTTTCCTTTTGAGAACGGGAAGGAACATACAATACAAGTATGTATATACCTGCCTAGGTATATGTTTATAAGATATTTGAATATCTCCTAGGTTACTTAGGTATAGATATTCTAGGATAACATTCCCATAAGGAACATATCAATACTGTAACATGTTCCTTTGAAGGTCTCTAACAGACATCCCACTGTTCTGGGTATGCTAAACAAAGAGATCTTCCAGTGAACAAACAGTGCTCTTTATTGCTCTTCTAGAGATTGCTTAGGTTTCTACCAATCTGTCTCATTGTGCTATAAGATATCGTGTTCATCATCTATTATTTACGGACACTGGTAAAGCACTGAATGGGCTGTGATACCTCCTAGCATGATCTTCTTGGGTCTTCTACTAATAGCTCCTCCATGCTAGCAAGAGAACTTTAGCTATTCTAGTCTCAGATAACCAGCTAATGTAAACAGAGTGCGAATTGCCCCTTCGAGTTAGTTTTCCCTCTTTGTCCCCTTCCGAGGCTTATGCTGTGACATTATACCTCAGCCTCACGTCCATATTCTTTTGCCTCACAAACCACGCATTAACAATCTCCCATTCTGCACTCGGATCATCGAATTCAATCTGACAGGCCTTGTTAGAGTCGAACCTCATTTTGGAACCATATCCTCACCTTATATCTTAGAAACAGCGATGGAATCAGCTTATAAATCTCAAGCAGACTGATATTCTTCCCAATGCAAGTCCGCGGTCCAGCCCCGAAAGTAAATGTCGCACGAAGCATCTTCTGCTTTCTATCCTGGAAATCGCTCTCAGACTCCGTATCCATCTTGAGCCACCGTTCCGGAACAAATGACTCCACATCCTCCCCGAAGACGCGGTGACGGTGTATTATCCACGGATTAGCACCGACTATCGTGCCAGCCGGTAGGAATGGGCCATCAGGAAGCTGGAGGCCCTCGGCTGGCACGACCCGCTCAAGCATCAATCCCACGGCCGGGTGAAGACGTAGTGCTTCTTTGATCACTGCATCGAGGTAAGGGAGTTGCTCTTGGCTTTGCTTCCACGAGACAGGTAAAGAGATCCGATTTTCTTCCAAGGCCATGGTGAGCTCTTGGTGAAGTTTCATACTTGCTCGGCGGTTCTTGAGAGTATAATAAAGTATTGCTCGGAGGGAAATTGCCGTCGTGTCGGAGCCCGCATTCATATTGCTGATCGTATACGAGAAGACTTGGTTATCATTTACAATAGTCGGATGCTCCTTTTTCGCTTCCAAAAACCGATCGAGGAAGTCCTTGTGTGTTTTGGTCACTGCTGATGCGCGTTGCTGGTTCAGTCGTTCGTCTAGTCGTGCGCGAGCAAAGCGAGCTACAGCCCCGGTCGATCCCTCTCCGAAAAGGCTCCGGAGAGGGTTCTTGATGAAAAAGTAGTCAAGCCATGGCATTTGACCTATCTAGCTCTCAATATGGTTAGCTTTGTCAATTACCCCATTCGTCGCAATGCCAACCTTTCCGGAATAGTCGAGCATATGCTCCAGTGCGGCGATGATTCCGTCGATATCATTCCCTTGCTCGATGAACCCAAGTGGCTTACTGAATGTCAATTCTCCAATAACATCAAATGCATCTTTTCAAGTTACATTAGCTCCTGCTCTCATGTCTCGCGGGAAGAAATTGAATACTCACAGTATTGTAGCCAAGCAGCAATATCGCATACTTTGGCTTCAGCTACAAACTCATCCAGTCTTTCAAACAAAGTATGAATAGACTTATCGACAAAAGGCTCGAATTCGGTCAGAGTACTCATCGAGTAAGCCGATGAGATAGGCCTTTTAATAGCGGCATGGAAATTTTCATCGGTTGTACTAAATAATGTAGGCGTCGGTCTGCCTTTGGCAAGCTGCTGCTGAACAGAATAGAAATGTGTCTTGGGAGTGTTAGCGAAAAGGCCGGTCAGTTTCTTACAAATTGAACACACCTTTTCATATCCTTTATTAATGCCATATATAGTTTTCAAGGCATCCAAATTCCGCACACTGACCACGTTAGGACCTAGTCGAACATAGTCCCCGTGTTTCTGGTGGAGGTTATGAAGCGTCACTTCTGCACGACCATTGGCGACATCGATGAACCTCCAAAGGTTCGTTACCTTGGCCAGTAATGGTCCGGGAATTGATGATACTCCTGGTTTGAGATAATTGCGGGTGAAGTGAAATAAGGCAAGGGTGACAAGGATGGCTGGTAGATGTGTCCAGACTGAGATCAATGCTTCTGAGATGATGGCCATGGTGAATTCGCCAGCTATTGCCTCCTAGTATACCAACCATTAGGCATACTGTCCATCCATGGATGGATATATAGCTTATCTGGGGAAATGCGGGGAAATGGGGGGAATTCCGCCCTTGTGGCTATCTGCGGAATGGGGGTCTGTAGTCTTCATTCGGATGTTGGCACATCATGATACTTATTTCAATAGAAACAACGACTAACCTCTCTCCACCTCAGTCTTTTGCTCCTGTTTCCCTTACCGCTGTGATGACCTCGATGGGTCTTCTAGAGGGGAATTCAACTCCGGTTCCAGGTGTTTGCTTTGATAAACCAGAGCGTGGTCTTCGGCGGAGTAAGAGGTATAAACATTGGTATATTATTCATTTATTTAATGCTCCTAAAGACGTCTCCAACAAAACTATCAGTACACCGAAGACACCGAAATGTAAGCAAATCTATATGACAAGAATGGGTAGAATGGGTATCGATTCCAGAACATTAGAGCTTCTACGACGGGACAGGGATGTTCTCAAATCCTTTCTGCCCGGGCTTACGGTCTTCAACAATAACTTGAAGGCCGCGACGACCACAATAGCCATCATTGCCCGCAACCCGATCAACGACCTGGAAAGAGCCGCCACCATTTTGCGCAGCATCCGGAACCCACACAGTCTCCTGTACAATTTGACCGGGGACTTCCGCACGACGGGGATTGTGCCAGGGCAGACCGACAAGGTGATTGCCAAGGTTGTGAAGGAACGAGTACAGCCCCTCGAAGCGGCGGGTGACTCCGAGCCAAGAGAGGGTGCGGTGGTCATATGCCGTCCGCACGAACGGGTTCATGTAGATGCCCGTATCGGTGATCTCGTCGACGTTGGTTTGCGGGTCCTGGATGTCCGCATGAATGAGACAGCATTCAGACGCCTCCCAGAAGAGATCGTGTCCGGAGCGGAAACGTGCTGGGTTGGGGGTTGTAGGCGGCGAGCCGGTTTGGAAGTATTTGGCATCAAACGCCACCATTCCGCCCCAGCAGCTGCGCACTCGCACTGCGTCTTTGCCGGCCAGCACATCGCTTCGGCTCTCGCCTTTGCCGGATGATGTGAACCATGGGTAGAAGGGGAGACCCATGCTGTAACCTTCAAGATCGCGGGTGGCGTATGTGTCATAGAATTTGATGGGGTTGTCGAAGTCCACGGCACAGGCTGCACGGTATTGGGCAATGCCGTCTTCGTTGGCGTTCGTTGAGAATAAGAGCTGAGGGACATCGGCGGGATGGAAGAGGATATCGTTCAGATAGAGTAGCTTATCGAATTTCATCTCGGGGCTGTCGGTCAATGGCTGTAGTGCTCGGTTCCGAACCTGGGCCAAATATTCGATGCGCTTGATTCGCTTTGATCCACCGGGAATGGTCACAGTCGGTACAGTCTTCGGGTCCAGGTGCTTTTCAGACACAATGGATTTCTGGCACTGCACTTGTTCCTCTAACGCGCGCAATGCGCGCTCTCCCTCCTCGCCGCTGTCATTTTCGTAGATACTCAAAAACACATTGTCAGGCCCAAGCAGATCAATCAATTCCAGAAGTTGTGTTCCCCATTGGCCCTGCGCAAGCTCGCCACCACTATCATAGAGACTTGCTGCAATGAAGACCTTCTCCTGGCGGGGATTGCCTCGTCCGGGATATGAGCTCTCGAGTAATGATTTCCGGAGTGTAGAATAATGCGCGGGTAGATGGGTATATGAGGGGAAGAGTATCGATGTGAAAAGCGCGAGAACAAAAACGATGCCGGCGACGACGGGGAGGTAGCAACAGCGGCGGATACAAAAACGTCGAGAACAGCTCGGTCGTGGCGTGCCTGCGAGGGCCGGTCTGGAAGTGTTGTTCAGGCGGCGATAACCCGCTGCTGCCGTCGAGAAGATTCGAGACAGCCAGGGCAGTTGGCGTTCGCCAAATTTGGATGAATAGGGGACCTGGGCTTCGAAATCGGCTTCATCGAGGTTGAACGTCCCCTGCGAATCAATTGAGGATCGTGAGGCAAGCTCCCATTCATCGGGATGAAGTAGTCGTGCAGTCATGGTGGGTTGTGTCACCAAAGGGGTATACACCCTTGGGACTATTTGGGACTATCTTCAACTGCAAATTGGTCCAATAAGCTGGCACGCTGCAGCCATGATTTGATGATAGTCAAAAAAGTAACCCGGGGGCCCCACGGAGAACTTACATCATCAATATGGTCACGTGGTACAGGGCGAGGAGATGATGTACATCGTGGAGCTCAAATGTTTCTGGACTTCAAGGAATATGTTTGTAAATAGTGAAATAAGACATAGAACAAAGTGTTAACTTGAGAATGTCTCTATCCTTAGATTTTGGATGAATCCACTAGAACACAATTGCGCGACATGATTTTCCGATAAATGTCCGGTATGTAGTGACGTAGCTGTAGTCGGGGCACTGCCTGTTTTGCTCGCATAGGTGAGATCATTTATCTTTCCGGTCACTATCTGGGTTCAGTTAGTCTGGAATCCTCAATCTTCCACTTCAACCACCCCCTTGTCCAAATATATGACAGACGGCGTGGTGACTGAACATACTCCATCTGTGATTCGATTCTACCTCTGCTTCCCCGCATTCCACATCCCACCATGTCGCAATCGCAATTCAAATTCGCCAACTCAGATGCCAAAGTGCCAGGCAACGGTACTCTCCCCCCCAGAGTTCACCATCAAAGCACCAGCTTCCACAGATATATGGGCCAAGCCGCCCTCCACCATCCGCTTCTCAGCCCCGATCTTGTACAAGTCTGTGCCGCTGAAGTCTTTCAAGCGAATCCGCGTCGCCTTCAATGCCCTTTGGGAGAAGAACTATGATCAGGGCGGTGTGATCCTTGTCCTGAATACCGCCGATGGTGGCCAGAAGTGGGTGAAGAGCGGAATTGAACTCACCCACGGCAGACCCCACCTCAGCGTCGTCGCCAAAGATAACTGGGCGGACTGGAGCTTGATTCCAGTGCCCTCAGGTGGTGGTGCAGCAACTCTTGAGTTGGTCAAGGAAACGGACAACAGTCTGTGGATCTATCTTGTCGAGGGCTTGCAGAAGTCCCCTATCCGGGAGGTCACTTGGGTCTTTGACGAGGAGAATGTGAAGGACTTCTGGGTTGGCGTCTATGCTGCCCGGCCATCAAGTGAGGGCAAGGACTTTCCTGTCAATTTTGGTCATTTGATTATCGACCAGGAGTAGATTAGCTGGATGTTGTTGGTTATATGCCCCAGTAAGTAGATGGCGATGGTCACTGCGAAGAACAAACATTATATATGATGGATAGGATAATTGAAATGAAGTATAGCGATACCTTTTTTTCCCATAAGCTATAATGGAGCCCGGCAGGACGTTAACCATCTATATAGGTAGAATTAAAGATACCGGCTTGCTGCAGATATACTACGGCTCCACAGAATTTCAGGTCCACCTGTGCATGTCCTAAAAATGACTGATATGGTGTAGATCAGCCGATGTGCAGACAGGTTCAGTCAATAGAATTTATCTATCCCCAGATTCATTGTTCGATCCTTGTCATGGCGGATGATCAGCCATGTTGGCGCACTTGTGGTTACCAGGTGTATTAACAGAGCAGTTAATGCTAATTTGAACACGCATCTACAAGTACACTGTGCATGTTAAGTTCCTTGAGACTTCAGCGTTGTTAGCTGGGACTTAAGCATTGTGTCGGATGTCTATAACATACATTGTGCTTCTGGGACTCTACCTATATGCGGATTATATAGACTTCGGGTCCATTTTCTGCTCATGTTCTCTTTTCATATTAATGTAATGCTGTCCTATATTTGTACACTAACTTCTTAGACAGAATATCACACCTTCCCAATTGGAGTTATCTGATCCTACTATGCCTAGTGCGGTGTAATCCCGACAATCGGGTGTATGCGCCGCACAAGCCCTATTTCGGATGCCTAGGTCACACCAGTCGCGTGTTAATATGACACAAGCGGAGAAAAGTAGAGATTCCTTCCTTTTGTTCCGTTCTTCCCTTTTTCAAATATCCTTTCCACTATAAAGTATATCAAATATTGTACATTGAATGTAGAGAGGGAAAATGATATACCCCCAGGTCAAGTGACCGGCTCCGTCATTCCGGCAGTGACATGATGTTTCCTTCAGAGTTAATTAACGGGGTCTCAGTGCATGTTGCTGCCAGATAGTGGAGACATTTCGTATATATTATGTAGTTATGAAGTTCCCTCTTTACTGAAAAAAAAAAAGAACTTCAGATCAAATAAGACAAGTAACAAAAAATCAAAATGGAAATCAAACTTTCATCTTATCTGATGAGGTGAACCAGGGAAAAAGTGACTTGGCAGTACCAATGCAGTACAACAGACTCAGCCCATGCCACTAAGTGAACTGATGTATTCCGTGGGTACCCCTCCGATTGTAACATTCCCGCGGAACTCCACCTTTTTTAATTTTCCTCTCTGACACATCTTTCCATACCTTTGGGGGAAATACTCTAGGAAGCACCTGTGTATTTCAACATCCCAGAATGATGACTGGACTACTGTGACCTCGGGACACTGTTTCTTAAACTGTCTTGGTGCAGCATCCTGGAATGCTAGAGATGAGCTGAGATCGGACCTCAGCCTCCCACTCGTCTCTCTGCCACCACCAACTCCATCAACGTGCATAAGTGCGACCGACGATCGGGCTTGGTGTCGCTTTGCTCAGCGAAAGACTTGCAAGCCTGAACTCTTCAAGACCTGTTTCCCCTTACATTTTGGGCGTCTCCCCTCCGAACCACGGCGGATCTACCCATCTGCTAATCTGCCCCATAGCTGCCTGCTGGATCCTGCTTCTGACTTCCAATATAGCCCTTCATGGGTCGACCCCCGAGGCAAGCGCGCTTCCACAACTTTTTACATATCGCGCCCCATATTTATTTTCTTCTTTTCCTGTCCTAATCCGGTCTCCGATTCGCTGTTGCCATCTCGTGTTGTCGTTTCTTTTTCCCTGTGGATCTGACTGGTTCAGGCTACTGGGCTGAAGAGCGGAAGTACTTACTCATTATTAGAGCAGGGGTTCTTTTCCCTTTTATGTGATACACCTGCCGCTACTTCACTTCTGATGTCGCATGAACTCTTTTTTTGATGATCTGTTTCCCACTCAATCGCCGCTTTTAAGGTCGCTGTCTTTTGTATATGGTTTCGACCAATCCCAGACCGAACTCTCTTGCCGGTTATTCTTATATGGACGCTTTCCGTTAGAGAATACTTCTGTTGAACGTATGCGATCTTGTGGTAACGGTGCATCGGTCACGATATGCCACTTCTCGATCCACGCTCAGGGCCGTCCTACGGCACTATCGAACACGAAAACGCCAGAATGGACGACGAAAGGGATCAACTGTTGCAGGATGACTGCGAGGTCGAGGGCCAGTCTAGTGGACTGTCCACACCGGATGAAATACAGGAGGGAGTCCAAAAGATTGAAGCCATCAATTTGACTTGGACAACCAAGTCTTTAATGATAGCCTACATCAGGTTCGTGTGGCTTGCAGCCCCGTGCTTTTGCTGAACCCCTACTGACTTAGCGCGAAGTATATTCCTCATGGCATTCTGCACGTCGCTGGAAGGCCAGACTGTGATGTCACTGTCTGCATATGCGACAAGTTCATTCAGTAAACATTCATTGATCTCGACCGTCCTGGTTGTCCAAAATGTGGTCAATGGTGAGTTTACTACCCCGCAAAAATGAGCGGCTCCTAATCGTTAATCGATCTCTAGCTGTCATCAAACCCCCTATGGCTAAAATCGCCGACGTATTCGGTCGCTTCGAGGCTTTCTGTTTGAGCATCCTTATATACGTCCTGGGATACATCCAAATGGCTGCCTCTACCAACGTCCAGACCTACGCTTCTGCCCAAATCTTCTACTCCGCCGGCTCGACGGGCTTGCAGATCCTCCAACAAGTCTTTATCGCCGACAGCAGTGACTTGCTCAACCGTGCCTTCCTCGCCCTCCTGCCCGAATTCCCATTCTTGGTTACGGTCTGGCTCGGGCCGACCATTGCGGGGGCGGTACTGCGCACTTCCTCCTGGCGATGGGGTTATGGAATGTGGGCTATTATCTTGCCCGCATCCTTCCTGCCACTCGCCCTCACGCTGCTATTCAATCAACGGAAGGCCCAGAGGTTGAACTTGATCAAAAAGCGGACCAGAAGACGGACGGACCTGACCAGTGTCATGCGTCGAACGTGGTATGATCTGGACGTGGGTGGACTTGTCCTTTTGTCGGCTGCCGTCACTTTAATTTTGGTGCCTTTGACTCTCGCGGCCAACGCAAAGAACGGGTGGAAGAATGCCAGTATTCTGGTCATGATCGTGCTTGGTGTTGTTTGCCTATGTCTGCTACCACTCTGGGAGTCTTCACGGAAATTGGCACCCAAGCCCCTGCTCTCTCTCCACCTCCTCAAGCAGAGGACTGCCCTTGCGGGCTGTGCATTGGCGTTCTGGTATTTCAGTAAGTCAATTATTCTCTCGGCTTCCAAGGTGTCGTTGCTAACCTTACCTAGTGGCCTTCTACTTTTCCGTTCAGCCCTATCTGTATTCCTACCTGCAGGTTGTACAAGGGTACGACGTCGCCACTGCCGGGCGCGTCACGCAGACCTTTTCTTTCACCTCAACCATTGCTGCATTCAGCGTATCACTGCTCATCAAGTACACTCGACGATACCGCATCTACATTACCATCGGATGTGTTGTGTACATGAGCGGCCTAGCCCTGATGCTCTTGTACCGAGGAGAAGGAGCCTCGCACTTCCAAGTCCTCGGCACACAGATCATAGTCGGCATCGGTGGCGGTCTAATTAACGTGCCCGTCCAACTGGGCGTCCAAGCCTCCGCCAGCCACCAGGAAGTCGCCGCAGCCACTGCGATGTTCCTGACTTCCATGGAGATGGGTGGTGCAGTTGGCGCCGCTGTCTCGGGAGCCGTTTGGTCCTCTGCCATCCCACACAAGCTTCTCCGCTACCTCCCCGAGGAAAGCAAAGGCCAAGCTGCTGAAATCTTCGGCAAGCTGACCAAAGCTCTGTCGTACCCAATGGGATCACCAACTCGCATTGCCATCAACCGTGCGTACCAAGAGACCATGGACAGGCTGTTGACGCTGGCTGTCATCGCCACCCTCCCCCTCATTCCGTTGAGTCTTCTCATGGTCAACTACAAACTTGACAAGGTAAGTCGCCAAACAGTGTTTTCTGATGATCTTCTCTAACTTGATTCAAGATGGGCTATGGTAGTCCCGAACGTAGTCCCGAACGCCGGGGCGACCCGGCTCCAGTTGAGGCAGAGGCAGAGCCCAACTCGGATGATGGACACGCCAAACGAACCTAAACCCCAGCATTCCTGTGTGCGTTTCACCGCACACGACGATCACGATCTTACGAATTGGACTTTTTTGTGGCTTCTTTATGGCTTAATTTTGCATCTCCATACAATCCAGCAAGCGGCGTTTTGAGTTGTCTGAACAAGGTGCAACACATCCTCGATATGTTCTGTTCACCCGGACGATGGGTCAGTCCATCATTTGCATTCGGCGACACTGTTTTTATGTATTCATGGGGTCCGAGGTACATATGTATCTATCTTCAAGACTGTAACAGTTCAATAGACTTGGATAGGTGTCAATCCCGAAAATTGAATACCCAAGCGGTAGCGAAAGACTTGCCCTACTACATTGCACTGCCCTGCATCACATATTGTAGTGGTTTGTATCGTCGGCAAAGATACATAAGTCCACGTCGACTCCGGGCCATAGCCCATAGCATTGGTCAAGCACAGTCGGCACACTCCAAAGCAGTCGGCGGTTTGGATCCACACGACAGCAGACTCCCCAAGGCCGACACCAAGCGATTATTCCGATCCGGCCGGCCTGCCGCTCTAAGACCCTCGAGCTGTAACATGTGTCTCTCATTTCCTGCAGTTACGGCCTGTTTCTCTGCAGTCAGAAATAGGGTTAATTCCTCTAGCTTCACCCACTAGACAAGGTACTTTGCATTGGCTTATACCAGAATCGAGTATCCCGGTCTAGGTCAGCCCAAACTTAACGCATCGCGGCCTTGTAACCACTGCTCTCCGTCACTACGGGAAGGATTTGGATTTGATTTTTCAAATGTCGAAGGCTAACTAGACCAAATACTGAATTGACTCTGGTCTCATCCTTTCCTCTTGTCTCCCCAACCCATCCCCCCTTATTCAGCTCGTCGAGCAGGCCTCATACCACGTCTCTCCACGTATATTACCCATGCATGTACCTGCATATATGCATGCATGCATACCAGATACCTCGACGGAAGGGCTTGAGGACCCATGAGATACGGATTTGATCAGCTTGGCACCCCTGGCATGTGCATGTGCTTACTGTAAAGGTATATTGTACCCGTGGACGGAGGTGCTCCGTATGGAGGACGCATGCTGCAATATACGGATGTCATGTCAGCTGTCATCCATTAGCTCCTAGGTGACCTAGATAGGTAGATACTCATCCATGCGCATACCTAGTTAGTAATGTGAGTTACCCACCTGGGCAATGACCTCAGCTAACGCAGTGAAGGCGATAGTTGTGGAGAGACTGGATCTGGATCGGGCTGCCAAGCTGTGATGGAGACAAGCCACTTACGGATGATGGAGTAAGTTAGAATTAGAGTATGCTGGATTGGATTCGAGTGTATGAAACTATGTATGGATTGTACCTTTTTTCACTATCTCTCATAAAACGGGTTTGTGAAAAGGGGAGATTTGGGGCCGAGGGGGAGACGGGAGACCGGGAACCGAATGATGAAACGGAATTGAAATTGGGGACTTTCTTTTTTTTATTAACTTGCTTTTTTTTTCCTTTTCTTTTCTTTCGTGTCAACGGGAAAAGGGTGAAAGAAAATGAGTTGACTCGAAAGGAAAAGGGGGAAAATAACTCCGGGTCTCCTTTTGTTGCTTTAAGACCAGGCTTATAAGGGTTAAGACTTGGTGGTATTGGGGTTATAAGTGTTTAGTACTATGTAATTGGGTCTGATTTAATGTGATTTCGTAGAGACCTTGATTCGCTAGAGAAACATACATATATAGAATAATCACAGTGCTTAGCCGACAGCGGCTGGCCGTTGATATAGAGGAGTCGAGGGGGGAAGAGGGAGACTACCGTTTCTCTTGGCAGTAATGAATGACATTTAAGAAAATATTCTAATTTTCATAGATATTATATATTACATATGTTCATATAAATTAGATATAAAAAGTACATATAAAAATATAAAAATTATCCTAATATCTAATAAATACAATAGACAGTCAAGCGAAAAAAAAAGGCTGTACGGTGTATCGAGACTAGGTGTCTAGACTCCATACTCTGCGGGTTGCCCCATTCAATCCAGACCACAGCTTCTTCCTCCCTTTTTGTCTCCCACACCTCTTCCTCTTTAACACTCTTACATCAATACTTCTTCAAAATGGTCGTCGCTACCATCAAGTATGCTATCCTATTTCCCCTTCCCCTTAACCTCCCAGATCTCATGGCTGACAACCCAGATGTGTCGTGGTGGGGGACGGTGCAGTAGGAAAGACCTGCCTGCTCATCTCATACACAACGAACAAGTTCCCTTCGGAATATGTCCCCACTGTCTTTGACAACTACGCTGTGACCGTGATGTAAGTCATCCTCCGAAAACCCCCCCTTCCCCGAGAGAAAAAATTATACGTCCCAACCTCAAAGGATAACCATTTCTAACCGATCGCTCTCCAAATTCAGGATCGGCGATGAGCCTTACACTCTTGGACTGTTCGATACCGCCGGTCAAGAGGATTACGACCGCCTGCGCCCGCTCTCTTACCCGCAGACTGACGTGTTCTTGGTCTGCTTCTCCGTCACCTCACCTGCTTCATTCGAGAACGTCCGCGAAAAGTGGTTCCCGGAAGTCCACCATCACTGCCCCGGTGTTCCCTGCCTGATCGTCGGCACTCAGACCGATTTGCGCGATGATGCCGGTGTGCGGGACAAGCTCGCCCGCCAGAAGATGTCCCCCATCCGCAAGGAAGACGGTGACCGGATGGCTAAGGAACTTGGCGCTGTTAAATACGTCGAGTGTTCTGCCCTGACACAGTATAAGCTGAAGGATGTCTTTGACGAGGTACACCGAATCTTCCATTTTTTTGCTGCCCGATATCTCCACACCGCCACTAACCCGTTTCGTTCTACTTTCTAGGCTATTGTCGCGGCACTCGAGCCCGCGCCCAAGAAGAAGTCAAGGGGCTGCCGCTTGCTGTGAACTTACCCTTCACGGACTTATCACAACAGGTTGGTCCCGAGTGCGGATATGTTGCACCTCGGTTGATGCCTGGTTGACGCGCGCCTCGAAGCAGCTACGATGGAATGAACCTGTTTATTTCTCTTTTTCTAACTCTTTCAACGTTCTACTGGGCGGCAAATATTTCTGGCTGGACTGGTTTTCTGGGATATCCAAATTCGGCGACAAAAAAAAAGGGGGAGTGTGGTCTTGTATTATGGCTAGCGATGCTATCTGAAGCGTTCCATATCTACGTTTTCCAGTTGAAAATGGCTTCTGTGCTTTTTCTTGATCCCATTTTCTCTTATTTTTTTGTCTCTGTTCGCATATCCCGGTTTGAGATCTAGCCTCTCTAATTTGCTGTGTCCTTTTTTTTTATCTGCTCTCTATCTCTGCTTCTTTTCTTCTTGCTGCGCCTGGCTGCGTCTATCTGCCGTCTTCAACGACCTGGTTTGGAGTTACCCTCTATTCTCACCTTCACCCTCATTCTTCTCCTTTACGAACTACAGCGACAGCAATTTTGACCTTCTCCTCCCCTTGTTGTCGCGTCGGCTACACTTCCATCCTACATATTTCCTTCTCCGCACCCGGCGCTTGCACCTCTTTGATCGTCTCTCTCGGCGTTGGACGTCAGGGCGTCGTGTTTTGGCTGAACGGTTTCCGTCATCGTTGTCTCATATCCCCATATCTCCCTGTCCTTTGGCTTTTTCACGTGCTATTTATGTACCCCCAACTTTGCGACCACCGGACTATGAACTTGAGCTTGCTGTACCCTTCTCTTGCAGATCCGGCTTCTTCTCTGCGTCTTTTTTTGCCTCTGCGGTCTCGCCGTTTATTCCAATCTGATCTACAATCGCCCATTACTTGTCTGCACGTGCTCTTGATACAAGCATCTCCGTTCATGTCGCTGCGATCTCTTGCAGTCTTTCAAGTTATGTCTCACTGAAGAGCAACGTTATTTCTGGGTCTTAGAAAGTCACAGACTCCAATTCTAGTTCTATGAAGTTATTTGGTTGAAAGTATACATTACTCAGTAGTATTTTGGTATTGTACTTCCAGAGTTGAGGTCCGAGTCTCTGATATCATAGGCTAAATGTGGGCTCTACTGCCATGACATCACTCCTGTTCACAAATATCATGGATTCAAAACATTATATGTCATTCATTCTTCAACTTCATTCCACATACATCTCGTAGATCTTAGATCTGTCCAAATTCAAAGCTCATCCTTATTCTCCTTCTTCTTCTTCTTCTTCTCCTCCTGCTCCATCCACCCATACCACCCACCAAGCTCCTCATCAACACCGGACTTAACAAGACTAGTAATAATCTCAAAAGCTACCTGCGCCGCCGCAAGAGCAGTAGTCTCCCCCTTATTATCATAAGCCGGCGAAACCTCCACAATATCCGCCCCAACAATATTCAACTTCTCCAACCCACGCAGAATCCGAATAAACTCACGCGTAGTCCAACCACCAGGCTCAGGCGTTCCCGTCCCGGGCGCCGTAGACGGATCCAAGACATCAATATCAACAGAAAGATAAACAGGCTGCTCAGGATCAATCCCAGTGCGAGCAATAATCGTCTCAACAACCCCCATAGGCCCAAGCTCATCAATATCATCCGCATGAACCCGAATAAATCCCTGCTCAGGCCCAGGATTCGTATAATCCCCCGCATCAACACCAGTAAGCCGAGTCCGCAGTCCCGCATGCGCAGAAGTAGAATTACAAATCAGTCCCTCCCGACTCGCCTTGTGGAAAAACGACCCGTGGTTAAACTGCGTCTGCTCAGACTGCCAGTACGCGCTGTACCGCACAGGATTCCATGTGTCGAGATGCGCATCGAAGTGCACGACCGTTATCGGCTTCTGGTAGATCTGGTGCAGGGCCCGTAGCGCCGGCAGCGCAACGCTGTGGTCTCCGCCCAGCGTTACGAGCTTGGGGTGTGTGGCGCCGATCCCGTTCGCCTTGGGCGCTTTGTTCACGATGCTGCGCGACCCGAGCTCCAGGAATGCTTCGTACATCTGTCGCTCGGCTAGCCCGTTGTCGAACGGTGTGATCGGGATGTCGCCGCAGTCGGTGATCTTCGCCCATGATTGGTATGGGTTCAGGCCGGCGCGCGTGTTGTAGCTTGTTGCGGCCATTTGGCGGGCGCTTGCGGCGCGGATTGCGCGTGGTCCGAAGCGGGCGCCTGGGGGTTTGTTAATGGGGTTCTGGGTTGGTTTTATGCTGGATGGATTGGAGGGGCTTTGCTTTCGTACCTGGTCGGTAGCTGACGGCTGTGTCGAATGGCGCGCCAATAATGGCAATGTCGTAGTGCTCATCCGGCTCGATTAGACACTTGACTGGCTTCAGGTGGGCGAAGCTGGCAATGCCGGAGAAGGACCACTGGATCGTTACATGTTAGGGATCGCACTTTTCTTGGTTATTGTAGTATCGTACCTCCTGATCCCACTTCTTGAGTAGTTCCGCCCGCTCATGTTCGGGCACTACCTCGCCGTTATCGTGGTGCGCGCAGGACGCCGCGGAGCCGGCCAAAGCCAGTGTAAGGAAGGTCTTCCAAGCAGGCATGACTGGAGTTATTGGGATGAAGGAAAAGTAAAATTGAAAATGACGATATTTATTGTTCTACATATCTCTGTCTCGTCGAGTTTCCTGAAGCAGCAGGTGTTGTAAAGGGAAAGACGAACAGATGGGGTTGTCCCGATCGTGCAGACTTTCCCTTCTTGGCTTTGGCCCGCTTTTCGTTTCTTTCTTTTGACAACTCCTCCGATAGCTTTTATACAGAGCTACGATGCAATGCGACGAGTTGTTGTAACCGGTCTTGGGGCGGTGACACCGCTAGGTGTAGGTGAGTTGCTTTGCTTTTTTAGGTTGTTGTTTCGTTGGCATTGGTAGCTCCAAGGTCATCCTTGGAGCTCACATGGACATGTTATCGGGGACAAAATGCATGCAACTTTGCAATTACGCAATACCGCAATTCCGTCTGTCAGCACAATCTCTGCGAGCGCGCTCCATCCATCTTCGCTTATCCGGGAGCCCATGCATGATATCCGATATCCCCGGACTCTGGGCTCTCGAGCTCTCTCTGCGTTCCCCACTTCCCACTCCGGAAGGGGAAGGTTGTGACAGCCAATGACGGAGGGCATGCAGATTAGTGCGGGACACTTGGAGATAAGAGGCAGTACCTGCCGTATACATCCTGGGTTTCACTATACGTGATTGATCGGGCTCTGTGTTTGCAATGTCTAAATGCTACTATGACTAACACCTTGCTTGACTTCAGGGATTCGGCGTACGTGGAAACGTTTGCTAGATGGCCATTGTGGCGTTGTTAATGTGAAAGGTCGCGATGCGCGGTATGCTGAGCAGCCCTGTCAAGTTGCTGCTGTTGTTCCACAGGGCAGTCGCGAGAATGGGGGGTGGACTGCCTCCGAATGGTTGAGTCGAGTTGTATGCTTTTTTTCCCTAACTATCTTCACTTTGCAATGTGGTTTTATTGGCAATGCTGATACTTTGGGACCGGATAGGAGGAGCGGAAGATGGCTCAGTTTGCGCAGTATGCCATGGCGGCGACGGAAGAGGCGCTTCAAGATGCGGACTGGAAGCCCGAGCCCTTTGAACAGAGGGAGGCGACGGTATGTGTGGGATTATGCGCTGGATTAAAGGCTATACTAATCATCTTGATAGGGAGTCTGTCTGGGATCAGGAATTGGAAACTTTGACGAAATCTACAACACGGTTATTGCCTACGACATGGGGGTAAGTTTCTTTTATCGTACATGAGCTACGGAAGCCTACGACTAACTTGTTTCACAGGGCTACAAGAAGGTCAATCCATTGTTCGTGCCAAAGCTGCTGATCAACCTTGGCGCTGGGCATATTTCCATGAAGTACGGGTTCATGGGCCCGAGCCATTCCGCAACGACGGCTTGCACGACTGGTGCCCATTCCATTGGCGATGCAGCTCGGTTCATTGCCTGTGGTGATGCCGATGTGATGGTCGCCGGTGGCGCCGAGTCCTGTATCCATCCTTTGGCCATTGGTGGCTTTGCGCGCGCAAGAAGTCTAGCGACGGAATTCAACGACACTCCAGAGAAGGCCTCACGGCCATTCGATGCTGACCGTGCAGGCTTCGTGGTTGGCGAAGGTGCAGCTGTGATGATTCTTGAGGTATGTGTCCGCCTCTTAGCGAATACTACAACCTGATACTGATGTCTGAGATATAGGAACTAGAACATGCTCTCTCAAGAGGGGCGCGGATCTATGCAGAACTCAAAGGGTATGGCTGCTCTAGCGACGCACACCATATGACCTCGCCTAAGGAAAATGGCGAAGGCGCGTTCATGGCTATGAAAAAGGCTCTTAAGCAGGCCCAGTTACGCCCTGCTGCAGTTGACTATGTCAATGCACATGCAACTTCGACGATTGTCGGCGACGCTGCGGAGAACGCTGCTATCAAAGCACTTCTGCTTGGCGCTGATGGCAAAGATAAAGCTGCTGATGTGAACGTTAGCAGCACAAAGGGTGCCCTTGGCCATCTACTTGGCGGTGCTGGAGCTATAGAAGCTTTGATCAGTGTACTTGCAATCCATGAGGTGAGTTGCAGTTGTGCACTAGACGTACTGTGCTAGACCTTGCGCTAACAAGGAACAGAATACCATGCCACCTACTATCAACCTAGACCGCTTGGCTGATGGGTTTAATTGCAACTATGCGCCGAAAGATCCCCAGTCCCGACAGATTGATGTTGCCTTGACAAATAGCTTTGGCTTTGGCGGCACAAACAGTAGCCTTTGCTTTGCAAATTATTCATGATTCTTGTTTCTAGCATGCAATATTGTACGATATTTTTGTTTCGACTACAACTATCTGGTTTTTAGGGCCAGAGGCTTGGCAGGTGCTGATGCCTGGGAATCGCTGCCTGATTGATCTGACCTACCAACAATGTATTATTTGAAGAGATTGATTGAAAGAAAATTAATACCCTCATTCATAGGCCATTTTCAATAATAAATGGAGATGTTACGCTCGAAGCACAGTAGATGTCTAAATGCCTAGTTAATCAGTAGATCAATAGATGGCACGTGACCGATCCTAATGCGGAGCCCCAGGCCGACCTTGACTCCGGAGACTGAACTCATTCCTTGATAACCAACCCCCACGCCATTTTAAAGGCTCTCTGAGTGACAAGAAATCGTTCTGTCTCTCGGTAATCTTTCACTTTGCGCTCACCATGGCGAACAATGGTGACCCCGGTCAAGGTACGCAATACCTGGTTCCTGTCAAAAGCGCAAAACGCCTGAGATACTTTGACATCAAGCTCGGCGCATCTAGAGTTTTAAATGGTCTGAGCTAATTATATGTCTGTTGACAGGACGGGGAAGTCTGGTTGATGCGTCCGGGTACACTTTCACGGACAAGGATACCAAACCCGGCAAGATCAAGGTGAAGAAGACATCCAAGGCGTCCACCAAGAAGAAGGCAGATGGTACAGGTCCCCGGACATGTTTCTACAGGCGTTTATGATACTGACTAACACATAGAGACCAAAGATGGCCCCATCGATACCTCTCCTACCGCTTCGCCCCTCCCCGTCATCGACAGCAAAGTCGTCGCCGTATTCCCGACCGGCAAGCCGCGCGAAGATGACCTCCTCGAGACCGTAATCTGCAAGCATTGCAAGCGGCCCACTCTCAAGCAAACCGCAGCGGAGCATGTCCGCGGTTGTTTGAAGGCCAAGCAGGAGAAGGCGCGCAGGAAGAAGGAAGCCCGCGACGCAGCCAATCGCCTGAAAGCCGGCGACGATAGAGACGATGATGGCCCCGACAAGGCCGATGGGGACAACCCCAACATGGGCCAGAAGAGCGCCAAGAAGAGTGCTACCAAGGGTACCGAGGACGGCAATAGGAAGGGCAAGAAGCGCAAGGCCGATGAGGACGACGGCAAGGAGTCAAAGAAAAAGAAGAAGAAGGACGAGCCTAAGCAAAAGACGGCCAAGCCAAAGGGCCCCGTCGATGTCGAGAAACAGTGTGGTGTTACTCTTCCCAACGGCGCGCAGTGCGCTCGTTCCTTGACCTGCAAGAGCCATTCAATGGGTGCCAAGCGCTCGGTTCCTGGCCGGACACTGCCGTATGATATGCTTCTCCAGCAGTATCAGAAGAAGAACCAGGCGCGCCAGCAGAGTAAGTTTACTATTATCTTGTTCATGCTCACTATAGATGACAAGGTGACTAACCCGTTTGAACTACAGAGGCTGCTATCGATGCCAACGCTCCTCTGCAGGAAGATATTGAGAACACCGGCCCTATTGACTCAGATGAAGAAAGAGATGCCGTCATGGCTGCCATTGCCCGTTCTGCGCCTCAGCCTCTTGTTCGCCACCCCATCATCACCACCAAGTCGAAGTACAGATATGTCCGCATCAAGGAGCAGATGTCGCATGCCATGGGAGTCCGGAACGGCGGGGGACTTTTCTCCAACGGCGATAGCCAGCCCCTTTTCGGTGGAATCCTTTTCTCGACCGTTGCAGACGATTTGGAATCGTCTGTTGAAGACGCCAATGGGGAGCCTGATGTCTCCGCTGGTGGAATCGATGTAGGTAAAAGATCCGCTGTTCCAGGGAACCGCAAGACTCCAGTCACTGCAGCCTCTTGATTGGCGTGCCAGTCGACTTCCGCCTATCAGGCGATGACTTATGACGACTCTCTCTTCGTTTGTGGTTGGGTTTGAGCTTTTACTGCCTGTACTGGTTACTGGATGCTGGCGTTCATGGGTGCGGGAGGAGTACTGACCGTCGCACCATTCTTCAATTTCTTTGCATCTTTTGCGCTCCTCGATTTCCCTGGATAGGACATGGGTACAGGCTGGTTCTGTCTGCTTTGAAAGGTGACGATATGATACCCCGGCTGGCGTGATGTGTACATTTGACGAAAGTAGTTGCAATTGAATACTTTCCACCTTATTGGGCTCTGACTGATATACGTAAGCATACGTACTATATATATAGAGCCTAGTCATGTTCCTAAGGACATTACGGTGGATGCACTATGCAGGATCACTAGCTCTGTAGCCTGGGCATCCCTACCAAGTGAAGCTATTCAGAGATATTCAGCTTACGTGATATGTGCCTGAGGCAGCAGCACATCTCCCAGCTCGTTCTGTTCGCCGATCATCCATTGTCTTTGAAACCTGACAGCATGAGCAAAGCGAGCCTTACTCTGACCTTTGAGTGATCTTCTTTATCCATTTGCTTCAAAACCACCTGCAGTCGAAAAACGTCTGGTTTATATTGTCGCGATTGCGGGCGCGCGCCCTTTCGCATTAGCTATCACTCCACCGAGCTTTCCGAGTCTTATTGATCGCAGCTTGACCCCCCTCTCAACATTTGAGGGAATTCCGAGCCTTCCAGACCCATTCTTGCGCTTCTAGTACCAGAGAACCCACCTCTCTTGACCTTCGATCCTTCACTATGGGCCACGCTGTCCCCGATCTAGACTCGATAGGCATCAAAGCCGACCATGACCTAGCTGATCAATTTCGCCGCGAAGTCGCCCAACTCCTCGGGCGCAGCAATCTCAACTTCCCTGGAGCACAACCGGTCAGCTTCTCGTCGAAGCACCTCAACGAGCTGCAACGGGAGGATTACTTTGTCTGCGAAAAGACCGACGGCATCCGCTGCTTGATGTACTTTGCGCGCGGAGATCCCGACTCTGACATGCCGGAAATTCACTACCTGATCGATCGCAAGAATGACTACCGCTACGTACCGGGCCTACACTTCCCCTGCCGAATGACGAAAGTTTCCAGGGATACCACGTCGACACCCTGGTGGACGGCGAGCTTGTCAACGACACCTACGAGGATGGAACCACCCAGCTGAAATACCTGGTCTTCGACTGTCTGGTACTGGACGGACAAAGCTTGATGCACCGTACCCTGGACAAGCGATTGGCGTACTTCAAGGAAAAAGTGCTCAGGCCATACAATGCCATGTATCGCAAATTCCCGGAGGAGAAAGCCCACCGCCCCTTCGCGGTCGAGGATAAATCCACGCAATTCAGTTACGGCATTGAGATGATGTTCCGCGAAATTATTCCCAAGGTCAAGCGCATTCACGGTAACGACGGTCTTATCTTTACTTGCCGCAGTACTCCGTACCGCATCGGCACCGACGAGCACATCCTCAAGTGGAAGCCGCCCCAAGAGAACACCATTGATTTCCGTATGCGTCTTGAGTTTCCGACGTTAGAGCCAGATACCGAAGATGAGGCTGAGGGTATCACCCAGCCCTACTTGGACTACGATGCTATCCCGATATGCCACCTGTTCGTCATGCTCAATGCTGGCGAGTACCGTCATTTTGGAGAGATGTTCGTTGAGCCGAAGGAATGGGAAGATCTCAAAGCCTTGCGCGTTCCTCTTGATGACACTATCGTTGAGTGTGCCAAAGATGCGGAAGGACGCTGGCGCTTCTATCGTATCCGTGATGACAAGAACGATGCAAACCACATCTCCACTGTTGAAAAGGTTCTTGAAAGTATCGAGGACCGCGTCACCGAAGATGATCTCATCCGCCTCGCTCCCGTCATCAAAACAGCTTGGAAGCAGCGTCAGCACAACATGGCTGCCGGAGACGAGGAGAGAAAGCGGAGAGCTCAGGCTATGCCACCGTCCGCGAATACGAATGGTGTCAAGCGGAAATATGAAGGGTGATTAGAGAGACTTATATAGCCTTCTGGCTGGGATATATGGCTCCTTTCTCGTCTATTCTTCGTCTCTGATTCATTGCAAGGCGCTTGGCGTTGGTTTGGGCTTTGTATTTTATCTACAAGATCATGGCATGGCAACATGGGAAGGGGATGCGAATTCCGAAAACGGGGACGGTGTTTACGGCATTATCATTTGGATTGGTTCAAGCTATGAAGAAATTTACCTTGCCTCTTGTAATGTACTCTTTTTAATCATCACGGAATGTATATCAAGTTCTGTATACTCGCCCGATGCGGAACAGCTTACATAACAACCTCCCAGTTTGCTCCCTTTCCCGCCACCATTTCCCCATCACCAAATGACCACAGTATCTGCTCGATTCCATCATTCTCATCTCTGATATTGCTTCAGTCCCTACTTCCAGTCCAACAAGATGGGCGTCCGAGATTCCCACGGGGAGGCGACGGGGACGCCCGACCCCGTTGACAAGGGATTCGCCACACTCAACACCATCAGGTATGTCGCTTTTTATTTCTGGAATACTTAGCCTTGGGGTTTTTATGTCTACTTTTACCGGTCGCAGATACTAACTGGCCTCGTAGAATCGGTGTGAAGGCCATGGTGCAGAAGGTCCGTTTTGACCCTGTGGTCGCAAATTTTGGTGGTCATGTCACGTGATTATCAATCGGCGTGGTCAACCCCCCAAGTCTGGGCTTTGATACTGACTATTCTGTGTAGGATGGAGAACTGCGAAAAGCTGAGATTCTGTCGATCAGACAGCGGAAGGACGGCCCTTCCTTTTAGTACGTTTACCTCTGTTCATATCATGCCTGTGCTCCTTGAATTGGTGCTGATATAGATCCCAGCGTACACTATGTTGATTTCAACAAGCGTCTTGATGGTAAGTTCCTACTGCGGCAAGTGAATTGGCTCACATTGAACTTGCTCTAACTTATATTCAAGAATGGGTTGCTTCTTCTCGCATCGATCTTTCCCAAGAAGTTGAATGGCCCCAGCCAGACAAGGCTGACAAGAAGAAGACCGCCGCTGCCAGCAAAGCGGCGCCCAGCAAGAATGTGGGTGCGACTAAACGTGCCCGGGCTGACAGCCGTGATACGTCACAAACACCCGATATCCTGGGCGGCAAGAACGTGAACATCGGCAAGTTGGCACGGCCCTCGAAGGCTGGAGGGAAAGAGAACCTCGGTGTCGAGACACCTGGAGGAGATACCTCGTTGTTCCCATCTGAGGCTGCTTCAACAGTAGCCACGCCGAAGGCCACCGACTCAGAAGACTTCGAGATGGCAGATGCTCCGGCGGAAAGCAAATCGGTAAAAGAAGACCATGTCCAAATGGCAACCGGCGAGGTGATCACTCGCGGGGAGGAGATCGAGCGACTCCGCACAGGTGGTAGTATGACACAGAACCCGACAGAGATTCATCGCGTACGAAACTTGACCCGTCTCCAGATGGGCAAGTACGACGTCGAGCCGTGGTACTTCTCCCCGTACCCGGATTCCTTCTCGGACGTCGACCTGGTCTACATCGACGAGTTCTGCCTCAGCTACTTCGACAACAAGCGTGCGTTCGAGCGTCATCGCGCAAAATGCACCTTGACCCACCCACCCGGTAATGAGATCTACCGCGACGACTACATTTCCTTCTTTGAAGTCGACGGCCGTCGCCAGCGTACCTGGTGCCGGAATCTGTGTCTCCTGAGTAAGCTATTCCTCGATCACAAGACGCTTTACTACGACGTCGACCCGTTCTTGTTCTACTGCATGACGACGCGCGACGAAACCGGCTGCCATTTCGTCGGCTACTTCTCCAAGGAGAAGGACTCTGCTGAAGGATATAACCTGGCGTGTATTATGACTTTGCCGCAATACCAGCGCCGCGGTTTCGGCCGTCTGCTCATCTCGTTCAGTTACGAGCTCAGCAAGCGTGAAGGCAAGCTCGGCTCTCCTGAGAAGCCACTCAGTGATCTGGGTCTACTTGGTTATCGACAGTACTGGCGCGAGACACTAGTGGAGTTACTTATTGAGCCAAACCGCGAAACAATGAGCGAGAACGAGCTCGCGGTGCTCACCTCCATGACTGAGAAAGACGTCCACGAGACTCTGGTTGTATTCAACATGCTTCGATACCACGTAAGTCTGATTCTCCACGTGCGCACTCACTGCAGCACATACATTACCGTGTGGTTTATTTTACTGACTCTCTTTGCAGAAGGGTAATTGGGTCATTGTACTCACGGACCAAGTCGTGGAAGAGCACGAAAAGCGTCTCAAGAAGGAGGAGATCAAGGGCGCGCGCAAAATCGATCCTGCCCGTCTCCAATGGAAGCCTCCTGTCTTTGCTGCTTCCAGCCGGACCTGGAACTGGTGAAGTGCTGTTTTCTGCTTACTTTCCTTTTGTTGAATTTCATGCGAACTGTTTTTAATATGCGTGGTTATCTAATGGATGTTCGGGCTTGGTTTTGGGGGCGTTATGGACGTCGACACTGTGGTCATCTTCGGACTCGTGGTATCACTGATGCCATCATGTCCGTGTTGATCCGGTTGTTTTGACATTATGGCTGATCTGGGCGGCGTATTTGAGGGACAAGGCGTTTATCTTGAGTCTTATAAGGGCTTTCCTCGGTTGATACCTATCATATGTGTACATTATTTGACTATCTTGTGCTCATGCTTTCTGAGCCTGTTTCTAATTAAAAGCCTTTCATCACTCGGAGTATCAAATTGTCATAGACAGGGATTTTTCCGTCACTTCTATCGATGTGACGATGTGAATCAAGTAAAGCTACACTGGTATAAATTTGATAACATATGCAACATTATCTACTCATATTCTCATTAAATAGAAAAAGCTCCCAGGTCTCCATATCCGTCTCAACGGCACATTGGGTATACGATCCAAGTCCCTATAAAACAGCCCAATAAGAGGCCGAATACTGTCTACCAACCCCCTACGAGTAAAGAATTCCATATTTCCTCACTTAGAACGGGCACAAAGCATGCAACACCACATATCACCCCCGAAACCCCCACGATAGTCCCGCAGTAAGGCCAAGTATCCCATCATAGCAATAGCATACATGTCCTCCTCCAGCCACAGCACCGGTCATTTCCTGTTGCCCGTCAGGCGGCCTTTATGCCCATAGCCAGCAATACTTGACAGAGAATATAAGGATCCCCCTGCTATTGATTGTAGCCGAGCTACAGGCTCGCTCCAAAGAAACGACCCCCGGTCTTTGGATTTCGGTGTATTTATTCGTAGGAATCGGCGCAAGAGCATGATATAGGCCAGGAGTCCGGTGACTTCATGGGCATGGTAGTTCGGTGTTATGGGTCGGAGGGTCCCGAATGAATAGGTCAGCCGGAATGCAGGGTCTGCGGCGGTTTCGGGTTATATGCTCTCGTTGATGTCTCCAATGCGTGCTTCGTCACCTGTCATCTGTAACGTAGTTAGCCCATGGCCTAAACAAGGGATTCTGAGCTTTTGACCTGACCCATCACCTTCGTCTCACTGGAATAAATCCTAGTGCTCAGCTCACGACACCCGGAGAGCAGAGTTGGCGGAGTTGGGGACGTTGACGGGTGAAAGTGAGGTATGGACAACGCTGTCGCTTCGGAGATGGATCTGCTTGAGACTGGGCACTCACTCTGGGGAAGTAGTGGATGGAGAATCCTTTTTAGGAGATAGAGATACACAGCAAGCCAAACCCTTCCTTACCTATCTTGAGAGTTGGAGGTTACGTTGACACTCTACAAAGACCGTGGAATTGTGTAACAATGGAATTCTCTTAAAAGTATCGGTGCGGATTTCGCTGAATACTCGACAACACTGGGCAACGTGATACTGCTTGGTCGGAACAGGCATGCACCACCCGGGCAATGACCGCACAAACAGGACGCTGGATAGGACGACAATGGTCCTCACATGAAAAGCCAAAGGGCTGCAGTCCTGAATCGGTCGGGGGAGGGGACACAATAGGCGAGAATTTGAAAATCACAAGTACATGAGAAACGCAAATGCGTGAAGGGGTTAGAGGAAGGATCCGAATCGTGGGCCCAACTCCAGAAAGGAGTAATGAAGTGGGCAATGGCAACAAGAGTCGGAAACAAATGTTGATTAGGAATAGGCGAGAATGAACCCAAGTTCTCGCCTCCCAAGAAGAACCAGCAAAAAGATGTCGGAAACGCTTTCAGATAACCATATGCTAGTAAGACCGAAACCTCTTAACGAGGAGTGGGCGGTGGAGTCCAGCCCGTGTGCTGACGGTTTGGCTGTCGTGGGACGGTGTTAGAGGCAGACTTCTTGTTGCCACCGGAAACTTCGTTGGATTTGGAGTTGATGCCCTTGCGGGGTCTCGCATTGGTAATAGCATTGCGGCCTCGAGGCGGGCCACCCTTGCGTTGGATGAGAACGGTCTTGGGCTCAGAGCCACCTGGAAGGAGAATCGAAGCGCGAATATTACCCTGACCGTCCCGATCATTGTGGCCAACCAGGAATGGCTGAATGCTCTGCGATTGCACCTGCTTGAAGTTCTTTCCACGGGGGCGTTCTGATGGACGAGTTGCGCTCCAAGAATTCTGGGGAGCCATATTCGGCACACGAACAGCAGGCAGAGAGCCGGGTTCCCGGTCTTCAAACATCTCATCCTGTTCATTGACTTGTCGGACGGCGAAATCGCCATCGCCAGCCTGTGACCCAGCCTTCGTCTGCGGGATAGAGACAGAGACAGCGCTAGTGTGGACGGGAAGAGGTTCCTTGGTAGCTGATGTCACAGCTAGGACACTCTTCTTCTGCGTAGGAGTGGTCTTGCCGAAGAGACCGTTAATCTTATCCTGCCACGACATCGCGGTGGAGGAAGGAGGCACCGTGTTACGCGGTGGCGCAGCTGCCATGGAAGCAAAGGTTGGTGGGGGCGCCGGGGCACCCATGGCCTTTGGCGGCAGCTTGACAACGGGCTTGGGAGGCTTAGGGGCCGGAAGATTAACATTGGGATGTTTCACGTCTCCATGGTAGGCAGGGTGGCTGATCTCCTCAGGGGGAGGAGGCGAAGGACTGCTGCGCTCCTTCTCGGCAACCTGGCGTTTCGACTGTTCAGACGCCGAGGGGAAGAAGCGAGAGCTCCGGGTAGAAACATTGCCGGCTGGACGAACACCGATATCAGACATGTTGAGACTATCCATAGGAGTATCAAGATTGGTGAGAGGGTTGGCTTGCTGATTCGCAGCCGCCTTGGCCCTGGCGATGTCTTCATCGTTGTTGATAACTCTCTCTGTGACTCGAGTGACGACCCGTCTGCCGTCTTCAGTGGCACGGGTTTTCTTCCAAGTTTCCGCGAAAACCACAGGCGCGGGAGGCGGCGCTGGGGCTCCCTTGCGTCGCTCATCAAGTCGCTTCAGGAATTCCTTAGCATTCTGTTGTTCTTTCTCGAAGGCGTTCTCGTGGAATTTATTCCACTCGTTAATACGAGCAGTCCGTGCGCTCGGCGGTCCGATTGGGCTGGGGCGTCCAATGGGGTTCAGGGGGTCAAATGAGGGATGACGTGCCTCTGGTGACGGCAAAGAATCGGTGGGCTCATTAGGAGCAGAGAAATTGGGAGAGGTAGACATATTTGGCGAATCCAAGCCGAGTTGGCCTAGAGGGTTTTCACGCGATGCGAAAGTCCCCAGAGGTTGGTCAAAGATGCCGTTCCCAAGAGTTGGAGTGCGGTCACTGCCAAATGGTTTCCACAAATTTTTGGCAGATGTGGAGGGTCCAGCAATGTTAGGATGAGACCAGGGCGAAGTAGAAGTCAAATTCCCTTGCCACTGAGTACCTTGCTCCTCGAGCTTTGAATCTGATGTCTTGCCCTGGACAGGTGAATGAGGTTCAGTTTTGAAGTGAGAGGCAGATGGAGGTGCAGGATCACGATGGGGTTCTTGGTGGGGTGATGAGACACGTCGGTTGAGATGTTTGCTCTCAGATGTCCGCTCATGCGCACCAACGAGTTTCTTGACAGAGTCGGGATGATGCACTTTCATCATACCATACTGTTTTGGTTCCCGATTGGGCTCTGGCACAGGAGGTTTTGGAGGCGAAGAAATAGAGTGGATGGGTTGAGAAGGAAGTTGAGAAGGGGTTTGGGGAGGATGAAGAGAGTGAGAGTGAGGTTGAGGTTGAGGTTGAAGAGAGGGGGGGTTTGCGCGTTTCGGGGGCCTTTTTCTCTGGCGCAGGACCCATAGCCGCGAGACGTTGCCTAATCCTCTCCTTTTTAGCGGCTTCCTCTTTCTCTTCCTGCTCAATCCTTCGTTGCCTCGCCTCTAGGCGTTTCTCCTTCATAATACGCTCTTGTAGAGCAACAGGGTCCTCCTGAGGTTCTTGCGGAACTTGAGGAACCGCTGCCTGTGTTTCCACAGGAGACATACCTACATCAACAGCTGGACGTGCTGTACCATTTGGACCAGACGGAGCAATTTGGTCTTTGCCATGATGCTGCTCGTGACCCACTATCGCTGAATCACCCAGACCATTCACTTGAGAGCCTCTTCGAGCATCATTGAATCTCGGAGGAGCATCAAATCGGCCCACTGACATTCTACGGCCAAATCCTCCGCTTCCTCCGCTCACGTTTGATGATGTGCGACGACGCCCCCAACCCATGCCATCCTGATGACTAGACCTGTGCGTCTGGAATGCAGCAGATGGCTCTGCCGGTCCACTTGGATGGTCGTTTGGCCTCTGCAAAACCGCAGGAGCACGCGAGTGTTGGTCATGACGCCAAGATCCTCTCCTGGTTTCACCCACCGGTTCGTACTGGGAAGATCGAGGATTGAAAAGCTGTGGCAAATCTGACTGATCCTTCCATGCACGGTTGAAATCATCTGCTGCAATCTCCTTGGGTGGCATTGCCATTGGGGCATGATGGCCGTCATCTCTCTGGGGGTATCTCGCGGGCATGCGCTGTTGGTGCGGCTGAACCGGGGCGTTAACTGGAGACACTCTATCGACAGGAGGCAGAGCGGCCCAAGGAGACTTGGATGGCGGTGCTGGGCTGGTGGAGCTAGATGGAACTTTGTCATTAATGCCGTTAGAGGAAGCACTGCCAGTCCTTGCTTGCCGTTCAGCATTGGCTCCAACTTTGAGTACCATAGCACGGGACCCCATTGATGCAGCTGGCTTTGGCGCAGCCTTGACAGGCTCCTTCGGAACGCTTGGCTCCACAGGCGGTGACTCCTTGGGCTCCCGATGACTGGGAGCCGGCGGGGGTTCAGTGTGAGGCTGAGTGAGATTGACCTTGGTACCATCTGTCCACTCGATCGTCTCAGGGGCCCAATCATCTTCATCGTCATCGATATCCGCCCACTTTGCTTCGGAGCTAACAGCCCCATCTTCTTGGATACGAGATGTCATATGGATTCCGTATTGTTGTTTCAATTCTTCGTCCGTCAAGTGTTTCGGAGGTGCGGGCGCAACAGCTACACGGATATCATTGTCAGTTTAAGTGATTCCATTGCATCGCATGACAAATACGTACGTCGGTTCTTATTCCACACTTGATTCGGATCTGGCCCTGATCCACCAGGCTTGCCTCCGCCTGCTCCAGCCTTCGAAAACGAATCACGCGAGCCGTGTGTAGACTTTGCAACCAAGCGCGGCCGGGAGCTTGGCTGTGGGGTACCGAGTGGTGTTGTAGACGTTGGCGCTGAACAAGTTAGAACCGATTATGAGAGATGTCTGACAAGAAACATACCTTTCTCAGGCGCCTTAGGTGGTGTTGGAGCTCCCGGAACCTTGTTCACCGTGAACTTGGCAAATGAAACTGGCTTGAATCCTGATGGCTTTTTGACTGAGCCACCGTGAGTCTGATTCCTGCTATCTGGTCGGCTCGCATCCGATTCCGAACCACCTTGTGATGCTGTATCCTCTCCACCATCCGATGCGGGGGCCAGTCCATTAAGTTCAAGAACTCGCGTCGCAACAACTCCGGCGCCTTGTTTAGAAGTATCCTGCGCCCATATTAGCAAGTGCTTCGGAGCGCATCCAGAAGCGATGCTCACCGTCGTCGAGCCTCCAGCGTCCTTGTCGCCGGCAGCTTTTTCTCCCCGTGAATCAGGAGTGTTCGTCTTCTCATGGTTTTGCTGATCATTCAAGTTTGAGTTATTCGATGTAGCGGTAGTCATTGCGATATGCTCGGTCTTCCCTGCGTCCCCTCCAGCAGATGGATTGTCGTTGGTGCTCGCAGGAACGTCGGAAGGCGAAGGCTCGCCGCCCGACAGGGTCTGATCTACCACATCGCGGTTTTTCTGCTCTGCCATAACAATACTCGATTCTGTTCCATACAATAATTGCGACCATGTAAGCCAAGTGCCCTGGCAGTGGGGAGATAGATCCGGGGACGCAATAGGCAGCTGCAGATCAAACATGCCAGACTCCCAAGACATACCTATCGTCAGATACCAAGGATCGCCACAGTTGCACTGGTTCCTTGACTGGTTGCACCCTGAATATATGGGTTATCACAACCAGGGATGGTATCGACCAACTCTCTCGGATGTTGATGAGAAAGCCCGTGTCGGGTTGGGCTCGATGTGGAGAGTACGATCGCGGAATCGATAGGCGCGTGGCTTGGGGATATCCGCAGCCCAAGAGGTCCCAGAAGGGATTAGGGCAAAGAAGGAGGGAGTATGCGTAAGGACGGTTGATGATACAAAGATAGTGAGGATGATACGAGGTTCAAGAGTCAACTCGGGTTGAAGCTGAGGGTCGCTGTTTTCGGTTTAGCGTGGCCCGTACGAAAGTTGTGAGGTCTGCCCACACACCTGCAAGTCGGATTCCTTTCAAAAGCCCTAGTTTTGTGACGTTCTGATCAGTTTAAAAGGTCGTTTTGTTGGATGTCGTCGTTGTTTGCAAACGCTAAATTTCCGAGAATTTATTGATATCTGACGTGAAGTTGATCTGTGACGAGAAACTATGGAAAGAGCCCGTCACTCAAACTTCATATGTATACTACTCCAGGGCTAAATCTATTGCAACTACGAGAGAACGACAAGGTGTAGTAAATCTGAATATTGAAACAGTGAGATTCTAAAATTCTCGCTAAAACCACAGCTCCCTTGCACTAGGATAGAGGATCCAGTATATACATCAATCCTCCACCTACTTGATGGAAAGGGAAAGCTTAGTGGGGGTGGTTCTTGTGGTGACCTAGTCAAAAACATCAAGTCAGTAATGTCCCAACTATAAAGGGGTATATAAACAGTTCAATAGCCGGGAAATACATACGCAGGTGGAAGTAGTATTCCATGCTGTAACCCAGGATCAGGATACCGCCAATAGCGTGGACAAGGGCTGCATCAAAATCAGTACTCATATCAATACAAGGGAATAATTGACAAATACGTACGAACACCGGAGGCGTTCTTGCCACTGAAGTAGCGGGCCTGGTAGCGACCGATGAGACCGGTAGGCTTGACGGGAGCAGCGGGGCCACGGGGAAGACCAGCGTAGAAGGTCACAACACGCTCCATGCGGGCGGCATCCTGGGCGGCACCGATGGCCTTGATTGAGAATATGTCAGTTATGCTGGCGAAAGATAGACGGCATTTTAATCAAATCGCGGGCTGAACGAAAAACGGGTTCGGGGCGGAACGGGTGTGGAAGGGATGCACGAAGTCGAAGATGGCAGCGCGTGGGTAACTCACGTTAGGGGAGGCGACCTAAAGAGACAATTAGTATCATTTGAGGAGTCGGGTGACTACAAATAGTCATGAATGGGGGTGCTCTTACCTTGGGGGGGATCAAGGTCGAGAGACCTCGGCGGGCAATGTAGCTCATCTTTTCTAGGCTGATGAGGGTCAGAAATTGGTCGCACTGAATAGAGCGGCTCTCAATGAGCATTTGCAAGGTTGTAGAGACGTGGACTTACGTTGATTCGCAGCGCAAGTGAACCAAAGAAAGCTGATGGAGGAGGAAGGAGGAACAAACCGAGCCCTGCGGGTGTTCGGCTTGCCAAGCCCGGCTAAACCCGATTCGGTGGTGTCGTGACCTGCCTGTAATTCGCAACCAAACCACACTTGAAGGGAGTCCTCACTGGCAACGACCATTCCGCGTATCCAAAAAGATACAATGTCACTGTTCAGAATTGGGGGTGCTGCTAGCCTTCGGGCCACCCGGCTTTCTGTGCCTGTCAACGCCCGTTTCGTCTCCAGCAATGCCATCAAGGGCGATCCTTCCGTGAAGACCAGCACTTCGGATGCTCCCACCACGCCTCCCAAGGAGAGCTCCTTGCTCACCAAGGAGACCCCCTCCGAGGCCATGGCCCGTCACCAGCCGGATTATGAGGCAACCATTGATCACGGCACCTCGTACGACATTCCCCTTTGGCTCCGTCGCAGATCCTTTCGCTAACTCTTCGACTTCAATTAAGGCAATTTTCCCCTGTGCCCAAGCGCGTCATGGATGGCAGCGAGCCCGGCGCCACTCTCCCCGCGGCAGTTCTCTCTGGAGCCCCTACCGATCTCCAGGCCCGCAATGTCCGGTACGTTACACAAAATTCGAGCCGTGTCGCCTAGCTCCCACACTAACCCCGTGACTCCTACAGTATCTACCGGCCTACCAAGCCCGCAACGCAGTCCGGTACCTGGCACCAGCATCACTGGCGCATGGATTGGGATATCTTGCAGCGTGGTCACCGTTGGGAGAACCCCCTCATGGGCTGGCAGTCGTCTGCCGATAGCATGCAGGGCACCAACCTGAAGTTCAAGTCGAAGGAAGATGCCATTGCTTTTGCCCAGAAGCAGGGCTACGAATACTTTGTCCAGGAACCGAACGAGCGCCGTTTCGTGCCCAAGTCCTATGCCAACAACTTCGTTCACGAGCCCAAGAAGCTCAAACATATCAAGACCAAATGATTTGACTTCGCTGTATCATGTACATATTTGCCAGTTTACCACTCTAACTCAATTCCAAGCACTTCAATGTATCGCGTTCTGATATAGTTCGTCTTTGCATGTCATGAGTTAGGGCTAACGACTGCTAGCTCCCATTCAACTACCAGGAGGAAAAGGAATGGAAACTATGTCAATACTGCTTCTGCATGGCGACATTTTTCTTTGGAGCGATGGTGCATGTGTATCCCTCATCTGCCTTGGGTAAAATCTCATGTTCAAATCAACGTGTTGGTCTTTGATATAACAAACCGTCATCACGACCCTTCTTTGTCACCTCAGTATGCTCATCATATCAAATCATACAGCATCTAGCTAGATGATATCAGGCTTGATTCAATACCAACATCCCAAGTCCATAGGGGTATAAAACTGGAATGTGGGTTCTCTCGATAGTACAATATAGGGCTTCCAGTCAATGTATGTATTCCCACTCGGTAGCATTGTACCATGGCATAAGCGTAGATGAGTGAGGGTCTACCTCACTCACTAGATTTTTATTTAATGTTCTGACATTGGAAAAGGTTTCCCAGAAAGCCTATCCATCAACCAATGCTTGTAGCTCCAACTGTCCGGTATTTCTCAAAATAGCTGTGCTCGGATCCCGACGTGCTTTCTACGGTATCACCTGTATAGCCACTGAGGCCATTGCATGAGCATAGGGAATACGAGCAAAAATGACCTAGAGCCTGCAAAGTATGGGTTAGCTTTAGTTCTATAGTGCTTCGAACTGATCCATTCAAGTTTCTATTCCAGTAGTAATTGTATATTTATGATCTCTAGATGTCTCGCGATGTGTGTGTAGCAAATGTGAGGATAGTCAGTCAGTTTCTGTTTGAGATACCAAATATCTAACTGGAATGTACGTATGGAAGTCTTTATAGCGAGTAAAACTTTTTTACTACGTAGTTATATATTTTAAGATCAGCGCTACCATCTACAAGCAGCCACATGCGTCAAGCCTTAACATACACCAATATATGAGTATAAGACCTAAGAATATCTACTAGGTAGTTAGTTTAATTTGCAATTACAGATTATGGCCTTGGCTTAGACCGGAAGCATCGAAGACAATAACGTACGAGCAAAAAACCCATGCAAAGGCTGAATGGGCCCCGCCACCCCCCACTCTAAAAATTGATAAGATCAAAAAGATTAACCAACTTTTTCTTTTCCACTTTTATACTCTCTGACTAAACCAGTCAAAATGGCTTCCGAAACAGATAATACCGTTCCTACTCTCCGCAAGGTTCTCGTCTCTGAATCTGAGCCGCTTGCTCGCCGCTTCCGCGCGCTTTTCTCCCTTAAGCACCTGGCCTGCCTACAACCTCCCACAGACCAGACCCTCCCCGCCATCGAAGCGATCGCCGCAGGTTTCGCGTCGCCCTCGGCTCTGCTCAAGCATGAGCTTGCCTACTGCCTCGGTCAAACCAAGAACTTCGAATCTGTCGCATACCTGCAGCATGTGGTGAAGGATACCGAAGAGGATGCGATGTGTCGCCATGAGGCTGCCGAGGCGCTGGGCGCTCTCGGATACGCGGATAGCTTGGACGTCCTCAAGAGATTTAGGGATGATACAAAGGAATTGGATATTATTAGGGAAACTTGCGACATTGCTGTTGACCGAATCCTGTGGGAGAACTCAGAAGAGCGCAAGGCCGAGAAATTGAAGCCTAGGTACGATCTGCGCGGGAGATTATATACCAAGAAATGCTGACATTGAGATCTTTGATTTACAGTGATTTCACCTCCATCGACCCTGCTCCCCCCCATGCCTCTAGAGGCCAGCGCCGAACCCTGCATCCCCGACCTGGAAAAGACACTGCTTGACACCAAGCTCCCTCTGTTCCAAAGATACCGTGCGATGTTCGGTCTGCGCGACCTTGCCTCGCCCCCAGATCTTCCCACAGCAGTCGACGCTGTCAATGCGCTGGCTAAGGGCCTCAAGGACCCCTCTGCTCTCTTCCGCCATGAAGTTGCCTTTGTGTTCGGACAACTCTGCCACCCTGCCTCAATCCCTAGTCTCACAGCCTCGCTGAGTGACCTGTCGGAAGTAGGAATGGTGCGACACGAAGCGGCGGAAGCCCTTGGCAGCCTGGGCGAGGAGGAGGGTGTGGAGGAGACCTTGAAGAAATTCTTGAATGACCCCGATCAGGTGGTCAGGGACAGTGTCATTGTTGCTCTCGACATGGCAGAATTTGAGAAAAATGGCGAAATTCAATATGCGCTGATCCCGGATAGCGCTGCACCCGTTGCTGCATGATGGATATCCTGCAAAAAAAGAAATTTGTCTCGTGACGGTCGTGATTTTAATACTCTTGTCCCGCTAGTTATACAGCCTTTCTCCAAAAATAGACCTTTCCCCACATCTTTTGTACAATCCGTGTTTGCAAGGTTAATTGTTCGAGGTCTCCCTGTCGAAATAATCAGTATTTGTTGGGCATGTATAGATATATGCTTCCGAGGCGGGTGGGCATACTTGAATCCGCAGACACATCTGTAGAACACAGTACTTCCTTCGTCAGCGCTGCGCAGTTGCACCGTAGTGTAGAACATCTGCTTCCTCCCGCACTCGCTACATGTACGATCGATGATAGCCTCAGTCTTCCGGTCCTCAGCTGACAGGGTCTGGACTGCCGATCGTTTGGCTCTCAGTGATGAGGGGAATGAGGAGGGCTTGGACTCAGACACGGTTGTTTGGGGGATTGTATCTGTAAATAGAAGTTAGCAATGAACTGTCTAGCAGCATAGGAAGAACCAGAATGATTTTATCCACCCACCTTTATTCCGAGTGCCGCAGACATCACAGTGCAGAATCGCATCCGCATTGCCGGTAGATTCTCGAAGGAGATTACCGCAATCTGTGCAGAAAATCAAGGAACCAATGACAGACATATTGATGAGTGTAAAATTGACTTTGCGATCTGAAATCTGCAGAAGATCAAGGGGGCAAGTAAAACTAATCGGGCCTTATGCAGCGAATAATCTATGCAACTTTTTTTTGACGCACGAGCCTCCACATAGGCGGTCACAGGCGGCAGTAGAGGTGCCATCACCCATACGGAATACATGAACGCATTTGATTGTAGCTCAGCTCATTTTCTTTCAGATTCTGGCATTTTTTTCTTTTTAAATTACATAAATGATCTAGGGATATCATAAGGCGCCTGCCTTCTTTGCCATGTCTCTACCAAGAGCATGTCAACTTTGTGACTCGCGCCTACTTCTTTTGACTTAACCGCGACCATGGATCAGAATGGACGACCGGCCGTCCAGGTGGTCATCAACGGCCATGATCAGATGTCTTATGGCTCCAATATGCAGTTTCAGAATCAAAGGCCGCTATCTGTGGATGAAGCACTGCAGTACTCATCTATGTCCAGCGCGCCTGTCTTTGGTCTCGGTTCGTTTATTCTCTTTCATCTTCAAATCTGCTCAATTTACTAATAGCTTGGACGTACAGACTGTATCCTTCGCCCCGATGTTGGTCGACCTTCAAATACCACTTCTATAAACCATGTCCTCCAAGAAGGCCGCAAAACCCTGGGTGAACTTGACACGGAAATGCAATCTGGACGAGACGAGTCTGGTCGTTTAGAAACGTCTCGAGAATATATTCAACAGTTGCTGGATGGAGACCAACTGACCGAATTGTAAGGGAACTGGCAGTCCTTGAAGCACAGTCAACTCATTTTGGTTTCATAGCAAATTCAAGTTTCCTCAAGTTCCTACGCGAAGTCAACAGTTGCGCCCAAACGATCCTGACGGTGCTACTTCAAGTCACAATAGTCTTGGTTCCTTCGCGCGGTTGATGCTGAACTCTACGGACATCGCATTCAGATGTAAGCCCTAAGATGCCACGGACGGGTGTACATAGTTAATTGACTGACCGGCCGCAGATCCCGAAGCACCCTCAAAGACAAAGCCCGAAAATAAAGACGTCACGCCGAAGACAGCTGCTTCGTTGAATCAGCACGCATACGTTGCGAACAAATCGAACCCGGCATCTTTCTCAGCCTCTTTTGAGCAGAATCGTCCTCCTACATCGAGTCAACTGTCCGTCGTTATTCCAACCAAACCAGTACCTCAGCACAGCGATTACGCGAATGCGAAGAAGCTCCAATTGAAAGCCCATGGCCAAGACACTATGGCGGGGGTGCGACTCAAGGACCAAAAAGAGGAAGCAGATGCAGCCTTGCAAAAGCTTCAAGATCTTCTTCACGAGGTTTTTGAAGCAGAAGATCAAATAGAACCCGATACCTCGACTCCCCCAACTTCTGACACACCAAATCCCATTTTCGTGAACCCAACATCTTTAGAAGTGCATGGGTTGATACTATCGTCTGATGTTCACACCCGCCTCCAGAAAGCCATTCGGAAAGTTGCAGGGTTTGACCGACTCCAGGACATACCGTCTGACTATCTCAACCGCATTCAAAAGTTGTGCGAAAAGCCAATCATTGCTGCACAAACCCCTGACATAGGCTTAGGCGATTCATTCAGTGATCTTGAGTCCCAGAAGTGGCTGGGTAAGATCGAGGATGTGTTGAACGCACTATTTGCAATCGGAACGCTGCTGCAGACTATGTCTGGGCGTCAGACCGAGCGAGATCTTTGTCCAGAAGATCTCATTGAGGCCATTCCCACCGTTCTCAATCAAGTATTTGATCATTGCATTATTCCCGCAGTCGAATCGCGCCCTGGTGGCAAAGACAGCCAGCACTTCCACTTCTTCTCCGCCCAGAAACGGATCATTGGCGCTCTTGTTCATCAGAGCAAGAAAGTCCTCACTCTTTTTGCAGACTTTTTGTCTCGCATTGATGTCTCCGAGGGGACGATCACAGCTGCGGAATTCTTTGCTGCAAAGCTAATATTTGTGGAAAATGCGCACAATGACAAAGAGTCTGCTCTAGGATATCAGAAGTACGAGCCTGCGAGACGTGGTGCGATGGATGTGCTTGCAAAGGTGTTCTCCAAATACCCCGAGCAGCGACCGTTCATTCTGGATGAGATTCTGGTCTCATTGGAGAAACTTCCCACGACACGTCAGAATGCTCGGCAGTTCAAAGTTGCAGATGGAAAGAACATCCAACTACTCACCGCACTAGTCCTCCAGCTTGTTCAGACAACTGCGTTAGAAACGCCTTCGCGATCAAAGAGCAAACGTCAAATCAAAGCACAAGCTGATGATGATGACGACGAGATTATGGGCGATGGCGAGGACCATGCCAACGGTGAGTCTGATGATGACGAGTCCGACGAATCGTTGGAACGCCTAGCAAACAAGTCCAACCGACTTTACGACAATGCCATGCGCTCCGCACAATACATTGTGAACTTCATCGTTCAGCGTGCTATGAACTCGACGAAGACTGGTGACCAGCCATACCGGAATATTCTGGACCTTTTCACTCAGGATCTGATCAATGTACTGGGCTCGGCTGATTGGCCGGCTGCAGAACTGCTTCTCCGGATCTTGGCATTGCGCATGATTCAAATCACTGACCAAGATAAAAGCGCGGCGACTGCAAAGAGCATGGCACTTGAGCTTCTTGGCTGGATGGGTTCTGCTATCTCAGATCTGATAGCAACCGCTCAGCACATGCTGCCGGCTCTGGAAGATTCCGACAGTGAATTGACTGATTACCTCAAACAACAATTTGAGGAGTTTTCTTCTGGTGCACTGCATCATCAAGATCTCATCACTCCAACGGGTCCATATAGGATTGCACTCGAGCACCTTTTGCAAGACAAGAATTCCGACAATTGGCAACTGACCAGCGCGCGGGGATACTACTTGGCTCAATGGGCCAAAACAGCCTGCGCTCTATACTATAACTCCGAGGATCAGGAAGAAATTGCACACGACGAGGTGACTGATGATTTGGTTACTCTTTTAGCAAGATCCTTCTCAGAACCACGCTGGTTGGAGACCCATAAAGAATTCGACAAAATCCCAAATGTGCATGGAAAATTCGCTTATATCCTCACGGTCTTGAATTCCAACTTTGGCAAAGCATTCGACACCATTCTCAAAGTTCTTTTGGCATCTTTCCTTGGTGACTCGGCCAAAGTTCGCAGCCGCAGCTTGAAAAGTGTCATCTACATGCTCGAGAAAGACCCGAACCTTCTTGACAGAGACCCTTCGGTTTTGCGCGTAATACACCGGTGCACGACAGATGCCTCACCCATGGTTCGTGATTCTGCATTACAGTTGATCGGACAATGCATTGGTTTGAAACCTAAGCTCGAAGAAGAAGGGTGCCGAAGCATCTTGGCATGTGCAGCTGATCAAACAGCTGGTGTCCGGAAACGCTGCATCGGGCTTTTGAAGGAACTTTACCATAAAACATCTCGGAAGGAATTGAAGCTGGCCATTCTCGACAGTTTCCTCCAACGCACAGGCGATCTTGAGGAGAGCGTGGCATCTTTGGCTCGCCAAACCTTTGAGGAAATATGGCTCGTTCCATTCCACGAATCCATTGATTCCTCGTCCGAAGGGCCAAAACTGAAAATAGCCCTCGGGGAACAGGTCGGCCTTATCGTTGGCCTGACGGAGCGCAGTGAAACTGCCCTGGAGTCTCTTAGCGTCTGCCTGAAAGCGGTCCTGTCGGACAAATCCAAGTCCGCGGCATTGAACTTCAAAGTTTGCAAGGCGATGGTTTCTACCATGTTCCAGAGACTGGTGGAGGATTCAGATGGATCCAGCAAGGAATTCCAGCAAGCTCTGTTACAGACCATCACTGTCTTTGCCAAGTCGAATGCGAAGCTGTTTACCCCGGATCAGCTGGAGGCCCTGCATCCGTACATTGGACATCTTTCTACCGCAGATGATCTCTTCATATTTCGATCGGTTGTGGTTATCTATCGCTGCGTCTTGCCATTTTTATCCTCATCCCACAACACCCTTCTGAAAGAAGTGCAGAATGACCTTTTCAAGAGCGTTGCCAAGCTCGCCCGCGCGGAGTTGAACGAAGTCATGGCTTGTTTGTGGACCATTAACAGTGTTCTGCAAAATACGAACAGACTGGTGAAGTTGACTGTTTCAGTACTGAAACCATTGCAACAATATAAGAGTGTTGATCTCTCCTCGACCACACATGCTGCAATTCTTGCCCGTGCCAAGAGTTATATTCGCATTGCGGGTTGTGTTGGACGGCATTGCGATCTTGAGAAGTATGCGTCTCATTTCAAGAGTGAATTCCCCACCTGGGCCGGTGGCTCAGTTGCGGGTCTGATGGTTGACTCCATTATTCCCTTCACTGCATCAAACTCACCCTTTGAGCTGAGGGTCATGGCTCTCGAAAGCCTGGGATCTATATGCCAGTCTTGGCCCGGTCAATTCGGCAGAGAACGCACACGGCAGACTTTCGCTCAAGCTTTCAAGGAAGATGCCCCAAGCCTACAAAACATCGTTCTCCGATCATTTGCAGACTTCTTTGCCATCCATGAAGGCAAGTCGGAAAAGGCCGTCATGCCAACTGCAGAAGCCGCCGCCCAGGAAGACAACACCAGGTTGGGTGGCTCTTTAAAAGCTAGCGACAACGATGGAGCTGCTGCTTTGATCGCCCAACACTTCCTCTCAAACATGCTTCAGGTGGCACAATCGCGCCAGGATACTTATTCACTGACTGCCATTGAACTTATTGCGAGTATCAATAGGCAGGGCTTAGTACACCCAAAGGAATGTGCGGGTGTTCTCGTCTCTCTGGAAACTTCTACAGTCCCTGCAATTGCGAAAATCGCTTTCGACACGCACAAAATGCTCCACCAACAATACGAGTCCATGTTTGAGCGAGAATACATGCGCGCTGTGCAAGAGGCTTTCTATTATCAGCGTGATATTGTTGGCGACTCCAATGGCGCTAATGCTCGGCCTTACGTCTCGAAGCTCGCACCGTTGTTTGAGATCGTCAAAATCAGCAACAGTCGGTACCAGAAAAAGTTCCTCGCGAATATTTGCTCCAAGATCAACTTCGAACCGAAGAAATTGGATGTAACTGGCAACCCCCCCAGAACATCTTTTGCTAGCACGCTTCATCTCCCAAAATCTGGCCTATTTCGAGTACGGTCAATTGGCTGAATTGGTGCCCACCATCGCGTGCATGGAGCGTATCGTTTCTTCGACTGGCACTATTATTGCACACGCGATTGAGACGGAAATATCCCCAACCCCGATTGGTCCGCCTCAGTTAGATGCATCAAATGACATGGTGCCAGGGTTTGCACCTGAGGTGCCTCAATCGACGATCGTACCGCAACAAGTCGACCCTGCGACATTGAGATTGCTGGCAACTGCTGCTGCATCTTTGTCAATGCTCTGGGAAGCTCGAACTCACCTTCGTCGTCTCTACGGAATCAATGCACACAGCAAGAACAAGGAAGGGAAACCTGCAACAAAGGAACTCAATAAAACTGCCACGAAGGTGCACGGTGTGACTGGCGACAAGTTCTGGGAAGCCATTGCTAGGAATATGACAGCCCTAGATAGCGAGGAAGCGATGCACCAAAAATGCCGAGAGTTTGCAACCCTACTCTCCATCGACGAGGAGTTCAGGGTGGATGGAGACGAGGACGCAGAAGGGGATAGCTTGGACGCAGTCGGAGATATCGACGAGACGGTGGCACCACGACCCATGAAGCGCAAGAGCTCCGTCTCCAGCTCGAACCTCAGCAAGCGACCCAAGGGCCGGAAGAGTTCAACCGGAAAGAAGAAGTCCAGCGCTGAGCCGGACGAGGACCTGGATTGGGACTGATTTCGCGTATCCACATCATCATACAGGGGAATTTTTTTTATTTTTTTTTTATTTGCATGTCAAGCGAGGTCGGCGTTTATTTATTTCCTCTGCACATGAAACATCGGAGAACGGCCTTTTTATTACTATTTTTCGAGACCGAAATGGGTGGTTGCTATGTTTATGCTCTTTTTCAGACATGCTCTTGAGAGCTCGGCCCGATATCCACTCCCCCTAGTTATGGGTATATAATAGAATTTCACGGATTCATTTTCCATTGGCACGCAAAATAGTGACTTATCTAGATATAGTTGTCGGTGAATCTACAACGGAGCTGTCGTATGAGTTCAAAGTTTTGATGCCGGGTTCCCGAGTAGCTCCTGGCACGTGACGGCTCCAGGATGACGTCGCCGATGATAGTTCCGTATCCTTGTTCCAGGTTCACTCTTGTCAGGTAAACACTTCTTTTTTTTTGGTTTCAGATTGCTTCAAGGTCGCTCGTTATTTGAGTGCATAGGGGCGGACCATGAGCTGCTTCGTCTCTTTCCATCGCTGAACATCCTCTACACAAGCTCCCCTTCTGTTATGACAATGCTGAACGCTATGCTGCGCCGGACCCGTGCGGACGGCGTCGCACTGAAGTCAATGGGATCATTACCAGGCCGGATTCATACCCCCAAGGCATTATTTACCTTCCGCCAACCTCTGTCCCACTCCTTACACACTCCATGTCGGCGACCGGCCCCCCAATGGCGAGCCTTGGCGCCGGTCTCGATGCCGATCCGATTCAAATCAGAAACCGCAGCTAAAGCTGAATCTTGGAAACAATCCCATACTATTACTGCTATACGCAAAGTCTTTACATTCTGCGGGTTTTTCATTATCACCACCGGCGCCGTGGTCGTCGCCTTCTTCATCTACGATGCTAGTACATACCGCGAAGGTGCCAGTGCGATGGATATCCCGGTCTCGGAATTGGCCCTCAATCCTCGACTGGGAGGCCCGAAAAACCTGCCCATTGCCGATGTGCTGGTTGGCGATCATGATTCAGAAGATATGCTTCGGCAGAAGGATAAGCCTCGTCTGGTTATCCTGGGAACGGGTTGGGGTAGCATCGCGCTCCTTAAGAACTTGAACCCTGCCGATTACCACGTTACTGTTGTTTCCCCCACCAACTATTTTCTGTTTACCCCCATGTTACCTTCTGCTACGGTTGGAACCTTAGGTCTTCGGTCACTGGTCGAGCCCGTTCGGCGCATTATTGACCAGATTAATGGTCACTTCCTCAAGGCTTCCGCGGTTGATATTGATTTCTCTGCGAAGCTGGTGGAAGTATCCCAAGTTGGGCAAGATGGCCAGACAAAGAACTTCTATCTTCCGTACGACAAGGTTGTTATCGGAGTCGGTATGTTGTGCCAAAGAACAAGCTGGTTCAAATTCCAAATATTGACATTTCTATGTGCTAGGCTGTGTAACAAACCCGCACGGCGTGAAAGGCCTTGAAAACTGTAACTTCCTGAAGACAATTGACGATGCTCGTCAAATCAAGAACAAGATTCTAGAGAATATGGAGCTAGCGTGTCTCCCCACCACCTCCGACGAAGAGCGCAGACGATTGCTGTCCTTCGTGGTATGTGGAGGTGGCCCAACCGGTGTTGAATTCGCTGCCGAGCTGTTTGATCTCCTAAATGAAGATCTGCTCCACTCTTTCCCTCGCATTGTACGAAACGAGATCTCTGTCCATATCATCCAAAGTCGAACCCACATCCTGAACACTTACGACGAAGCACTCTCTAAGTATGCTGAGGTATGTTTTCTCCGTATCTGAACCCCTCTTGGAATTGATCTGATATTAACGCCTTATAGCGTCGGTTCACTCGCGATGGCGTTGAGGTGTTGACCAACGCCCGTGTCAAGGAAGTGCGTGGCGATCGGGTTCTCTTCACCCAAGTGGAAGACGGCAAGACAGTCGTAAAAGAAATCCCTACTGGATTCTGCTTGTGGTCCACTGGAGTTTGTCAGTGCACTAACCCCATTACTCAACATACTGGATCTGACAACTAACATCTCTTTAGCTCGAGCGCCGATAGCGGAAACGCTCTCTAACAAATTGGAAGGCCAAAACAACAAGCACGCCCTCGAGACCGACTCCCATCTTCGCGTGATTGGCGCTCCCTTAGGTGACGTCTACGCAATCGGCGATTGTTCAACAGTCCAGAACAAGATCGCAGACAACATCATCAGGTTCCTCCGCACCGTTGCCTGGGAGAAAGGCCGGGATCCCGAGAAAGTACACCTCACCTTTTCCGAATGGACTGAATTCGCCGCTCGGGTTAAGAAACGTTTCCCGCAAGCCTCGAACCATCTCCGTCGCCTGGATCGACTCTTCGAGCAGTACGACAAGGACCACTCCGGCACTCTCGACTACGGCGAGCTGTCCGAGCTCCTGCACCAAATTGACACCAAGCTCACTTCCCTGCCTGCAACTGCCCAACGCGCTAACCAGCAGGGCGTGTACCTGGGTCGTAAACTGACCAAAATCGCCGCCGCACTTCCCGGTCTCAAGGCCAACGAGATCGACTACGGTGACCTCGACGAGGCTGTCTACAAGGCATTCAAGTACAAGCACCTCGGAAGCTTGGCGTACATCAGCAACGCTGCTGTCTTTGACTTTGGTGGTATGAGCTTTAGTGGCGGTGTCATTGCTATGTATCTTTGGCGTAGTATCTACTTCGCTGAGAGTGTCAGCTTCCGCACGCGGTGTATGCTGGCCATGGATTGGGGCAAGAGAGCGCTCTTTGGAAGAGGTATGTATTTTATTTCCTTATTATTTCTCTATCAACGTTCGTGCTTTGCTAATGCTTTCATTCTCCAGATCTCATGAGCTTCTAAGGAAGCCAATGTTGCCCTTCACTCATGTTCCGTCATTGGTCGTTGATCTAGAGACATTTGTGATGGATTTTGTTTTGAATATTCGGCAGGAAGTTAGCCCGGAGCTATTTTAGTCGCTTTAAAACTCGTCCATAGACCTTGCTTTTGTTGCTGCGTTTTAGTTTTCATAGCCACACTTGATTTTATTTGCGGGTTGGACTTAGTGGGTGAGGCTGCTGTCTTTTTCTGTTCTGGTTGGTGTACACATGCATTGTTTGTATCCATTCTGCCAATTCGTTTCAAATATAATCAAGTGATTAACCTACGGAGCTACGATGCCGAGGACAAAGAAATTTACGAGACCACAGTCCACATGAAAAAAGCCATTTGTATTGCACAAGGGTCGTAACGCCCATATTGGAGCTAGCGAGATACCATCGTCCGAACACCTAGAAATGTAGATCCAAGACGCCGCGCTAAAAAAGCAAAGACGAAAAAAAGGGGGTGATTCCGCCGTGACAGGACAGGGAAATCTGACTGACAATCAAGGCCAGCTTGAGAGGAAAGTTGTATCAAGAGATCATCGGGTCAACGTCGCCGTTGTTCGACATCAAAGTGTCACGAATGTTAGTAGCAAGGTCATTACTGTTACTGTTGTCGTGGGAATCGCCGACCAAGCCAATGTCCAGGGTATCTGGGATGTCTTTTTTGGCCTCCCGTGCCTTTTGCTCGGCGTATGCCCGGGTCTTCACAAGATTGCGCAGCCGGGCCTCTTTACGAGCGCCCTGGTTCTGCAGAATTGCCTCGTTGACTCGGGTTGCGATTTCTTTACGGAGCGCAGGGTCTCAGGAGCGACGCAAGCGAGGAATCCAGTTTATCACTGGGGAAAATAAGAAGGGCAAGGGTCCGCTCGAGGTCCGCCAGGAACTGTGGGTTTGTAGGAGCGCGTGGTGCAAGTTGTGCCGTCGCAAAATCCAGGGCAGGAGTAATATCGCTACCGGGGTTGTCCATGCAGGTGCGGATCAGCTCAACTAGCTGCAGACGCAGGAGAGAGAAATGCAATGATGGGTCTTCGTCAAGGATCTATTGAAGTCTTGTTAGCCATGGCACTTGACATGAAATGTGACATGCTGGTAAGATTCAATATTTGGCAGTTGCTCATACTGAGGACTGAAGATGTTTGTTTTTCTGCAAATGTCCCGGAAGGGAGTTTAAGAGTGGTGCATGAAACTTGGTATAATCATAGCAAGTGGGGCCAGGGAATGTGAAGTAGACTAGTGAAAAATTTCTTACCTGAGGGTTCAGCTCATTGATCTTTTCAACGGCCGACTGGATATCACCAGAGTGAATCGCAGTGCGAATTTCAACCCGCTCTTGGATGGCTTCAAGATCCGTTCTGAGCTGGATGTTGGCCTCTACTGCAAATTTCTTTGCAGCAGCGGGATATCCATTGGTGATGAGGTAATCCATGACCAAGTAGTTGATATCACTGCATTATAATGGTCAGTAACCATTGATTCAACGATGAGTGAAATTTTTGCAGTGGTGACGTGAATCAGAAGGATAAGTCAATTTGTTGCTCCTCACATGTTTTCAGAGAGATTCCCAACTTAAGTTAAAGAACATCATGTCACGGTGGTGGGCAGGTGGGGGTAAAACAGGAGGAACTCACGTTTTGGACGGCTTGACCTCCTCGAGCTTCCGCTCGAAGTGATGCCAAGTAGGCGTCGCAGTCGAGGGAGTGCGAGACATCTGCATAGTGTTAAAAGGCCAGCAACCACGGGTGTCAAGCCGAGAAGCATACAAGATTAGCAGACATTATGAGCTAGATAGCCAGTCTTGAATCTGATCTGAAGCTATCCGTAAAGCTGAAAGGCAACCCGAGAGACGAAGGCCATGGGGAAAGGCAAATCGCTGTGTGGGATAAGACCGGGTTGGATGCGAAAGAGAAAAGGAATTGAAAAGCTCGGGGCGGAAGAAGTAGCTTAAGCGAAAGTAATACGCTAAGCCCAAATGAGTGATTACTCAAGATGTGAGTAAGCAGCACGTGAGCGATTATCTTGGGACCTTCCAGGAAATAAACCTCGACTAACCCGCTTTGGGACTAGAAGATTAGGTAATGATCGTCCCCACCTGGGCAGCTTTCAAGGCTTGTGTCGGATCAAAAACCAGAGGGGTGGAGAGGGTCAAGATACCTGCAAAGTACGGCCTTGTATGCGGCACACGTAGACATGGAATCAGTTTCACCTTTATATTCTTTGTCTACCGAAGTGCGCTATTCTCCACCATGGCAGGACTTGAGCATTATCGGCATTGCTGGCAGCTCTGGCTCCGGTAAGAGCTCTGTGGCAATGGAGATCGTCAAGTCTTTGAACTTGCCGTGGGTGGTGATCCTTGTAATGGTACAGCTCGTGGAATCCAATGCATCTAAATCGAGACCATCTTGTTCTAATATATTCCATACAGGACTCATTCTACAAGACCTTAACTGCTGAGCAACACCAAAAGGCCCACGCAAATGAGTATGATTTCGACTGCCCGGAATCGATTGACTTCGATGTTCTGGTGGACACCCTCCGTGATCTGAAGAAAGGGTAAATTTGCTGTTCTTCCTAGTTCTTCTATTTTACCTGACTGGTTATCACACAGAAAGAGAGCGAACATCCCAGTTTACTCATTTGCTGAGCACCAGCGCCAGCCCAATACGACCACTCTCTATTCTCCTCGTGTGATTATTCTCGAAGGGATTTTGGCACTCCATGATCCCAGAATCGTCGAGATGTTGGATGTGAAGGTATTATAGCTTGTACGCTATCCTTGTGCTTATCGGTGTTAATTTCATGGCTTAGATCTTTGTTGAAGCAGATATGGATGTGTGCTTAGGTCGCAGGAGTGGGTTATCCCGATCGTGCTACCTTAATTCCACTGACAATGTATAGTCTTGCGTGATGTCCGTGAGCGAGGGCGTGACATTGAAGGGATCATCAAACAATGGTTTGAATTTGTGAAGCCTTCTTACACTCGATACGTGGAGCCTCAACGCCCTATCTCAGGTTGGTAGTCATATGAAGTGCAAAGCGTTAAGAGACTTTCTGTTAACTTTAAATCTCAGACATCATCATCCCACGTGGCATTGAGAACACGACCGCTATCGGTATGCAATCCCTTTGAGCTGCTAACTGCGAGCTACTCACTAATTGGTGTAGACATGGTGGTCAAACATATTCAGCGCAAGCTGCAGGAGAAATCCGACAACCACACCGAGGAGCTTCGCAAACTAGGGTTGGTTGCAGCAGAAGTAGAGCTGCCTTTAAATGTGCATGTCTTGCCCTCGACACCGCAGTTTGTTGGCATGAATACTATTCTGCAGAACCCAGAAACTGAGCAAGAGGATTTCGTTTTCTACTTTGATCGACTAGTTTCGATCTTGATTGAGAAGTACTGACCTCCATCTCAAAATGCGCCTTTAGTTATTCTACTAACGTCACCGTGGCAGGGCCTTGGATATGACATTGTATGTATCCGCAAATGTGGAAACACCACAAGGGAGTACATACCTCGGTTTACATCCCAAGGGTACCGTATCAGCTGTGGCTATCTTACGTGGTGGCTCTTGCATGGAGACGGCGCTTAAGCGATCCATTCCCGACTGTCTTACTGGTCGCGTGCTCATCCAAACGAACGAGAGCAATGGGGAGCCAGAGTTGCATTACTTGAAACTCCCGTCGCAGATCGAGGAGCATGCAACTGTCCTCCTAATTGACTCTCAAATGTCCAGTGGAGGTGCTGCACTTATGGCTGTTCGTGTCTTGATTGATCATGGGGTGGAACAACAAAGAATCGTTTTCGTAACTTGCGCAGCAGGAGAACGGGGCCTCAAGAGGCTTACTGCTGTGTATCCAAGGATCAATGTGATTGTTGGGCGCATCGAAGAAGAGGGGGAGCCGCGCTGGATAGAAAAGCGATACTTCGGATGCTGAAATCTTCATTCAATTGTTGCCCCCTCCCAAGTATATATGTCGATGTGCTCACTATGACTTATTTCCAAGACCAAGCATTGGGTTACTGGGATTGACACTTAGCAAGAGCATACTTATACATACGTTGCATATTCAACCAAATCTAAGCAAATACCAGTACAGTTTTTCTTGTCTGAATGAATGTCTTGACAGTGGGAAATTATAGAAGAATAGACTTGCCGTTTTGAGAATACACGTGCCTGACCGCCCTGACTTCGGCGGGCAGAAAAATAATTTATCGGTCTCGATTATTTTCACTTGTTGAATCCGACGACCTCTATTGATATTTGGGCATTGAAAAAAAATTTCTTGCATGCTTGTGGTGTGAAGTGTTATTTTCAGCGCTCATAATGGCAGGCTCAGAAAAGAAAAAGTCCAAGGCTGGCAAGCCCAAAGGCGAAGCTGGTCCAGCGATCAGTACGTACAGCCAAGACTTGAGACTTGTTTTCAGGAAACCCATGACCATTACTGATTCTTTGTGTTGCTATAGCGGATCCTCGATTTGCGAGCATCCAGACCGATCCTCGCTACCGTCTTCCTAGCAAACGCCAGACTCATGTCAAACTCGATAAGCGCTTTGCGCATGTGCTAAACGATAAGGATTTCTCCAGCAACGCTCCTGTTGACCGCTATGGACGAAAACTCAGAAAAGACGACACCAAGGAAAAATTGAAGCAGTTTTACCAGGTGGATGAGGATGAGGACGAGGATGAAGAGGAGGACGAGGACAGTGCCGACGACGACGACGAAGTCCAGAAAGAATTGAAACGGGTCAATGCTGCCTCATATGATCCTTCCCGTGATGGTGGCTTTGAGTCCTCATCATCTGAAGACGAAACATCCAGCGAAGAGGAAGATGAGGCGGAAGAGGATGTGATCGAGTTCCCGGACGAGCAGCGGTCTGATGTACCCCTTGGCGAAGTGACGAATCGGATAGCTGTCGTCAACCTCGATTGGGAAAATATTCGTGCCGAAGACTTGATGGCAGTGTTCTCCAGTTTCCTTCCATCTGGGGGGCGGGTGTTGAACGCCACAGTCTACCCCAGCGAATTTGGAAAGGAGCGTATGGAGAGAGGAGGAGATTGAAGGCCCACCGAAAGAAATTTTTGCCTCAGGGAAGAAAAAGAACAACAACGACGACTCCGAAGAGGAGGAACTTGACTCTGATGAGGAAGAGGAGGAAATTAAGAAGTCTATGCTGAAGGCCGACGACGGTGAAGAATTCAACTCTACACAGCTACGCAGGTACCAGCTCGACCGACTGCGGTATTACTACGCCATTATCGAATTTTCATCAAAGGAAGTCGCAAAGCACGTCTACGATCTGGTGGATGGTGCCGAATACCTCTCTAGTGCCAACTTCTTCGATCTTCGTTTCGTGCCTGATGACACTGACTTCTCCGATGACAAGGCTCGGGATGAGTGTTCTCGGATTCCTGACGGTTACAAGCCTACTGAATTTGTAACGGATGCTTTGCAGCACAGCAAGGTCAAATTGACATGGGACGCGGACGACAAATCAAGAAAAGAAGCCCAGGCACGTGCCTTCCGAGGCTCACGCCAGGACATTGACGAGAACGACCTGAAAGCCTACCTCGGTAGCGATAGTTCCGAGAGCGAAGATTCAGACGACGAGGACGGAGGGGTCGAAGTTGTGGATAATACTGCAGGAGAAGCTACGACCACAAAGCTATCTAAGAAAGAGGCCGAAAGACAGCGCATGCGTGCGTTGCTGGGTCTGAGCGCCGAGCCTACCCGCACCAAAGCGGAACGTCCCGTCGGCGAGATGGAGGTTACTTTCACATCGGGCTTGGCTGGCGGCCATGGCAAGGATACCATCTTCGAAAATGAACCGGAGATTGAAGAAACCACAATTGAAAAGTATGTGCGGAAGGAGCGTGAGCGCAAAAAGCGCCGAAAGGAGAAACTCAAGGCCCCGAAGGCATCTGCAGAGGAGGGTGCCGCAGCGGACGGTGAAGACAACGAAGCTGCTCCAGCCGAGGTGCCACAGCAAGAGGAAGAAGAAATGGGATTCAATGATCCCTTCTTTGACGACCCTGATGGAAAGGCTACAGCAGGTGCTCGACGCAAGGAGGAGAGACGCAAGAAGCGTGAGGAACGTGCTGCCGAGGAAGCCGCCTCAGCTGCCCAACGGGCCGAGTTGGAGCTACTGATGGTAGATGACGAAAAGGTCAACATCAAACACTTCGACATGAACGAGATTGAAAAGGCCGAGAAACAGGCCCGGAAGAAGGGCAAGAAGGTGGAACCTGCTCAGACAGATGACTTCAAAGTCAACGTCAGCGACCCCCGTTTCGCACGTCTGTACGACACTCATGATTTCGCCATCGATCCTACCAACCCCCGGTTCAAGTCGACTTCAGGCATGAAGGCCCTGTTGGACGAGGGCCGTAAGCGCCGGCGTGCCGGCGATGACGCGGAGGCTGAGGCTCCAACAGAAAGCCGGGATACCAAGAAGAAGCAGAAGAAGTCCCCCAAGGAGTCTAGTTCTGAGGAGTTGAAGCGACTGGTGGCAAAAGTCAAGCGTTCTCACTGAAAGTATAGTCGAACTGAACTGATTTGGAAGTTAATATACACTGGAGTTCAATGAAAGGAGTTGAATCGTGAAATATGATATCTTTTACATATGTACATTGGCAATATGAGACCAGATGCATAGTAGTAACATGCGGTCTAGAATATGTAGCTGATAGTCAATGTGACTGCTTGTGTCAACTTCTACGATGGAAAACGGGAACGGAAACACGAAAAAGGACCGGCCCAAGGGTACAACCACGTGGATAGAATAACTTAGTAGTCAGCATGGAAAGTGTTCCTTTCCACTAGGGTCGGGGTATTTACAAACGTGATTATAGGGGCGTGTCGAGAGGTGTGGTATCTGGGGTTGCAAGCATGATGCTTGTATCACACGAGGTATGAGTGACGGTGAGAGATGGCATGTGCCCATCATGGGTAATATTTGGGAGATAAATCATTTCCCTCCAATCCCAAATTCGGATCCGCCTCAAATAACACAAGTCAGCGCCCCCAAGTAACACGATTCCCTGCAAACCCGACTATACGGTGACACGAGGACGGTGAGGGATAGCGACATGGTGGCCAAATAGTAGTGATTGGCGTAGGTATCATTGGATGTAGCTCCGATAGTCGGAAATAGTTGGTCAGGGTAGGCAATTGCTCCGGTATAAACTGCGTACCTCGTTAAGTTTCCAAGGGTTTAGCCAGAGTCAGAGAATCAGATCTATAAGGACAGACTGAAAGGGTCATTATGGCTCACCGTAGAATATGAGGCTGAGATCATGTGACTTCCTTCACCGCCCTTTCGCATTCCCTCTCCACTGTCTCCCCGGGTGGTTTCTCTGTTCAAGGAACTGGGTCCCTTAAGAAGCTCTGGGATCATTTCATTTGACTTCCTGGTTTTCTACTCAATCCTGATCAGACTGTGGAGTCCTCGTGGGTGCAAAGCCAATTCCTAACCCCCTAATTGCTGATCCCAGCCCCACTGCTGCACCTCATCCCACCTTCCACTCCCCTCATAACTCTGGATATTCTCAATTCCCTTCATCGTTTGATGATGATTCTTGCTTCGTTGAATTAAGCTATGGGTGGATGCAGCCTAGATATTCCTAGCTGCCTGATACCCATCGTTACACCGCGTGAATTCGACCGGCCCGTTTTCTTTTCCTGCATCCCCAAGTACCTGTTCTCTGCGGGTTTCCCCGTTCTCATTCACCATGCTTGGCCGACTCTTGAGTACCGCCGCGTCGACTCTGAATCCGGCGGCATACTCCGGACGAAGCAATGGAACGCCTCTCGAGTCTGTGACTGAAGAGGAACATACCTCCGGTCTTCTTTTCCCCGACGCCAGCCTCCTTCGACGTTCCAATACCCATGCCTTTCCGCTGCAGACGACCTTCAATTCCCCCAATGCCTCGACCGCTGGTGCATATGATGATCGTGGGGGAATGGAACTGGATCCAATTAAAGATTTTCGTGTGATCGTTGCACAAAATGCATTGGGCGACCGAGATGCATGTGTCTTACTTGACACTCGTGCGTCTGATTCACCCCCGCCGGTCTTGGAATCGACCCACAAGGCAACGATCAGTCCGGTCTTAGACATACTCGAGCTGTCTCAAGTCTTTCTCGTGGAACACGTCGCAACCTTCTCACCCAATCCTCCCTCATCGAATCGAGTCCACTCTCCGCAGCTGCAGATGCACGCAGGTCGTCACCAGCCGGCCCGGGTGCTTTTTCCCGGGCTCGAGGCCGTAGCTCTACACTTGCACCACCGGGAACATGGCATGACCCTGGCCCATCGCGACACTCCTCCGATTCCAATGATACTGGCCTTCTGAACTGCATTTTCGGCAGCAGCGCCTTCAGCTACCGGGGGTCGTCTACAAAAATGCACATAATTTCCGCTGATGAAAGCCCGGCGACTGGGGTGAGTGCATCACCTGCTGCCCGCAGTCCACTTTCCCGGGCCTATACCACTGGGAGTCCCTCGGCTTCTATAGGAGGAGCCCGAGGAGTGGACGACAAGCCACCTTCCAAAGTCACAGTTCTCTTGACTCGCATGTTTAGCGTGAATCTTCCGGAAGGAGCGGAAGCATCGGCTGAGCGACATGACTATGCCAGTGCTCTTTATCAAGAGTCATTGCCCGAGATGGAGTTCCCATTCCCGGATGTTTCTAAGCGCAAGAAAATCAAGGAGAAGAAAACACCGATGTACGCGGTTGCAATCACAATTCAGATCCCGTTGCTGCCGCGCAATACCGGACGTCCTGTATCAAGGTTTAGTACTCCAGGCCCAGACTCTCCTCGGCCAGGGTTTTCAAGCTCGCTGGATTCTGATCACCGCTGGCCGGGTGGGTTTTTTGATGATAGTCTATCCTCTGCATCGCCCCCGGCTAGCCTGGATGAGCGCCTGGACTTGTTAGTTGATCATTGGGACGTCATCACTCGTACACTCTCCCACCTTGAAAGACTTGTTCGCAACGAAATTCTCTTTCTTTTGAAGAAGGTGGACTCTTTATCCGGGCCACACCCGAAGCCTGCGAAGCCTCCCAATATGCAGCGGACTAACCAGACCATTGTGCATTTACCTGCCAACATTCTATCGGTCAATTCGAAGCTCAAAGAAGAAGCCATTCGCAGCTCTCGCCGGATCAGCCTTGCTCTTCAAACCCCATATGTGGTCACTGGACAAAGTCGTTGGGGCGTCTGGCGGGAGGAAGGCCGCTCAATTGTCCGTGGTCTGGGCGACAAAGAGCAGAACTTCTTCTTCTTAGTCGTTTTGACAGCATTTTTGGGAAACCACACCGAGTGGCTCAACAGCCTTGGGCCCGAGTGGTATCGTCGCCGCCATATCCAGCAGCACAAAGCTCAACAGGATAGTGAACTCATTCTTGCAAACCGAACGGTCATTGTATGTCCAGATAAGATGACTGCTCGTCGTCTCGTGTTCTTACTCGCCGCTTTCTTGCCCTCGAAGCAGCGACTAGAGCCGTTACCTTCCCCTCTTAGACCTGGCACATCGGCCTCAATGCGTGCTATCTCCCAAAGCCCACCAACTGTGCCTGTCCTCCGCCAGGAGTCTCTTCGAAGAGCGATCGAACGACGAGCTCGTGCTCAACGAATGATCATGGGCGATAATGATCATCACCAGCGATCAGTGAGCGTTTCGTCTCAGGAGACAGCCCAGCGGTCGATAGATGGAGCTGAAATCACCCCACCAGCGGAACACTCGGCCTCGGCCCGCAGAGGATCTGACGCTCGCTCCATCAAACCCCCCGGGGCAAACATCCATCCGAAGGATGCTCGGGCGATGAATACGAGCGGGGCAACTACTTCTATGATCACTCAGAGCAGCACTGTTCCTGTTCCCCATTTTACTTCTCAGCCAAGCCATTCCACCCAGGCTAGAACAGAGCGCAGCGCAGCTGAAGGCAGCGATAGCCTAGCATCGGAGACTCTACTGAAGAGCCTTCAGCGAAGCGACAGCTCTGCAGTGAGCACAAACGGCAGCTTTTCCTCAGCTGGAGGCCGCTGGGGCGGTATTTTCTCCGGTCTTTGGAGCTCCCGTCAAGGCTCATCTACCGACAGTACCGAGCCATATTCCCCATCTGAAGCTCGTAAAAGGTCTGTCTCTACAATATCTGGTCCTGCTAGGCGCGGGTCAACTACTTTGACCCAAATGGTCAAGGAAGTCACAGAACATGAGGATGAGCACCGGCCTGAAACAGCCCCCCAGTGGAAACATCTCAATTCCCACTGCTTCTGCTGCCGCTCCTCACAACACTGGGCCCGCCTCGCCAGAGCCGTCATCGCTCACCAGCCAAGTTCGGGAGTCGCCTTTGAAGTTGTCAGTCCGAGCAGAGGAAGGCGTGGTGGATGTTGACCTTCCACTCCCTGGTTTCATGTCACTTTCTTCGTCCGGTGATTCAACTATTGCCTCGCCAAAGAAAACTCGAACCTCCGTGACCAGTATGGATGCAGTTGCTTCCACGCACAGCAGTGGCTCCGGATTTCCCGGTACCATGAAGGATAGCGATGGACCGACTGCCCATGTGGCTGGTTGGTTGAAATTTTTCCACGAAGATTTCTCGCTCCAAGCGGTCCGGCCTTATGCTTCTCTTGAAGCAGAAATCAAACAAGCAATGCGGGCTGAACCATCCCCATACATCCCCTCCACATCCGATGTGGACGGATCAGAGAAATGGGTGGATGTTGCGACAACTTTGATTGCAGACACCAAGGCTTCTACAGTGAAACGACTTCGTTTGCGACGCAAGATCATAGTGGGCCACAACTCTGGGGCTCCTCATACGCCTTCTCCGACTGCCAACACTAACCCCCGTGGATCTACTGGAGTTGCCTCGGCTTCGCAATTCACCAGCTTCTTTTCTGGGCATGATAAGCCGACTCACGGCCTTGGTACTGATGAACGGGATCAGAGCTTTGTGGAAGAGCGGTTCATCGAGGAGCCTGTGATGGACCTCGACGGAGTTCTTGTTGACGCTGTTGAGCGTGTCTTGGGACAGAGCGGTTACTCCTCAATGGCACAGTCACGTGCCCCTTCGCCTAACCGTGCTCGTAGAGCTGAAGACAAAGGCCCCTCTCCTAGAGGCGATGAAGGCCCTCCCCTTGAAGTGCCTCGTGGTGAATGCCGCAAGATGGTGCTCGGGGCCCTCGAAGAAGTCGTCCGCCTTGTTACCGCCGAACACTGCCGTGAAGATGTGGACAGCACACTCGGGCTTGCCGACCGCGAGCGGAGAAGAGCACAATCCGGTGTTGATAATACGTTGCGTGAAGGAATCCGAAAGTGGCTCCTTGACGTTGAAGAAGTTTGGTGATTCTGCTTTAATGCTTTACCAAGCTTTGAATTCTTTACGTTTGCTGATTGCATATTCATGCCTATTGCATTCATGCATTGTTTTTTTTTTTTTTGCTTTCCCCTGCCCAATAGTTTCTGATTTGGTCTTGCCTGATATGGTACCAGACCTGGGTTTCGGGTTTTGATTTTCTTTCTGTTCTTTGCTTTCTCTTGCGTTTCTTGTTTTTGCTTGCTTTTTTCGGCTCTGCCTCTTGCATTGCGACCTGTTTTGAATATGATACCCACCCACTTCATACTGAAGTTTAGTTCTGCTTGTGGGGGCCGTTCCCCTACGTTTTTAATATGACTCTTGACCAATTTGATGCAAATGACATAAGTTCCATGAATTTCATTCTCTATCTGATACGGATCTAGGCAACATAGACCAATTTCACACTGTGACCACTTGCTTCAACCTTTCCATCCTCAGTAGGAGCAACTCGAACAGTCTTCAGGATCTCGTCTGACTGGGCCGAGTTGACAATTTCGACTGTAGTCTCAGCCCGCAGGCGCCCATTGATCAGCAACTCAATTCCCGACAAGGCATCATCCTCGGGGGCCTTGATCGTGGGATTGGTGACAGTAACAGAGCCGGGACGGATCAAAATGGGCATGGTATCAAAGCCATGAGTCTCCGTGTACCAACGACCAGACTCATAAGACTTGGAATGGTCAAACCACGAGATCCATTTCCCAGCCTCATCGTCAGGCGACTGAGGCACATAGAAAGTAACCTCACCCTCCTCGGTAAACACCGGCGCAACCAGCAAATTCGGCCCAAACATATACTGCGTGTCAATCGCATACGTATTAAGATCCTCAGGGAACTCCAAGAACAGCGGCCTCATAAGCGGCGTGCCGGTGCCATGGCCCTTCAGCGCCTCCTGCAGAATATACGGCGTAAGCATGATCTTCCGCTTAACGCATTCCCGCAGCACATCCGAGCAATCCTCCCCATAGATCCACGGCACCCGGAACGAAGACGATCCATGCAGACGCGAGTGTGTCGACAGCAGTCCAAACTGCACCCATCGCTTGTACAGCGCCGGCGGCGGCGTACCCTCAAACCCACCGATATCAGACGCCCAGAAGATATAGCCGGACAGCATTAGACTCAGTCCGCCCCGCAGGGACTCCGCCATCGCCTCGAACGTGCTCTCGCAGTCACCGCCCCAGTGCACGGGGTACGCCTGTCCGCCTGGTGCGGTACTGCGCGCGAAGAGGAGACCCTGGTTTCGTCCGACGCCCTTGCTGAGTGTCTCGTACACGATCTTGTTGTAGAGGAGAGCGTAGTAGTTGTGCATGCGCTCGGGATCGGCGCCGTTGTGGTACTGGACGCCTTTGACTGGGATGCGCTCGGCGAAGTCGGTCTTGAAGCTGTCGACCCCCATTTCCATTAGTCGTTCCAGGTGCGTGTTGTACCACTTGCTGGCGGCGGGGTTCGTGAAGTCCACAATTGCCATGCCGGCTTGCCACATGTCCCATTGCCATACCGAGCCATCGGTGCGCTGTAGATTGTTAGGGGTTGTTTTCTCCATGTCGTTCTCTTGTGTATCACTGTCTCGAACATACCTTGATGAAGTATCCGTTCTTCTTACCCTCTTCAAACAGTGGCGATGCCTGCGCGATGTACGGGTTGATCCAGACACTGATGCGGAGACCGCGCCCCTTGAGGCGCTTGAGATATCCCAATGCGTCTGGGAACATCTCCGCGTCGAAGTCGAAGTCGCACCACTGATACGACTTCATCCAGAAGCAATCGAAATGGAAGACGCCCAGTGGGATGTCACGGTCACGGAATCCATCAAGGAACCCAGTGACGGTCTCTTCGTCATAGTTGGTCGTAAAGCCTTTATAGGAATGTCAGATTCTTCCATCCAGCTTCTCGAAGCAAATCATATCCAAACTCACTCGTAGTAAGCCAGAGGTTATAACTCCATGACGGGACCAAAGCCGGCCTGCCAGTCAAAGTCGTATACCGATTCAGGATATCCTTCGGCGTAGCTCCATACACAACGAAGTACTCGACTTCCTCACCAGGCACGGAGATATTGACGCGAGTCGTGCGCTCAGACTGCACCTCCAGACTAACCTTGCCAGGATGATTAACGAAAACACCATATCCCTTCGAACTGATGTAGAACGGGATATTCTTGTACGCCAGCTCGGATGAGGTACCGCCATCCTCATTCCAGATATCTACCGTCTGTCCGTTCTTAACCAGAGGCCCGAACCGCTCTCCAAGACCGTAGACCTTCTCGCCAACGCCGAGATCAAGCCCTGCGAGCATATATCCCTGGCGCTCGGCGTACATGCCATCCTCGTAGCGATGTTTCTCGGTGCGTTGGTCGCGCACGTATCCGATAGAGCGGAACGATTGACCAGTCAGTTTCTTACCGGCTGGAGATTGGAATTCTAGGCCTAGTTCATTGGCGGAGGTGTTCACAGCCAGGTTAATGGGCCCGCTTGTGTAGTTGAGTTTCTTTTCGGCCTTGTCGTGCTCGATCTTGGTGTGTCCGGTGGTCCTGTTCAGGTGGTAGTGAGGGCCGTTGTCGTTTTGGCCTGCCCTGTGTTCTGTTAGTTGCCGATACCAACATTGAGAGCCCTGGTTTGAGCCCTTGATGTTCTTACCAGTGCACAAGCTTCACGCCGATGACTCCCTCTACTGGCGAGGTGACCCGCGCGGAGACAGTTGCTGTATACTTTTGTTAGATTTTGGACATCTATACCAAGGGGGGGATTGGAAACGCACGCGAATTGAGGGTATGTCCTCGGTGTGCCTGGAATTTATTCAACAGCAGATTGACCGAGTCGTCTTCAATGGAGAATCGCTCTACGTTGCTCATCCACTCGATGCTGACGCCATCCTATATGGCCCGATTGCGTGTCAGCATTGGCTCTTTTATTTTATGCCAACTTCAACTTCATTAACCAGAAGCGGTTGGAATTACCTGCAGACACCACATCCCCGCAGTGAACTTCATTTTGAGAGAAAAGGTAGGAAATCTCAATTGAGATCCTTATTCTTGAGATCTATTCTGCACAATCTACCCCAGAGATACCTGGAGGCTATCTTTCAGCTTTGTATAGAATTGAAAAAGTAGAATAAAAGAAGAAAGTGAATGACAAGAGGAGAGCCAAGCTCTATTTGTTTTACGCCAGCACAACCCTGGGGGCAGGCTAACCTGCTTCATTTGACACGGCGTATCGTCCGCCATGGCCTGATTCTGAATAGCGCGTTCGCCAGAGATCTGCGCTATTTCTGGAGCTTGGGGTAGCACGTCAGGTGGGGGAAATGCTCGGGGGCTTGAGGATGCCGTTGGATCGGAATGTCTCACCAGAACGAGCGGTTAAAATGTCGCCTACATGGAGGATATCAGGCTAAATTGTCAGTTACATGGGTGTTAACAGGCTAAAATGCGAGATGTCTTACCTTGGAGTAGAGAAAAAGACATGTGGTTGGATTCTCTCAAATCAAGATGGAACTTGGAAATCGGTACGAATACGTCTGTTGTAGGTAGCTTACATATGTAGCTATACGAGTTGATATCCTTTGGAATTTCCTATCTAAGCAGTTCACTGAGGATAGTGGAGGTTATTAAATGAGTCATCTTTTGCCAAGGTGTTTCTCGTAAAACCATCGGCATCGTACAAATGACACTCTTTTGCTCGAATATCCTGTTAGACATGGCTTCAAATCCTCTGACATCCTGGGAGACTTTCGCCCATGCTTGGGATAAAGGAATGGGGGATGAAGGAAATGACTACTTCCGCTTTCTAGAACTCCCCATTTTGGAGAAGCTGGTCGATACAGTCGAAGGGTGTCATGCTATAGATCTTGCAACGGGAAATGGCCTCGTGGCTCGCTGGTTAGCCCAGAAAGATGCTTCAGTCATCGCGACCGACGGCGCAGTGTCGATGATCGATCGTGCAAAGGCACGAACGGACACTTCCCAATATGGAAATAGGATTTCCTTCCACTGTCTCGACGTCACGAAGCAGTCCTCTTGGGATACTTTCATGGTCGATACTCGTGTGGTCAGTTCATAAGACCTGTTTAGAGACTTGTCCACATTTTAACGCACTTGCGTAGGAGGACGGTTTCGATGTTATCACCATGAATATGGCTCTCATGGACATTCAGGATCTGGGGCCATTGGCAAGATCTCTGAAACAACTGCTCAAACCGAACGGTTGGTGAGTGCTGGGCTTTCTTGCTTTCAACCTATGAACCTGAATGCTTGTGCAAACTAATGGCTATCTCGCAGCTTCGTTGCTACTGTGCTTCATCCGCTCTTTTTCACGTCTGGTGCAGCTCGGCAGATAGTAGTCCATGAAGACCCAGAGACGGGCCAGCGAATCGTCGACCGCTCTATTGTTCTAAAGAAATATTTGAACGTTCCTCCTGCGAGACAATTGGTTTTTGAAGGGGAAACCGAGTCGCCGGTATGTGACTACATGTAGAAACCTTTCCTGTCTTAGGGAATAACAAGACTAAATAACGCGGTAGTACATGTTCCACCGCCCTTTAAACCAGCTCTTTGCACCGTTCTTCCAGGCAGGTCTGGTCGTGGATGCACTTGAAGAGACCAATTTCGACGAAAGCTTTCGTGATCCCCTACGTGAACACGGATCGAGGAATTTTACTGAATTTCCAAAAGTACTCGGCTTCAGGATGAGGCCTGTATCTGAGATCTAGATGGACAGGCTGGAGGGAATCAAATACGTCGGGAATTGATATACTCAAGTCCGGCTCACGGCCACTTTTCATTCACAAAAACAAAAACATAGCTAACATCGTTTTTCATTTGGGTACAAAATCATCAGAGCGTCAAATGGGTATCTTCGAATGGTTAGATCAACGGTCGTAAGCTGCCACTCCTAGGGCTTGCATTGTAGCTGAGACTTTCTCCTCGAGCCCGGGCACGCGAAAATTCCGGTGACATAAGTCCCTCACGCGACTCACGAGTAATCCGGGATGGCAACCCTTGGTGCGGCGAGACAGGATGACTGACCACGCTGGCAGGAAGCTCGAGCGACGGGATCGATGCATCCATCAAGTTTGTGGTAGTCGATTCCACCTTCGTGGATACTGGACGAGCATGAGACTCCGAGTAGAACTTTTCTAGTTGGGCTGTATCGCTGCAGAACTCAACCAGGCCGTTAAGAATATGTTCCGGAGCGCGGTACAGGTTTCCCAAGTCGGTGCTTGCTGGCCCAGGGGTAAGTGGGCTGCCGATGTTGCCGATGTCATGAACAGGCCGGGCAATCGGAGAAAGTCTGGGCGAGACACGGTCCAGTCCATCGTGATTCGCCGCACGGCCTCGGAAGTCGGACCGATTGTGGCTATCGAAACGTCCTGCGTCTCGACTCGCGGTGCTGCGGGTACTCACCAGCCGATTCGCGAGGAGGAGGAAATCGCCTTCGTCGGTGATCTGGGCCAGGATGCTTCCCGTTCGGTGGATGTATTGCGGGTACGTGTAATCGGGCTTCCCCCAGGAGTAGGATACTTCAACGTCTGCTGGGAATGCAGAGGAGGCTTCGAAGTCCAGTACGAAATCAAACTTCCGCAATATGGCTTTTTGGTAGTAGAGGCGATCCGGTGGACCCGGCTGCGCAAACGACGCATTGTTGAACACTGTGTGCAGTGGTCCTTTGGGTGGCGGGACCTTGAGCTTGATCCTGTAGGGTTTCCGGAATGGCTGCGTCTTGTCGATAGCACAGGCTTCGGCAATCGGCACCTGTACCAACTTCAGCCCGAATTTGTCGGCGGTCGAGGCCCACGAAAGCACGGTATCTTCAATTAACTTGGGGGTCGTGCTCATCCAACTGAGTTCGATGTGGAAGCAATTCTCGGGGTTATGCAGTCGGTCCCAGTGAAGGTCCACCACTTCCGGCCGATTTGACCGCTTGCGCGGATCAACATCGAATTTCATCGATTTGGATAGCATGATGGCGACCTTGTTCTTCGCCTTGGAGGGAGTGTTGGGAGTCTGTGGTATGCGCTCGTCGATGCTGTCTGACCGAGCTTTGAGGCTAGCAGGAGAGTCCTTGGCAGTCCCCACAGCGGGTGTCGACGGCATGGATTTGTCTGGTCTAAGCTGAGGGAACCAGCTTCCTCGCGACTCTGGACGAGTGACACGATACTCGGGACACATTTGGTAGAAATAGTTGCCATCTCGGAAATTGTGTCTCTTCTCGACGTGCTGGAATAAGCCATGCTCGATTAACTCGTTGCCGAACTTGACTGCTTGTTCGCGGGTATCGATATCACGTATGTTTTGCAATAGCCAGGTTGTGAATTCAAACCCGATGAAGCAGTTGTAGTGTAGCCTCCAATGCCACCTCCGGTCCATCATCCGGACGCCCTTTTCGCCTTGGATAATTTGCGCCAATGACATAAGACTGATGCTGGATCTATCCAACAGTTCGGACTCGGGTAAGAGCTGAGCAGGGGCATTGTCGAGCCCTGGATCAGTGAGTAGTAGACGGTCCAGCTCTGCCGTTACGATTTCTGATGGATTGCGTGTTTGGTACATGATGTTCAAAGGATTCTGGTCTCGCTTGGGATTTGACGTCTCGAAAAGCTTTTCCTCCGGCGACACGTATTTGTATCTTTGCCAGATATGGGTCAGTTGGCTGATCCCCAGCAGATGAATTTCTTCCTCGTTATCCTCATGAGAAGTCTGCAAGTTTCGCCTAGAATTGCCGTGGAGTTGGAGTGGAATTAAGACATAACGGACTCGCCAGAAGTGCAGCTGCTGTGCTGGGTTTTGGAGATAATCTCGATGACCAGCCACATAATTATCGGCGTAGTTCCAGTTGTACTCTTCGGAGGTTGGATCCAGCTTGATATTCTTCACTTCATATTCCGTGCTCAATATTGTTTTCATCGCCGGTTGATAGAGAGTAAAGGTAGGCCTCCTGGGAGAAGTGATCACCGCAGAGTTTTGATGCGTAAAGCGGGTCACTTCTACTTCTCCCCTTGGATGCAGACAAGTCGGTGAATCGTGTTGCCCTTGGAGAGAAACATTGTGAGCCCATCGCGCTCTAGGCCTCGGAGATCGAAGACGTTCAATGATTCAAGGGCGGGCTGTGAGGACACTTCGGCCACATGTTTTCCAACAACGATTTGGAAGCCATGAGAAAGCCGCAGCGAGATCATTTCTCGTAAAAGTACTCCGCGTGTCTTTGGTGCTTCAATTCCTTCGGAATCTTCATTTGGGAAGACACGATACGGTGTCTGTAGATAGTCTGAAGCAAGCACACTGGCTGTCGGAAATTCTTCCGTCGTCAATGGAAGCACCGCGGGAGACTTCAAGCTCTTCCACTTTACCACGGCCACGTGTGGAGGGCGAGGATACGCATGTTGCCAACGGCCAAACCAACTGGTATCCCGCAGCACGTCTTTAGGAGTATTGCATGGGTTGACTGACCGGACCCACGGAGATAAAGCTTTGCTCGGGGAGGGTCGCGAGTGCGGCTCGTGTGGACTATGGCTGAGAGTGATCTCGATCTTGTGGTCGTTCAGATGATCTTCACCATGGCTCCGACCGACTTCATTCGCTGGCGTTTCCACCGGCAGTGATCCATGGGGGCCTGCCTCTTCTGGATGCTCGGATTCCTTTGGTGGGATTTTGGGAGGTATTTTGATCGAAATCGGCTTAGCAGGAGTCTGGGAGTATTTGGCTGGTGTTGACGATGTCGAAAGTACATCGAAGACTGATGTAGTCGATGCTGTTTCTGACGGACTCAAAGAAGTGATGCTCCTGGCATCGGAAACTGACCCGGCAGGAGTTCTTTGATTTGTCATGGGCATAGCACTGGCATGTTCCACATTGACCACCGTGCTGGCCAAGGCTCTCGGGGGAGTAGCGCTCAAGCCTCGAAGCGCAAAGCTAATCGTCCGAGAGATTCGTGAGGTCATTGGCGCCGGCGTCTTTTTCAACGCTGGTTTTATGGGAGAAATGCTCTTGGCCGAGCTTGGGCTTTTTGGTGTAGTCATATTCGAGTCAATTCTTCGAGGTCCAGAGTGCAAAGAACCATTCTCGTCCGCTGGATTCGTTTCATGATGACGAAGGCGCGTGATGGAGCGGGCAGATAGCCGTTCATGCAAGCCGCCCCCAGCAGCCTGGACTTCTGATTCACTGGGTCTCTTTGCCTTGGGCGCTTTGGCAGCCTGCTGCCGTTTTGGAGAGACAGCGAAGATATTTTCATCATATTGGTCCATCCAAGACATCACTTCCCTGCGTGAACTCTGCGTATCTCGAGTTTGCGATTTATCTGGATCTGCCGCGTTTTGAACAAAGGATCCCGGGCGAAGACTATCACTAAGTTGTGCCTTGAGAGATGAGGGATTCGTGGAACGGGTTTTAGGGGGGAGCACGACTACCTGGATTGTAACCGGGCCAAGATCCACCAGGTCTTGTTCCGCCGCGCCCTTCGGTAAGGTAGGGGATTGTGATGTTTGCTTGTTCACTCTCCATGACTCCCATCATTTGGATCTCATACATACGCACTCGTGGTGTGAAAGCCTTTGATGGCCGAGTGACGGTTAGAGAGATAGGCGCATTTGGGTCTTTTTTCAAGATCCGCCGGGCCTCTCGGTATGTCTCAGGGTTCCAGTAGGAGATGTCAAGCCAATGAGGAATACCAAAGCTCCAGTCTCTGGCTTGTGGTGTTGCCCGTTCCCTCATTCTAGTTGCAGACAGGTATGAGCTTGGAGAAAGATACGATGATCTGCTAACGACGCTTGAAAGGGAATGATGTATCTCGGGAGACATCCTATCCCTTTTAACTTCACTGAATCTAGCTCTCTCCGAATCCCCAGAATGTCGCTCCACGGGCTCCCGGTATTTGAAGAGTGGCACAGAATGGAGAGGCATCGGACTCAAACAGACCAAGTCAATTGCTATGCCTCGGTTCGCAAGGGCTTCTGTTGTAGAAGCCAATGACTCGTAGGAAACCTCAAAAACGCCGCTACCGGGGGTGATGACAATGATTGAAGTGCCAGTGTGGACCATGTCTCGATCGATATGATCGAAAGCCAGGTGAGCAGAGGCGAGATGAATAGCCTCTAGGATGTTTCCTCGTAGAGCTGAGCTTGGGTGCCCGGCAATGGTCGCCAGGTTTGGCTTGGAAGGGCCCTTGATACCACTGCCAGATGCAGCATCAATGTCGTCCGGTTTCAGTATTGACACATCTCGCAAAAAGGTCCTGAATTCCCTTTTCAGCTCGTCCAGGATGGTTGTCCAATGGCCGCTTGCCATATCATTTACTACCACACGGTAGAAATCTCGAGTTGGAACTCTGTTTGGTCCGGATTTGCTGTTCAAGTTCCCAGCGCTGAGTTTAGGCTGGCTTAAATTGCTGGGCCGATCATATTCGACTCGAGTGAACAGCACAATGGTCACCAAATGTTTTGCATCTGAATTAGCCCATCTCTTGAAGAGCTCCGGTAGGAAACCATTGATAACCCGACTGAAGAGGATGTCACCAGTCCCCTCCGAGTCAAAGTTCCACATTTCTTTCGACATTTGGATGAATAGGACATATTTGGCAGACTCGCTTCGGAAAATAGGGATCGTCTTTGGCGAGAAATATCCCGAAAGGCATTTCTTCTCTCGGATAAAGATGTTTTTGACAGTGGCTTTGATGCTCCCCATAAACATGATCTTTTGTCCTTTGTATATGATTTTATCTGATAACTCCGACATGACTAATCTCCACATGTCCGATCGGACCATGTATTGATCGCGAAAGGCGATGTCGACATGAGACGCCGCACATTGGTCTCGATCCACGATCGATAATAGGACTTGCGTTCTGTTCTTGAAACCAAAGATGTTGGCAATGTTGTTTGTTACTGAAATTTCTAACTGAGGATTTCGAGCCTTGGTTTCTGGTGGCAAGGCCTTCACGACGAATAGACAACGGCTCTGCAGTGGAGTCTTGAATTTCGAGGTGTTATCCGCTTGAGACGCCGAGTTGAGTTCGGCATGACTCTCGCGACCAGCTTTTGAAGCTGCCTCGGGTTTTAGGGTAGAATAACCAGCATCGCCAGATCCCCGCATGGGCAGGATCTCGACAACGTCCCCAACTTGCACTTCAGTTTCGCCGAAAGCCGATGGATTCAACAAAATCTCTTCACGTGAAAACGTCTCATCGTGCACCCAAAGCGCACATTGGTGCCGTGTCCAGCTTGCTGAGGACAACCTGACAGCCCGATCATCTGTGGCTTGGTCGTGGTCGCGGTCACGGTTCGAAGCCTCCAGTGAGTGGGTGGAGCTGCTCTCCAAACTCGCCGCGCTCACTTGCCTCAGGTGCGACCGCCGCATGGGCCCGCGCAAAGACATCTCTGTATGCCTTTATGCTTGCATTTCACTGCAATTAGATAATTCAGATATCGCAATGCGTCCATGAGTGCTTGCAAGAGATAGTCTTCGCAAAGGGGAGATACCATGGTCACGTGAATTAACACGATCACATGATCTTAATGCCTGAGGCGACCTATATATCTCGGATCTATGGAGCACACAATAGCAGCCGTTCATTTCCAGATATCATACAAATTGAATCAATGAAGTCAATGGACAATAGATAGCTACCACAAGAGCTTGTGGGAAACGGTAATGAAGAAGATTGAATCGTGGAAAGAGTCTAGTTCTGAGCCCTAAACCCCAGGTCTCTAGAGCATTCCCTGCGTGCAGAAGCATGCATGGACCGACCTATTCCAGCCGGTAGGCGCATATTATCTGGACAAGCAGAGACTAAGCATAGAAACACGATTTTCTAGCCCGCGATACGACATCTAGATTGTATCTTGTGGACTAGATTCATAACAATGGCCAGCTGTAGAATCAAAACATTCCGTCGAGACCAATGAAGAGATAAAATTTCGCACCTATGGCCTTTCGGAATCTTTCGAAGCCCTTTTGCGATGTGGCGGCTTGTGCCCAGGGTGGGTGGTCGTAACGCCGATGAGCAGGTCAAAGATGTGGCTTCCCTCAACTCACTTCTTCACGGAGCTATTAGCGCCACTTATAAGCTCGGAGCGGAAATTCAAATTTCGCCTAAAATATAGGGGCGGAGAAGCCCATGATGTTAGTCCCTTTGCCACCCTGATTGGTCCGACGCTATTCGGAGTTGATTTCCGGCTTGCCCCCAAGTCCTGTCCATCACCTCGTACACCCAATCTGAACACCTCCTAGGTACCCTCGACACAGAGCTTGCGGAGATGTTTTTCAATCAGTATCTGGGATTTGCCTGGAAGAATGACACTGAATGATGACTGAATGGGCTTGTGCGTGTTCCACTAACAGAAAAAGCAGGAGCAACGGGCGCATTCCATCCCTATTCTCACGTCCTGAAGCACCTCGAGGATTCCGAACTTTAACTGCTGGTACCCGCTGAGAACGTGTCGAGGTTTCCTTGTACTGGATGGACGAAGTTGGTCGATGAAGCTTATTGAGACTTGACCATGCACCCGCACTGTCACTGGGACTGGCAGTGCGGTGAAATCATGGAAGCTGGAACCACCTCAAAAATTGACTGAAATCGCCCACCACGCGCCATTCATTGTCATCTTCTTCTTCTGCAAGCATGCCACTCCGTCCTGCTTCGATGTTGCTGATCACAATGTTTTTTTGCTTAGTGCTTAGTGCGCCTCCTCTCGGTATGATGTAACCGGGTCATCCATGGATCAGCGGGCCAACCTTCTTTCGACAATACCACAGATTCGTCCTCAACACACTCAGAACCTCGTGGCAAAACTGCATAGCCCAGTCACACCGGTCTTGATCATAGCTTGCAATGAGATACGAGTACCACCACTTCATGTCACGGTTCATGTCATGGTTATATCATGGGTCACGTCAATACCACGGCACTTCCAATACTTGCACTATTGGGATCAAGCAAAGACTAAGGCTTTCGTTCACGTCTTGTCTCACCTGTCTCGCCTGGTTTAAATGCTCACTGCGGACTTCTGGCGCCCAAAAGGCCTCACAAATCACAGGCCGTGCTAAGAATGCTGCCCATAGCGAATTACTAGAAACTCGAGCAGTGGAGCCGAAAGGACCGGGGTCGGCCGAAAACTTTGATGGCCTCTTTTCCAGCTATACAGAGGACCGGTCCTTCGAGTCCGGGTGGTTGGGCTCAGCCTGATCAGCACACCCATTTGCAGTCGTCATTCCACCCCCGGGAAGAACCATTCAGCAGCTTACAGCTACGCAGAGCCAATGAATCAGCAAAGCCATCGTATTCGAGCGTGGGTTCTGAGCCTGCTCCTTCTGGCCGGCTCCATTTGTGCTCCGAATGAGAAGGTAATGCGATATCTTTGCTGATTCATTGGCTCTTTGTAGCTGCAAGCTCCTGAATACCTGGTTGGTCTCTTGATGAGCCGCCTTTATGCAAGAGGACGAAGGATAGCCCCACCCAGTCGCTTACGACGGCCGCAAACCCCATGGTGCGGAGCTGAAGTAGTCTACAACATACTCCGTACATGAGAAGAGCTTCCAGCCATCACAATTGTGCCACCAAAATTAGCATGGCCGTTGATGACACACAGGATCAGTCTCCTTCCTTCGCAGGTTTATCGGGTACTTGCATTGCTCTGCTGCAGTGCTGCGGACATTCAGCTGCCCCACTACCAGCCGCAGCTGATAGCGCAATCAGACATGACCTGTCGACTTGTTACAAGAGACCTGGACATCCAACAAAAGCCACTTCCGTAAATGGGGTTGTGGTGGTTGTCTTGCGTGTGGAGTCCGAAGGACGCAGGCATCAGTGGGTCTCCCATTTTGACGGCCAACAAGACGTGGTTGACAGAAAAGCACCCTTCGACCCAGACAGGCCTGATTATAATCTTCCGTGTTTCCGGAGTCTGAAAGCACAGGAACGATCTTGCAAAATTTCCCAAGAGGGTTGAAGGGAAAGGAACGCTTAGGTAAACCTTACCGCGAGCGGTATGCGGTTCTCTCCAAAACAATGTCGTTTCATGAAATGGATCCATGATGCACCCTGTTGGGTCCTGGAACAAGGATGAATGCCAACCTATCAATGAGATTTGGAATGCTCAGACCCTCCAGAACACGAGTCATGGCCTATCAGAGATTAGGTTCCATATGACTCTTATGGAAATCATGGATGCTTCAAACCCAAAGAAGGAACTACCATATATACTCCATCGATACGGAGTACAAAACTGTCCATACTGAATCGGTTTCAATGTCAAAATTACCATCCAACGTGCAAAGCGAAGCGCTTATTGGCCTTAGCGCTATTAGTGGCGAACCGGCAAAGACCTCCGACATACCAGAAGGCCCGATTTTGGTTGAAACCCACTTTATGACAATTCACAGTACGGCGATCGACCACTTTGTACGGAGTATTTTTTATTTTTTTTTATTTTTATTTTTACTTTTTTTTTTTTTTAACTCTCGTGCAAGGGGGGGTTCTATTCTTCCACAGTTCTTATTGTGTGGCCTTATGAGTTGGTGTTCCGCTAGCGTCTCGCGTTTCGCGAAAAATCCTTCAAATCCTTTTGCAGACTATATCCTAACACGATATGGGTGAGAACTTTGCCCCGTATTCCGAATATCCGAACTATGCGAACCTGGAAAATGAATTCAATTATGACTGGGCCGTCCCTGAATACCCGCAACCTTCTCATTTTGAGGTCAATACCGAAATCCCTCGTGATAGCCGTGATCACCGTGATATCCGTGGTTATCCTATATTCAACACAACCGACCGCGTGAATGCTAAGGTGGCTATCCCCCGGAACGCACAATCCAGTAGTTGGACCAGCAGTGGTCGAGTCAGTCGAGCTTGTGAAAATTGCCGTGAACAAAAGGCCAAATGTAGTGGCCATCGCCCGGCCTGTCATCGATGCCTGGATTCCAAGGTCCCGTGTTCGTATGGCGATCGGAAAAGAGAGAAGATGGTGAAGTAGGTTCACGGGTAAACTTTTCACCAGTCCCAATACTTGTCTCTAACAAGTCATAGGCAGCTGAACGATCTAACTACACGGGTTGAAACCTTTGATGCTTTGCTTCGCGATCTTTATCCCAAGCTGGATGCCTCGTCTGCCCATCGGGTCGATGAAACACTGAAGGAGCTAAACGCACGCACTCCACTCAGCCAAGTCCTTTCCCCTACCCCTGTCCCTGCCTTATTCACCAACCCAAGCCATATCAATCAATCAGTGCTTTCTTCCGCAGATGTTACTCCTATATCTATTCCCTCGGGGGCTGTAGACTACACCGAAGAGGACTTCGATCGTGATGAAAAAGTACAGTCGACGGGGTTTGTGGGTGAACATTCGGAGATGGCATGGTTGTACAGACTCAAACGCGACCTTGACCATAGCAGCTCGAAAAGAATCGAACACACCCTCGAACGCCCTTCGATCTCTTCCGTGAACTACTTCCAAGATGACTCGGAAATTCTGGTTCTCGACGATATCGACCTCGCACGCCGACCTCCACAACAAATCGCTAACAGGCTCGTTGACACCTACTTTCATGTCGTGCATCCTACCTTCCCGATTATTGGAAAGGCAATCTTTCTGAATCAGTATCGATCCTTTTACGCGAATCCAAATGTGCGACCCGGGAAACGGTGGATTATAGTGCTAAACCTGGTGTTCGCCATTGCGACCAGACACTCCTTCCTCATCGATCAGCCTCAACCAGATTGCGATGACCATCAGACTTATTTTGCACGGGCATGGAGGCTGAATGTAAGTAACGTGGTAGATCATCCCGACTTGCAACAGGCACAGGTGGAGGGCTTGGTTGCTTTTTACCTCCTATCGGTTGGCCAAGTTAACAGGTTGGTCTTCTCCTTCCCTACCTTCTGTATTTATACATGGTCTATATCTAACTGTGTGACTTGCTCATCTAGGTCATGGAGATTCATTGGAATTGCAATTCGATCCGCGGTAGCTATGGGTCTAAACATCCGAAGCGAAAGTGAGAGCATCACCCATTTTTCAAAAGAACTTCGATATCGGGTTTGGTGGGCGCTGTTTATGTTGGATATGGTGCTATGTGAGACGACAGGCCGTCCACCTAGTACGGGGGACATCTTTTGCTCCACGCCCTTTCCCGTTCCTTTTGCAGAGGAGGACTTTTGGGACACGCGTGTTATGCAAATTATTACCGACAAAAGGGCGCGAAGTGCCTTTTTCACCTCCTTAATTTCCGATACGGCTGCTTCACCAAATGAGAGTGTGACTCTTAGGACCCCGGAACAAGAGTCGGGCAAGGGGAAACAAGAAGAAAGGGCCAGTCAGACGGGGACAGAGAATCTGACACCCAACTCCTCTCTGTACTTTCTGTACGCAGTGGACTTGGCTCATCTCCTACGGGAGGCTATTAATATACTTTATGCTCCAAGAGCAACGCGACAGTCATGGCTCGAGATCGAAACCGCCATTCCCACACTAAACAACCATGCCGACAACTGGCTGTCTCGTCTCCCGGCGGAGTTCGATTTCACAAAACTAGACACAACCCATCAATTTCTACAGCAGCGTTCTAGCCTTGCCTTCCAATTCTACGCCACCAAGCTGATAATCCTGCAGCCCTGTATCCGCCGTCTATCTCAACAATCATCTGAAGCAAGCTCCCCAGGAACAGCGTGTGACCAGATGGCAGACTTGTGCGTTCAAATGGCGGGTCAAATGCTCGACCTGCTGCCCGAGGAGCCAGATCTGACTTGGCTGTATGGCGTCGCTCCATGGTGGTGCATCCTGCACAACATCATGCAGTCGACTACCATCCTCCTCACCGAGCTGTTCACTCGCACTCATGTAGGTGCCGCCAAGGCTGTCGATATCACTAAGAAGATCGACAAAGCAACTCGCTGGTTAAAAGAAATGTCGACCAGAGACCTTTCTTCCCAGCGAGCCTGGCTTGTCTGCTTGGATCTCCTTTCGCGTCGTGGCTCGAAGTTTGGGTTCGGTGCTGACACCGAACTCTAGACACGCATTCTCCAACTGTCTCACGTACTTATGGGAGTTTGATCTATACCTCGGCTTGATTGTGCGGGAAGTGACTTTAAGCGATGCATCTGCTTTTGCCTGCTGGCTTTAACGACATATACCATGCAAGCTTTATCCATTACGTGTCCCTCGTCACTTCGGAAATTCTTGTTCATCTGATGCCTCAATTATGATTTCGGTTTATCTTCATCAATACTGTTTTGTCATAGGATAGTGTCTTGCATTTACTCTCAGGGGTAATTCTGTGTTCGCACGATAGAGTATCTTGACCTGGATATCACCAAGCATTGGAGTGTCGAGTCAATCGTCAGCTCCACTCAGATTAGAAAAGTTTAGAACGTGCATATCATCATTAATATTTAATTTCCCTGGCCAACCAGGCTTAGAATTCATGACTTGTATATAGATTCTCCGCCTCGTTGAAGAACGTATCAACAGGATGCAACAGTCCAAGGTCGATATCTGATTGCGCCAGGAAATCTTGCATAGTCGGCTCTAGAAATGCCATTTCAGTCGTGTACCCACTGACGGTATCCCTCAAGGGATAGGCATATGCATCGATGCCATGGCTATGGATAGGCTGAGTGGTGGCGGAAGCAAGGACATGATGCGTTGCGGGTATTAACGAGGGCGCAGGTATAGATGTCGATTGGTCCAGTGGCGCGGTGTTCACGAAAGGAGCAGTAGCCGCTAAATCCGACGAAGGTCCGGACAAAGCTGGTGCACCAGCACCAGAGGGAGCATCACCACTAGCACTAGCATTGGTATTACTTGTAGAAGTCGCTCCACCAGCAGCAGCGACATCGGTATTGTTCTCACCCCGCCTCAATCCCCGATACGCAGTCAGACAAACCTTCACCTGTTCGAGATTATGGTAGAATTCGGCCGCAGCCAAATTGCCATTCTCAGTCATGGAGCGCAGCAGATCCAGCGCGGAGTCGAACCCGGTCATATCAGTCGGACTGCCGATCGGGACAAAGCTAGACATTGCCAGGATCAACGCCGAGGAGAAGAGGTAGTGGGCGTGGAAATAACCAAAAGTTGGCATGGACCCGTGAATCCACCGTGTTAGGATCATGGAGTGGGAATGTCGCGCTGCATGGATACATGCTTCGCTTAGGGTAAGGACGGGTTGGGAAACGGATACGTCTTCGCCCTCCCTTCCGGTCTCGGCCCCACTGGTATTATTGGTATCGGGGTGGGGTTTACTTTTTTTACTTAGTGTCATCAGGAGGTGCAGTAGCGTTGGACGCGTAGTTAGAATCACGCATTGGTTGAAGGCCATGTGGAGGGAGACGACGGGTTTTTTGCTCGATTCCAGATCTTCCATATTCAGTCTGAGGGATTCGGGGAGTGTTTCTACCCAGTTTTTCAGGGCTTTGAGGAGTTTCTGCACGCGCTGGAGGAAGGTCTCTTGGTACTTTCGCCGGCTGTATAGACGGGTGATTGTCTCGCCGACTATGCGTGCCAGCTTGATGTTGGCGGTCATGTATTCCGAGTCGGAGAGTTCTTCTTCGTGACGCCAGCGTGGGGAGATGGTTGAGGGCATGTCGACGTGGATGTCTTCATCGAGGATTTGCATCGGGAGACCCATTTTGGATCCCCACATCCGGTCGAAGATGTAGATTGTCCACCATATTTGGATGCGGTGTTGGCGCTCCACTGGGTCGATTAGCTGTGATTCTGGGATGTTGTGGTTCAAACCGATGGTCAAACCCATCCGCATAGCATTTCCAATGAGAATGTACGCAGAATGGCGCCGGTTGAGATAGTATGAAAAGAGAGACTTGGGATATGGTAAGTCTGATGTCGAAAGATAGGACATGCTGAGCCACATACCAACAATAACAGTGTTTCCAAGTGTGTAACACTGGTTCTCTCCGGCAGGATCTGGACTAGGCTCATTGATCGAGCAAAGTATGACGTGCCAGGTACCCTGGAGCCAGAATTGGGCTCAGATCGGATTGAATACGCCTGGCCGAAGGCGAATAGGGCGAAGAATTTACACTTGTTAGCCGCACAGTCAAAGTCTTGTGTCTGGTAGATCTCTTCCAGTTTATCTAGCGTCGACTTGCGCATCATGAGGTGGTACAGATGTCCGATCTGGTGGATTGCTATCCGGACTAGCAACCGAGCATGGTGAAGACTCGGCCACTGGATATCGGCTTCGTTCGCTGTGGCAATTGTCTCTTCGCGCTCATACTGTGTTCGGGGAATGTGTGGCATTGCGCTATTCCCTGACAAGAAACGCCGAAACCGCGTTGCGAATGCCGAACATGCTGCCTCGCCGATGTAGATGGGTGGCGAGGAGGGATCATATCGGTGGAACCAGGCTCGATCTCCAATCAATGGATTCTGAATACCCGTTCCATCAGGGGCATCTGCTGTCTTGGAAGGTGCTCTTTTGCGCATCTCAGTCTGTTGTTCATCTTTTGCAAAGTCAAGGGATATCTACCTTTGCGAGTGGTCGGTGGTCTCGGCAACTTGAGCCGAGGTGATCGACCGTTCCTTGAGCCGCTGATTCTCTGCAAGGATCTGCTCTAAATAGCTGGAGAAGATGGTTTTAGCTTCCTGTGATAAGACAAGCCTTTTAAACGGCTTGGTCTAATAATAACCCGTGGCTTGCATACTTCTCACTAACTTTCACCTGGCGATCCCGAGTGGCGTAGGCACATTCCTCAGCGAGTCCTACCGTGCGACATTTACTACACGGCTGGTCTCCGGAACATTTGATTTTATGCGAGTGGCATCTTTGACAGCTGATGCCGTGCGTCAGTGCTCGGTTCGTCCTGAGGTAACTTGAATACGCACGCGACGAATTTCCTTCTTTGGGATTCCCCACCTTGCTGGTCTTGCGCTTCCGTAAGAACACGTCTTTTTCGTGCCATCTGACAAATTTCCCTATCTTCAGGCTTTTCAGGTGCAGAAAGGGAAATCGGATGCGGAGATTTGAAGTTCTTTCCCGAGTCTTCGGCAATTTCGATGGTTCGCCGAGCTGAAACTGACTAATCATTGTTGGGCACCTTCAAGGATTTGCCAAGGTGAATTAATATTTTATATATCTACATATCTAATTAGAAACGAATGTGTTTTTAGATGTTGTGAATGTTCCTTTCCTTTCGGACTCGCTATATGGTCAAAGACTGGTATTAAATTCTATACTATCTTCTATCACAATCTATAAACCAACTCTATCATGCAGTCATTTCATATCGCCTAAGATGCAAAGACATAAATGCAAATAGAAAAGAAAGATTATATCGTTGTGGTCAAGTCTTCGCATCGAGGCTGAACTTCCTTTCAAACCATCGCTGCATGTCAATGCCCCATTTCGTGATAGCAAGCACAATGAAACCACTTGCTATAGCAAAGAATACACCTAAACGGATGGTTAGATATGCCTCGATCATAATCTCATTAAGAAAACTCACAGATGGTAAATGTCCAACCTACTCCGATAGCACCGATTACCGGCTCAACAGCCGCCGTCGCTGCGGCAGCAAAGATATATTGCACCATGTACTTCGCGCTGATGACCTCCGAACGAGCATGTGGCATAACCTCTGAGAGATATATAGTTAGTTTGGGAGTATGACGATGGTAAAAAGATGTAACACTCACCAGCCGAATAAGTATTCAGCCCATTGAAAGCACCCAGAAGTCCTACGCCCGCGAAGAAAGCGGCGATAATTGGGACAACCATACCGCCCACTTCTTCCTCTAAGGTCCAACAATATATTAAGGTCGCACCTGGGAGGACCCCAAATAGGGTGGCAAGACCACTGTTCAGTCGGTCCTGAGGCAGACGCACACCGTTTCGTTTAACAATCCATTTCTTCACGGCGCGGTCAGACAGCTTGCCGCCAACGACACTTCCGATTAGGAAGCCTATTCCGGGTGAGAGATAGAATAGGCCGCTGACGAGGGGAGACGTTAGGTTGAAACGTGGGTTGAAAATCGAGCGGGCTGAGGTGAGAAGTGCATATTGGAATGTAGAAAGAAGGCCACATGTGAGGCACTGTTGCTGTTAGTCAGTTATGGGCAAGGTAGGATTTTGCAGTATTGGCAGATAATGCTTACGGCAAGAAAGACATTGGGATACACAAACCGACGAAAGATGCGCATGGGATTGAACATGCTCATGACAGTGCAAAGATTCAAGGGGTTGTCGGAGTCCCGGTTCTTTTCTTGGATACTTGGGACAAAAAGAAGAGACAAGACAAGGCCGAGTAAAGTCATTGCGAATTGCAACCAGTATATAATGCGCCATTGAGCAAATGTGACGATGATACCGCCGATGCAGGGCCCTAATTGTAGAATTAACTACTGAGATCCGACTCCGAGCATAGAGATAGTGATAGTATAACATACCAATGGCAGGCCCACTGACAGATCCCACCATAAAGCAGCCAACAGCTGTTCCACGCACAGTCTATCAACTCTTGTCAGTAACCCGAAGACAATCGGAACCAAACCAACGTACCGGTTCAAAAATATCCGCAAGAATGGTCTGCCCAGCAACCATGAAGAAAGTACCCGTAAAGCCTCCCAAAATGCGCATTGCGATAAACATATGCAAATTGATCGCCGCAGCAGTACCGGCCGAGCATGCACAAAGCACAAGGATAGCCGCATTATAGGCATTGCGACGCCCGAATAGATTTGTGATAGGACCCCAAATAAAAGACGAAAATCCCATAGCAATTAGCACACCGGCATTGGTGACATTGAGAATCTCCGATGTAGTAGAAAACTCGGTAGCGATCTCCGGGGTTGCGGGCAATAATGAAGTACTAGAGAATGTGACAGCCAAGGTCATCCAGCTGACAACAAAGAGGATGAGGCATTTGCGCCATGTTGGGATGCCATAGGCGTTTGAAGGCTGAGGTTTCAGGGCCAGGTCATCTTCTGATTCCGTGTCGTGGGGAGAATCGACCTGTGGGGTTGGTTTTTGGGACTCGAGATCTGGTTTGGATTCCATGATTTGGTGGGATTAGATGGTATATAATCGATGTAAAAGATTAATTGATTATTCGTGCATGTCTAAATCAGTGAAATGAGGTACGCAGAAAATAATCCGACAGGATTCAGTCGACATTTTGTACGAAAGACCTCTCGGCATGTTGAAGATATCGCCGAAGCCTTTTCCCCTGTATTTTTTTTTTCCTCCGAGTTGGATCTGACAGGGCCATCGGCGTAGGTGGCCGACATTTTCATTCGGAAGATGCGAGTCAATTCAACAGCAGGGAATAGCAGCCCTGCAGGATCCCAAGGTGACCGGTAAGTTGAAGTTCATCCATGGATGTTTCTGGTGGACACCTGAAATATCAGGGCCTTTATTTTCTATTTCAGAACCAACTCGAAAAGTTTGCCAAATTTGACATACAGATTCAAGATAGTCTGTCAAGCGCAATCTCTCGTCTATTCTAGCAGGAGATGTTAGAAATGAATCCACGCGCTTTGTATGCTTTATATGCTCCTACATCTACGCACCAAACACCCCACAACTGAGGGCCAAGCTGACGTGTCCCCCAAGCTTTCCCCTACTCGTACGGGACCTCCGAAATATTGGGCTAAACATTTGTACCTATACTGCTCTGCCGGTTCTGCCAGGTCAAACTCTTAATATAGTTAAGAGTGTAGACACGTAATTTAGTATAAAGAGGTTAGTAGTCAAATGTATATACCCAAGGAGACTGCCAAAAAAAGACCACTGAAAAGACATATGGAAAGGCTATCGGGGAAGACTACGCGGCCGACACTTATAGTTGCTGGCAGGCGGCGCACAGGGCGGTATATATAGGTACAGAGGTTTAGCCCAATATTTCGGAGGTCCCACTGTACGAAGAGCTCGGCAAAAGAGCTTGGCGAAATTAAAGCTTTGAAGCTAGCCCGCCAAGATATCTTGTGTCCCAGGAGCTGAAAAAAAAAGGGAGACGCCAACGCAAGGGATAACAAAAGACACCTCGGTTCCCAAGGGGAGGTTCTCGATCACTACCTAGGTATACTGGATCCGACGAGGCAATATAAGAAGCCAGCTATGGACCACAAAGAAGCACAGGATGTCGAAACAACTCGTTCTTTTTCGACTCCAATGGAAAAGCAGCATACAGATCACCTTGTCCTGGTCCCCCAACCTAGTGCTCACCCCCGGGACCCTCTGGTACGACAGTAGACCCTCGAACATCATTGTCCCTGAAAAGAAACTGATTAAACCCTCCCAGAACTGGCCTATTACTCGTAAATATGTAATACTGGCCGTGCTATGCCTCGCATCCTTCTCTGGTGCTATCGCGCCCTTATCAGGGCAGCTCAATCTGGCCGATCAGGAGAAACTGTACAACAAGACGAAGCTGGAGGAGTCCTATGCGGTATGTTTACAACTCTTTTTACAAAGTGTTTACTACCAAATCCAATATCAGTCCATCTAATATCCCCCAGAATTCAGCCGCCCTAGCCGGCATGGCGGCGGGCCCGTTTTTCTTCGCCCCGGTATCTCACAAGCTCGGTCGCAGCTCCGTGATCTTCTGGTGTGTGTTATTCACACTAGTATGCCAGATCTGGGCCGCCCTCATGACCGAACCTGGTAACTATATCGCATACGTGATCTCCCGGCTCTTTGCCGGCTTCTTCGGTGCCGTGCCTACAGTGCTTGGCCCTCGCATCGTGACCGATCTGTTTTTCTTGCACCAGCGTGGTCGCGCTTTTACTGCTCTGCACATGGCGTTCTTGTTTGGAACGATTGCCGGTCCAACCTTCTCGGGGTTTGTTTCTGCGCACTCGTTTTTCCCTGTTGAGTTCTGGTGGACGGTCGGTCTGCTGGGCTTCACGCTTATCTGTTGTTTCTGTTTGCTCGAGGAAACTGGATTCGATCGTGAATGCCTGGAAAGGAACCCCGAAGTTCCGGGTGGAATTTGGGCCAGTAGATTCGCTACTTTCTTCTTCGGGCAGAGGGTTGTCTTGCCGACTACCTGGAAAGAAACGGTATGTACAGAAAATAGAAAACCTGAGGCTCTGTGCCGTCCTATAGGAACTAAATTCGATCTAACGTCAATCAAACAGGCCAAAGTCGGAATCACCCCTTTCCTAATTGGAATGTGCCCTGTGACAATCATCATGGGAATATTCACACTAATCTCCTTTGGATTCTACGTGGGCGTCAACGCACTGACGCCGGTATGGCTCCAGAAACCCATTTCGGAAGGTGGCTACGGGTTCTCACTGGAACAAAACGCGGCATTCACATTCTGTCATTGGATTGGCATCATATTCGTCCAATTCTACGGTCACTATCTGAATGATCGGCTGCCGCTCGCACTGGCACGACGGTACAACGGCGGTGTGTGGAAGCCCGAATATCGACTACATGTCCTGTGGATTCCTAGTCTCGTGATTAACCCCATTGGCCTGGGAATCTTTGGTGCTGCTTTGCAGTATCATTTGCACTACATGGTACTCGCACTGGCAGTTTTCATTGTGACTGTTGGGTCGCTGGCCAGTGTTCCGGTTACAGTGAATTATGTTGTTGAGTGCTTTACGCGGTATCCGGCTGAGGCGGGTATTGTTATTGGTGCTTATCGCATTGTGTATGGATTGACAATTAGCTTCTATATCAATCCTTGGGTTGAGGCTGTTGATGTTGGCTGGGTTTATGGTATGATGGCTTTTTTTGCGGTGTTCTCCTTCATGTTTGTTATGTTGCTCATGTGGAAGGGACATGCTATTCGCAACGTTCAGTTTGCAAGCCTTGGATCTAGTGAGGAGGAGGGGGAACAGTTGGTAGGAGAGGATATAGGAGCAAACAAGTAGACCTCAGAGCGATGCCTGCAACAAAAGTCTTCTCGGCGATAGGACTTCTCGGCGAGAAGCTGAGATCGTTTGCTCAAATACGTGCAATTTCTGTCTCTCTCACCTCTTCTTCTTTCTTCTCTCATCTCTATCATCAACCGGACAACATTCTTGTGACAACCGTTATTGCTACCACAATCATGGAAGCCATTAAAGAGGCCTTTGCAAAATGCAAGGCCCAAAACCGTGCTGCCCTGATCACTTACGTGACGGCTGGCTTTCCCACCGTAAGCGAGACACCGGACATTATGTTGGCTATGCAAGCCGGAGGTGCTGGTATGTTATTTCAGTCCTGTCTCTTTCATGAGACATGCACATGTACCACTCTAACATTCGCTAATCATAACCCCTGAGATATCATCCAACTTGGAATTCCCTTCACAGGCCCCATGGCCGAAAGCCATGCCATCAAGCTGGCCAATGCCAGGGCCCTCGAGAACGGCGTTCAAGTTTCATACATCCTGCATATGGTCCGGTCAGCCCGTAGGCGAGGCCTAGCTATCCCCGTGCTGCTAATTGGGTACTACAACCCTGTCCGCTCCTATCCCTATGGAGAGGAGAAGCTGCTTCGAGAATGCAAGGCTGCTGCTGTAGACGGGCTTACCATCGTCGATCTTCTCCCCGACACCACGGTGACGTTCGGTGAGTTGTGTAAATCCAAAGGGTCCGTATACCATACTTTCCAGACCTACATTTGTATGGGGCTAACCAAGATGCCAGACTATCGTACATTCCTCTCATTGCCTCGTCCACCTCGGATGCTCACATGAAGTTGCTTTGCGACATCGCTGACTCGTTTGCTTGCCTCGCATCTCGGATGGGAGTTAGCGGAACCCATGAGGAGCCTTATGAAACCAATGAGGACCCTTATGGATGCGTCGGAGACCTGCTCCATCGTATGCATGCTTGCACTGGAAACTCAGTCCCAGTAGCTGTCGGATTCGGCGTCGAGACGCCACAACATTTTGTTGATATTTCTCGTCTTGCCGAAGGAGTCGTCATCGGCAGCCAAATCATCCAGATACTGGGATGCGCGGCTCCTGGAAATGGCGCTCGGAAGGTCGGGGAGTATTGTCTTGAAATTGCTGATCGCACTTGGGATCAAATTGTCATAACCACAAGAAGGCAGCAAGCTACCCAACCCTTGTCTTCCACTACTATCTACCTTTCCAACGATGGAGCAAATGATGCACCCGAAGACACCGACAAAGCCACCAATCCCACAGACACGACCCAATTGAGAGTCTTCCGCGACCAATACGTCCCAACATCCCTAACAGAAGGCCTGACCGAACTCGAAAACGGCTTCGAGGCAGCAAACGCAGACCCAACCTTCTGGGCCGAGATAAATTCCTACGCAACATACGCCAACAGACCCTCCACCCTCCACCTAGCCCCACGCCTAACCGCACACGCGGGCGGAGCACGCATCTGGCTGAAACGCGAAGACCTCAACCACACCGGCAGCCACAAGATCAACAACGCGCTGGGCCAAATCGTCCTCGCGCGCCGACTCGGCAAAACCTCCATAATCGCCGAAACAGGCGCAGGCCAGCACGGCGTCGCAACAGCAACTCTCTGCGCTCAATTCGGCATGAAATGCACCATTTTCATGGGCTCCGAGGACTTCGAATGCAAACATCTAGCTTTGACTATCTTGCGCATGCGCATCCTCGGCGCAGAGGTTGTCCCCGTTGATGCGCCGCGCAGCGGCGAGAAGGGTACACTCCGCGATGCAGTCAATGAGGCCTTCCGTGTCTGGGCGAGGGATTTGAAGACAACACATTTTGTTATTGGCTCCGCGTTTGGCCCGCATCCGTATCCGACTATCGTGCGCACGTTCCAGACTGTCATTGGTACCGAGACTCGGGTTCAGTTCGGTGCGGTGAATGCGGGTAGATTGCCTGATGCGCTTGTTTCCTGTGTGGGCGGTGGGTCGAATGCTGTGGGTATGTTCTATCCTTTCCTGGGTGATGCATCTGTCGCTCTCGTTGGTGTCCAGGCGGACGGTGATGCGTCTATGGCGGGGCAGAACTCTGCTTCGCTGGATGGAGGCCCTGTTCGTGAGTCGCACGGGTTGCAGACTTACTTGTCTTCGGATGAGGATTGGGAGGTTGGCAAGATGGATTTCGTCTCTTCTGGGCTTCATTATCCTGGTGTTGGACCTGAGTTGTCGTGTTGGAGGGAGTCTGGTCGGGTTAGGTTCGTTGCGGCAAATGATTCAGAGGCCCTGATGGCTTTTTCGTTGCTCTGCCAGCTTGAGGGAATTATGCCTGCACTGGAGAGTTCGTATGCTATTGCTGGTGGTATGCGTGTCGCGAAGGAGTTGGGACCTGAGCGGGATGTTGTTGTTTGTCTGAGTGGACGGGGGAATAAGGATGTGCAGGCTCTTGCTCAGATTGTGTCTACCATGTCTACCCTTGCACTCGAGGATGAGATCTAATGGTCTCTTTTGATAACTGGACCAGGAACAATTTTATGTATTGTGTAGTCTTCTAACGCTTGCCCAACCCTAATGGTAAATCGGCAATTGAAAAAGGCTGCCTTGAAGTTCGACATGATTCATGCACCAAGTCACGGACAGATTTCAGAAGAATAGGCTCCCAAGAAGAACAAGATTGGCTGATTAGGATAGATATAAATACTGTATCTTGTTCAGTATGCTATTGTACGTTGTCCAGGTGACCCGACTCTGCTCTGACATCACGTAGGCTCGTACCTTCTCTCACTTTCACTTGACCTGAACTTCACCTTTCCATTCAACAATACTACCATCCAGTATCCCTTTACCACGTTCTTCTTTCTTTTTTGACCGTTTCTTTGGTAAGTTTGGACCTTTTGGGGACTCTTTTTTGTACCCTTTTCTGGGCTTCTTCTTGGAATTTCGGGGGTGTTTTCGTATCTTTTTTGAACTCTTTCTGACATTCTTTCCAAGCAGACATACCAAAAGCGGCCTCCGAAGGAGATGAAATCCGGGCCGGCGAGCTCATCTGCCTGGCCTCCGAGAGGGGGCCCAAAACAATGGCCCGCCCCGATAATGTTGGCAGTGGTGGAAGGCCTGCTGCTTTATCGGTTTGGCCAGCAGCTCGTGCTGATGGATTTCTGGATGGCCCGTTGTACCTTTCATGACAGCCACGGGCCATGACCTCCTGTGGCTTATAGCCGGGTTTCTCTGAGCGGGAAATCACCCATGTGGTTGGCTCGGTAAGTCTGGTCCCCTTTCTTCCAAGGTTGTTTTGGTCTCTTTCTGACCCGTTTTCTAGCGCCTATGCCAACTCTCGTATCTCGTGCCGAGGACGAGTCCGTCCTCGGAGGGCTGTTCCATCTGGCCCGGGAAGTGGGGGAGGTTCTCACCCCACCGGCCCTCAACATCCTGTGGCTCGCAGTCGTCTTCGCCTTGGTCTTTGAGACCATCAAGCTTTTCTTCTGGCTTGTGGGGCGCTTGCTCATGCGGTATGTCTCTGGTACTCGTTTGCGAAGAGGGTCTTTGGCAATAATAGGCTGACCTATGGCGTAGCGCACTACTAGTCTAAGAGGAAAAGAAGGACGGCACTTCCTCGACTTGGGCTAGACTGGGGGCCTTTGTGGGAGGTTACTTTTATAATATGATCGACGACTTGCTGCCAGCAGCTGAATACCACGCTGGCTCTCTAGCGGATGACGTCGCTGACAATGACAATCTGGGCCTGCTCGCCTCTGCGTTGAGCCCGCCCGAGGATGGTTGGACAACCGAGAACCCCAAGCCAAAGATGCCTGGACCGCCAAAGACCAATGTCACCCGGTATGCCTCGCGGACCAAACAGGCATTCGCACTCGCACTCTGCTGCTTTTATGACGAGTTCACTCTGTACGCATTACGCTGGGATAAAGCCAACATGTCCCACCCGGTCGACGGCCATTGGTAGGGAGGGAGGGTTGGCCCTCAATTGTATATAAACCAACCCGGCCACTTGTGCATACTACAACGACCCGAAACTCTCGTCATCATCACAGTCACCCACATCCATATGTCTGGCGCCCAGTGTTGGAGTTGTTTGGCACCTGAACCTCAATTCGCCCATGTCATTGCAGAGAAACATGGCCAAGTATTTATCCATATCCCTATACATTTCCTACATTAGCTAACTAGCCTTAAGGTCCCCAGTTGGATAGCAGCTAGCCTATTGCCATTCACATTGAAATCCGTGACTAACCATCCAGCTTTGTTCAATCTGTCATGCTGCCTTCGATCGTTCTGATGACCCCCGCTGGATGTTCCTCCCGACGGATTTGGACATCTTCGTAAGACATGAACTTGAAGATTAGCAGCGCCGTGCCTAAGCTGATCCACCGTCCAGCCGATCGCTGAGGTACTCATATAATCTTAGCGATAATGATGAATTCGTAGCAACCTGAGGGGTCCGTGGCTCATATAACCACCTATTAAGTTCCTTCATTTTGCTTCTGTGGTACACTTGAGTGAAATAAATTCCTTTGTTTTCTTCTTTGCCCCCGAGCCCCCGGCTCTTGACATTTAAAACCCTAAGCTGGGAAGACCAGAGACTGACCAGAAATCGGGCTACTTGCCAACACTCAAAATCGCCGGATCGCCTAGTCGCTGTGTCTGCCTTCCTTTGACCTGGCGCAAACAGAGGAACGAGGAGCAGGCCCACTCTGTATCAATTTCAGCGTTAAGTTTTCGAATCAAACATGAGATTGATTTGGCAGCCTGCTAGTTTCAACGAGCTAGGCAATGCGGCATCCTTTGCTGAATACGCGACGGAAATATTTCACGAGGCTATAGACGCCAGCTGCCAAAACAATCCTTCAGTAGATCCTCAAAGACACGTAGCGAGATACCAATTCCTAGCACCACAATAGACCGACGTGAGTCAGGGAGTGTCTCTTATAACTGGGACCTCAACAATTCTTGCAAGGTTACCCAAATTATCCTAAACCTCATTTCACTACGAACTTTATGACGTAGGCATAGGATCATACGAGTTTCAATATGGGGGCTTGTCGGTGGTAGCTACAGCAGCCCGTTTGATATGATCGATATACCACCAAGGTATTGGCAGGTTTCAGAAGACAAGGCTTCAGGATAAAACTGGCAACTGGCTGATTGGCTTCCATATCTGGATATTGCTGTACCTTGCTCACCATTACCATTGCTGTATCTTGCTTATCATTACTATTGCTGTATGTCGATGAACGTACCTTTCCCCCAAACTGGCTGATCATCACATTGTAGTCTCGTACCTTCCCTAAAAGCCATCGCCCCCCGTGTAGTCTACAAACCCATTTCGTAGCCCAGGAACTTCAACTTCATATCATTCAGTCAATATAAACAGACCCATCATCAAAATGTCTTTTTATACCATTTTTCCTTTTCTTTTTTGACTGGCATCTCAGCCGGTATGTTTGATCTCTTCAGCCTCTTTGCTGGTGTCTTTTCTGACCCGTTTTCTAGCGCCCATTCCAACCCTCGTGCCTAGTGACGAGGACGAGTCCGTTCTCGAAGAGCTGTTCCGCCTGGCCCGGGAGAAGGGGGACGTCTGAAGATCGATGGATGGAGATCCCCTTGATAGACGGGTGGGAGAAGATCATGCCGAAGCCCCCGCCTCCGTGTTTATCCACTTGGGCCGGCCGAGAGAAAGATCGTTGATGACATGTTCGACAAACTATATCTTTATAATATGACCATTGGCGTGGAGGGAGGGTTGGCCCTCAATTGTATATAAACCGACCTGGCGACTTGTACACACAACAGTGGCCCAAAACTTTCATCATCATCATCATCATCACAAGCACGCATCCGTAGACGTATCCATAATGTAGTCATGTAAGCTCAGCAACTCAGCCTACATTAGGTGCTTTGGCGGTCTTCTTAACATGTTCTCTAGTGGCATTATCAATTTCCACTCTCATGGAAGGGAAGTGAGGAGATCTGGATGGCGGACAGAACCTCGCGTTTACACCATTTGACGATATGACCATAAACAAAATGCCTTAATATAACGCTTTCCTCTTAGTTTCCAGCTCCGGCCTTGTGCTGGCTAGTGACATGGGACACTCTTTTGGCTCCTTTTTTTTCAACTCTCTATATTCAGACAAGATATGAGGATGTAGATTCATTCTGTCTCTGCGATACAATTGCAAGGTGCATATCTCGCATTCTACACGTCGAAGCTCTCAAACCAATTGATTTGGCAGCCCGCGTTAATTTCGACGAGCTAGATACATAATGTAGCATCCTAGCATCCTTTGATGAGATACGGGACTGAAGTATTTCCTGAGGCTACCGAGGCCATTGTAAAATTCCATAAGAAGCAAGAAACTATGAATCAAACATGTACAATCTATGCTTGACAATGTATAGTGCTATCGACAGAGGAGTAAGGAAAAGCAGGAAGAGAGGAACAGAAAGCTGAATACATTCCTGGCTATCAAAAACTTTCCAAAATCTATTTACAATGTCCCTGGCTGCAGGTAGACCGGGGAAGACGTTTGCCTCAGTCTTCATACCGACCAGTATCAATGTTAGCCTCGATCGGCTTCACGAATTCTGTGCGGAAAGCAATTTTGTGGCCAAAATATAGTACCGCAAACAATATGAGACTGAGGTAGTTGATGAAAAAGTCCGTGACGCTGAATGTTGGAATGAAAGCAGTAAAGCCTTGGGTGATAATGATGAGGACGTTGAAGAACAAGCCATACCAAGAAAAGAACGGTTGCCAGGTAGCCTTATAAGGAAGGCTATCGCGCGGTATACCTCGCGCTTTCAACGCTCTCATAAATGCTAGGTGAATAACGTTTAGAGATGCCCAAGTGATAAAGCCAGCCAAGCCAGCAATTTGCATCAACCAGTTGAAAACGGTGGCACCCGTGTTCGACAAGTTAAGGAAGCCCAATAGACCGAAAAGAGCTGTGAAGCCAACACTACCATATGGTACACCGTGCTTAGTTGTTTTGGCGAAAAAGGGAGGAGCAAAGCCCTCGTTAGCCAGCCCGACGAGAATTCGGCTGCCGCTATAAACATTGGAATTGGCAGCAGAGAGCACGACGGTGAGAAGAACCGCATTAATAATACTCGGTAAAGCATTAACACCAGCTCGTCGTGCGGCGATGACGAAAGGAGACGAGTTTGCATCTGCACCGTTGCTTTCTCCGAGATTCTCATCATCAGACGGGACGACAATTCCGATAAAGAAGACCGTGAATATAAAGAAGAACACAATTCGGAAGAACGTCTTGCGGATGGCGGAAGGCACATTCTTCTTCGGGTTGGCGGTTTCACCCGCGGCGATACCAACAAGCTCGGTGCCTTGATAGGAAAACCCGGCTTTAATGAGAATAGCCCAGAATCCGATGAACTTAGCCAGAGCGTCTTGGCCCTCGATCAAATAAGGAACGAAGGGACCGGGGTGTGTCCAGTATCTAAACCCTAGATAACCTTCCTTGCCCACTCCGGCATTCATACAAATGGCGAATATCATGAATCCGACAACAGTGATAAGCTTGATACTCGAGAGCCAAAACTCAATCTCACCGTAACAATTGACGGGAAACATATTCATAATTATAATGACAACCCAGAAAACCGCGATAAAAACAGCCATCGGAACTGTATCATCCCAGAACTGAATTATAAGGCCCGTAGCCGTTAATTCAAGGGCAAATGTCGAAGCCCACGAGAACCAGTAGATCCAGCCCATTGCGAACCCCAGACTGGGATCAATAATACGATTTGCGTATGCTGCAAAGGCTCCTGGGATAGGTAGGTAGGTAGCGACCTCACCTAGGGCCGTCATCACCGAGTAAACAATTGATCCGACAAAGGTGTAAGCAAGTAGTGCACCCACTGGACCAGCAGTGGCAATGGCAGTCCCGGTACCGATGAAGAGACCTGTTCCGATAGCACCACCTGTGTAAAGATGTGTGAGAATTAACCCTAAGAAAGGAAAATGTATTTGCGGTGCTTACCCATCGCAATCATCTGCAGATGTCGGCTTTTGAGCCTCCGCTGCAACTCCGGTAGTTGACGAGATTCTCCATGGCTGTGTTTTTCTTCGGTATCAAGATCCCGATGTGCGAAGTCTTCTGGATTTGATGCGCTGATATCCTTCTTGTCTGTTCCAGAAGCGTTATATATATCGGGGACCTCGTCGGTGGTCATTTCTGGTTATTTCGGAAAGGTTGTGAGGCCGAGGAGCGATGGGAGTTGGAATTGGGTCAATTCCCCATCTATTTCAGGAGAATTGACACATTTGTAGTTCTCAATCGCGTTGAACTTCCCAAAACGATTTCTCCACGGGGAAGATCAGGTTGGTCAGGCTGGGGACCCCGCGTTTGGCCGGGCCGGGACATTTTTCGGGATCCACCACGAGGCCGAAGGAGCGAATGTAAGCGATCGATTTTGCGGGTCCGTTCAAGGAATTGATAAGCTGTTGGAATTCGATTAGCTGTAATCGGACAGATTTGAAGTTCCCTGTGCTTCCTGGGTGGCCACGAGCAAATAAACCCACTAATTAAGCTAATTGTCTCCTCGCCTATAACGTAAATTGCCGATTGAGAGCGATATAAACCGGGCCGGTGCGTCCATCCCGCATTTTCCATTACCCCATGTTTACCTGAAGCTGATAACAAAATGTATAGGAAATTGTACTCTGCTGCCTTATCACCCTGGTCAAGCAGGGATCAGCCGATTCCTGTTTCCGTGATACACTTCCAGGTTTGTGTATCCCGTGTTCTGCAGGTCCAAGCTGTCGAATCATATCCCAAATGCTCTCCACCCAATAGTAAGGCAAATTTAGAAACCAGCTCATGAGAGCATAGCATTCCTCCTCCTGAATCATGCTTTGGATGTGAAGGGGTATATGTAACAGCTGAGGGCACTTTCTGGTTGTCTCGTGCAATCACATCTGTAGCGGTGCCCATTCACATCTTGCCAGTTGATCATAAAAGTCGTTCGAGACGATGTGTCTGATGGGCTATACCAGGTATATCATTTCACTGGATTTTGCCCACAAGTCTGCGAAGTGTGCAGATTCACAAGGTGTTGCTAAACTGGGCAAAGCGTGTTGAATTGGGTGATTGGGAAGTGAATGAGGATGGAGGTATGGGGTTGAAAAGCTTAAAGAGGCTGATACTGAACGGTTTCAGCTTCACATCCAGATGAGTACATACTCGGTCTCTAGATGACCTCCATTCTACCTGCTCTTTACCAGCGGATTTGAGAAAGCCCCGTGAATGGGACAAGGAATTGGCCTAACCTAACTAAGCAAGGTCTCTCTTGGCAGTTTTCAATAGTGACATTTTGTATGGTATCGCAGTAAAAAGACGCAGCATTCGAACCTCAAAAGTACTTCCATGATCAGCTCCATGAATCTCCTGTTATCGATCTCTATATCTCTGCCACCGAATCACCTGACCTAGATAGGGCTAATTTGCTTTAACTGAGGCTGTAAATGGAAACTCCGCCTATAAATTATCTGTACAAAATCCATATACCCCATAGTAAAGCTTCACTTTCCTACTAATTTTCGACTACGACATATATGTTTGACTACCTTGAACTTCAATATATCTTCGAGCATATCCCCGATAATATGCCTACCAACCGCCCACCAACATGACTGCCAACCTGTTTACCAACTTACCTAGGCGGTCACACAAGCTGCCTGCGTACTATAAGTTAATGGGTAGGTTGGTAGGCAGGTTGGCAGGCATGTTGGCAGGTAAGTTGGTAAGTATACGATCGGGGGTATGCTTGGCCGAAGACATACGACCGAGGCTCGAAAGCTGTTGTTTTACCATAGCTATACCGTAATAAATAGCCCCTGTATTGAAAAATAGCAAGGGATACTACACCAAAGGGGGTTAGACTTCTGTTAGGTTCACTCACATCGTCCAGTAATGGCCTTCGTAATCAGGTTACAAAATCCACGTTGGACTCGTCAACAAAGGTCTATATATATATCAAATGTTCATTCACCGAACGTTTCGCTCGCTACTTGGCTATCCTTGTTCGTGGAAACCTTGTATTGGTGGACTCGCACGCAGGCCATTCATACCTTTCAGGAACTTCTCTAGTGATGACTCTGCTCCACTACCCTTCAAATACGTACCGATAGATGAGGTCGAGGATCTTGAAAACTACCAGGCTGGTGGATACCACCCTATTCTGATAGGAGATGTTCTTCAATCCCGATACCGAGTCATCCACAAGCTAGGCTATGGAGCCTATTCAACCACCTGGCTCTGCCGGGACTACCAGTCAAGTACGTACGTGGCGGTCAAAGTTGGAACAGCGGAGTCAAACAATCGAGAGGTTGATATTCTCAACTACCTCAACGAGTCTTCCCCGCCTGATCACCCGGGTAGTTCGATGGCAATGATACCCTCTATCAAAGACGTATTCGTCCTCCATGGCCCTAACGGCACCCACCCTTGTTATGTGACAACCCTAGCAAAGTGCAGTGTCTCTAGTGCAAAGGGAGGGTCATATAAACGCATCTTTCAGGCTACCACTGCTCGCTCACTTATTGTTCAACTTGTGCTAGCCGTCGAGTACATCCACAGGAAAGGAGTTGTTCATGGAGGTTAGTCAACATTCTTTACAGCTTTACAACCCATTTACAACCTTATGCTTACACTTATCAGACCTTCACGTCGGCAACATTCTTTTATGTCTCCCAGCCGATTTCGACCACCTCTCAATTGAGGGGGTGTACGAAATATACAGCTCACCCGTATTAGAGCAAGTTAGTCGGTTGGATGGTCAGCCCCTCGACCCTGGGGTTCCGTCCAGCGTCGTCGCTCCAATCTGGCTTGGAAAAGCTTCAGAGAAATTCACTCCTTCGGAATCTAGAGTCTTAGTGATTTTGGAGAGGCATACAGACCCCTGATAGAGTGCCGATATAGCTCGCACGCCCCTATATCATTTGTACCACCTGAAGCCAGATTTGAGCCAGAACGCGGCCTTTCCTTTTCAGCTGATATCTGGACACTCGCCTGTTCGATATGGATAATACTCGGCCAGCGCCCCTTGTTCGAGGATATACTTGCTACGCCGGATGATATCACAGCCGAGCAGGTTGATACTCTAGGGAAGTTACCTTCACGGTGGTGGGGGAAATGGGAGGCACGCGACGAATACTTCGATGAAAGTGGAGAGCCAAATCAAGGTCGGCAGGTGAGGGCTTGGAAAGACCGCTTTGAAAAGCACATTCAAATCCCAAGGCAACAGGCTGGAATCCCAGGTTTCGATACAGAAGAGAAAGCTGCTGTTTTACATATGTTGGAGTCGATGCTGTCTTTTGAGCCAGAGAAGCGGTTAAATGCAAAGGATATTCTAAGATGTGAATGGATGGAGAGATGGGCAATAGAAATCTCACATTGGGGAGTGCCCTCAGCGTTGACAATGTTGTTCATTTCCTGAGATGTGTTGTCTCAGCCGTGTGTCATATCTAGTGCTTTCGTCCTCTGCATTTATCGTCGGATGGCTTTGGTTTTCCGCCGTAATAGATAACATTCAAGGTTTGATCGTCACGCAACCGTGGAATCGAAACATATGATGGCGACTGCTCTTGACGCTGCTCTTGATAAATTCCAAAGCTTAACACGTCCCTATACTCCTAGTATAATCATGGTCTTGCCAGTTTTGGACGAATTCCCTTTTTAAAATACACCATACTGGAAAGAGTACCGGCTATATGAAAAGGTTATACAGAGCCTTTTAGGTTAGCGGAGCCCGAATTAGGTACCATGGCTCTGGGGTCCATATTAGGCGGCGGGTAGCAGAAGCCAGGATACAGATACGTTTCTTCAGCTATTTTAAAAGGATCTTTGTCTTCATTTCTATTTCCTCCCTGATACAAAGTCTTCCAACTATACAAGTCTCGTTTAACCGTCCCTGAAAATGTCGGAACCTTTTGAAAGCCAACAATCAAAGACAGTCCCCTACTGCAACGACCGCCCTCCTCAATACGACCCCTGCCAGCCAAGCCAAGATGTACTCACCTCCGTTATTGAGAACGAGCATACCCGCCGGATATTAGGCCAACGACTAAAGGAATTGGAGAGAAAGCTTCTCAACTTATCAGAAAGAAATCCCATCGAAACTGATGACCTTCAGGATGCGAACTTTTACCTAGAGCTGGGTCAGTTATGTACAGAGGGGGTGCAGATTTCTACAGAGTTGGCAAATGTTTATAAGGAACGCACCATTCGAAACACCGAACTCTATACCGCTATGTTCAGGCTCACTGATAGTGAGTTCAACCGGACCTATGTTTCTTTAGGGCGGGATGCAAACCAGCAGATGCGACACCAGCTGGCTCAGAACCACGAGGACCGCGGCGACTGCTACAGAGATTGTGGATACAATTCTCAACGCTCGGTGAAGAAACAAATAGAGGGAGCTGGGGATTGCACGTGCGACTCTCCATGCTCTCGTGACCGGTTCTTCGAGCTATCGGCAAAGGTGGATAAGATCAATGATAAACTTGGCCAAAGCCTTCAATCCCATTCAAAGGCGACTCATGATGCTCCCGCAAAGCCACCCAGAAGCTTTTGGAAGAGAATTCTGAAGCATTCAGCTCGGCCTTAAGGGTAAAGTGAAACGAGGAGTGACTGAATTAATGCGAATATTGGTGTTTATCTTGGTTTGTGCAGTGGATGTATAGCTACGCTTGGTGTATGGGTTGTTTCTGTGTGCTTTCGAGATTCCATGCCATCTTTTTTCAAACTTCTCTCATCCCTTGAGATAGAAGAATTTATTTCGCAGTGTATAAGTCCAATACTCAATACTTCTTCAAATAACTTCTTAAATCCATCACTATAGATCAATAAGGATTTACTACAAAATCTAACCCTGGTGGACAAATAGTCTACAGTGAACAGCGGAATGCATCTCCAGAAGGAAAATCGAGGTGCCCCAAGGCGCCGGCAGTATAAATTCAGACATGGTCACCTCCGAAGAGGGCCAGTCGACCAAGAGAAAAAAAAAGCCAGAATAAAGCAAAAGAATAAAAATACAAACAAGACCAAGACTAAGACCAAGACCAAAACCAAAAACCAGCCCCCCCACTCTCTCACCTCCAGCTCACATCTTCACCAGTTTCTTCCTTCATCTCACCTCACTGAGGTTCTCGGAGAGAAGCAAAAACGGTCAAAAAGCCCCAGAGGAACGCCACAAAACATCCCCTCCCGTCCCCTATATGTGTGATACTTCCGTTTTCAGCTCACCTCACTAAGGTTCTCAGAGTGAAGAAAACGGTCAAAACAAGAGAGGAACGCCGTCGACTCAACACCTCTTCATGTCCGGGGGTGAGCGGTGGGAGGAGGCGGAGGGATTGAGTATCGCGGGGGCGGCACGAACTCGACCCCGCCGCTAATCAGGCTGTCGGGGGCGGGCGGGCTGACATTGGGGTCGGTGGGCTCCACCAAGATGGGGAGGGGGCGGGTGGTTTTCCCTTCATGATCCACAATTGTCAGTGTTTACTACCAAGACATAGGGATAAGGCTTTTGGGTCGTAACTTACCTTCCCGCCTCTCCCGCAGCCACTCGGTGGTGAGGGCCGTTTGGGGGCTCATGGCGGCCGCAATCAAGTCGTCCATGCTGTGCCACGAGATGTCAGCCAATGTGCATAAAGACCCTCCAGAAGAGCTTCCAAAAGAGTTTCCAAAAGACCCCCAAAAGAGTTTCTACGGGGATCATGGTCTTTAACTTACGGAATCTCCTCGGTCTGCTTGGGCTCCTCGCCCTTCTTCTTCTTCTTCTTCAAACAGAAGAAGCAGGCCAAGCCTGCGGCGCCCAGGAGGATGACCACGACACAGAACAAGGCCCAAAGGCCATCTGGCAGCTTGGCCAGGTTGTCGATGGCGGAGGGGGTGGAGGGGGCCGCGGGGGGAGGAGGTGAGGGGAGCCCAGAAGAAACTTGCACGAGAATGGTCACGGTGGTGTTATACTCCATGATGAGAATGTTGTTGGATGAAAGTTGGAAAAGCATCTGGTGCCCTGGGGGAAAGACGATATGTCCGCTACCCAGTAGGTTCGTGCCTGCCGAATCTGTACTATTTACGTCGTAACTACGTCTGTAGCTTCCTGTTTCACGGAGACAGTTTGGTCTGGTCTCACGGTTTGATCTGTTTGATCTGGATCGCCAGAAGACGTAGTAACTTTATTGCAGGATGGCCTTGAAAGTAGTAGCTGTATGTTCTTTAGCACGCACCAAATTTGGCACTCTTCTCTATAATCCTTGGGAAACCAACGATCATGAATTGAAATTGTCTTGGCCAAACCAAATATTAGATATAAGATTGGTAATGACCGAATCATAGATGCGTTTCATATTAGCGAACGACGATATGATGTAGCGAATCAGAATCAAAATACTTTCAGCACTGGTTTCTTGCGTCTAATAAGGGTTGTTGGGATAATATAAGCTGAATCTCTGACCGTATCTGAAATCGATGTCTTGAACGTTGCTGCTCGGAAATAAGTATACTATCCGGACGAAAATTCTTGTGTTCTGTGGGCAGCTACCTATTCTTCCACCACCAACACCAACACCAGCCAACATCTCGTACCGATACCTACTACTTGCTCGAGTCAAATCACTAAATAAAAAAACAAAAACATACAACAGCCAAAAGTATGGCCGTGTTCACCTAGCGCCCATCGTTTGGCGCTGGGCGACTCGCCGCTTTATCCAGGTGGCCTTTATGCGGCTTCAGGCGGCAGTTCACCCACCTGAATATTCTTCACCCGAAAACCGACCAGAGTGAAGGGCGGGCTGGCAAAAGGCGTTTTTGCACATTTTGGCACAGGGAAAGATTTCGCGAACGGCTGACATGAGGAGCGACGGTGGAGGAATTATAAGCACGCGCTGGGAGCGTCCAGCAGCGGTCTCCCACTAGCCTCCCCTGACACCTCGTCCCTCTGACCCAACGATCAATATTCACCCTCATAATGACTAAGAGCAAGGACCAAACCGCCAACTTCACTTTCGTCGTGGATTTCGATAACCATGACAACTCCGAAATCTTATGTGCCGTTCTTCCGAGAACTAAAGAAGACTACGACGTGCACTTCGTATCTATGATGAGTGAGTGCCTCTCAAGAACGCTTCGTCTTTAAGCAGCCACTTTTCTAGGTCTCTAATTTGCTTCTGTCAGATTCCTTTCACTACACCCGAAGGCGGTGAATCCGCCCGATATTCAAACCTTTGAGGCGTTTATGGAGTTTGCGGCACGTGGAATGAAAGGTGAATCACGTCAAAGCCGACTGTCTTAACCGTGGACGGATTTCGGGGAAATTTCGAGGCAGGTATGGCTTTTATCGTGGGCACAAATTTCCTAAAGAGATATCTATAACGATCAGAGAGGTATAATAGCTATAGTTCTTCGCGGAAGGAGTTCTAATCTCTCTAGTGGATTCTATAAGAGCTGAAGCCTATGCTAAAACTGCCGTCCGCCGAGATGGACAAGGACGGACTATCGCTAGATGACCTGACGGTACTTATGACTCAACTCTGGTGTAGGGACTTCTACGAATATCGCGGTCAGCCTACGGATCGAACGCGTGTGTAGCTTAGTGCAGCCATACTGCTATACTGTTTCACCTCTGCACGAACGGGAGAAGTTCACGAGTCAACCGCGCGACGAGCTAGAGCTCGAGAGAGCCCGGAAGAGGAGTCCGACGAGGCACTAGAAGCCCGTGTTATGGCAGCCTATTATAAGGTATGTATGATAATCTCTTCATATAGAGAACAACGTGCTGACATTCGCTTTAGCATTTTATTCTTACCATTGAACGTGTGGAAGCGTTACCCATGCTTGTCCTCATCTATCAGCGGGAGTTCACAAAGGGCCATTGGACAAAAAAACCATAGGAACTTCTAATCCACGGATTTTACGAGATCTACAAAAATAGTGTGCCCCTCTTTTTCAATCTTCTCACTTTCTCCCTACCATTAGCCTCAGCCGACCGTGCCTTTCGTGATTACTCCTCTATAGAGGAAATCCTAAATGTAACAGAGGCTTATGGAGTTAACTGTTCGGAGAATCAAATTTTGGAGGTCATTTATTTCGCAGATTCCGTTAGAGACGTCCCTTTATTCCGCCAATTCGGTGAACTTCAGATCGATAAATACACTGGAAAAGCCCGAGGAGCAGGCGCATTTAGGAAAGAATTTGCCAACCTTGGCCACTGTGGCGGATATACTCGGAATGTCACCGTCCGTGGCTGCCGACGCTAGGCGTTGATGTAGGCAGGTAAGAATCCTAATAGAAGAAATACGGTCTCAAATTGCTAATTATAAATAGACCAAAAGCACTCCGAGGCAGCGAGGATAAAATTTGTAGGTTAAGTGAATCGTGATATATATGGAAAGTATTATACACACCCCTTAGCGAAATAGACGGATAGGCGAACTACCTCGGAATTGCTAGTCGGAGTGAGCATATCCAAAATCATCACGGCATGGGACTACATTATAATCCACAACTTTAGCAGTCTCTCCTAGTAAAGGCAAAATTTAAATTTCAAGACCGGAAGAATATTCGTGATCTCGATCTTGCCATACGATCACTAGGCTTACAGCTGCTTGACACTGAAGATAACGTATTAAAGCCTGAACTTCAGCTTCAACAGCGTCGTAGTCTCACCGAGAGGGACCGGCTTTAATAGAAGAGCTAAAGAAAATATAAATATCACAACCTCAAAAGCCAACGGATTCTAAAGAGCACTTAGGGAGTATCTACGAACAAACCCTTTTCTACTACCGACGAAGGGTTATGCCACAGAGAGACATCCTCGCCGAGTTACTTCCAGGAAGACTTAGGTTACGGCACCTAGACGGTCGGAACGCTCTGGCGGCTTTGGATCCTCTTTATGAAGAGACAGACTTTACAGCTTATCGAAACTCCCTCCGGCCACAGAATGGAAAATGCTTATATAGAAAACCAATTGCAGAGTTTATCTTAAACTGCCGGAACAAATTATCTATGAAAGCTAACGTTCCTTTACAAATAGGCCCGTGGCTTATAGAAGGTGGCTGCACCTCTACCGATCTTATAAAGCGCGTCAACAACTCGTCGATAAGATAAGATTTGCCGAAATGTGCTTCGAGTGTGATCGATAGTTTACTAAGTCTTGGGAATGGGAGGATCATTGCAGAGAGCATCTCGATCATCCAGAGGCACTTCTTCGGTGTGACCCGTTGGTATTCCGCAATACCCCTATCAAAGCAGGATTTTGTCCGTTCTGCTTTGGAAACAAAACATTATGTCCATCAAAAAGAATGGTTCAGTTTTTTATAAGCCCACCAGAGTGGCATAATCACGTTGAAGCCCATTTGAGTCAATTGGATGGCAACTTTAAGTGTGGGCATCCTGCTTGCTTGGTGGATTTTGAAAGGATGGAGGAATTGACATATCACCTTATTGATACCCACTGTTGGCGGCTTCGGCGTGAATCGCCTAAAAAGAGGAAGTATAAAGTTGAAGAGACTCCTTGACTGGGTTTTAATGGGGAAGTTTCGATCATGTACGGGGCTAGGATTGCTTTTTTGTCTTGGTTTGCTGTGTCTGTCTTTCCCATGGATATCCTTGGGGTATTGTGACACAAGGCTAGTTACAGTGACGCCCGACTTCACCTTCCATGTCAGAAACAGAGATGCTCTTTTGAATCCTAATCGCGCGATACGTGAAAAATAACATGTAATGATCCGTAATAATGACCAGATACTTCTTTAGATTGTAAGACAGATGCAAGAGAACTGGCAAATTGTCAAATTCTTCCTTCTGCATCTCACAGTTGCTTTACTGCAGGGATCTTGGTGCTTCCTAGGGGTCTATCTGGGGTCAAGGTGATGGGCAAGGCTCAATAGTAAGGTTTTGTTTCAGAATCTCCCCCAGAGCTTATCATCATGAGGTAAGCCATTTTGGTAGATGCGGTCTTCCAAATGACATGTAGAGGTAAAGTGGATCGGTTGGTGATATTGACGATGTACGATAGTAACGTGTGGATAGAGATGGGAAATACAAATATTGTGTGGTATCAGCCATGGAGGGGGAAGAACACTGAACGGCCGGGGAAAGAGGATATAGGTCAGGTGACATGCAAACAATCGAGGTAAGCATGCAGTTATAACTATTCGAAATCAGATCTACTATTGCTCTTCGACATTGATCCAGGCTACTTATGGAAATATATCTAGGAAAAACATCAAAGATTTTCTACCCGATTTGTGGTCGGTCCCTTTTCGCACACGCCGTCTCTTCTGCACGTGATGGGCCTAAATCTCGTATTCCGCCAAGATTGGGCCACTGGCAACCTGGACTCAACTATTCCTTATCGTGACTCTCACTGACAACGGCACTCAACATGGGCCGCTGGTGGGGACTCCCGCTTCCCCCGGAGATCGTTTTGGAACTATTTGAGTATTTGGAACCCTCAGATGTCGTGGCTCTCGCGCAAGCCGCGGAGGGGTTCGCCCAGCTCGCTGTCTCAGCGTTTTCATCTAGTCTCCGCGAACATGGACGAACGATATTGTTTTCTGCAGTGGTATGTGGACATACAAGCATTGTCGAGTATTATCTGGACGCAGGAGCCGATCCCTGCACGGCTGATGATGAGGGAAACACGCCACTGCACTGGGCCGCTGCTTATGGTCATTGTAACGTGGCGTCTTTACTCGTTGATGTGGGAGCCGATATCAATTCACGTCATAAGAATGGACTTAGTCCACTGGATTATGCCATTATAACGGGAAATGATCCCGTTGTGGAGGTTCTTTTGAATAAAGGAGCCACCATTACGGATGTAAAGATCGGCCAGGCTCAAAGGACGACTCTACATGCGGTTGCCATCAAGGGATATAGCCGGATTGCAGAGATGCTGCTAAGCCACCGAGCTCCTATTGATGTCAAGGATGCCCATGGTCATACGCCTCTTCATTTGGCTGTTTCGGAAGGGAATCTTGAGATAGTTCGGGCACTGCTTTGTGCTGGAGCAACCGTCGACATTCAAGATGATATAGGCGACTCGCCACTGCACCTCGCTGCCGGAAACGGTTATATTGCTATCGTACAGGAGCTTCTGAATAAGGGAGCAGACCCTTCTCTGCAAGGTCACGAAAATGCTACGCCATTGCACCGGGCATCTTTACTGGGTTTCGTTGACATTGTCCAGCGTCTCCTAAAAGCCGGGGCGAATGTATCTGCTCAAAGCTTAGATGGACAGACCCCTCTTCTTCAAGCTAGTGGCGCCGGCAAGGTCGCAACCGTGCGGCTGCTTCTAGATGCCGGAAGCGGTCCTTCAATTCCAGATAAGAGTGGGGCCACGCCACTACACCTCGCCGTCCTTTCGGGGAAAGCAACAATTGCAGATATGCTAATAATCGCTGGGGCGCATGTCGATAGCATAAATGACAAGGAACAGACCCCTTTACACTGGGCAGCAAAAGGACATGAAGAGATAGTTTCTACTTTGTTGAATCACAAGGCTGATATACATGCTCTCAGCCATACAGAGTGGACTCCGCTACATTGGGCAGCTAACGAGGGTCATGTTGGTATAACGACAGCTTTACTGGAAGCGGGGGCCCTCGACCAGATTCAAAATCAACATGGGGAATCGGCGCTGCACTTGGCCGCTCAAAATGGTCATGAAGCTGTCGTTCAATTGCTTATCCAATGGGGCAGCAATCCGCATCTTACCGACAATAAACTTCGCACAGCGCTGCATCATACAGCTGCGGAAGGATATGAGGACACGGTAAAAATGTTGCTCAGTCTCAAAGTCAGATCAGACGTTAGAGATATCGATGGTCGGACTCCTTTGTACTATGCAGTACTCCATGGGCATGTGACGATCGCAAATATGCTTCTTGACCGCGGTACCACCCTTGATGAGACCGTCAAGGAAGCCTTTTTAGAAACTGCGGAAGCTGGGCACGAATTGATGGTTCTACTTCTCATCGTACATGGAATTGACCTGTCGTTCAACGATTCAAGCGGATATACAGCGTTGCACCGAGCCGTTCTGGGGAGTCAAATTAAAGTTCTTGAGCTTCTCCTCAGTAAAGAGGCTGATAGGTCTGCCCGGGATAATAAGGGAAAGACGGCATTGCATCTTGCTGCCGATGTGGGCGAGGCCGAAATTGCCAAGATTCTTTTGGGAGATAGTGGAATAAGGAATCTTCAGGATTATAATGGCTGGACGGCTCTGCATTGGGCGGTTGACAACGAACATGAAAACACCGTCCGGACTCTCTTAGATGCTGGTGTTGATCCTGGTATTCATTCCTTCGACGCATGCACGCCGCTTGATATAGCAGAAGTTGGGGGTCTAGAAACAATGGAGCAGATGCTGCGAGAGGCATTAGCCGCGAGAAATAGACCAACTGTCGGTGGCGCGCCTCCATAAGAATTTCAGTGCATTCAATCGTGTTGAGGACCCGGTACATCACCACCACAAGCGCCATGACTGCAAAGCTGCAGACCAATATGTTTCGTTAAGATCACCGCATATTAGTTACCACTTGTTATTACCTACTAATAACCGCATATTCTTGCGTACGTTAGCAATAGAACGCTCACTACAGTTTACCAGCTTGGCCATTTGTGAGGTAGAGAGCTTGTTACTGCTGCTTATCATGTGTACAACCATCTTACGCTGCAGGGACTCGAGTTTCGCGCCATTTTGCAAGGGTTGAAAGAGAAGACGGAGGAGAGAGGGCGAAAACCTTTTGCTTGCATCTGGATGCTTGTATTGGGACGACGACATGGCGAGGTATTTCTTGGATCAGTAATGATACATTATATTACAATAATCACAGGTTTGAAAATTTACCCCAAGGTTAGCTGTATGAGATAGTCATGTGATTAGGGCTTGAAGCAGCATATCTCTCCTACTAAGCATGGAAGGCGAAGTCGGGTATTTGTGTGACACTCATGTTCAAATTCAGGTTTCAGTTTAGAAATATATTGGGCCAAGTATTGTCGCAGCAAGCACATCTCCATGAAGGCAATTTTGTCTGGGCTGACAACACCTTTGTGTAAACCGTTTAACACATCAGCCAAAGAATTCTCCGAGAGACGAAATTCTCCGTTCAACAAGTCTTGTGGCGGAATAGTAACATCTTCCGGAATAATGGAAAAAGTAACATAGAGATGTTTCCAGCGATGGTCCTTCAGCGAGCAATGCCAGTGACGCCACCATTAAATTGCGTCGCGCATTGCGTAAAGACAAGCCTCTTTCACAGAGCTATCCCTTTATAGGTGATAGTAGAATAATTTTCAGTCAGATACGTACAGTCTGCCATAACAATATTGTCGATTTCTTTCTGCAGGCTTGTGGCCGCTCGATAAGGATCCGACTCCGCGCACAAAGCTCGGTTAACGAGAGTAGAAAGACGAGGAATCCATCGTTACAAGGTTAATCTAACAAATTCACTGCAATTACAAAGAATAGGAGATAACGTAAGAGAGGGAATTGTATATGCGAAATCGCTACTAGAAAGAATCGCACCGACTTATAAACAGATCCAAATGTGAAATACCGTATAACGGTAGCGGAGGCATAGGCTACTTTTACTAATTTGACATTATATACTAACTCTAAGAGTTTTCCGATAGTAAATCGGACACAAAAATCGTCATATTATAAGACATACCTCGCTAGCTTATAGCTAACAATAACAAGTGCGCCTCCACAATCCGATAGGCCGGATTTAGATAATCTATCTACAGAGCCTTAATAGACACACTTATCTAGAAAGGCTGTAGGCATATCTATATCTCGTCTATAGTATTATTCAGACTTTGAATTATCTGCCGACTTAGTCGCGGCTTATAGGTGGTTTCTTATTAATAAGACCGATCCTTATTTCTTATAGTGGTATAACTCGGAGTATCCTTATCCTTCTAGCTATTCGAAGACGACTAGCGGCTCTAGCTATATAGTTTCCTCTATTTAGTATTTAATATTATATATTATAGGCTATCTTTACGTTATATATATATAAAGCCAAAAACTAGATTTAATCAGAATTTATTTCGCCGAGTTATAATTTAAAGGCTTGTCTAACCTATATTTCCCCTAACCAATACTAGTTTCTATTAAAAAAAGGTCTGCTATTTAGTCACTATACGTATTAAGCTATTACGCAAACCCCTTAGTATTATCAATTATAGCCTATCCACACTATTTAAGTGATCTCAGTTTATTCGCTAGTAAAGGTACGCGCTCTGCCTCGGGTATTTCTCCTTTATTAACTACCACGGCGTAAAAGTCTAACACTATACCTTCTATCTAGTTATCAATTTTTTCTTATAGTGATTTAAGGCTTTCGGCCATGATTCCACTATAGATATCCTTAGTATATATAGAGTATTTAGAAAATAACCTAGAGTTTCTTAAGTGGTCTTCTATATAACTCTTTCGTCGTTTGTCAGAACCTAGTCCTAATATAGGGTTAATAACTAAAGATAATATTATTAAGATAAATTTTCGCGTACCTCCCTCGCTATTATAATAATTATAATATAGCTCTATAAGTATCGAGATAAATGAATTAGTGTGGTGCTCTAGTATATCTCGCTTAGTAATTCTAAGAGATTGTTAGAGCCATTACTTCACTCTATATTTAGGTAAGGTTTACTATACTATATCTTTAGGATAAGGTTTCTTATCTTATTCTTAATATATATATTAATATTCTCTCGTCTATATCCTATATTAATAATAATATTTTGTAGCGCGTAGGGTGCAAGATACTAATACTCTATAAATAAATAGAATATTAGAACGAAATCTTAAAAAAATAAGTGTTTTTAAAAGAGAAAAACGACTTGCCTTAGATCTCGAAACGTAGTAGTTAAAATAATATATTAACCCTATTAGTCAAAATTTTGATTCCTGGCTCTAGCCAATCTATTATATCTTCCTATATAGGATCTAATACTTCACAAGTTCGCTATATAAATTACTTATTCTAGGGCCGCTCTTTTCCTTATACTCCTATACTCTACGTACTATAGCGTCGATAGAATACAGCGTATAAGCTAAAGTGCTACTAAAACATTATTTAGTAATATACGATATATTTTTTAAAATATCTATTAAAAGGTAAGAATTACGTTTACCTAGCGCTAACTGACGTTAAGGCTTTTTTGTTTCTACTAAGCTCGAGACGTATCTATTTTATAAAGATATCAGAGCTAGCGAAGGTAAGGCGAGGTGATTCTACTTACCGATACAGAAGATAATAGAATTATCAAAACGCTCTCTTAAGTCTCGAAATATACAAGCTATATAGTCTTCTAACGATTGAAAATCCTATTAAATATCAGAAAAAATAAGCCCGAGTCTCTTAAAGCATTCTTATTTCTAGGTATACCCGACAAAGAGTATCTTAAGAATTACTTAGAACACGGCGAAGTTAGGCAGCCTTTTCTACAATAACCGAGTCTATACTAAAGAGCGCCTATTAACGAATTAAGCCCACTATTACCGGGACTTTATCTTCTAGGAACGCTATTATTACGCGTATTTAAGCTTTAGCTAGGACTAGCTAGTAATAGCGGCGTAGCTCTTATATACTAGTTAGCTCGAGATACCTATTTGCCTAGGTTAGATCGCTATTCTAATACTTAGAGTATAGTATATTACTAATATAGAATATCTAGATATCGTTATATTTCCTACGAAGCTCGTGTAAAATATTAAGGTTTCGCCAGTTAATAAGGAAGCGCCTAATTCTATATTATAAGTTAGTGTTAAAGTTAATATAATTAATGATCAAGGCATTAACTTACTTAAAGTCCAATTCGTCTATCTAGTCATTGTCCTAGAGTTAATATAGGTCATAGAAATAAGGGAAAGCGATAGTCACCTAAGTTCCGACTCCTTTAGTAACTATTAGAGCCGATTATCTCCCTTTAATTTTATTCTTTATAACTTAGCCTTTATCTTTTAGGCATTAACCGTCTCGAGCTCTTTATTTATTCCCCGGACGCGTCGGCCGTCTAGCCCTTACTCACAGGAGACCTCTTCTGGTAAAATATCCTATAGATATAGTTAGAAGGGCTTATACAGGAATAAATAGGTAAGCTTAGAACAACTATACACACCTCTAAGTTTGTGCAAATAATTCTTCGAGGCTAACTCTGTCTATATCTTCTCATGATATCACCAACAGATTCGTCAGTCCCAGCTCGAGAGATATTTGTCACAATAAAAACCTCATCACATTGATGAGCAAGGTATCTCTCAGTTGCTCGCACTCTTGCAAAATTGAGATCTCGGAGTCCTATAACGCATTAGTCAAGGCCAATGTGTGAACCTCTATCTAGTTTCAACACATACCAGGCAGATCAGTCAAAACAAATCCAGTCCTTAAAATAGGTGAACTGAGATATACCCTGCAAAAGCATCAGATCAAAGCTCATTATAGAAGACAATGCTCAACGAACCTAATCAACTTGATAAAAGGCCATAATGCAGGGCCACCGCCCTCCGGATTATCAGCAGCAAGATGGTCGAGAATAGATTTACATTCTTCAACGTCACCGGCAATAACTAAGTATTCGAGCGTATCAGACCTACCTTATCAGTTTATTAAGCCGGCGTATACCCAGCCTTCTAGTAGCGCAAGGATCTCAGAGTGTGCATCCTCAGACTTATCTAATAAGAACTTAATTATAAGTCTTAACTAAGTCTTAAAAAGCGAGTGAAGTGTTTCCTATGATTTAACAGCTATATCTTAGCATTTTCGTTGTTCCTCGATTATCTAAAGCTCCCTATAGATAGAACTAACATAGTACTTTCGGAAATCTAGTAGGAGATACGTAAGTAAGTTTCCTCTTTCCTCTTTATTTATAAACTCTACTTCGATACTAAATAGACCGGGATAGTCTTAATTAGTATATTGGAATTCTGTCACTATATAGGTGTAGGCAGATCCCTCTTTACTCTAAATTAGGTATTAGTGAAAGGAATTTCAGGATAAACGAATAACCGAAATAAGAGCATTCATATACAGATTATGCTATCTTCTAGTTAAGTAGTAAGTTAATTAGCGAACTCTTGCCTATAACAACATTAGAGACAGAACACAAATATAAGAATGCCTAAAAATTTCTATACTAACTCTAGAGTCTCTAATAAAGCCTATAGTACGTATAACCGGATACTAGAATCTACTTATCTCTTTAGTACGCTTATACAGAGTGTATAAGCTCGTCGATTGATCTTATATCAATTCCGAAAGACGTATTGCGCTAGTAAGTCTAGCTAGGTAGCCCTTAACGGCTTTCAATCTATCCTAAAGCCTAATATTATAGATTAGGGCTAAGGGAAGAGATTCGTCCCGGATATCATTAGATATTATCTCGTTCTCGTCCTTATTCTTATAAGATTAAGTAACCGCTAAAGTACTACCACTACCTACTAGAAAAGTTCTAAGAACTTATACGTCTCCGGTATATATAGAAGCAGCTATAGGTTATAGGCTTAAGCTACTCAATCCCCTACCGACTTAGCTAGTACTTAATGACCGAGAGGCGTTTTTTTCTCCGGTACTTCGGCTCGGACGGTAAGGGTGTATACGTCTCAGCCTTAGACTTAGGGAGGCGTTGTGTTAATCAGCATATATAGATAGCGACCGACCAGGACTTAATCGTGAATTTAGTAAGCTTCGTTAAGGGGTAGTGATAGATAATATTTAATCTAGTTATAGGTTTTAAAAGAGACTTATCGGTGGTTAAGCTATAGGCAAGTTTCTAAGTACACTCGAGGCTTACCGAATTAGCAAACTTCTCTCACTACCACTACCGTCGTAAGACGAGGTAGGTATAAGTATTCTTCCTAACCCAGAGGTAGTATAGAAGGTGCCTCCCGATAAAGGGATACTTATTTTAATTAAAATCGGTTAAGTCTCTTATTAACTACGTTCTTAGGATCCTATAGTCTATTAGGGGAAATCTTTATAATAAGGCTAGTATCCCCTAGCGCCTATTTCCAGTACTTATAACACTAGTACCCCGCCCCCTCCCCCTTTATACACAATACTACGCCCTCGGTTAGCGCTATTTTAGTCGCGGATCATAATATTCGGCTACCTAGGCCTAGGGCTTCACTTAAACTTAGGCACTTCTTAAAATAATTAAAACGGACAGCCGTATTTAATTTAGTAATTTCGTATAGCGAATAGATACTATAATCCATTCTATAGATTTATAGGTCCCTTAGGCTACTTTTAGCCCCTATAAGTTGGCTCGCGCGCGTATAGTTTATCCCTATAAAAAAAAGGCCGCGAACTCTTACGTGTATTACTAGTAACTAATAGATCCTATAAAACTTCAAATATAAGGAAGGTATCTTAGCTATTAGCCCACCAATCAGGGAGTAAGCGGCTACTAATCCCAAGTTAATATAGAAATAGGAGTTTTTAGGTTACCTCAAATACGTATTTATAGCCCCACTATAGCAACGCTAAGCTATATACTAGTAGATATTGTTTCCTTTTAGAGGCGATATAGATATATAATTAGCCGTGTTATATTTTAAAACCTTAGCGATTTCAACCTAGCCCATTACTAAGTCTTTAAGAAAGAAAACGAGTGTGTCCAAAGGGTAATTTGTTTTCAAATACCTCTTTATAAGCTCTTATTACCAAAAAACATATACTTCCGCTCGACGTATTTTAATATAGCCAGCGTAATATTGGTTCTGTCCTACTTTTAATCGAAGAAGTAAAGCTACAGTTTTGCGCCGCGGGATAGCCGGGAACACCCGGAAGGGGATTCTCTTTCCGAAATCAGCTTAGAGGGAGAGGGGAGGGGAAGGACACGTCAGCGGATCAAGGGTGTGCAGGATATTCAGGTCTAGAATAGTGGTGTTCAGGGCATTTAGGTGAATGGGCTGAAGGGGCTGAGAGGAGGGCAGCAAAAGGGGACTTTCCAAATGAACCAAAAAAAATTTTAAAACAAAAACATACAACAGCATGTCTAAGGTGGTGGTCACCTAGCGCCCACGCTTCGGGCGTGGGCGGCTCACCGCTCTATTCAGGGCACTTAGGGCAGATATTCACCCACCTAAATATTCCTTACCTAAATATTCAGCCCGTATAGCAAAAGGTATATTTACTATCATAACCAAATTCTAGTAGCTAAATATACATAGTCGAACCGCCTATATAATTAAGGCGACTTTACTTTTATATAGGTATATAGTGATAATTAAAGCTACTATATATAATCGCGAGTATAGTATTAAATCCGAATATTATACCTACTAGTCTCTAACCGCGCTACTAGGAAACTATATACCTATCTACCTAGGGCTATTTAGTATAAACATAAATATCTAGTACTAGTATAATAGGGCTCGAATATATTATATATTTATACTTAGCTAGGTAGGGATCTAACTTAACTATCTAACTAGCGATAAAACGCGCGGTTCCTTAGAGATAAATATAACCTAAAAGCTAAATGTACTTAGAGCTTATATAGCTAGTTATTAGGATAGGGCCTAGTATAACATTTCGTAGAATTAGGAAAAGAAGACTATATTTATTATTGATTTAGAGAATATCGCTTAGGGGTCGCCTTAGCCTCTACTATAAGACTAGTCTATTACGCTTTTATTTTCTAAAAAAAGGAAAGTCGCCGGCTTAACTCGCGATATTTTAATCGTATTTAAGAGAGTTATTTAGGTATAGAAAATATATAAATAGATCTATCTTTTTATCCTATATTATAATTATTATTATCCTATTACGTTATATAGTATCGTAGTAGTCTTAGATTAGCTTAAATTAATTATATTCTATTCTAACAATTCTCTATAATAGATTATCACCTAGGTAACTAGGCACGATTTATATATTTAATTCTAACGATAGGAAATTAACTTAGAAAGACGTTAAGCGAGTTTCCTATCGGTAGACTTCGTAGGCGGTTAAACTAGTATATTAAGTAGACCTCTTCGATAATAGTAAGAGGACTCAATTTATCAATTCAGAAAGCGATATTAGAGTCTATTATTATAAAGCTTATTTAGTTAAGAGCCTTTAAGGTATAGCTAAATCAAAACCATATATATAGAGTGACTAGGATGACCCCTTGGCGTCTCTTTTCATTCTCAGCCGATTTATTGTATCCGACAACGAAGATACGTCCGAAAAAGAAGAAACGTTCGAGACGGGAGATACGGGAGATACTAGTGACTCCCCAACAAGCTCCATAGCTTCGTATCTTCTTTTCTCGCTTAGAGAGTTCGAACTCTCCATGAGCCTTTCCTTGATCCTTGCTGGTGCAGCTATGCAGTAGCGCTTGAGAGCGACAATAACAACCTTGAAGCCCGGAGAGTCGATATTCTCAAATTTGCAAATGCCCCGGTGATCTGCGGCGATACCACATCTGTCCGTTCCATCCAATATTGGTGCGGCACTCTCGCGATCCACGATATAGTCCATCGTATATTTTATATCGGTGCGCAACTGCTCCCACAGAAACAGTATGTGATACCGTGACATCAATGGGGAAAAGTCCTCGGCGATGTTTTGAATTGTTTCGGAGTCATCCTCGATTCCAGTAACTAGACTTGTTTCGAAGCGAGCGACACGTTTGGGAACAATGAAGGACGCTAGCTTGTGGATGGTGTCGAGCTGGCGTGCTTTGCTACTGCCATTGTGGGGAGTGCCAAAAAACAAAATGCCATAAGTGCAAGTATAAATCATGTGAAGTCGAGCGCTCTTCGCTGACGTGCGACCTTGGGATAAAGTGAGGGCTCTTTTGACTATGATACCTCCTAGAGAATGACATACGAAAATGATGGGTCTCTCGGTGGCATCCTCGAACTAGTCACGGTTAGCTAGAAAATTCGTTGTCTCTCAGATCCAAAGCACATGAAGTCAAAACCAAGCTGACATATTGATAAGAAAGCATTGTAATGGAAGTGTCCCATTATTTGTTACTTGTAACTTGGAGGCACACTCCATCCCAGTCCAAGGCAGCCAGGGCAGCACGGTTTGAAAAATAAAATCCAGCAACGAATGTTCCTTACAGTGTGAATCACTACATACCTCTCTGTCGTTTTGAAGCTCCTCGATAAGCGTCCCAGCATGCTGTAGGATCCGGTCTGAGCTTGTTGCCTTACCGCCCAAGGAATTTGTGTTGGCGTTATACCCCCACGACAGGACCCGGGCATTCTTGATGTAGTTGGGAAGAAGGTCGCTAAGCCAGCACACTTTTGAAGGTTCATGAGTCCATGTTCGCCGAGCGTCACCTTGCAGACCATGAACAGCGACGATACTATCCGAACCAAATGGTCAGCTAGTATTACAATTTGTCTAGAGGCCAGCATATACTCAATATCTATAGGCTGTTCGCTAGGTCTGAATAGTTCAATAATGCCATTATGGAGGGAACCCGTTCGAGGCATATTCAAAGGTATAGAAAGTCAAAGTTTCATATAATGATAAGATATTACAATAAGACTTAGCAGAAAGAACGGTTGGGGCTTGGTTATAAGATCTTCCCTCGAGGCAATCTCCGCTGTACTTTTGTCGATCCAGGGGTCTTCAGAACAAGTAACGATCGTCACAGAAGCCAGATCAGTCAATGCATTTGTTTGCATTCTTTTCGTTTAGTTGCTATCTATCTATAAATAGTTCCGTCCTGCATCCAATCAAAACACGGCGCATAACTCGGTATACATTTATTGAAACATACGTAGTCTCACCTAGCTGCATGGCGTGCTTGAGAAATCACCGAAGCTCAGCCGTGTCAGATTTTAGGCACCCGAGGTGCATACGGATAGGGTCCGCAAGTAAGTTCTGTGATGAGGGCAAAGGGTTGATCCATTTTTTTAATGTATATGTACTTAAATTGACGAGCCGTCTGTCTAGCTTCGATCCTTAATCATAGTTTAGGATCTGTCTGGTTTGAGTTTTCGAACCGAGTTTGTTTCAACGACTCTTAATCCTCGGCTCGCTTGATAGCATGATGAAACTCTGGAATCTAGCGTGTCAATGACACCTTGCAACCGTCACCTAATGATAGCACTAATGTCACCTTCTGCCTCTGCTGGGAGATCTTTTCAATTCCTTCCGTCTGATGGGTGGACCAACCAGTCCACGCACGTTGTTGGACCTTTGTGGATATTAGGTGAATACCGGAATACTCTTGCAGAATTCGAGCTGTAGTGTAAGATGCTTCAATAAGAGCGAATTCCTCTATGGGGCCAAGAAAATTAGCAGTTTATCGACAGATAAAAAAAATAGAAGTTCACTTACGCCCTAGGCAGATTCGAGGACCCCCACTAAAGGGTAAATAGCCCCATGTTTTAGTATATTCGGGCAAATCTTCGTCCCAGCGTTCTGGGCGAAACTCTTCCGCATCCTCTCCATATAAGTCCTTTCGGCGATGCATCGAGTACACACAGAATGCTACATTCTCGCCTTTACGTATGAGTACGGGTGAGGTCCCGTCGGAACCACCACCCGTGGGAAGGAAGGTTGTTCTTCGAGCAGTCCGCGTGTTGACGGGCACGGAGGGATAAAGTCGAAGGGCTATTAGCAACGTAATCATCAGCCACGATACAATCAAAACTTCATGAAAGCCGGAAGGCGGGACTTACTTTCTTTCAAAACCTTTGCAAGGTAAGTCATTTTGTTGATGTCTTGTCGATCGATCTCTGTCCTAGATCCCACCACTGAGGTAATTTCTGCTTTCAGCTTAGCTAGAACATGGGGATGCTGGGCTAGAAGAAAGCTAGAATTAAATAAAGGCAGTTAGAGAATAATTTAACATGACCCATAGAAAAGAGGATCTTCACTCACAATGTCCAACTTAGAAGGCACGCGGTTGTGTCTCTGCCAGCGAGCAACATATTGACCAGTTGGGCTCTCAGAGCTTTCCTGTCGCTTGAATGCTTTGAGTCCTTTGCAATAGCATCGAAAAACAAGTAACGGTCATTCTTTGCTGTGTCTTCCTCTGGCTTTTGACTTCGCTCCTCGATAATTCCATCCACAAACTCATGGACAGCAGCACACGAGCGTTGGAATTTCCGACCACCGATCAACCAGTACAGGTCCAACAGACGAAACCGCTGAATAACGTAGTTTTGAGCAACGTCAAATTCATTCGCGAATTTTGCCCCTCGTGAGTTATCAGCCTCTTTAAGGCTATCAACGGACTTCCCAAAAAGAAGCTCCGTGGTCGTGTCCAGGGTGAGATTAAAGAACAATGGTTGAAGATCGATTTCGCCCTCATTAGCGCGTATGTGATCGAGCAGGTTGTCGACGTGGGGTCGGAAAATGTCCATATCTCGGTATTGCTGCTTTGCGAACTGTGGACGAAGAAGATCTCGAGAATGCTTCCAGGAAGCTCCTTCCTGAGTGAAAATGCCGTCTCCAAGCAGAGGGAAAAAAATTTGACGACGAAGTCCAAAGTTGAAATCTTTTTGAATAATCAGTTCTTTGGTTTTTGCACATTGAATCGAGAGCTCAAGAAGGTGGTGGCTTCCTACCATCAAGTTTGGAACTCATCATGGCCTCTAAATTCTTTGGCTCGGTCGTTCCATACGCGATTGTACCCAAGAACTTTTGTTCTAACGTCGTACCGACATCCGTAAAATGGAAATTAAACAAATCCATCAGCCTTTGTTCATAATCGGCTGTCCAAATTTGGATCAGACGATCGATCCCCAGCGGCCACCAATTTCGAAGTCTCGGAGCCCGACCACAACCATGCTGGGCACCGAAATTCTGATCTGACTATGAGTAAAGAAATGTCAGTTTTATCAGTATTATCACGATTTAATTTCATAAGCAAAGTCCAACAAACCTTGTACAAGGCATGAGCTTGAATGCTTTGATACACAAGCCACGATATGATGCCCCCGAAGAGTGTTGACAGAATAAGTGGTGACATCTCCAATGCGCCCCGGTCGGAAATGTTGGTAACTTTTATAAAACAAAATGCAAAGAGAGCGATCGTGTAATAAAATATGAAACTATTCTGAATGGCTGAATTAAGGGGCTGAATCAAGTGCACGGGGTTTAAAGCCTTTTTAGGCCCCTCCGGGGCTAGACAAGGTTATTCTGCGCTTTCAGCGTGATGCATTGGCGCCGTGTGATGCGGCCCGCATTAACCGGCATGCGAGCACATCGTATCAGGATGCAGATTGGCTAGTCCGGTCGAGCCTATAAATCAGCTTCAGTCAGTCAAGGCTAACCATCCTTGGCTTGGTTTGGCCCTGTACCGAGGTAGTTTGTGTACATATGTGCACTAGCAACTAGCATTAGCCATTTTGAAACAGAGAGTTAAACTAGGGACTCCGTTTCACCCGGGTTTTTTGTTGGCCAAGACAACCCCTCTTCTCGATCGGCGGCATATTTATCAGATATATGCTTTTTCCTAGATACTTGTCATACTCTTCGACTTTCAGTGCGTTGGTGAGATCCTACCAGTAATTTCCAAACACCGTGGTCTCAATGACCGTAGAAACAATTTTCCCGGTACCCACTGACGGGAAGTGGGACGATCTATCTGTCGAGTAAGCTTTCAAACGCCGACTAAGGATCGCGAATGGACATCGCTAATTGAGCAGTATCGTTGCCGTCCATGGGTTAGATGAAAATGGAATGACGGCTTGGATTCATCCCAGCAATAAGTGTTTTTGGTTGCGCGACCTGCTCCCTAACGAAGGGTTCAAGGCTCGTATCTTCACTGTAAATTACAAAGCCGATGCTACCTCGTTCTTCAGTAGCAGTTCGGCCGATCGGATATCGCATCATGCTCAAACTCTTGTGGAAGAGCTCAACGCCGAAAGAGAGCATGATGATTCCATACAGCGACCGATAATTTTCCTGTGCCATGGTCTTGGTGGCTTGATTGTAAAGAAAGCCCTTATCTACGCCTCTACCTGTACTTCTGCGAAGTTGACGCACCTGCATTCTGTTTTTACTTCTACTTTCGGCTTGATATTCTTTGGCACTCCTCATGAAGGTATAGAGAAGGCCAGGTGGTCTCTTCTAGCAAAGGGGTTGAAGGGTGTTCTCAAGGATAGAAGCCATCTCATCGCATCTATGGAGAAGAGATCGGAAACTCTCCAGACCATCTCCCAGCAATTCTCTCCTCTTCTGAAGAATTTCTACGTTCACAACTTCTGGGAAGCACTTGAGACATCGCGGTCCATTGGCTCAGGACACATTGTCAGTTCCTCTTCAGCGGCCCCGCCATGGGATGATACCGGGCGCTCTGGACTTCCTGCAACCCATTCACAGATGTGCAAATTTGGTGACCGTGAGCAGCCTGGCTACAAGTTAACATGTGGGATCCTCCATAGGTTTATTAAACTAGCGGGCCCATTAATAGCTTCGCGACACCGGGAATCGCATTCCTTTCTTGCTGCGCGAAGGGAACATGAAGCCACGGAGATTCTGGCATTCGACATACATCACGACAACAAACCTGTCAGTTTCAAACTCAAGGCCGCCGCAGACTCTCAAAATCAACATTTCCTCGTTCCACTCGCCGTAAGCGACAATTACACAGGAAGAGAGAGGCTTGCCAAAGGACTCCAAGAAAAGCTACTGGCGCCTAATATACGCCAAAAGCGCTTTGTGTTGTACGGTTTGGGGGGGGATCTGGAAAGACTCAGTTCTGCTTGAAATTCGCTTCAGATAATCGAGACAAGTAAGATCGGCTATCTCACCCCAAGCAGATCGCTTAGAATAATTATGTTGAAAATGCTAATATATTCATCCTTAGTTTCTGGGGGGTCTTTTGGGTTGATGCAAGTAGCCCAAAGGCTGCTGAGCAGGCCTTTTCGGGTCTTGCCCGTATTGGCAAAGTGGAGGAAAAGTTGGAGTCTGGCCTTTACTGGTTGTCAACGCAGGACATGCCTTGGCTATTGGTCATTGACAATGCAGATGACGCAGACTTTGACTACGCCAGATACTTTCCTTTGGGTGCTAAGGGGCATATTTTAGTAACTTCCCGAAATCCTGACTGCAAAGTTCATGCAACTATTGGGTTTGAGGAGTTTGCAAACCTCGAGGAGGAAGATTCGATAACTCTACTTCTGAGGTCCGCCATCGTGAGCGACCTTCATGATTTGAACGCAAGAGCCACCGCTCGTCCCATTGTGCAAGCCTTGGGTTGTCTACCACTCGCTTTGATACAGGCGGGTGCCTCCATTCGCCAGAATATATGTTCCTTGGAGGACTACCTCGATGTTTTCAATTCCTATAAGAGGAAGCTTTTCCTCAATGGGATCCAGCAAGGTCAAGGCTCATATGAACATACGGTTTTCACAACATTCGAAGTCTCCTACAACAAGATACGAAGCCTCACAACAGATGAGGCGAAGGAGGCCATTGAGATACTGCACGTCATGGCATTTCTCCACTTTGATCAAATACCAGGCACGCTTTTTGAGAAGGCCTGGGAAGGATTTTTTAGCCATAGAAAGCTTGATACTCTCAGCGGCCTCGCTGACAGGATCACACAAATTCCGGGAGATTTAGTTACGCTGTCAAGTGGATATGGAGGTTGGTTTACGATGTTTGCCGAGGGACGGCTGCCTCGTATTTTCTCCCAGACTGAAAATTCCTGGGACAAACTCCGCTTCCGCAAGGCAATTCACCTACTTCGGTCGTATTCCTTGATTTTGCAGAATGTCAATCTGGGAAGCTATTCAATGCATCCAATGGTTCAATTCTGGGCGCGAGAACGACTGCAAGCAAAGGCCCAAAAGATCTGGGGCAACATTGCATCTCGGGTATTGGCTGAGTCGATCACTACAATATCAGAAGACTCAGAACTCGTATACCGACGGTGTCTAGTGCCACATATAGATTCTTGTTTAAGGATTGACTACTGCGATTCCCGCAAAGGTCTAGAGTTCGACAATTCAAATATGGGTCGATTCGAGCGATTTGCCACTGTCTACGCGGAAGGAGGTCGATGGAACGATGCCGCCGCCATACAAGAAAGAATTCTCCACACCCAGGGCGATTTACTTGGAAAAGACAGTTTTGAGGCTCTAGATGCCATGACGGTGCTTGCCCGGAGCTACTGGAATTCAAGTCAAGCAGGAAAAGCTTTAAGGCTTCAAACTTCAATTTGGGATCTCAGCAAGGGAAAATTGGGCCCCTTTGACCCAAGGACGCTTCAAGCTATGGACAGCTTGAGTCGTACACTTTGGTTGTGCGGTTCTATTTCGAAAGCCGACAAACTGGCGCAACAATCATACGAGGGATTGGCGCAAATAATGGGGCCGGACCATCCCTTCACGCTCAGTGCTATGCATAGCTTTGGTCGAACCCGTTTGCATCTGGTGGACCTGAAGAAAGCACAGGAACTACTTCTGCGGGCATGGGAAGGGAGAGCGAAGCTGTTTGGCGCGACCCATCTGGACACCCTCGAGACAATGCAGGACCTTGGGATGACTTGCTTGGCACTCAAGGAGATTGAGGAGGCTGAAAAGCTAGTATCATTTGTTCTTGATTGTAGGAAACGACTCCTCGGTAATGAACATGCTCATACTCTATGGTCCGTCAACGATCTAGCCAAGATATATTGCGCCCAAGGCTACCCAGAGGATGCAATAGTGCTATTGATTCCGACGCGAGAAATCGCCACGCGAACCCTGGGAGTAACTCACATTGGCACAACAATGACAATTTTTAATTTGTCACGAGCCTATCTACTTTCAGCCCAATTTCACAAAGCGGAAATTATTCTGACTGACCTCATTGAAACGGAGTCCAAGGCTTTAGGTCCAAAGCATCCAGACGTCTTCTCGGCAAAGATGGAACTCGCAGAGGTTTTGATGAAAATGGGAAAGGTGCACAAATCAGAAGAGCAATCCCAAGAGGCAATTGAAGGGTTTTCCATACTATTTGGGCCTGAAAGCCCTCGCACAATTCAGGCAAAGGCGCGACAGGCTGCAATAGCAAATTGGGCGACAAGCCTCATCCTGCTATGATTTCCTCATTCAAAACTACTGAAGTCTAGCTCAGAGCAATCTGAATATGTTGCCTTGAACTTTTTCTTTTCGTGATTGAGGCTTGACATTAATAACATCTTCACATTCTAAGGTATGATCAAGGTTGTTAGCGTTTTCCTCTACGCATTTTTTTAAAAAGGTGTAGTTAGATAAAGACGTCTTTACCTAGGTATATATATTAGCTTATAAGTGAAAACTCGCGATTAGAAATATGTAATGTTAGAAGTCATATAATCAATTGAGAGATTAGTTTCTTAAATTTTTTATTGCTATAGACTAAGTCCCTAGAGATAACCTACTATCTCGTAGAGGATCCTATTTAGCTAGAAGGGTTACCTATATTCTTAGGTAGCTAGCTATTATATAAGTTAGGAGTATTTACCTTATAGAGATATCAATAGTTACCCTTATTTTATAAAAAAGAAGGTATTAAGTGCCTTTACTATCGCTTTTGTTATAATTGTTCGGCGAGTAAGAGATATTTGATCTATTAATTATATAAAGCCCCGCGGAAACTAACCTTAACTAAAAAAGAGTGTAGTCGTATATTAAATAAATAGGTAGAATAATAAAAGAAACACTCGAGTTTAACTAGATCTAAAAGATAATTAGCTAAGTTATAATAATAAAGTAATATTATATATCTAAGTTATTCTATATAAAAGCCTAAGATATATATAATATTTAAGTACTTAAGAGGCTATCGTTTAAAATAGGTCTTACCCTAGAGAGCCTAGTAATATATACTATATAGGATATTCGCTATAGTATCTTTTATAGATTTAAAAACTATATCTTCCGGCCCTAGTGCTTCTCTATTACCGATATCTACTAAGCTCTTTAACCTATATTCCTTAGGTAGGAAATATTAGTAGATAATTTCTAGGGCGATAGAGATATATCTAAGATTTCTAGCCTTATATTTATCTATTATCTTAACGTTAAATATCTCGCCTTAACTAGCTCTAGTTAGCTCTAATACTTTCCTAGTACTATTATAAGATAATATATAAGTAAACGAATAGACTAGGTTATTAGACTAATATATAGCTCGCTTTCTATTAGGTAGATAGGATAGGTATTTATATACCTAACTAGTATAGTCTATATATAAATATACTATATTATTATTAAAGAAAATAGTATTAAATCCTTCCTACTAGTATTCTCTATAATAGCTAATCTAAAGGATATCCTAGCTATAACTATATAGCCACCCTTTATCTTTAGAGGTCTTTATTAGGGACCTTACTATAGATATAATATCTTTTATTTATATTTTAAGCGATATATCCTAGTTAATATTATCCTCGATAATAAGGGTAGTTTAAAAGTTAGATTAATATATAAATTTTATTAGATTAAGGTATATAAGCTAAGCCTAGCTACTACTAGGGGTAGGGTAGTCTTTCTCTTATTTATAGGGATCTAGAAAGGTAAATATATTAATAAGATCTAGATATATTAGTAGCTATAGGGGAATTATAATTTAAAGCCTAGTTAATATAGCTATAGCGATAAGGCCCTAAGTACTCTATAACGTACTATAAGATAAAGTAAATATCTATTAGAACTTCGTTATTAGAGTAAGTAAACCGATTAATATAGTTAAGAGAGTATTATACTTCTAATATCCTATTACCTACGCCCTCTTCTAGATACAAAAGAGTCTTTAGAATAGCGGATATAAAGTAGATTCGCGTGTTAGAGATAAATAGAGAGTGTGAAAAAAAAAACTAATAACTAAAGAGGAGTAGGATAGAAAGTATAAAAGAGGTCTAATAGTATAAGAGTAATTTATAGACGCTAGATAGTATTATCTCTATATTATATACTAGGGGAGCTATATTAAAAGCGTTTGATTAGATATAAAAGCGAGGATTAAATTAATCTAGCTTCTAAGATAGCCTCTTTAAAAAGGGGTATAATAAAGAGTAGTATTAATTATACTATAGTTAGTAATATAGCGCTAGTTAGATAGTGCCTTATACCTATATTAAGTAGACCGCGCCGCTATCCTAGCGCCTATTATATGTTTTAGTATCTCCTTTATCTTAGGCTTAAACTATAGGATTACCTCTAAAAATATATATAGATTAATTTTTTTCCCCCTAAAGCTATAATAAAGGTATACTTAGTATCTTAAATATCGCTAAATAGGTGGTATATATATAATAAAAGGTAAATTTATATTCTAGATTAAGTTTCTGTTTGCCTAATTAACACTAGGTAGAGATTTATACTAAGACCCCCTATATAGACTCTATATCTAAAAAAACGCTAGGCTTAGTATATAATTAGGCCGGCTAATAATACTATTTGGGTCTATCTATCTTAGCGAGAGACGGACTATTATAGGGCTATATTTAGTAAAGGCTTAAATTAAGTTATATATAAGTCCTAAGGTCTAACTACTTTTAGCTACGCTTAGGTATATTAGATTATTCGAAGTAAGTCCTATAGTAGCTCTTTTATATTAATATTAAGGGACTTTAGAGGGACTAGCTAAGAATAGTCTAGTAAATTAGTTAGTACTTTATAACTAGAAAACCCCCTTTCCCTAAGCTACCCTTAGGGTTTAAGTCTTAGGCCTTATATAAACTCTATCCTATAACTCTATAATACCTACTTACTCTCTATCTTTATCTCCTATTTTCCTTTATAAAGCTATTTTTAATTATCTTATTAGGATACGCTATTATATTTATAGAACTAGAGATCTTCTATAATCTATTAATAGGAGGTCCTATTTATAAATACTATAATAATCCGGTTTATATACTAGGGGAGATAGTATAGCTATACTAGGATACTATATTAGAAACCTTTTTAATTATAATATAGTAAAATAATAATTCAGACTTTAAATAGGTATAAAGTATATTATCTATTTAGGCCTTAGTCTCTTATAAGTAACTTCCTAATATAGTTAAATATTCTTAGCTAACCTTTATAATATTACTTCTTATAACTAGATTATATTAATAAATAGAAACTTAAGTAATAGAGAAGTATTTTTCTTCTAAGTCTATAATACTTCGAATATTAATGACCTAGATAAAATATTTACTAGTTATTACTTTAATATTACCGAAGCCGACTTAGTAAACTTTACTATATTAAGCCTTATAATTTTAATTATATAGGCTATAATATCTACTCTAAGCTTAAGTCCCTCCTTAACTATAACTTAAGCGGTCGCTATAACTACTACTATAAGTGATAATAGCTAGGGAAATAATAGACTATTAGGTAATACTAAAATTAGTATAGGAGTAGGTATCGGACTTAGGGGTACTTTTATCGCGGCTTTTATAATATTTTTCTTTATCCGCTATAAATCGAAGAGTTTAATATAGGTTAATAAGAGTAGTCCTATTATATCTTAAACTTAGCCTATAATAGATTTAAAGTTATATAATAGTTAGGCTTAGAATAAAGCGCCGAAGATCTTCGAAGTTCTAGTAAATAAAGCTAGATAGTTTATCGAACTACTATAATAAGTATATATCTATACTATTATATAATAAAAGTTAATATATTATTTAGCTTAATTAAGTTATATAGAAAACTTATATTAATATCGGATAGGTATTAGTCCTAAAAATCCCCTAAGCTAATTATAAGCTAAAGTAGATTCTATAGAGGAAATTAACTATAAGGCTTTCTATATTTAAAAGATCTTATAAATAAGTTTAAGTAATTAGTTTTACTATTTATATATATATTATAACTTATAGGTAGAGGGCTAAATATATATAAAGATTCTTCGGCGCCCGAGATTACCCTTACCTCTTATATTAACTAGCGAAGGGAAAGCACTATAATTCTAGGAACAGCCTAATATAAGTAGACTTACTTCTAGAAAGCTAAATAGCCTTCTCTAGATACTATATCGATTTCGAAAGGAAGTTATTATACGTCGCTATAGTTATAGCCTCTTTAGACTTATCCCGTTAGTTTATAGGAAGCTATAGGGATCGTGTTTATAATAGGCTTATTCTATATCTACTTTAAAAAGGGCCAAGAGGGAATTAGGGTTATGTCGTGTAGGGCATTCAGGTGAAGAATAGATGGCGTTCAGGGTGATCACCCTGAAGGGACTAAAGACTAGAGCGGCCAGGAACTAAGCACGAAGAATAAAAAAGACATAAACGAAAAGAAGCAAAAACATACAACAGTGAGGATTCGCTGGTGGTCACCCACCCAACTACTAACTCACCGGCGTGTGGCTTAAGTACGGCTGAGCGGACGGGAAGCCCTGTTTTCCACACCCTATGGTCGTATGTATCATATTATATTTGAGAAAGAATTATAAAGTACATTCAGTACGTAGTTGCTTAAGTTGGAAGGACCTGCAGATCCATTTGAGACTGCGTTTAGTTCAATAGAAATTTCCTCAACCTTCTGTTCGTAGATCAGATTGTCCGTATAGTCGCATGCCCTCCGTATATTCAGACCCCCCATCCCTTTTTAGGTCTTAGCTTCCTACACATCTCCGAATAGATCATTTTCAGCATATCCTTCGTTCCCAAGGGTCCCTTCGGTCTCCCTTACTTCAGTCTTGATTTCTGTGAGTTGATACCAGGTTCTTCACGCTGGTAAGTGTGTCCGGATGAGGTCAAGGACCAAAGAGAGTCTCTGCCTGCTTTCTAACTAGGAGTGCAGTTTACGGCAGCCGGGCTAGAGCTCCTACAGCTCGACGCCCAGTGACTGTCGGTAAAGGGTCTGTGAGTCTGTCTCTTTGGGACGCACACGGACTAGCTCACTCTGCAACCAGGTCTGGAGCCTGGGCACCTCGGTCAGATGGTAGGGGACCTGGAACCGCTGGAGCTCATTGATGATCTGGGCTGTCCTCGTGCTTTTGTCCAAGTCGGTCTCTTCAGGGTAGAACCTCAGGAAATCGACAGACTCGTCACGATAGTCAATGTAGGCGAGCTCGGTTAGGTAAGTGCCAATACAAGGCAAGCAAGGAGGCACATGGTTCTCCAGCATATCGGAAATTCTGATTCTACGGAGGTGTTCAAGGGTGGTCTTGGTCTTCTGAGACACGATCCGCCAGATGTGCTCCAGCTGAGAGATAGACGTGACGAGGGAGCTGACGATAGTCTCAAAGAATCATAATTATTCAGCTCTAGGCACTTGTTGGCGATCTTGACTCAGTGCTCAATAGTGGCAGCCCGCTTTTTAGGCTCGTCAAGGGAGCGGATGGTGTCAGATACCCAGTAACGTAGGTCAGCAGACAATGTAGACATAGCGCGGACGTTTACGGCTAGCGAACCAGGTTCCCGAGTCCACTCGGTGTTGAGGAGCTCCATGGGTTGGATAGAGCAGGATATGCGAGACACCTTGATAGTCAGTTGCCGGGCCAGCTCTAATGGCTCGAGATCGAGAATAATCGAAGCATCGCCGGACTTCCATTGCTTTAACAGTCTGAGAGCTTTCGGGCTGAGAATAGGAGGAGGGATAGGAGTATTAAGGTACGCGTGCTGAGCACCAGCAGTTTGCGTTTCGCCTATAGAAACCCGGGAAACATCGGGGCCGTGGACTGCAGAGACCTTGTCTGCCAGATCCAGGAGACGCTTGCCAGCAGTGGGCATATCGGTCATTAGCTGGTTTTTTGCAAAGTTGACAATGAAGTCGAGAGCAGTAGTGTCGCTGTCTTGATACCAGTGCGACTCGAGCCAGGCCTCGAAGATGTTGTGAACGCGCAGGTGAACCGCACTAGCAGCGTTAGGGGCATTTCCGATATTCTCGAAGCGCTCAGCAAGAGCTTCAGCAAATTCCAAGGGAGTAGTGAGGGAGCGGAAAGTGAGGAAGAAGGTTGAGACGAATATAGGGTCGGGGGTAGACTGGTGGTCTGTGAGCTTATCAACCAATGCGCCAAGGCCGCCTCCCATGATCTGACCATCCTCGACGATCAATTCAGGCAAATGAGCCTTCTGACTGAGGGTGTCGGATGTGTGTGGTCGGTCAATATACGCTGATTCCGACTCTTGCGGGTTGTTTAGGTTCGAGATCGCCGATTCACGACTTCCCGAGCCAGACAAGTAAGACTTGCCAGACTGGGCAGAAAAATGACCGTCGCTAGATTCGTCCACGAAGTAGTCATTTTGAGCGAAGTAGTCCGCCTTAGAATGCTTTGGTGCAGTCTCTTCCTCCACTGGCGGGTTTCTATCCAAGTCGCAAAGCTGCAATTCGCACTCTTTCTCGGGTGAGGTTTCGTACACCCATTGTATGATTCTGTTGACGTCAGGAATCGCTACATTGAACTTTCCGACGGCCTTGTTGAGATATGGCACTGGGTCTTTGGGCCATGGAAGGGAGCGTAACGAGAAGTCGTGGACATGCTCAAGGATGTGCTCAATCAATTCCGGCGAGTCCCGGGGGCCTTCGGAATCACAGAGTGGACAGTCTGTAACTCCCATGGTGTAAACTGGAGGCTCGGTCAAGGCATCAACAAGCTCATCGTCAGATATGTTGGGATGATCGAGCTGAAAGTGACTCGTTATTGCTGACAGGGAACTGAAAGGGGCAGTCTCGCAATACGGGCATTGGAATTTGGGCAGGTGATCATTTATATAATGATCTTTCCATTCCTTTGCAGTAACAAAAAGCTTGAAAGGGGTAGGGCAATTGTCGATAATACAGATGTACGGACATATATCATTTGCCAGATGTTTTCTGAACTGACTGCCCTCTGCCTCCTTTGTCGGAATGGCTTGACAACAACATGGACACTTGAACGAAAACTGCTCAGTACCCGATGTCTTCGCCCTTAGATACCGTGCAGCTGCCGTGATCGCTGTGATACGAGTGACTTTCGAGCCACCTTGGTCTTTGTGCTGAAGCCCTTGAAAGTCGGTTCCGGTGTTGATGCAATGGTCCCAGATGTTGTCATCGTTTCGGTTTTGGCTTCTGGTGCTCGTTCCAGCCCAGTTTTGACTTCTTTCAGTATCTCTCGATCTTCCAGTGGAAGACTGGTGCCAATCGGTGCAAGTATGTTATGGAAATGCTGCATTGGAGCGAGGTCAGACACCTTCGGAGTTGGACTTCTCAGCAGGTGTGAATGTCTCTGCGCGTTCATGAATCTATGTCGACGCCTGAGGTCGGCTTCAACTAAGCGGTTCTGGATTGGTGAGCGCTCCACCTTCGTGAAGTGATCAGAATCAGAGAGTGTCCTGGGTCCATAATTCGGTCTCGACATAATGACGGTAGCAAGATGTGCTCGGAGATCAAGGTATTTATCCCGGTCGCGGTCAAACGAGGCATCGGCTTTCTGAAGCCGGGATTTTCTACCACTTCGGCGAATAGCGACACCTATACTGATCATGCTGCGCATAATGGAATCGATCTTGCCAAGAGCCTCTTCAGTGGTCTTTCATTCCCTGATGCAGCGGCGCACTCTTTCAAGAATTCTTCCAACATTTCCAGGAGTCCTTTAACTAGAAAAATGTCATCTGGTCGGCCACGGAATCTTGAGTCGAGTGACGCTTGTCCGTGCACAACAGCCCCAACGCTGTCGGCCCAGAGCTTAAAATCGGCCTGGCGATTTTTGATATGAATGTTCTGGACTCCGCTGAGTTTGCTGACACAGAGGACGAATTTTTCAAAGCATGACCTCGTAGCTTTAGCAGTGGACGCATCTTTGACTCCTGTTGAACCCATTCTGACTGGAGTCCTAGAGTCATAGTCGACCGCGTTCTGTCAAACAATTTAATCGTTTAGCCTTAGGATTTCGCCCAGGGGAACCCACGCTCTGTGACCCTGTCGACTTTGAACGATATCACCAGGATACAGAAGCTTCGGAGAATTTCGGTGAGATGAAGCAGATTAAACAGGTCAAAGAAATAGTCTCAAGAAACACGTCAACTAGTGTAGATGAATTTTCCTAAGGATCTGACATGTCTACTCTACCCCCACCTGCCCAAATGGGCAAGAGGATGATTCGACCTCTGGGAACCCTAGCGTCCGGACAAGGTTGAGCAACATATCATGGCGCACTAGTGGCCACCACGCAGTCTTTTAGCATTTTCAAGAACTTTTGATTTATCAGTTCAAAAAGCTATCTCGAACTTTGAAGACTTGAGGAGTTCGGAGGTAATCATGGATAATAATACATTAGTAAAAGCAAGTGTGGTACCAGAATGATATAATATGACTACCCACCACTCGTGTGTCCACGCATCGTAGGGTCCCCAAACAGCGACAGCAGCTCGACATAAGGCACATGTTCTGACTGGGGACATTCCATAGCAGTTTCGAAGTCCAACATGGTCACGGCTCCTGTCTCCCTTTGATACAAAACGTTGTGCTTTCCAGCATCGGGCACGTAGATTGACAGAGACCGAAGAATGCGGATGGCGCCTTCTCACATTCCTCACGGACGTGGGTTCGCTCGCGGTTGCTAAGTTCGTCCCAGACATGGGCGAGGATCTGTCCATCCTTGTAGGGGAGGACAAGCGCCCTTCCGTTAGGGAATAAACTCGAGCACATTATGTTTCCAGCAAGTATCATGTTCGCGAAGACACCGTAACTGCTGGTGGCCACGGAAATTTCGGGAACAAGAGGCAACTGAAAAAGAATCGCAACGGATTGCCCGCCCGTTCCATTGGCAATTTCCACAGGCTGTCATAACACGATCAATATCGTGGAAGCGGACACACTTAGCCCAGGGACCATCGTTCTGTAGACAATTTGTGCATTCTTGTTGGGTAGGGGTGACAGAGTCCCCCACCGGACACAAATGCATCGTCCTCGATGCAGAATGAATAACATGCCGTAGCTACATAAAAGAGTGTATCTTCAGGCCTCCCGCTCGGTAATGATGCCATTGTAAATCAAGTTTGAGGGTCCTCCGAAGTTCCAGGATCTTCCGTCTCCGTGTCTTTGTCCAGCACCATGCGATGATTGAAGTTAAAGGGGTCGTTAGGCCGGCGCAGTATGAAGTAGTCATACGCATTGATGAGTTCCCTTCTGTGAGGGTCAGCTCGGTGCAGAATGTCATGCTGCAGGGCCGCCGATGTGTGGAGGTGTGCCGTCTGTAGTGAAGAACGTGCCATTGCGGCGGCCTTGGGAATGGCAATTCTCAGTTCGGAGACGGATCGTAAGGCGTCATTCAATTGACGGTATTGCGCCACTGCGCGGGACAAATGAAGAATGCGTAATGCTAAACCCTCCATGACAGTATCATATTGGAGCAGCCACTCCCATGGCCCTGACGAGAAATACGGCAATGACACACTTAGCCCAGGGACCATCGTTCTGTAGGCAATTTGCACATGTGCATTCTTGTGGGGATACCTCTCCCACAATCTGGATAAGGATCGATTCCACATTTGCGGCCTTGCTGCCGATACGCTCATCAAGGCATTTGCCGGTGTAGTGGGTTGTCGATCGTTGGAGAGGCTCCCTTACTGGAGTCTTAAGCCTCTTCACGGTTGCGCCTGCAATTGTATCCAGTCAACATCAAACGTAGGGCGCTACAAAACACGGGCAGACTGTACCTACCTGTCTCGGTCCCAGAGATAATATAGAACGAGGATCACACACAACACCACACATGACCCCCACACGAGAGCAGTTCGCCAGTCGTGTGGGACTTTTGGCATAGGATCTTTCCTTTTTGTGAATGGCTTGCAGGCCAACGCTCTCACACTCACGGGTAAGAAAATATTCGATAGCCTTGAAGAGAGGAAAAAAACGTGCACACAGAGAGAGAGACAGGTGAGAGACAGGTGAGAGACAGGTGAGAGACAGGTGAGAGACAGGTGAGAGACAGGTGAGAGACAGGTGAGAGTAAACAAGCTAGCTATAGGAGAGCAGGAGCTACCTAGTCATCCGTCCGGACACATTCTATATTCATCTCTACGGGAAGGAACACTCGTCCCTTCAAATAATAGCTGATTGAGTTGAAGCTGTGCACAGCGTTATATGAACTCAGTTTGCTCTAAATTAACAGATCCTTTGAATAATAGTTAGTCCTTATAGATGTTAAGTCCATAAGTAGGTAGCGGTTGGTGTATGTTCAAACTATCAGTCCCAATATGCCCAATACCTACACATATATTTGTATTTAAAAGATCAATATGACAAATTAAGACTGTTCCGATACGATCACGTAGGCACAACACGATTGAACCATGGATATATTTAATAATAAGGCGAGGCTCTAGATTAGCCAGTCAATATAAGATTGACTTAGGAGGTTACCTATGTCGGCTATTTGATATAACAAAGGAAGAGATTTCTTATTTGCACAATTGCATATAGGTGATCCTTTTCATAAGGGTGGCGGACCCTCCGTTAGGATGGTCCGTAATTTTTGTAAAGAAAATGTAAAGGCCGGTTAGATATAGGTAGTAGATATAGGTAGATGTTGGTGGGTGTTGGTGGGTGTTGACGGTACAAGAGCAATCGTCTGGCTTGTCTCGCTTTTGTCTTTGACAATTGATACTAACAACCTGAATATTACGAAACGACAGCCCGAAAGCCTTTAGATGCAGCAGGAATCAGGGAAGATCTGAGTAAAATTTATAAGCAGGTAGTGTTCTCAATATTCGTAGTCTGTTAAAGACTTTTAAAGCAATTTTGGAAAATGTCACTGAAAGGTGTCATATATGGCAAGGAGGAGATACCCAAGAGATAATTGGCCCGCTATATCAGACATGTCACATAGAGGATGTCACATAGTGTCACTACGTCGACCTTTTTCCTCGGGTGAACAAACATTTAGCCGCTACCCGAGGAACGGCATAAAGTCCGCAAAAACACCCGCGCATACCCGGACACTACGGAGTCCGTAGTATCCGTCGGCTACAGTGGCTGTTACAAAGTACTTGGCGCTACAAAAGACCCGAGTGAAGAATACCAAAACAGCCATAAAGGCAGATAAATTGACCCAAAAGAATTGCAGTTTGCAAGACAAGTGCAACGCCTAGGTTATCGTAAACGCGTCTCCAAAAATATACCTCAACCCTCAAAAGGTCGGAAAACGAGGCCATAAAAACATAAAGAACCGACACGGGACGAAATAAATCCAAGAAAACCCCAGGCACGCTGCCAGGTTTCCGTACCATCCCCAAAAATCGCTCGAAACAAATAGGCCAAAGACCAATAGAGGAAAAAAGAAACATTTGACGGTAAATGAATAATCAGCCCGGGTTTCACGGCCACCTTGGCTGGAAACCACGAGGAACGCCTTGCACGCATTGAGCATAATCCAAACAAAAGAAAAACATGTAGCAAGTAAACAAGAACAAAAGCAAAAGCAAAAGAAAGACGAGGTCGCGCGCACTGGGTATAGGTGATAATCAATCTTCGTGATCCCGTTTTCAACCCCCGGTCTGGACCTGGAGATAGTGTGGCCAGACCAGGAGAGGAAATGTTTGGATTTGGAGTTCAATTCGCCTGCCTTCGACACTGGGATTTTCTGCAGGCTTGGATGTCCCATTTTTTGAGTCGCCGGCAATCATAGATAGGGAAGGAAAAAGGTGAGAAATGATCGTACAGTACGTAAGCCGTAACGGACGAGGAATGTCGTAAAGGGTAATAATACAATGGAGCAAGGCGATTGGTGCCACTGCTTGGACGGGCGCCGGCTAAAGAGCTAAGAGAGAGATAATGGTTCTCTGGGAACTTTAGCGGCTGAATTGGGACCAGACCGTACTCAGCCAACCGGCGGGAATACCAATCTCGGAAGGCGCAAGCATGGATAACTGGCCCCAATCACACCCATCCAGGAAGGCGAGGACGTCGTCTCCGCCGAGACTCGTTGATAGCAAGCTTGAGTCTGGGTATTCGGTTGAGGTCAGAGGCGGGGAGGGAGCCAACTGAGTTACGGATCCGGGTGGAGGGAGGACAGGGATGGTGTGTGAGGCAGCTGCGTTGATGGGAGGGAGGGATTGGGAGTACGGCGGGGGAGGAGCCTGCGGGCGGGCTGGGAGCCAGGAGTTGATGGGATTTAGGCGGTTTGTTGTTGCCGTCATGTACTGGGAGGGGGACTGCGTAGTTGCGGATAGGGAGGGGAAGCTGGGGGATGAGGTGGTGTAGATGGGGCCGTCCGGGTGATGTTGCTGAAGGGATGGGAGAGAGTACGGGGATCCAGATGGCATTTGGCGGCTGTTGGGAAGTGGTAGACTGGGACGGCGATCGCCTTCGTGTCCAGGTAGCGACAGACCGGGGCTATTGACCGGGACCCATGACTCGCGACGACCACCGGCACCGTCGAGCATCTGGTCACCGGGATCGCCGGTTTCGCTCCTGACGGCGTTGCTTCCAGCGTCACTCATGTTCGTGCGCTCGTACATGGACTCGCCTGCTGCGGGCACTGCGATACCGTCGTCGTCCATCCCAGAGTCTGTCAACTGGTCCTCGATGCTGCCAAAGTCGAGGAAAAGCTTTTCGAGCATCTTGAATTCCTCAAGGCCGCCACCAGCACCGCCTTCGCGGAGGGGGCGAATCCCGTTGATGCCGTGGTCAGAGGCATCCGACATGCTATCCAGGCGGTTCCGTGAAACTCGGCGGAAATCGCGCTTAACTTTGGAGAAGTAGCTGTGAAGGCGGTTCAGGGTGCGGAACCAGCCCATCGCCATCTTCAGACGAGGCCGCATCTCTCGGATGATATCCAAGGCCTTGCGTGCTTGTGCGACACCAAGCTGGTGGCTATCGTGACTCGCAGGGGGTGGCTTAGTTCCCATCAATCCGTCCGGATCCATGTGTGGGAAATGCGTTCCATAAACACCGACGAAAGCGGCATTGTAGATAGCAAATCCGACCAAAGGGTTCTCAACAAGAGCACCACGGGCTTGGCAAGTGGCCACAAGGTCGATCATCTGCCGTGCTGCCTTGAACAGCTCACGGGCACTATCCCGCCAGAAACCATCGGGTGGACCATTGACCTTGTCGACAGGGAACAACGGCTCATCCAAGGGGCCCGAAGGCTCATTGCAGCGGAGAGGCAGGAATGGGATATAGGCACGGTGAAGGACAATCACCGACAGGAAGTAGACAACATGCATCACGGTATATGAAGCCAGAGTGGTCTTGTACATGATATGTGTGTCGGTATTTCGCAGGGAATATTGCAGGTTGCGGGAAAGACTATCCTGGAACTCGTTCAACTGCTGGCGGAGCGAGGCGAAGCGAGATTCAGGATGCCATGGGGGGATACTGCTCCGTGCGTCGACCGCCAGCGCAAGACCATTTGGCGATGCTTCCCCAAACACGAATGATCCGAATAACCCGGCTGAGCACCGACTCCTCTGCGCCAACCTCCCATCGATCAACCTCCTCTTCGCTGGAGTCCTTGCGACGAGAGATAGGTGACCAGGGCTTGTTATCAGGGGTTCCATTCGGTCCTGGGAGTTTTTCATCGCCAAAGCCTCCTATACTTTGACGGATGCTGGGGATTTGCATGCTTTGGGAACCGAAACTCTGAGGACGCCGAACGGCCGGTTCATTAAGTCGGGCCGTTCGAACCCGCTCGCCGAAAGCAAAAGCGTTGTCGCTCGGAAGCTGGATTCCGAGTTCCTTTACTCGGACCATCCGAGGCCGATACTTTCCACTGCTGAGACATCGGTCGAGGATGAAACAGGCCCAGAATGTCCGGCGCTTGGTCTCTTGTGAGATGATATCATCAGAGGTCGGCTCCCTGGGCTCTACACGTCGTGGCAGACCAAAATGATCTGCCTCGGTTTTCAAGCCGGGAGACGAGCGCGGATCTCGCGCTGGGAATTCATTTTCGAGTTCAAAGGGCAGACCCATGGCCTGTGCAAGCCGGATGGCCATACCCACGTAGACCCAAGCACTTTTGCCTCGACACATCCCCCACTCGTGCAAGGCTAACATCAATAGTGCCTGTACGCGCGTAAGGTCCGGTTGAGCGAGGCAAGCGCCATCCAAGCCGGCCAGCCGGCTGCGAAGGGCTGCGGCATAGTATTCCGATGCGGCAAGCGGATTCGAGGAATGACTAGGCGATGCTGGTGAATGGGCTGCAGCCAACGGAGGGTGGAATCGAGCAGTCAGGGCCAGTACACCCAGCGGAATGAGTGAGGAAGATGGGTCCACTTTATAACCGGGATTCCGGGGATCTTGTCCATCCAAGGTCGCGGGAGGAGGAGAGGAAAGCTGCCGAATCTGGCCGAGAAAGGTCGCGGGATGTAGGAAGGGTAGAAGAGTGGCAAAGTGCGATTGGAAGAGATCGAAGACGGCCTCCCAAACTTTTGCTGTAAGTATTGAGGAATCAAGTGCATCCACACCGAGCTTAGAACCAGCCGACGACGAGCCAGAGATGCCTACCACCTTGCGCGAACGATGTCGTTTCGGGCCATCCCAGTCTCCATTTCGATCCTCGCCTTCTGCCAGGGCAGCCAGATCTCGTTTGGCGCTGCTCACTCCGATTGCTGGGGTTGGGTAGACACATTCGCGCCCGGATGATTCGCACGCGCGGCAGGTTGTATCGATGCCGGCATTGACACACTTGATTTTACTGCGCCGGCATCGAGCGCAGGCGATGCTGGACCGCATGGTGTATTGGACAGACCCGAAGTCTGCAGATATGCGAGTCGATTTGTGTCAATCGCAATTCTCCCATTTACCGTATCAGGGTCACACGTTGGTATTTTTGGGGGAAGAATCTCGGTAAATTATGTGGACGTTTTCTATAATAGTCAGCATTGCATATGCCGGGATCCAGCTTGGAAACCTACCAGAGAACCCTGGCGAAGAGGAAAAGAGAAAGAGGGAAGGCCCAAGGGAGAAGAAGAAGAACGGAATTGGCGGAGTGTGGGGGAAACTCAAAGAGTCGGGGCACCGGACCGGGAGAAACACAAGTCGGGAGGGAACGGGGAATTGTCTCCGGGGAAATAGGGTAGAAGAGAAAAAAAGTGAAAGGGAAAAAAGGGTAGAAAAAGAATAAAAAGAAAAAGAAAAAAAGGGAAAAAGAGAAAAATCAAGAGCCGCTGAAATTGCGGAGGACCCAAAAGTATGCAAGGACGCGCCTTTTCGTGGAGGTGGAGCCCCCCCAGTTTCTGTGCCGATTGACTGGGATTATTAGTACGGAGTAGTATATCTTTACTATGTACTTTTACTATATACAATTATTAGAGTATATAGATATTTATATATATAATATATTATATATATTATATATACATCACTATCTATAATATCCAAATACAAATACAAATACAAATACATCTCTACCTCCATCTCCATACGTAATATATACCTTCTCGGCACGGAAAACATCCTGCGGCCTGTGCGGCCTACATAGGAAATATACCCCATTCTTACCCTCTCCAGGGCTCTGATCTCATGATCGTCATCGCATCTCAACCCGACTCGGGTACAGCTCACGGTCCGAAAATAAGAAAAGCAAAAAAGGAAAGTGCAATCTGGCCTGTCAAGTAGGACATTGTCTTGACTACCAGACCAAATCCAGATCCAAAAGCACCCGGACTAGCTGGAATAACAATACCCGTCCACTCCCGGCCGATTGTCTTCCGGCCACTTTCCGACATTTTTCCAGATAAGTTACGTCCTAAATCTGGGGGATCGGTGGATTTGGGGACCATCCGTACAATGTTGTACTCCTGGTTCCATGGCCTAGAACTCTATAAACCGACCAGGGTACAAAAGTACCATTGACCTTCTACCTAGGCAATTGACTACCCCGTGACAGCTGATGCCCGATCGGCATTTGTCTGGGCGGGAATTCATACACCGTCTCTTCCCGCGTCGGGAACACCAAAATAGGCAAAGAGAATGTGTGCGCACAGATGGGAGATTCTCGGAGAGTACAGCGAGAAACACAGAAGTGCCAGTCATGGAAAAAAGAACGGAAAACCGAGACTCCACAAGATAGAAAATCCAGTGGACCGGACCATAAGGCGTTTTTCCTTTTTCCTTCCACATGGTTTTTCCTTTTTCCAAGAGGGGTATCTCGGCCCATTTGGATCCCTCGGGTATAGGCTCGTCCCCAGAACATGGATGACCTGCCATCCCAGCCTATCAGCCTATCAATCCGGGGGAAGAAGGGGATATAGCACCCAATCAAGAGTCTCCACCAACCCTGGTCGGGGCTCCCCGCAAAGAAGCGAGATCCTCGATCCTCACGGGAGTTACATTGACAGTTTAGGCTGGAGTTGATTGGCGTCGGCTGTTACCTTGGACCTTCTCACCCCCGTATTCGACGGAGGTCTCCGTGCGACGTTCCTGCAATGTTGGTGCTTCCCCCGCTTGCCACCCGTCACAGGTGGAAGAATCGGGGAAAGGATCAGGTTCGGCAGAGGGTCAAATGAGCTGCCCTTCGGAAGAACACGTATATTTCACGGGATGGGGAATTGGACTGAATTGCTTATTCCGTACTTCTGCTGCTACCCTTATACCATAATTTAGTTCCATGTGCAAGTGCAAACAGCCCGAGGCCGACTGCATCAGATGTTTCATCCCGGAGTGATCCAAAATTTGTGTATGTAGTTCCGAGGTTATACACATGCCCATGTCACACATCGGAAAAGTCTCATACACCGAGTTTTTCCCCCGGTCACATTTCGGCCCCGTCCGATACAGCGATTGGACCGCAGCCTCCGAGGCTCCAGCGATTGGACCCCGGATAACCCCGCATTTACTTCATATTAGGTAAGAAGTAATTTTGACTTTTTTTTTCTTTTTCTTTTTTTTTTTTTCAGAAGAAAACTATACTGCATCGATATTGTATACTTAGGTAGTCAGGGAGACTTGGAGTATTTATATGTATTTGTACAGTAACTTTTTAGAAGTCCGTCGGGGTTGTCATGTGCCTAATATTCCCATGTCCAGTAAATCTCCGGCCTCTTGGCTTTTTTATATTATACTACCCCGATAATAGTGGGGAAGCTTAAAAGGGAAATTTTTTGAACAGTTTCCATGACATATACTTGATTAACATTGCATTCCATTCCTAGCCATTCCTACCATCTCCTGCGACACTGCCCTTCCACATCCTCTGGTTCTCTCTACCCCACATATGGAGTAGCCTCTCAGCTGACAAAAATTAATAAAGGAAACTCCCTTGTTCATCTTTGCTAACCTTTTCCCATATTATCCGAGACATCCCGTGCCGCCGGAACCGTTCGATTTAGAAATAGTCCAATCCAAACGCTAAAGCAAAGCCGCCGTGGGAAATAATATTATGATCCAGAAAAAACACCGGGATCAAATTCTCTTTTCCCCTTTTCCTGACCTTTCTCGGCGCGGAGCAGTTACCGATTCCAAACCCGTCGGCACGTGGTTCGTACAAACCTTACCTAGGAAGGTAGAATATATCATGTCATCAAATTTCTCACCTGGTCTGTTATAGGCTAAACACTTCCAGAAAAGGAACCTAAGACCCGGGGACTCCGTACGGAGGAACTCCGCAGTAAAAATGAAAAGGATTCGAAAAGAACAAGCCAGGAACAATCCCAGCCCCCACATCGGCTCGGTTAGAAACATCGGTGGCATACCGAGTCTCCCGAGTCCGGATTTGGATAGCCTAACCGTGCATGATCGTTTACCCCGATAAATCCCCGGTAAAAGTATGCCCTAATAAACTGTGTTAGTAGCATAATTGTACTCTGCTTATTCGTCCGCGGGCTTATTTCCAAGGTTGGCTCTGCGAACTCTCTGAGTTCGGCGAATTCAATCCCGAAAAGCTCTGCCAATCCCCACTCGGGGCCAAGTTGCCGGGTTAGTCAGCTTGACTTTTTAGCCTGATCTATTAGGACGGTTATGTGAGCTGTTCTCCGGCTATTTATGCTGTTGTACTTTTGTGAATGGTTATTGCGGAAAACTGAAATACAATCACCAGTCAATTTTGTCTGTAGAGTCGGGGAAAAGAAAATAAAATGCATCGGACATGGAAAGCATCGCCAGAGTGGGTATATTATGAGCGATCATAATAAAATCCAAAAAAGTCAAAACAAATAAACATAATATAGAGAAGAAATATTAACCAAAAGAAGTCCCAAGGATTGGGATGGTAAATTAGAAGATCGATATCGTATCGTCAACGGGGACCCAGCCCGATGACTATAATGAGTGTAAAGGTTCAAATGAAGAACCTAGAGACGCAATTAGTAGGAGACAACAGTCAACCATCCATAACAATCACATACCAAGCCGCAAGAGCGATAATCAGATACATCATCATCAACAAGACACCCTCGAGCCAGTGAGACTTGCCATCACCGATGAGGTAGTTGACCTATGAAACACTAGTCAGTACAACGATATCGCTCTCTCGCGAACCGAAACCACTTACCAGAAGAACAGACATGAACAGTACAATCACCTGGAATCCATCGAAGTTGAGAGTCTGACGCAGTTAGTACCAGCCCTCAATCCACATAATCGTCTGCATAGGGCTCTCCATACCATATCCTCAACACCAATGATCCACCCAAGAACAACAATCAGCGGCAACACAAGCAGCGCAATCTGCATGCTGGATCCGACAGCGACACCAATCGTAAGATCCATCTTGTCCTTGCATGCGACTGTCACCGCGGTAGCGTGCTCAGCCGCATTACCAACGATAGGCAGAAGGATCAAGCCGACGAACGTCTCGCGAATGTTACCTGTCTCCGTCAAAGCATCGATGGATTCAACCTGGTAGACAAATGAGCATACTTCAAACACAAAAGGGAGAAAAGAAAGATCTAGTTCTGATCTCGAAGAAAGGTAAATATGCATACCATGAACTCAGCACACGCAGCAACAAACGCAGTCGAGATAATCAGCGTGAGAACGGCAACCGTAATGGACAACTGCGGCTCCTCGGGCTCATCATCGAGATCCTCCATCTGCATGTGGTCGGGATTCTGTCCGACCAAAGGAGTGGCAGTCATTTTGCCGATCTGGGCAATACCCCGGCTGGCGTCGCCTTCTTCGACCTTCGCGCTTCGCCGTTCGACCTTCTGGCTGGGTCGGTTGTACATGTCGGCGTGTGACTTGAGCTGGAAGAAGAGGTAGCAGCCGTACACGATTAGAAGGAGGACGCTGGTGCCTGTGGTGTGGTGTGAGTAGGAAGATAGATAAAGCGATGAACGGGGGGGAAGTCCCAGCAAGTAACGAGTAACGTACCTCGAGATAGGGCGGCGGTTCCATCTACTTTTCCAACTATATTCGAAATTCTCGTTAGCTCTGTCGATTTGCGAATTCATGTAGTCATCACTTACGATCAGACCACTTGTGGTAGGCAGTGGGGATGATCAAACTGCTAACAGCTAATGCGAGCATACTCGCGGCTGTCTGGGCAACTGTCACGTTGAAATGTTGCTCGATGCGAGGGATACCACCGAGGAAGAAAGACATGCCCAACACCAGGAGTAGGTTGGACAAAATACTTCCGATGAGCGAGGTCTGCACGATGAGGGTTTTGCGCTGGACCAGTGCGATGATTGCAACGATCAGTTCGACGGCGTTACTATATGGGTTAGAAATGGTGGTGTGGAAGGATACAGCGGTAGAACAGAGCATACCCGAACGAGGCATTCAGCAGGCCACCGATTGTTTCACTCGTACTAGAAGAGATGTGAGTACAGATCAAATAGAATCAGATACATGCAAGCATACCGAAGGGCAATCTCTTCAGTTGCGAAACTGAGCATGGCAGCCAGAGGACTAGTAGATCCCTGTTAGCCGTAAAATCCTCGACGATGGTCGGTATAAATAGCCCACATAATAGCAATGAAGTTAACCACGAAGATCGCAATCGGATTGGCTCCAACGGCATATAGCACAACTGCACAGAAATATAATTAGCACGGCACTTCCATACATCAACTGACAGAAAGAGCAAGACATACTTCCAACAGGTGCAGCAATCAAAAGAACATTGATCCACGAGTTCAAGACAGTAGCCCTTATCTGCGACGCAAAAGTGAAAGTCTGCTTATCCGAAAGCGACTTCTTATTCTCCCATTCATCGTCATCATGGCGATGCTTGAACTTGCCCAAGATGCCACCCTTCCGCTGACGCGCTTGCGCGGATCCAACCGTCTCAGTATCGACCCCGCGCACCGACGAGACATTGATTGGATCCTGGCTCGCCATGGATGGTTCAGGCGGGGACTTGTTTGTTTCATGGTCGCTGCCAGCGAACTCCGGCCCGAATGTGTTCGAGTACTCCGGGACGTTGAGGCCGTCATGCATTTCCCTTCGGCGCTGCTGGTCTGCTGAGAGCTCGCCCAGGGTCTGGGAGTGGGCTAGTCCACCCTCGAGCTGCATAGAGTTCGATCGATGGGACCTGGTTTGGATTTTTTGGAATGGGTTGAAGGAAGGGCCGTACCATGCCGATGCGCGGGCCGCACTGCGAATTTTATCTACAATATAGTTGTATTTTTAGTATGACTGGCCAGTTGGGGTTGAGTATGTACAGATGTTGGACTTACGCATGATGGTGGATTGATGAGATTCTCTGGAGAAATGGATCTGTGAGTAAGTGTGATCTTGCAAGAGTATTTAAATAGAAAAACAAGGACAAAGCAACCGGAGTTAAGACACAAGATGCCAACAGTGAGGTTATATTTGGCCCAATTGGTGATGCAGCCACAGGGTGGCTTGGACCTGCGACGCCTGCGATGGATGCCTATGAGAAGGGCTAGGGGAACACGTACACTCCTTCAAGGTTTCAAGATGTGGGTAGCTCAGCGGGTTCACAGGCTGAAGCGATTACGGTAGACTAAGCGCTGGATGGGGTTGGGCCTCAAGATTCAGCCACAGTATGATAAATGGCGGATCCGCGAAGTTCAAAAGGGACTCAGGCACTGGCATGCGGACAGGGGAACGGTGAGAATAATCGCGCCCAAGCAAGGGGTGGGAAGTCAACAAAGACCAAACGAGTGACAATTATGAAACGAACGGAGACAGAGAGAGCAAAGGGAGTCGGAAAATGAAGGGATAGAATTTGTCCGGTAACAATTTTCTAGGTTTCTTTAGAGAACGGACTTCGAGAAGAATTGAGACACACAGCCACATTCGTTCAGGGCGATCGTGGTAGTGCGTACTCCGTATTGTGGAATAGTGCGTATAGTGGAGTAAATATTATGAGCTTAGCGTCACGAAAAAAGCAAGCTGGAATCGCGAGACTGGTAGGGAATGGTAGTCAACGTTGGTAAAGAACCAGTTAGAATATGTATCTGTTTCAAGCCCTCTATGAATTCATGAGCAGGCTGTGTAAGATGTGAAAATTGAATGTGTTGGATGTTGTGTTGGATGAAACCCCTGCAAAAGCTTGGAACCGAAAGCTTCGTCAGTGGAAGCTTTGTTGTCTTGGGCTTGGGTGACTTGGCATAATCTTGTTTGGAGATCATCGTCTTCAAATAGTAGTCACACACCTCATTTATTTGCTCGGGCATTCCTGCAGATGTTGCCATACGAATGTACAGCATAGTACTCAGTACTCCGTACAATCGTGGCACAGAGGGCCACAAATATGGGTCTTTGGGAAATTTCCAATTGTGTAGGGGGTGTTGACCCGCTCTTGGCAGTGTTTGGATCAATCAAGTCTCGAGTACGGAGTATTGATTTCCTCAGAACGCCTCCTTTTCCTCTAGTTGTATGTGTTGGTTGCTTTCCCGGTCAAGCTAGACGCATAATGAAACAATCACGTGTTGGTTGTCGTTGTTGGTTCCCGTGTAAGCGCTGGATAACACCTGGGGCCCGGGACCGATGGAAGTGCTCTAGGGGGCACGCTCCCCCAAGGGATTTCAATCCTATCACTAGACACGCTGGTGTCCATATTGACTTTTGTTATAAGCCACTCTTCGTGATGAGGCCGTGATCAATGGTCAACTAGCCTCGGGCAAGTACTGCGGACGTCGGTGGCTTACGCTCACTCTTTGGCCCTGAAAAGTAAAAGGCTGTCATTATCCCGAGGAAATATATATCCATCAACGCTCAGCTCACTCAGCTGCGCTGCTGACGTAGTTGGTTGCCGCCTTTTCAGTTCTGTTGCGTTGGTGTGCTGTAAGGGTTGCGGTCGGGCGGTTGGTGAAGCGAGGTGAGGCAGAGTAAGGCAGAATGAATGTGGCAGAGCAAAATAGAAGCCAGGAGCCTCAAATTCAAAAGCAAATGTGCGAATTCACCGAAAAGAAAAAAGTTCAGCCCTATGGATTTCCACATCTTAGGGGCCAAAATACATAGTTGCTGCCTACCTCGCGCTAGCCACTTCGAGCCTGAATTCCAGTTCTCCAGGGCCTTATGTCTGTAATGTCGTCTGAAATATATTTTTCTGATGCACATTATCCACTTTATCTTCAAGAACGGAGGATAAATCTCGCTTCCTGAACCTTTGCTTATTGTGGAGAGTTCCCATGTCATCTGTGTGGCTACCCGTGGACAACATAGTAGTATGCGCAATGATTCCCTAGCTACAACATCCCCGGCTTTAGCTTATGACGCCGAGATTGGAAGGTGTATCCAGGCATCGAGGATTGCGGGAAAATTCCCGCCAGTGATTGCCAAAATGGAAGAAAGTTGCTCCTAGACTATCTATTTTGCAAATCCTAGATGTTTCATACGCTAACCAGCTTTGGGCGTTGATTAGCTTATGGCTATTGCTCCCGTTTGATAGCACGGGCAGCCTTTACAAGTCGCTTATAAAATATTTATCCACTGTCTCCAGCGATGATGCGAGTACAACAGTATGGAGTATCGCCTGGTATACGGGCTTGATCTAGATCCCGGCACTAACGACAAGACCTACGTATTCTGGACTTCGGAAATGACGTCGATTTCACAGTGGCGGGTCCTTTACAAGGTGGAACATGTCGTTAGTGTCCCGACAAAGGTCCTCCTGCGCTTATTTAACTCATATATTCACCATGTACTCCGCACAACATACACCGGTACGGAGTATAGACAGCAAAGTAAAAGGGCACTTATCAGTCTCAGCTAGTGTACAGCATATCTCGCTGCAAACCAATACTGGAGAGGTTTGTCATAGCCCCAATGTCTTAAAAATGTCTCATACTGATAACAAAACAAAGAATCCACCGAGACTCCATCCTGAGCAGGTTATTATTCCGCCACAAAGCTTGGTAAAGCAAAATATGCTCGGAGTATTGACTTTCTTGTAGGATATCGTATGCTAGGACCCGCTTTTGGCGTGATCTATGATATTCAGGGGTGCATATACCCCTGAGCTGCACTGCCTTCCGATCTCGAATGATATTGAGCTGTATGCTGGAGATTGCGTTTCTTTTTGAGGAAAAAAAAATAAGTAGCCTGGCTATATCATTAAGACCATGGGAGAGAGGGCGGCAATAAAGACGGGAGGAAATATTAGTGCCTGCTGTGCCGTCTGATCGTCCAAATTAAGGATGTTACGGATATTGAAGGTTTTGTCCCAAGTTAATGGGAAATGTAGCATGTTACTATATTGAACAGTATATGCGACGTGTTATGTCGAGCTGCTGTACAATATACAATGGTCAATTCTAGCATTGTCGGATCCAAGAATATCATGAATCATAGGCCTATGAGATGTGAAACATTGGCCCGAAACTCCCCGGAAGTGCCCTACATGAGTACGGTGGACGAGTACTCGGTACTATTTAAGGCACAGACTCTACTCCATACTAGTCTATGAGACCAGTCCATTATTTGGGAGAGTTCATTAATTATATTTCCGTTCATCCTTGGAAGTGCTACTCAGTACTCCGTATAATGGACAAGCCTTAGCCAAGGATGCCCAGAGATTTCATTCCGAACGTCACAGCATCGATCGTCCTTGGCAACGAACAAGCTTTGGATATCTTGTCTATCATACAATATTGTGTACAACATATTGTACGGGCATCTCCATGGATATTACGGAGTACATATGTACACTTTACCGGTGAGTTCCAAGATCCTTTCCAATAGATTAGCAAGAAGAGAAGTTCCACATAAGCCCTCCAGTCAGGGTCCAGGGTTTTTCGAGTATCGAGCCGTCCACGGGCCCACTAGCGCTTACACTGGTTTCAGGGGCAAATAAGCAAAAGGACTCAACGGGAAAAGGCTTGACGGAAGGGGATAGTGGAGGTACAGTGGAGGGATAGTGGAGGAGTAGTGGACAGTAGTGGGGGAGAGAGGGAGTATCACGGCCAATAATGGAGGATATGAACTTCTTCCTTGTTCCTGTTCAGATGGATTTGCCAATCACATCTCTCAATTGATTTACCAAAAAAATAAAAACAAAAATAGAAAAAGAGAATTCGAACCTAGATGGATGATATGCACTTGATTTATCCACATGTATGCGCGTACATATCCCCCCCTTCCTCCCTCTTCCGTCTCTTTTCTACTCCGTACTCCCTTGTTAGATTTCTTCTTTCTTTTATTTACAGACGGGTACCTGTCAGACATTCGTTAAGATCTTAGATTTTTTTACACAATGAAGGCCTCCATCATCGCTGGTCTCTCCCTTCTGGGAGCGGCTATGGCTGCCGACATTCCCTCTATTGAGATCAAGGGCAAGAAGTTCTTCTACTCCAACAATGGAACCGAGTTCTTCATCCGTGGTGTCGCCTACCAGCCCGAATACACCGGTCGCAACGGTGGTTCCAGCGAGAGCAAATACACCGACCCGTTGGCCATCGACAGCTGCAAGCGTGATATCCCCTACCTGACCCAATTGCGCACCAATGTTGTCCGTACCTACGCCGTCGACCCCAGCAAGGACCACGACGAGTGTATGACCGCCCTCGCCGATGCCGGTATCTACCTGATCACCGATCTGTCCTCGCCCAGCGAATCTATCGTGTCCGACGACCCTACCTGGAACTCGGATCTCTTCACTCGCTACTCCCAGGTCGTCGATGCCTTCGCCAAGTACCCCAACGTCATCGGCTTCTTTGCCGGAAACGAAGTCGCCAACAAGGTCAACAACACCAACTCCATGGCCTACGTCAAAGCCGCCGTCCGCGACATGAAGTCCTACATCAAGGAAAAGAACTACCGCAGCTCCCTCGCCGTCGGCTACGCCACCGATGACGATGCCACTGTCCGCGAAGCCGTCTCCAACTACCTAATCTGCGACGAAGCCGCCGACTCCATCGACTTCTTCGGCTACAACATCTACGAGTGGTGCGGCGACTCCTCCTTCCAGAAATCCGGCTACGCCGAGCGCACCAAGGAATTCGCCGACTACCCCGTCCCCGCCTTCTTCTCCGAGTACGGCTGCAACTCCGTCCGGCCCCGCAAGTTCACCGACGTCCCCGTCCTGTACAGCGACAAGATGACCGACGTCTGGTCCGGCGGCATCGTCTACATGTACTACGAAGAAGCCAACAAGTACGGCCTCGTCTCCGTCGACGGCGACGACGTCAAGACCCTCCCGGACTTCAGCAACCTCTCCGAGCAAATGGCCTCCGCTACCCCGACCGGCGTCGAATCCGCCAAGTACTCCGTCTCCACCACCGTCGGCCGCAGCTGTCCCACCGTCGGCTCTGACTGGAACGCCGCTAGCAAGCTGCCCCCCTCCCCCAACGCCGACCTCTGCGAGTGCATGTACAACTCCCTCGAGTGTGTCCCCAACTCCGATATCACCGACAAGCAGGTCGGTTCCACCTTCGGTTACCTCGGTGGTGAGGATGGTGTCATGGACGGTGTCCAGTCCAACGCTACTTCCGGTACCTACGGCGCTTACTCCATGTGCTCTGCTAAGCAGCGTCTGGCTTGGGCTATGAACGTTTACTACCAGAAGAACAAGGGCAAGGCTGGTAGCGAGGCCTGTGGCTTCAACGGTGTTGCCAAGACTAAGAAGTCTACCTCTGCTTCTGGCTCCTGCGCTACTCAGATGAGCGCTGCTGGCTCTGCTGGTACTGGTGCTGTCAGCGGTGGTCTTGCTGCTAGCACTGGTGCTGGTGCTTCTGGTACTGGTGCTGGTGGTGCTACCTCCTCTGGTATTGCTGCTGGTACTGTTCCCCAGGCTGTGCACATTGGTGTTTGGCAGGCTGGTGCCTACGCGGTCGCTGCCGTTGCCTCTGGTGTCTTCATGATCATGCTGTAAACTTGAGACTTGTTTTTACATGTTCATGATTTAGACTTGTCTTTTGTTTTACTGGCTGTCTTACATAGCCCATATGCCACGAGTTGGATTTGTGGGTTTGGCCATTTTTTGTAATATTGTTCACACATACTCCTATTTTAAACTGCTAGCGGGTGTTCTATTATCCCAGATACTTCAAAAATCCACTGAAAATATTTAAATTTTCGTTCTCTTGCTGGGTACGAATGGCTCGTGTCGGAATGCAAATGTGATAACTGTTGACTTCTTGATTGGCTACGAATTCCATGTCATTGACCATTCTGATAGCTCGTAGAAGATACGACTATTAGCTTGAAAATGAGAATCTCTTCCAGTGGAGTCCGTCCTCACTTTCCTTTAATACTTCATCGGTAGAAGGTGGTCCCCGGGACCACCTTCTGTCCACTCCACATACAAGGCTTGGAAGTTGCCCCCGACGTATATCCATATGCAACTAAGATTCGCAGTTTAAACATCATACACCTCCATGGCTATATCCCGCACAAAAATTTGCTTTGTCCAAAACATATCCAGAAAACAGCTCAATCAAAAATGTGCTCGCTTCTCCAAAACATAGAAAACAGCTCAATCAAATCTGATAGTGTCTCTCCAACGACATCCATTCCAATATACAAGTACATAGTAGGTAAATTTTATCTACCGTCTATCTCTTATGTCGTATTTTCCCCTGGTATATTCATCCCAGGACGCATGCAAAAAAAACCCCCAAAACAACGCTCGCAGAGTGTAACTTTTTTCGCCAAAACCAACGGCGATTAATTAAGGCCCTCAGGTACGGTCAGGAAAGTACTCTTCGAGTGTTTTCAAGACGCCCTTTTCAGCAATGTCTTTCATAGCCTGCTCCATCTCATCGGTGAACCGCTTACATTCGCGCAAGTCGTCACCGAAGAGATTCTTGATTTCGAGCAGCTGGCTGGGACCGCCCCGGCCGGCCTCAGCCGCAGCCTTGAGCTCATCGATCATCGGGTCGACGACATCGAACTTATTTTTGTTGTCATCGACACCGTTGATGTAGAGGAACCAAGAGGCCGCGACGAAACACAGGCGGCGGAAAGGATATTCACGTTGCTTCTCATTGCTCTCCATAATGGCCTCGGCAATGGACGGCATGATGAACTGTGGGATCTTGCCGGAGGCATTGAGACAGATGCGGGGCAGTTGGTCCTTGATCTTGGAGTTGGAGAAGCGCTTCACAAGTGTTTTGCAGTAATCGTCAATGTTGACGCCTGGAATGTCCGGCAACAGCGGCTTCACCTCCTCTTGCATCATCTCCCACACCAACTTGCGCATGTGCGGGTTCTGCATGACTTCGTGGACGTACTCAAAGCCTGCCATCTGGCCGGGGTAGCCGATGGCCGAGTGGCTGCCATTAAGCAGACGGAGCTTGTGCATCTCGAACTCCTCGACGTCGTGGACATTCTTGACAACCTGGACACCGACCTTCTCGAAGTCTGGGCGGCCGTTGGAGAACTGGTCCTCGATCACCCATTGCATGAAGGGCTCTGTGACAACGGGCCATGCGTCCTCAATTGCAAAGTCCCTCGCTAGTTCCTTTTTGTCCTCAGCTGATGTTTGGGGTGTGATGCGGTCGACCATGGCATTGGGGAAGGCGCCTTTCTCGGCAATCCAGTCCGCAACCTTAGGGTCACGCATCAAGCGCGCAAATGACACTAGCATATGACGTGTAATAGACCCGTTCTTCTGCATGTTATCGCATGACATGACTGTGAAGGGCTTGGCCTCGTTGGGGTCTGGGTGGGCGTAGTAGCGTTTTGCTAGGGCAGCGTAGAGGAAGCCGAAGGTGGTGCACGGTTTGTCTTCGTTGCCTTCTTTGGTATCGGCCTGGATATCGGGGTGATCGCTTAGGAGCTCGTGTGTGTTTTCGTTGTAGTAGTAGCCGCTTTCGGTGATGGTGAGCGACACGATACGGGTATCAGGGTGGGCCATCTTCGCAATGACAGCTTTGCGGTCGTCAGGGGCAAAGAGGTAGGAATTGATGCATCCAACAACGTGGGCAAAGCTTCCTTTGTCAGAGCGCTCCAGGACGGTGTAGAGGTGGTCCTGCTCTCTCAGGACATCACGCATGGCAGCATCGAAGGGTTGCAAACCAACGCCGCAAATTGCGTAGTTCTTCTCATTATGCTTCTCCATCAACTGGTCGACGTAGACGGCCAGATGAGCTCTGTGGAAGCCGCCCACACCAATGTGGACGATTCCCTCCTTAACAGAATCATCGCGGAAACGATGGGTTGGGACTTGGACCTGCCCATCGCCTGCGACCTTAATTGACTGCAGGTTCTTGGTGTTGAGCTTTAGGGGAGCCATGGTCAGGATTGAAAGAAAGAGTGGGCTTGAGAGAAGAAGAAATATTCGTGAAATCGACCAGCTTGCGAGGGTCACCGCTGGTTTTGACCGCTGATCCGGAGGAAGAAGATTACATCATGTGGACTCAAACCGCCACCCCTGAAGGTGTCCACCTTCCAATGCAAAGAGCCATATGGAATAATCCTTTGGCATCTGATTAGTTTGCCTTTTGGGGAGTGGACCAGTCTGTTCCCAGCCTTGGAAAGTTGTGACCGTTCTAATAATAAGAGCACCTTGCGTCAGAGCTGTCCGCTTCCGATCTCGGGGGCCGAGAACGTTCTTCTGCCGATCCACTGGCCCCCTTCGGGAATTTTGTTATGCTTCCGGCATCCTTTCAAGGTAAAGATAAGACATGGTATGGGGTTTCCTTGTACGGAGGAGTAAAATTGAATGAAAATTCAGACTGAAAAGGACAGTTCATATTGTCCGTACCGCAAATTTGTGAGATCATAGCTGAAATGGGAAAGCCCCACCCGAGAAAATTCGGCCTGGACTTGCCACTTTCTCATCAAAGGGATGATGGGAGTGATTGGGAATGTGCAAATCACTTGTGGATTGCAATTATAAAGCCTTACTTTCCATCAAGTTGGTAAGATGGCCGAGTTGGTCCAAGGCGCCAGGTTAAGGTATACCTTAACTCCACAACTAGCAATAGTTTCCTGGTCTCGAAAGGGGCGTGGGTTCGAATCCCACTCTTATCAATAGTTCTTTTTTTCCTTTTCAATTCATGGATTTCTTTTTCGTTATTATAGGACATGTTGTCAAAAAATGTATTTGACTTCTGTTCTAATTTATCGGGTTCTGTTCGACAATTGGAATTGGGGAGAGAGTCTCAAAGCCGAGAGCGCAAGTCAAATTATACCAAACGAGCATTTGCTTTTTACCTTGGTATATATATTAACCATGCGCGAAAAGCTGCCACATAATCGTGGCACCGCCTTTTCGCTAACACACTACTGGGGTTGGTGGGCCCCAGTCAACAATAATTGACACTTAACAATAAAATCATGTGATTAGGTACCTTTTATAATATAAAAGATACCCATATAAAAGATACCTAAGCTACCAGATCAAAAATATCTATTTTTCTCAACCCCCTATATAGATAGAGAGATTATAGGTCTATATATCTTCGTATAAAGGGGATTTAGTTCATTCAGTACTAATATCGGTAAGATATATTAAGTGTACTTAAAGTAATCTAACATTTAAGCTCTACGTACAACTTTTATATACAGTGCCGTTATAATACGCTTCTCACAATTATATATAATTAATATTACTAGCAAAAGAATTGTACCACGTTTTTATTATATATAAGCTATCTATTTATCCTCTAGCTAGTTTGATGGTTGAGAAAAATAGATAGTTATTTTTGATCTGGCATATTAATATAAAAGGTACCTAATCACATGATTTTATTATTGAGTGTCAATTATTGTTGACTGGGGCCCACCAACCCCGGGTAGTGTGTTGGTGAAAACCTTGGAAGGCGGTGCCATAATTAGTCATCCAATTCACTTGTTTCCAGGACCTATATGCATCATTGATGCAGCCATTCTGTTAAGAGGCCTTCCTTTCTGCTCTTCATGACCTGGCATCCGACTAGCTAGATTCCATTCTCCCTCAATTGTTAATCCCTCCGCCAAAGTACATGGTCTTATCTAGGTCTTACTTTCACATTGCACCATACACCGTAAGGTGTCCGTATACCTCTCCCCATAGTTCTCTTTGATTCATATCAAGTACACAGTTAGGCAAAATTTCCATATACCCTTGAATAAGGGTATTTTACGTGGCAGAAAAATTAAAACGCCTCAATTTAATTGAAGGCGTAGGAAGAGAGGGGTGCTACTTCAGATAATCAGGCAACCCTGATAGCCGTACTCCGTACGTCTTCGTACTAATACGGTATTAATATTTATACCGAATACTAGTAACTACAGTGTTCTATAAACAACGTAGTAATTACCATGATATGACCTATTTTAGTATTTCAATTATAGTACGGAGACAATGTGATGAGACCCGCCATGGATGTGATACTGACAGGTACCGACCAATGAACTGAGGACCTGGCATCCTACCCTGGATGCTTCAAAGCTGCGCTGCCGCCTGCTGGGTCACTACACTAGCGCCTGCCTCCGCGCTTCTTAGCCCAGCCCCCCCCCCGTTGTTAAAAAGCCAGCCTGTCCCCCTCTTTTCCCCAACAGACATCCACTTTTCTCGCCCAAAATAGTGCCTCTGATCCGTCTTGCCAGTCATCACGTCTGTTTCTGTTTGAAAGAATGGAACCAGCCAAAGAAGACGAGCAGGCGTTGATTGACAGCAACCCACAGCTTCAATCATACTACCAGTCTCTCGAATCGAGAATTGGTTACCGGCTTGTTCTTGGCGGCACACGCCATTTTGGGTACTACGAACATGATACCTGGTGGCCGTTCCCTCTAAGCCGCGCGCTGCGTGCGATGGAGGATAAGCTGGCAGAATCGCTAAACCTTGGACCGGGCGCACGGGTTCTTGATGCTGGATGTGGGGTAGCCCATGTTGCAATTCGTCTAGCGAAGAAGCATGGGTTCAAGATCCAAGGAATTGATATTGTCGATCACCATATTTTCAAGTCAAGACGAAATATTATGCGGCAGGGTCTGTCGGAGGATCAGGTTACTGTGCGGAAAATGGATTATCACCACTTGGAAAGCTTCGAAGATGGAAGTTTTGATGGCGTTTACACCATGGAAACATTTGTTCACGCCACAGAACCTCTCGACGTCCTGCGCAATTTCTTTCGGGTCTTACGTCCTGGCGGTCGCCTTGCGTTGTTTGAATACGACCATGAATTAGCCGAGAACCCAGAAGAAGAAATGGCCATTTCGATGAAAAAGATCAACGAGATTGCTGCAATGCCGACCAACACTATCTCCCAACCTGGAGTGTTTCGGCAAATGCTCGAAGACGCAGGGTTCACCGATATTGTTGTGCGGGACTATTCTTCGAACATTCAACCAATGACGCGGTTTTTCTACCTGCTCGCTTATATTCCTTTCCTTATTGTGACCTTCCTTGGTTTGGAGCATTTTTTCATCAACACTGTCGCTGGATTCCAGTCTTATCGGGGCCGCCAACATTGGCGGTATGTGGCTATCTCAGCTTCAAAGCCTGGAAGTACTGATGGGACGAAGAAGAGCCGATAATTGACTCGGTGAGGTCATGTTTTATATATTTCGCGGGCGTGTCTATTTTCTTACACTACAAGGCATTTGGAGAAAAATGCGACGAAATTCTTTTGGATGCCCGGCCTTTCCGACCAAATGACCGTATTCATTTATAGCACAAGGCGCTCGAGATTGCATTTTAAGCTAAAATACTTATATAATTCGTCCAAAGATCAAGACCCAAAGACTGAAGCAAGAAGGTCAGTGCTAACGTATACTTTCGATGGTTGCTCTCGAAGAGAGATAAAATCCTCGATGTAGATATACAATCGGCATATGACATAAATAGCACAGGTGACAGTAACGGGGAACAAAACTCGAAGAGGTATTTTGGCGTCTGGGTCTTGGATTGGCAAAGTATTATGCCATTTGTTGAGAAAGGTTGCAACGACTGGGATGTTCAGAGAAGCACGAGTTTTTGATTGGAGATCTTCCTCGACTGGATGCAAGTGCTGACGAGAATGGGTTGAATGTGACGGTCGCTTCCTACTTTTCAACATCTCAATCAAATAGTAAGATGCGCCGTAGAGGGAGAAAAAAGCGTGATAGATGCTGCATACTCTCCACATAATCTTTTCTGCGTTTGTCGGAAAGTGATAATTCCACCCTGCAATAAACAGGATGCTGAACAACACTGTCATGCAGGTAGCAGGAATTGTCCATGCAAAGGATGGACAAAGCCACGTATCGGAGGGGAAACGATTCCAAGGCCGGGAAATGCATGGTCTTGAGAAGATGCGAATGTGAAGCAAATAACCAAGACGTGTGTAATAACTCCAATGGAGGTTGATACCAAAGTATTCTTGGCTGATGTATTCGAGGGGTGTCCGATACCATTGACTTGATAACATGGGGTGGGTCTGACAGTAACCTATATGAGTATTTTTTGGCTAGTTAGATTGCAGCGATCCCACTTACATGCAACTGCGAGAACTCCCGGATACTTTGTATGGTCTTGGAATCTTTGGTAAGAATGTATCGGGGCTGGACGATGGAAGGCTTGTAATACCAAGCGGCAGATGTAGCAAACATGATGAATGCAAAGGAGGACGTTGTCAATTCCAGGGTTGTCATTGGAAGACCACTGCATACTCTTTGAATTATACCAGCAAAAAACCAGAAGGCTTGGAGAATTGCTATCACGCTTTACAGGTTACGTAGCGTTAGAAGAAGCGATGAGAGAAGTAGGTGTGGATTGAGACAAACCGGGACAAAGAATCAACCGAGTTCCGTTCAGATATGTCCAAACTTTCCGAATCTGGAAATTCCACGAATTTGTACTTGATCAAGTAATGCAGCTGTTGAGCGTCGATAGGAAAGCCTCGAGGAAAATCTGGGCTTTTGAGGTGAAGTCCCCCAGAATTGACGAGGAATGCATGGACGTATCCCCACTTTGGGATATTCTGTGACGGTGGATTGGCTTGGAATTGCTAATATCCAGAAAATGGTGTGAGCAGAAAGGATGCCTGAAATACGGCTGAACACCTTTTGAGGATTTTTGAGGATCACTGACCCTGACACTTGCTCTTGCTTTTGACCACTGACCGAATGCAATGCCAAACAGAAAATCGGGACCCAGAAGAGCTATGCAAAATAAATTCAACTTGTCGAGAAACGGGTGGTACCATTTATCATCCGGCGAGCCCACGTTGGGATAAGCCGAGACCCAACAACAAAGAATCATCGTCGTAGCACACGCCCAGATGACGTCTCTAGTACCTCTTTCATTAGGTGTCGATACCCAGCCGGTTATTACAGCGTCCGTAGCGTTGCTCATTTTGGATTGATTCAGCCTGCCCAATTAGATGAACTTGGAGTGAGATCGAGAAGAAAATAGAGACAGAAAGGCCCCCAAGGAGAACGGTAGAGCACAATGAAAGGACAAAGACGCTCAATATAATCATGTTCGTATCAAAATGATCATATAAAACGGAACAGCGCAACCTAAAATAGGACGTGTAGAATCGGAGTAAAAATAGGAATTGCGCTCGCCCCCGCGTGCATAGCTTGGCTTCCATGGAGAAAGATAAGCCATGCAGACCATGATTGTAAATAGGACGTAGGCTCGATTGGTTCAAGATGGCCTGTCGTGCTCGGACAAGGCCTCTGGCCTGCGAAATAGCCGCTGGGGAATGCAGATCATTTCAGCCTTCATTATTATTTTAAGATTAAAAATAAGCCCATATAGGTCAAACCCCACAATAGCCAGGATATTTTAGATGGCTTTTGCCATTCTGACTGGGAGTTATCTCACGACAGACTGATAACTCTCGTATAACGGAGACTTGTTCCCCTGACGCGCAATTCTGGATAGAAAGAGTGTGGATAATTGTGCACAAATGTGCTGCATGTGATGTGAATCCTTCTGCAGACAGACAGAAATACAGGCGCTAGCTACCATTCGCTGGTTGGATGGATTGCTCGAGAAAACCAGGAGCGCGCAGCCTCGCAGATGAGGGGTATCCGTCTTGGCGTGCATATCACCTAGGTCGATTATAGCGACCTGCAGTCATTCATTAATAGAGGTATTGGAAGAATCATAGGGGGTTGAAAACTCAGTGGCGAAGCCGCTTATGTTCTAGAGCTCTTCAAGAGTAGTCTCAGTACTCCGTAGTTCCAACGCACTACGCCGTATGGGTGGTTTAATTGATCAATCCTCAATCTGTTATCAATCCTTGTCTCGGACGGACCACTTTGAAACTTCTTGTTTGCTTTGTAGAAGCCCCACCCGGGCGCTTCGAGCCTCATCAAATTTGACATTTCACGATTAAGAAACAATGGCGCAAACCGCGGTACGGAATGAAAACCTTTGCTTTAAATAGGTTTCTGTGCTCATGGGTAGGGGCGTTGTGAAGTGTACGTCGAAAGAGAGGTGCACACCTGGACATGTTGAGATAATTGGAGGGCATCGAAGTTGGTGCGTTGAGAGGGGCACGGTGAGAATGAACGCGAGAAAGGGAGAATGTACCGTTGGGTGTTGAGGTATTAAATATGAAGATTAGCCAAATGAAGCCGGGATTTCGATGGATGGGAGAGGGAGACGTCGCATTTTAATAATTTAGAAGTCTCCCCTATATGTTACTCTTCTAGACCACTTATGCTGCAATGGCATAGTTTCAATTTGTTCACACACAGCGTGGAGAAATGAACATGTCCTATTTTGCCCACATTATAACCAGAGGTCATGTCACATATCTAGCCGGCATACAATATACAACCTCAACCCCGACTTTAGCTTCTAGCATTAATCAAATCCGCCGCCCGCTCCGCAACTGCATAAACAGTAGCCTGGATATTGCCACTGGGCTCAAGCGGGAATACACTAGCATCAACAACCCTCAAATTCTTCGTCCCATAAACCTTCAGCTCAGAATCAACAACACCACCTATCTCCCTCGGCAACATAGCACAAGAGCCCGCAGGATGGAAACACGTATACAAGCGATCCTTAACGACATCCTTCGCATGCTCCAAGTCACTCAAGTCGGTCGTACTCTCAGGCATGCGTTTCCCGGCCTTGAGGAGAGCGGAGAATGGCGCTGTCTCGGCAATGCGTTCCGCGAACTGCATCTGCCGGGCCATGATCTCTACATCGAGCGGGTGCGACAGCAGGTTCGGGTCGTAGATGGGCTTGTCTTCACTCTTTCCCGAGGAAATGTGGACCGAGCCGCGCGAGAATGGGTGGTTGTGCAGCATCATAATGGAGATGTAGTTCTCCGGGAGGGTCTTTGCTAGCACATCGGTGAGGGTTGTCTTGCCTGGGTTCATGTGAAGTTGGGCAGGGAGGAAGAGGTAATGCGAGGAGGCGTCGTCGCTTTGGAGGAGCATCTTACGGACGTGGGAATACTGCGCTTGAAGGTTGGCTGTGGTGTTATCGTTGTCAAGATATTTAGAGAGCAGAGTGTCGATTTCTTCTTTCGGCACGGCACCGCTTCCATCCATTAACGGGAGATAGGCCATGCTCAGAGGCATGCCTGCCAGCGGACCCCCGCACGTCTCCTCGTAGAGCTTGATGAGTGCCTGGACGACGTTAGGGTCACGCATGATATCGCCCGAGACTTGGCCGTCGGCGATCTCAAAGTTGATGCTCGTGATGCTGTGGTCTTGGAGGTTCTCACCCACGGCGGGATTGTCGACGATTACCGGGATGCCGTGGGTCTGGAGAAGATCTGCACGGCCGATACCCGAGAGCTCGAGCAGTTGCGGGGAGTTTAGGCTGCCTGCGCAGAGGATCACTTCTTTCTTTGCCTTGATCTCGTGTGAAACGTCTTGAGTCTTGATCTGCACACCTGTGGCGATGACATCTCTCTCTTGTTGAGAGAAGATGATTCGTTCCACCGTTGTCTCTGCAAGAAGTCGTAGGTTCGGCCGCGCCGCGACATCGGGGGAGTAGTATGCTGCCGCATATCCCCTTCTCCCTGTCTTGGCATCTACGCTTAGCGGGCAAGTAAAAGCACCCAGTTTGTGGCCATCGAGAGGATCGGCATCGGTTTCCCAGCCTAGTTCAGCAAATGTCTCATTCCAGGCCTTGTTGAACGGGCCATACACGTCTGGCAGAGATACTGGGACAGGACCATCACATCCTTGGTTATCAATTTTCATGTACCGACTTGTGCCGAGCAGCTCTGCTGTGGCCTCGCTGGGTGTGGCATACGAGTGGAATTTCCGAAGATAGGGAAAATATCCTCGGCGCCCCAGCCATCATTTCCAAGTGCCTTCCACGTGTCAAAGTTTGATGCGGTTGGGTACATAACCGCGGAGAAATTCAATGCGGAAGAGCCGCCGACAACACGACCGCGGGGCTGACCGATTTGTCGGTTCTTTACGTGGACCTATTTATTGATTAGCTTTCGATACGAGAAGCCGATATTTACGGCGGACAGACCTGCGGAACACTCATATAATCCCAGTCAAAGTCCGGGTTGCCGTACATCGTGGCCAAAAACCCAGGGGTCTCTATACGAGGATCGCCCATCCGATTAGCACCAGCTTCAATGAGGAGGACATTGAGGGAGGGATCTTGGCTTAGACGATTTGCCAAAACAAGGCCGCCAATTCCTGCGCCGATGATGATGTAGTCGTAGTCATCCATGTTGCCGTTTAACAAGCTTTAATTACTATGGAAGGGAAGTGACAATTATAGAAATATTTGAGAAATTGACAGCGGGACACGGGATCACACGGCATTTACGGAGCACGGAAGTGTCATATCCTGTTAGCTTCAAGTTAGCTGTTATCTTGTTAGCTCCGTCTTTGTAACATGTTCGGAAGGTCGTTGTTACCCCCCCAGTGAGACTAGTGTCCACAGTCGATCCTAGGAACAAGTGACTTGGTATGCTATTTGTGCATAGCCGAGGGAATGGAGATAATAGGGGAAATGGTCTCTGCGAGTTTGACTTGGCCCCGACTAGTTGATATTCGTTCCAATGACAGTCGATCTCTTCAGCCTTCAAGTCCACACTTGTAATTTAACTTGGTTTTAATAAAAACGGGCCCCCACAATGGCCCATAAATCTCCTGATGATCGTTTTGTCTGGCCAATTAATAGCCAGTGTGAAACCCTAGTGCAGACTTCGTGGTACTTTGTACAATAGACGGAGACAGTGAGGTTTGTTACCCGTAGACTGACAGCTCTTCACGGACCTTCAAGTTTCTTCACCCTTTATGCCTTATATTGTGTGTACAAAAATTCAAAAACTGATGGATTAATGGGGAAATGCAGTTATACAATGTTTTCGCCTTCTCTATCGTGCGTGACCAGCTCATCGCGAACACTATCCTCGTTGCAATCGCCACCTTTCTGGTCACATTGCGTGGTGTCTCCCGACGAATTCGAAAAAGCCATTTAGGATGGGACGATGCATGCTGCGTCGCAGGGCTATTCCACACATATGGAATGCTCGCAATGCAATACCACTATGCTCGTGTCGGCATGCGACACCATATCACGACTATTCCCGCAGAGAATGCAGTATTGATTGCGAAAATGCTGATGGTTTACCAAATTGTCTACTACAATGCCATGGTCCTGGCTAAATTCTCCTACCTCGCCTTCTACCTGCGCATCTTTGTGTCCAGGGAATTCCGCATCCTGACGTGGATCTGTATGGGATGTGCTGGCGCGTACTGGACTGGGAGTATGCTCCAAGTTTTCCTGATTTGCACACCCTTCGAGAAGAATTGGAACCCGACTCTGCCGGGTCATTGTGCGAGTCAGAATGTAGCTTTTTCAACAATTGGAGCGTTCAACCTTCTCACCGATGTGGTGATCATGGCATTGCCGATTCGCTTTGTCTGGAAATTGCAGATGTCCATGGCGACTAAGTTGGCATTGGTTGGAATCTTCGGATTGGGTATCTTGTGCATTTCCCTCGGTTTCTTTCCCCACTATCCTTCCTGTCGTGAAGTTCTAATGAGTATCACAGTATTTCCTCCATCACCATCATCCGTATCCGTGTGCTCACCACGGTCGATTTCACCGACCTCTCGTACTCGATGATCTGGGCTGCTTTCTGGAGTGTCACCGAGCCTGCTCTTGCCATTGCCAATTCCTGTGCACCCATGCTTCGGCCAATTCTCAAGGCCGCTTTTCCGTCCTTGTTCTCCAGTGTCCGTGCAGCATACTCGACACAGCCGTCTACGAAACCCGCCCTGAGTAAGAATAGTACGGCGAAACGGTCGCATGGCATGGATGAGATGGATAGTGAATTTCCGCTCACGCAATTGGATCAAGTACCAGGATCGGCGGATGGAGGGTCGTTGAATGATCAGTCGCAGGATGGTCACTCGCACTATACGTCTTATCAGACCCCCCAAGTCTGTCGTTCGGACCCCTAAAGGGTTGTCATAGCATCGGATACTATGAATTAAATTTTCTTTTGTACATTTTCCCTCGGTCTTCTTGCCTAAAGAAAGGGCACGGGCTAAATTGAAGGATCCTGAAAATGGATATACCGGCCATTGCGCTGCCAGGCTTACGAATTTTGATCCTCAGCAGGATCCCAACTTAGAAATCCGCCTTCGAGCTTTGGTCCCAGTTTTTGTTGTTTGTGTCCTTTATTGTGTGGGCCGAGGTTTTATCTTAACGGAAGACTTGATCGGACTGAGGATTATGCCGGCGAGTGCGTATCAAACTGTTTCATGGTCAAAATATGTACCGCATTGGTAGATGGCTATGGTTGCTGTTTTGATAAGTGAGATTTTACAAGTTAAACAATTATAAGGCGCTTGTGAGGCCTACTGGTTGAATATCTTATCCACAGATGGAAAGAGCTCTAAATCCTGCTGTTATGAACCGTTTGGGCCCAACGATACCGGTATACTGTTCAAAAACAGTCCTTTCCGGGACTACCAAGTAGACAACTAAAAGACAACCGAAAAGACAACTGAAAAGACTTGACAAGGACTATTTTTGTAGAGTTGATTCAAAACTGTTGCCTCAGGCATAAATATCAGGTACTCCTGCTCTTCCCCATTCCTCCCTTTCCTTTTCATCAAAACACCAAGCTCACTTTGTATTGTCCTCATTCTCATTTTGGCAACTCTTGATGAAAAGAACACTTTTCTGAGTTTGAAGATGAGGAGCGAAAGCAACTAATTGCGGATATCATAAGTCAGGACCCCAGCCTAGCTACCATCCTGCGTGCAAACTCTTCCGCGCTTTGGTTCTCAGACATTGAGAGCCTTCGGGGGTTTGCAAAGGTGCTTCAGGAAAATGGTCCTACTTCCAACCGGCGGTATCGGATGCTGACCAGCATCGACTTGAATGATATGTCTGGAATCGGTAAGTGCATGAAGAAGTGCCTCCACGATAACAATTTATACACTAAACAGTCGCATCAGGCAACCAACAAGGCCCCGCTCTTGGCCGGACTTCACCTTTGCTTGAAGCAGAAAGGCAAAAGCGAGAAGATGTGAAGTAGGTACGCTGATTCAGGATATGGAGACACAAAGTTGACTTCCTTGCCCTTCAGTGCCTGGAACGAGATAACGCCAAATGCATCCTGACCAGACGTGACCAACCCGGGCTTCAGTGTGCCCATATCGTACCCTACAAGCTAAGCGGTTCCAGCGCCCTTGATAACACCTGGAAATGGCTTGAAACCTTCTGGGGTAATGATCGGGTCCCTAAGTGAAAGCTGAGGTGCTTGGTGGCCCGAATCATTGGAGTCTGTTCAACACTGAACAGCTCAAGAATCAGATAACCCTTGGAAGCCAAGAGCACAATTACTGGGACAACTGCATGTTCGCTTTCCGTCCTGTGAGGACATACCAGCAGAACACCAAAATGGACATTGCGTTCCATTTATTGCCTCTTCGCGAAGGTGAAAAACGGAGCGACCTCTCCCACCCACATCCGAGTCACCCCCGAGGATATACATCCCCAGGCGGAAACAGATATCCGTTTCATTGTGAGACGCTGCACGCGATTTCCTCTGGGCACATTTTCACTGTGAACACCGCAAACCCAGTAACTCACCCACTGCCATCGGAGGAGCTCCTCACAATATAATGGAACCTGAGTCGCATCGCCAGTATGCAAGGGGCTGGTGAAACACGGGGACTGTGACCTAGACTCCGACGGCGATTTTCTCGCCGTTACATCAGGCTCACGATCCCCGATCAAGGAGGCCCGCCCGAGAAATTGTTTCTTAAATCGCCAAGAGGATCCCCGAGCAAGGGAACTAGTATCCTCACTGGGAACGTGCTCCCTGAGAACGTGCCTTTCAGACTCCCAATCAGATCGCCGTCACCTTCAAAGGCACAGAATTTACCTCGCATGGATGAAGCCTCTAGCGAGTATAGAGGAATAGCTTTCTCTCTCCACAAAAAAAAAAGAAAGAAAGGAAAAAGGGGTAGACTCTTAAGCCGACTGACCAGAAAGATGTACCTTACGTTAAGACCGGTCATGCACCAAGACCGGGGTCTTCTGGGACTGTCCTGGTTGTTCCAGAAGACCCAACAGCCACGAGCTTGGACCTCTACGTGGTGCTGTTGACCAGTAGCCTTTCTGGCGAAGCCAACGCAAGCTCACTTGTTTTCCTTGTTTTCCCATCACCTAGAGTTTTCCTTGAACTCCTGCCCCCTCTCAATATCACCAACAAATCTACTGCTGTCTTCCTTCCCCAACTGTAGATCCCAACAATTTACACGCCCGGGGGCTCATGCTGCGTGTGGCTCGCCAGTGATGTGGACACACCCACACAAGCTAGTAATACTCCAATGCAAAACAAGGATTCAGCTACGCCCGAGGTATTCCGTACAGAGATGCATGATAAAAGTAGCACAGCTCAACCGCTAGACCATAGTAAAACCAAGGTTTCCATCTTATTGTATGACAACGCATTATGGCTTATAGTCTAGACGTAGCACTTGCCCACCATGCTGCGTGAGACTAAACTATGCGAAGTCTCATGCCAAACCTAATTAGTGGGGCAGTTCTTCAGCTGAAGCATCACATACGTGCGTAGGTAGGTTTCCCCGATGTATACTCCGTAGTCTAGCTGGACTGCCTGTGTATGCAATGGGAAATTTCCTGGATAATTAATGGGCTGTAGCTTCTAACCTTCCCAAGGTCCAAAATCATAAACTTCTAGGAGCGGAAGTGGTCGCTCACCGCAATTTCTACGTGTTCATAATATTTGGTTTCTCAACCGTCCACGGGTGGTGCATATGCATACAGCTGGAGCTATGAAACCTAATTATAGTGGAAATTGTGCCCGTGTTCGTGTGACTGCATGAACTGTGTGAGCTGAGAGGTGGGGGGGAGGGGGGGGGCAACCTGAGAAGATCATCACTTTGGATGCATCAGATCTGCGAGGAACCCACATATATCAGCCAATAAAGACACAGACCCTCCGCTAATCTCGATTTTATTTACGGAGTACATGGATGTACTCCCTAGATATGCATACCCCTCTACTCCATATATGACGAGATAGGTGCAGCTGTACTCTCATCACGCATATTGTCGTGTGGTAAGCGAACTGGATCTGCAAGATATAGTTGAGTACCTCTGTCAAGCGCCCAATTCGGTGTGTTGGGCACTTGGCTTATATACATGTATTGAGCGGCACCCCTCCAGAGAATTATTACTTTTTCGTAAAGCCTTGGTTTTGATCTCCTGAAATACTCGACAAGATGGGATCCATTGCTCCTCAACGAACTCCTTTACGGATTTTGGATGCCACCGCCGAGAAACACCCTGATCAGCTCTACTGTGTTCACCCGGTCTCGTCGGATATCTCTCAAGGATGGAGAGACATCACCTTTGCAGACTTGGCAAATGCCATTAATCGGATGGCTCTTTGGATCCAGGAAAATGTCGCCTCTTCTGATGCACCGCAAACTCTGGCATACATGGGAGCAAACGATATTCGGTACTGCGCATTCATATTTGCATGCATGAGACTCAGACACAGAGTAAGGCGGTCCAATCCTTGGGTTATTGGAAACTTGTTGACCGTGAGACAGGCATTGCTTCTCTCCCCTCGCAACTCGGAGTCAGCCTCAAGTCACCTCCTCGATGTTACTGGGTGTGCCAAGTTCGTGTATAGCCCCGAGCGGAGTAAACAGATTGAAGAGTTGAAAGGGGCGAATCCATCGTTGCAAGCATGGTTGGTACCCAGTTTGTGGGAGGTTTTCGATAGCTCAGCTTCTGCCCCCGTGGTGAAGGAGCCCGCGGAGGATCCAGAAGATCGCATTGCAGTCTACATCCACAGCTCTGGTACAACTGGTGAGTGCATGTCATTGTCTAGGCTCTTAACTCAACTGAGATCAGAACTTCTCTAACACTTTCTTTTTCATGGCAGGCCTCCCTAAACCAATTCCAATGACCAACGGGTATTTCCTCGTCCTTGAGCGAACTGGTCTTCTGCCCCTTCCCGAGAACAGACAAAGCAGTATTGTGGCTATCGCAGAAAGAGGCAAACGGGTGTTTGTCATGAGTCCCTTCTTTCACTTTATGGGTATTCTGAGTATCATGAAACCTATCGTCTTCGATACTCCTTTCGTCCTGAGCCCCGAGAAGCCCCTGACGGCAGAGCTCCTGGCCCAGATTGTCACGGAAGCTCACCCGGAGACAACTATCATTGCACCTTCTATTCTGGAGGAGCTCAGTCAATCTGAGCTTGGCATGCAGTGTTTGTCGAAGTTTTGCTTCGTTGCCTTTGGAGGAGCGCCCTTAGCCCAGGAAGTCGGTGATCGCATCTCTGAGATAACTCATCTCCAGTCGGTTATAGGGTCAAGTGAGAACGGGCTCTTTGGAGCGTTAAAGCACCAAGACAAACACGACTGGCGGTATCTGGAGTGGAACCCCAATGCTGGACTCGAAATGCGTGATGTCGGTGAAGGCCTTTTCGAGCTCGTCGTCCCCGGTGGGGAGGGTCGGGCGGGCCACGCTGTCTTCCATACATACCCGGACAAGGACGAGTACGAGACCGGCGATCTCTTTGTTCCTCACCCAGAAAAGGAGGGAGTTTGGCTGTATTCCGGACGCCGCGATGACGTGATCGTTTTGAGCAACGGAGAGAAGTTCAACCCTACCACCATGCAGGAGATCATCTCCAGTCACCCACTTGTTGCTCGAGCACTAGTTGTTGGTCAAGGCCGCTTTCAGTCCGGTGCCATCATCGAGCCCAATTGGTCTTTATGGAGTGGCGAGCCCAACGCATTTATTGATGAGATCTGGCCGAATATCAAGAAGGCCAATGAGTCTGCCCCGGGGCATGCCCAACTCATGAAAAATCGCATCGGGGTAGCATCTCAGGCAAAGCCACTCCAGCTTACACCGAAGGGTACTGTCAAGCGACGTACCGTGCTTGTTGACTATGCCGACGAGATCGACGCGCTCTACGCCGATGGCGATCAGGTTGATGTTGCGCAGATACCCAAAGACGCAACGCGAGAAGACATTACTGCCTATGTCACCGCAGCCGTCTCGGAGATCTTGGACGTTCCTTCCTTTGATGAGAACACTGACATTTTTGCATCGGGTCTAGACTCCCTGCAGACCCTCAATTTGGGTCAAGTTCTTCAAGGCTCTCTAAAGTCTGCTAGACCTAACTTAGGCCCGATGTTCGGTAGCCAGCAACTTTACTCCCGTCCTACCATCGTCCAACTGTCTGGATACGTTCTCGATATCCTCCAAGGAAACGACTCAGCTCCTGATGCAGCCATTGTCGAAAGCGATAGCGACCGGGAAACGAGAATCGCTGATCTGGTTGGGAAATACACCGAAGATTTCGGCAAGGGCCACGCAGTTATTCTCACTGGATCTACTGGCTCACTTGGGGCTTACCTGCTCCACGAGCTGCTGAGCGATCTCAGCGTTACCAAGATCTACTGTCTCAACAGATCGGACGATGCAGAACCCAGGCAATTGCAAAGCCTGCGCGAGAAGGGACTGCGCACCTTTAACGAGTTCCCGAGTCGAGTGGAATTCCTCCAGGCACAATTTGGTGAAGTGAAATTTGGCATCGACGACGCAAAATATGACCAGATGCTACAGGAGGTTGACACTATAATCCACAATGCCTGGAAGGTGAACTTCAACCACAGAGTTGAGGCCTTCGAAAATCCCCACATCGCAGGTGTGCGTCGGCTCGTGGAATTCAGTGTCGCCAGCGAAAAGACAGCTCACATCCACTTCATTTCGTCCATCTCTACCATTGAAGGTTACAGCTCGGAGAGAGGTCCTTCAATTCCTGAGATTATCTTTGATGATCCCAGCTCGGCACTCCGACAGGGATACGGAGAGTCAAAGCATGTCTCTGAGAGGATCTGTGCTACCGCCTCGGCCAAGTGTGGCGTGCCGACCAGTATCCATCGTGTTGGCCAGATTGGAGGTCCGACGACAGAGAAAGGCATGTGGAATAAGCAGGAGTGGGTGCCATCCTTGGTTGCGACATCCAAGACCATCAAGCAGATTCCGAATGGACTTGGATCGGTGTCTGTGCAGTGGGTTCCAGTGGTAAGTATTGTGTCTGCGGCTCACTTTCTTGTATCCAGAGCTAATAAGCCTCGGTTATTCAGGATGTAACTGCAAAGGTCATCGTCGACATCGTCCGAACCAGACGTGGAACGCAAGAGGATGAGCCATGTGCAGCCTTCCACATCGTCAATCCCCGAGTCGCAGAATGGTCATCACTTATCCCGGCAGTGACGAAGTACTTTGACATGGAACCGGTTGATATCAAGACATGGATTGAGACTCTTGAGAGTTTCACAAACCCCACAGAGAGCGATCTCCAGGACAAGCCCGCCCTTAAGATTCTCGACTTTTTCAAGGCAATCTCGTTCGCCGATGAAGCTGGCCCGTGGACTGAAACTACTAAGACTCAAGCTGCCAGTAAGACCTTGCAACGATTGGGGGCAATTGATGCTCCCCTTATGGAGAACTGGATAAAGCAGTGGAAGTTTTGAAAGGATTGCTTTGCATGTAATGTCGCAACTCAAGTATGTGGCTGCCTTAATTATACATAGGGTTAGAATGCAGAATAATCTGGGAGTAGACATTATTACACGTATGTAGACTGCATTCTGAACTAATTTTCATAGGGTATAAAGAGCATGCGGCGGAACTCTGCCCAGCAAAGGACTTTCTACATATATGTACAACATATAGTACTTCTATAATCGCCTGTATCACCTGCTCTGGGTCCCCAAATATGAAGCTATTCCCAGATCACCTCGATATGAAGCATTTAAATTATAGAAGCTGAACGGTATATAATTACTTAACTTCGACCAAAATTTCATCCTAATTGTTAATTCTACGATGAAGTTAGGGTAAAAAGTATAGATCTGGAGGTTGCTAACTACTTTCTCTGACCGATCTTGCCACGTATATATCTCCAATTCATGGATATCACCTCTCACTAGGATACACAACTATGCGATCCAAATCCGCACCTTTGTGATCAAACCCATTATATAGTCCCCCGACTGTAATGGTATTCTTCTTCCCCTTCTTCAGCGTCAACTGCAGCGGAGTGGAAAGTATGATCCCCTTGTGGGTATCTCGTTGGTATAGAGTTTGTATGCTCGAAGGGTCTCCATTGACCACCACGCTGCTAATCCGACGTAGCTGCCATGAACCGCCAATTCTGTCCGGGGTACCTCCAGCTATTGAATGCATTAGAATATCTGAACCTAAACCTAGCCCTAGACAGTAAATGGAAGAGCACTTACGTTGGTCGCCAAAACCCAAATCGTCGGTGTCTAATAATAATGTTAGTATTGTGTATACGGAGATAGAAATTGGAAACTGCAAACGTACTTTGGTAGTAGAATGACACCCACTGGGGTTCGCCAGATCCCTCGATATTTTCAAACGTAACGGTGCTGTCGTTTCCGTATATTCCAGTGAGAATCACGCCGTCGGTAGCAAAGTTCTGTCAGAATATCATATTAGCGAGAGCCTGGTGTCTGAAACAGTAGACCTATACTCACAGCTTCCTGCTTATATGTATCACCGTGCGTCTTCGCCTGTTTGGCAGTGTATGCTGTTCCCTTAACGGGTTCCCACTCCCCGGTTTTCCTGAAATCAGTTAGTATGGACGCCATGGTAAAAGTAGAAGACAGCACCCGTACACGTCAAGATCGTAAACGTCGTGCCACTCTAACCCTAGAGTCTTCTTAGACTCATCAGTCTGGACAGGCAACCAGATATAACGACTGTCCCAAACAGAATTGGAGTCCCATTGGTCTCCAATGTACAAATGCGTCGTCTTTTTCGTCCCCTCAATTCTGAGCGTATATCCAGACTGCGAATTGAACGTCCGCGTATTTAACGGGGCAACGATAAACGGCTGCGACCAAGGACCGCTTAGTGAGTCGGCCCGGAATGCCACCACATCTGAAACGTGAGTCAAGCGATCATACATGATAACAAAGTGAACCTCTTACTGTTTGGCCGATATCCTGTTTTGTGGCTCATAAGCGCCCAGTAGCTCTTCTCCGTCTGCATAATAGTAGGTGCCTCAAGATCGAATTTTTGGAATCGATACACGACCTCATCGAGCGCAGTGAGGTTATTGTTCATGCTTGTGAGGTACACATCTCGTCCATCCTGACTATCTCCGTTCGAGTAGAGGGCATATGATCGGCCGTCCTTATAGTCAGTGAACAAACCGAAATCTTGGGACCAGTTTCCAAGGGGCGCTGTTGCGTCAACAAAGGTGTACGGACCCTCGATCGTGGAGGAGACCGCGTGACCTTGCAGAAGGAGTCCATAGGTGGAGTTGTCCGCATGCCACCACATCTGTCCAATTAGTTTTGGAATGGAAAAGTTGAGGGATTTCCAATGCATACGTGATAATCCTCGGTCTCGGCGCTGTAGGCCACTTTAGGTCGTTGGATCACGCCACCGGGGGCGATATATGGGTGTCCCTCGATTGGAGCTGCACATGTCAGAATATCGACCTATTTCCAGCACGGTCATGGAGACTTACCTAGGGCCAGTCCCCCCGATTCCCAAGTAGCCAGGTCCTCCGAACTATAAACAGAGACGCCTCCGCCTTCCGGCTCCTCCTCTGTCTTGTGTTCGCCGAACCACCAGAAGCGGCCAGACTTCTGGTCGAAGGTGATCCCAGCACCATGTGCATTGATGAAGTTCCCGTCAGTGTCGCGCCATCTACCTCCGGGGACAATGTATTTAGTTTCCACTGAAAGAGCCAAAAGAGTAGCCAGACAAGCTGATAACAGTCGCATCTTGATGGTATGGTAATTGATTTCTCTAAGATATCAGAAACCATATCAATTTTCAAATTGGATTAATTTATAGCATCACCTAGTCGTCGGTCTCTATTGTACCGATATTGCGGGGTAAAAGAAAGCCGATATTCTCTTCATCTTGGCATGGATACGACATATGTAGTTTGGTTTTCGAAATATTCCCCCCTTACGATTTTGCTATACCACTTTTTGCGCCCGGCATGCATGTACGTAGTACATCGTCAATCTGATCCCCACAGGCTCGCCATTAATGCACGCTGTTATCCTAATGTATGAAAGGAATCGCAGGGAAAGGCGTCCAAATGCCAAGAACTAATATAATTCCATCTCCACAATAAAGCTATAAAGTTCCAATGGTGCCGGTATGTTATTGGATGCTCCGTAGTGGCTCACGGGCGACGGAAGGTGATTCTCCGCCTGCTCACGCCGTCTACTTCATGTTGCGTGAGAATACGAACGAAGGATCGGTCTACGGGTAATTGACAAATTTTGAGGCTACGCTGCTTAAAGAGGCGGGCAGTTTCACCTCCATTTTCTGAGTGAATCTTCTTCATCGTAAGTAGGTAACGGCGAAGCCAGTGGGAGAAAATATAATAAATCGATGATTATGGAAGAAAGGGATCTATTGCCAAGACTTAAGCAGGGAGTTCATCGAGGATCAAAAAGGTACAGAATGAAAAATCTGTTATTATAGACATATCGGCCTTACAAATACTTTCGTTCCAGTTTTGAGCCAAGCTTTACGTCAACTACCTGACTATACTATAGGTATTCATAGCGCTGGGATACGTGTATTCTCCCAAATCTACTCCGAGAGGCGGTCAGTCTACAAGTGGCAGGATACTGCAAGGAAGGAACAAGGAGGAGGATATGAGCTTGCGTTGGCTTCACCAAAAAGGCTACTAGTCAACAGCACCACGTAGAGGTCCAAGCTCGCGGCTGTTGGATCCCCTGGGACGCCCACTGCTATCCCAGGAGACCCCGGTCTTCGTGGAAGACCGGCCGAGTTACTCTCTGAGAGTTAACCCGGGTTGTCGTATGATAGTCACTCTTTCAACAGCCAACCGTCGGTAGGTCGGGGTCGGGCACTGCAGACACTCGTCTAGGAGACACTACGTTGGGTCGGGCACTGCAGACACGCGTCTAGCAGTTCTCGGTTGGCGCGAGTAGGGTGGATGGAGGAGGGAAAATCAAGAGAAAGGGGGGGAGGGATGGGAGCCCATTATATGTCGCCTTTGCGGCTTTAGGATTGCTACTATGCCCCATTCAGCTATGATCGAGTCCGTTTACCAATAAAGGTAAACGGAATATTCAACTTTCCCTTTCCCGAAGCATACTAGTACATATTTATTAAGGTTAAATCAACCATGGGATTTTAGGGTTTACCATGGGAGCCTTCATCCAGAATAGACTAGAGCAGATTCCCCGTATACTTCAAGGTGTTGCTCTTTACTACTTTGCTCCTTTGGGAATGTATTCACTCAATCCTTGGAAACTCTGGTCAAGCTGACCTAGTAAATACTGTAGGCGCGAAGATAGTAGCATTCCTTCGACTACCGTATCCATGATGTTATCTACATGTACTCTCAAGGAGGTTTAGTTGAAGCAGACAAAATCATTGGTTTTGAGGTCAGAAAAACGGAACAACCGAGCGAGCCTCAAATTTTCATCTTGTTTCATCTTCTACAAGGTTGTCAGTTCAGGTACTTCGTGGTGAGTCTCGGCACATCAAAACCATTGTACCATCCATCCATGGATCATCTGAATATTTGGTCATCAATATGGACAAATAGATGCTAAAGCACCCGCACCTCAGCCTTAGGAGCGCCATCCTGTTGGGCACGTTCAACTGCCGCGAGACCCGTGGACAGGTTGGCTTGTTACGTGTACATTGGCTATGATCCCACATGGCAAGTACCATCGCCAGATACTTACCTACGTAGGTAAGGGCCGCTCTTCCAATTTAATTTAACAGCCTCAGAAAGGAACTTTTGGATGCTCAGATTTAGTTTGTTTATAAATTTGAAAAGGTGAATTTTACAGTTTTGTTCATTAGCACATCATGGACCAAACCTTGGACCTTTCAAGTTTCGAGGTTTCTACGGGCAGGTGACTGCGTTGGGAACAAGACCACATGTAGTTGGAACGCACCACCGTTCTCCTCGTAGACTTCTCTTCCTTTCTTCCCCACAACAGTCAAAGCTCTTTTGGTGTGGGGGTTTTTTTTTCTCCTTTTTCCTTGTCGGCGGTGGTCCCCGGTTCTGGATCTGGTGCCGGTCTCACTTCCAGCGTAGGCGGCGGATGCAGAAGCGCTGGCTACGGAAGGTAAGTCCCGTGATACCTCGTTGCCGCATCACCGTTTGCTGCATGAGGTCATATTATCAGTTTCCTCGGATATCCTTTGCTGCTTTTTACGGGTGTCTCGCAGGGAGATTATTTCCATATCTGTCGATCCAATGTGCCGCACATCCCACAGTTGACGGTCGATCCTTTTTCTCACAATGCTTGACTCTCCCGGCGTTTTCGGGGCGACACTAATCTTTGGATCTAGCAAGAAGCTGCCAAGGCCCACGACCACCTGGCTGAGCTCACCTTCCACACAGTGCTGGTGCAGACGAATATCAGATATTCGCTTTCTTTCCCCGTTGATCCAACCAGTCTGACGTGTTATGGCCTGAATAACGTGTGCCATTTCTGCTGGTTCAGGTGGAGTTGCTCGGTAAGGGCCGCCCTGTCACATGTCAGGTTCCAAGCTTGCTCGCTTAGGGGATGTTTGCCTGATTTGCAGAAAACTACCTTGACCCTTCTGGGTTATCACTCCACTTCTCTTCGCTTCCTTTTCTCAAGGATCTTAAATGTTAAATTGACTGCACTCTTTTGATTAAGATCTGGCGCCTAACATATAGACCCTCCGTATTGCAGGGATTACAATGAACCTCGTTTTGAAAGAATTATCCGCAATGTCTTGGCAAAGCGAACCCGCGACCATGCTGTGTGCTGGACAGGAGAAACCCCCGAAACATGTGGATCCATTTTGAGGATCAGCAGCGGTGTACGCAGTATGAATTAAACTATCGATGATCGTTCGGGAATTGTCCCTGGAAAAGTACTAGGCTGAGCTGTTGGCGCAGAGATCGCCATGAGCTAGCCGCGGCACGCCGGCCAAGTCTTCAACGGCTTTTGGTAAAAATGGAGAACAAGGCAAGCGATCCCCGGTGTTCAGGGGGAAAACAATGCATAAAAGCCGGGATGATCTCTCTTGGAAGGCCAACTCACTCATAGTCATTCTTTGTCAATATGATTCTCTCTTATATCTTTGGCCTGCTGGTCGCCACGTCCGGCCTGGCCAAGGCCGTTAACATCACCGGTTACGAATATGTCGTTGTCGGTTCTGGTGCTGGTGGTGGTCCTCTGGCCGCCCGCCTTGCTTTGGCCGGTCACAAGACACTGCTCCTTGAGGCTGGTGATGATCAGGGTGAAAACTACAACTACACCATCCCTGCTTACTCCGCCAGAGCCTCCGAAGACGAGAAGCTTGCGTGGAACTTTTTCGTTCGCCACTACGAAGATGACGAGCGACAGGCTCGCGATTGGAAGGCTAGCTACGACACGCCTGATGGCGGGATATATACCGGCCTGAACCCTCCCGAGGGCTCGACCTTGAAGGGAACCCTCTACCCCCGTACGGGTACCCTCGGTGGTTGCACTGCCCACAATGCCTTGATTGCAGTCTACCCCCACCAGTCCGACTTTGAATACATTGAGACCATCACCGGCGATAACTCTTGGACACCCGACAACATGCGCAAGTACTACGCTAAGCTGGAGAACAACGGTTACTCGCTTCCCGCAGTCAAGGGCCACGGTTACGATGGCTGGTTGTCGACCGAGACGGCCCCTCTTAGCATTGTCTTGAAGGATACTCAGCTGCTGAGCATGCTCACTGGTGGTGCTTTTGCGCTCGGTAACTTGACCGATCACCTTATGAACATTGGCACTCTGCTACTTGGCGATGCCAATGCTGATAAGAAGAGCCGTGACACCGAGCCCGGCTACTACCAGATCCCCATTGCCACCGATGACGCCCACCGTAATGGTCCCCGCGAGTTCATCATTGCTGTTCGCGATGCCAAGAACGATGATGGCTCTAAGAAGTACCCTCTTGATGTTCGCATGAACACCCACGTCACTAAGGTGACCTTCGACGAGACCGAAAACCCACCCCGCGCCACCGGTGTGGAGTTCCTGGAGGGCGAGCACCTCTACAAGGCTAGCCCTATGTCGAAATCTGCTCTTCCCGGTACCCCCGGTTCCGCCACCGCTTCTCGTGAAGTCATCGTTTCAGGTGGAGTATACAACTCCCCCCAGATCCTCAAGCTGAGTGGTGTCGGACCTGCCGAGGAACTCCAGAAGTTCGGAATCAAGGTCATCAAGGATCTCCCCGGTGTCGGCACCAACCTCCAGGACCACTATGAGATCTCCGTCCAGGGCAAGATCGAGGAGGATTTCTCCTGCTTGGACAAGTGCACCTTCAGCATTCGCGGCCAGGATGACCCCTGCATCGATGATTGGGAGACTCCTATCCTTGGCGACCGTGGTATCTACTCATCCCCCGGTCTTGCCGCCACTATGCTATACAAAAGTTCCACGGCCGGCGACGACTTTGACATTTTTGAATTCGGTGGCCCCGTCAACTTCCGTGGTTACTTCCCCGACTACAGCATTAACGCGACTGACGAGCACAACTGGTTCACCTGGGCTATTCTCAAGGCTCACCCCCGCAACACCGCTGGTACCGTCCTTCTTCAGTCCGCTGACCCCCTCGACATGCCTGAGATTACCTTCAACTACTTCGACACCGGTGTCGGTGACTACGATGCTGATCTCACTGCTTTGTACGAAGCCATCGAGCTTGGCCGTGATGCGTTCAAGCGTCAGCTCGTCAGCATCACTGAGGTTCTTCCTGGTGCTCATGTTCAATCCGAGGAAGACATCAAGGACTATGTCAAGGATGGCGCTTGGGGTCACCATGCCTCTTGCACTTGTCCCATTGGTGCTGATGGTGACCCAAGAGCCGTCTTGGACTCCAAGTTCCGTGTCCGCGGTGTCTCTGGTCTTCGTGTCGTTGATGCTTCCGTTTACCCCAAGATCCCCGGCACTTTCACCGCTGTGTCTACTTACATGGTCGCAGAGAAGGCTGCTGATGATATTCTGACTGAGCTCAAGGCCAGTTCTTAATTGATTGGATGTGCTTATATACACGAAATTTAGAGGTTTGATTCTTGTGGGTGGAAAATGTGTTCGGTGTTATCGTTGTGAAGCCATTCATTATCATGTATTAATAAATCATCTATGGAATAGAAAGATCTTGTATATAGTTCTGCCGGATCAGTTTGCATTTCTTTCCTCTCCCTTCAGTCTGCTGGGGAATTGATTCAATTCAAAATTCGTATGCTGTCTAATACTGAAACTTTCGCATAGCCCTCGGTATACTGACTGGACTGAAGTCGCCAAAATGCGTCCTCTTGGGCTAAGTACTTTAATGGTGTTACTATAAGATATCTACTAATAGACCGCACAAACTTCCAAGGTTTATTATATGGTTGTGATTAATATCAGCCTTATCATACAATTTCTTAGCTATCGGGGTGTAATAGCAAATAGAACAATATATAACAGGTCCACTAATTACATGTAGTCAACTAGGCTACCTATAACCTTGGAAGGTTACTGGCACATTAGGCACATTTGGCTGATCTTGGGCTTGATCGACTAATAATGCCAAGAGTTCGAGCGTCGAACAGCTGATCGGGTTCCATAACTCAGTTGGTTAGAGTGTGATGCTAATAACGTCAAAGTCGAGGGTTCGACCCCCTCTGGAACCACGTTTCTTTTTTTATATGTCCTAAATATTCCATATACATGCCATTCTATAGCCACTCATCTACGGAGTAATTATCGTCGGATTTAACCATGTTCGATAGGCCTACCCGTTGACATAATGGACCTAGGTAGTGGTCTCTTTTGAAGGGGTATATACTGATATCTACTTTCTCAACTTTTATAGGCCTTATTGACTACGGTTGTTTAGATGTCATTATCCTAGAAAATAGCAATGTTTTGGTTTTCACCGTTAACTCTAGTGGCTCAGGTTTGGGAGACGGTGGGACAAAAAACTAAAAAGAAACGTGGTTCCAGAGGGGGTCGAACCCTCGACTTTGACGTTATTAGCATCACACTCTAACCAACTGAGTTATGGAACCGAGTTATGTACAGGAGCCCTGTTTTGGTATTATTAGCCTGTCACGACTATGATTGAACTTGGAATAGTCATTACCTCTGTAGGTACATACAGGTAGGTAATCTCGTTAATTCACCTTATGAGCAAACACACAATTAATACCGTTAATTTTTCTCCTGTGCGTGTTAGAGTATGAGGGCATTAAAGAGAAGTTAGAGAATTTAAAAAAGATATCCATATAGGTGATCCTGTCCATATGGGTGTCGGACCCTCGCTTGCTGTGAGTTTTGTAAAAAAAATGTAAGGGCCGGTTAGGTCTTAGCGCGAAGATGATTGCTACGAGATAAATAAATCGAGAGGGGAACCCTCTTCGAAGGTCAAAACTTGGATATCATGCTATATAAAGTTAAGATCGACAATCTAGCCCTGGCATGCTATTTACGAAGGAAGGTTACGGCGGAGCTGAACCTATATATTATTGAGGAGGGGGTAGGCCAATATGATCTTATAGATCAATTTGAATGTTTTTAATTCCCTTGTTTTCATAGAACACATTTCTCCGCTCGGTCTATCGATTACAAAAGAGGTAATTAATCACTCCCCACTTCTTTAGGGTAGGAAAGAAACATAGGATTCGAATATATACACCGTTCTTCAGATAGATTCTAAGAATGTCTTCTATACTTCCTATTGTAATTCAGAGAGAAGATTATTCTTATTCTCTCCGAGTGTATACACGAGGCTCTGTATATACAGCGAGCAGGCCAAGTTGATATCCAATCAACTTGATTCTTTGGATAGGTAACCCGAGATTATTTCAGATGTTGCGGCTTTGTTCCTGACCTACACTAGCCTCATGTCACAATGAGCAGAAATTCACCCTGACCTGTGGAGGCAAAACAATATTCCCTTGCACGGGCCTAAAATATATATCGGACACTTATATCTGTAGGATATACAATTCAATGCGCATATAGGAATGCTTCCAGGTGAGCCTATGATTGATATTGTCCAACCAGCTAGGCTCGCCATGCTCTCACAGGGACTTAAAGCCCTATGTCCAACCAATACCCTTAAGGCGAAAGCTAACATTGCAACTTCAGGAGGAGTTTGAGAAGTTTCATGTGAAGTTGCTCTATAGTGGCCTTAAGAATATAACGAAGACTGCAACTTTATCGACACATTACTCCAATCTTACGATCCGCTTTAATTTCAACCGGTAAATATTCAACTGAATTTTTAACGCCTAAGCAGGCGCATCTAAGTTTACCTAGGTATGTAGAGCTGATAGAGTAATATTCTGTTTGGAAGATTATATATAAATACATGGAAGATTCTTATCAGGGTAGTGTGCTATTATTATGACCATGTCCACATGTAGTCCTGAACAATGGTATAAAATAAAAATTGGCATACTCCAAAAAATCCACTCTAAGCCATACGTCGATAAATAAAGAGGTGACATAATGACAAGGTGGTTCCGAGGTTAGGGAATGTTGGGGTTGCATGCTTTACATCGGGGGTTTGCATATTACCCATAGTTGACGAGCTCTCTCTTCCTCTTTTTTGTTTTCTCTCTCACCTGGGCAACTTTCTCAACTTCTCGCATTCGCGTCCATTCTCCTCTCAAGTCCTCTCTTTCTATCAGTTCGCTCCAATCGCATCATTGGCAACATCATTAATCCCTAACCTATCATGTCTAACTCTTCTAACTCTGGTCAAGTCCTCTCTGGCCTCGAAGGCACACAAATTCTGATGAACTCTCCGCCCCAACCCCCGATTAACTTCATGCCTGAGACCTGGGAGATAGTCGAAAAGCTTGAAGAGGATACCGTGACCCAGTCCGAGCAAAATTTCATTGATGGTCGGGGTCCTGCATACGTTGCTGGAAAGTTTTTGTGTCGCCCCTCCGGTGCGCAAGGACCCTTTGCGTTCTTGCGTATCTATCATCAGATACCCTGGCTTGGAACAGAATTGCGAAAGGCTTCAGTCCGAGCTGCCCAGGCTACAGGGACTTTCGAGCCCCCAGAGCTCCAAGCCCTGAAGCACTTCAAGCAGCAAGGCTGTAACGTCGTTCCCGAGCTTCTTGGATATCAGTTTGAGAAGCAGGATAAGGAAGATATCATACCGGACGGGTTTGTCACATATGTGATATGGAAGAAGGTGCCTGGCGAGCCCTTGGATTTCACCCGGTTCTGGAATTGCACTTTCTCGGAGCGGCAAAACATTCGCGCCAAGTTCCGACAGATATACGAGTACGTTGCCTACGCGATTGCCAAAGTACCAGTTCGCGCCCTTTTGTAGTTTACCAGGCAACGTAATTTAGGGCTGACATGAACTAGGATGCTTTTGCCATTTGACTACCAAGTCTGGGTACCTAGTTCCACTAAAATCATATACGAATGGTCTACCGGAGAGATGTACGTGTGATTCTTGCTCTCTGGTTATCCTCGATGATGATGAGATAGCTGACTGGTTCATTTCAGGCACATATCCGGCTTCAAAGATGCGACCAATCGCTTTCTTCATATGGTTTGGAGCGACGCTCACTATGCCTCGCACGATCTTGTTTTAGTGAATCCGTCCATCAAGTCGTATTTCCCCATTGAGAGCATCGACTTGTACCGAGACGACAATGGCTGGGAATGGTAGACAGATCAATCCTCTTGCCCTTAAGTCAACTTCCTGGATTTTCATTCGAGTTGATGGTGGCTACCAGGAGGAGATGGTCCGTGGGCCGACCCTCCGCGAAACAATCCACTGGTGGAGAGGAGTTCTTTCAAGCAATCGGGGAATCTATCCGGAGAGTGGAAGCGTTGTTTATTTTCATGACTGGCGTTGAATCTAACGTCCAGTGCGACTATTGCCTCCAAGGATATGGAGTCTTTCCCGTTTGTATCGTGAACCACCAGCCCACCGTACCAAACGACTGCGCAAACTGCTGCTGGGCCGGTTGCGAAGGGGCATAACGGCCAAAGGTCAAATGCCTGGTGTATGCCTGATTTTAGACCGCTTTTAACACCGCTCCATATATTATATTATATAGTATAAGAATAAATAGTCGGCCACTTATACGGCCGTAGACTTAGTGGTCTTCTTAGGTAGTCTACTCCGATAGTCTTTTTATATGTCTTTTTAGCGGTCTTTTTTAGCGGTCTCTTTAGGTATATACCTTTGACTACTAACCCTTAGTGCTAGATTAGTTATGTCTATACACTAACTTTATTGGAAGTTTTAGTCCGGCAGAACCGGCAGAATTTAGAGGGCGGTATATCTAGGTATAAAGGTTTAGCCTAATATTTCGGAGGCCTACCTATAGACTATACCTTACTTATTAAGAGTCTGTTATAGTTACCTAGGTAGTAATTTAGTTAATTTTCTACTAGTCTAATACCAGACAGAAATTAGGCATTTTAGGTATCAAGTCTAAAGAATCAGGCATTTGACCTTTGGCCGTTATGCCCCTTCGCAGCCGGTTCTAACGGACACTAGCGGTGTTCTTTTAACTACCCTATAGTTAACCCCTTCGCCTAAAGAGTGATTCCGAACCGAGGGCTGTCAAATATAACAGCTACTATACGTGGCGACTTTAATCGCCTCCGATAGCCTATCCGGACCGCCACTGCTACTGTCGCCGAGCAAGCCGAGGACAGCACCCTTCTATAAGCCCACCGGGACCGTATCTAAGATTGAAGGCTGCCGTTGACTCCCTTATAGCCCGCTTCGGCAGCCACTAGGAGAGGTGGATATAACTTTATTTTCAGTGGTCCCTCCGAGCTGACCCTGATTTAGGAATTTCCTATATATTCTTACATCAGATGAATTTGCCAAATGAATGAGGCCAATGATAGCTGACTTTTTCATATTTTTAATCCCCAATAAGCTTCACTTTGTCCACTAGAGACCAAGAAGCAAGTAGACAACTAGTTTTCGTTCTGGACCTTTGTACAGACTAGTATGAAAAGACAGACCGGATGTCCTTCTACTACCTGATGAAGAAAGGGGTGCTTCGGACAGAGGCCGATATTCTGGCTGTGATTTGTGCACAACTTCTGCCAAGTGAGAATTGTACTAAGGTCCCTGTTATAGCCCCGAATAAAATCCGAGAAGCTTCTTTCAGGAGGGTCTTATTGGTTATTTCGGTAACAGGAAGTCGACCTTGCCTTAACGATCTGGGAAGTTGGAAACGGAAGTTCCGAATGCCGCTTACTCAGATATAGCGGCCCTAATTGCCTAACTAGGTAGCCCCTGCTCGGGCTGTGTTGAGAGTCGGTGGTATGCAACTTTTGTGTACGGAGGGAGCCCGGTCATTGCTATTGCTAGAGTGTAACTTCCCTTGATTGTCCACATCTATCTTATAGTTTTCAGGAGCTCCATAACAGGACACATTTGGATTCTCATGACTAGTTACCCACCCAGATATATGGGCGTTTCATTAGTACTTGTACTCGTGTACCTCTAACATTGACCGCTTAATCTATACTCTACTTCCTACTACTATGTGCGTAGCACGACTAGATGGACGAAGTTCTACCGGCAGAAGATGTGGGTCTCGGGCTTTCCGAAGTACGAGGTGCAAATACTAATGAAATATGACTGTAACCATTGCTTCCGAGATTATTCCAGCAACTAGCCGGGTGACCGGGAGAGCAGGCGATCTTCAACCCGAGCTCAGTGCCTGGTACTAGACATACACCCGGGTACGGAACTGAGCTCGTCCGGTAGATATTCATTCCCGTGAAATCCGACTTCTCTGCATATATATTTGAGTGTGACCCAAAGCAACGTTTAAGTCAAACAACAATTTTTCCTGCAGAAGTTCAGTGTTCAGCACTTTCAGCATCAGACATGGAGCGAGAACAGGACACCGGAATATCCATTCTTGTTGTTGGAGGTGGCATTGCGGGTCTGACATTCGCTATTGAGGCTCATCGAAAGGGCCACAATGTTCGGGTAATCGAAAGACGACCCTGCGGAGAGACTTTTGGTAAGTACAGAAAGAACAAACAAGGAGACGCCGTCAAATTTCCCTTATACAGGAGAAGAACCACCAAAATATAAATTGGATGTACTGGCTGACGAAGTTGCACATGGACTTTCAATATAGGCGAAATTATCGTGATCTCGACTTCAGCTCTCCGTACCCCAAAGAAATGGCCGGGCTTCTTAGAGCGCGCGAGGCGAGACGCAATTGCTCCAGTGCTAAATGTCAAGAAATACGACGGCACGCTTATCGGGTCCTTTCCCGTTGGTGACCCGAACAACCCATCCTTGGCGATCTATCGATCAAAGCTGCATAAAGTTCTCTATGAGTATGTCTCGCAGCTCGGCATACCGGTCGAATACTCCGCGACGGCTTCGGATTTCTTCGAGGAAGGGGACCATGCTGGTGTTATCCTGTCTGACGGCCGCAAGCTCACAGCAGATGTAGTGGTGGCCGCTGATGGAGTTGGCACCAAATCATGGGCATCGGTCGTCGGCAGCAAAGAGACCCCCATCAGCTCTGGATTTATCATGTACCGAGTCACCTTCTCCGCGGCACTGGCGCTTGCGAACCCGGTCCTCGCGAAGGAGTTTGAAGGTTTCAAGGACCGTTCATTCCTACATGCCGGTCCGGGCGCACACGTGGTTACTTGCAAGTCGGAAAATGATATTTGTTGGCTGCTCACTCGCAGGGTATATTTACCTGCACGTCAAGTGTATGCCTCTGATCAAATACTAATGTTAATTAGGACGACGGCGGTGATGACAAAGAAGACTGGGCTCAGGCCACGTCGACCGACAAAGCCCTTAAGGCCGTCGAGGGCTGGGAGCCGTTCATGACCGAGCTTATCAATGCGACACCCAACCGCACTGTCCTTGAATGGAAGCTACTCTGGCGTAACCCTCAACCGCAGTGGGCATCACCTGGCGGCCGCATTGTCCAGATAGGTGATGCTGCACATCCATTTCTGCCGACCTCGGCTAGTGGCGGGACTATGGCCATGGAAGATGCGTATTCCCTGGCCGCCTGTTTGCAGATCGCAGGAAAGGACGACGTGTCTGTCGCAACGAAGGTGCATAACCACTTGAGGTATGTGAGAAATCTGGGAAGGCTACGCCTTGGTGGCCAGTCCTGGGCTGGATAGGCGCGGAAGAAGATTAGAAGATTAGATGTTACAGAGGCTGATCATCCATGCGCTGATGACAGGTTCGAACGAGTCTCTTGTGCCCAGAAGACGGGATTCAAGAACCGCGAGTTGTTCCACAACACTGACTGGGATGCCGTCGCCAAGAATCCAGAGGTTATGGGCAAGGTGGTCGGAAAGTGGCTGGTGCATCACGACCCAGAGCACTACGCGCATGAGAACTACGGCAAATGTGCAGAGCATCTCCTCAGCGGTGCACCATTTAAGAACACGAACGCCGTTCCTGGCTATAAGTACAAGCCCTGGACTGTCCAGGAGCTCCTGGGCGCTTCAGAGAGTGGAAAGCCTGTTCAAGATGAGGGTGACTGGTCCTAAATAGGAAGTGAGTCTCTCAAGTGAGTCACCTAGATGCTATAGTCGTGTTCAACCCGATTCTAAATTATCTTTGCTCTATAATTCTCTCCCACATGTAACCTGATACATACGACCATAGGGTGTGGAAAATAGGGCTTCCCGTCCGCTCAGCCGTACTCAAGCCACACGCCGGTGAGTTAGTAGTTGGGTGGGTGACCACCAGCGAATCCTCACTGTTGTATGTTTTTGGTTTTTGCTTTTTTTGTTTTGTCGTTTGCACTGCTCTCACATCGCTAGTTCATGCACCGTCTCCACTAGGGTGGTGAGCGGATGATGTGAATGGAAAGTCTAGATCGGGCTGACAATTCTACATCTCCTCAACTACAAATGTGAATGTCTTCTATGCGACCGAATTTTCAGTGACTAATTTAGCACATACATTTGCAGATCCCAGATTTTGTGGCTCCGAATGTCCACGTTGATAGCCCCGAAAGCTCTGGTTATCATCCGGCAATGAAGCCTATCCTCACATTGTTGACCCCCTCACGCAATCTCCAGCTTCGATTTACCGGCCTTTTGGCTCGAAGCGAGAGCAGCCGACAACCCAAATTGAGATGCAACCCCGTTGATGCGGTGGGTTGAGTTCAAGTTCTTCACAACGAGGATTTGATAACAAGTGGCACTACCTTGGCGAGAAGCGATGACAGACCAGGCGAGGAAGAGCTCCCAAATCTATTCGATGTTAAAACCTATCAGGCTTAGCACATAGGATGACACTCACCCTAAACCACCGTTGGCCATACTTGGCCTTGATGGTGTCGGCATTTCCAAGCCAGTTGCGGTACCATCTCCAGAGAGTTCCAGAATAATGCACCCCAACGGTATCGATACTGATGTTTGGACCATAGTTAGTCCCGTCAAAAGGCAGTGTGCGAAATTCTCTTAGGACTCACCTTTTGATCTCAAATCCAGCCCGTTCCAAGCACATCGTATAGTACCAAAGAGGAGTAGACGCATCCGCGCCACGGAAGATGTACTTGTTCAAAAACAGTCCCCAAATCAAATCCTCATACTGCCATGTTTGGCGAAGACCGGAAAGCTGCACATACATGGCACCGTCATCTTTCAGCATATCATAACATTGGCGGAAGAAGGTGGTGAGCTTTCGAATGCCGACATGCTCGCCCATTTCGAGCTGCGTGATTTTATCGTACTGGGCATGAGGAATGTCGCGGTAGTCCATACATAGAATACGGCTTTGCGCTTCGGCAATCCCAGCCCTTTGGAGAGCATCGTTACCCCATGCTGTCTGGTGGCGTGCAATGGTGAGACCGGTCACCTTCGCTCCATAGTTGAGACTTGCGAATTTCGCCAGGGTCCCCCATCCACAGCCAATGTCTAACATAGTCTCGCCTTGCTTGAGACCAAGCTTTTCACAAACAATCGCCATCTTGTTATCCTGCATTTCCTCCAGCGTTTCCTCTTTTGACGTGTCGGAGATGATACCGGAGGTGTAGATCATGCGAGGACCAAGGAACCAAGCATAATGATCGTTACCACGGTCGTAGTTCGGACGGATCTGCTGATCGTCTTGGTCTTTGGTGTGAAGCAACACGTCGCGAGCAAAGGTCAGGAAAATGTACTTGAACAGATCCCAAGTGAAGCCGAAATGCGCCCAATCATGGCGGTATTCCAAGATGTCGAGAGTATCTCCGTTAAAGTCGACCACACCATCGAGATACATTTCACAGAAGGTCTGCATAGGGACACGTTTCTTGCCGTGCCATTTGGCACGGTCCGTCTCGTTTTTGAACTTTAAATACTGTTCTATCGGTCGCCCCGGCAATTTGCCTTTGTCGGTCATGCGAGAACTGCAGGAGGATGTCCATGTCCAGTACCCCACCAGAATTGGCACAGTCGTGATTAGACCAAGGAATATAGTTGTCTTCATACCGCCGCCAAGTAGATAAGCAAGGACGGCCGGGACGCCCACCAGGAGACCGATTAGGAGGGAATTAGAGAATCCCTGGTTACCAGCACCATCAACTGGCAGAGGCGCATTGTGGATGGCCGCAGACTGACAGAGTTAAGCAGTTAGCAATCGGCCGCATAGTAATAATTGGGGGACTGACATCTGTGAGGGGTAGTCCACAATCCTCAGGCGTTTCGAACTTTGAGGGTTTGGCTGGTGGTGTTTGTATGAAATGAATGTCGCTGTTGAGATCTGGGGACGACATAGCGGCTGTAGGCAGACTTTTCTCTGCAGACTTTTGTGCTCTAAATTGCGAGCGAAAAGTCAAGAATTCAACCCGAGGGAATGGAGACGCGACAACATTAACGGATACTCCTGCCGTGTCTCGGCTCGAGTCGACGGGTCCCGCGGGCCCCGAGCTCCATTATGACGGAGGGATATGCAAGGGGATTCCACTGAATTGGCCAATAAGATGTTAGGATGTTCCAATTATAAATATCGTCTGACTAGGCTACAAAAGTACGTGTATGACGGAGTTTATATCGGGAGATCAGCTCTTCAGCACGAAATTTGGTTGTACACGTCTGGATTTCATGAATCCATATATGTGTATTTCTACTACATCACGGACTGCTGTCAAGGTGACCCCCGACATATCAACGCTGCAAGCTGACCCGTGGGTCCGAAAGAGTAGCAAACAGTCAAATGCTCAAAGGAAAGGGTGACAAGGGCGCAAATTAGATTGCTGACGATAACATTCGGAGCCGCGGAGCCCCTGGGAGCCTGATACGGGCATACGGGCCCTGATGATTTTCCGGCTATTCCTAAACCAGGTACATTTTCCAGAAACAAAGATCAATGGTGGTATGGGTCAGATCAACGTTGTTGGTGACACCAATGATCCTACATATTAGCGATCAAAGACATGGGGTAGAATAGTTGAGTATGCAGAATCACTGTAGGTTAGGGAAGGGAGAGGTACAAATAGCTGTGGAAAATCGCCATATCTCGATGAGCAACCTTTCAAATCGCGCAGTGTACATACAGTGTACATCCCCTTATGGGTACAGATCGTAGTCTTCAACTAATGACAAAGAAATCCTTGTAAGGGCTAGAGGGAGGACACTACATTGTTAGGTAGGAGTTTGTCCGGTTGGTTCGGGTTCACAAGCCTCATACAGTCTACTGGGATACGAACCATTATACTGGTGATTTGTGTAAGCCTAAAGAAGATGTCACGTCAAAGTGTTATTACAGCGAGAAAGATGCTGACGAGTCCAGGAGTTCCAAAGATGACCTGCGGGTGTTATTATCGACCATAGTAGATCTACCAAGATACCTATTTCAACCACTCCAAGCCTCCCTTGATGTCGCCCCAGCGTGCGATGGCTAGGTCCCTCCAGAAGTATGAGCGCGGCTGCCATGGCCCTGCAGACGCAGCCTTGGGAAACGCATTTCCGCCTTTCTTCACGTAGGTCGCCTTCAATGCCAAAAACGGGCGTTCTTCCAATGTCTGCCTTTCCTCTGCCATCATTCGCGGGACTATCACTGATACACTCTCCTTCCTCATCTGTGTCAGCAGGCGGCACGCTAGCTGTGCGGTTGAGTCTGCACCGAGCGTCCAGCTTGCGTCGACATAGCCCCATGATAACACCAAGTTCGGCAGGCCCTCCACCATGGCAGCTCTCCAAGCAAAGTGCTTTGGTATCTCATACGGCTCGCCATCGATAGTAATGGTGATACCACCTGCTGTGCACAGTTTTAGCCCGGTCGCTGTTACAATGATATCCGGATAAAGCTCCTTTCCGGAAGTGAGTTTTATGCTGGATGCTGTAATCGTTTCGATCGTGCCGGTATTGATGCTTCCCTTTCCGCTTCGAATACAAGCGTAGAAGTCACCATCAGGACAAAAGCACAAGCGTTGCTCCCAAGGACTGTATGAAGGCACGAAATCCGGCTCCAGGTCAAAGTCTGGTGGTAGAAGTTTGGCCGTCTCGCGGAGGAGGAAAAATTTCGCTGCACGGGGGAAGAGGCGACAGATCGATACCATGAAGAATGAGAAAAGCATCCATTTGAAGCGTATGACTCGGTTGGCTGCAAAGCAGGGTAGAATCTTTGAAAGGATGGTCTCGAAAGCTCCCTGGCTGGGAAGGGACGCGATGTAGGTCGGTGAGCGCTGGAGCATGGTTACGTGCGCAGCTCTTGTGAGGGATGGAAGTAGTGTGATCGCGGTAGCCCCGGAGCCAATAATAACCACGCTCTTGTCGGTGTAGTCAAGGTCACCAGGCCAAAATTGGGGATGAACGACCTTGCCTTTGAAATTGTGTATTCCAGGAATATCTGCCTGTAGTGGTTCCTGGTAGTCATAGTAGCCTGTGCCGAGAAACACGAAGCCAGACCTCAGAGACATCATTTCTGTGTCCTGGGTGGTGATGTCGAAAGTCCACATATTAGACGAGGATGACCAGTTCAACTTATTTACCTTGTGGCAAAAACGTATCCTCCTGTCGATCCCTTCTTGGGCGGCTGAGTCTTCAAGGTACTGGCGAATGATAGCGCCATGAACAATGGTGTTCTTTCCTGTCCAGGGACGCCATGCAAAGCCGAAAGTGTAGAGGTCCGAGTCCGATCTGATACCTGAGTTGTATAAGGTCAGCAGAAGAATTCAAAATTGAAACTGGGATGGGAGAGCTCACCCGGATACTGAAATAGGCTCCAAGTCCCGCCAATTTCGTGTCGGGCTTCGAGAATACAGTAACTGAGCTCCGGGTTTGACTCTTGCATACGGTAAGCGAAATTAATGCCAGAGATGCCAGCACCGACAATGATGACATCGAAATCTGGTATTTCATTGTGTGCAGCCATAATGACTTAGCTCACGTGTGCCTTGTTGTCTGAATGCTACCAAGATCCATAGGGGCCAAGGCAATATCATATACGTCCCTTCAGAAGGTAAGCCACTCCTACTGGGCTATCCCGCGTCAGTCAATAAGCTTTAGTGGTGAGGTGAATTCTCGGAGCCGCGGAGCCGCTAAACAGCCGACGAGGCGCAGTCAATACTCGCATGGCTGCAAGGATATCAATTGTCCCATGTATAGCGACAGACCCCCCGGATCCCCGCAACTCCGCTGGCTTCCACTTCCCCGTCTACCGAATCGTTCTGGAGGGAATTATTGGGTGGCTTTTTCTGCACCTAGCTCGCCAAGTGGATCCGTGCCCCTTTCAATTCTGGGGCCTATCTGGAGTACATATTGCAGTTCCTTCTTCCGTCAGGAACTGAAAGGCCTTCTAACTTAGCCCAGCAGACTCCTTTGCACACAGTGTCTCACAATTCAATTTTATCCACGAACCAGCAAAACTGTTTCTCGCCAGAATGAACGAACTATTTGACGTCGCTGTAATCGGAGCTGGCATGGCCGGGATCATTGCAGCTCGTGACCTCAGTGAGAAAGGCTATGAAGTGGTTTTGTTAGAGGCCCGTGACCGGATTGGAGGACGAACCTATATGGATCACGCTTGCGGCACAGTACTGGAACTTGGGGGGAGCCTATGTTCACTGGACACAACCGCACATCTGGAGAGAGCTTCAGCGTCTTGGAATTACCGTCAACGCCCCAATGCAGGAAGGAAGGAGTTATTGGCTCGCCGATGGGGCCGTACACTCTGGTACCTCCGAAGACTTCTATGGCAGGGTGACTCCACTTCTGGAACTTCTATTCGCAGATAGCCGTGCTCGATTCCCGATGCCGTTCGACCCTACCGCACTCGACAACACGGAGATTGAGAAAGAGTCAATTGAGGACCGCATCAATTCGTTGAATCTATCTTCATACGAGCGGGATGTATTGGAGGCGGTATTATCCGGTGTGGTGCATTCCTACAAAGACCATGGAATTGCCCAACTACTCCACGCCGTGGCTACATACTTTGGAAATTTCGGTGCCTTCCTCGAGACAGCCGGCACTTGGAGTATCCAGGGCGGTACAAAGAAACTGGTAAATGGCATGATGGATGAAACGACTGCCAAACTGCTGCTTTCCACGCCAGTGGACTCCATTTCCGACGAAGGTTCCCAGGTTACCATTGGAACTCGAGATGGCCAAAAGATCCGTGCCCGTACGACAATCGTTGCGCTTCCAATAAACACCATTGGCGACATACACATTACACCAGCCTTGCCCCATGTGGCACAATCCATGATTGCGAGGAAGAACCCAACGCTGGCTGGCAAGCTCTGGATCCGAGTTCGGGGGGGAGATCGAGCCCTTTACCATCTGTGCACCAGCTGGGAAATATCCGCTCAATGCCGTCAGGACTGAGAGGTACTTGGATGGGGATACTCTCGTTCTCTGTATGTGCTCCGATGATTCTGCTATTCGTGGGGAAGATCGCTTTGGGGTACAAGCTGCGCTGCGGAAGTTTATACCAGGTATTGAAGTTGTCGATATCGCGTACCATAGTTGGGTCGGTGATGAATTTTCCAAGGGAGGCTGGATGATGAACCGCCCTGGTTGCTTTACTACCGATGCCGTGGTACTTCGACAACCGCATGGTAACATTCATTTCGCAGGAAGTGACATTTCTGCAAGCGAAGCAGGCTCTATTGAGGGTGCTCTGTCAAGCGGCGCACAGGCCGCTCGTGATGTCTCTATAAAATTGGCCAAAAGACGGCCGGAGCTCTAAGTAACCAATCTTCAAGATTGTTTAACCCGTTCGGAAGTTATGTTCTCTTACTAGAATCTGAAATGTAAATCTGAGAGGCAAATATCCGCTCGAATGCCTCCTCAATTTAAGGTCCTTTATTATTCATTTCCACATTAACCAATTCCGACTTGGAAAGGCATTTGGTAAGTTAAATTCACAATGCCCTGGACCTGGATATTCTAGTACTACAGCAAGCGTCGATTGCAGCCCTGTGGTTTTAACACGGGGCCCGCGGATCCCGCGGGTCCGCAATATCTCTTGGCCCAGGTGGGCAATCCCACTACCAAATTCCTTTTCATGGTCTTCACATAGATGGAGGAATGCGTCCATTGTCTTCAGTGTATTTTCTTGATCCAGTTGAGTGAATTGAGTGCACTTTTTATGATCTTTATTATTCCAGCGAATCGGAATACCGTCTATATGGAGACCGGAAGTATGATGTTTGCCAACCTATACGGTTATCCTTATGATTCCAACGTATTTGGTGCTGAAGATAGTGACTGCAATCACACCCTAGGCGCGTCAGCGCTCCAGAGTCACGCCGCGTTTCCTTATCCTTTTGAACCCATTGGATACTCTGGGATGTTTGCCCCGTCCTCTACTTCTGACATGGGTCTGGCATCGAACTACTCACGCCACTTATCTGAAAATGCAGAGCCGCAACAGTTTAACAGTGGAGTCTTGGATCCACCAGATCATTCCGGTCTTCCCCAGGTTGCCGACATACTCAGATCCCCTTGCACTGAAATCGACCAACAAACCCACGGAAAACTCCCTTCACCTCCACAGAGCCAAATACCTGCGAGTAACCGGAGACCAAAAAGACTTCGAAGACAAAACCACTCGTGTGATCCCTGCCGTTCGGCGAAAAGGGCCTGCGATTTGGCCCCCAATGCCAACCACGTGAACAATGTTTCTTCATCACCATGTTCGATGTGCAAGCTACGAGGCACGGACTGCACAGTTGCATGGCGTGCGAGCAAGCAACCTTCTCATAAACCCAAGAAGTCTGCATCTGGTTCCTTGGTTAAGAATCATTCTACCGACCCCGTCCTTGATGCCATCAACGATTCTCTCTTGCCCGCCACAACGAGTAACTTATCGCGCCACGAGTCCGTCCTAGCCTGCCACATGATGACTTCCAAAACATGCGCTCAGAAATTGGATTTATACATTGATATCTTCGATGACCCAATGTCAAAACTTCTTACAAAGTGGTGCATGGCTCCTTGCTACTCTTTGGGGATTGCTGCCTTAACACCATTGAGCCGCAATGCACAGCTAGCTACACATTTTAGCCAGGCCCAATCGCGCATCAGGAATAGCTGGGAAGCGGCTTCCTCCCTGCGGCCAAATTCTGCGTCACGTTTGTTCCTTACAGCTAGTATTCTTGATTCGCTATTTCAGTGCTCAGATACCCATTCTTAATGCACACGGCCGGCATTGCGCGACAATGCCTTGATTGAAACGTACAAGTGGGTCGCCATTGCAACCGGGTCACAATTTGCTATAAATGAAAACGACGCGCAGAACACCTGGAAATCTCAGAAGCAAACCAGAGACATTGCATATGCTACATGGTGCAAGGCAAAACATATGGTGTTCGAGAATATTGCAAGCAAGTCATTTCGTCTTGGATTATCACTACTTCTATTTGGGATAATCCTACCCCCCACTGAGTTGGACCGGAGCTGCGAGTTCGAAGAAGACGCTGCCTACGCACTCCACGAAGGCATTCGTCGACTGCATGCGCTATGCACCGAGGCTCGTGCTTACCTTCAGGATGGTGGGACACACCCGGGCCTTATTACATCCTTGATGGGCCTGGGAAAACCATGCCTGTTGCAAAGTTTGTCCATTGGGGCCCGCGAGAACGTTCTAGAGCTAATCGCAGCTTTTGAATGGCTTGTCGAGATGTCACAATCAGTAGCCATCTCCCTTTTCCCATGCAAAAGTTTCACCTTTGCACTGTCTTTTGGTAAATTCAACAACGAGAGCGGTCACTCGATAGAGGTTACTCAGAGGCTAGATGGTAAGAGCGTGGATAATGGGCGAGATTCGATAACAATAGACGATTCTATTATCGCGCGGGTCACAGCGGGGTCTCCACCCGTGACAGTGTTATGGAGTCAAGGCTCTCCGGAGCATTTCGTGTATAGCGCCTTGCTTGAGTCTGGGTCTGTCGTCGCCTTGGTGTGGAAAGCTCTCGCTCGCTTGACGCTAGCAATTCAGAATGTGGGGACCGGTGATGGGAACTATGCAGAGATCCATCATCATTTTAACATGATGACAATGCTTATTGATCTATGGAGAACGACATTTGGTACAATTGACCATGACTCGGCTTTGAGTCTGCAATTATCAACGACTGATGTGCGACGTGGTGTAGTCTTCTGTGCTACTGATGGCAATCTCGCTGTGCTTCTATTTTACGAACTTTCTTGCCAACTTCAGAGACATCTTGGAGACCAGCCACAGTCTCTAGGGAACAAACTCCGCGAAACGCTGAATCTAACCACGAATTACCGGAACTCCCAACGACTTACAAGCGCAATGCAAATTTCCTACCTCACCTCAACAAATCACGGGCTTTCAAGCCCCGGCGTCCAAGGAGAAGGTGGACTGAAGTCGAATATCGAAGACATTCGGGCACAGCCAGTGAGTGGAACCCGCTTTTTAATCGGGTAACTTGTCTTACTGAACACTGCACAGCATCCTACTATGGTGGTGCAAGCTCACCGACTAGCCGCCAAGTGCTTTGCAGAAGAGATCCAGAATTCCGTTCATTCAGTAAACATAAAACGTATCTCAGACCTGTCTGCCTCTCTCGAAAGCTGTCTGCGGGAGCTGCAGGGGTTGCAAAATGTTTTAGTCATGTACCCAGGTGCGGAATTGGGCGATGAGAATGCAAAATTGTGATGAACTCTGCCAGCATCTGGACCCTCTATGTTAGGACAGGCTTGGTACCGGTAGGGCAGGAACAGCAACGAATGATTTCAGGCAAGATCTCTTGGAAACGACACTCCTTTTTTTTAAGAACAGGGCGAGGTACATAATGATAAGCTCTACGCTACAATTGGCATCCTTTCTTTTCCTTCGCTATGCGCCAGTTGCGTTGTTGCTGCGGCTCCGCGATTCCGCGGGTCCAGACATGTGCGGTTAGAGACACATTGGACCAGGAAACTCGGAACCGCATCCAAAGCCATCAACTACTAAGCTTGGAAAACCTCCCTTCACTTCCCGCGGCTAATCCGATTTCACAGTATTGGTTGAGAAGGGAATCCATCCTTTGGTGCGGGGATTTGGACATGAAGAAACTATATATAAAAGAAACGACAGAATAAGTTCCTTTCGTTTCTATACCTTCCTATCAATTCCAAATCCTGCAAGCATGTCAAACTACAGCAAGTCAAAGCCCGTTGTGTTCATCGGCGCTGCCGGCGAAATGTGTCGGGTTGCGGTGGAGCGCTTCGCCAAAGCAAGCGATGCTCAGCTTGTTCTTGCGGATCTCAACACCGTTGTCATCGAATCCCTTGCCGCCAAATTCCCAACTGGCCGAGCTACGGTCCAGAAGCTCGATCTCTTCAACGAACTTGCCCTGGCCAATCTAATCGACGGTGCTGGACTGGTTGTTCTAGGTGCAGGGCCTTATTCTAAGACCGCCCATCCAGTCGTCAACGCATGTATCAAGGCCAGAGTTCCGTACCTTGATTTTGATGACGATGTCGAAAGCACCCAAGCTGCCCTCGCCCTCACTGCGGAAGCTAAAAAGGCCGGCGTGCCTCTCTATATCGGTTGCGGTGCTTCGCCCGGCTTGAGTAATGTCATGGCTATGGATGCTACCCGCGACCTCGACTCCGTCAATAGCATTGATATTTGTTGGCTTGTTGGGGATGAGCCTACGGTTGGAAAAGCAGTGCTTCAGCATTTGATGCACATTGCTGCCGGCCCCTGTCTCACATGGGTGAATTCGAAGCCAACAGTGAACGAGTCTTGGGTCGGAACCATCTATGCGCCAATGTATACCGAAGACGGCGAGAGACTCTTGCATGAAACCGCCCATCCCGAGCCGGTGACACTTCCGCGTCTTTTTCCAAATGCCACTCGGATCCAATGTTTCGGGTCGCTAGACCCGAAGCCGCTCAATGGTATTGCTCGAGGCCTCGGCTCCGCGGTTCGTGCAAAGTCGTTGTCTATGGACGATGCAGTTGACTTTCTGTATAACCTGGCAAGCAAGCCGCCCTCTAGCGGCGGATTGGGTGAGGGGTTTGGAGCGCTAAAAGAGCAGCTTCGGGGTGGAGACATCACTCTAAACGAACTGTATCAGTTAGTCAGCTGCTCTATTGGCCCCCTGCGATACGCTCTGTGGGGAATGCTTGAACAGATATGGAATGGTGAATGTACTGTCACGGAGGTTGCGACTTACATCATGAATGCAGTGACTGGCACAAAAATCGAGAACAGAGGCAACATACTTGTGAGAGCAGTTGGTATGCGCGGTGGTGTTTCAACTGTGATCACTAAACGCAATCCGAAGAATGGAAAGGACTCCTATCTGTGTCAGAGCATGGGAACAGTGACTGGAACTTCAACTGCTGCATTCATGGTCATGGCACTGGAGGACGGCCATCAGCGCAGTGGTGTTTTCTGCCCTGAGGACTGGGCTGAGCCCGAGACATTCTACAAGGCTTTGGAGCGCGTAGGAGTCCCCAAGGATGAGATTGTCGAGACTATCTAAGCACTTTCATGTAAATATGGTTGACACAATTGCATTGAGGCCTTGTTATTTACGGAAGAAAATTAATCCTCCAACCAGTCAATTGGGGCCTTTTCGATGTGACAGTGAGGTTCCTGAACATCCTGGGTTGCGAAGGCGCAGAGCCGCCAGGGTCAAACGCCTGGCATTTTTAGTGTTAAATGTCTGAATAACGTGTGATTCTCGCACGCTTTTCACACCGATCTAAATACGGGGATTGTAGGGATTTATATAGTATGAATAGCTTCGTTTTCTTACCAGCCTACTTTAAAGAGCACGACCACTCTCCTATAGTTGTCTTGTCTTTTCTAGTGGCTTCTTTAGTTGTCCTATCTTCTTCCTATCTTATGTATTCATATTGTAGCGGGTTGTTGTACCTGCTATAGTTAAGAGAGCCTAAGGTGTATAGTGAAATGTATGAATGATAGCGTTGAGAGAGTTACCAAGAAAACTAAGTTCTAAACTAAGAAACCCGAGAACAATTTCTGCCAGTCTACAATCAGGCATGATTCAGACATCAATTCTTAAAACATCAGGCATTTGACCCTGCCCGCTGCGCACCTTCGCGTTGAGGATTCCGGGTACTGACACGCCGATGAAACGGGTCTATCAATGTATCTATCTGTAATCAAAATTTCCGCCTCAATACCCCGACCTAGACCTGCAGCCATCATATGAAAGTGCACAGTCACACCGTGACACTTCCCCCTCAGTATACGTACTCAAAGTTCGGGTTTTGTGCATCAGTCAAATCAGCGAAGGCCGTAGAATCGGCCATGAGCTCGTCTTCGCCCCCTCTCTCCCGTAGTTCATCGCGCATCTTCTCCTTTCGTCGGTTCTCCCAGATAAAGGCATAGCGAAGCACAAAGAAAACGGCGAGCTCAAGGCAGTTGGCAACCAGCAGAGAGCCAATTCCCAGGGGGTATCCCGGCGCTTGCTCGGATTTGTAAAAGAAGGGGCCAGCAATGTTGCCGACGCATGCTCCAAACCAGATCATACCGGATACGATCATTTTCTTGGACTGTCCACCAGTGTTGGAGGTAATAAGGGAAAGAGATATCACGAAGGAGGCTTGATATGACCCAGTGAGATAGCTAGATATTGGGGGAACAATTAGCCACTTCTTAATCACAGGCATCAATTCGATATACTTACAAGCAGATCAGTCGGCCGACGTATGCATTGTCGGGGGCAAGTAAGAAACCGAGGGCACCCGCAATGGTCGGGACCATGAACAGTGCGCAGACCAGGGTACGGCTGTTCTTCGGCATGTATTCGTTCGCATATCCTCCAAGCACAATCCAAATAACCACGATTACTCCTTGAGGTATACCAAGCAGTGCCGTATTGAGTGTATCGAACCCGAGGCCTTGAATGACCAAAGTGGAGAAGTTGGATATCCCACCGTTTGGAATGTTGGCAAGAAAGCCCAGAATAGTAAATAACCAAGTCTTGTAATCGAGGTAAGCCTCTTTGACTTGATACCATTTAATTTTCTGTCCCTCAATACCGGTCTGATTAGATCGCAGTCGCGCAATCATCATGAGCTTCTCGTCACGATTGAAGCCCCAAAAGGTTGCTGGTGAGTTAGGCAACAGTAGAGCCAGTGCAATTCCCCAGGCGGAGCAAACAGCACCAATGATGAGAAACTCGTAGCGCCAGGATTGAAGAGCACCATTTATATTGCCGATTCCATAACCTAAACCCGGCAATAAGTGACTGCTACTCAATTTGGACAACTCCGAATGAAAACATACCAATAAGACCGCCGCCGGCAACACCGATGCCATTCCATAAATAGTATGCGGAGATACGCCAAGGTTGCTCGGCACGGGTATAGTATGTGGAGACGACCACCATAAACGCTGGGTCGGCAATCGCCTCAAACGCGCCAGAAAGGACCCGAAGTGCCGCAAGCGCGCTGAAGTTCTGCGATGCAGCCTCGCACATGAGAAGAACGCCCCACATGAAGATGTTGAAGGCGAGATACCAGGCCATCCGGCGGCTCCGTTGCATGAGTAGGTTAGACGGAATTGCCCAAACTAACCATCCAAAGTAGAAGATACTTGACAACCACGAGTATTCTGTACCGACTAGATGGAGGTCTTCTTTGATACCGAAAATTGCTGCGTAAGAAAGCGTCGTCTTATCGACATACTATTAGATACAGATGGTGTTAGCTGTGGCCTAAAAGAGGGAGATTAAGATAGCCAGCATACATAAAAGAAGTAGCATATTCCAAGAAGTGGAATAAGGTGTATGTCAAGCTTGCGCTTCAACCTCTTTTCTGCGTCTTTATCGATGGCCTCATCGTTAGGATATCTCTGAATTGCTTCAAGATATAATTCGCTATCTTCTCCTTGATTGATTTTGCCTGCCACCGATACCTTGAGGTTCTCCTCTATATGCTGGACATCATATACGCTCTGCGGCTCCAGTACCTCTGGGAGGGTTTCTTTCTTGCCCTCCATGCTGAAGTGCACAGTTTCTCACTCAAGATCGATATTCACTTGTGTAATTAGTGGAAGGGGTATTGAAGAATAACCGTTTAGTAGTATCAATAAATAGGACAACCATCACAATATAGGGTCCCCACGGGAAAGGTGGTGACCAGCAGTCGAAGTCGGGCACAATCACAATTGGTGGAATAAAATTTGCGGGGAAATTCGATCAGCGCAAGGTCGGGGTCAAGTCCTGGGAAGACTCTGCTTGACTGTGTCGTTTGTTCCCTGCGAAGAACTATCCCAGTATGTAGCATAAAGTGATTCGACAGATAGCAGGTTTGATCAATTCCCCCTTGCTTATGCTGATCATGGGCAAATCATCGACATTATGAAAGGGAATAGGGAAGAGAATAGGGAAGAGAAAAATTCGGTAGGATTTCAAGCTGTCGGACAATCTCCGAGATCTGATGCCGAAAAGGTTACACTACCAGAGCCGACGATGTCATTCCTAGCTCGACCTCGTTCCCGGGTTCATCTGTGACTTGGGGACATATTAGAACTGTGTGTCCACTGGGATATTCCAAGATATCAGAATAGGAGCGTGCTTTTCGATAAGTAGATGTGCAGCGTGTGGATATGGGAAGATTGCATACGGGGTACTCCGTACCTGGCGTTGAATTCTTATCGGCCACAACTGTAAGACCTTGTTTCGGCGTCTGGGGTTAGAATCCCCGCAGTTTCTAGTTATGCGTCGGCGCAGAGTTGTGTGGGGGAGCTGCGTCGGAGCGTGGGGGAATTACATTAGGAAAAAGCAACGTGGGGGGGGCGGGAATTCCCCAGGTGCCACTCCAGATTACTTCGTATGTACGGAGTACCGAGCAATGGTAATGACCGGGAATAATTGCCGAGCAATCCCTTTCTGCAGCCACAATATCCACAATGGATGTTTCCAGCAATTGGTGACAGAGATCGGCATATGAATCATCTCGGCTTTTGGTGCCGCCAATAGCCACATAAACTGACACCGATAGTATCAAACGGTCCAATTCAACCGTAAATAGACCAGAGATCTAATAAGGTAAATGAGCCCAGCCGACCCCAGAAGGAAGTTGCCTTCCATCCTTGGCGGACGGCAGTTTTGCAAGCATAACAATAGTTAGCCACCCCTGGAGCCGGGTCCCTGGGGTCTTCGCCAAGAAACCCAACCCCCTTTATACCCAAAATCCCGGGTTTGGCTTTCTTGGCGAAGACTGGGTGGATGCTGAACGTGTGAGTAATCATAGATGAATACAACAGCATGTCCATGGCTGGTGGTGTTGTATTCAGGTTTAGTCAACAACCAGGAAGGTAACTGGTTATCTGACAAAGATACTTGAGGGCAGAGAATTGGATTCGCTTTCCTTGGATCTATGGGACGTGCTTCTTCAGTTGTATAGGGAATGTCAGCTCTTGAATCGAGTATTTGGCCTAACTAGACAGCCTGATCCAGGTTGGCAAGACGCGTTCCTTTCTTCTGTGAGATCCACTCTCCAGGGTCCATTTGCTTGAGATTCATAGGACCTCCTAATCTGAGACCAGACCTCGTTTTTGTTGCTTGTTGTTCTTGGGCTGGCACATTTGGGCGACGTGACGCTGTGGGTGTTGTTGCCTGATCTGTCAGGCCATATAATGCGCTGCACGTGACAAACATGTTTGTGAAGGATGTGAAGTTTTTCTTTTGTCTCTTCTTGATAGACAGACCTGATAACCCAGAGAACAATCTATGATCTGTCGTGAGCCCCTATTAGAGAACACCTAGATATATACTATCAAGTAGGGATATATACGGTCGGGGATAGAGTTGAGATCGGGCATTCTATCCAGCCAAGTGCCATGTCTGGAATAGAGTTACAAAGTAGAAGGTTGACAAGGCTTAGCAATGTTCGGAATATTCAGCGATTATGGGAGAGTGCACATGCATAATAATTACTCCGTAGATTACTGTTGCTTTCAGTATAACTTCCGGTCGAATTTCGGTGTATAACCCATGGTCATCGTCAGTTTCTTCACCCTCTTGTTTCTTACTCTTTTTGCAATAGAGAACACGTGCAGCTATTTTTAATCTCAAAGAAATATGCCAATCAGTAGAAGTTCATAAATAAGCAATCACATGCCCAAATTAAACATCCTACGGATATCTGTCTCCCCGAAAACCAACCGATCCATTCTGTTTCTACACGTGCACACTAAACCAGCTCGGCCAATATATTTCCTCCGACATCTAAACCACCCGTCGCCGAAAGTTGGTTCATCTCCGAATTTTCGCTCTCTATTGTTTCTACACTAATCCTAAAACACGGTAGTGAATCTTTATGCCAAATGACAGTCGTGGATTAAGGTAACAATGCATGAGACCGATCTGCAGACCGAGCGACGTGTTTTGCATTTCGGGCATGATTGGCCCTGATTGTATTCATCGTGCGGAATTATTTTGTGCTTACGGTACCTGCGCCGAGATACGGAATTATATATAGAGGTGAATCATGGAGCCTTTGTGGCATAGAAGATTCTGTGCATCAATCACATTCTTTGATCATGGGGTCGTCGCTCAAATTGCTGCCCTTTGTGGCTGGTTGTGCCTTTGCTGGTTATCAATATCCTGAGGTCCCGAAGGACTTGACTACACCATTCCAGCAGCGATTGTCAGTCTATGGACCTGATGGTATGAACTCTGCTAGAGCTAGTGAATGTGAATGAGGACTAACTTGTTCGTCTCTAGCTGTGTCGGTTGGTTGGAACACCTATACCCAACTGGAACAGAGTTGTGTGCATTATGGCTTGTCAGAAAGCAACCTGAACATCAAAGCTTGCTCATCCTCGTCAACCACCTACGACCCCTCCCGGACGTGGTCCGATGTCGCCGTCCTAACGGGCCTGACCCCGGCAACAACCTACTACTATAAGATCGACTCCTCCAACTCGACCGTTGGCCATTTCCTTAGCCCTCGCGCACCTGGTGATAAAACTGCCTTCAGCATGGACGTGGTCATTGATCTGGGTGTCTACGGCAAGGACGGCTACACAAGCAAAAGCGCCAAAAAGGACTCCATCCCAGTCGTTGAGCCAGAACTAAACCATACCACAATCGGTCGCCTCGCGAAGTCAGTAGACGACTACGAGCTTATCATCCACCCAGGAGACTTCGCTTACGCCGACGACTGGTATCTCAAATTCTCAAACCTGTTTGAGGGCAAAGAAGCCTACGAGTCCATTATCGAACAATTCTACGACCAACTCGCACCAATCGCAGGCCGCAAGCTCTACATGGCCAGCCCGGGAAACCACGAAGCAGACTGCTCCGAGATTCCATACTTGAACAACCTCTGCCCCAAAGGGCAAAACAACTTCACCGAGTTCATGCACCGATACGAGAAAACCATGCCGCAGTCTTTTGTTTCCTCGTCATCCAACACAAAGGCCCAAGCCCTGGCCCGAAAGGCCCGCAGCCTTTCATTGCCGCCCTTTTGGTATTCCTTCGAATACGGCATGGCCCACGTCGTAATGATCGACACCGAAACAGATTTCCCTGACGCGCCAAGTGGGCCAGATGGTTCCGCCAAGCTGAATGGCGGGCCATTTGGCACTGCCACCCAGCAGATCGACTTCCTCAAGGCTGATCTCGCTTCCGTCGACCGGAGTATCACACCCTGGGTAATTGTCGCTGGACACAGACCGTGGTACTCAACTGGTAAATCGTCGAACGTCTGCGGTCCTTGCCAAGAGGCGTTCGAGGGCCTGTTTTACCAGTATGGTGTTGATCTCGGTGTCTTTGGCCATGTGCACAATTCGCAGCGGTTCTTGCCTGTTGTTAATGGTACCGCTGACCCCAACGGTATGAAGGATCCCAAGGCTCCCATGTATATTGTTGCTGGGGGTGCGGGTAATATTGAGGGTTTGAGCTCTGTTGGCAGTCAGCCCGATTATACGGAGTTTGCGTATGACGAGGATTACAGCTACAGTACGATTAGATTTTTGGACGAGCAGCACTTGCAGGTCGACTTTGTGAGGTCTTCTAGTGGAGAGATCTTGGATTCTAGTACTTTGTATAAGGAACATGCGACGGATTTTGTGGAGCAGTGATGGAAGTTCGGGGATAGTATGGGCTGCTTGTGTGTCAAAATAATAATAATTCATCACTCGATCCACTTCTAGTAATCACTAACGTAATTTTGCAAGTGCTAAATCCGTGGATAATGCCTGAATGCTGCAAAGTCATGAAGTATAATGACGACATTGCTTTAGATAATTATATAGACTTTTCGACCTCGGGACTTCGTTGGCCGCGCATGTTTTTCAAATTTTCAGGATTTCAGACCATCAAGATATCAGCAGGCCACCTAAGCGAGAAGATGGAAACTATTTACCTGATATTAGAGAAGGCGATTTTGTGGTCTGGTGATACTGAGTCTCTACAAGACTTTAGATCCTGGATGCTACCTAGGACCACCGAATTTGATGGATATCCCGCAACAGAATTGATGTCCAGCCTCTTGATGTGCGATTCAAAGCTTCGACACATAACTCAACTTGAGGAATGTCTCCTTGAACAGGTTCAAGATTTGGCAGGAAAAGAGACTACATCGCTGGAAAAGCAAAGGCTACAAGATCTCCAACGACAATTAGAAGGTCTAAGAAAAAGCTATTGGAAACTCGAATATGGCTGGTTGGAATCCAGGGACCGATTAAAAGGCCCTGTTCTACGAGGGTTTATTGAGTGTCGATCAAACCTAAGATGGTATCTTAGTGATACACTCCGTCGACGTTGTGCAGAACTGGGGGGTTGCTGTGGCCGTGGATGTCAGTGCTGTGAAAACCGGAGCACACATATAAATTCTGCACGGAAATTAGGAGTTGGTCATTGTACTCTTGACTGTGGATGTTGCTCTAAAGTCCGAGGGTTTGATTTCACATCAAAGGAGAAAACAGACCTCTATGCCAAGCGTCTTCGCCTGGGTCGCTGTATTGACTGCCCTCTGTGTGTTCGAATGGTATCTGCATCATTTTGGGGGTCTGAATATGAAGAGTTTCGCTTGCTTAGGAAATGGAAATGGTGGCTAAGCAAGAGAATTGCGTTCATGGGCTTTACAATATTGTTGCTTTACTACATCGGAAGATATTTTACTTAACAAATGTGAGCTAGGAGTGATGGTCAGAGAAGGGAAAAAATACCATAGAGCTTTTTCGCTTCATAATAGGAAATTGCACCTTTTGTCAAGTGGGCGGAGTATTTATGTGAGTAGTATCTAGGTGGGATATGCGTCTAGAATATCCCGGGGAGGGCTGAATAGAGCCGCGAGCCGCCCACGCCCCCTAAACGTGAGCGCTAGGTGGCCGCCACCTTAAGACATCCATGAATGCTATTGTATGTTTTATGCTTTTACGGAAGTTTATACTAGGTCTTAAGGTTGCATATTATAGTTGAGAAAATCTTAGAAGTATTGTGGATACCCAGTTCTGGAGAAAAAAAAAAACAAGTGTCCACCCCTACAAGAAAACTGACAAGAAAGAGAAGGAGAACCTTCAAAGCCAAACCTTTTCAGATACTATCCAATATCCAAAGATTTATCCCATAATTATTTATATACGCCTTGGCCCACATAACCCTTAGTGTTCAAAGGGTCTAACGCAACTGATTATAAAATGTATATGGCCGTCATCGTTGAGACAGCCGACTATTCCACTCCTTCGGGGGCGTTGTCGAACTACCCATCCCAGACCCTTCCTGGAATGTCCATGGCTCACTCTGCACAACAGTCTCCGAGACCACAGTAATATCCTTCGACGACGGTTCGTTCTGAGCGAGGATATGCTCATCGCTGCCCCATGCGGAAGTCTGCATATGCGTCGGCGCAGCCGCGTTCGTCTTGCTCTTCTTGGTATCGCCTTCGCCGCGATTTGTAAAGGACTTTAAACCTCGGCTGGAGAGCTGGTATGGCTGTCCTGATGTTTTCCCCGAGGAACTGAAGACGTGGGTGAGACCGATCTTCCTGAAACCTTTGCGGATAAGTGGTTGGATGATGGGCAGGTTGGAGACAACGATTGAGACAAAAGTCTCCCGACAGGCCCATTTCGAGCCAGCCTCAGCACCATCGGGGCTGTTCTGTAGTGTATGTGTCAGATATACGGCACGTAATGGGCGGGCGTCTTTCTGTATAGGTATATAATTATTGCATGGGACGTACCTTCATAATCGTGGCAGCCCGGATAACTCCCGCTATCATGACGAATGTAGCGCCGGAAAAGAGAACCATTAGAGGAATCTTTCGTTTCAGGTTGAGATTGACAGTCCAGAGTAGGGGAAGCGGAATTGAGAGAAGGTACATGTCCGTGACAATGTTGAGGACCACGGAGACGAAAACATAAATCCGGGAGTGGGTTGGTTGACAGAAATCTGTGCAAATATAGTAAGATAATAAGACTATTAATATCTGATGATTGCATAACTCACTGCCAGGATCAGGGTTAATCTGCCAAAACGCATGGAAGGGCTGGCATGATAGCAGGAGGGACAACGCTGTTGCGAGATAAGTCACACCTAAAATAATATATGCCAGCCGAACTCGGGTGGGGAGGTGCTGGAGACCAGTCCTGTGAGATATTTAGCGCATTGTTTCATTATATCCAAGGTGGTATGTGAAGCGCACGTCAATCGAGAGTAGAAGACTGCCAAGCTGAATTTGACTAGCCAGAGAATAGCCACGTATAACGACCATCCAATGACCTGGATCTTTGATCCAGCAACACGATGGGACCACTCAGTCGAATTGGGGTCGAGACTTGCTCGCTGCTCAGGCGTCATGTAGCTGTTAGTCAGGCCCTGGAATTTGGCACCGACAAGGTACGCCGCTACTGTTTCCAGTACAAAGAAGATCTGTCAAAGAGCATCATGTTAATTCTACCTTTTTTCGACGGCAGGACAGGCGAAATAACGTACTCCCGCCAATGGCATGAGATAATCATCAAGTTGAAAATTGGCCGGCCCAACGAGCTTCCATCGTACCCCAACACGCACTATAATTGTAACCAGAGCCAAGGACAACAGAGTCCACGCCTCCACGTTAGCGGGCATTCTTGCAAGTGCTCAATACTCGGCAAAGTAGAGGATGCAACAACGGAAGATAAGGGCGGGATTTAGAGGGCATTAAAAAGAAAGGCTCCAGCCAGACCGGCCCACTGGGAACGCCTAGGACATAGAGATTTACCATGTACTCCGTACTCCGTAATGTTATATGGGTAGCTGACTAGTTTGTCAGGCCAATTACCTATTGCGAATCATCAGCCCCTGGAAGATCATCCATGTCAATTTGCGTCAGTTCCACCCGCTCCACCCGCTCCACCACCTCCGCCCCGCCCAAGAGGAGCACATCCCTGTAATTGGTGCGGGTCCGGCGATCCGTGTGCCCGACACGGGAAGCATACCCAGACCCACGGGTCATATTTCGCAACTCGTTGGAAACCGTTACAGGCTTGCGGATGTGGTACGAGCCAACTTCCAAGGTTACTATTGGCCAATTCATGGAGCAGCTTGTTCAACACGTTATACGGCTTCAAAAATTCCTCAATTAGCACATTGGGAATAGAGCCCCTCCCCCTATTGCTTTCTCCGCTGTTCTCCGGTGGAAATATTTATACTTCCTTTCCTCCCAATAACTAATTTTGGACTCAAAATTCTTTATTTATTTATTTGTGCTCGTATTTTTGGTGGCTTCCAAGGTTCACTCCTATCCGACATCCACACTTCTCACCAAATCGTTCCCCGCGCGATGTCAACTTTTGACTTTATCATTGTAGGGAGTGAGTGATCTTCATTCGGCCTTGATTTCGCTGGCCCCCTACCCCTAACACATCTCGCAGGTGGGCCATCTGGCTGCGCCCTCGCCGCTGGCCTTGCCAATTCGACCGCAAAACCCCGCGTCCTCCTCCTCGAAGCAGGCGACAACAAGGAAGATCGCAACCTTCGCGTCGACGGCCAGAGATGGCTCACCTTCCAGGACCAGTCAATGAACTGGGGATTCAAGACTACTCCGCAGACGGACTGCAACAACCGTGAGATCGACTACAGTCGCGGCCGGTGCATGGGCGGGTCGAGCTCCATCAATTTCGGCGTGTACAGTGTCGGTGCCCGCGATGACTACCAGGAGTGGGCGAGAATTGTGGGCGATGAGACTTTCGCGTGGGAAGGTGTTCAGCAAAAGTTTAAGGCTCTGGAGACATTCCATGGCGAGATTCCCGAGGGCATAGATAGAAAGTACGCGGATCCCAAGATGGAGAACCATGGAAGTGAGGGACCGTTACATGTGGGATTTGCGCGGGAGTGGGAGCGGGATTTAACAGACCTGCTGGACGTCTTCGAGGAGGCTGGGTTTCCATCGAACCCAGATCATAACTCGGGAAATCCGATTGGAATGTCGGTTCTGATCAGCTCGGCGCACAAAGGGTTGCGTTCGACAGCCGGGGATCTGGTTAAGGAGAAGCTGGATAATTTGACTATTGTCACTGGGGCCCCTGTGCAGCGTGTCCTCCTGGAGGGGAAAAAGGCTGTGGGTGTTGAGTCGAACGGGAATAAATGTGAAGACGAGACCTATCCCTGTTGCGAGTTACCCAGACACTAACAGCGGTGAGCAGACTACGCCACAAAGGAAGTCGTCCTATCCGCCGGCTCACTAAACGACCCTCGCATTTTGATGCACTCGGGCATCGGCCCTGCCGCCCAACTCCAGCAATACGAAATCCCCGTCGTTCACGATGTACCCGCCATTGGCCAGGGGCTCCGCGACCACTGCTTCGTGCCGATGGTGAACACTCGCACAGAAACCAGCACGGATCGAAAAGCCTTTTATGGTGACAAAGCCGCCATGGAAGCCGCGCAGAAGCAGTGGGAAGAAGACGGGACTGGCCCTTGGGCGAAATTTGCCTGCGAGTTGGGCATCGGCTGGTTCAAGCTGACCGAGCAGCTCACTTCCTCTCCAGAATTCAAGGCCCTCCCAGCAGACGAACAGAAGTACCTTCTGCAGGAGACCGTGCCGCACTACGAGATCCTCACCCATTTCCCCGTTCACTGGGTTATCCCGGACTTCCCGAACGAGGCATTGAACTACTCCTGTCTCCTCGTCTTCTTGTTCAACGCGCAGACTCGCGGAGAAGTCACATTGCAATCGTCAGATCCTGACTGTCCGCTCTCTTTCAACCCCAAGTTCCTGGCCCACCCCTTTGACCGCCGACTTGCGATAGAGGCCTTGCGCGACTCGTTCCGTGTCGCAAAGCACGAATCCTACACAAGGGACAATGTGGCCGAGCTGGCGATGCCCAAGGGCGAGTCAGACGAGGATCTGCTCGAGTACTGGCGGCAGAACATCTCGTCGAGCTGGCACATGACAGGGACGGTGAAGATGGGTAGGACAGGCGATGTGGACGCGGTTGTTGATCCAGATTTCAGGTTGACAGGTATTGAGAACCTGCGTGTGGCGGATATGTCGGTTGTGCCGGTGTTAGTGAACGCCCATGTCCAGGCTGTTGCGTATGTCACCGGTGCAATTTGTGCGGAGAAGTTGGTGAAGGAGTATAGCCTTTCTTAGATAAATCACCTACTAGTGTTGGTGGACCCTAACACATGTTCCCAATGGAGATTGTACTTGCATCGCGTACGGCATCCTTGCATGAAAGGTACATAGCCCTGGAGAATTAACATGATTTTGCTCGACCGTCTGAATAATGAATGCACAGGAAAATACAAGCGCGCACACATGTATATAATATGTATACTCCGTATCGTAAGACAAGTCTCGTTATTAGAGCAGGTGCTTTGGTGTTCATAGGAAATTTACGAGACTAAGGAGATCAATCAGGATGTTAACCAAGAACTTCGTTCACAGTATGTGTCAAAACCTATCCCACTGCCACTAGTAGTCCCAGAAGGTGCAGAGTTTCAAAATTTGTGGAAAGACAACCTTGAAAAATGGGGTTTGTCCGTTCCGAGGTCCTAATGTTTCCAAAGTTCCAAGGTTGTTATCAAGTGGAGATTTTCCGACATCTCGTGTCCATCAACTTAGAAATTATAATTATTAACCCTATTTTTGTAATATATAGTGGGGCAGGATAAATACGTACTAGAGTATACCACCTGCTAACTACATATGTACATTGATATATATACTATCACCAATTGGGTAAGTGGTAGGAAGTTTACGCGTTTACAAAAGCGAAGAAGAAGGGGATAGGAATCTTTTGCTTCGATGTGTCCACACGCAGAGAGAAAGATAGCAGAGTCGCCTACAGGAAGTGTTCCACTGACAGTGAAACTAGTCCAAACTAAATTGTCGGTGGGACCCCGTGAAGATTGGCGTTCTAACATACGGAGTACATAACTGGTACTTTTTTTATTTGCCCCGGCTAGCTATTTGCAAGTATAAATTACCTTGGTACAAGAAAAATATTTATTACACTACTCAGGTATCTCCGTGTCTACCGCGATTGACAAGAACTACTCCGTGCTCTGCCCAGGTGAATAGACTGTATTAGTAACCTTCCGCATCCACCTGGGCACCTGGGCAGGGAACACTAGTTTAGAACCCAGGTTAAACAGGCTTTTCATCTCTTCGAATCCATCACTTCACCCTCCATGTCACAGCAATTAATTGATTGCTTGTTTATTTTTAACTCAGACTACATAAGTTCATAAGTTTCATTAGCCGTTTCTTTAGACGCGTGTGCATGGACGAGATTCAACAAGGCTTAGTCTGACAGTGATGAGTACCCATGTACGTCGAATTGCATTCTCAACTTGAAAGTTAAATATTGTTGGAATGCGTACAAATGTAGTTTACATACGGAGTACGGAGTACGGAGTACGGAGATTATACAACATAGTTAGCTTTTACACTAAAACTCAAAACTCAATCCTATCGTTCTCTCTCTCTCTCTCTCTCTCCCCCCTCTTTCTCTGTTGTCTGTCGGAGGATGCGTAGGATCGCTATATCTCATCTATCGTATGTGGTAGGGAAGAGTGGACCCTCTGTGCGGTTCCATCGATTTTTCCGCCCATGGCGTCTGCAGCCGTGTGCTTAACTGGTCACATGATCATAGACAGTCACATGACCGTGTGCATAGTACCTAATTCTCATGCTAACTTAGGTCAACCTTAAGAAGGTTCCTTCCAAGGTTCCAAGGTTCTTTGGAAGGTTGGAAGTCTTCAGCGATTACATAAGACCATTTTACCAAAAGATTTGAAATCGCAACGTTCGATTGTGGCTGCAGCGGTATATATATGAGGCCCTAGCCACTGCTCGGGACCACAAGTAGACTCTTTCTTGTATCTTTCTTCCCTTTCCCATCGCTCTATAGCTTCCGCATCATATTTTGCTTTCATGCTTATGATCTCATTTGAAAGCTCATATATTCATATTCAAACATTAACTGCTCTGGGCCTCGTAGGCTATGAACCGCCCGAAGGGGTTTAGCGGTTGGGTCTCTCCTCAGGTGTCCCACCACACGCGATTCTATTCGTCCATACTCCATAACTTTGAATAATATACTCCGTAGAAATTTTCAACCGGCTGGCATCGCACATTGCTCGCCTTTCGGCTCGACTCTCCCTATTGGAGTAGTAGCCCCACGGCGGACCCGAATCCCCGGCCCTCTCCGGCCATCGACATGCAACATCCGGGGGTCATTTTTATATTCTTTTCTAGCCGTATCTCGTGCGTCCGGGGTGACATGAGGTAAACCTCAACATCATGCCTGGTAAACCCACACCGGCAGCCAAGCAGTAGGTTAAGACTAGATGCTTTCGCTCGAGGGTTATGGCCATTGAGAGGTTTGTAGCGCTATCACGGTAACTCAATCTCGAATAATGCACCTGGGCATAGCTTGTGGATGACTCGCCGGTCGCGGCTTGCAAATAGGAAAGGACCAAAACTCAGACCGGTCTCAAAGCAATGTCAAGTTCTCTCCTGGCGGACTACAGTTCAGCAGATAGCCAAGGTGACCCGTCAGAGAAACCTCGTCCTTTTGGATTCTAGAGTATACCGCCAGCTGCAGTCCCGTGTGTCGATTTCTCCGACTCACTAATTCCATTTGTCGGTGGTCAAAAAAGACCAGACACTCAATACATAAACAATCCTTCGTATTTGGGAAATCCCGGATCAATCCTCAGTGATCGGAAATAAGCCAGTCGGAATAAATAGCGAAGCAACTCTATATCGGACCATCTCGATACATATCCTACTCCAGGGTGGGGAAATGAACAATAGCGAACCAATTAGGTCTCTATCCAAACCTAATCCGGTCACGGACTTATTCATTCAATATCTACAGGGAATGGGAGGAAAATAATCGGGACCCTGGACAGCTTAACCCAACTGTGCTAGGACTTAACTGGTTCCACTCGGCCTTAGACTGACATCAAATCTGCAGTGAAAGTGTGGGGTGATCCAGGAACTACATCCATTTTGGGGAACCATAGCCACTGCTTCCCCAGATTGGTGGGGTCCATGTTGATCTATGACTACAACGGGGTGAGAGACTATGGGGAAGTTTGTGATTGAGATGGAATCCAAAGTATAAAGGCTGCGGTGAGTGAAGGGAGATGTTTCTTTTTATCAATCGATTCTGTTCTGCATACTGAATTGTATGCTCTCTTTTTTTTTTTTCTATTCAGCCAGTCTACCTCGTACCCCTACAATGCATTGGTCGACCACGGTTCCGCTGCTCTGCAGCTCAATGCTTACTTTCGTCACTGGCTCACTTGCGCTAGAGCGGGCAGATAAGCACTATGCCGTCATGGATAATGATTGGTATACCGTGGGCTTCGTACCTTATTTGGTTGCTCTTGATGGCGATGTAGAAATCCTAGGCTTGGCCTCAGGTGGGTATCTATAGTATACTGCATCGGCGCAATTGTTCACTAATCGGAATTTTTAGATACCGCCAACAGCTGGCAGCCACAGGGCGCATTGCACGCAGTAGCAACCCTAGAGGCCGGGAATCTCAGCTGTATTCCAGTCTACCCGGGCTCCACATGGCCGCTGATCAACACCCCGCACCGCTTCCATGCATGGGAGATGATCCATGGTAAACTGCCCTGGCAAGGCGCTTTCGCGCCCGAGAATAAGACTCTGGAGGCTGAGGGCAATGATCCCACCTCTGGCGATCCGAACCGTATCGTCAAGGAGGCTTTCAAGGAAGGCTTCCCCAAGGGCCGACCGGAAAACTCCACCTCGGCTGCTAACTTCATGGTCGAGATGGTGCACAAGTATCCCGGCCAGGTATCCATTTACTCGGCTGGCGCCTTGACCAATGTTGCGCTTGCTGTGCGTATGGACCCGCAGTTTGCGTCGCTTGCCAAGGATCTTGTGATAATGGGTGGGTATGTCGATCTGAACATGCTCCAGGCCACTGGAAGTATCATGCTGGCAAATCACGGATCGGACGTTAGTATCCTTTCAATAATCCCATGATGTTTGTTGGCTCCTGACAATATAGATCAATCTCATGATCGACCCCGAAGCTTCTAAGATCGCGCTGACCGCGGATTTCCCCAACATCACCATCGCCGGCAATGTTGCTAACCAGGTCATGCCGACCAAGGAGTTCTTGGAAGAGGTTCACTCGGTTCCAAACCCATACAGCGAGCTCTTCTATAAGTATTACGACCTGTCTTTCCCCTTCTGGGATGAGACAGCTGCCGCTTTGATGGTCGACCCTTCTATCTCTGTCAACCAGACTACAGGTATGTCATGTGGAAGGTAGATTCAAAGTGTCATGGATTGTGGCTAACATTTTCAAGTATATCTGGATGTGGACACATCGTATGGTAGCCCCAACTATGGAAACATCCATGTGTACCAGAAGGCACTTGCGCCTCAGGGTATCCGGGAGGTGAACTATGTGTTCGAGGTGGATGCCGAGAGACTCATCAGCCGGATCAAGCATGCCCTGCAGTATCCCAAATCGTGTGCGGATTTGGAGTAGATTGAGTGACCCGCTGGATTGGACTTTCTTGTATATACTGACTGAAATAATGGGTAAACAATTTATCTCCCATTCCTAAGGTTATAGGGTATTCTGCAAACAAAGTTTTTGTTTTAGGTCTCATTCGCCCTCCAAGGACAAGAGTTACCGGGTACTCGTTTCGCTCTTATCCTTGAGCGACTGAAATAGTATGCGATGACTATCATCATTCACGGGAATATCCGCTTGTATGCCTGACATGTTGCGATGTCATTGGACGCCACGCCATCAATAGGAAAAAGTAAGCATGGAGCTAGCTCACTATTTCGCTGTAGCCATGTCTTACACACACACCCCCCATCATCCGCTTTCCCCCACTTTTTGTAAAAATCTTCTCACTATGCAAAACTCATCGGCCCCAGCCTTGTACATCACGGGACTGGGATCGCAATATCCGCCCTATCTACTAGGAGCCAAGGACCTTGATAACCTCGCAGCGCGCTTTTACGATGTGACCCGTCCAGGGTAAGCTGTTCGACTTGGGTTGCTCCGCAATTGTTTAATTCTTGCTAGAATCAAAAAATTACTCCAGGTCAACCGCTCAACGGGTATCGAAACCAGATCTGCAGTTCGACCGTACGAGGCGTTTGCAATGCAGACGGACCCACCTTCAATCAGTGAGATTGACCAATTTTTTCGTCAAGCCGGGGCCGACCTCGCTGTTCAAGCATGTCAAAAGGCTCTCATAGAATCACATATCGCTCCCGAGCAGATCACCCATACGATCGGGGTTACCTGTACCAACCAAGGTAACCCGGGGTACGATTTTCTCGTAGCCCGTAAACTGAACCTTCCACCCTATGTCGATCGCATGCTTCTCCACGGTGTTGGATGTGCAGGTGGGCTGTCAATATTACGGGCCGCAGCGCAGATAGCCGCCGGGGCAAGTCTGCGACGGAAACCGGCCCGCATTTTAGCATTTGCTTGTGAGCTGTGTACGCCGAATGTGCGACATTATCTGTCCATGGCAGAACGCAGTATGGATTCTGATCAAGCCAACATTGCAGCGGCTTTGTTCTCAGATGCTGCAGCCGCCTTTGTTCTTTGTAATGAGTATGCTATGACTCAGGACAAGCGAGTCACTCCGCAGTTTGAGCTCCTGGAATGGGGCTGTGATTTGGTTCCAGGAACCGCTAAGCATATGACGTTTTATGCAGGTATCGATGGTTCGTCAATCGTCATTTGCTCTTTCAAGAAACCTAGACTAATCATCCGCACCAACTTTGGGTTGCATGTGTACATAGGTTATCGAGCTACCCTCAATCGAGATATTCCCAAATACACCAAACATGCAATCAGACCAATGTTTGAGAGGCTTCTTCCCTTATATGAGGAACAATTAAAGTGTCAGCCAAGATTAGGAGGGCAACTGCTGAGACCGCTAGGGATCCACGATTTCGACTGGGCCTTGCATCCTGGAGGGAAGGCAATCATAGATGGCGTAGCAGAAGTCTTGCAATTGTCTGAAGATCAACTGCAGGCAACTCGGGAGATATATCGCACCCATGGAAACTCGTCTAGTGCTTCGGTCTTGATTGTCTTGGATCAGCTTCGTTCAGAGAGTCAAAAGGCGCATATTGTTGCTACCTCGTTTGGTCCCGGTCTGGCAATTGAGATGGCACTGTTAAGAAGGTGTCAGGTGGATGAGTGATAATCTAGAGTGTTGATGTTAATAGTCTTTGCCCTATAGACTTTCATCAAAACGGCGCATATGGGATCCAGGAAAGGAGGCAAGACATAGACATATAATAGCACTATACTGATGAAACTAGAATAGTTTATCCATCCTTCCAAACAACTTCGGGTTCTCAAATCTGAAAAGAAAACCCCCCTCTCTTAAGCACATTACGGAAGATCTCGAGAGGCAGGAAGGAGTAAGGGAACAAAAAGACAAAAACATACAACAGTGAGGATTCGCTGGTGGTCACCCACCCAACTACTAACTCACCGGCGTGTGGCTTAAGTACGGCTGAGCGGACGGGAAGCCCTGTTTTCCACACCCTATGGTCGTATGTATTAGATTAAGTATAGGTGAGCATGAAATTTAGAACCAATTAGTTGAGTTTAGCGTTGTGCTAGTGAGGGCAACCAGACGCTGTACGCTTGTTTGTGAGCTGTATTTTGCCCTCCGCTTTGTAGGTGACTTGCTTGGTTGTCATAAAATACAAACCACTGTACAATTTGTACGCGAAAGTGAAGTTAAAGACCAGGTAAAATAAGGTAAAATAAGCTAGATTAAGGTAAAATAAGGCCAAACTATATCTACCTAGGTATATTCCGAATTTGGAAGGCGGGTGGAGAGCCAGATGGCGGTCATCCAATTTCTTCAACAACACCGACATGAACCAGACCCAGGCGAAGGCGTTGATTGGAAATTGCCTGCGCAACAATCTCGATACCAACAGTGCCTGGATTTTGATGGGCCTGTACCTCATTTAGTCAGAACCACGTGGCAGACTAACTAGTTATAGGATCAGCAATACGTCTTGCGCAGAGTATCGGACTACACGAGGAGATAGCCCCAGATACGCAAATCTCTGCCGTAGAATAATCCCAGCGAAAACGCCTATGGTACGTACCTAAATATCCATCAATCCCGACACAATAAGTCCATTAACGCAAAGCCACAGGTGGATGTTATTATGGCAAGATACCTTCCTCTCATTCACCTACGACCGCCCACCAAACATAAACAAGCTAAGCAGCAGCATACCCCACGACTCAGACGCAGGCCCAGGACGGTCCTTCGCAGAATGCGTTTGCGCCATATGTCAAGTCCTCCTCGAGCGCGCACGACAAGAAGACACTGAAACCCCCAGCGAAACACTTTCCTTCAAAGGAAGGATGGCAGCTATATTCGAAGACGCCTCCCCATTTCACCGCGACAAGGCCCACTGTTGCAGCCTGCAAGATCACCTCGAGCGCCTAGCACTAAGTATCCACATCTGCTACACAATCTGTCGTCTCTGCCGGCTGGTTCTGGAGACTGCATCCAGTGAAGAATCTAGTTCGGTTGTGGATGTCGAATCCATCAAGGTGGAATGTATCGATTGCGCTGCTCAGGCTGTTGAGAGTTTCTTGGATACGCACCGTCTTGCGGCGACGGTGTGCCGATCGTGGGCGTTTGTTCATAATGCTGTTAGTTGTGCGCTCACACTTTGAAGCTGGTAGCCTCCGGTCCGCAGCATTCGCGTGCTGATGTGTTAATTAATCGGCTGATTGTTGTTTTGGATCGGGAGGAACAGCAGTCTGTGAGGCAGGATACGGATACTAACGTAAGGTACTTTGGTCCGTACTCTCGGGCTTTGAAGGCCTTGCGAGAGACTAGTAATAGTCTGTGAATGAGATCCATACGAGGTAGAATGAGCGGGGGTTGATCCAAGGCGGAAGAATGTGACGAATACGAGGGGAAATACGAGGGACTCCTTGTTCTTTCTAATATAGAATGGAGTATCTTCAGCTGAATTATTAGATGGGTCTGATTTATTTCTATATATTTTGTTTATTCTGTTTACAATGTCCAAACTCCGCTACTATATAATCGACGTCTTCTCATCCATTGCCTACCAGGGTAATCCCCTCGCAGTGGTAGACACCACATCCACCACCCTCACCTCGACCCAGATGAAACTACTAGCAAGACAATTCAATCTATCGGAAACAACCTTCATATGTCCCCCAGCAGACCCCAAAGCTACCTGGCGTCTGCGATCATTTCTGCCCAACGGAGTAGAGGTTTTTGGAGCTGGTCACAATTCGCTCGGTGCGTGGTGGTGGATTGCAGATTCAGGGCTTTTGGGAGACATCCAACAAGATAGAGAATCCGGTCAGACCTATTTCCAACAACTAGGTGATAATATTCTACCGGTTGAAGTGTCGCGATCAAAGCTAGGAGATCTTGTTGTCTCGATGCGGCAGGGTCAACCTCATTTCTTGAACCAACATGCCAACCATGATTCTCTTGCTACATCTCTTGGGATCAACGCTTGTGACATTGGACTAAGGTACTCGGGTGTTATACTCGACCGGGCAATGGTGGTTACCACTTCACCTGCTCGTCATCTTTTAGTTCCGATCCGAAGCCTTGGTGTCCTGAAAAGTGTCAGCTTTGCCGATAAAGACGGGATCTCAAAGGAGCTCGCTAGTACCGAGAGCTATGACAGTGGGGTATACGTCTTCGCATCTGCAGAAAATGAGTCCGAATCGAAGACTCCGAGATTTGAGGCCCGGTTTTTCAGTCCGGGAATGTCAATGGAAGACCCCGCTACGGGTTCGGCTGCTGGGCCTTTGGCTGCTTACTTGTGGGCGAACAATGTCCTGACATCTGTGGAGAATGAAGTATCTCAGATTGAAGTCCTGCAGGGTGTACGGACTGGGAGGAGATGCCTGATGAATTTGAGCATCGAGCCGAATAAAGAAGATTCAGTTAACATCACGATTTCCGGAACTGGCGTGCTGGTTGCAGATGGGAATATTGCGCTTCCTAGTTCTGAGGTTAACTTCTGAGGAGCCTTCGCAACGGCACGAGATATCAAATACTCAAAGTGTAAATTCATTTTCATCGCATTACCTGCCATATCTAATAGTCTAATGAGCAAATTTCAATCCATATCAACACCAGACCAATCTAAATAACAGTCCTCCGACACTCTAAACAGTGGTAGTCCTCTTCTTAGCGCGAACGTAGAAGTTCAATGGCCGAATCAACTGGAACTCGGGATCATATTCGATGGCCTCGAGACCCTCACGAGTGGACTCATGGCGCGAGACAAGCTCTGACAGCAAGATCTTCACCTCAAGCAACGCAAAGTTGAATCCAATACATCCACGGGGACCCGTAGCGAAAGGAATGTAAGCGCAACGATGCTTGTTCTTAGACTCTTCGCTAGTCCAGCGATCGGGATCGAAGCGGAAAAGATCGCGCCAGACTTCTGGGTTGGTGTGGATAGAGTACAGATTGGGGACGATGACACTGTCAGGAGGCAGGCGGTATCCACCGGGTAGCACGACCTCGGTTTTCGTCGTGCGGCGGGGCTGGAAGGAGGCGTTGTGCAGGCGCTGAGTCTCTTTGATGAAGCAGCCGAGGAAGGTCAGACTGTGGGCGAACCCGGGTGGTCCAGTCGACAGGCTTGTCGGTGTTGGCGACGCCGCGCTCACACAGTTCCTCGTAGAGACGGTCTTGGGCGCCTTCGTATGTGACCAGGCAGTGAAGGAGCCATGACATCAGGGCGGAGGTAGTTATGAAGCCGGCGCCGGTGACGATGAGCATGTTTGCGACGATCAGGCCCTCGGGGAATTTTTCCCCGGATTCGTCCACGGTATTGAGGAGGTAATCTACTACGCAAGAGGCTTCAACTGCGGCTTGGTTCATGGGAATGCCGTCGATTCCGGAGCCCCTGGCTAGATCTATCTTCTCCTGGAGGAGGGAGTAGATTGTGCGCTGGACAAGCTTGAGACGAGCCGGATCGCCGAAGGGAAGGTGGCGATACCATTCACCTCGGGCGGTGATCTTCTTATTAAGAGACAGCAGATTGGCGATGTTGGTGACGATCGGGTGCAAAGGGGCATCGACATCGGTGAAGTGCTCAAAGTCGGTGCCCAGAGAGAACTTTCCGATGGTTTGCGATGCAAGCTTCACCATGTGCTGGTAGGCATTTCAGGACTTGCCGCAAGCATCGAGTTCATCAAAAACTGCGAAGGACTCGCGTACACATTCCTGCATCAACGGGGTGTAATGGCGCACTGCCTTGGGACCCATTGCTGGTGGCAAGAATTTGTGAGCCAGGCGCCAATTCTCGGTCTCGGTATCTCCGATGAAGATTGCTGTGTTGTCCTTGACACCCCAGAGAGGGTGGTTCTCGTTGATCTTCTTGGTCATATAGACCGACTCGGTCAGGGCCACGGCTGTCACTTGGGGACTATCTGTCAGATATGTCGTCTTGCCCATGTTGGTAGTCTTGATAACATGGCCATATTTGCGGAAGAGTCGATAGTGGTTGCCTAGATGATCCGGGAAGATCTCGTAGAAGCTGCCCACGAGTGGGAGATCCTCTGGACCTTGGGGGTTCTGGACTGCTTGTCCATCGATACGGAGACCGATAGATGTAGTTTGAGAGAAGGATGCACTCAGGATTTCCCCTACTGAGAACAGTTCTTGTTCGTTTTCCCCGAGGTGGAAAGTCAAACCTGATCATGTTAGCGCAAGTTCATGTATAGCGACTGGCAGCACGTACCAAGTGGTGCAGCAACGTGGAAAGCAGCTCCCACGGCGCGCTTGACGTCTTCAATCTTCCATTTGGAATCGAGAGTTACAGGCCGTGCTGTTGATACTTCATCTCCAATCAAGTAGAACACAGGATCCAGTGCGACAGGCATGATGAATTTTCGTTAATTTTCTGGAAGATATGCTATATTCGACCTCCATCATCTTAAATATCTTCACTTTCTTATACCAATATCCGAATTACCCGTGGAGCCTTGGATGTTCATTAGCATAAGAGGATCAGCGGTAGATCCGAGCTTCGGGCGAAGTTCGCACGAGAATATCTGACATAGACATTGACATATTATTATTATATTCTACATTCTATATTTGTATTTATGTAATGTCTCAAGGGACTTCAAGTTAAAAGCATTTCAATTGTCTCACATGTACACCCTTGAACAAGTTCAGAAACATAACAAGCCAGATGATGTCTGGATTATTCTGCACAACAAAGTCTACGATGTCACCAAATACCTCGAAGACCACCCTGGTGGCAGTGCCATCTTGGTTGAAGTCGCTGGCACAGATGCTACTGAGGCATTCGAAGAGACTGGTCATTCTGACGAAGCTCGTGAGGAGTTAGTGCAATATTATGTTGGCTACCTGCCGTCAGAGGTGTGTTCTTCAAACCTAACAGATTAACATCTAGAGAGCTCAACTAGCCTGATTTGATTTAGGAACACGCCGAATCAATTGAGGTCTACCGTCCTACGTTTGAGCAAGTCGCACAAACCGCCGTTGTATCTGTCAAGCCCTCACCTAGCCGTGTTCCCTCGCTGGCCCTCTCATTGCTCAAACTTGGCATGACTGGCGCTTTAGGGGGAGTGGCTTTTGCCGGCTACAGCAACGGATGGGGACAATTCGCCCCGATCTCCAAGAAGCTGTCGGAAAGTGTCTCAACTATTCTGTCCAACCGCTTCTGGTCCGGAGTCGGAATCGCCAGTGTCGCCCAACTGTCCATCACCCTCAGAGTGACAATGTGGATTTCATCCAAGTTGGATGTCCAGCAAGATTTCACTCGTCACTTGCCTCACCGCACATCCCGGTCCGACAGACTTGTCTTCCGCAAGAAAAGATCATCAACCGTCAAGAAGGCTCTGACCAAGACCCTCCCTACAAAGCCCCTCGACCCGCGTCAGTTTAAGAGCTTCCCTCTGACCCACAAAGAAGTCGTCTCTCCCAACGTGTACCGATTCACCTTTGGCCTCCCCAACACAGACGATATCCTCGGTCTCCCGACAGGCCAGCATATTGCTCTGCGCGCCACCATCGATGGAAAGAGCGTCTCCCGTTCCTACACACCCGTCTGCAACAACACCGATCTGGGACGCATCGAGCTCCTGGTTAAGATATACCCCCAAGGCCAGATGACCAAGCACCTCGAGCAACTGAACATCGGCGACACTATCGAGATCCGTGGCCCCAAGGGCACAATGCAATATACCACCTCCTACGCAAACCACATTGGTATGATCGCTGGTGGTACTGGTATAACCCCCATGTACCAGCTCATCAGGGCGATCTGTGACAACAAGGCCGATACTACCAAGATGAGCTTGCTGTATGCAAATAACACGGAGGAGGATATTTTGCTACGCAAGGAGCTGGACGACTTTGCTCGTGAGAATCCGTACAAGTTCACTGTGCAGTATGGTACTTTCACAGGCTGGTGAGGATTGGACTGGTCATCGTGGCTTTATCTCGCAAGGTCTAATTCAAAGCTACTTGCCGCCTGCCGGTGAGGACAACAAGATGTTGCTGTGTGGGCCGCCGCCTATGATTAATGCGATAAAGAAGACTCTCGCTGGGCTGGGCTGGAATGATCCTAGCGCTGTTTCCAAGGCTACGGATCAGATCTTCCTGTTTTAGAGGCATTGTAATGGTGTTGAGCGTTGTATAGGGCCTAGGTTGTACAAAAGGCTTGAAGATCCAACGTGAACATATTGTGAAGTGTATCAAGTTCGATGCCTCAGGTTGTCTTAAAATGACGTCGTCTTCTTCTTCCATTCTTCCGAGCTTCTAGAAGAATTATCCAAAAGGATCACTGATAGTTGATATTGAGTGGAGCTCAACGGTAAACACCGGACTGAACGGCAACAATTCCTGGATCTTAACCCAACAAAATGAAGAACCCGAGGGATCTCCAAGCTTGTTTCGACATAAACATTCGGCAAGTTCCTCCGAACTGTGTCCGTGAAGATTCCGTGACGATTCCATGGCAATTCCGAACAGAAAAGCGTTCCACCACCATCCGAACTCCCTCCGATGCAGAATAGATCCGGAATCTACTTCTCGATGCATTTTATTGGCCTTGACAATACTACAGCACTACAACCGTGATATCCGCGAGTCCTTCTTTTCTTGGAAGCTCATACTCATGATGCCGGCTTCCGGCGGAGCCCTAAGATGTCCAATGAGCTCGGGATGGTACATTGCGACCCAAGTGTATAGAGAGCCTCCTAAAGTCCAATGCTAGATTGAGCAGAAATATATATAAGAAAGCCTATAATCAACTGTGCCTTGGTTATATTTCCCTAGACAACAGTCCACGCTTTTTCCGCTCTCAACGTCATATCTACATACATTTTATGTATCAACATCCATCTACATTGCCACCTCCCTCTCTCATACTCCTATTTGCCCACATTCAATATGGGTGTTAAGCCCAGAACAGACCGCCCCGTTGCAGTCATCGGCGCCGGTGTCCTCGGCCGCCGCATCGGCTGTGTCTTCATCGCTGCTGGCTACCATGTCCACCTCCGGGATCCCTTGCCGGTGGCTCTCCGCGATGCAGAGGACTACATCGATAAACACAAAGTCGAGTTCTCGTTGATGCCGCGCATTCAAAAGATGCGTGAAGAAGATAACGAGAGCGACCCAGGTGATCCCAAGAGCCAGACCTCAATTTCCCAGGTTGACCTCGAGTCGTATACGTCCGCGCCCTACGGCAACTGCAAGACTTTCACCGAGCTTGAGCCGGCTATTTCCAACGCTTGGCTGATTGTCGAGACTGTGCCTGAGATACTGCAGTTGAAGATTGATACGTTGGCAGACTTGGATAAGTACGCTCCGGCCGATTGTTACATCGGCTCCAACAGCTCCTCTATCAAGTCAAACTTGATGCTTGTCAAGGTCTCCGACAAGCGCAAGCGCAAGATCTTCAATATTCACTTCACCATGCCTCCTGCTATCCGCACGGTCGAGCTGATGACTTGTGGTAACACCGATCCCGAGATCTTCCCTTACCTGGAGACTGTCTTGGGTGAATGTGGCATGCTGCCAGTGACAGCTCGCCGAGAATCGACCGGGTATGTATTATTTCGAAAGCAAAAAAAGAAAACGTAGTATATCAGCACAGCAGACTGACTCAAAAGCCGTATAGATTCATTTTCAACCGCATCTGGGCAGCAGTCAAGCGGGAAATCACGCAAATCCTCTACGAAGGCGTCAGCGACCCCGGCCAAATCGACCTACTCTGGGAACACATGTTCAAGAATGGCCCCCTCCCCTGCCAACTGATGGACCAAGTCGGCCTCGATACCATCGCCTTCATCGAAGAAAACTACATCCAAGAGAGGGGTCTCCCCTCCGCCGCAATCGACTGGCTACGCAGGGAATACCTCGACCAAGGACGTCTCGGCAAGAAGAGTGAAAAGGGCGGCCTCTACCCGCCACTCTCGAGATCCGCTTCCGCAGAAGCACATCCGGCACACCCGCACAGCGCCGCAAAAGACATCTACCTGCTGGACGTCGGGCTCGGCGGAAACGCCAGGGATGTGTCGCAGGTGCACTCCAACGGCAAAATCACCCGCCTCAATCTCGCAACGCAGAAACTCACCCCCGTCGTCGTCGGCCAGAACCTGCCTGACGGTATCGACGTGGCACTAGAGACGCAGCGAATCTTCTGGACGAATATGGGCCGCAGCACGGCAGCATGTGATGGCTCTGTCTGGTCGGCTGATATGGACGGCGGCGATGTGATGTGTGTTGTCCCCGTTGGCCAGGTGCATACACCCAAGCAGATCTCGGTTATCGAGTCACGTCGGCAGATTTACTTCTGCGACCGTGAGGGACTAGGTGTGCACCGCTGTGATTTTGATGGTAGTAACCACATTGTTCTGGTGCAGCGCCGTGCGGAGCCGGGCATGAGTCTGTTGGAGCAGATGACGCTTTGGTGTGTAGGTGTTGCTATCGATGCCGAGCGCGGTCTCTTGTACTGGACTCAGAAGGGACCCTGCAAGGCTGGTCGTGGTCAGATCTACTGCGCTGGCTTGGATATTCCTGCCGGTGAGACGGCTGAGAATCGGACTGATATCCGGTGTCTATGGAGCCACCTCCCCGAGCCCATTGATATTGAGATAGATAGCGACACTCGGACTCTGTACTGGACGGATCGTGGTGAGCACCCTTTCGGTTGCACACTGAATCGTGCCCATGTTGGTGGTGAAGAGATAGATTTTGAGAAGGTTATTCTGGCACGTCACTTCCACGAGCCCATTGGCTTGAAGTTGGATAAGGCGAACAATATTGTGTATGTGGCTGATCTGGGTGGTAGCTTGTACTCGGTGTCATTGGAAGATGGACTCAAGACTGAGCTTGTGCGCAATGATGTTTGCTACACTGGTTTGACTCTTGTTTAGCGAGACATGTATGTTATATATGTGAATATATAATAGATTTCCTTTCTGTTTCAGTAACCCCCACGCAACATGGGGAACCCAAGCTAAGAAAAGTAAGAAATACGTCCATACATACATAATGACATTATATAGTACGTTGCATTTCAAATATTATGCATACATAATATATATGCATCATGTAACGGTGGTATGGTGATCTCGTAGAATTATGACGGGAATAATAGAGCAGAGTCCCCTTAACCCTAATTAATTGCATGTCTTAAGTCTTCACTAGTTAAACACGAGTACAATATGCAATATGCAAATATGCTTAGCTGAAACAGACTAAATACAAAAACACAATGTCACCCTTTCTCCCCTCTTCCCCCCCTTTGATCCATTCCTGCACAGCCAGGGACTGCCGATCCCCCATTCCCCGTACTCTTCCCATTTACATCTACATCTACTACTCCCCCGTACACATATACAACCATCCATCCTACACCTTAGGTAGAAAAACATCTACCAAGATGCACCTCCAAACCCTCCTCCCCATCCTCTCGGCCTTAGGCACAACAGCAGCCATTACCTCCAAACCAGCCCACCTCTGGGCAACCCACTACAATGGCCATGTCTACTCCCTAACCCTGAAGAACAATGACCTCTCCATATCGCAAACTCTCAACACCTGCGGCGACATGCCAAGCTGGTTAACCCTAGACGCGCACACCCGCACCATCTACTGCTCCGACGAGACCGGCACTGCCGATCCTTCCACGCATGGCTCGCTGACGGCCCTGCATGTCAGGCCAGATGGCACGCTGCGCGAAGGCGCTGTCGCGAAGACTGTCGGCGGTGGCGTGAACAGTGTTATCTATGAGACTGCTGCGGGGAAGAAGTTTATTGCAATTGCGCATTAGTATGTTTTTCTGTTTTTCCTTTTCTTACCTACATTCCTGAGGTCTTGGCCTTGTCTTGCCTTGATGCTGTTGTGGATATGGGATTGGACTAACAACCTAATAGCCAAGGCTCGGCCATCTCAACCTTCGCCTTGCCCATCAAACAAAACCAACCAAGCCTGCAAGCCTTCCATTTCAACCTGACCAGACCGGGTAAGGTCGACCAGCAGGACTCGCCACACCCGCACGAGGTCTTCCTTGACCCGACCGGCTCGTTCATCGTCAGTCCGGACCTGGGCGCGGACCTGCTGCGCGTGTACGCGATCAAGGATGGCCCATCGGGTAAGCTGTCAGAGTGTCCGAGTGTGAACATTACCTACGGCAGCGGGCCGCGACATGGCCTGTTCTGGGCAGATAACACCGACCGGTCGGCTGATGGGTCGTCGAATTCGCGGCAGACGGCGGCTGTCGGCGAGACGATGTTATACCTCCTTAATGAGATCGGGGGTACGATGATGGCGTTTGATGTTTCGTATCCGAGATCTGGGTGTTTGTCTTTTGAGAAGACGCAAACCCTGGTGCCGTACCCCGACGGTGTTATGCCCGACGGTGCCACGCCCGCTGAGATTAGTAGGATTAGAGATCAGTTTTACGTCTCAATCCGGAGTGATCAGGGTTTCGAGCCGAATGATTCGATGATTGTGCTTGATAGGTCGCCAGTGGACGGATCAGTGAAGTTGCGGGACTCGGCTTCTGCATTTGGGAAGGTGCCGAGGACCTTTGTGATCAATCGGGCTGGAGATCTGGTTGCTATTGGGAACCAGGCTTCTGCGACAGTTTCCATTGTGCGTCGGGATCCGAAGACCGGAGATTTGGGTGAGGAGATTGCTGCTCTACAGGTTGGTGAGCCTGGGAAGGTGGGGACCGCGGAGGGTCTCAGCAGTGTCATCTGGGATGAGTAGATTGGTAGTTATATAAATCAAGAATTGGATGGTGTGGGAGAACTTGGTTGTCTCCCACGACCACAGCTCTCTTCTATAAACAGCGCAGAATGAAAATCATTGCAGTACAGGTTCGCATCACATGAAAGACTTGAAAGAGCATCAAAAAGCATATACCTCATGACCAAAAGATATGTCCACATGAACCCCAGAATGCGGAAAGAAGAATGCGGAAAGAAAGAAAATGTAGACCTTTGAATGTTGAAGACCAGCTTCTTCGGGTTTTTGACTGTCGGAAACCTGCACCGAAAAGACCTGGCCTGGAAAAAGGAACTCCTGCAACGTCGTCCGTATGATGGATCCTGCCAGATCGTAGTGAAAAAGAAAAAGAAAGAAAGCCAGGAAAGCCGACCGAACAATGAAGAATAAATAACAATATGAGAATGAACGTGTATCAAACATCAGTCGTAAAATGCGTAAAGCCGAATATGTAGGCTGTCTTGAAGTCGTTCACTTGATGTCGATCTGGAATGCCTTCCATTTGCCCCCAACTGTTCGACATCGTGGACACCCTTGAGGACCAGGGTAACTTGTTGGTCCTTGTGACGGGACTGTATTTAATGGCCCATTCCCTGGAGTTCGGAATGAAGCGGGCGGACTTGAAATGAACATGCCCACGCAGTCGCGGCAGACTCCACAGATGCACTCCGTACAGGCATAGCACTCATTCAGTGCCGAGGGTCGTTTGCACTGCGCGCAAAACACCTGAACCTCTTTGTTGCGGAAAGACGCCGGAGTAGGATTGGAGAATCGGTGGTGCTGGCGCTGCGAGATTGACGGGATAAGATTCATAACTGGGCTGGAATCAGAGTTTATGGACGGCGCGACTCCCGAAACCGATGACGCAAAATTTCTGCCGGATGCCGAAGACATGGAGTCGAGCGATGATTCAATAGATGGGAATGGTTCCAGGTCGCTCTCACGGCTGCGGTGGTTCTCGTATGGTGGTGGGGTCAATGATTTGTGCAAAGGCGAGGCGGCGTATGAATGAGGTGGGAAGGGCCGATGTGAAGAGATAGGAGGCAATCCCGAGGATTGGAAAGCGGGTGGTAGCGAGGACCGATTTTTCACCCCAGACGGGGCAGACGTCACGTTGGAAAGTAGTGGGGCAATCGTTGGAGACCGACCAGCCTGTATATAGCACATCAGCACTGGAAAAGAAAAGTCCAGAATTGCATTCAAACACACCTCTGAATACGGCTCATCGTCTACTTCGGTTGCTGATGTCGCAGCTTCAATCAAATCCTCCCAGCGCTTGCCTTGCGCCCAGGCTGCGGTTTGCGGCTCTGCAGAAAGGGCTTTGCGGTCACCGAGACTTGGGCGCCGCCCAAATTCCTTTGATTTTGGGCGATCCTGCCTGGGTTTCCGGGCAGACTGGGTGATGGAAGATTTGCGTGGGCGGGAAAATTTGTCTCTCCGCTGGATTGGCGGCAATGTGGATGAGCGACCGGGCGGGGAGTGATTGAGGATGGATGGAAGAAGCTCGCGAGGGCGAGGCGTAAATGGCGGGAGAGATTCCTGCTTGAAATGGTCGCGGAGTGGGGGCAGTTCAATAGCTCCGCGCATGCGAGGATGACTCAAGTCGGTATCAGAATGGGTATCCTGGGGAAATGCGGGTCAGTGCCACTGTGGAGAGAATCAGGGCTCGAAGCCCACAACAGCCCGGAGCGACAAACCATGTCTGTATCCCAGTCCGAAGCCAGCCGATGGTGATGCAGTTGTGCCAGAGCAACCGCTGCAGTGGCTGCAGCCGGGTGGGGTTCATCCAGAGCTCGAGGGGTAGCTGGGGAGCCGTCAGCGACATAGACGTCCCTTTCCGGCGCCACATCTGTGGGTAGCCGTCAGTATGTGTAGAAATCAAGACAAAAAGAGCAGAAAGACTAACCCTGAGGTCGCCGGGGTTGAGCGGGTTCGGGGGGTGATAGCTGCACCCGTTGCTCGAGCGGGGTGTTCACCATCATCAGGAAGCTCTCCTCGGTAGCCGGGAGCTTCGGGATGTAGTGGTTCGGATGCGCACGTCGAATGTGCTCCTGCATGGAGCGATAGCGTTTTTCCTAGAGCACCAACCGGATTAGTTCGAGTTGAACTCCAGAGTTGCACGGGTCATATAGCTTTCGCAAGCCAGGTGATAGGTGGGGCTCGGGGCAAATACTCACACCTAGACATCTCTTGCGACAATTGGAACCGTCGTTATTCTTCAAGGGACAGACCACCTCATTATTGGCATCGGTTACCGAGAAAGAGCTGGTCAGTGAGCTTCGAGGAGGCATGGTTGCATATAGGTCATCCGAGATCCCGGGAGTTGAGATAAAAAAGGAGGGGCGAATAAAGAGGTCAGCCGAGCACAGACAGGGTTTATGTGAACAATAGACAAAAGTGCAGTTCAACATGCTCTTGTGTGTAGAAAGAGAAGAAAGGAAGAATTGAAAAAGGGAAAAAAAGGAAAAGGACGAGAGGGCGGCTCATACATTCAGAGTACTTCGAGGGTCTAGTGGGTGAAAGGTCACTGGTATTACGGGTAATTACGCAGAGTTCGCCTTATTCTAATTTTTACTCCATACTTCTTTTTCTATAATTCTTTTTTAATTTCTATCTAATAAATTCAATGCTCTTCTAATAATTACTACATATGTAGTCAGGAACAGCTTTAATCTGACTTCTCTTATGTAGCTCGCATACGTGGCTATCGTCCCTATCTGAGTATCGATAACCAAAAAGAGGGGCGTGCAGCTTTGAGCTTCCCTTGTAAGAAAAACCCCATTCTTGGAATGTTCCACGCTAAAAAGTGAAATTTTAATAAAATAGGGAGAAAAATGGGAGAAAAAAAGAAAAAGTAAAAAAGGAAAAGGATGAAACCGTACGGTATAGCTTTGTATTTTAACACCGAATAGCACGGCTTTTCGGAAACCCCGGTGGAACACCGAGCTCTTAAACGATTTTCATTACATTTTTACATTCTTTTTATGTGGCATCCTAGATGCCTTTTAATGCTTTATTCGGACTATTAATAAAATATATGTATCTAGCACATAGAAGATGCTTAATTTAACATCTTCGGGCAGAAGGAAAGGAAAAGAAATACTCGCGATAGGCGCTATCAGCGGCCCCTCCGAAGCTCTCCCCAGCTCCTGACCTTCATTCCAGAAGGGAGGGAAGCTCCGGGTGGCGAAACTAGCGCCACGTTACAGTGTAATATTACGGTACTATTCAATTCCATGGTTTTGTTTTCTATTTTCTAATTTTATACTACAGATTACTATGTAGAACATAGTACATATGTACACATAGTAGTCTAAGATTGAATAAATAGGCGCAATAATGTGAAGAAACAAGGGAAGGTACCTAGGTATATTCCAGTATACTCCAGGGCTCGTGTACTCACATAAGCAAGCGCGTGACTTTATATGCCCTACTTACGTATACTTATAGGCATAATCCATTACTATAATACAAGTAATTCGTACCTGTCTCAGCTCCGACCTCCCCCGTTTACCCTTAACTCTAATAAACAGCTTCAATGTTTCCAGATTACTTTGCCTAGGTAAATATCAAAATACCCCCAATACCTTGTATAACCAACTGCCGATGAAGAGCATCCCAAAGCAGCCTGATTGGCCCCCAATCCCCACCGAGTCACCAATTACCTCCATTGTGATTGGTTGCAACTCGCACGCCATTCCGGTTCTGGGTGGCCGTGCAGGGGGGGATCAACGGAAAAGTCTGAGATTTCAAGTTCGGGGGTTTGGTATGTATGTTGTATAAGTAATACCTGATAATAGTATGTACGGAGTAGCATATAAAAATTTAATATAAAGCTGTTATCAGACCTCTACACTACATGTACCCTATCCATACGGAGTACATACACAAATGTCAAGCATGTCACGCTCCACTTAATATGACAAGGTGGGGAGCTTGCGAGTCGAGACGTTCGTTCTAGACAGCCAAGTACTGAAATGTATCTTATCTGCATCGCTTAGAACTCATGCAAGGTGTAGCTTTCATGCAGCCTATTATTATACTTCATTGTACTACATCTAATTCCATCCGATCTCTCGGATCTAAGAATGACCATTGTCGTAATCCGATTTCCATTGTTTAGACCCCATCCCTTCCTGCAGACCAACATACCAGCCGTGTGTCGGCCATGCAGGGTCCAACATCATCATGGTAACCCAATGTGTCGCCACTAAGGGGTGGCTGAGCTGACCAACTATAATTGTACACTCGTAACTCCTGTTCGTGTCCCATACTCAGCGTCATCTGAAACCCTTGCCGCGCGGTTTGCCTTTAAGGGATTCACCCCGAACAAACTCGCTCAAACGCAGAAATGCAGAAATGCAGAAACCAGCTTGGGCATGAAGTGCCCAGAACCGGATCGGTCTAAAAAAAAAAAAGGCTCTGCAGCCAATACAGCTGAATATAATACATATCCAAGCATTGTCACGTCCCATCCCGACCGTAAAAGAAACCCCCCCGATCAACCCAGAGGAGGCGTAATCATACCAGTACCACTACACCCCATCGAATCCCCATCCTCCCCAGCAAAGAACAGCAAAACCGCTTCGGCAGCAGCCTTGGCATCATCGTCATCCTCCAAACCAGGAACGCGTGAGCGATAAATCTGCGCCAGATACTCGTCCACAACAGCCGCAGACCAACCCCCACGACGCCCAAACTCCTGCGCAAGCTCCCCATTGGCAAAAATATCAAACTCGAAGTGACCCTGGTACGTCAGGACCCGGCCGGGGTTATAGAGACCCTGAATAGCGCACTGCGCACTACTCCCGATACTAGACCACGGTGCCGGCAGTGAGACTCCCTGTTCCGTGGCAGCTTCAGCCTCAGGCGTCGGTACCACTACGTCGCCGTGGATCAGCTGGATGCGGAATGGATTCTGAGCTGTGGCGCGCGCCAGAGGTGGGAAGCGCACGGTGAAGGAGGGCTGGAGGATGATGGGCTGGATGCCCATTTCGAAGCCAGTGGGGGATTGCGTGACGTGGAATGTTGATGCCGGTGCGTTTCTCGTGTTTGCCTTGGTGCTGAGGAGGGCTTGGGCGATGATCTGGTGCCCGAAACAGGAGCCGAAAAGCTTTATGTTTGGATAGTGGGTGTGCACTGTTTGGATGTAGGATTGCAGTGCATGGATCCAGGGTTGGTCTTCGTAGGCTGAGTATGCTGAGCCCGTAATTAGGATTGCGTCTATTGGACTCAGCGGTCCGGCGTGAGGCTCGGCTGAGGCCTGGGGTTCGGTTCGTAGAGTTTCCAGAGGAGGTAATGACCCGCCTACGGCGTCGAAGGCCGTTACATGAACGGCGAGAGGTCCGTTTTGGAGGCTCTCTGGGCTTTTATTCAGGCGTTGGGCGGCTGCTTGCAGGAGGACGCGGAATTGAGAGCTGTATAGACCCCGCGCTTTGTATACTGAGAGGCAGGGGATGTCGGCGTCTAGCACAGCCACGTGGATTTTATGTTGGGCCATGGGTATCGGGACTCTATCCAAATGAACGTAATTTGTCAAAGAGAATATGATATGCAAGTCTACAAACATAAAAATTTGAAAAAATTTTGATGTCAAAGGGCGTTCGCATCCTCATGCCCGATAAGGATTTGAGTAACCCGGTGGGGCTTCCAAGGTTCCCAAAGAGGAAGTCGAGTCCTTGTCTGTGGAAGGTCTGATGAAGGCGTCAGGAACCGTATCAAAAATTATAAAGACATAAATTAATCAGACTGAACGAACTTCTGAGAAGAGTCTGTAAGAAAGGAAAGCAAAAACAGATTAAAATAGTGCACCTAAAGACCATTCATTGGGAGGTAGAAGACTAAGAAGCCCGGGAGCAAGAACAACATGCAATGGTCGAAGGTGATTATATATAAAAAGAGAAGCACTTTTAATATATCCATGGATATGGCGTGAGTTATAAATTAGTTAGAACTTTGAGACTCAAGTGGGTAAAGACAAAGGAACGGATCTCTACCATGTGCTTCCCCAAGCCCTAAGAAGAACCCATATTTGAAGTAAAGCATTAAGAGAAGTCAAACCTCAAACCTCTCGCCCGATAGCTTAACTACATGCATGAGTTCCAAGGTTGATAGATGAGATCTGCCTGGAGCACTTCTTCTTTTGGATCTAAACAACCCGACCAGCCGGTTCATACACGACTGCCGGTATGATCGGCTGGGGTCAGAATATGTTGTGCTGGGGGATGGATAATCTTAGTCTATCGGCCGAGACTGTGACTGTATGTTAGAGGTGTGCATGTATATAAGTCAAGTACTATGTGAATGCCTCTATTCCCCCTAGAGGTAGATACTAGAATACTCGGGTACCTTGCCCTAATTTCAACGTCAACTCCTATATTGCTATTTCACAAGGAATACAGCGTATTCCTCACTTTTATATACTCTTTATTAATTCTCTTCACAAAATGTTTCCTAAATCTCAAACCAATTCGTGATCCCCCACTGCCATCACAACATCTAACCCCGCAAATTGCGCCATCCCGGCCTTCAACCCCCAATCAGCTTCCCTTTTTAGTAGCGGCACTCATTCCGCTATATACATACGTAAGGATATAACCTAGGCATTTCGTAAAATTATCGGATCTCGTCACGCCATATAATCCACTACATTGCTCACCATCTATGTAGAATATATAAACAAAAACCAACCCTTCAGTGCTCCGTGCATATTCCCATTTTTAATGACTATGGCTCCCGCTGCTACCTCCTCTCTCCCAACTCCCCCTCATGACCTGACAGGGCCCATCTCACGGGAAATATTTCCAGATGGGCTGAAAACCACCGGCCAACATCCCCCGCTATACGACCACATCATCCCCTTCGAAAAGTTCCCTAAACAAATTACCGGCCCAACAGTCTGGAAGGCCGAGGAATACCGCGAGAACCCAGAAAAATGGACGCATGTCTTCACCCAGGACCAGATCGATGAGCTGAGCTCGGCATCGGATGCTTTCCTCGCATCCAAGACCCCGTTGACCGGAATCTCAAAGGTAAGAAAAATACAAGCCACACTTACAGAACTATAAAAATGGAACTAATCATACCTTGAATAGACCAACTTCAAACTCCCCAATCTAGCCGCCTATCTGCACGAGCTGCGCGCAGATCTCATCGACGGCAAGGGCTTCATCCTCTTCAAGGGCTTCCCCGTCGAGAAATGGGGCAACCACAAGTCCGCCGTGGCATACATGGGTCTCGGCACATATCTTGGCTACTTCGTCAGTCAGAACAGCCGTGGCCATGTTCTCGGCCACGTCAAGGATCTCGGTGAAGACTCGACCCAGATCGACAAAGTGCGCATCTACCGCACCAATGCTCGGTGAGTCTGACCGTCTCGGTGGCCAGTGAATGGGCAAGCAACAAAAAACGAACAACTAACACCCCACCCAGTCAATACTTCCACGCCGACGACTCGGACATCGTCGGCCTCCTCTGCATCGCCAAGGCCCTTGAAGGCGGCGAATCAGATCTCGTCTCCTCCCACCACGTCTACAACACCCTCGCCATAGAACGCCCAGACGTCCTCAAGACCCTCACCGAACCAATATGGTACTTCGACCGCAAGGGAGAGACAAGCAAGGGACAGGACGAATACATCCGCACCAGCGTTATGTACCTCGAGCGCGGCGGGAAGGGCCGTGTGTATACAAAGTAAGTCCTCCCTCTCCAACCTCTATCTCCAATGCATCAACCCCGCGGATAATCCACATTCCAATATCTAACAATAATACCAGATGGGACCCATACTACGTCCGCTCCCTCGGCCGCTTTAGCGACGCGGGAATTATCCCCCCCGCTGTCAGACGCACAGCAAGAAGCCCTGCGCGTGCTGGAAGAAACCTGCGTGCGTTTGTCGCTACACATGATCCTCGATGTCGGTGATATTCAGTTCTTGTCGAATGCGCACGTCCTGCATGCCCGCACCGCGTACACAGATCATGCGCCTCCTGCTCCCCGTCGCCACCTTATGCGTCTTTGGCTGGCGACGCCAGAGAATGAGGGTGGCTGGAAGTTGCCGTTCTGGGATAGCAATGAGAAGAAGAGGGGTGGGATTCAGGTTGATGATCAGGCCCCTGTTGCGCTTTTGGATGCCGAGTGAGGTTTGGTTGGGTTGGTTGGGGATTTGCAGATTTAAATGATACCTTTTTCTTTCTTCTTTTTCATTCTCTTATAGGGTTGCTGTATGCTTATGGGATGAGGGAGAAGAATATGAAGAAGGGAGTATGTTAAAAGGTCGGGTAGACGATAAATGCGAAAATGAAGACCCTCCGGGGCTGGCTTGTAGGGATTTACCTCATTGCGCCAACATATCATCCATAAATCATATTCCTTAAAGGGTATTTTGTACATCTGTTCCAGCAACGCCAAAAGAAAAAAAAAAGCTCACTCGACAGACGCCCCGTAGCTGATGCTAATGCACGATCTTGTAATTACCTCCGTTAACAATCTCCAACTTGCCCTTCGAGACCATACCACCTAAGAACTCGCGCAGCTCCTCGTTACTGAACGGGAACCCGCCGGGAACGGCTATCTTTAGCATCATGACAATACGATTCAGAGCCATAGGTCCTTGGTTCGTGAGCATTCCCACAATAAACTGCCAATACACATTCATTTTCTCCATGGCAGCCGCCTCGGCGGATTCCTTTGCTGCGGCGGCTGCGGCTGCTTCGGCCGCTGCCGCTGCGTTGGCAGTATCACCTGCTTCGCTATCCGAGGCGTCACTGAAATCGCCAGCTGCGTGGGCATGGTGTTCCTCGTCTTCTGTGGGGAGGATTTCCAACACGCGGAAGGTGTCGCGTTGTACCTCGGTGAGAACGCGCTTGCTGACCCAGAAGAGACAGGCACTGCGGACAAGGGCAGGACTCATCTCGAGCTCGTCGGCGAGTTCCGGAATTGTCTTCGTGGCGGGTTCCCTCGAGTCGGACTGGAAGGCATATATTACGGTTGCTTGCCAGGTCGTCACTTCGTCTTTGAAGGTGTGGTTCTGCAACTCCAGCTCGACAGTGACCTGACCCAAAGCGTTGCGCCACATGAGCTTGCGCGAGTCCTTGCGCCTTTCGAAACAGGTCGCGTACCGCTCTTGCAGTTTGGTGATTTCCTCGGGGACCTTGAATTCTTGTTCTTGAAATTCCGGCCAGAAGAAGCGTGATAGAACCTTGGCGTGGAGCTTTCCGACGCCTGCTTGCTTCCGGTATCCGGACAACATCTGATCGTTCCTCACAGTGAGGTCAAGACGTCGCGAGTCGGAGATATCTTTCAGCATCACCTCGCATGCCTGTAATGCCGAATCACCGAACCGAACCTTCAGGAGCTCCAGTACTGTAATCTCTTGGTCGTAGTTCTGGCGTTTCTGGATGAGGCGGTCTGCGAGAAGAGTCTGCATTTCCTTCACGAAGGTCTCCTTGGAGTCGAATAAGCTAACCAAACTGTCAATGACATCTGCGCTCTTCGACTTTCCGTAGTCGGGAGCGGCATCAACTGGATCGGGCACCCAGTACATGTCATCATAGTCTAGCTCGCTCCTATTGTTTTGCATGGAATGATGGTGGACCTTGGTCAGCTCTGCTGCCAGCACTGCCAAGGTGTCACCGGTAGCTGTCGGTCCGTCGGCTGTCGCAGGGTCCGCCAATAGACCACTAACAATCACTTTCACAGTGTCCTCGCGGTCTCTCAAGTATCGCCGGATTGGTCGAGCGATGCGATCCAGCAGTACACCCTTCGGGTCCAAGATATGGAATGCTCGAATGATCGAGATGTAAACCTGCAAGATTTCGACTGTAGAAGCACCGGGATGCAACAGCCGCTGGAGCAAGTTAACAGAAAAGAGATTCGTCACATACAATCGTGCTCCAGACGAGTTGTTTGTGAAACGTCGCAGATCCTCCACCGCCCCGCTGCTTGTAGGCCAATCAACAATCACATCAAAGAGTTCACTGACCCGAAGCTTTCCCAGCCGGGCAACGCCCATCACTTGCCACTTTTCCACGTCGCGAAGGCTCACTTCCATCGCCCCGGATTGGGTTCCAGCGGGGTCGGAATGGATGATGGCTAGAACATGCACAGCGAGCCGTGCGTAGACATTTTCAATCCATTGTTCCAAGTGCTGCGGCACGGTTGAGGGTGACTCCCATTCGCCGGCGTATGCGGCACGAATGAAGTCTCCCATCATGATGTTCATCACATTTGCAAACACTTTTTGGGCCTGGTCACCGCCAAGTCCGACAAGCTGCAGTCCGTTGAGAAACGCCAAAAGTCGATCCCGTGCAATAGTCACGCGGCCATCTTCGCCATCAACCATCATGTGTGCCCGGGCTTCGGGCGATCCTTGCTTCCAGTCTTTGTACGAGACTGAGTATGCCCCTTCCATTTCCGTTCCATCAAGACTCATTCTGTCCGCATCGGAATCTTCGTCCAGGGTATCAATGCCTAAAATAACCACAGCATCCTGCGTGAGCTCTCTGGCAAGAAGCGGTGAAATCTTCTTCCATGGTAAGCTGTATTGGACCACCGTATGAAAGGCACGCTGTAGCTGAGCCAAGAACCCTCCTTGGTGGGGAGTAGCTATAGAAGGAAGCAAATAGTGAACGACCGGAGCAAGATAAATTCGACGCGCAAGCTGTAAGCAGTCCACGATTGTCCGGAGCAGGCCTTCTTTCCCCGGGGACTTTAACAACTATGAGACCGTTAGCACGGACAGACCAACCAAATTCAAACGATGCACAGCATCCATACCTTGGATAGCCCAGTCCGAAAATTGACTAGAAAATGCCTCCGAATATCATTCCCATACCATTCAAACAACGTCCACGGAGAAGTTCGCATAAGATACTCTAGCGCCTCGGCCGTCTCCTTCGACGGAGGGCTGAGCCGGTTCCATTCTTTCAGAACTTGACTTCCGTCGGTATTTCGGAAGTTGTAAAGCAACTCGAAGCCCAGGTTGGGCACGGATAGGAACTCTTTGGCCGCCTGCCGCGCCTGGTTTAATGTGTCTTCCTCTTGGGATGCAGCGTCCGTCGATCCGCCAATCGTCGCGAATGAGGTTGATTGTGAGTCTGCTTTGAAGGTCGACGATGAGTCGGATGATTGGAACGATGCGACTGGTGTCTGCTCGCGTTGGAAATCCGAGATCGACTTCGGCGGGTGAGCTTCGAGCGACGCGGGGGAGAAAACGGAGCCGCAGACGCGCCTACGTCCCACATTGAGGGGTACGGTTGAGAGCATTTTGATCAAGGGACATCGGGCATTGTGAAATGCAGCTGGTGATTTTAGTTGCTGCACGAAGCTTCGTGTTCGATGGTTCTGTTATGCTGCCAATGTTTCCAATGTTTGGATTGAAGGTCACGTGGATGTTTTGCTAAAGCTTCAGCTCCACCGGTTTACTTCGTTTTGTTGTAGGGTGGATGGTAAGGTGGATTGTTTGGAATGTTATTGTTCAATGAATATATTCGAGGAGGATATTAAGTTCCTGCCAAAATCAAAACCAAGCGCGAGCTGTAAATTTCACCTTCTACATAGTATGGGGTATCGCTCCAAAACAAGAGGGCATTGCGTATGTACGAGTTCGAATCCAGAAAGATAAAAAGAAAAAGGGGTCAAATCCAGATCCCAGCTAAGGCACACGAAAGGCCGACACAGAGTTTGTATCACCATAAACGCGTCTTATGTATTCGTCGAGAGGCCGGGGGACCTGGTGAGCATGCAGTGTGCAACCATATTCCACCGAGACGAGAGTGTAGATATTCCAAAGCAAGGTGTCTTATGTATCCTTAAGATGCGTATTCTTGAGTGCCAAGTATCCCTCAAGACTGAGTATCATCAACCTTCTCCCACTCGCTATCAGTGCTCCCATACCCAGACCCCTCACCACCAGTGCTGGGTCGCTTCTTAGGATCGCGCGCCGTGGGCAGCAACCCGGATGCTGCACTCCCGGTCGCGACAGCAGCAGACTTGTCACCTGTCTTCTTGGCCACGATAGCTTCGGTCTCCGTTTCGCTGTCGGCGCTTTCCCCTACAGCGGGATTCTTCGTCTTCGCGTCACCGGACTCTTGTTTTTCTTTCTCAGCCTCCTGCGCCTGCTGGGCAAGTCGCACCTCGGCAGCGAACCAGTTGATGGCCCACCATAGTCCACCGCTGATGATAGATAGGGCGACGAAGTGGAGGCTGTAAGTAGCTAGGAGGAGGGCGAAGAAGATAATCTGGAGTGCGGCGAAGGTGACGTTGGTCGCGATCAAGAGGGTCGGGGTGGGTCCTGGGGTGAAGATGCTGGACCACAGGTCTTCCATGAAGGAAGCCATGATTTTCAAAATGAAGTTGGGAAATCCGAAGGTTGCAGGGTGAAAGGGGGGCCGGGAACTGGAATCCGTATGGGGGGGGAAAATGGTTACCGGAAGAGACACCGCTCAGGGAAGATCAGGGAAGATGGACAATGAATTCCGATATTCAAAAAGAACTACAATATAGTAGATTTGTAGATCTTGGATTCTCCTGATCTCTGAATATTAACAATGTACTACATAAAACATTCTCCAGGGCTATTCCTGTTATTATTAATTCCATAAAGAGTCCACGGGTCTTACACTATATACATCACGGGAGAGATCGGCTAGTCACTTGACTTTCCGAATGGCCGGCCCGAGACTTTCGATGTATACCTATATTGTATACCTATATTGTAGGTACCTCCAAGGCTTCCAAGGCTTACAAGGTTTACTTGGCGGGTTTTTGTCACGACGATTATCCCGTGATGATTTGAAGTGATCATTGTTAACACCTCAGGTGATAGTGATCAAAGATATCTGAACTAGCTATATCCATAGGCATAGGTATATAAAGGACGGCGTAAGCTTATTCCAATATCGAATAGAGTGGTAGTGACTTGTCTAGGGCTCAATGCAATACCGGTGGATCTATATGCCGTGCAATGTTGCAGGGACCTATCTTCCATTATGCCTATTTCGTATGCAAGATGCCCGGTCTGGCCAGACAGAAGACGCAAGAAAGGCCTGATCTCTCAAAGGCCGAGTATAGACCCAAAAGGCTGTTGTAACACCCCTGAACAATGCCGATAGCCGCCGCCAATTGACGACGTGCTATTATATCTCTTCTCCGTGTTTTCCCCACAATCGCAATAGCGCCGATCTTCCCCAAACCCCGCCGAGCCGTCTACTACTCCGTCATCTACCCCGACTTTCACCCCCAAGCCTTTGCCTCATTGGCTTTCCGGACCGGGGGACCCATCCCGACTTCCTAGAGGTCCCGATTCACGGAGGGAGCAAGCCTCGTATACTACCCCAGCTGGGTAGCTAGGGAAAATGGGTATAAATATCCCCGGAGTGCCTCCGAGGTAAGGGTTTATCAGAGCGTTTTCCCGCCTGAAGAAACATAATCCTCAAGTTTCTTTAACTTGCATCCAAATCTCCATTCAATATGGCTGATGATATCCCTGCTACGAAAGAACTATCCCATGAGCCAGTGGAAGGCTTCGCTCACCATGCCGACATTGCCGCAGACCGCGAGCCCTATGGCCCACCCGGTCTGCGCGGTCTCGCAGCCAACCCATTCGTGGTCCTGTGTGCTGCCTGCTCAACGCTAGGCGGTTTGCTCTTTGGTTATGACCAAGGTGTTGTGTCGGTGATTCTGATCATGAACCAGTTCCTGGCGGATTTCCCGCGGATAGATGAGAGGAACCCGGGCTCAGGATTTGCGAAAGGATTATTGACGGCGATGATTGAGCTGGGCGCTTTGATTGGTGCTATTAACCAGGGCTGGATTGCGGATAAGATCTCGCGACGGTATTCGATTCTCGTGGCTGTTGCTATCTTCACCATTGGCTCCGTGCTTCAAACTGCTGCCTACGGTTATCCTATGTTGACGGTAGCCCGACTGATTGGTGGTGTTGGAATCGGAATGTTGTCGATGGTTGCACCATTGTACATCTCCGAAATCAGTATGTCTCCCTACTCGGAGGGTTCTTTTCCTTCCTCACACATGTGATATAAATGCTCATCCCTGTCTCTCCTATTAGGTCCGCCCGAGTGCCGTGGAACCCTCTTGGTTATGGAAGAATGGTGTATCGTTCTCGGCATTGTGATTGCCTTTTGGATTACCTATGGCACGCAATACATGGCTAGTGAATGGGCCTGGCGCCTCCCTTTCCTGCTCCAATTGATCCCGGGTTTTGTTCTCGCTGCTGGTGTATACGCTCTTCCGTTCTCGCCCCGTTGGCTGGCTTCAAAAGGTCGCGATGAGGAGGCTCTTGACAGTCTTTGCAGGCTCCGTTCTCTGCCGGCCTCCGACAGACGCATTCGCCAGGAGCTTATGGATATCCAGGCCGAAGTGCGCTTCCACCAGCAAATGAACCGGGAAAACCATCCTAATCTGCAAGGTGGTGGCACAAAGAACTCCATTCTGCAGGAGATTTCATCGTGGGCCGATTGCTTCAAGAAGGGGTGCTGGCGTCGCACTCACATTGGTATTGGCCTAGGATTCTTCCAACAGGTGAGTTCTTTATATGTGGGGATGAGAGATAACCGACACATGTTAATTATAAGAATAGTTCATCGGTATCAACGCTCTTATTTACTACTCTCCAACCCTCTTTAAGACGATGGGTCTCGACAGGAGCATGCAACTTATCATGTCGGGCGTTCTCAACGTTGTGCAGTTGGTGGGGGTCACTACCAGTATCTGGACCATGGACGTTGTCGGTCGTCGCAAGTTGCTTCTAAGTGGTGCAGCCCTCATGGCGATATCCCACACTATTATTGCTGCTCTGGTCGGGATTTACTCGGATGATTGGCCGTCCCACAAAGCAGAAGGGTGGACCAGTGTGGCCTTCCTACTATTCTACATGCTTGCCTTTGGAGCTTCCTGGGGTCCTATCCCGTGGGCTATGCCTTCTGGTACGTACCTACTCCTTTTATCCTATTAATCAGACCTCGATCTAACACATTCAGAAATTTTCCCTTCTTCCCTTCGTGCCAAGGGTGTTGCTCTTTCAACTTGTTCCAACTGGCTCAACAACTTCATCATTGTAAGTTTCTCGTTGCCATTATTTGGTCCCTCGATATGTCACCGGTACTGATAACTTCTGCAGGGTCTCATCACCCCGCCTCTCGTCCAAGACACTGGCTACGGTGCTTACGTCTTCTTCGCTGTCTTTTGCCTGCTCGCCGGAATATGGACTTTCTTCTTTGTGCCAGAAACCAAGGGCCGGACCCTCGAGCAGATGGACCATGTGTTCAAAGACAATTCTAGCGAAGAGGAAAAGGCCAAGAGACGTGTGATTGAGGCCGAACTTATTCGTGCCCAGTATGAGAATGACCATCGGGAATTTGCATGAACCAATCTGCGTCGCCATAAACATATCAATTGAACACGAGCGCAGGCTCTCGGATGCTCGTTCTTCTTAGCATAAATTAGGAAATCTTACGACATTATGACTTTCATGAGTAAAAAGCAAATACTTGACCCTTGCCTAGCGTGAGGTCCCCGAATTAATTGTCGTCAGAACCCTAAATGGTGGCATATACTTAGGTAGTACTGTGCACCTGAGACCCTCAGTGGCGTTTACCATCATTCCAGTAGCCATAGCACGATGTGCCACTCTGGGTATTACGCAAGCTCTCAACTTGAAGTGTAGTATTAGGAGAAGGCTTGCCAATGTAGATCTCGAAGTCGAGGGTGACATTCACTCCAGTGTAACCCATGAGTTTGAGGTGCCCGCCAACTTGACGGTAGCGAGTCAGGAGGTCATTCTGCTACCACTCCCAGAAGACACGGTCAACATTGGTGCGATACAAATAGAAGAATCCAAGTGTGTTAGCATACACCGTGATATGTACCTAGGTAATCCATAAAAATCACGTTACCGCTGTGACCCACTTAGAGTGGCCCACTAAGCACAACCTTAACTCAAAAAACGTGTCATTCCAAGGTTGAAAACAAATAACCTGCTAAGCTAAACAGCCATGGTATCTCCCGAGGTCCTAAACGCTCTCTCCTCAAACGCCGCAAATGGTTCAACTCCTGATATAGAATGCAAGCCAATATAAGATCACAAAACACCATGGCGCGCCTTGAAAATTGATACCTTTTCATCGTAAAATAGAATCTCTTGTAGCCGGTACCGGACCCGCGAAGCACCCTGTTCTTCGTCAGGTTCGGTATCGTAGTCGTCCGGGTCACTCAAAAGGAGGTCTGTGTCAGCCGCCCCCGAGGCATCATCGGAATCATCGCTGTCTTCAGATTCGTGGTCGGGATTGGCCCACTCTTCATCGTCATCTTCGCTGTGCGTGGGGAATGATCAATCGCGGGGTTGTCGTCGAAATCTAGTGGGTTATCGTCCTGTCTTGCTTCAAGAATTTGGTAGCATTTGATATGGAGACCAATGTAGGCGATTTTCAGATCTGGACGTATGCTAACGATGTCCAAAACTTGCAGCGCAAGCTCTTTCAAGTCGCGATGAACGGTATGGTGAATGTGCGGTAGATACAAAGCACGAAGCTGAGACATATTCGGCAATCTCTGGAGGAAGAAATGCTGCGGAGTCATCGTTAGCACAACTGGTCTGGGCCAAATATTCAATGCCGGTGATCGTTCTCTCACCCAATCGCGATAATGCATCGCCATTCCCAGCTCTTTTAATTGCGGCATCTTTCCACTTGTGACGAATGATATCATGTCGTGGTTGAACATCCACTTGTGCCATCGCGTGCCTGAATATCCGGCGCCAATTATACGGTCAGTGGCATCAATCAGCACCTTTCGCAGACTCTGCCTGTGCTTTCGCAGAATGTGCTTGTAAATAGCGTCGATATGCACGGCAGATTCGTGACCTGGGGCTTCATGCAAATAAACACTCTCCAGGGTATTCGGAGCCAGCGCATCCTTGATAAACAGTATAAGATAAGGTGAAACAGTGTCCGTGCGGATATGTTTCAAATTTAGAGAGTACTCAACCGAGCTGGCGCTTGCTCGATGTTCTGTGTCCTGTGGACGTTTTGCCGGCATCGCGGGAGGAGCATACTTCCGACGCAAAGCCCTCCAAAGCTTTTCATGATCCTCGCATCGCATGATAGTGAGAGTAGTCAATCCAGTCCAGTCAACAGCCGGCAGCAGTGTTGGCACAGAAAGAGGTACACGTTCAAGCTCTAGTACTTTGAGGTAGAGTATCTCGTACTCTAGTTTATAAGAAGGTGGCTGTGGGCGGGCACTCCGGTTGGGCACGCCAGAGTTTGGTGGGGACTTTTTGTCATTGGTAGTGCTGGGAGGCTGCTGCTCGCCATTTGAATTCAATGTAGCTGCGCTTTCGGTAGAGTTTGGTGACTTGTTTATCAATCCCTCGGACGGCATTGAGGTATCTTCAAGGGAGGTGATTATAGCATTGTCCTGGTTTTTGTCAAGGTGACGCCGTGTCAATATGCCAAGTACACCATCAGCTCTAGGCCAACCCGTTGAGCCAGTAGAGTCCTTCCCGCACAGCAGCCACGCACTCATATGGGCCTTTTCGGCGATACCAATTCGGAGTTCGGACAGACGGTGACGTGACCGCTCAATGAGAAGTGCCAGCTCCTCCACATAAGCGGGTTCATCTATGTCAAGAACGGCCACGCTCTTGAGCGGAGGCAGTACAGACAAGGAAGGATGTTCCACATGTTTGTATTTCTGGAAAAGTCTCGTTGCCGCCGCCGACGAACTGCGCAAGGCGTTCTCTGAATTGTCATGCCAGCGCACCCAAATGCGTTCCAGGCGACAATCGTGTCCTGGCCGATCTGCCAACGACGCAAGCGCCAGCCATATTTCACGGACCACGCCAGTCGGCATGTCCCAGACAAAGGCCTCAAGATTCACCATCCGCGCAACTGCTAAGGCAACTAGCGTCCCGAGCATCTTGCCCACTTCTTTGGTCACCGAGTATTCTTGTACCCAGCTAAGAGGGCCGTTTCCGATAGAGAACGTGCGGGTATACTGTGCATAGTGATTGCCTCGTCGCGATCGGAAACGATCTCTGTTGTTGCAAGGGTCCGAGTTCGGCTGATGATGGAGGTTATCGCAACCACAGTGCACACAGCTACTTTTGACTTGGCCAGATTGAGACAGCGGCAGACGATTGAATACATCCTCTCCCATTACCAATGTGGACAAACCATAAGACAGAGCATCCACCCCCGAGTAGTCATCCGTTGATGGGTTCAGCGACTCGGGCCAGACGATGTCGAAACGGGAGTACATGTGCGGAATAGCTAGGGAATGAAGAGCAGAGCATGTAAGAGCGAGCGATGTCAGATCAGTCGTATGGGTCACCTATTGTAGACCAGAACTGTAAGCCATGTATTCGCAATCTGCGGGGAAGACCTGTGTTACCTCTTTGATGATCTCTTTCAGAATGTCCAGCGGCAAGTCCAGCAGCTGCAGAGGGGTTTTCGCCATTTCCGGTTCTGGGGTGTGATTCAGACCTTCTGTGCGGGGAGTTGTTGGAGTCGCGTCCTGTTCGGAGGATTGATTCAAGCCCTCTTGCTCCAAGCGCAACTTCCCCAAAGCCAGTGTCAGATTTTGCTTGGCGACACCTTCAAGCTCCCTTGAAGCAGTGCTTGGGCTGGAAACAAAATCCTCTTCATCCGACGACAAGGCGAGATCGGCGTTAGGCTTACCAGCCCAATCCAAGCTGGCGCCCGCCATTAGACAAGTGGGGATACCTGTAAGGTCACGGGGTTAATAAGGTACGATGGGTTGGCGAAGAACATCTCCAGCTAAAAGCTGAAGAGAAGCACACCCTGGCAGCTGCTTTGTTCCGATATGTTTTGTTTTACACAAAGACCGCCAAAGATGATAATAAAGGGAATCTGGGGTAGCCCTGGAGCTCCCGGGTGATCGTCTGGCGCGTTATGTAAGCAATTGTGCCAGCCCTGCAGGTGAGGTCACCTTCCAAGATTGGCAAGGCTCTAGATGATCAGAGGCGAACAAGTGTAAATAGAAGATATTGGTATTAACTACAAATTGTAACGAAGTAACAAAAAGGGACATCTTTGTATTCTCTTTTCTAACTTTTAGGCGAAAAATTATAGAATTGCATCAAACAATTTTGTTTTTCCCCCCCAACTACAACAGTATCATCGTCAGTCTATACTTAGCTGCCACCTCCAATTCTTCCCAGATTAATTGCAGCGCTGACACAGGCCAGGTGGCTGAAAGCCTGTGGGGAGTTGCCCATCTGCTCACCAGAAATGGCCACTTCTTCAGAGAACATGCCCAGGTGATTCGCGTAGGACAGGATGTTATCAAAGTGCGAAAGTGCGAGTTTCCAGATGTTTGGTATGGGCACATCATATTTGGCAGCCTGTATTTCCAATTTCAGCCCTAAGTCAGCATAGTTCAATGTTTTCTTCTAGTTGGCAGTTCCCTAAGACTTACACGAGCCATGGCTTCAACAAGCCAGAAGGTTACCATGATGAAGGCACCCTCACCCCCTGTCATACCTGTGCAACGCGAGTATCAGTACTTGTTGATCCTAATAAACAATATAAACCTGCCGTCGTTGGCTTTCTCATGGTCATATCGGAACACCATCTTGGCGCTGGACAGACCCTCCTTCTCGGGGCTTTGCAGAATCCTCCTGAGGGTGCTGATGAATCGCGGATCATTGGGCGCAACGAAAAACACCAAGGGTGCAATCAAGATGGATGCATCCAGGACCTCGCGACTCTCATAACTCTGGCAGAAATGGCCGCGCTCTTCGTTGTACCCCTTCATCATGATTTCGTCGTACATCTCGTCACGGACCCTGATCCATTCAAATCGATCCGGGCATGGCAGGCTAGAACGCTTCTCCGCAAGGCGAATTCCGCGATCCAGGGCCACCCACATCATGATCTTTGAATAGAGAAAGTTTTGAACCTGGCCACGCGATTCCCAAATGGACATATCCTTGTGGTTTCTAACACCGAGGACGTAGTTGATCATACGCCGGATAGAGTTCCACTGGTCATAGGTGATGGGGTTTCCGTGCTTGTTGTACAGGTAGATACTGTCCAACAATTCGCCGTATATGTCCAGCTGCGTGTGGAAGACGGCAGCATTGCCGACGCGAACAGGCTTGCTGCCTTTGTACCCATCGAGATGGTCCAGTTCCACCTCGGGAATGTCGTACTCGCCCCGGATGGTAAACATCAGCGGCAAGAAAGGTTTCTTGCTATTGGGATCAACGTCCTGTGAAGCATGTGGGAAGATCCGCTCGAAGATGAAATTGACATACGATTCGGCTTCTTGGCTGTAGCCCATCTTGAGAAAGACATACAACGTGAAGGCTGTGTCACGCACCCAGGAGTACCGATAATCCCAGTTTCTGGCACCTCCCACATTTTCAGGGAGCGAGAACGTGGGCGCCGCGATAATTGCACCCGTGGGCTTGTAGGTCAGCAGCTTCAGAATGAGGAGACTGCGCTCGACTGTCTCGCGGTAGTGACCACGGAATTGACACTTGCGTGTCCAGTCAGTCCAATAGTCAGAGGTTTCCTCCTCCATTTTCATGAGGTAGGCTCCCATGGTGGCCGAGCTGGGGACAGACTTCTCGGGACTGTGCAAGACCAGATGGACGGTCTGGCCCTCTGACAACCGGATCCAGGCCACAAATCCGCGGCCACGGAGGCCATCTCGTTCCTCCAGTTTCAAAGACGCCGAGGGGAAACCAAGCTTATCTGGCTCTCGTGAATCGGCAAAGATCTCGAGTTGCAGCCGCTCTGACTCACTCTCGAAGTGGACGGTCTGTAGCCGGTGCTTGGACATGTCATCGTCCAGCTTGGCACGGGTGTTGTGCGAGTCTCGGGCATAATTAAAAGCCGGGAACATCTGCACTTGCAGTTCCATTGAGCCACGGCTACACTCCAGCTTTCTGATCAGGCCCGAGTGCTGCAGTCCCGACTTGAAGCGGTTGGTCCCCGGTTCGTTGCAAGGACAGTATCCTGACAACAACCGGGACTGCTGCACACCCTTTTTAGGTGTGACGGGAAAGTAGTCCAACAATGTCGCAACGCCATCCTCGTTGGTCCACCTAGTCTCGAGCAGGTTCGAGTATGGAAGATACCGCTGCTTGCTGTGGGCATCGACCACCGTCTTGTAGGGCTTCACGGAGAAGAACCCCCCTTTCTTGTCATCCAACAGGCGGCAGAAAACGGTAGGAGAGTCAAAGACTGGCCAGCACATGTAATCCAAGCTACCAGCCTTGCTAATCAGGGCACAGGTGTGCATGTCTCCGACGAGGCCGTAGTCCTCAATGGCATTGTACAGAGGTTCAGTCATGATGACAATGCGAGAGAACTATTTCAAGTGATCCGATACAAGTTAAGAATGCCGGTGAAGCTTTTGATGAAGACCGAATGCTCTTTTGCAGCATCAACCTACAGAAGATGGGAAGAGAAGAAGATGAAGAAAGAAAAGCCCCCAGTGTCACTTATTATCCGCACCCTCCGACATATATTATTCCCGGAACTGGTGGGAGACACCACGACATGATGATGATAATGGTTGGATCTGAGGTCATGGCTATGCCTGGTTTAGGGCTTCTTCTCCATGGGAGATAAACCTTGAGCTCGACCAGAGACATATTGTCGGTTCGGTTCTCGAATGGACTCATATTTGAGGCTAGTGAAACCTGGTCTTGTCAGTCTTGTCAACAACAAGCCATGCCAATCCCACTAGCTAAATGGAATGATCAAGGGAGATTGAGCTTCCATATACAGCTTGAAGCTGTCGGAGGTTTCAGTCCGCCAATGAGAATTGAAGCCGGGGAAGATATATTCCTCAGACATCACCAACTCCAACTGTTCTCGGGAAATATTGGAATATCGGATATATCAAGAGATCGAAATACCGAAATGATCTTTTCTTTTCCCTTGACCCCGGATCGACCGGACAGTTGGGACAACCTTGGAAGATATCAAGATGGTGTATGGTGTTTAACCGAGAGAAGGTGAAGGAGAGAAGGGAGAATGAGAGACATCCTCCAATTTCAATTTCAATTTCAATTCCCCCATAGCCATTCTTTGAACTCATCTCTTTCTTTATCATGTGTGTCTCTTGTTTTCATTCCTTTTAATTTCATTTTTCCTATTTTGAGCTTTCGCTTTGGATTTTCCCCAACTTCTTCTATCGCCTCGATTCTTTGTCAGCATATTCCCCTTCCAAGGTTGGAAACTCCCGAGGCTTTTTGCCCTCGTGCACTGTTGTGTGACAATCTTATTCCATCCACGTTAATGGAGATAACATCTCAGTTTCGCTCTTTTACTTAATACCTCGTAACTGTCCCAGTTATCAGAATGGGGCCCGGCGCCCACCATCGTCGGCGAAGCTCCATGCTTACCGGGACAGGGCGAGCCACACAACCGATTTCCACAGAGCGCAATGACACGCTCTGGTCGCATGGAGAGGGAGGAAATCACAAGCGCGAAGAACAGGAACCTCTGACCGCCGCAGAAGACACCGATGCGTCCGATATCTTATCCGCTGCGGAGACTCTGGAGCTGGACCCGATGAGTTCGGATGATGACCAATATGACGAGGAAACCGGACTCACAACACATCAAAAACGTCAGCGACGTCGACGGCGAAAGCAACGCCGCAAGTTGGATGCTCGGATCGCAGATGTCAAGAGCCACGGTTCTATTCGCGAGATTCTGTCAGACAGAAACATTGTCAAGAGGCTGCTCATTAACGGTGGGCTGATCTTGTTGTGGTATCTCTTCTCACTGTCCATTTCAATAGTGAGTGTTTATTTGCAGTAATTTTTGGTCGACAAGGAACTAACAATTGGCGTGTTATGTAGTACAACAAATGGATGTTCTCCGAGAGCGATGTCGTCTTTCCTTTCCCTCTTTTCACAACGAGCTTACACATGGCTGTCCAATTCTCTCTCTCCGTTATTATACTCTGGATATTTCCATCGCTCCGTCCGCGACAACCGACAAGGTCTACGGCCACATCTCCCCTCGATGGCCCTGAGGAACCACAACCCATCATGTCTAAACTATTCTACTTCACTCGCCTCGTTCCGTGTGGTGCAGCAACCTCGCTTGACGTTGGTCTCGGGAATATGTCCTTGAGGTTTATCTCTCTTACTTTCTTGACCATGTGCAAATCGTCTGCACTTGCCTTCGTCCTGTTATTCGCCTTCCTTTTCCGTCTCGAAAAGCCTTCCACGAAGTTAATCATCATCATTGCCACAATGACAATAGGAGTCGTGATGATGGTCGCTGGAGAGACAGCTTTCAATGCGCTTGGCTTCGCACTCGTCATTGCGTCTGCATTCTTTTCGGGCTTCCGATGGGGTCTGACGCAAATTCTCTTGCTTCGCCACCCAGCTACTTCAAATCCATTCTCAACCCTCTTTCTCCTGACTCCTATCATGTTCCTTTCGCTCATCACCATCGCGCTATCTGTTGAGGGTCCTCATGAGATCTACCAAGGATACCTTGCGCTCGCCAGCAAACATGGGAACCTAGTTGGCTCGTTCCTTCTGATTTTCCCTGGAGTACTTGCGTTCTGCATGATTTCCTCTGAGTTTGCGCTTCTAAAGCGGTCCTCAGTTGTTACACTGAGTATCTGCGGTATCTTCAAGGAAGTAGTCACAATAAGTGCCGCGGGCATTGTCTTCCATGATAAACTCACAACGGTCAATGTGACCGGTTTGGTCGTTACTATCAGCAGCATTGCAGCGTACAACTACATGAAGATTGCAGGAATGCGCAGCGAGCTACCCGAAGAGGATCCATCGAGTCGCGAGTCGAGTCCTACGTCTGATACCGACGAAGCCGAGCATAGTAGTGGCGATCAGGGTGATTATCGCCGAGTTGCCCATCAGGACTCCAGCATCATTAGCCCTGCGCCAGGTGGATACCTCAACGATGATCCCCAATCGTCACCAGCCGGTGACCAACGCTCATTCCGAGTGCGCTCCAGTGGTGCCAGGCGCGGTCTCTCGATCTCGACTTCTATCATTCTAGAAGATGATGGCCCGTCTTCACCCCTTAAATCAGCACCTGCGACTATCACTACAATGGCTGAGGCAGGGTTTCCTCACTTACATGTCCCTGATCGCGAGGCATCGCCGGGCGTACAATCCAGCTCATCTGTTTCGCCCACTAGGAACCAAAATTCCACCCAGCACTAGCATCTCACTCATTCTTAACCACTCCTCTCTTATTTTCATTTACCTATATTGCACATGCATGTGACGATTTTTATCCTATACTCTCTTCAATGTTGGAGGGTCTGTGACCTACTCGAAGAGAACCTAGTATGGCTCTTGGAATCGCATGTCTACTCTGACAGATATGAATCGAACTCTGGATGGACTAGAGCACAATTTCTTATTTCTGCTTGCATGAAGGGGGTTGTCTGGATTTTGGCTTTGGCTTAACTGCTACCATCAATTGAATTTCCCCCTTCCCACGGCTACATATTATCAAGGTTACAGATTTGCTTCTTGGTATTTTGGGATCCTTCGAGTGTTGTAATGATTTCGTTCTTCATTATTATTTAGTCCGAAGAATAACGTAGAAAGTACACAGAACCCCAGCAAGTATTCTTACTCACTTTGCTAAACTTCTGCTCTGAGCTCAAGAAATAATACACATCTACTCCTTCGCAGCACCACCCTTCATCATGTCCATAAGGCTCTTCTGTCCCTTGGCCTTTCCTGCTTCCTTCGCTTTCTTTTTCTCGTCTGCCTGGAGCTTACGATCATACTGATCCTGATATTTCTCGCGCTCCGCACGACCCTCCTCAGAAAGACGAGCCTCAAGAGCCCGGAACTCTTCTCCTTCAGGATCCATACCAATCAGCGACTCAAGTAGTTTGATCTCAGCCGCCCACACACCCGGATCGGGAACAGCAGCTGCGCCCGCACCGGCAGGCCTTTTGGGTCCCTTCTTTGGCTGTTTCTTCTTCTCAGACTCGCTCTCACTGCCATCGGTTGCATCATCTCCAATAGCTACATTCTGCTCCGGAACACGGTCAATGGGTGTCTCAAGGACCATAGGTAGCCCTTCGAATCTTGGCTCGTTCATGACATTGTGGAACGCGCGCAGGCCGAGGAACCCCGTGCCGATATTGGCATGCAGATCGCGCTTGCTTCCGCGTGGTGCCTTTGAGTCATTGAGGTGCAAAGCTCGGAGGAATTGGATTCCGATTAGCTCGTCGAATTCGGCGAGGAAGGCTTTGAATCCGGCTGGCGATGTGAGATCATAGCCGGCTGCAAAACTGTGGCACGTGTCAACGCAAATGCCGACGCGAGAGTGATGCTCTTTCGGGATTAGAGCTAGCAGGTCGCGGAATTCGGATAGTGCGCCGCCAATTGTGTTGCCGTGGCCGCACATTGTTTCCAGGACTGGAACTACGGTCGTCGTTTCAGTGATGGCCTGGACTAACATCTCTGCCAGGCGGGAAAGTGCTTCGGGCAGAGGAGTCTGATTGGTACTTCCGGGGCTTGGTGGTGTTAGCATGGGCTGATATGGTTGGTAGACGGTCGACTCACTGGAAGTTGTAAAGTGTAATTCCAAGTGCCTCGCATCGGCGCAGGTCATCCAGGAAGGAAGTGTATGCTTGCTTTGATTTAGCTTTATCGTTTTGGGCCAAATTGACAAGGTAAGAGCCATGAGGGAGAACGTGTCTGCGTAATAGATGTTAGTGATTTCATTCGAATCCACTCAAATGGGACATATTCACTTGGCTGCATCGTAACCCTTTTCTACGCAAAGTTTACGGAATTGATCGCGATGGTCGTCCTGGAGCGCTGGGTTGTCCCATTTGCGCTGTGACTTCAAGAACAAGGCGATTGCATTCCCTCTGATTGCAAGATTAGAACAGATTTCAAACCTGGATGTAATGGGAAGACCCTCGAACTTACCCAATATTCTCGCTATTATGTATGGAATTAAAGACACCTGCTCGACAAGCATTGAGTTATTATCGAATTGACTGGATGACATGTCGAAAACACTGACCTTTTGCAGCACTGACGTGAGCACCGACGAACATACGCAGAGCCTTAGTCCGCGGTGCCAGAGGCATACTGTCAAGTTCTCGGTCTTTCTTGGACTTTCTCGCCTTTTTAGGTTTGACGTCTTCGTTGGACTTCTTAACTGGAGCCTTCTTTTTCTTCTCCTTGGCAGGATCAACCAGACGTGTATCGTCAACCTCTTCTTTCAAGGCAGGAGTAAACCCTTCGGGCTCCAACTCCGAGGCTTCTGGAGAAGAGAGCTCTTTCAAATTTGTGGTGGGTTTCTGCCGCTTGGATCGTCTGGGTGGCGAGAGTTCATATGTTCCATTGCTGAGGTTCCTTTTATGGTTGACCTTGGATCCAGAGTCTTCGCACGATGGCGACTCGGATTCTTGGCAACACATAGCACTGAAAGTGTCACAGTGTACAAAGCCTCTTGAGTTGAGCGGGTACCCTGATCGAAGACCCGAAGAAGTTGATATTGCCAAGCCACGCGGATCAAGTTGGCACCCTACACACTCTGAAGACTCGCGATGACCGAAATATAGACCGCACTGAAGTCTGTGGTCACAAAACAAATTGAGCTTGTAGAATAGTCTCAATTGAGAGTTCTATCCTCCGATGCTGTCAGCAGAGTATAACGCATGGAAGTCCAGGAAGAAGGATGGAACCACGTGACGGTCTCCCTGGCAACGGTCATGTGATGTTTATCGATAACCAAAGATTCTCCTTGCAGCCCCGCCAGAGTTATTACTTGCCCTTTTTGAACTTTTGATCGACGACAATCTGGGATCTGTGCGATCTCATCTCATCTGTCGCTGTCGCTAACATGGCAGCCTCCGACGAATTGGTCGATTTCGATATCATCGAAGCACAAAAGGAAAACGTCCAATCACTGCCCGGTGGCCGATCAGCCAGAGAACTCGCCCGGATATTTTCAGTTGGCAGTAACGGCGACAAGGTTCCCTCGCCATCACCAAACGGCACCAGGACCATCAACGATGCTGTGCGCCAAGAATTCGAAAGTGAATTGCAGTCGATAGGAGAATCGGACGATCCCCTCGATGTTTATGACCGTTATGTCAAATGGACCCTGAACGCATATCCGTCCGCACAAGCGACCGCAGAATCCGGTCTTCTCCCCCTATTGGAACGGGCAACGAAGTCATTCCTTTCATCCTCACACTACAGAAACGACCCTCGGTATCTACGATTATGGCTTCATTATGTTCGACTCTTCTCCGATGCCCCGCGCGAAGCATTCGCATTCCTTGCACGTCATAAAATTGGTGAAAGTCTGGCTCTTTTCTATGAGGAATTTGCCGGGTGGCTAGAGGGTGCTGGTCGATGGTCACAAGCCGATGAGGTGTACAGGCTCGGTATCGACCGTGAGGCGCGACCCGTCGAGAGATTGGCCCGGAAGTACAGCGAGTTTCAATTCCGATACGACCAGCGTCCACAAGATACCGGGCCCTCGTCGCCTGCTTTGCCGACTGTCCGTCCCGCGCTGGCCGCCAAGACGAACCCGTTCGTGTCATCAGATGCCTCTGCTGACCCACAGGCTTCACGGCCCTCGCCTCAGACAGCGAAAACCAAATCTGGAAAGCCAAAGATGGCTATCTTCTCAGACGCCGACTCTGCTGCACCGGGTCCCGCGACTGGTGGATCGACAAAGGGATGGGAAAGCATTGGGTCGATTCGGGACCGTAAGAAGGAGAACGAGGTGGAGGCGAAGCCCTGGGCAGGAGAAACATTGAAGGTTGCGAAGAAAGCAGCGCCAACACAAAAGATGGCTATCTTCAGGGACGAGGTGAGTTCTTATTCCAGGTTGCCCTTTCCCTCTTCAGACCTCCACATATTTACGTTCACAGGACTAATTGCTGGCATGAACCTATGGTATTTTATTATGTATTCAGTCCAATCCAGATCTTCCTTCCAAAAAACCAATGCCACCCAAAGAAGTACCCGAACATCACGTAAGGGAAGCGATTAACCCGCGCACCGGCCGACGCGAACGTGTATTTGTCGACCTGGAATCCGTATATCCTGACCGCACTAACCCTGCACATGAGATGAGTTTCGAAGAACTCAGGGCCATCAAGCGTGGTTGGATGGGCAAGAACTGGCGGCAACAAAAAGAGCCCTTGCAACAGATCTCTGGGAACGCAGGCAGTACCGAGTCCCTGCCAGGGAAATCTCATTCACCAGAGGAATTGCCGGAGCATTTAGCCCAAAATCTTGCCGCAGCTAATCACGTCCAATCCAAGTATCAAGACGAAAGCCATGGAGGCAAAACTGGCAAAGCGAGTCGCACCAAGATCAAAGGGGAAACAACACAAACACAAACAGGTGAGTAGTATCAGTCTTTTACTCTCTGGGCACGATGAGCTGACACTTGTGCAGTCAAAATGAAGTTTGACTCCCCGTCCAATAATAAAAAGGTTCGACGAAAGAGTACCCGGGAACCGACAATGACCATGCACACTCGTGCAGCGACGGATGAGATCTATAGCATTTTCAATCAGCCATTGAAGGCAGAGACTGAAGAAGAAGCAGATAGCTTCTGCGGTAGCGACTACGAAGATGACGACTGCGACGGAGATAGTACAGGCACAGGGCACATTTCAGCGGCCTCCAGCGACTTTGGAGACGAGGAGACTCAAACTTTCCACAAATCCTATGATGATACCGACTATGCCAACACCACACGAGCTGAGAGCGTCGATGGCGATGGCAGCGATTGGACGGAGTTCAACCCAGACCGTGATATCCCGAATATCGAACATGGGGAAGTTACCTCCCATTCTGTCGTTAGTGATGGAGCGGAAGGTAGCTCGACACAAGGAACCCCGGAGAGAAAAGGATTCGTACCGGAAATGCCAGAGGACTATGCTCCGCCATGGGGAACCTACCGTGACCCTGCGGTCATGGCCCAGAACCGCCTTCCCTTCATGACACCTATCGTGGAGCGAACGGAATCCATTCCCTCTTTGACAACCGCCCGAAAGAGCATTTATAACACGAAAACGCCCTCGAAGCCTCGATCACCAGGCAGTAACCTTTTGCTTTCCAGTCCGCTGGGGGCAAATACGCCATACGGAGATCATACTGTTGAGTCTGCAGTTGATGTACCATTCAGTCCCATGGCCTTCAAGGCCCTCGCGCCCAAGCTCCGGAGACGAGAACCGATAATTAGGGATGCGCAGTGCAATCCGACTGACAAGGGCATTCGCAACACGATCCTCAATTCCCTGGAAAAGCCACTTGCGACCTACGCGGGTTATCACGGTCATGTTGAAGATAGCAACTATGCTTCGATGATCCAGAAGTTCGTCAAAACTAACACCAGGCGATCAAAGAGTGGCGGGGATGATGCATTTGACACACCTATACTCGAATTTCCAGGGGCGGAACGAAGCTACATTATTAGACGTGAGCTAGGAGCCGGTGCATATGCCCCCGTCTATCTTGCCGAGAGTGTCGACAGTCTTGAATCTTATGACTCGGACTCCGATGATGGCAGAAGCCCCAACGCCAAAGCTTCCCAACTGAGAAAGTCGAACGCTTATGAGACTCCCCGATTCCCCTTCGAAGCAGTCAAGGTCGAAAATGGACCATCAAGCGCGTGGGAGTTTTACATGATTCGCACAGCATATAGCCGCCTACGCCAATCTACAGATCATTCTCGCGCCACCGACAGCATTGTTCGCGCACACGAGTTGCATGTCCATCAACGTGAAAGTTTCCTAGTAGAGGACTATCGAGGACAAGGCACCATACTCGACCTCGTCAACATCGTCCGCAACGAAACCATCAATCCCAACCATACTTCTGAAGGCGGTCTTGAGGAGGTCCTAGCAATGTTTTTCTCCGTCGAGCTATTCCGCACCGTCGAAGCACTCCACGCCAACGGCGTCCTGCACGGTGATATCAAAGCCGACAACTGCCTCGTCCGCCTAGACGACTACAATCCAATTGAGCCGCCCTCCAAGGCCCTCTCCCTACTCGACCTTGGTGCCGATGAAACCGCCTTCGATCCTCGCGAAAGCATCCACTACTCCCCAAGCGGCTCCTACGGCTGGCAACAAAAGGGCCTGGCCCTGATCGACTTCGGCCGCAGCATCGACATGCAAGCCTTCTCGCCAGACGTGCAATTCATCGCCGACTGGGAAACCGGTACGCATGAGTGCAACGAGATCCGCGAGATGCGCCCCTGGACCCACCATATCGATCTGTATGGTATTGCCGGTGTGGTTCACGTCCTGTTATTCGGCAAATACATCGAATCTACCGCTACCGACGGCAACGGCGGCAACCCGTCATCCCGCACCTATCGCATCCGCGAATCTCTGAAACGATACTGGGACCGTGACCTCTGGGCTGGTGTCTTTGATCTCTTGCTGAACCCCGGTGCCGAGCGCTGGCAGCGCATCGAGCGTGAGAACGGAGTCGATGTGGGTGTGTCGTCCGCGCCTATTCTGCCCGTCTTGCATTCCATGCGACATGTTCGTCGTGGCATGGAGGAGTGGCTTCTTGTCAATGCTGAGAAGAAGGGTCTTGCTCTTCAGATCCGGAAGATTGAGGCTCTGCTTGCTGAGCGGAAGAAGAAACTGGAGAAGTGATTTCCTTTTTTTTTTTTTGTCTTGTCTTTGATCCGCTTGTTGTGTTGAATTGCCTGTTGCAGATATCTTTATAACCTATACCCCCCATCTTCTTTCTCATGTTACTCTTTGCTTGTTACTCTCGTTCTGATTTAATATTGTTGATATGTTTGCTTGGTCTGTAGATAATATCTGATATTGACTCTTCATCGCATTAAGGCCAGGTATTCATGATCATCCAAGTATCTTGAGTTCCTCTTGCCCACTGCTAACTATGACTTCAAGTATAACAAACCGGGGTTAAACGGACCAAACTAGAGCTTACGTAGCTGGTGTGGATGGGACCTAAGGCTGAGCAAGCCTGGTATTAAAGAGCAGGCTCCAAGCCAGAACGAGGAAGATAGGGGGTCTATCTGTTGCGAGGGATACCTCCAATGTACGCATTGAGATCCCGTGGCAAAAGTGCAGTCCTTTAAGAATTAGGGGATCTGCTCAAGAACTCAGGTACAAATTCAGCAGACAATCGGTAACCTACTGCCGAAAAGAAGGGATGAAAATGGAAAAGATGGTAATTCAATTGGCGAATAGTTCGATCAAACAAAGCCATCGCTGTAAAAGATCAACCCTCGCAGGAACAAGAATAAATCAGAAGAAAAATAGATAAAACGGCCAAACTCTCACAAGCTCCAGAGGAAGATCAGAAAGATCCAGCAAAAAAAGCTCTGAAAAAAAAGGACAGACATCCATACGCCATGAGACGCAGAAGAGGGCAAGGAAGAAGGACCAGAGAAAAAGACACGCGATTATCCGGATGCAAACCCAATAAGGCTCGCCACAGGGGAATCATGGGGCGCGAGCTGAATCAAATCGAGAATCGAGGGCATGGGAAAATCGTGGATCACCAATCGAGAAGTGGAATTATCCGGGGAAATCAGCTTCAAGATGGAGATCATGAGATGCAAATTAAGAAGAAATGGGGATCGCTGGCAAAAGAAACCAAACACCTCGCTTGCGTATCAGGGATGTCGTTGGTCAACTGCAATATTCATGCGCGTTCGTTTCGTTTCAGTTCGTCTATGTACTTGCATATGTATCGTTGCACATTCGCTTTTGGGGGGGGGTGCATTGCCATCTCTGTTGACAAGGGCCAACATAGAGGCAGGGAGTCGTTTCCATGTGTGACGGGTAATTCGAAAGGCGACCATTATCAAGTCGGGCCGCATCTCCAAGATGACATGGGAAAGGTATGTTGTACCATGTAGGAGATGCAGGGATAAACGACTAGACAAGGTCTGGGAAAAGAAGATGAAAGGGAATATGTAAGGAGCGTGGGTCGCAAAAGGTAGCGATTGTTGCTGATTGCTCAGAGCAGATATGGGTTTTCGGTTGTTTTCAATTTTTTTTGGGGTATATTTGGGTGATTTTGTCCGAGGTGAAAGCCCCGTCGAAAGAAAAGGAAATGAGGTTGTGAGTGAATGAATGATAAAACTGCATCGAGAAAAATCAATGCTGGTTTCACCGAGTAAAAGGTGCGAAACACAACAGACACACACAAGGTGATTGTTGTTACGGCACAGACGAGGTCAATGTTCGTAGGCAGGTAACCAACAGCCAGATGCCGATGTACTTACTGTGTGCGGGTTTCGACCAAATGAAAAAGCAGAAAGACCCATCACTTTTTTTGGAGGAAGAGGGGGGGGTTTCGTTAGGGTTCAATGTGATTTTGAGGATTTGAGCGTGAGGAAAGCGTTCAAACGTATCGTTACAGTCGTCGATGGTGGTGTTACTGTCATAAAAAAAAGGCTGGAAATGCAAGGGCCGTACCAGGGCCCTATCGGTATCTCGTTCAAGTCATAATGCAAAGGGGATAAAATCTCGCAAAGAAATCGAGGCCACGATGAAACGGATACTTGGAAATTCGACAGCAAAAGAAGGCTGCAACTTAGTTGCGTGTGAAGGGCATATTCAAGATTTGCCGGCGGATGCGCTCAGCATCAGAAAGGCCGTCCTCTGAGGGATTGTATGGCAAAGTACCCGAAGCTTTATTATGTAGTCGAGCCGGAGAGACCTGCATAGGAGAAGTGTTGTCATCAGGTCCAGGATATGAAGTGCCGCCACTCGAGAATGGATCAGACAGTGCAGGTGCTCGTCTAGTGGCCCTCTTCGGGGCTTCGCGACGCTTGTGTCCCCCTTCGATCCGGAAGGGCGAGCCAAGGCGTTTGATGTTTTCGCCAAGGTCTAACAATGGGTTCATAGGGGGGTTTCAGAACGGGTGTAGTCTCCTCGGGTTCAACTGGGCCTGAGTTAAGGGACGAGGGCGGAGAGAATAGCTGGTCCATATCTCTGGGATTAACAGCGCTAGTGGTAGCTCCACGATTGCGAATGCGGACCCGACCATGGCCCATGTCTTGGAACTTGTTGTCACGAACATAGTTCTCCAAGCGACGTTCAACCTCTTGATCGGATGGATTATTCTGTTCGCTGGATACGCTCGTGAATACATCATCAGTATTGGGCAAAGACTGGTCGAAGTAGGTGTTGCGTCGGGCACGATAACCCGGAACATGGACGGTCTCACGTCGAGCACTGGGATCATGGATCTGGCGGTTTAATCCACCGGGGCCCCAAGTGCTGTACACGAATGGAGATCCCAGGCGAGGAATGCTAGGAGCAGATTCCACACGAAGATGCTGACTAGGGGTCTTGGCCACTGCTGGCTCAACATGAGCAGACACGGGGTTGTTAAACCAGTCCGTAGCCAACGGCAAGTCTTGTGTAACCTGAGAGAGTGCAGTCGGCTCGGAGACAAGAGAAACGCCGAGGTCACGAGTAGTGTAGGCCGAGCTATCAGCAAAGTCTTTAACGCGGGTATCCGTAGGAGGGCCGAACATTTCGACGACAGGCTCGGGAGTGCGAGACTGCATGATGCGCTGATAGTGTGGAGAAATCGAGAATTTGCGTCGACATAGCATCTTGAGGCGTCGTCGAGTCTTGGAGTCAGACTTCGGCCAGGCAGGTTGTATCTCCTCGTGCACAGCTTTGGGTGTAGAAATTTCGATGGGATCAACAGATTTCGAGACAGATTCAACAATGCGACTGCTCTTTTGGCCCCACGTCTTCTTGGCGCGTCGCGCAACACGCGAGGTGACTCCCAGAGGGGGGGATACTGCCAGGTGTCATCTTGAATGGAGTCATGGTGGGGTCCTGAAGATAGATCTGATAGGTATTCCACAAGTGGGTATCCATCTCGCGAGTCCAGGACTTCTTGGACATTTTAGCATTCGCCGACTGCTTCTGAGGTCGCGAAGGCGACTCAATCTCAGGTTCTTTGGACATTTCTAAAGGGAAGTGCGAGTCAAACAGATCGCTCTCGACGCTGGTGAAACTTCCTACAGATGGTCGTGATGCGAACGTTTCGATGGATTCTATTGAAGAATTTGACAGACTCGAACAGGCCGAGTCAGGCCGCTTGATGTTGTTCGGGCCAGGCGTTTGGTCCCACGATGGCCACGGGTTTCCAGTGTCGCAGGAATCGAAAGGCGTGCCGCGGATCTGCGCAGGGGGCGTTTTAAAATCCATTCGCGCGCGAGGAGGCGCAAGATATCTCTCATCATTGGCAAAATCACGGAATGAAGGCGGCTCGAAATCGGTAGTCGACTGGGGCACTTCAATTGAGGGCAAGGGAACATCGGAGCCGTGGAACTGGAACATATCCATGTCCATGCGTGCGCAAACATTGGTACCAGCGCGAGCCCGAACTCTGGGCAGACGGCCACTGGAGATTGAGTGACGAGGTGGTGGAGGCACATCCATAGTGGTACGAGGGCGCTCGGGAGTCTTGGGTTCATTGTCGCCGAGGGAGAAGGTAAAGTTCTTCGGCAGAGTGCGCGAAAGTTGACGTTGAGCCATGCTGGCGATCTTGCGGACTTGCGAACCGCAGAGTGTGGGTCAATGCGATTTATGGGAAGAACTCGAGGACTCGGGAGTTGAAAGTAGATGAGTAACGCGGCTTCGAGTCGAAGCGCGCAGCGTCGCGTCAATGTCGTGAATCGTCAAGGGGAGTAAAAGAAAAGGAAAATGCAAAGAGAGCAAGAGATGCAGAAGTAACGTGAAAATAGAAGGGGAAAAAACGAGGTCTCGGTGTGCGTGATGTCCTTAGGAATGCGGCAACTTGAAATCGGGGATCACCAGATCACATCTGCGGCTCCATCCCGTCCGAGTAGTAGGAAATGAAGGATTTCGTCATTACCCGGGAAAAAAAACACACAAAAGAAAAGAACGTCTCCTCAAACGGAGTAGGGGTTGCGAGAAGAAAAAAAATATCTCGCGATAATGGTGGAGGGTGTTGGTGAGAGAGGGAGAGAAGGAAGGAAGAAGAGGATTGGGGGGGATTGGGCGTATGAGGCGGGAGTGGTGGGGGTACTTGGTACCTATGCTCCCCGTACTGGACTGCCTACTGGACTTGGTACCCTATACTTGTTATACTTGGCCCACTGCGAAAATCCTATGCGCTGTACTAAAATCTTCTATGAAGTCTTCAAGTCTTCAGTTCAATCTCTTTCTCTTCTTCTTTACAGAGTCCAGACTGTTTTTGTTTAGATTTTCTCGAGTCTTTCCTATATAGAGTGTGGACACACCCCGGGCCTTGCTTGATGCATGCGTGGGCAAATAAATTGGCATTGATACCACCTTGGGAGGTAAGGACACCTTGGGCAAACCACTTTTTTGGTTCTAAGCTGTTGAAGATACAAGGCTGTGAGCTGTAAGCTATACAAAGTACGGAGTACGGAGTACTATGTACTCTGTTGTACTTCGTATGGAGTACTCCGTGTTGTAGACCTCATAAATGAGGGGGCTGGTGTTTGAGATCAGGTACCATGTGCTCCGTACGGAGCACTCCGTATGGTTGATCGGTTCTCCATCTTCAAGACATGGTCTCCCTATCTGCAAGGGCTTGTACAGAACAGAACAGAGAACGGCTAGGCTGCGTATAGAAGTGTAATGGTCGTCTGCACTGATATTCTTCAGCTCATCTTCACTTTTTAAACTTCCAATCATACTTACAGTGGCTCAGGCCTCAAAGGTAAAAGTCCATTCTCTTATTCTTTTCCCTTTTATCGTGAATTGGTTTGTTGCGGTCAAAGAAACCAAAAAAAAAAACCATCTACGGGTACCTGGGTACCTGGGTACCGCCGATCGCATAATTCTCATTGTGCGGTCTGGATCTCTGGAGCAAAGAGAAAAGACCCATATAACCCCATTGAGACGCGGACGATGGAGGAGGCGTAGCGGTTGGAGAAGCTTCACGTTCGTTTTACTCCACCGACGCGCGACGCGTCCAAAACACGTGTTGAAAATTACTGTATGCTTACTGTATTACTTACCAGTCACGTGGTTTCTTGCATTTGAACCCTACATATGTAGAAAGGAAAGGGGCAGGGCTAATTACTTCCTTTATACATATGTATTATTGCTACTCCGTAAAGAGTATATGTGTGACTTATGCACCGTTGAACCATTCTGCATTGAATTCTGTGATGAATTCTCCGATCCGGCCCTGGAGGGATCCATTCTCAACAGATTTAGTAAGATCTCATCTCGCTTACAATGGATAGCCACAGTAAACCCGCAGAACTGTGGGCCACATACCAATTAACTCCACTTTCGAGGGGAGTGGGAGAGTGTTATCTCCCCCCGAAGCCTTGGACTGGTTCTTTCTCAAATGACTCGATTTCAAACGGAGCATTCAAAAAGATCCAGCTTGTCCCATGGCTTATAAGTAACATCATGTGGTGATTGAAACACACAAAACCTAGATCCAATATGTATAAAACGAAAAGATAGGGGAAAGGCGCTACTTGGATCCATCCGCTACTCTCCTAGGAAACCTAGGTCAACCTCCGACTCACGCGACCGGAATAGAATCTCAACTCGTGGGTCGGTGATAGACTCGACACCATTTTCAATATTCGGGGGTCGACCGCCGCTCTGCAGTTTCCAGTCGTATTTCAGGAGCAAATGAAGGAGCATAATCTTGGTTTCGTTGGCAGCGAAAAACCGGCCAGGGCAGGCGTGGATGCCATGGCCGAAGACGAAGTGCTCACTTGTCGTCGTTACAAACTGATGTCTGTGTTCGTTGCCGGGCTGCTGGCGTTTCTTGTAAAACCGATAGCCATCATAAGTGGAAGCATTAGGGTAGATACTGTCATCTTCCAGTGTTTTCGTGGAAACAAACATGTTGGCGCCTTTCGGAATTACAGTTCCATCGGAGAGCACAATTTGCTTATGAGCGAGGCGGTTCATGGAGGCTGTAGTGGAGTGTCAACGAATCATTCTTTCAGGCAAGAGGTTTGACCGAGTAACATGGAAGAATAAAAAAGACGTGGATAACTTACTCAATGAGAGTGGGTTAGTACGCTGCGATTCCTTCATTACACTGTCCATCAACTTCAACTTGAGCAAACTAGTCTTCTTCAGAACTCCATCCTCGACAGCAACTGCACGAATCTCATCACGCAGCGGCTGAATGTACTCTGGGTACGCCGCGAGGTCATAAATGACGTTGGTTAACAAGTTCGACGTGGTATGAATGGCGGCCAGCGCCAATCCAACCTGGGCACAAGACTGGTCAAAGGTCAAATTATTCCGGGCTTCGGCGGTCTCGCGATACCAGTCCAGAGCGTCAGGTCCACGAGGTGGATCATCTGCAGGGAGCTTACCCGCGCGAATCAACGCCCGCCTGTCTATCTCGCGGCTGATGATGGAGCGAGCCATTTTCAAGTGCTTGCGTAGCTTTTGGGTAGAGGGCAAGAACCAGTGTACGATCGGGTGGAGAATGGATGGCCACTCTCGCAGATCGCGCATAGCCATAAACGCATCGATGGCATAGTTCACAGAAACATCGATCCATTCATCGTCGTGGGAGATGGTCTCTCCAACGAATATCAGAGAGGAGAGGCGGGCTACCATATACGGGACCTTATGCGCGAAATGGCAGGGCTTCCATTCTGCCGAGAGTGGAAGTTGTCAGCCAGAGGGTTGCAAATAGGGTGCTTTTACATACCATCGGTGGCGGGCAAGGATTCCTTCAATATCGCACCTGACTCCTTTGAGAGCCGAAGTGAAATGGACCCTGTTTGAATAGGAGAGATAAGTCAATTTCTATCTCTTAGGTGAGATCGTAGATGCATACCGAGAGCCTGGGTCAAACTGGTCCGCACGATCTCCACAGTAGATTTTAGAGCAGTGCCATTATGAAATGGTTCAAATCCAGGAATTCGATTCTCAAAGAATGTCTATCGGCAAGTTAGCCATGGTCACGGATTAATTCCGGTTTCATAACCTGCCTTTTTGATGGAGTCTTCAAAACTCAGATCTGGGTTGTTCTTAATTTCATCGACAAACTTCGGGTGCAATACAACCATCGGGCTCGTAGCTCCGATGATCTGAAAGACATTGACTCCCTTCAAAGGCCTGTTAGCATATTTGAGGGCAAGGAGTACTGCCTTGAATTCCCGTTAAAACTCACCTTTGCAAAGCCTTCGGTAATTAGTCCACGACATGACTGAGTAAAGCGTTGCCGGGCCTTTTTGTTGGTAAGCTCCCACCAGGTCCTCCCAACCAAAGGAATGCGTCTATAGGGAATCTCGTTGGCTATATCGGGCCAAACACTTGTTATGAACACCGCCACTAGGGCGATGCACACACTCTGTACAACATAGGGACTGTTGAGTAATTCACTGATGACTGCCATAGTCGAGGTCAAGACTGAAAATGGAGGGAGCAGGGGGACAATAGAAGCGACATCCCAGATTTCTGGAAACTGATATTCTCCGAGGACCTTCTCATTTATAATAGTTCCCGAGCCATCAACCAGTCACGGAGACTCCATTTTTTTCCCCAACCGACCTTGGACTGGATATTCTAACAAGGAAGGACCCACGTCAGTATCAAGTGCTATCAACTTGAATCGAACCGAGCCAAAGCCAAGCAACATTGAAAAGCGACAGGTCCAATAAGGTCTACCCTAACCAACTCCTTTCACCAGAACGTCAAAGCTCCGAGAGAATAATATTCTTGGCCTACAATATACATCGATGTATACCCAGCCTGGAATGCGAGAACGAGAGCCAAATTAAGCGATCCTTACCCGAACAGGCAATTCTTGACCGGGGTTTCTATTCCGTCTGGCTCCACTTGCATATGCAGATGTTTTTCGATCTATAACCGTGCCAATGATAATATTCCATAGAGGCCTGCAAATCCTGCAAGTTGAACGGTAGAATCATTTGGGGGGGGGAAACCAATTCTGTACTCCGTGATACAAGAATAAGAAAGTCTCGGTAACCTAGAGAAGAGAATTTTTGGTGAAAACGTATGAAGCACTAATAGCACACAGATCTAAGCGAAGCTGCAACATATGTTGTATGCATGATCCCAAAATATTGAAGCCCTAACTGGTCACTTATATAGCTTAACGGAATTAGGCTAGTAGAATCCATGGTTGCATTCCGCCAAGACCCCGCATTCGTCTCAATGCCCTTCCAAGGTTCAACTTCCCCGCTTAAAAGTCGTCTTTCTTCTCAACTTCACTTCGAGATTAACCGTGAATATGGGTGACTACGGCACTGCTGCTCCATATATAACCCCCACCCCTGTCGGCAACAGCCCACCACAATCCTCGGCTTCGCTTAATGAGATATCCGTCCTGATAACAGGCTTTGGGGTAAGTGATCTGCGCTTCGGATGTTGCTTGTATCCGAGCCGAAACTAACAGTGTAACCAGCCCTTCAAGACCAATCTTGTGAATGCGTCATATCTGATCGCTTCCTCTCTTCCATCATCTTTCCTTTTCCCGCCTAAAGACCAGAACTCGGACCCACGTCGAGTCTCGCTCCATGTGCATCCAACTCCGATCCCAGTCGCGTATGCCACTGTTCGAGAAGCCCTTCCCTTGATTCTGGAGGAGTTTGCTGCCAATCATGGTGGTTGCAGACCTGATCTCATTATTCATATCGGCATCGCAGCTCCGCGGCAATATTACTCCGTCGAATGTTTAGCCCATCGAGATGACTATAACATCACCGATGTCAATGGTCGCCCCGGCTATGTGGACGGCGAGAAGCGATGGAAAGGGTTGGGGCTGCCGCCGATTCTGATCCCAGGTCGTGCTACAGATGATCCCTCCTCTGCTTCTCCTTACCAGCCCAACGACCAGTTCCTGGAGACGTGGCGCTCGTTTGCTCCCGAGTCGGATCTCCGGATCTCAAAGGACGCAGGTCACTACCTGTGCGACTTCATTTTCTACACCAGCATGTCTTTAGCCCAATTACAAGGCCAGGATCGTAATGTCCTGTTCCTCCATGTCCCTGGGGGTTCTGAGGATGCGAATATTGAGGAAGGCCGGGTTGTCACACTCGCCCTAATTAAGGCGATGGTCGCGTGTTGGTTCGATAAGAAGCACTCGGCATAACCAGCATAACCAGACTGCAGCATCGCAGTCAGCTTTGTCTTTGACAATATACTCCTTCGGGGGAGGTCTACGTAGGTAGGTGCATAGTGTTGTGTGTGTTTTCTTTTCTTTTCTTTTCTGTTTTTTTCTTTCCTTTTTTTTTTGGCCTCAACAGTTGCTTTTCCTGGGCTTATATGCATTATCAATTTCTTTCTATCTCGTTTATTGCATTTATACGCGCACGATGTTTACATGTGGCATCTCCCAGGTATCTTATGCCTAATTCATACTTCTCTGGGTCCTTCTGTCGTTGGACTTAAGCAGCTACCATGTACAGGATAATAGGATAAGGTGCAGTATATTAACAGAAAACTATAATAACAAATTAAAAGTGCCAGCATATACCTGGCCTGAGCACCTCAAAATAAGGCTGTAGCCATCATGAAAGGTCACGTCCGTACGGAGTATACATTGGGACCTCCGAAGTATTCGATCAAAATTTGTATATACCGCCTTACGAATCCTTCCATCTCTGCCGGTTAAATACACGGGGATCTGCGTGTAGGTATATTTTGCAGCATTATGCAGCTCGCACAACGTTGTGCTAAGTATACATGCCAAGCTCATTTCCTCATATACTCCAGCAGGTGCAGTGTAATGTGTGGTATAACAGGCATTTCAATAGAGAAAAGTTGGCAGTGTGTATGCACGTGACCTGATGAGTACAATATCGCATATTTTAGCAGGCAGGCGGTATATTCGGCGGTATATATGGCGGTATCTGTGGGTACAAAGTCTGGCCCAATACTTCGGAGGTTCTACTCCGCCCTATTTAGGTAAACCATCTCCCAGCAAACATGCTGCAGTCGCACAACATGGCGTCGGCAATAATATTAGGTCTTATACTCCTAATTCCAATCCTCCTGATTCTGCAGTTGACGGGATCGCCCAAATTGGTCCAATCCCCAACCAAGCTTCTCCACCTATGGTGCCATCGCCCCAAACAATCCACGGAGATCATCTCGTTGTGCATATACCCTATAAAATCCTGTCGAGGCATAGAAGTCCAATCAACACTCCTAAAACAGCATGGCCTTGACCTCGACCGCCGCTGGATGCTCATCAACGCATCGTCAAATACCTTCCTAACAATTCGCCAAATCCCCGACATGACCCGTATCCGCACCGCCCTAAGTGCCGACGGCGACGAGTTGGTCGTGAGTATCCCTAAACCCGATTCCAATGAAATCACCCAAGACCAAGACCAAGATCACCAATTCCATACAATCCGTATCCCCTCCCATCCATCCCCGCAATGGCTAGCGGCAAATACAAGTATAGGCCCGGTACACATCTGGGACACAGAGACAGACGGGTACAGGTACAGCGATGAAATAAACGCCCCCTTCTCTGCCTTCTTGGGTCGCGACGTCGCCCTTGTCTACAAGGGCCCGACCCCGCGCGTACTGAAGGGTAACGGCGCCCCACACCGTCTGGGTCGCGTCCAGACGACGGGCTTTCCGGATGTGCATCCTGTGCAGATTGCGTCAGAATCTTCGCTGGCAGAGCTCAATGCTCGTCTCAGGAAAGGTGGGTATAGACCCGATTACTGTCGAGCGGTTCCGTCCGAATATTGTTGTTCGCGGCAAGGCGCCGTGGAGTGAGGATTCGTGGAAGTTGGTTCGCATTACTGGCCGGAAGGCAGATGGTACTTCTGGTGATTCTGCTGGTGATGGCGAGGCTATTATTCAGCCTCCGCTGGATCTGGATATTGTGGCTCGTTGTGCGCGCTGCCAAGTGCCTAATGTTGATCCAGATACGGCACTCAGGAATAAGAAGCAGCCGTGGGATACGCTTGTCTCGTATCGCAGGGTTGATGAGGGGACTAAGTATAAGCCTTGTTTTGGGATGTTGGGTGCACCGCGTAGCGAGGGGGCTATTGAGGTCGGGATGAAGTTGGAGGTTTTGGAGGAGACGACTAGACATCGATATGTTGCTGGTTTTTAGGGAGATTTATATGGTTTGTTATGATCTTAGGAGATAGTATACAACTACGAGATACATAGCACAGGGCATTGTAAGCTCGAAGGCTGAAATGGTAAACATAAAATATTTTACTCCGTGATATATCTTGAAACCTGGGAATACATGTGGAGGCCCTTTCATAAAATTGAAAAAAATCCTTCCAAGCTGATGTTTACTTGATATATATATGCGACGATAGATCCTGATATAAAAACAGGGAAGGGGGATACTAGGTAGACCAAACGTATTGGTAATTTAGTGGTGGACTAGATGGAATCGTTAAATGAACATGATAATGGCATTGACATTGAAAACTAGCGACAGATCATACTCGCAATCTTTATACAAGAGTACCCAACCTCACTTCAACTGCTTGCTCGCAGAGACACACCAGTTATTCCACTCTGAAAAGAACGACGGCTGCACATGGCACTTAGTGCTCATGAGCTGATCCTTGCGAGTAGCGGCGTAGACGTCCACAACACCCGCAATAGCATCCTTGTCATGCGCAACAAGCACTTTAGTAACAAGCAAACTAGCCTGGCTGCAAGCAGTCGCATGACCCATAGGTCCACTGTGACTAGCCTCCTTATGGACAGACCGGAGCAGCTCCCAGAGCGCCTCTACCTGTGCATCGTCCTCGATCTTCGGGAGCGAATTGCCCTTGCACACCTTCGTGTACTCGCGCAACACTCCGTTGGCCTTGGTGGCGATCTGTCTCACGCTGGTCCGGCGAGATAGTCGGAGCAACGGCAGGAGGATATCTAGCGCGAGCAGGCGGGTGTGGCTTTTCTTCACGAATATCTCTAGCAGGTCCAGGACGCGGTTCTTGAAGTTCACCATGTTCTCACGTGCGTCTTTCTTGTCTTTGCGGTGGGAGGTTTCTTGACGACGGGCGCGGAATACCTGCACCAGTTTGTCGTCGAGCTCGTCCATCTCGTCGTCGTTCATGTCGGCGTCGGAATCGGACGCGTCTTCATCTGCGCGGTGTGCGCCGAGAGCTGCGGCTAGCTTGGCTTCGAAGGCGGCGACTTCCTCTGCGTCTTCCTCGTTATCATCTTCGTCTTCCTCGTCGTCGTCGGACCCGGAGCCAGAGCCGCCGGCTTCGACAACCTCAACATCGCTGTCGAGCTCATCCTCATCGACATCCATCATATCCTCATCGTCATCTTCTTCGCCTTCTTCCTCGCCTTCGTCGTCTTGCTCTTCGAACATCTCCTGCTGTCCAGCAAGACTCTCCTTGGCCTCAAGAATCTGGGTCTAGTTAGAAAATGCATGTCTGAAAGAGGTTGAGGGTACATACCGAGGTCAAAGATTCCAATCCGTTCTCGGTGATCTGGTTAGCAAATGCGCCAAACACCTGCTCACTCATACGACGGAACAGCTGTGATTGCTTGGATGCGAAACTGAGAAGGATCTCAACCAACGCATCCGAGGCATCGCCAGCATCTTCTGTCTTGGTTTCCTTGTCGCCCAGGAACTTGGTATAACAGAATTCCAGCTCATCAAGCATAGATACAGCGTCTGCGTCTCCATTGTACACTTGCATGATAGTCATAGAGTAAAGCAGTTTGAATGCAGCCATGCCCTTCTCCTTTTTCTCCTATATTAGTGTCAGTATAAGTGGTCAAGAGGCCGATTGGGGGGGAATCATACCCTGCTGGACAGCTTCTTCAGAGATTTGAAAGCAGCCTTCACAGATTCCGACAGCTTCTCATCGATAGCGATGATGAACTTGCCGAACTCGCCAGACTTGGCTGCATCGCGAATCTGCTTCACCACAGCATACGGGAGCGTAGCGGCAAACTTGTGATTCGAGATAAGGCTGTTCAAGCAGGAGTTGATTCGATTGCGCAGGAGTTCTTGTGTCGCTGATGAGAGAGGAGGCTCGGGGGCAATGGAGCCCTTGCCGGCATCCATAAAGTACGCAAAGCGCACGAAGATGGACAGAATCTGCTCAAGGCTTGCTTGGAGGTCTTCGGCATCGTCTTCACTGGCAGAAGCCTTGGAGCGCACAATTGACAAAAGGAGACCGGCGACAAATTGACGGTTGGATGCTGCGGTTTTCTCGTCGGTTGTGCCAGGATTTTGAATAAGTTTTTCGAAGAATGGGACAATCTCTTCCAATGCCTCGTGGTTGGCTTCGGCAACGATCTTCTCAACGGTCTTGGTCTTGGTGGCCTGGTCGAAGTTCAGCGTGCCGCTGGTTCCCATCAAGCCACGGATGGCCGCAGCTGCGAATTCAGGCTCCTTGGACACACGGGCCTGGATTGCCTTGGCCACTTTAACGGCCATTCGGTGCAAGTACCGGTCCTCCACGGCGAGCTGGTTCGTCAAGCATCGCATGAGGTTCTTGGTGAAAATCAGAGAGGCCTGTTGCGACCCGCCATCGTTGAGAATTCTGTTGAAAAGAAGGAAGCCCCAGTATTTACGCTCGTCCGAGGATGCGGCAGCGAACAATCCATCTATAAAGAGGTTTTTATTAGTTCCACGTATCTCAGGTATAATTCCGCGGTTGAATAGGTACTCACTGTCCACAACCTCAGTCCAGAAATCAGTGAAGGTCATACGAGACTTCTTCGACTTGTCCTTCGCCTCAACGCTGGTTCGAGACAGAACCGCATCCCAGGCGAAGTGAAGCTTGTTGTTCCAAACGCCAGAGGACTTCGCAGTGTTCACCTTGTTCTCGCCCTCGCTGGCCGCTGCACCCGATTCCTTCATGATCTTCGACATGCTGCTGCGCTCTTTCGGATCCAAGGGATCATCATGCTTCCAGATTTTGCTCGGGAAGGTAGCGTTGGGGAACCTATCCTTCGCTGCCAACCAGATAGCAACACCCTCGGGCGACCGGGCGAGGTCGCGCACGCATAGCTGTTCCAGCGCAGACTGTATGTACTTGGGTTCCATCTTGCGCGCAGCCAGATCGTAGACACACTGGTAGATAATCCATCCACACTCCTCGCGGATCCATGGCTTCTTCTGTGCGAGTTCGAGAACAAGATCGATAACCTGGGTCCATTGCTCGAAGGGCACGGTGGGCTGGAACAGAACGGAAGATTTGATGATCGCTTCGGCGCCGAAAAGACGGCCGAAAAGATGGTCGCGTTGCTCCTATATGAAACGAAAGGATATCCTAATTAGCGCATGCGACATTTTAAATTATGCGTAGCCACCAACCTGTCCCGACTCGCTGCCGGAGGAACTCGACTGAGACTCCCAGAGGTTCAGAGCATCTGAGAAGCCGAAGCGTGATGTCTCTCTCGGCGATGAGAAGACCTGACTCAGGATCTCGGTCAAGGCAATTGAGAATCCGATTCGAGCAGCTTTGCGGCTACTGCAGAGACCGCGGAAAAGTCTCGACAGCACCTTCTTGATCTGTTCATCGGCAGGGTTCTGGTCCGGGGTGAATTGCGACACTAGGGCTTGGGCAGCCTTGAGGCGAATGTCATCTTTTTCGCTAGCAAGGTCTTCGTAGAGTTCCACCAGCTTCACGTCGACATTGTGAGGTTCACGGCGGCGCTTTGAACCGGCGAAGGGGGGGCCCATTACTGAGTCGAGGGGTTTGGAGATGGCAGATAGGTGCGAAGTTCAATTAGCGATCGAATTATCCGCTCTCAGGCCTTGACAACGGAGATCTGCAGACCAAAGGCACGTTACAACACTCCTTGCGACCGTTCGTGTTGCTCAGAAAAATTCATGCTTTAGCCTATTTCGGACTAGTGTGAGCTGATAAGCTGATAAGAATTTTGATGCTCCAAAGACACCGGGGAACGGGCAAACGACCTCATTAAATGTGGATATCTTTTTTAGAGCATTGAGTAGATCTGGAGCTTATGATCTATTGAACTTGATAGGAAACCAAGTGTGGTGGTGCGAGGATATGTGCAAAGATCCCACGCACATATATATATATATTGTGCCATCTGATCCATTCTCAGCCTGCGGAGCAACGCAACCTTCATCTGCCCACAGCTTTTCGGGGGAAGATTCGAAAACACTACTCCATAAGTTAGATGCTACATATTAGATGCTACATATTCAGCCTACGATACCAGCCAAGCAAAAAGTTAGCCCCCAAAACCACAAGACCTAGACTGTCGCCAAGTATACGGAGTACTCCGTACCTGAGATGGAGCCCCTGGGAGCCGCAGCAAAGATACCTCAAAAACCACGCAACAGATCAAGCAGGACAACATGCAAGCAGCATTTCTATAGCGAAATAACATGGCGTATTCGAAGCTGTCAGGGAAACCGGGTTCAAAAAAAGAAGTCCAGACTGATTCAGGGGTAATGACGAATCTCAAAAACGAGATCACCGAAGTTCCAGCTCAGCCATCAACCTCAAACCAGTCCAGACGCAGAACTATCCTGTTGTCAAAGGCAACCGGGAAACCAGTATCCATTTATACAATCGCATGTCGCCGAGGAAAACCCGCTAATTGCGCTGGATCCAAGCTTCAGGATCCGGGCTCCGCTTGTGGTGATTTCGCGGATGCACCGACCCGCCCCGGGCTGATCTGTATACGAGGATGTCGGACAAAGCGACATTCTCGGTTGATAGGGAAAAGCAGGATCCATGCATCGAACTATCAATTTGGCTAGAGGCCGTTTGACATTTGACAGAATCAATATTATGTGTGGAGTACTCCGTAGTCGGGAGAAAATTACCTCTGTATCAGAATTGATGTGTTGGAACAGATGGGGGATCGTCTGCCGTGGATCTGCATGGTTTAAGTAGTTTTTAGTTTTATGTACTCGTCGTGCTGGTAACATGTGGGAATGGATTTCGTGGGCATTGCGCAGGTGGTTTTGATGTAGGCTGATGGGTCTCGGATTGATAATAGAAGGAGTCGGGCGTCTTGGTGGACCTGGGAGTCCTGGCAACCGTTGTGATAGATGTTGAGTCGGGTGTCAGATTTTGCGCGTTCAGGGGTTTCATGGGTTGCCTGATTATGCAACAGCCACCATATCATACGGTTTTGTGTGACTTGGGAGGTTATACAGAAGTTCGGAGTGAAATTTGGCTGAGTACTGGGATTGAGTGTACATGGTGTTGAAGTAAAGACGGTTACGGTTTTAGCTGAAGGTGGACTGGATACAGCAAAGCACAAAATGAATATATTATATCGGTCAAGACAGCATATTCTGCACTACGAAAGAAAGTCTAGACAGGTACTTCGTAGAAGATGGTTAGAGAATATACTAGTCCAGCGGCGTCTAAGAAGGCGTCTTGATCTATCTCGCTGGGCGCATTTGACAGAGATATGGATCACAACTGGTGCTGTGTGATATGGAGTCACCAGCTTCCAAATATGGAGTAGGGCGTGACTAAGAAGTGATAGCACGATTGAGAGAGAGCTGACAGGCACGAAGCGCATAAATGACTGGGGTTGCCAATAGCGGCGCAGATCGGGTCCAGGAGAAGAATTCATTGACAAATATAGAAAAGGACCAGGGGAAATGTACCTAATAGGTAGTATAAGGGTATTTCCAGTGTTTCCAGTATTTCCAGTATTTCCAGTACTGAGATGTATAATACCGAAATACAGATCAAATCCCAGTTGAGAAAGGTCGGAAATCTTGACTTCTGGAATCTCTTTGATGTCATGTGTGATCACGGGACGACGCATTAGTTTCGTTTGTTTACCTGAAGTTTCACGCGTCAACAAGGTCGTGACATCACAAACAATAAGAGGGGAAAATTCCCAGGGGAAAAGGCCTAGACAACCATGCAGGTGAATCTGGCAGGACACGAGTTGAAATGTGATGAACCCCGCAGCGAGGCAGTCGGCTGGAGAGCTGACATGACTGGCCCCATCGCACATGGCGCTGTGATGCAATTGACCGGTCACATCATCGGGGTCATCTCCGACCCCACCTTAGCTGCGACTCTGCGTGGCGCAGAGAGACAGATCGGGTTGGGCTGATACAGTCAGCCCAGGTTCCATCTGCAAGCGCCTGAGAAAGCGGAAGGCTTTGTGATTCGTGAAGATGTGTTCGAGGTGTTATCACATCAAAACACGGCACAACACAGCACAACCGTCGACGCGATCCGACCTCTTAGGGGTTCAAGATTTCAGAGATTTCAAGATTTGAGTCTTCAAAAGTCCAAGGTTCATTAGTATCTAACTAGGACATCATGGAAGTGCACGGAGCACTGTGATGTTCAGTAGATATGACGTAGCATCACGGGCCAATAAAATCCTCCGAACGCGTCGTGGATTTTGCACACCGCATCGTCTGCCACGGGAAGAGGGGGTGTAACAATGCCTTTGATAAATGCAGAAGGCAACTGTAAATATTGAAACCTGTTGATGCATTTCGGATTGACCGGATATCCAATGACCCAGTGAAGCTCGTTCCGGTGTTTCACGAGGGTCCAGAATAGCACACCGTGTGGGGTGCAGTAGTGAATCCTGAGAGTGTCCACCTGGGCACTATGACTGGATGACTATAGCCGACTTCAGCAACGAGTAGTTTCAAATACCCGGGATATACTTTGTACAAAGTAAAAACACCGATGGTGGCGAATCTGAGATCTTGCTGGGTACACCGTAATCCAGAGTAAACATTGCATCTGATAGCCCGACTAAGACGCGACGCGACCTCTACTAAATCTGTGTTAATAAACTTGTTTAGGGTGTGAACGAACCATGGTCTTTACAATTGCGTCAACCGCATGAATCATTACCCCGGCTCGTCCTTACTGCTGTTAGTAGTAGCCCTAGCTCCGGCGCGAGGTCGATTCAGGTGCAATTGCTTCGGCGAGGTTGGAAGAAGCGTATCGAATGTCATCAGACAGGAAGGTTTCAATAGCCCTACCCTTGGGCAATTAATGTATATTCAAGGTCAAACACCCTCCCAAGGGGCATGGAAGGGATGCGGGACATTGAAGGTCATCGCGGACCCTTGATCAACAAGAATGTCGGTACAAGTAAGGGCAGGACGGGTATGTATGAGCAGAATACTATAGCTTCTTCAATTTCGAGAGGAAGAATGGGATTATGTACCATTCCTTACTCAATACTACGTTGTACGTTCCGATCTTGAAGCAATTGAACGGCAATTTACTCCGGAGGCCGTAGTTCGTCCAGTATCCCACATTGTACGGAATAACTCCATACCCCGTACAACATAGACAGATTCCAATCTCTGATCGGCTCTTGATATCACCTAATAGGGCCAAGATAGTGTGAACTCTTTTTGCATTTCGGAGATGAAGAGATCTTGAAATTCCACGGTCTCTCTGATGTGGCCAATCAATACCTCGGTAGGATGATCACAGGGCTTCTTAATCGGACTAGTTGAGTCGATCGAGCACTATATTGCACTATAAATGCGAATCCATTCTTTCAAGCGAAGGGGATTCTTAGAATTGAAGCATATCGTGACGTTGGAGGCCAATAAAGAAGACGCCATTCAATCGTACCACCCTTGCTTCCCATCACTTGCTTCCCATCACTTGCAGGAAGCTTTAAAATTTTTTTTCTCCCGAGAACAGGAAAAGTGGATATTTTGCATTAGACTCGATCTCTTTGGGTCCCGGTTTTCCTTTTTTTTTTTCAGCTCACCTGTGGTTGACACGGGAAAGAAAAAGTTTTATGGTGGATACGATGCGTAAGAAGGAAGATGGAACAGTAGGCTTTCTCCGGAGAGGATATTTGACATAAGCATACAGCGTATCTATGGATAGTGTATAGCGTATAATACAGAGACAATTCTCCTTCCATTGAGCAGGGGAGACAAAGCTAAACCCAAGACATTATAGGCTGGAGTGCTCCGTACTTAGTCCGTACCTCCTCCGTAGTCTTGAGAGGAGCTGTGATAGGCGCTGGGTTGCTGCGGCAAGGGAGCCCCGGGCAACCAAAAAGTATTTGGCCCCTAGAGAAGTGTCTATCCTTTACTCTCTACGGTTAACTACTATTGCATATCTTGGAAATATTATATATATTTTATTCCTTTTTTATTCTTTTATTCCTTTATTCCCTTTTTTTAATTGGCATTTTACCATACAGGGCTTATAAAGGAAGTTTTTAACTATACATACCTACTAATTACTACCATATTACGTCTATTACCCTCTTAATACATACTTCTCTCCATCTTTACCTATTATTTTAATATTCAAAAATTTCCCGATTACATGAAAATCGGAGCCGCAGTATTTCTCAATACTTCAATACTTGTACATTCGGAGATCCTCCCCACCTGCGTTGCCCATTGCAACAAGCCCATCCCTTCAGCTTCACTTCTTTCTTCTTTGTCTCGACTTCTTCTTCTTCTTAATTACTCACGACATTCCTCCCGACATTGAGAGGAACAACTTTTGTTAATCGGTTCTGTCGCCGACAATCCCATATCATATTGTTGGACCTTCCCCTCAATCCTGCAGCACCCACGAGCTCCCCCGACCCCTCCAATCACAACCGACAGACTCACCATATTCACCATATTCACCCCCCAAAAGCCTCCGAAGTCTTGCCATGGACCGATAAATCCTGTGGCTTAACGAGAATACAACTCTTGCCGTTGGTGGTTAGGGTCTGGGACCTAGTTTTTTTTTTTCTCCCGGAAACTGGTTGTCACGGCGATCGTGGGGACCCATAACGTTGAAATTGCAAACGTGGAGACGTGCGTTGAGACAACTTTTTCTTTTTGAAGCTCAGTTTGTAGGAACTAGTGCTGGGTAGACACCTGTGGTCAGGGCCTGATTGCCTTTCCATCTGTTCCGGTTGCTTTCCCAGAAAACTGTACAACGTCGGCCTTTTGGTCCAGTGGCAGCACCATGGAGCACTCTTCACCTCTCGCTGCTATGCAACCTCCGTCAGTCATGTTCGGCCATTGCTTTCGTTCAGAGGCACCGACTTCTTATTCTTTGGGTTCAATGTCCGGGTTTGGTGGGAACCCGTTCAATTTCAAGGAATTGTCTATGAAGAAGTCTAGTTCGGACTACTTCAACATGAAACCCATTCGAGGTTCCTCCCCACAGCCAGTTTGGCTGCTGATCTTTCTCAGAACTTCCATATTGATCAAAGGTATGTGGAGATTTCCATGGGCGTTTCATGAAGTACAAAGGGGACAAAGCCCGGCTAACTCTATATTTAGTCCCCAATTAGCCACACCACGCCGGTCTTTGTTCACGGCCAGTATGCTCGGTCAAGCCAATGGACGTGGTAAGCAATGGCATCAATGGCACAGAATGGCAGGGCGGAGTAGTTACTGATACCTTATATATAGATGATGTGATGACCACACCGCCGCTCCCATCATCTTCCCCAGCTCCAGCTATGGACGTTATGGAAATGTCTCCACTGCCTCACAAGCCAGCCTTCTTTGTCACTGCCGAGATCGAGGTACAGTCTCCGACACCTGGGGGTAGTCCCATGGAATCACCAATGGTGTCTCCACTCCCCAGTCCTCTACAAGCGTCTCCGATGGAGTCTCCTCTATGTCCACCTGAGTAAGTGCACGTGAGAGTCAACCCACCCAAATCAGTTCCGCTAACATGAATTCCTATCTGACAGGAGGAAGCGGCCCACTTTCCTGCGTCCCAGCCTGGCGAGGAGTAAGGCTCAGTCTTACCAACTTGGACTGACCCGGCCTTCACCGGAGAGTAAAGCACCTCCCTTCCGATTTGGAACTGGAGCCAAGACATCTCTTAGCACCTCCACTTCTCTGGAGGATATGTTTGGGGACTCGCCTCCCCGTGAGCGTCCGATCTCGCGCAACAATTCTTCAACTCACCTGGCGCCGCCTCGGATGCGGCCATCACTCCACCATGCCCGTAGCAGCGGCTCGCCCGCCCACAGTTCAATCCGCAAACCGTCTCATCCTTTGATGCGTCCCCGCAAACAATGCCGGCGATCATTGAGCATGTTTGAGAACCCAGCAGATGTTATTGCCGATAAAGAGGCCAAGGTAGCAACAAATACACCCGTCCAATCCATCGGTGACATTTCAAGTCCGCCCAGCATGAAGCTGCCTCACTTCATCCCCGAGGATCGCGCGGACTCTCTGCCTCGCATCGACAAAAGCACTCTTCTGGAACTCATGGATGGCAAATTCAATGACCACTTCGACAACATTCTCATCATCGACTGCCGCTTTGAGTACGAGTATGAGGGTGGTCACATCACTGGCGCATTGAACTATAACGACAAGGAACGTCTCGCCGGTGAACTCTTCAGTGCTCCTCAGGCCCGCACTGCGCTTATCCTACACTGCGAGTACTCTGCCCACCGGGCTCCCATCATGGCCAAGTACCTGCGACACCATGATCGCGCCATCAATGTTGATACTTACCCTAACCTGTCATACCCCGATATGTACATTCTGGATGGTGGGTACAGCTCATTTTTTGCTGAACACCGCTCTCTCTGTTACCCTCAGAACTATGTCGAGATGAGTGCCAAGGAGCATGAATTTGCCTGCGAGCGTGGACTTGGCAAGGTCAAGCAGCGCTCCAAGCTGAATCGTGCGCAGACTTTTGCCTTTGGTGAACAATCACCCCAAATGGAAGACAGCCCAACTGGACGTTGCCGACTTGGCGACAACGAGCGTAACCGCTACTTAAGCTCTCCATTTTCTCAAAGCCCAGTCCCTGCCCGGACCCCCGGCCGCCGGATGCTTTCCTACTAGATCGACTAGTACCGTTCCTTTTTGGTGCTTTGCATTATCTTGCCTCTTGCATCTTGTTTCTCTTTTCTAATTTTCCCCCTGCGTCTTGTCCTTGGAGCGTGGTGTTTGGCTGATGCATTCCAAGATGCTTTATGGCGGCTTTATTTTTTATTTTTTTTTTCGTTTTTCTTTCACCCTCAACTTCTCTCGACCTTTTCAGTCCTGCTGAGGTCTGATTTGTGTTGGCGTGCTGGATCACCTGCGCTATTCACCTTTTCCCTCATCTCTTTGATACCTGCTCTCAGTATCGTCCTCTCTTTGACTCACCCTGTTTAGCTGGGTTCCTGCTCCCTCCAATATTTCCTTTGCGTGGCATCTTGCCACATCTCTCTATGACCATCGCCCATGATCTTCCCGGGTAATCGACTCTCATGACCCATACGAATCTGAGTGTCCCATTTCATATGTCTATTTACGACCTCGCAACTTCGCAATCGAAAGTGCGCACGAAGACGTCCTCGGCCTATCATCGCCAGGTTTCCAACTTCTCATATCTCTTCCGTGGGACCTTTTTCTTTTTTCTCGCGAAAACAATACCCCCAATGACGATTTCCATCGAACATTTCGCCGACACTTTGGCATCTCCTTTTCTCTCCGAACATTCTTTTGACACCATTATCGCCCTTTAATCCACTATTTGGTCCTTCTTGTACAGAATTTCTACTGTGGACTAATCGTCATTCCACGCTGTACCAAATTTGCATCTCGATGCTCAACAGTCTTTTGACTTCTTCGCCAGGAGCATTTGTATTTTCGATTGTCCGATAATAACCCCCTTTGAACCGTGTCATTGGGTAGTGCGGAGGATCTGGATGTAATATTTGCATCGAGAGTGGCTTTTTTACAGCTGTACATAACGAGAATTGCCTTGCAATTTCTCCCTGGACGTGTTTGAGATTTTAATGGTCTGGAAAGGGTAATCGGAGTAGACAGTTCACAAATGTTTGATTTCCCTTTGTGAGAATGAAAAAATATTCAAACTTCCAAGTCTTTCTCTTGTAAAAGCGAAAAATAAGAGAAAAGAAAAAATCCAACTGATCGACAGAATGCATTAATGAGGATTGTCGTTTCAAGTCTCTCTACTGAATGTGATAGGCGGGAAAGCGGGAACTATGGGGGTGGTGTCCTCGGACTCCCCCAACTTCAACTTCATCTCTTCTCTCCTTCAAGGCTCTTCTCTCTTCTCCCATTTGGCTGTTTCAATTTTGAGCTTTATCCTTTCATTCTTTGGCTCTTTATCGTTTCATTCTTTGGATCCCTCTCTACGTTGTGGGGTTTTACTCTCTCTCCAGTTTTCTTATTCAATGTTCTATTTTGGTAACTTGCTGCCTGTTCGATCCATCTTGAACTAGCATCTATTTCGTACGTACTGCGTACATCTTCGCTGATATTGGATCTATCGTGTGACTCCACACTCCCATTATCGCTATACTCGGACGCCCCCTCTCGCTAACTCCGAGCCCGGCACAATTGTACATCTCACTCATTCGCGCTACAATTTAAACTGGACTGCGTCTAATTTCAACCAAGTTGGTTCGGAGAATCTTGCCCAAGGCTGTTTCGCAGTCATTGGCAATCTCTCTTTCTATCGCATTGTGCATCCACTATTCATTTCCAAGATGAGTCCAGCAAATATTACACTATGGGCCCGAGGAACCGCGAGTGATCTCGAGTCGGTTCCAGACACCTTTTCGAGCTGGGACAAATGTATGGCCAAATCGTACTGCAAGTGAGTTCTTCCTAGGGGATGTACGCCCTCCCTTCCCCATTTGCGCATGATCTGGCATGATACTAATTAATTGGCGTAAAGGTGGCCCGTCATCGTCGGTATAATCGTTGGTTCGGTAGTTCTACTTGCCGTATTAGCTTGCATCATCAATTGCCTCTGTTGCGGCTATCAATGCTGCAAGTGCTGTTGTAGCTGTTGTTGTCCGTCAGGCAGGCGCAGAAACAAAACGCCTAAACATTTTGATGACTTCCACCAACCTCCTCCTGCTCCCAATCCGGTTTATCAACCGCCACCAGCCCCACCCTCATATCGTGGTGCGCAACAGAGCGCGCCCTCCTTCCGCGGCGCGCAGCAGACTGCGCATTTCGATGCGCCTAAGTCTCCGGCTCATGTCAATGAGGACGCCTTGCCTGAGATGCCTACCTGGGCTGGTGCCGTTGACAAGCATGTTGAAGACCCAAATCATCGTGGCGATGTTGAAATGGAGCCATTGAATCCCCCCCGACCGAAAACAGACCGGCACACCCGGTGTCGCTTACTCCGACTATTCACCCAACCCAACCATGGGCGCGGCTACAGCAGGATACAGAGGATTTGGGCCTACCGATCCGCGTGCCCGCCGGTCTCCCGGCCCGGGAGCCGCCTTGAATCCCGTCCAAGATCCCTATGGCCGACGCTCGCCGGGCACACCTTCCCCCGGGGGGAGCCATTGATCCTTATGGAAGAAGATCCCCGGGCCCAGCGGCGCTTGGTGCTGCCCAGGATCCATACGGACGACGTTCCCCCGGCCCAGCAGCGTTGGCTGCCACTCAAGATCCGTATGGGCGTCGCTCACCTGGCATGTCACCAGCCCCAGCAGCCGGCTATGGCGCCGCAGCCCACGACCCCTACGGCCCGCGTTCTCCGGGCGTGACATCGCCTGTCGGCGCACCAGTTCACAACCCTTACGACCAGCAACAATATCAAGACTCCTACGATGACCACTCCTATGGCGCAGGCAATGGTTACCACGCCGTGGCCGCACCGTCGCCCGTGGCTGCATACAAGCCGCACACCAATTACAGCCCCGTGCCAATGGCCTTCTCTCCGTCCTCGGAGATAGACCATTCCGCAGCCGCGGCTCCAACACCAGGCTTCCAGCGCCAGCCATCTTTCGGCTCTAGCCAGTATCCCCCAACCTACACCTCCCAGCCCCCATACCGCGGCTTCTCCCCAGCTCCTTCTTCGCCCCCTCCTGCCTTCTCGGCTGCTTCGCCCTCAGAGTACGCTACCTATAACCCCCACGCCAACACCATCCCCATTCCCGAGCCCGACAACACCAGACCTCCGAGTCTGTTGCAGAGCGGTAAAAAGCCTACCGTCAATGCTTCTAGCAACTTTTGAGTATGACCCTCGTCGATCGAGGCCGTTTCATGAACAGGACGTCTTCTTTTTTTCTCTTCTCGATGTGCTTTTTTGATACCATTCTTACGCCATATTTGTCTTTCAATTTACATACTTACCATGACCCCGGGATAAATTTGGGCTTGAAACTAAAGAGTTTTCTTTTCTTCCATTATTTCCATCAATTGGACTCTTTTGCATCCTGGAGTCAGCCTTGTCTGATTCGTTCAATACTCCTGGATGTCAGCCTTTTCGAAATAATGCGCATTTTTGTGTAGCCGGAAACGTCGCACCCTTTGGTTCGCGGTAGAATCTATGATATCCAGAGCTTTGAGGGGTTTCCAGTTGTTGAATTGGGATATGTTGGGTTTATACTATGGATACATACCTAGTAGATGAAAATAACAGGGCATGGCCATCTGACTGGCCTCGCGCTGGCCTCGCGCTGGGACCTATGGATCTGGCCTTTAGTCTCGAGGGGATCACGATCTGGGGATAGGACTTCTAGGCTTCGATTGGATGCTCAGCGGACACCTTGTCATTAAGGATCCGAGCATAACCCAACAGGTTGCCATCGCTAGGAATCTTGGGAGCATTGTCTGGACCTCTTTCTTGACGTTGTCCATTTCTGACCGGAACAGCCTGGGAAGACGCATTAATAACGTATTCGGTAAGCGAGTGACGCATGTAAGCGAGTGACGCACGCCACCTAAAACGCGTCAATTAAATTAAACCCTCTCTCTTCAACCACCCACTATGCCACCAATTCGCTCTCAATGCTCTAGAAATTCAGCAGAGCAAGAGGGTAGGATATTGCTAGCTATACAAGATTTTCAGAATCAAAAAATCTCTTCAATTCGTGAAGCAGCACGCTGTTTTAAAGTTCCCGAGGCCACCCTCCGCCGCCGCCTCCGTGGAGTTCAAAACCGCGCGATTTCTCGCGCCAATTCTCTGAAACTAACAGAAATTGAAGAGGAATCTCTTGAAAAATGGATTCTCTCTATGGATTCTCGAGGATCAGCTCCCCGGCCCTCTATGGTACGAGAAATGGCGAATCTTCTTCTTGAAAAGCGCGGAACTACCCCGGTTATTTCGGTCGGCGAAAAATAGGTATACAATTTTGTGAAACGGCGTCCTCTCCTATCCTCTCGGTTTTCGAAACGGTATAACTACGAGCGTGCGAAATATAAAGATCCAAAAATCATAGGGGAGTGGTTTAATCTTATTGAAAAAACTATCTTACAATTTGGGATCGACCCGGACGACGTTTATAACTTCGATAAGACTGGTTTCGCTATAGGCTTAATTGCTACTACGCGTGTGATTTCGAGAAGCGAATACTATGGTCGGCGAGCACTTTTATAACCTGGAAATCGAGAATGGGTGACGGTTATTAAGTGTACGAATGCTACTGGTTAGGTCCTCCCTCCGTGTGTGATTTTTAAAGGCAAAGTCTTTATCGAATCCTGGTTCGACGGCCTCCCGGAGGATTAGAGATTCGAGGTTAGTCCTAATAGATAGACCTCTGATAAAATTGGACTTCGCTGGCTTAAAAAGCTTTTTATTCCTACTACTTCTTCGCGTACGAAGGGGGGGTATCGGCTTTTGATACTCGACGGCCACGGAAGTTATTTAACCCCGAGGTTCGATGAAATCTGTGAAGAAAATAAAATCATACCAATCTGTATGCCTCCGCATTCTTCTCACCTTTTACAGCCTCTGGATATAGGCTGTTTTGCGGTGTTAAAACGTATATACGGCCGGCTAGTTGAAATGAAAATGCGGAATGGAATCAATTATATCGACAAATTTGACTTCCTCGAGGCGTACCCCTCCGCACGAATTGAAGCTTTTAAATCGGAGACTATTAAAAACAGCTTTTGCTCTGCTGGTTTAATACCTTTTGCACCGGAGAGAGTGATTTTAAAGCTTAATATTCGGCTTCGAACCCCGACCCCCCCCCCTAGCCGGGGTAGTGATTGGGATCCAAAAACACCTTCGAACTATATACAATTACAAAAGCAAGCCTCCTCAATAAAAGCACTGCTTCGTATAAGATCAAGAAGCCCCCCCGAGCCCGCTCAATTCCGCTATCAACCAGGTTTTAAAAGCCTGCCAGATCACTATGCAATCCGCCGCATTACTGGAGAAAGAAGTGAGCGATTTACGTGCCGCCAACGAGAAGCAGAAGCAAAAGCGCACTAGATCCCGAAGGCAGATACCGGCGGAAGAAGGCCTCTCAGTTCAAGAAGCATCTACATTAATTATGCAGCCGGTGGAAGTAGTTGAAACACCTATTCCCCCTCGGCGAAGAAGGCCTTCGCTACCTTTGCAGCCACGAACGAGAGCATTACCAACATGCGGGCTATGTAAAAATCAGGGTCATAGAAGAGATGCATGTCCAGATAGACGATGATTTTTTTAAATTTAATTTAATGGCGTTTTGGTTGAGATAAATGTATTTGAAATTGATAGGTTTGGTTTGGTGCGTCACTCGCTTACATGCGTCACTCGCTTACCGAATACGTTATGACCTATCTCTTATGTGCCCCGCCTGAAAATCTGTAATTGGGACTTTTGGCTTCAAATTTGGACTCATTTGTCACATTTCATCGTATTGTACACGGACAGGTAGCTCTCCGAAGATGCTCCCCGTCGAAAGATGGCTCATCATACCATACACTTGCCATGTATGACCCCTGGAAAAGAAGAAGAAACTTGCTGATCTTAAACTCATTCCTCAATCTCCATCGCGAAATCATGTTTCTTGAAAGCCTCCTTGAAAGCCTCTGCATCCTTCGTCTCCTCGTCGTCCGTCTGCACACAATCCCTCCAGTTAATTCGCTCATCCAGATAGAGCACCTTACCCATAACCCGACGACCAAATTGCAAATCAAACCGGTTCTCGGGTAGGATTTTCATGATGATAACATTCTCTTCTCCGGATTCAGTCTTCCAAACGCCTGTGTGCTCAGGTGCAGACCAATGATCGCCTTTAGTTTCGGCTTCGCTGCTGGGCGTAGGCGTCCAAATGAAGACTCGGAAATAATCGATCATATGGTGGTTATGGATTTCGTCAGGGTTTGGCACGGTCTTGAACGTCGAATATTCCAGGTTCGAGGCTTCCTTCTTGAATGCCATTTCCACAAGTCGGGAGCGGATCTTTTCCACTGGCATGGGCAGGAATTGCCAATGTGTGTGGATACCGTTTGAGCGACTGACTTCCCAGGTGACAGCACCTAGCTTGCCTCCTGATCGCTCATTCAGCATTTGGTGCAGGGATTCGCGGTACCGTTGCATCTCGGCGAAAGTCGAGGCGCGGATGGCCGGGTCGAAAATTAGGTCGATGGTCGGGGAGTGTTCGAAAGGGGATGATGAGCATATGGCCTGGGAAGCCTAGGGAAGGGTAGAAGTTGGTTGTGGGCAGAGGTCCTTTGGCGGTGGTGACGTAGCTGTCATTGCCGATTGAGGTGATGAGATGGGTGGCGATGTTGGGGTTCGAGAGGCAGAAGAAACAGTTCTCTGGGCCTGGCGGAGGGGCGCGTTGTTTATGGCGGCGTTGATGACCCGGGTCTCTATCTTGGTCAGAGGGGGCGTAGCGCTGGTATGATTCGCTTTGGCTTGGGAGCATTTTGCGCCTGCTTTGCACCGCCGACCAAGGGCAAATGGTGGAGCCTGTGGGGATACTGCTTGGGAAAGGTGCCGTTGGGTCCAAGGTAAAGGCATAAATAGCGTTTTTCGACGAACCGAAAGTAGGCAACGAGATGAACCGAGTGAGCGGGTAGACTTCTTCACCTCCCTCCGTTGGCATGTGAAAGAAGGGTTCACGCTCGAAGAAAGCACCATCTGACCGAGAGAAGTGATACCGGGGTTTCAGAGTCGCGCAGACATCAGCAATGCATTGTAATTCAGATGGCACGGTCTCCTTATCCCCAGAGACCTCGCAGCTAGATCCTAGACGGACATCCTTCGGCCATTGATTGGTGATAAGAATGTCGGTTTTGTGAATCCCAAACAGTGCACGAGCATCAGATTCACTGTAGGTCGGTTGGAACTTGCCACTAGCATTGCTCTCGGGTTTGGATCCAGCCTCTGTCGCTCCCATGGTGCCACCGAGGACAACAATACGAATACCATCTGTTGTCTTCAAGGTTCCCCTCTTTCCCAGGAAGAACAAGTTGGGGCACACTTCATCAGTTGCTTCTATCTTTTCGACCACTTGAGGGGGAAGTGGTCGGTTACCAAGGGTGAAGTAGGTTGGGCATGCCACGGTGATGTTCCCCTGTAGCAAGGCGTTAATATCCTCGAGCTCATTTTCAGTCGAGCCATCACCGAAAAGGTCGCCAAGAATGATCGCAAAGGAGAAATCCTGTTTTAGCTGCAGCTTGGCTAGCTTGGTGAACACGGGCCGTATCTGACCGTTCAAGCTGCCAATGACAATACTAAATATGAATTGGGTTAGTGACTGGAAGACGGGCAGATCTGAACATACGTACCATTTAGGAGCCATTTTTGGATCTGTCTTGGTGGTAGATTGAATTGGTAGAGGAAAATGTTGAAAATTTTGATGGAAAGTTGACAAAAGGGTGGTGGGAAATATGGGAAATAGGAAGATAAAAGATCCCCCACAGTATGAGATTCTTCCAAAAGCCCAAACTGTCTGGATCTGCCACGAGAGACCAGCTACATGCGACTTTACGCAGATTGGAACATCTTCGGGTTCTCGAAAGCAGGAGCTTGGGCCACCTTATCAGCACGTGATATCTATAGATATCTGCCTCGGAATAAGGAAATCCCGCTCCGAAGAACTTTTTTGTATTCCATGCGGATCAGCCAAAAAAAAGTGACCAGTACCTTTCTCACGAACAGTGCTGCTCATCAGACCCGTCAAGATGGTGGGGACAGGCTCAAAATCAAAGCCTGTAAGGCGCCTGAAAACGGGCACAGAAACAACAAAAAACCACCGGTTCGAAGGCTTTTCATCACGCATCAGCAAGCTCAAAATCGACCCGATCCACCGCGTGCGCCGCGCCAGCTTCGGCGAAGATGAAGATGAAACATCTTCTTATTTCCGAGCGGCCCTCGATCACTGGTTCGAAATGAACCTTTCAGACAACTTTACACAATTCGTACGGCGTGTCAACCCTCTTTCCGAGAGCTTTGCGCAAGTTCTGTATCACGAAGAAAAGATTATGGGTCTATTGGTGGAATTCATCGAGAAGAGAGACCAGCTATCTATGGAGCCGCTTTTGAGCTTGCTTGCGCAATTTGCTCGGGATCTGGGCGTCAAGTTCGAAAAACATTTTGCTACGGCCGTGACACTGGTGTCATCCGTTGCAGCAACACATCCGGATATTGAGGTCGTTGAATGGAGTTTCACTTGTCTTGCATGGATCTTCAAATTCCTTTCCCGTCTGTTGGTACCGGATCTGCGACAGCTGCTGAGTATCATGACTCCATATCTCGGAAAAGAACGACAAAAGCCATTTGTGGCGAGGTTCGCCGCTGAGTCAATGTCGTTTCTTATCAGAAAGGCCGGCCTGGTTTATTACAAAAACAAAGCACCCCTCGAGACTGCCGTCTCATTTCTCTTCGACGATATCTCGAAGGCCGCCGATGACAACAAGGACACTGAGAACTACAGGGAAGGATTGATGACCATGTTCTCTGATGCTATCAGGGGAGTCAACAACGGGCTTCACTCCAATGGCATGGATATCCTAAATTGTGTTCTAAGTCAGATCCCGCCGACTAGTGAAAACCATAATGACCCTGCAGAAGTTATATTTGGTCTGGTCGTCAGTCTTGTTCACGCCACGACTCCCGACACCTTCGGACCCGTTCTCGACACGGTCAAGGCTTATATTGAAGATCGTTCAAAATCTACCCCAAATCCTAATCTCTCGGAGTGCTGCCGTATAATTTTCCTGATTGTGACAACTCGCAAGGGTGTCAGAATCCAAAACTGGAAGACTGTTCATCAGATCCAAGTGTCCCTGCTCCAGCAGGTGTCGGCATCTGACGTCTCATCAGCAACGGTATCACAGATCCTTACAAGCGTCGCATACGCCCTTCAGATGTCCCCCATGGACGAGTTGCTACCTTTCCTTCGCCCTATCATGGACCTGGTGTCCACAGGCCAGCTTTCAAAATATTTCTTATTCTTCTGCGCAACATTTTCTGAGTGGGGATCAGAGCGATTCCAGAGCTTGGTTCTTTCCCCTTTCCAAAAGTTTATCAACTCATCGTGGCAAAAGTCGGAGTGGGAGACTTGTTTCACCCTGCTACGCCTGCATGAGGCTGGTTGCATCACGCCCGAGACCTCGCAAACTGGTTACGTTTCCTGCCCAGATGCCTTCAAATCTCGCATCACTGATTCATTGGAGTACCCCACGGAAGATGAAGCCTTCTTGAATGCGCTAGTGAAGCTTCCAGTCGCTATATCTTTGTTTGCGGATCCTGCTACAGTGTCCAATATGGTTTCTAAGTTGCACGATAACCTCCTATCAGCGTTTCAAGATGGCGCAGCTGAAGGCAATGACGCCCAGACGAAGGGCCTGGTGTTTTTCCTTGGTCAAGGGTTCAAGACCTATGTCGAACTCGCCAACAAAGTTGGAGAGCTTGACTCGGGTCTCTTGAAACCGATCATTGCCACTGCTACAAAATTCTCCCGCCTCCCAGTCTTTTTGGAAGGTGCCCTTGCTTTCATTTCCTCTCTCCCAGAGGCAGCCGACCTTGAACATCCCACTCTGGAAGACTTCGCTCAGGATTTAATTGTGAACCTGGCAAGCCCGTCGCACAGGCTGAGACTGGTATCTCTTCGGATCCTACGGGAGTTAATTGTTCGCATTGCCAAAGACGACTCCTCGCCCGTGGAATTGGCGATTGAAGTCGAAGAGAGTCCACTGACAATGGACTCCGTGAGAACCATCTCTATGCATATCCGCAAACTTGCGATTCTCTACCCCCAAATTGCTCACCGCAGGTGGATGGCCACCTTGGTCCCTTACTTTTGCTTCGGATTGTTCTCGAAGAAGTTGGCTCCACTGTGGGATGACTCTGCTGCTGCATTGAAGACTATTTGCGAAAACCCCGAGGGTGAGAAGATTGTGTCCGATTTGTCTATCCAGTGGCTGTCAGAGCGGGATACCGAAGCGCCCAGCGACACTCCAACAGGTGATGATGAAAGCTCTTTCGTCAAGAGCAACTTCAAGTGTTACAACGTTGCGAAGGTCGAGAAAATACTCGCCGCGAATACCAAAAGCACTGAGGATCCGTATCATGTCCTATCTCAACAGTTCAAACAGGACCACACCGTCGCAGACATCCTTCCCGCTTGCCCACGAACCCATGCACTTCGCGTCTTGAACGCTGCACCGGGCGTTGCTGAGAAACGCTCGCGCCAGATTGTGCCATTGTTTTTGTCCTGGGCATTGCGTGAGGACCAAGATGACGCGGCCCCAACTGGCGAGAGCAAGGTCGAAGATACTGAGACTGGTGATGGGCAAGTACGTTGGGGATTCCGGGATCGATTATCCATGCTTGCTTTGTTCGCGCGATTCCTCAACCCCATTGTCTTGTTTAAAGCACCCGAGGTTCATGCTGCAGTCCTGGGACTTCTGAGCCATGGTAACTCTGACCTGCAGAAACATGCTCTCAAAGTCCTTTTCACCTGGAAAGATCCGAATGTGCGCCCGTATCAGGAAAACTTACTTAATCTCTTGGATGAGGCCAGGTTCAAGGATGAGCTTGCTGTCTTCGTACATGTTGGCGACGAGGACAGCCTAATTCAACAAGAGCACCGTGCTGTTCTCCTTCCTGTGGTCCTTCGACTACTCTATGGTCGAATGATTTCTAAGGCTGGCTCGGCCGCCGCTGGCCAAGCCGGCAGGCGAAAGACCATCCTTCGAACTATCTCGCACCTCTCAGAGCACGACTTCGGACTTTTCATGCAGCTTTCTTTTGGCCCTCTTGCAAAAGTGCACGTTGTCAAAGACAACAATGAGTGCGATCCGACTGCCTTCCAAGAAGAGTTGACAAGCCCAAGAAGACAGCTGGGTCTGCTTAAGCTGATTGATACTGTCTTTGAGACCCTTCAAACTCGTATGACTGAATTTGCATCGCAGACGATGGATGTAGTTGTCTATTGTTTGGTGCGAGCATGCCGGGCGATTTACAACGAGGGTAGCGATCGTCCAGATGAACGCCTCTTGCCTGTACTCCAAAATATTCGTTCGGCGTGTATTCGCTGTCTCAATTTGGTCTTCTCGATTGTCCCGAACCATGATTGGACTCCCTACGTTCGTATCATCTTCAAGGAGATGATTGACAGCAGATTGGATCAGTTCCCTATCGAGACAGCACAGGGTGTTTCAGGCCTTCTGCGATTGTTCTCCACTTGGGCCGCTTCCCCACGGTCAACGTTTTACTTGGTGCAGCACAATGACAAAGTCTTGACTAAGGTAATTGACTGTCTCGCGGTTGAGTCTGCCCGCGATGAAGTCAAGAACTTTATCTTGGACGAGGTTCTCGTCCCGTTGGTTGAGCAGTCTACGGGCAAAAAGCTGCAGGAAACTGAAGAGATGCCCGACTTCCCAGCTGAGCAAATTAAATCCGAAGTCCTCTCTCCTTACCTGGAGCATGCTCTCTTCCATCTCGGTCGTCTTCTCAAGAGAGGCCCCTCGAAGCCCGTTCTTTACTCCGGAGTCAATGCTCTTTCCCTAATCGCCCCCTGCGTCGAATCTTCCAAAGAGACCGCCAGTCTTATCGGGATTACAACATATCTGCTTCGTCAGCCTGCGGATCGTGTCAGCCCGAGAACCAAGTCTGGTTTATTGAAGATCCTCGAACACTTTTTGCCCTTGTGGGATCCCAAAGAAGATGTCGAGCTTGCCCAACAAGTGTTTGACGCGGTGTGCTCGATGTTCGATTACTTCAAGGATGATGCGAACAGAGAAGTATTGTCCCGGGTGTTTAGTGCTCTTGCTACCCACGACGAAAACCTCAAGATTGCTGCCGAATTGTGTGCAGATCTAAACTCTCGCTCAACTACAAGACTTGAACCCGATTATGCGAGGCGATTGCAGGCTTTCAGAATAGTCAGCGACGAACTATCTCAGACCTTGAGCGCGAAGCAGTGGAAACCTCTTCTCTATAACATGCTTTTCCATTTGAGGGATGAAGATGAGCTTGCTATCCGATCTAGCGCCTCCTTTGGTCTAAGACGTTTTATTAACAGAGCGTCCCCGGAACCAGACGCGGACTTTGAGGCACTCATCAATGATGTTCTGTTTCCCTCTTTGCAATACGGCATCCGACAGAAGTCTGAACTTATTCGCTCTGAAGTTGTCGCTGTCATTGGCTACTTCGTCAAGCTCAACCCCACCAGACCCTCCGTGCAGGACATGCACGTTCTTCTCGTCGGTGATGATGAGGAGGCCTCTTTCTTCACCAACATTCTCCACATCCAACAGCACCGCCGGCAACGTGCATTGCGACGTCTGGCTGGAGACGCAGCTCAAGGCAGCATTCAAGCTACAAACCTGGGCACCATTTTCATTCCCCTCATTGAGCATTTCATTTTCGAGGATGCTGCTGATGAAAACGCCCACAACCTGATTGCCGAAGGTGTTGCGACACTTGGCGTTCTCTCAGAATGGCTGGAATGGGGCCAGTTCCGAGCAAACTTCCGGAGGTACCGCAGTTACATGACAAGCAAGCCTGAAAAGGAGAAGAACATCCTCAGACTGCTGGGCCGCATGTCTGACGCGCTGTCTAGTGCAATGAATCGAAAGAAGGGGACGGAGAACCAGACTGATGGTGAGGTCGATAAGATGGATATTGTTGAGCAGCCCATGTGCACGCTCGCCAAGACTGTTCCTTCTCTTACGAAGGTTTCAACGGAATTGACCACAAACTTCATTCCTTTCCTGACTAACTACATCCACCACAAGCAGGAGAAGGAGATGAGTATGCGTCTGCCCGCTTCGATTACCACTGTCAAGCTTCTCAAGATTCTCCCCGAAGAGGAACTGGCTATTCGTCTCCCGCCAGTCCTGCTGGATGTATGCACAACCCTCAAGAGCAAAGCACAGGATTCCCGTGACACCGCACGGAAGACCCTCAATGAGCTCGCTCTTCTTTTGGGTCCTGTTTATTTCGGCTATATCCTCAAAGAACTTCGCAACGTTCTCGCCCGAGGCTATCAGCTTCACGTTCTCTCATTCACCGTTCATTCCATGCTTGTGACCACCACTGATCACTTCAAGCAAGGAGATTTGGATTACTGTTTGAAAGAACTGGTTGCGGTTGTGATGGACGATACATTTGGCACAGTCGGCCAAGAAAAGGACGCTGAAGGATACACCAGCAAAATGCAGGAGGTCAAGAGCAGCAAGAGCTATGACTCTATGGAGCTTCTTGCTAAGGTCTCAACTATCAGCCAATTGTCAAATCTGGTTAGGCCTCTGCAGGCACTCCTATGTGAAAAGCTCAATTCAAAGCTAGTCAACAAGCTTGATGAGCTCATGCGAAGAATTTCCATCGGTCTTCTGAGAAACCCTGACGCCGAAAGTCGCGATATGTTGGTCTTCTGTTACGAGGTCATCAAGGAGGCCTATCGGGAAAATGCCCCAGATGCAGGCCCAGCTGCGCCCAAGACCAGGTACGAGGAGCGGTTCTTGGTCCGATTGCAAGGAGCCAAGCGGGGCGAGCACAGAGGTGCAACGTCTTCTCATGTTTACAAGTTGACCCGGTTCTCGCTGGATGTGCTTCGTGCTATTCTCAACAAGTTCACTTCGTTGTTGACAGCTTCTAACTTGTCGGGCTTCATTCCCATCATTGGTGATGCGCTTGTTCAGTCCCACGAGGAAGTGAAGGTTTCTGCTCTCCGTTTGCTCTCCACAATTATCAAGCTTCCGCTGCCAGAGATCGACGAGAATTCACACGTCTATTTCACCGAAGCAGTAAAACTTGTTAAGGAGTCTCCTAGCACCAACTCCGAAGCGGCACAGGCCTCCCTGAAGTTGATTTCTTCCATGCTGCGTGAACGAAAGGACACCAAGCTCCGTGACGGACATCTTGCATACTTGCTCAAGCGTCTGGCCTCCGACATTGAGGAGCCAGATCGCCAAGGAGTCACTTTCAACTTTATCCGCGCAGTCATGTCCCGGAAACTCGTCGTTCCCGAGATGTATGAGCTTATGGACAACATCGCTACTATGATGGTGACGAACCAAACTCGCTCTGCCCGGGATCTTGCCCGCGGTACCTACATTCATTTCCTGATCGAGTACCCGCAGGCAAAGAGTCGCTGGAACAAACAGCTCGCTTTCTTTGCGAAGAATCTGGACTACAAGCATCAGTCCGGACGGCAGTCAGTTATGGAGGCGATGCACGCGCTCCTTTCAAAGACCGGCCCAGAATTAGCACAGGATATCATCAGCACCTTCTTCCTGCCTATCGTCCTTGCTATGGCGAACGACGAGTCGCCGGAATGCCGTGAGTTGGCTGGTACATTGCTAGGGGAGTTCTTCAGCCGTGCGAATCGGGAGCAGATGAAAACTATCCTTACTCCCCTTCGGTCGTGGTTGGAGCAGACCAACAACATGGCTCTATGCAGTATTGGATTGCAGGCCATGCGGATCTACTTCGAGGCCGAGCAGACCGAGAAGGACAAACAGGCTCGTTTCGTTATCGACATTCTCCCCGGTTTGATGCAGCCCGTTCTTGATGACCATGAGAATGGCAATTGGGAAGCTCTTTACTATGCCCTGCAACTTTTCACAAAGCTTTGCAAGTCGGCTTCCACGCTTGCTCTGAGCCCGGAATGCGCTTCTATCTGGACTTCCGTCCAAGAGTGCTTGTTCTTCCCTCACGCATGGGTCAAGACCTGTGCTGCAAACCTTGTAGGCTTGTGGATGGCTGATCTGGCTAAGACAAATGCCGCTGCTGGTTACGCTTCCCTACCACTGACTGGAAGTTCCGGTCTCGCCATGGACAAGCCAGCCATGCTGCAGCTTCTCCGTGCCAGTCTCCGCAGTCTGCGTACCCCCGGCATTGCCGAGGAACTTGCTATGCAGAGTGTACGCAACACTGTCTTCCTTGGGCGTTGCTGCTCGCAAAACGGACTCGAACTTCCGAAACTGGCAGGTGAGGATGTTGAATCCGAAGACGAGGACGAGGATGAGGATGCTGGCAGTGGAGCTGAAGGAGAGGCAAAGGAGGAATCCAAGGTGGAATACAACAGATCTGCGATTCATTACATCTTCAAGCAGGTCTCCTCCCTTTTGCGGCGGGAAACTATCTCCGGCCGAGCAAACGCCCTCGTCCCCAAGACAGCCTCCATCACACTCCTTGCCGCGCTCATCCGCCACATCGAGGTTGAACAGATCCGTCCTTCTCTGCGCGTCATCCTCATTCCCCTACAGCATCTGACGGATCCATCCATCCCGGCGCCACGCTCATCGGATGAGACCTTCCAGAACACGTACAAGTCTCTCGTCTCCAACTGCCACGAGGTCTTGGATCTCCTCCAGAAGAAACTCGGCACCACCGAATACGTGGAGCAGATTTCTAGGGTCCAGGCGGCTATCAAGGAACGTCGTGAAGGACGAAGGGCCAAGCGTCGCATCGACGCCGTTGCTGACCCTGAGAAGCACGGACGTGATAAGATGAAGAAGAATGAGCGGAAGAGAGACAAGCGCCGTGAGAAGGGATTGGAGCACCGTGGAAAGAGACGGGGTTGGTAGAGGATCTGGCATCTATTCGCATGTCTCATGAAATGGTGTTATTGGCATACAAAAATTTAGGCGTTTTGGTGGGATGGATTACTATATTATACTTGCATTGTATATACCTAGGTACCTTCTCAGGACAATTTGATTTTTCTGTACAGATCTTGTGTTTTCTCAATATGTGTAGACTGTCTGAGTTGTGAGATTAAGGTAGTTAACTAATTTCTAATGTACAAAGTCCCCAATATATCCTTTTTCTCGATGCTTGGATCCTGCCATGCTGAGTAGAGAGTTTCCCATATAATATACACGCCCGAGACAAACAAAACACCTGATATGCATCAAATCCACAAAGAATCTATGTAGGAACCTCACTTTCACTTCAAATGAACTCAAGCCGACTTATCATCATTGCCTGCCCCCAGGATCTCCTTACCCTCCAGGTCATAACTCTTCACGGACCCATCCTCCCAGAATTCCAGGTTGCCATCCGTATGTCCGTGGGTCAGTGTCTGACCCTTCTCCTTCAAAAGATCTTCCAGGGTTGTCTTCTTTTCGAAGAAGACACCAAGGTGATCGCTCATGACATGGCGCGAGTTACACGAGGGACATTGGATAAGGACAGTTCCACGGTGGTAGCCTTGCTTGGACATGCGATGCGCAGAGCGATGGCCACACGGCTTGCAGGTGAATGTAATGCGGTAGGCTTCCTCGTTCTTGCGACGCTCCTGGTTCTGTGCTTCCCATTCAGCCTCTTGCTCCGCCTGGCTTTTCGGTGATTCGGTGAGAGGGCGAGGAGCGTGGGAGTTGTATCGGAGCTGGGTCTGGGCAACGATACGCAGTGATCGAGGGAGAATAGATGATGGGCGAACTGAGCGTAGAGAGGGGGATTGTGTCGAGAGGAGGCGCGAGGATTGTGTGCGCGCAATAGTAGTGTATGACTGCGACACAAGGGCATTCAATGGGCGGAGACCGGAGGTGAAAGAGCGCATGGTGATAGTGTGTGTAGAGATATAGAGGTATTTAGAAGCCGGGAAAGAACCTCAAAAGATATAGAGATAATTGCAAGGCAAAAGAGAGACTAGTCGGATGGAAAAGAAAAACACTGAAATGACGATGCTCGGTCAGCGACAGACGGAACTTTAGAATTTCCGGGGTTGGCCTCCGCGGAGAGAAGAGCGCAGTTCTTCGTCCTTTTTTTTTTTCTTGAGTTCTCTATTTACTCACTTTCTCTTGGTTTTACTGTGGCCTTCAAGATGGCAGCAATGAGGGCTCGTCATAAGATTCGAGCTCCCCGAAGGGTTCGTTGAGCGCGGGGTCAATACTATGAAGCTATCCGCTAACTATACTCACTCCTAGGGCGTCTCCCATGCCAATAACGAAGATTTTGATTCTATATGGACGGTGCTCTCGTCATCATTGACTGAAATTAATACCAAAAATGCCTCGACCCTGGCATTCGAAGAGATCTACCGTCATGCCTACAAGATCGTGTTGATGATGCGGGCTCCTGATCTCTACGAACAAGTCAAACAACTGGAGCAGGACTGGCTGAGAACTAATGTCCGAACACTCATTATTGATTCAATTTCTTCGAGCCTCGTGCGAGCGCAAAAATCCACCGATGCGCAGGACCAGTCGAGTGAGAGGAGGGAGGCGGGGGAGAAGTTCCTCACTGTCTTGAAGGATGCTTGGGAAGATCATCAATTGGGCATGGGCATGGTTACCGATGTTCTTATGTACATGGTAAGTTTATTACACTCTATGGTATTGCTATAATGCTCTAACTTCCTGCGCAGGACCGTATGGTAGCAAGCCGTACCCACCCACCCATCTACGTTGCCTGCATGGCTCTATTCCGAGACCATATCCTGCGAGCTCCCGTCCGTTCCGGCTCTGATTTGACTGTCATGGATGTGCTCGAATCCACCATACTGTTTATGATCCAACTGGAACGTTCTGGCCACATCATTGAGCGGCCCCTCATTCGGCATTGCATCCAAATGTTGGAGGGCCTCTACGAAACTGCAACCGAGGAGGAAAGCTCAAAGCTATATCTAACTGAGTTTGAACCAGCCTTTCTCGAAACGAGTAAGGGGTTCTACCAAGTAGAAGGGCAACGGCTGTTGGAAGTAGGAGACGCTGCCACGTTTTGCCGACGCACAACCCAACGGATCACCGAAGAAGAGGAGCGATGCCGCTATATGTTGTCGGTCACGACAGAGCCGAAGGTCCTTGAGCTGCTTGACGAGCAGCTGATCCGGAGCAATATTGACGAAGTCGTCAATCTCGAGGGAACCGGTGTCCGACGCATGCTGGATCACGATCAGTTGGACGGGCTACGGAATGTTTACATGCTCAATAAAAGAGTCGACAAGAAGAAGCAAGCTTTGACGAACATGGTCAACAAACGGATTGTGGAAATGGGCAAAGAAATCAATGCTTCGTCTATACTCTTACCACAAGTCCCAGCCCCGTCGGCAGAGAAAGATGGCGAAAAAGAGAAAAAGCCCGAGAAGAGCAAAGATAAGGAAAAGCCTCAGAATCAGCAATCCGTGTCAGCAATCCGCTGGGTCGATGACATCCTTGGCCTCAAGCGGAAATTCGATAACATTTGGGAGAATGCCTTCGCGTCCGACCAGGGCATGCAGGGCTCAATCGGAGCCAGCTTTGCCAACTTCATCAACATGAATGTCCGGAACTCCGAGTATCTGTCTCTCTTCTTCGATGAAAACTTGAAGAAGGGCATTAAGGGAAAGACAGAAAGTGAGGTAGATGTTCTCCTGGACAACGGTATCACATTGTTGCGCTACATCAAAGACAAGGATCTATTCGAGACTTATTATAAGAAACATCTATCACGCCGTCTTCTTATGAAACGCTCTGTCAGCATGGATGCAGAGAGACAGATGATCTCCAAGATGAAATTGGAGGTCGGTAACCAATTCACTCAACGCATTGAGTCTATGTTCAAGGACATGACCATTTCGGAAGATCTTACCACCAGTTACAAGGAACACATTGCGCGCAGTGGTGATCCTGACCAGAAACCCGTGGACCTGGAGATCAACGTTCTCACTAGTACCATGTGGCCGATGGAAATAATGGCAAGCAAAGAGGGAATGGTCCAATTGCCTTGCATTTTCCCGCGGGAGATTGATACACTGAAGCAAAGCTTTGAGAGGTTTTATCTCGACAAGCACAGTGGCCGCAAACTGTCGTGGCAAGCTAGCATGGGCACTGGCGATCTTCGAGCCACTTTCGTACGTTCCAATGGCAAAGTCCAGCGTTATGAACTCAACGTGTCCACATATGCCATGGTCATCCTGTTATTATTCAACGACATCCCAGACGGCGAAGCCCTCACCTATGACGAAATCAAAAGCCGCACCCGGATCCAAGACCACGACCTAACCCGCAACTTGCAATCGCTCGCCGTTGCCCCAAAGACCCGAGTTCTGAAGAAAGATCCTATGAGCAAGGATGTGAAGCCCACTGACCGCTTCCTTTTCAATCATGATTTCCAGAGCCCCTTTGTGAAAGTGCGTATCGGAGTTGTCAGCGGCGGTGCGAACAAGGTCGAGAACCAAGATCAACGCAAGGTCACTGAAAAGAAGATGAATGATGAGCGCAACGGAACGATCGAAGCTGCCATCGTCCGCATTATGAAGTATGTCTCTTTCTCCATATGTATCCCTATATGATCTGACAGACTAACATTTGGCAGACAACGCAAAACGCTTACTCATTCTCAACTAATGACTGAGACTCTTTCGCAACTCTCCGCTCGCTTTGTTCCAGACGTGAACATGATCAAGCGTCGGATTGAGAGTCTGATTGACCGCGAATACCTGGAGCGAGTCTCGGAAGAGCCACCCACCTATGGATATGTCGCATAAAGTCAGAGTATCTCAGTGATCTGGTCTCATTTGCTCTGGCTTGTTATGATTTTATGATCTGGGGTGTCCTCGCATCTCGGTGTTCGTGTTTTCAGGAGCTTACGTTTCTTTGAGCTTAGCGATTGGCGTCTTTTTAAGGGATTGAAAGGAATGAAATGTTCGTAGAAACCCATTTGAGTTGATATTTGATGTCTACTGATCAATTGAAACTGCCTTGGCAGGACATGCGTAGTATCTCTTAATCTATCTACATCGTAGAAGCAAATTCCCATAGAAATAAGAAAATATATCATAAAATAACCCAAACGCCACTCCGCTATGATGAAGTCGAATATCAAACCTCAGTCCCAAGAAAAATCTTTCTCGAAAGAATCACAATAATTCCACCTCCCCTCTCCCCCAAGCGCCTTTAACCCCCTCCCATCTGACAACCCAAACATCTCCCATCCGCATCGTAACTCCCGTCTCATATTCCTCCTCCTCCCCACCAACAGCAACCGGAACCTCCGCACCAAGACACCGAACAAAAACAACCTCCTTCAAATCCGGCCCCTGGATCATACTTGTCCCACCGGCATTATCATCCAACCGCCTCAGCTGCCGCGGGAATGCCCCCATAAACGACGCCGCGTAGTGGCCCGCCAGAAGGGTCTGGTGTGCATGCAGGAACGACGTTTCCGGCTCGGACAGCGGTGCGAGATCCGTCAGCTCTGATATATCCGGCACGGAGTCCTCGGGCTGCTGGTTGGGGTTCTGCGACGAGGCGGTTGATTGTGTTTGCGATGCGAGGGGGGTTTTTGTTGCGCGAGGCTAGCAGCACTAGGTAGTGCATGCTGTATTTTGTTATTTTGGCGAGTCGGGCTCGTAAAAGGCTGCGCACTATGTATTGGCTGCGAGCGAGGTCGGTTTGGAGGATTGAGAGGCGGAGGTTGAGGTTGGGGTTGTGAGTGTTTGCGGTTGTTGGGAGGGTTGTTTCTGACGACGCGGCTAGATCTTCGATTGTTTCGATCTGTAGGTGTTGGACTGCATTAGAGATCTGGTTCTAGGGAGTATTGCTATGTAGCTACTGTGTAGGTGCTGTGTATACCTGTATCCGCACGCGGTCCATTATGCGCTCCATCAGTGGCGCCGGCCACGGTAGTACCTCCGACACGGCGCGTTCGGCGACCCAGAAGCGCGTGAGCAGCTGGTGGTCCAGCGCTGCGGACTCCGGGCTGGCACCTGGGCCGCGGTCGACTGACGCGAGAATGTCGTCGATATCCATGAGGTTGCATTGAGGAAAATGCAGGGCGGAGCGGGATATAGGGCGGAGATGGGGTGCCTGGGGCACTAATCAGCCCGCTCAAAGTATCAATCGGAATACCATGTTCATGTATCTGAGAGGCTGGTCTACAAGAATTGAGTTGAACTGGCCTGTTCAACTGGCTCAATCTCAAAGTATTTGCCAACTGGTCCTTCTGCTCTGAAGCTAGGCGACAAATTACACGATCCCCCAGTGAATCGATTAGGGCCAGTTTACTTTGGAAAAGCAATTCTTATTTACGGTTATTTAATTCAAGTCCATTTGACCGTTCAAGATGTACAAGTATCATTAGAGAGAAATCAGAGAGAAATTAGAGAAAGAACATGGAACTTCATAACCCAAGTCCCATTTTTCAGGGATCTCAGGCAGACTAAATGCTTGAACTCAGCTGAACTTCAGTTAAATATGACATGGAAGGCATGAGGAAGCATTAAGTAGTAGACACAAAAAAAAAAAAAAATCCATCCATCCATCCATCCATCCACGCGGGTATGCGATCAAATAAAAAGAAGACCCTATTTCGCAGTTGACAACGCCGTAAACCATTAACTTCCGGCATATTTATCGGGATACATGCAATATCGGAAGACTTGAAAGCCATGCTCATTAAGCTTTGGAAAGATGCGTATGAGTTTAGTCCTTGCGGCCATTGGGCGGTGGGCCAGGTGGCGGCGCATATCCGTTGGTACCGTACGCATTCGGAGGCTGCTGCAACTCGATGCCTTGCTGCTGCGGTGATACGTTTTGCGCACCAAAGTACCCGTGGTGCTGAGGGTTCGGGCTGTATTGAGGGGGCGCATTTTGCTGGTAGTAAGGGTCGCCGTAGGGAGGTTGTTGATAGATGGGTTGGTTTGGCGGAGGAGGTCCGGGGGGAGGAGCCATCCACCCGGTTCCTGTGATAGGGCGCTGGCCATGATTTCGGCGGCGACGTGCGTTGAAGCATCTGAAACAAGGCTTGTTAAAGTCGAGATCGAAAGACAAGAGGGGGGTAGGACTCACGCGAAACTGAAGAAAAGTAGGAAGGCTATACCGACGATCACGGCGAACGCTACCCAGCGACCCCAAGAGTCCCAAGTGGAATAGCAGTCATTACCCTGATAGTAACCAGAGCTGCGAGGGATCAGCGATATGTCTCTTGATGGGTCATCACAGTGTACTCACCAGTATCGAGGGTATAGGACTGGCATGAGGGGCTAACTATTTGCGACAGAAGGGATGCAATGAAAGGGGAAAAAAAAGAAGGAGAAGAACCCAATCTTCAAGGATGTGAGATGTTCGACGTCAATGGGAGGCTGGTGAGAGCGGTGGGTCCTTGGCACTTTAGGCTGCAGTTTCGGGGAAAAGGTACTGTGACTTGTCTGGCCGCCTTATTTTGTATGGTGATAGTTGTACCAGTACATAACACTTTTGAATCAAGTAATTTAGGGAACTAAAAAGAGGACAGCAGAGAGGAATATCATTCAAATTAAAAAGAAAAAAAGGAAAGAAAAGAAAAGAAAAGAAAAGAAAGAGCAAAGTGAAAAAGAGGAAGCGTGGCGCAGTTGGGGCAGGGCTGACGCACGTGAACACACCTGGGCATAGTAGTATGGAGTATATTATTTGTAGTATATTATATTATATATTATTATACTGGAGTATTATTCTACTATTCTAATATTATATCTTCTTATATAATATCAAATATTAAATAAATACAGAGTATAGCATATTCGGTTTGATTCTCTATAATTCCATGTCTCTATTGAGTCGAGTGATGATGTACTACACTTTCATATACTTCCTCCATCTTGACAGTCAATCTAGATGCCACAATGTAATCTTTATACAGTCAACAATTATTAATATGCAAAGTTCCTACCATTAAACCGGGATGGACGGCAAAGCCGGTAACGCGGTGATACTCGACCGGATTTCACTTTTCAAATCCAGACTCGCCTCTCTCTCAGCCCCATTGGTGTCCTCGTGGGTCATCTGCACCGATAAAACATGGATCCGGGGCGACATGTCAGGTTTCGTTTTGAATGAGTATGTAGGTAATACCTCGAATGTCTCCTGTACCCAGGACATCTGCCTGTCCAGATCCGGCCCGGAGAGGCTTGTGTTGTTGACCTTATTTTCGAAGGTAGTACAAGACTTGGTTCGGAATACGCTGCTGGGCCAATCTTTCGCCTTGGCAATCGGGAGTGTACAGCATGCGGTTTTGGATACGCTATCCCAGGCTTCGACTACGCGGTCCGTCTTGAGGAACTGGGATATCTGCTCCTTCATGGTCTCTCGGCCATTCGTGAGTTGGTCGTGGGCTTCCTGTCGCGCTTGTGTGGGCGATTGGGCTGTGGATTGTCCAGTTCGAGGGCGTGGGGTGGTGCAAAATGCCCGGAGCTGTTCTATGGAGATGGTGCGTGAGAGTCGTGAGGGTTGTGAAGGTGCAGTTTTCGGTCGACCTTGGGCCGAGTTGATTTTCTCGCTGGCAGACCGTTTGGGTAGGAAGGGCTTGGAGAGCTTGCGTTTGAGCCTTCCGGATGTCGATGGAAGGGGAGGTGGTGCTTCGTTGCCAGCGCCTGCGCCGGCTTCTGCTATAAGAGCATTGCATGATTTGGCCCGACTCATGATCCTGCGCCGAATGCCATCGCTCAGGATGGGTGGATCCGCGGGGGTCTCAGTTTGATCTTTAACTGTGGCACTCCCAACCTGCTTGGAGGCCGTTGGTATCCTCTTTGGCTTCGATAATGGATCCCGAGGAAGAGGCTTTTCTGATGTGGGCCGTTCTTTAGCAAAGAGTCTTTGCTTGACTGACTTGTTTCGATTCACAGTCTTGCTGGTGTGTTTAATAAACGATCGCTGGGATCATTAGCGCTGGAATCGGAAAATCAAGGTCTGTCAACTCACCACATCCTTTCTACTTGCTATTCCCACCCGTCGCTGCATTTCTGTAGTCGCCAAGCCAAGTTGGGTCAGGGCCTTTTGAAGGGCAGTGCCCCGTCGACGAAGTTTTGAGATCGCGACAATCCAGCCCTCCATATTGTCCATCATGGCCTGGTGGAAAGCCTTGAGGCTCTCGGACTGGAAGCAATCCTCGTCCGTGAGTTTCCGGAAGTAGAACCACAATGCGCCCATAGCCTCCTTTGCCTTTTGTAGGTCTTTCAGGGAGTCTGTGATGGCCAGGGTGAATCTTTCAATCGCATGTTCAATCTGATCATTATAGGCGACAACTGATAACCGGAAGTTCCGGTCCTCTAGCATCTCATCGAAGACGTCAAGGTTTCCCAGCGGTAGGCTGAGATACTGAATTCGCGTGCGAACGTCTAGTCGGACAATCAAGAAGTCTTCGGTGGTCCTTTCCAAGAAGCCATCCAACTCATTCACGTGTTTCTGTAGAATCTTCATGACGGAGGCTTCGGATTTTGCCAGGCTCTTGGCTAAGAGGTGAGTTCCGAAGGCCATTTGGGAGATCAATTTCCAAAATGGATGGTACCTGTATGGTTAGTTCAGTCCATACACTTGATACCTAGGTAGAGTACAAGTTCTCACTTTTCAGAGGCCCTTTGGCGCCATTTTCGCCCACAAAGCCGCTCGTATTCATCGTTCTCTAATAGATCACGTCGGCGGGTTTGCGCGTCAATGTCAACGATCCAATTAGTTTTAGAATGATCGGTTTCGATAATTGATTCCTCAAACGGGCCCTGGAGTTCGGCAATGGGATGGGATGGGTAAGGACTGGGTGTTTTTTGAGTGTCCGGTTGCTTCTCAACATCGGACGTGTGAACAGGGGTCTCCGGCGTATCCATGATCTATATCACACGTTCACAGTCGAGTATACGCTGCAGATAGTCTCCAGAGTCGATAGTTGCTTTAGATATAAGATGTCCCCAGTTGCAAATTAAACTGAAACTTTTGACGTTTTGGTGTAATAAGCCCCTATCCATTTATAAAATCACAATTGCAACCAGCCCATGGCTTTAGTCATGGTGAAGGTCTCTTGAGGCTGGTGTAATGCAAGGTACTTTATATAGGATTAGAGAGAGAATCAATAGAAGGTGGAACTGACTTACTTTTTGAATCCAGTGAAACACCTGTTAAAACAGAAGGTATCTTATAGCCCCTTTCAAAGAGATGAAGGAGAGGAAAATGCTTTAATTTCTTTAATTTCCCTCATTCCCTAATTTCCTAATTTCCTAAATTTTTCAATCTTTTCTTTTTTTGGTTATGGGGATTATTACGTATGTTGTAGGGTCCTGACCTCAAGGCAATCATCCAGTAATATCCAGCAATCATCCAGCAATCATCCAGTAATCATCCAGTAATATCCAGTAATATGTATCGAAGAGAGTCGGAAAGAATCTGAAACGGCACTTAATTTCGGATCAATGGTTTATCCGGGTTAGTTCCTACCTACCTAGGTAGGTATATTCTCCTTTTACAAAAGAAACGTCTAGCAATCTACGGAGTACGGAGTAGGGCTCACTTACATGTATTAGGAGACATGGCAAAATATGATGACTTGGCGTAATGTGGGCATAAGTTACTACGGTGTACTCCGTAGGGCAGTCCGTGATAGCCTTACACTCCATATTGTACCCGAACTTCTTATTTTATTTCTAAACGAAGGGAATAGGAAATGATATTCGAGATCGGCAACTCTAGAAGCAGTCCATTTCGGGACCCGATACGGATAATACGATTAACTTCAAGTGCCTCAGGCTTCCACAGTTCCATAACGTAATCGGTAAGCGACTGGATCACGCAAGCGAGTGGATCAGTAAACCCAACCTACTAATTTCAAATGCATTTATCTCAACCAAAACGCCATTAAATTAAATCAACTAAAATCATCATCTATCTGGACATGTCTCTCTTCTGTGTCCTGGCTTCCTACATATTCCACATGCTCTTCCAGCCCGGGGAGGTAGGTTTAAACCTTCCGAAACCTGCTCACGATACTTGTTGATACGCGCTACTTGGGCCTCAAATGGCTCTGAACGTAGCTCACGGACATCCTGAACTGAGAGATCCCCCTCGTGGACTATCGTCCTTGTAGATCGGGTTCGCTTTTGCTTCTGTTTCTCATTGGCGGCGCGCAATTCGCTCACTTCTTTCTCAAGTAAAGCCGCAGATTGCATAGTGATTTGGCAGGCTTTTAAAACCTGGTTTATCGCGCTATTCAACGGACTCGGGGGGGCTCCTTGATCTCGTACGAAGCAATGCTTTAATTGAGGAAGCTTGCTTTTGCAATTGTATATAGTTCGAAGGCGTTTTTGGGTCCCAATCGCTACCCCGGCTCGGAGGGAGGGTTAGGGTTCGAAGCTGAATATCAAGCTTTGAAATCACTCTCTCCGGTAAAAAAGGGACTAAACCGGCTGCTCCGAAGCTATTTTTAATAGTCTCCGATTTAAAAGCTTCAATTCGTGCGAGGGGGGTACGCTTCGAGGAAATCAAGTTTGTCAATATGATTTATCCCAACCCGCATTTTTGATTCAACCAGCCGGCCGTACGCACGTTTTAACACCGTAAAACAGCCTATATCCAGAGGCTGTAAAAGGTGAGAGGAATGCGGAGGCATATAGATTGGTATAATCTTATTTTCTTCATAGGTTTTATCGAACCTCGGAGTTAAATGACTTCCGTGGCCGTCGAGTATTAAAAGCCAGTACCCCCCCTTCGTACGCGAAGAAGTAGTAGGAATAAAGAGCTTTTCAAGCCAGCGAAGTCCAATTTCATCAGAGGTCCATCCATTAGGACTAACCTCAAATCGCCAGTCCGCCGGGAGGCCATCGAACCAGGATTCAATAAAGACTTTGCCTTTAAAAATCACACACGGCGGGAGGGCCCAGCCAGAAGCATTCGTACACTCAATCGCGGTCACCCACTTACGATTTCCAGGTTGTAAAAATGCTCGCCGACCGTAGTATTCACTCCGTGTTATAACCTTCGCGGTTGCCGTTAACCCCATTGCGAAACCGGTCTCATCAAAGTTATAAATATCATCGGGGTCGATTCCAAATCGAAGGATCGTTTTTTGAACCAGATTAAACCACTCCCCTATAACTTTCGGGTCTTCGCATTTCGCACGCTCGTAATTATAACGTCTCGAGAACCGGGAGGAAAGAAGAGGGTGCCGGTTTACAAAATTATAAACCCATTTATCGCCGACCAAAAGAACCGGGGTAGTTCCGCGCTTTTCGAGGAGAAGATTCGCCATTTCTCGTACAGTAGAGGGCCGGGGGGCAGCTCCACGAGAATCCATAGAGAGAATCCATTTCTGAAGAGATTCCTCCTCAATTTCTGTCAATTTATGGTTGTTGGCGCGAGATTCGGAGCGATTTTTGAGGCCGGTAAGGCGGTTCCGTAAGGAAGAGAAAGGTAGGTCAAATTGGCGCGCTGCCTCACGTATTGAAGAGATTTCTTTATTTTGAAAAGCCTGGATAGCTAGTAAGATCCTACCCTCTTGCTCTGCTGAATTGTTAGAGGATCGAGAGCGAATTGGTGGCATAGTGGGTGGTTGAATTAACTAAGTGCTAGTTCATGGACGCGTTTTGCGTTGCCTGATCCACTCGCTTGCGTGATCCAGTCGCTTACCGATTACGTTACATTCCTGTATAGTACAAATAGCAACATCCTATTCACATAGTGCTACATGCATTATTACTATGTAGGACAATCTATTTATGCACTATCATGGATGTTTCCGAAATTGGTTACTTTGTTTGATTTGTTTGACTAATTTGCTTGGTTTGTCTAGATTGTCTAGTTCGCATCTACATTTCCCGTCCCGTGGTCTTCCCCCCCCCCCACTTCACTCTTCTCCATCTTTTTGAATCCCAAGGTTATACTGTTTATTTAAAGAACACAGAGTAATACGTCTAAGCTTTTGACTTGAAACCCCCAACTTTCAAGTCTCCTGGTATAGACCTTTCTACTTAGGATAGCCTGACTCGGCCCAGGTGGACACTTGGCATTGTCAGCTTGGCTGGGACTGCCGCAACCTAGTCATCGAGCCAAGCTATCAAATCGGTTATTGTGACTACAATCTTCAGTCTATTCTCCTCAAGTACTTCCATCTTTCGCATGATCACACTCCTGGAGGTCATTGATATAAGACTATCTACTATCGTGGCTCTGGACGTTATCGATACTATTGCTACAGATTGCTCTGCTAAGCATGTCTTGTTCAAATATATATAGTATCTTCAAAGAATCCGTAAACATATCACGTCATACTGCGTTAAAGGATCCTGGTCTTGTTGCCTGGGAAGTACAAAGTACAAAGTACAGCTCCTTCAGCTCTTGGCCAATTGAGATGCCTGCTGTTTAGAGACACAGCCCACAGGGTGTACAACTGTACAGTCTAGCGCCGACGATCTTTCCCTCGTTCAATTCAGTCGAATGACTGAGCCTCCAACAACCCGGAGTGGAGCTTTGACTCCTTTCCCCTCTTAAAGACGATGCGACCTTCCCCCGGAACTCCTACGGAGATCGATGAAATCCCCGGCTTAGTTCCCCAATTGCGTGAAATTATTCCTTTATGGTTTATTTCCCCCCCCTTCTGGGACGTATAAGTATCCCCAAATAACCCTGTAATCTTCACCCGTAACAAGTAACCCATTATGCGTGTCTCCCACTGGATTCCATTACTGCCGGCTGTAGCGGCGCTCGCGGTACCGGAGGATGGCTCGGAGAGCTTAGAGGCCTTCTTCCGCCGCCAGCTGCCCGAGCATCCAACAGATGTCAAGACTATCAAGACGGCTAATAATGTCACGATTCGCTATAAAGAGCCTGGCAAAGAGGGTGTTTGTGAAACCACCCCGGGTGTCAACTCTTATGCGGGTTATGTGGACCTCTCACCAACAGAGCACACTTTCTTCTGGTTCTTCGAGGCTCGCCATGACCCGGAAAATGCGCCAATTACCTTGTGGCTAAATGGTGGACCGGGTAGTGACTCTTTGATCGGGTTGTTCGAGGAATTGGGTCCCTGTGGTGTCAACGAGCATAATGAATCTTATATCAATAAGAACTCGTGGAGTGAGGTTTCCAATATGCTATTCATCTCTCAGCCACTGGGGGTCGGTATGAATATCTTTCTATTCTCTTTTCCCTTTTCTACACATCTGGCTAATATAATCGCAGGTTTCTCCTACGCCGAAAAAGCCCCCGGCACCCTTAATCCCATCACAGGTTCATATGAAGACCCTTCATATGCAGGTATTGATGGCCGCTATCCAGTCATCAACGCCACCGCAATTGATACAACTGTGCTTGCTGCCAAAGCTACCTGGGAAGTCCTGCAGGGATTCCTAGGTGGTCTCCCCAAGCTGGACCCGAAGATCAAGTCGAAGAGCTTCAATCTGTGGACCGAAAGCTATGGAGGGTGAGTTCACTCTAATTCTTCTGAAATATCAGTTGATGTATCCATTACTGACTTATTTTAGACATTATGGTCCTGCTGTAAGTCAACTGCCTGTCTAACTCCTATTCCATTCGCTGGAGTGGTCTAACTCTGGCAGTTCTTCGATCATTTCTATGAGGAGAACCTTAAGATTGCCAGCGGCACCCAGGACGGCATCCAGCTCGACTTCAACACCTTGGGTATCATCAATGGTATCATCGATGAAGGAATTCAAGCCAAGTATTACCCTGAATTTGCGGTGAACAACACCTACGGCATCAAGGCTGTAAGTCATCAAAGATACAAATGATATAGTTCCACACTGACAAAGGATATAGATTAATGAGACAGTTTATAACTACATGAAATTTGCCAATGAAATGCCGAACGGTTGCCAGGATCAAATCAGAACCTGCAAGTTTACAAACCGCACCTCGGTATCCGACCTCGCACTTTGCGCTGAGGCAGCCAACATGTGTCGGGACAACGTCGGTATGTGGACTGTACCTATATACCCCGGCTACGTATTACATCTACCAGAACAACTAACAACTTCCGAACCTCAGAGAGCCCTTACTACGCCTTCAGCGGCCGAGGCACGTACGACATCCGCCATCCAAGCGACGACCCAACTCCAGAAGGTTACTACACGAACTACCTCGCCAAAGATTCGGTAATGAACGCCCTAGGCGTCGACGTAAACTACACACAATCCAACAACGAAGTCTACTTCGCCTTCCAGCAAACCGGGGACTTCGTCTGGCCCACCTTCCTCGACGACCTAGAAGACATCCTCTCCCGCCCCGTCCGCGTCGCTCTTATCTACGGTGACGCAGATTACATCTGCAACTGGTTTGGCGGCGAGGCCATCTCCCTTGCGGCAAATTACAAGCACAGCAAGGAGTTCCAGAAGGCGGGCTATGCGCCCTTCCTCGTCGATGGTGTCGAGTATGGCGCGACCCGAGAGTACGGCAATTTCTCTTTCACTCGTGTCTATGAAGCTGGTCATGAGGTGCCGTATTATCAGCCAGAGGCCTCGTTGCAGCTGTTTAATCGTACGCTGAATGGCTGGGAATTGCCCAAGGGAGAAAAGAAGCTGAAGCAGGATTCTGGATCAACTGGGCCCGAGTCGGCGACTCACACCCAGTCTTCGGTGCCGTTGCCTACGGCTACCAAGGCTTCTGGGTCTGGTAAGTTAATGTGAGAGAGGCCAATAGGTGGACCTGATTAAATACTGATAAATATGTCCAATAGCATTGTAGTCTGAGATGCTACATATGTACGCATTTAGATAGACTACTCCCCATCATCATAGTAGACCTAAAGCACACCCGAAATGAGGGCCCCTGGCACCCAGAAAGCAGAGCCACACTAGATAATGTACAAGATCAAGAAACCGAGTTGACTGACATTGAGAAATTTGTTGAATATGATCCTCACGGCCCGTGGCGCAGTTGTGGCCCGGGATTCTCGCGAGTATAAAAAGTCACACGCCTCGTAAATGCAGGTATTTCGTCAAACTCTAGTGAGAGTGAAGAAGGTGATTTAAATCAAAAATTGACTGCGTGGTGATACAGATGACCGGTAGGGATTGTTGGGTCCCTCGCCGAGCAATTCGTTATTTGGTGGTAGTCTCCTCCTGGGAGTCGCGGAGAGTCTCGGTAGGAGTTTGGGTTTCTGCGTGAGGCTTATTCATCTCAGACATTTCATTGGTATGGCCCAGGACTTCGGCGGCAGTTTCGTCGGAGAATCGCAGATCGTCCTCGACGGCAGTGCTGTCCTTGACCTTGAAGAAAATCACAGGTGAAGCAACAAGCATACTACCGACCAGTATACCCCAGCAAGAGGCAAATTCGGCCATGTACGAGGTCTCCTGTGCATCCAGACTGAACATTTGTTAGTTAGGGGAAGAGTAGATATATATAGAGAGAGAGAGAGAGAGTGAGAGAGAGAGAGAGAGTGAGAGAGAGAGAGAGAGAGAGAGAGAGAACAGGGGTTGCTTACCTCCACATTCCGGCAGCGCCAGCAGACTGGATTCCCTTGTAGAAACCAGCAAAGTTGGCTAATTTGCGGCTATTGTTGGAGAGAGAACCCATGTACCAATAAGTGCAGGTCTGGAAAGCTGCATCGTAGAATCCGTAGAACATGTACAGGAACATGGGTCCAATGTAGCCGCTGTCGGTGAAATCCGTACCGAGACCCTCGGTCTCGCGGGTATAACGCTTCTGGAATGCATATCCTCCACCCCAGATGCCCATAGTGATAGCGAGCAAAACGCCAAAGTTGAGCTTGGCGCGCCACGGACGCGAGAGGCCCTTCAAATCCAACAGCTTGCCGAAGACGAACGCGCCCACCATCTGCATCAGCCAGTACAGAAGACTGTTCAGGGCGCGAGTGCGAACATTGAAGTAGGCGAGATTGACTGAGTTGAAATGGTATGCGTAGAACCAGTTGCTGGCCAGAAACATGGGGAACATCATGATAATGTACGAATCGTGGATCAGTGTCTCCCAAAGACCTAAAAACTCGGACTTCCAGGTTGGATTCTTGATCACAATAACGCGCGAGCCATCCTTGCGCTTGACGTGCTTGCAATCGACAAGGCACCAGCAGAGAATGAAGCCAATGGCCATCAGAACAAGGAAGGCAATGTAGGTGCCATTGTTGACGGTGCCGGCGGTGGAGTGCATGTTTTGACCGAGAGGGACCTGTTGACATCAGTATATGGGGGTTTTTTTTTTTTTGCCTTTAAAGAAAAAAAAAGGAATTCAAGGTGTGCAAGTGAACGTACCAAGCTACCGATGACACCACCCAAGTTGAAAATCACCCAGAAGATAGCAATGTATTTTCCCTTCTCATGCTCATGTGGATAACTCAACATGACCGCACCCTGAGCACACCACAGCAGACCGGCACAGACACCGAGCAGAGCTCCGGCAAAAATGAGGAAGGCCGCGTTTTGGTTGATATTGTACGAGAGGAGGGAGGCAACGTAGAGAAAGTACCCGAACCCACCCAGGGAGAGTGTGAGCCGCAGACCAATGCGATTAGCAATAGAGCCGGCAAAGAAACCGACTACTGCAAAGGTACTGTATAGTGCAGTGTTGGCATTGTTCACATCGTGGGCGTTAACTTGACCACCGCCACCGAGACCGCTGACAGCATTGAACATTCCAGGACATAAAAAGCAGACAAATGACACCAGATACAGTTGCATATCCGGTGAGGCAAAGTAGGGAGCCTCCCATTTGCCAATTTTGAATAGTGGCTTGTACATCCATGCTGGGCCTATCACCGATTGGTCCACACCTGACTCGGGGTCGTGAGAAGAAGGCACAGGGGCAGACATGGACGCATGTTGTGCTGTCGGCAGTTCCGTGTGCTTCTCTCCTTCTTGCTTCTCCTCAGTCATGGTTGTAGGATAACAAGATCTACAGGGGCAAGGGAAAAGGAAAAATAGTCAAGATCAACAAGCGAGCCAAGGGGTCCAAAGAATGTACTCCACGTGAGAAACTGAAGAATGGTGAAGAATGTAGATACTAATCCCTTTAAAGTATCTGAAAGAGGAATATATTTTTTTTTAAAAGGAAGCTAAGGCTTTTTAGTAGACAAACTAATATAACCGAGTCTCAAACTTTCTTATCTTGGATCCATTTTTCTCAATGCGACATATACGTAGCCATTGAGGGGAAGGTTGCGGGGGACAAGAAAAGATGGAGTCATTGAGTCTGGATTGAGTCTGGAGAAGTTGCAAACCAAGGAAATCGAAAAAGAATTATAATAGGAGAGGGATATTCTTCAATGCGACAATGTGAGAGATGTTGCATTGGGGGGAAAAAGAAAAAAAAGGAAAAAGACCCGCATGCGGAGTGTAACATGCGGGGACTAAGGTATTGATACGGTATTGTCAAGGCCGGTTATGATAATTTACGGGCCGAGTATTGATGGGTATTATTACAATACTACTATACTAGTATACAAGTACATATATACCAGGGTACCTACATATGTATATATGGTATACCACATCGGCATGCCGAATGTCACACAGTCTACGGTTACATCATTGTGCCTGGATCTTTATGTACTTGGGATTTTCCCCTCTTCTATCGGTTTTACTTCCCAACTACCTACTTGATTTGATCTGATAAGGAATATTTCCTACAATGCCGGGCAAGACTTCTACCCCGCGCATTACCAAGTTCACCAACTGTCGCCTGGTGCGCGGCTTGGATTTGATCGAGCAAGATCTCTGGATTGATTCTCTCACTGGGAAGATCCTGAAAGATCAAGAAGCTTTCTATGGGTTGCACCTGTCCCCTGACGAGGTCATCGACCTCGGTGGCCGTATCATTGCCCCGGGTATGATCGATGTCCAGTTGAACGGTGCTCACGGCTTTGACTTCTCCGTACCCTGTGAGACAAAGGAGGAATATGATGAGGGTTTGCGCATGGTAAACCGTGGATTGGCCCGAACCGGTGTTACTTCCTACCTGCCAACCCTCGTGAGCTCCACACCCGAGGTGTACTGGAAGGTAAGTAAGAGCAAAAGTATCGCTCTTAAGCCATTCAAGATTCCTCATCCCTAACCTTTGTTCTTTCAGGTCCTCCCCTCCCTCGGCCCAACTGCAGGGACCCATACGCCCCAAGACGGCGCCGAGTCACTAGGCGCACATGCTGAAGGCCCCTTCATCAGCCCCGGCCGCAACGGCATCCACAAGCCTGAAGTGCTGCGCGCCGCGGAAACATTCGACGACCTTCTCCACTGCTACGGCGCCGATAACCTGGGCAGCGACAGTCCAATCAAGATGATCACAGCCGCCCCCGAAGTAGGCAACATGATGGCCCACATCCCTGAAATCGCCAAGCGCGACATCATCTACGCAATTGGCCACTCCGACGCAACCTTCGAACAGGCTATTGCAGCCACGCACAAGGGTGCCCGCATGATCACCCACCTGTTTAATGCCATGCGACCCTTCTACCACCGCAACCCTGGTATCTTCGGTCTGCTGGGACAGAGTGAGCGCCGCAGACCGTTTTACGGTGTTATCGCCGACGGCATTCATTTGCATCCCACTTCCATCAAGATCGCGTACAATGCTCACCCGGATGGGTTGATCTTGGTTACCGATGCTATGCGTCTCTGTGGTCTGCCTGACGGTGTCTATGAGTGGACGAACGGGGAGCGGATTGTTAAGACCGGTGCGCGGTTGACGCTTGAAGGCTCTGATAAGATTGCTGGATCATCAGCCACGCTTATCGAGTGTGTTAACAACTTCCGTCGTTGGTCGGGTGCGTCGACGGCAGCGGCTATCAATGCCGTCACTGCTGCGCCGGCACGCCTGCTTGGCTTGGAGGGTGTTAAGGGGTCGTTGGAAAGCGGCGCTGACGCAGATCTCATCGTACTGGGTGAGAATGAGGATCCCTTCACTGGGCCGGCCTTGACGGTTGATCAGGTGTGGAAGCTGGGTGCTAAGATCCACGATACTGACAAGGCTGTCGCTGCGACGGTATGAGGTGATTCTCGAGCTTGGATGGGATCTGTTTCTTTTGGGGGGTTAGGGTTTCTTTATTCCAGTCATATGTTGAACAGCTCTTTCATCTCGGTCGGTTGGTTACAGGCGTTTTGAGGTTGTGGTTTTGCATTGAGCATAAAATGCAAGCGCATGGTTATCGCACCAGCTCCATCTTCAGTTTAAATATTTGATTAGATTTTTTCAATCTCAAAATTTTCACAATCTTCAAAATCTTCAAAATTTATTCTCGGATATCAGGTCTATCCACGATAAACTGTATATGTGGCAGATAAATAAAAGGTCCAAGTCTGTCTCGCAGACTGGGCAGAATCAGGCTCGGAAAACATGCCCGCATTCACAAGGCGATCCTCCGCCCAACACTGAGGGAGCTATGCGCCATTCGCTCATATGCTATAATAAAACCAAAATAAGACCGAAAATGAAATAACTTTTTACATGCATATCAGATCTTTGACGCGTAAGAAGCCCCTGCTTTACAGACGGGGCTGGTTGCGAGACCAGCCGGCCTCGCCAGCGATCAGCTCGGCGGCACGCTCACCAATGGTCAGGACCGTCAGCATAGGGTTAATGCTGGGCATGTCAGGGAAGACACCGGCATCGGCAATACGGATTCCCTTCAGGCCGCGGACCTTCAGTGTGGGGTCCACAACCGCCATGGGATCGGTAGCAACGTTACCCATCTTGGTAGTACCGGCGGGGTGATACACGGTGTGGGCAACGCGGCGGCCATACTCGGACAGCTCCTCGTCAGTCTGCACCTTAGGGCCGGGGGCAACCTCGCGCTTGATCCACTCCTTGAAGGGAGACTGCTTGGCAATCTCACGAGCGGCCTTGAGACCCGCCACGATGGTGGCGGCGTCGTAGCCCTCAGGGTCGGTGAAGTAGCGGAAGTCCAGCGAGGGCTTCACGGAGGGGTCGGCGGAGGTCAAGAAGAGACGACCGCGGGAGCGGGGGCGGGGAATGTTAGGGGTCATGCAGAAGGCGTTCACGGGCTCGTCGTAGCCGAGACGAGTGGTGTTCAGGGTGAACGGGATCTGGTAGCAGTGCATCATCACGTCGGCAATCTTACCGTCGAATCCGGCGGCGTTGGGCAGCTCGCGGCGTAAGAAGATGCCGGCGTCAGAGTCCATGGTGGTCATGTTATGATCCACGGGACTATTGAGCTCCCACATGATGATACTCTCAGGGTGGTCCAGCAGGTTCTCACCAACACCGGGGAGATCCTTCACAACGGGAATGCCGAGTGCGGACAGCTGCTCACGGGGACCAAGACCAGAGAGCATCATCAGACGAGGGGTGTCGACAGCTCCGGCACACAGAACAGTCTCCTTCTTGGCACGTAGAGTGTGCTTGACACCAGACTGCAGAGTAACATCAACGCCGGTCACAGTATCACCCTCAACGTTAACCTTGTTAACCCAAGCGTTAGTGAGAATGGTCAAGTTGGGACGCTTCTCGTCACCGCGGAGAATGGGGTGGATGTAGGCGACACTGGCACTGCTGCGGCGGCCATCATCAGGGTTGTAGGAGATGTTGAAGAAGCCAACACCCTCAGTCAGTTCACCGGTCTTGCGGATATCATCATTGAAGTTCTCAATGACGGGAATGTTCATGGCGCTGGAGCAGGCCTGGATCCAGTCCTTGCACAGCTGGTTGCGGTGGCGGGCATGCACCGGCTGGATAGTGTTGCGCAGGTTATCAATGATTCGGGTGAAGGTCTCAAAGTCCCAGCCCTTGCAACCCTTGGAAACCCATTGACGGCAATCATACTCGAAGGGACGGAAGGAGATGAGAGTGTTGTGGCTGGAGCAACCACCGAGGACCTTTGCACGGGAGTGGCGGATATTACTGTTACCTGTGAGGATAGTCAGCACAAGCACGTTTGCTCACTTAGCATAGAAAAACAGTGTCATACCCATGGGCTGCTCGGTGGTACCGTAGTCGTAGTCAAGCTCGCCTCCGAGCAGACTAAGCCATTCCTTCAGGTTCAGAACGCGGTCATCCATGAAGTCGCTGGGACCTCCCTCAATAACGAGAGTGCGCTTGTTAGGGAGGTACTCGGCCAGGCGTGCAGCGATCACACAGCCGGCAGTACCGCCGCCAACGACAATGTAGTCGTAGCTGTTAACATCGAGGGCGGGGAACTCGTTAGTGGTGGCCATGTTGAATACCGGGGGGAATAGGAGGAATAGGCTGAGGGGAAGATTGGAGAAGAAGGGACCTCTTAAAAGAGAATTTTCAAGGAGCTATTCGGGGGTGGTATGATCGGAGAAAGGTCTTGGATCCAATCTTTTTGGGGTGATTGTCCAGCTTTCCCTTCTTTTTCTTTTTTTTCTCTTTTTTTTTTCCTTTCCTTTTTCTTTTTACTTTTTCCCGTTAGACTCGGCGAATCTTTGGCCTCTGAGTGGTGGCGATCATTAAAAAGTGGAGAGAAGTGTCGGAGATGGTTTAGATAATATGATGTCCACCCCCGACTCTTAACGAGTATCAGTCTTCAAATCAGCATACTAAGTATACTCAATGTATGTGTCCATTGGATATCCGCAAATTGGAGAAAAGAGGAGGTGCGTCCATGATAGGAATTCCCTTCCGATGCTAGAGCGTACGTTAATTTTCACCTGTCCGCTAAGAAATGCCTTTCTTAGTATGAAGGTCCCGACTTTCAAGCCATAGAAGAAGTTCAAGACAAATCTGGTTAAAGATAACCCGCAAAACTATCCCAAGGTTTTCAGCCACCTTTAGCCGCTGACCGGATGGCGTACTTAGTACTTGATTGTTACGTACTGATTATGCTAGACGGCCGAGTACCGAGTACACTACTCCGTAATCGGACTAGCAGATTCCAAGGTTGTATATATGTCCCCACTTTTTTGGCTTTCACTTCGGAGAAACTATAAGGCGGAGATTCTTTCCCGAGGTCTAGTTATCATTTCTCTTATCTTTGTTCTATTCTATTATATGTTGTATGACCTTCCTTACTCATATACACAATCAATCATGTCGCTCTCCTTCCCACCTCGTCAGCTCTATTACAATGGCAAGGCCCAAGCTGCAACCTCCGGCAAGTCATTCCAGACTATCAACCCCGCCACTGCAATTCCGTTGGCCGACATCCAAATTGCCTCCAACGCGGACGTCGATGCCGCCATTACTTCTGCCGATCGAGCATTCCCTGCTTGGGCGCAGACCCCGCTGATTGCTCGCGCTCGGATTCTTCACAACGCCGCTGCCCTGCTACGGGAGCGGAACGATGAAATTGCACGCGTCGAGACTTTGGACTCTGGCAAGGCCTTTACTGAGACTAGTACCGTCGACGTCACGACTGGCGCCGATGTTCTGGAGTACTATGCCAACTTCATTGGTGGTGGTGGTCTCAATGGCGAGACTACTCAACTCCGCGAGGATGCCTGGGTATACACTAAGAAGTCCCCTCTGGGTGTGTGTGCCGGCATTGGTGCTTGGAACTACCCCATCCAGATGTAAGTTCTTCGATCCTGCCTTTGCAACACCGGATAAAAAAGAAGCTGACTTGGATATCTTCAGTGCTCTTTGGAAATCCGCTGCCTGTTTGGCCGCGGGTAACACAATGGTCTATAAACCCAGTGAATACACCCCGCTTCATGGTCAGACCCTCGCAGAAATCTACACCGAGGCCGGCCTCCCCGATGGTGTCTTCAACGTGATTAACGGTGCCGGTGATGTTGGTGCCTACTTGACTGGCCACCCACTCATCGCCAAGGTCTCCTTCACCGGCCAAGTGGCAACCGGTATGAAGGTCGCAGGCGCTGCCTCAGGAAACATGAAATATGTGACAATGGAGCTGGGCGGCAAGAGCCCCTTGATTGTCTGCCCGGATGCTGAGCTAGAGAGCGCCGTTAATGGCGCCATGATGGCCAACTTCTACAGCACAGGTCAGGTCTGCACCAACGGCACCCGGGTCTTTGTCCCGCGTGCCATGAAGGCTGCTTTCGAGAAAAGTCTGCTCGAGAAGATCCAATATGTGCGGGCTGGCCCGCTCTTTGACGAGCAGACCAACTTCGGTCCCCTCAGCTCCAAAATTCACTACGACAAGGTCATCGCATACATTCGCCACGGTATTGAGTCCGACCGCGCCACCTTGCTCTGTGGCGGTGTCGAGAAGCCCACGGTGCCCAAGGATCTGCAAGCCGGTTTCTGGGTCCAGCCGACCGTCTTCACCGACTGCACTGACTCCATGACGATCGTTAAAGAGGAGATCTTCGGTCCCGTTATGTCCATCCTGTACTATGACACCGTCGAGGAGGCCGTGCAACGCGCCAACACCACTGAGTTCGGTCTTGCTGCTGGTGTCTTCACTAAGGATTTGAACCTGGCTCACCGCGTCATTGACCAGCTGCAGGCTGGTATTACCTGGGTGAACACGTGGGGCGAGAGCCCTGCTGAGATGGCTGTCGGTGGCTGGAAGAAGAGCGGTCTGGGCGTGGAGAATGGTCGTCGCGGTATTGAGGCTTGGCTGCAGAACAAGAGCACTCTCGTTGATATGAGCGGCGCCGTGGTCAGTGTCTTCGCCAAGCTATAATGTTAATATGTCGTGCAATGTACGACACAAAAGCAAGGAACATTACATTGTACAGAATATAGAACAATTTGAGCGCCACAATTAAGTGATCAGCCTAGCCTTTTTCTGTATATACATTCCGTTACTGAGGCGATAAGGCATATATATTGGCCTTAAATGACTTCACGCTACGTACATACGTACACACGTATAAGTACGCAGATATAGATTAATTGTACACAGCTTGAATTATCCATAGCTAGAATCTTTGATATCTCTTGACCCCTAGAAAACGCATCTATCAAGCCAGGAATAATTGAAATGGCCAGCGAAACTCCTTAGATAACACCCATGGATCCTGTAAGCCAAAGCAGTAAAAGAGACCATGCACATGTCATTTGCAAAGACAGAACCCATATTTCCGTTTCCCCCTAAAAAAAAGGAAAAGAAAAGAAAAATTAAACCGAAACGAAAAAAACCGCCGAATGAAAATGCCACAAATTCGACAGGCGTTCACCATCAGAGTGTGGTCATTCTGGTGCCCATGCGGTCAAAGATAAGGTCGCTCTTCAGCGCACCGTCGATACCGCCAATGGCTGAGTCGACCAGACGCGAGGACATGCTATCCGGAGTGAGCTCCTCTTCCTCCAGTGCGCGGCGCTGCAGCTCAGTGTTGATACGGAGATCCTTTGGCACCTTCTCGGGGGTGCCGTCGGGAGTAGGCTGTTGGGACTTGGGCGTCCTAGCTGGGAGTGGGGCCGGGACGTAAGTCTGAGGACGATAAACGAGAGCCGGTCCCTGAGTGCGGGCATCGGTGCCGGCCTGCTCAATCGATTCGAAGTACCGTACGGTCTTGACCTTGAGCTCGAGAGTGGCGTCGCGATCGCAGACGATGAGCGGGTGTTGGTGCAGCTGCAGAGCGGAGAGGGTCCACATGTGGTTCACACCATCCTCGAGGCCCTTCTGCACGGCAAACGCTTTGTGCGCTCCGGTGGCTACAATCACCACTTCACGGGAATCCATGATAGTCTGAATACCAACAGTCATAGCCATGCGGGGCACCTTGTCCGTGTCGCCACCAAAGAAACGGGAGTTTGCCAGGATGGTGTCGTAGGCCAGTGTCTTGACGCGCGTGCGGCTGTTCAGTGAGGAGCCTGGCTCGTTGAAGGCAATATGGCCATCTGGCCCGACTCCACCCAGGAAGAGCTCGATGCCACCGTAGCGGGCGATCCGTGCTTCGAACGATGCACACTCGGCTACAGGATCAGTCGCGGTGCCGTCCAGGATGTTAATGTTCTGCGGTAGGATGTCCACGTGGGAAAAGAAGTGCTTGTACATGAAGCTGTGGTAGGACTCGGGGTGATCGCGAGGCAGACCGACATATTCATCCTGTATTGGGAGTTAGTGGGCTGTTTTACTCCGTGACTGTTGTCGCGCATACCATGTTGAAAGTCACCACATTCTTGAAGGATATCTCGCCGGCGCGATGGCGCTGCACGAGGATCTTGTAAATGAGCTCAGGGCTGCTACCAGTAGGCAAACCAAGCACGAACGGCTGCTCGGGTGTCGGATTGAATGACTTGATGCGGCCTAAAAGGGAAGAGTTAGTCTCCACATTTGCGCATCAGCGCATCGAGGATATGTGCTTCAGCTTACTGATAATGTAGTCTGCAATATACACAGACACCTCACGAGGATCTTCTCTGATAATGACACGCCTATATCGAGAAGCCAATAGGTTAGTATGCCAGAATGCGATATACTATAGAAGATAGAGAAGATTGTCACGCACATAATTACGTCACGAGTCTTTGGAAGTTGGAGACAGGGCTAAGAAGTATGGGAAAATAAGAAAGGGAAGAAGAAAGCTGATATCTAAAAGAAGAGAGAACGTTCGATAAGGTACAAGGGACCATATGGGTTGCAGTCTTGGTGGAGTGTACGACAGTGACAAAAAAAGAACGTCGTATAGATACACACGTGCTAGATGGTTGCCTCCCCCTCTATGCTCTATGACTGGGGCCTTCAGGGGGTCTGTCCGGATTGACATCTACTGGTTACCGCATCCTAGACAAAGAAGAGTCCACTGAGATAGCCATTGACTTCATTTGGGCATTCCACGGTTTCTATTAAGGTCTCAAGGTCCACTCGGGTGTATTCCATGTGGCCCAACAATCGAGCCAAGAGTGCGACGACGGGAAAAAAAAAAGGAAACAGGCATTCTGATTGGAGTATGGAGCTCCATCATGCACATGGTGGTCTGAAGGTTCCATTTGAAAAGTGTAGGAGTTGCATCCGGTGATGTCGGTAAAAAGCTGGAGAATATATGGCCCAGTGCAACCCTGGACGTTGTAGCTTGTAACGTCGTAGCCGGGTATGGTATTGGTATTGATGAGGCACGTGACTAAGATCCGATCCGGATTACAGTTACATACAGATCACCTGACAGTCCATTTTGGGCGTGGATACCTACCTAGGAATATATTATGATATTCTCAATAATCTCCGATATCTAGGTATATCTTATGGAAACAGTATACATCGTGTATGGAGTGTACTTATTTATTTTCTGAATATAATCATACATAACGACATAACTACATAACTACATATAACCATGTACATAAATGTAGAATATGCCAAGGTCCCGTGACCCTAACAGCGGAGTCCTTATCTCTCTAGTCCCAATTCTTCCCCGACATTTGCGGCTCTGGGGCAGAAAGACAAAGCTCCCGAGGTCCGGTTTTTTGACTCCTGCAACCCTTTAACCCCCCCTGTCACCTGACTACGCGTGCACTGGCTTCATATTCCTTACTTGTCAGACGTTTGCGGTGTCCACATCTTGGATCTCCCGACATTGCACCCTCCGCATCCTACCTCTCTGGGCCGCTGCAGGCATTCCTCCTCGGGCCATGGCCCGGAAAGAGGACATGCTGCCCCCGGGCTGGGAGGACCTAGATAGGTAGGTTGATATCTTGTTTTGCTTGACTCATCCCCTATCGGCGTTAATCCTCGCCCCTCTTCTTCCCTTCCCCCCAAATCTGCCTGTCGGGGTGTCTCCCTTCGCTGCGAAACCTAACCGTCAATCTGAGGATGAGGGTTATTTGGATTATTTCCGCTTTGGGAAACCTGCCACCTCGGATACGCTGACATGACACAGGCAGATGGGCCAGCTCTTTATGATGGGCTTTGATGGAACTTCGGTCAACCCACAGATTCGATCACTTATTGAAAATTACCACTTGGGCGCCGTGCTGCTATCTGCTAAAAATCTGAAATGTATCTTTTAAAAGGGCCCTTCATCGCTAGCAACTTGGACAGTCACTGACGCATTTATAGCGGCCGAGGATGCAACCAGATTGGTCTTAGAATTACAGACCATTGCGCGGGATGCAGGCCATCCCGTTCCGTTACTAATTGCCATGGACCAGGAGAATGGTGGTGTCAACAGTTTATATGATGAAATATATATTCGCCAATTTCCTAGTACCATGGGCATTGCAGCCACTGGATCCAAATCTTTAGCCCACGAGGTGGCTGTCGCGACAGCACAGGAACTCAAGGCCGTTGGGGTCAATTGGATCTTAGGGCCCGTTTTGGATGTTTTGACCAATGTTCGAAACCAACCATTAGGCGTTCGTACCGCCGGCGATGATCCCCAAGAGGCGTCTCGATATGGCGTCCAGTTCATGAAGGGGTATCAAGAAGCAGGTTTAGTGACCTGTGGAAAACACTTCCCATCTTATGGTAACTTGGAATTTCTCGGTTCCCAGACGGATGTCCCAATTATTACAGAATCCCTGGAACAACTCAGTCTCAGCGCACTTGTACCCTTTCGCAACGCTATAAGTCAGGGCCTAGATGCCATGATGGTGGGAGGTGTCTCATTATCATCAGCTGGCATGAACGTGATGCACGCCTGTCTGAGTGATCAGGTGGTTGATGAGCTCTTGAGAAAAGATCTCCAATTCCAAGGGGTGGTCGTTTCCGAATGCTTGGAAATGGAGGCGCTCACACATAACATTGGAGTAGGAGGTGGCACGGTAATGGCGAAGAACGCCGGCTGCGATGTCATCCTTTTATGTCGTTCATTCCCGGTCCAACAGGAAGCCATCAACGGCTTGAAACTCGGCGTGGAGAACGGTATCATCGGCCGTCAGCGAATTGAACAATCGTTGCGCCGCGTTTTGGATTTGAAGGCACGGTGTACTTCGTGGGAACAGGCACTGAACCCTCCGGGGCTTTCTTCACTTACACAGATGCAACCCTCGCATACCAACCTTTCCACCCGAGCCTACAATTCTTCCATCACAGTGATGAGAGATAAGAATAATTTAATTCCGTTGTCTAATGTCATCGAGGCAGACGAGGAACTTTTGCTTCTGACTCCCCTAGTCAAGCCACTCCCAACATCAGCAGTTTCTCTTTCAGCCGCAGAGTCTGCGCATGGGTCACTGGATCCATTATATTCGGAACGAACCTCGTCGGTTCTGAGTGGAGAGGGTGTTTTCAAAGAACTTGGACGATCACTGTCGCGGCAGAGGAACGGGCGCGTGCTGCACACCTCCTACACTTCCAATGGTGTACGCCCCATCCACGAAGACCTCATTCAAAGAGCGAGTGCTGTAGTCGTTGTCACGGCAGATGCAAATCGCAATCTATATCAGCAAGGGTTCTCAAAACATGTCTCCATGGTCTGTCAATCACAGTATAACTCATCTGGTGAACGCCGCGAGAGGCCATTAATTGTGGTGGCAGTTAGCTCGCCATATGATTTTGCCATGGATTCCTCAATTGGTACTTATATATGCACTTATGACTTCACCGAAACAGCTCTCCAAGCATTGGTCAAGGTCTTGTATGGCGACTTGACACCCTCCGCGGCCCTGCCCGGCTCCATTGGTCGAACGCAGAAGATCCACCAGTCTCGACAGCACTGGCTTGTCGAAAATTGGAACGAGGATCGCGACTCTTTCGCCTTGGATGCTCTGCTCGATACCGTCCGTGCCGACTGTGCACCGGGCCAGCCGTCAGAACTTCTTGGAGCTACCACTAGCAGCTTCTTGCTACGGAAGGAGGATATCGACGAAGCCCACTTCGTTGTCCGGAACAGTAGCACACATGCCCTCTATGGGTTCTGCGCGACCTACTTCTTTCGATCAACAGGCACCGGCGTGCTTGCCTGTCTGATCGTGGACCCTTCTCGACGGAAACTATCAATCGGACATTCGCTCCACAGCCGCGCGATTCGGACTCTACTTCAGCGGAGCGGGATGAGACGCTTCCAGTTAGGATCCCGATTACCAGGGATCTACCTTGGCATCCCGACCGTCAATGCTGTTGAGCGGAAGCGGCTGCGACAATGGTTCGCGAATATGGGGTGGAACACCGCGCTTTCCCGACCAGTGTGCAGCGTGATCCTGCGCAACCTGTCGACATGGGTGCCGCCCGAAGGTCTCACTGCGACCCTGCAGAGTGCTGAGGTCACATACGACCTCGTGTATGGCTGGGATTTTGCGCCGGCGATCCTCGATCACATTAAAACATATGCGCGGCAAGGCGTGGCCGACATATACCGCATGGCTCTGGGCGGTGCGCCTAATTGCGGGATCATTCGGGCCAAGCGTCCGTCCGACGGGGTCATACTCGGGAGTATCGTGATTTACAATGAGCGATCTGCCTTGGCAGAGCACATGCCCGTGCTGCGCGCCATGCAGGCTTCTGTCGGAGGCATTTCATCTCCGGTCATTTCCCCTTGCGGTGAAGATTACTCCGCGGTTATGCAGGGCCTGATCCTGCTAGCTATCAAGCAAATCCGGAAGTTAAGTGCCGATGCTGTGGTTATGGATTGTGTATGTTCGCTTGTTTCTTTTCTATCATTATTCTCTAACCAAACATAGGTCGACGGCGACGGCAACTTCGACCATCTCTCCACGATGGGCTTCACTATGCTACACAGCTTCGAGGAAGTGAACTGTGACGCAGCTACATGGACGATGATGCATGCGTAGTAGAAGATATCAGACTTGACTCGACTCTCAGCTTTTCTATTTCCTTTCTACTATTTTCAGTTCTGGTTTATTCGCGTCTATGATATCCATATTGCATTGGGTTTGGCATTTATTTCATCTTTTCTTTCTATATATATTTTTTACTTTTCCCTTTTTATATATATACTCAATTGGATCTGGTCCATTATCTTTTGTTTCACACGATCCAGTAACGGTTTCTTCCGAGTTTCTTTTCCCAAATATCAAGGTATTTTCTGTTATTTGAGTCTTTGGGGTAGGACGGAAAGTCCTTTGGTCCAAGTCACTAAATCGATACTTTGATGGTCACCGGGTTCCCTACCATCAGAGATACACATATTATAGAATGCTGTTTATATGTACCTCCATACCGTGTACTGTGAATTGAAGCTCTTTCCATAACCATCGACTTCATTCTGAAGCCTTCCGGCTCTACAAATGCCTCCAGCTGATCTTAAGCTTCATAAAAGCGGATGGACGAACCTAGGGATTTGCATAGTGGGAATCGGCTCATTTCATCAAATGTGGTGGTTTCCAAATAGTGAAGCCTGGCTGCCGCAATGGTAAGACGGGCCTTTTTTTCTTCTTCTTTTGTTGTGAAAAAGCCTTGCACCCTTTATTCAACTGTCATTTGCTTCTAAAGTAAAGTTGATTAAATTGAATAACTAAATACATAGTGGTAATACCAACGCTAGATTTGCTCTAGTCGCAACATTCAGCCAATAAATAGATCTATACCTAGCCCAGGGAGTCAAAATACAGGTTAAATGAATCGGTCTACCCACGTCGAAAAGAAAAAACCCCCGTTATGTATACTTGGTACAATATGCGGAGTAATCGCAAGTTCCAAGATTAATTAAGCCTGGAGGAATTGATATTAATTCCATTCTCCGTAATTACCTTTAACTTTCAGAAGGCATCACAATTAAAGCCAAGATCTTACTGGGCCGGAGGTCCGTTGGACCACGAAGGCTAAACTAGATTTATTACGGACGCACATCTTAACTTCAGGGTTTTATGGGGGAATTGTGGGAATTGTGGGAATTGCCTGGGCGTAGAACGGAGCTCCGCTTTGGCGCCGGAGACAAAAGCCAAGCCGCTTTTTTGGTCGAAAAGAGCAAAAAGAAAGGGCTTGTGCTATGGAGTATTTTGTCTTATTTCAGAAATGTGACAGAAGGAATTAGTATATAAAGAAGACTATTCTCTCTCTTTTTCTCCGTGTTTTCTATATAGAATCAAAGAATCAAACCAAAAGGGCTTCTCGGGCCTCGGGGCCTAACTTTGACCCGGGCCAATAAGTTTATTGGTTCAGAGTTTCGAACCAATTTAGTTTTCTGTTTGCGTTAAAAATCCCTCAGTTGTACAAGCGGAGCTGCTTCTTTCTTTTTTTTCTCTTGCAGCTAAACTGGGAGTCTCGAGGTCTACATTCTTGATCTACGATCCCAGGAATGTTGTAGAGATATTCAGAGTGGATGTACTACCTCGAATATCTACTACTCTATATATATGAAGCTTTTCGGGATCTCCCAAACCCAAAGGTTAGATCCGGCCCCGTTGAAAGCGACCTCGGGAGGTCTCCAGGGCTGGAGCTTTCAAAGGTTCAATGTTTCAAGGTTCCCTTTGGAACCTTGAAACCTTGGAACTGGCGCCATGTCCAACCGTGGGTGGCTCCCGTGGTCAGAACCTTGGTCTACTTCCAAGGTTTGTAGGCTGCATCAGGAAACGCCCCGGAAGAAGAATAAAAAAAAGGGAAAAAAGGGAAAAAAGGAAAAAGTGAAAGAGATAATCAAATCGGGTAAATGCACAGACTCTTTGATTCACATGCGAATACGAGGAAGCTTCTCTTTTATTCTCTCGCCACTCAATCTCCCATTCTCTTACTGTCTGACAACCCCCTGGACCAGGCTGTATCTCCTTCCACAACGGATTTTGTTTTTATTGTATGAAATCTAGAGGGGTTTTCCAAGGTTACTAAGAAATAAGGTGCACATGTACCCTATATAAAGAACTAACTACAACATACCTAGGTACTTATACTCCGTACAAATTTGTATAGAAGTACGAACTTTAATTTGTAGCAGATCTACGGACATCGCCGGGTCTGAGAACAACCAGCTCAACTTCAAAGCTGCCGAGGTACTTATCTAAGTGCTCAAAATATTACATGCATGATAGCATTGCAGATTGCGGATTGTAGATTGCAGATTATTATTGCCGTTTCCAGTGGGGCGCTAATAGCGAAAGTACAGGGTCCAGCGAAGTACGGGGGGCACCGCTTTCTGATCTACTACGATATTCTGATTGGATGTGGGTTGACCCCTCCAGCTGCATGTCAGACGGCCGATGATGATCATCCTTGAGACGAATGTGATTGCATTGTCGAGATGTGGGAACGGAATTATGTAGATGCAATTTATAGGGAGATGCTTTAGTTGGAATATTGGAACATCTATGGAGATACATATTCATTCATACCTACAGAGATACAAGGAGCATTAATAACTCCTCAATACTCCAACATTTATTAATAATAATTTTATATTTGTGGCGTTTTCAGGAGGGTCGACCCGAAGCAGTAGTACCTTAATAGGCAGGTGGGTATGCATCGTTTAAGTGAATTTAATCTGAGATTAAACAATATGTACTGCATCAGAGCTCCGTATAGAATGCTATATTGGGAATTATCCATATAACAATATCAACTTGATCTTCAGGGCCCAGCGAGAGATGATTGCCGAGAGCCGGCGATCAAGTCTTACCCCATCGGTGCTGAGGGATTTGCATGTTTATTGTTATTGGGTATGATTGTCTGAGATACTCCGTACTGCTCGGTACCAGAAAAAAGAGGATTAAAGGAGGATTAAAAAAAGATTAATAAAAATGTAATTTAACATTAAACGTTAAAACTATTTTCAAAAATATTAAACATAAAAAGGTAAAAGAGAAATAAAATAAAATAAAATAAAATAAAACTTGTTTTCTATAAAAAAAGAAAATGATGACTCAGCGCTGCGTTCGTTCTCCGCAAAAACCGCGGCTCCACTATTCCCCGAATCCGTTGATCGTTTGGGTGCAGAAGGTCGAGATTCCTCTCTCTCTCTCTTTTCCTCGATGATTTGCTCTTCTTCTATTGTTAAGTGCACTCTAATTCTCATTACATTTAGGCATTTCCATTTCCGTCTCAAATGTCCTCTCCGCCTTCGCTCCCGCCTTAGTCTATCTTTCCCGTTGCAGCATTCCCCAGGTCTTGTCTACTCATTGGCTTCTCTTCAACCTCTTTCCCCCACCCTTCCTCCTTCTCTTTTACTTCTCTCTCTCCTCTTTCTCTCCACTGTCCTTATATATATTAGGCAAATTCTATAACTCTTCCTCCCATCATCAACGGGTGTGCCTTCCGTATCGCATAACCTCTTACCATGGAGGGCTTCGATACTATGGCGATGCCACCATACTTGGCCAGTCCATTGTCACTTGGGAATCTACAGAGCACCGACTATCTCAATGCGATGTCTGGCCTGGATCTACCGGATCACCGTTCCAACTTCGATTCCGAGACCTTTGTTAGGTGATTAGATCTCCAAGCGGGACGAGAGGGGGTGGATTATCCACTCCGCTCGACTATGAAACGGGTTTTGCTAATTCCAAGTTTAGTGAGGATCTCGCCAACTTTGCGCCTCCTAGTCTGTCACATCAACTGAGGCGTTTCTCTTCTGCATACGATGACCCTTTCAGCGAGATGGTGGCGCCCTTTGACCCAGCGCCCCAGGAACAACCCCAGGACTCGTCGATCGACCACAACAACAAGCTGTTAAGCTTTTCGATACCGGTATATCACTTCACACTCCTCGACTATTCCATGCGCCGAACCTCCTTATCAGTGTCGGCGCAGTTGCACGGGATGTTCTTTCTCGCCGAGTCCCCCTATACAACATCCCCTTCGGAAAATGCCCCGCCACAACAAGGTGCCGAGTTGACGTGTTATCGTCGCAATTTGTTCCAAATCACCGGTTCGGTAACATTGCCCCGCGGAATGCGCTATATCATGACCGACCAAGGCGACCGAATCCCCATCCTCGCCCAGGAACTCACCGTATCAGCCACAGAATCCGTGGAAGGAAACCCAGTGAAGATCATCTCGGTGCCATGGAAGACCCCCTCGGCGGCGGCGGCTAATTCTGGCCCGGCTCCCGAGGAGAACAACCCTAGCACCGGTGCTAAGATTGAGAAGGAGCCTCCCCCAATTCCCTTGGATATCATGGCAGGCCAGGATCTGGACTCGGACTATGCAACCTTCCCCATCGCTTGGAAACGCTTGCAATTCCGTGTCGCGACCGCCAACAATGGTCGCCGAAAGGAGCTACAGCAACACTTTGTCGTCCGACTCAAGGTGGTCGCGACTTTATCCACTGGTGCAAAGATCCCCATCTCAGAGGTGCAGTCAGGTCCCGTCATCGTTCGTGGCCGCAGCCCACGCAACTTCCAGTCGCGCAAAGATCTCCCTCTCAGTGGGAGTGCTGCTGCTTCGCGAAAGAATGCCCAGGCCAACTCCGCGAATTCCGCCATGAACCGCACGCCAACAAGCGACTCCGTCCCGCGTCGTGCTAGCGTGACTCCAGCCAAGACGAAACCAGCGGCCCAGAGCAGCTCTCCTGAAACCACGTCCGTTCCCCCGCCGAGCATCATGCAGCAGACCAAAGCGACAGCGGATTGGACCCCTATCCCGCAGTCCACATCGAACAATGTCATTCATCCCCCAAAGTCCATGTTCCGTCATTCCAGCCCGGAGCAACTCTCCCAGGCGACGGACTCACATCGCCGGGTCAGTTCTACCACAGCGGCCGCTGCGCCGATCAATTTGTCGTTGCTAGACGAGGAAGAAGGTGGTGACCCTAATCTCCACCTGGAAGCAAAGATGGTGTCCCCTTTTACTGCCGAGTTACCACATCAGCAATCGCTGGGTCTCGACCAATCTGTCCCGCCTTCTAAGATGCGCAAGCTCTCTCATGCTGTCTCTCAGACCCCCTCACGGAGCGTTGCTTCATCCATGCCATTGCTAGAGACTGCCAACTTGCCCCAGTCATTCGCATCCTCGCTCCCCTTCCCGAACGAAAGCACTGATCTTCTCTACGAGTACTTTCCTCTCGGCATGGATGACTGGCAAGCCCCCGTCGACGCTGTCTATCGACCACATGTGGTGCATCACACTAATATGCCGGAGATGAAATTCGTGGCCTCTAGAGGCCGGAGCAAACGGTACTTTGCCGCAGAAGATGTGTTCTAAACTCCCCAGTACTGGGATATCGGGCTAATGGTGCCGGGTGTTGTTCGTCTTTTCCTTCTCGCATCTGCATTATCACTCTAGGATGGGGTGTTTCTTGACATTTTAACTGCTTTTTAGATTTAACTTTGTGTTTTATGGGGAAACACAGAGCACAAAACATGATTGATTCCGAGCTGACATGCCGAATGTGTTACCGATATTGCTGCGTCATTTGTTTTGGGGGGAAAGGTCGGGGCGGATGATTTCAATCTGGTTCTTATCTGTGAATTCGAATCGTGCAAGGCGAAAATAGCGAATGCGGCGTGCTGAGGTGTTTTGATTTATTCTCTTCTGTTTTGGGGGTTTGATTTAGGGTGATTGATTTTGGATTTACTTGGATTACCCACGTTGAACTGGATTGGGATTGGCACTGGGGTCTTTTTATTTCTCTTCATGTCCTTTTGGTTGTGGTTTAGTTATATCCCATTGTGTCATGATATCACGCTATTCACTTGATCGTGATGGGGCTTCGCTGCAGAGCCTGAGAGAACCTTCATACATGTTCTCATACCATCAATATATTATAATCCCATCTTGGGTTGACCACCTGTCTTTCATCTTCCGGAAACGTATAATAGAATTAAATTGAAAGAGTAAGCTCACTCAATGAGTCCGCTTTTGTAATTTCATCAGACTAATGCAAAAGGCATCTGTTTCCGGCATCATAGATATCCGAGTCCATCACCGCCAATAGTCTCTAGATCCGCCTTGATCTCCCATTCCGTCGCACCGACCCGGCCCGCAATCTCAGTCTGCCGCTGCTTGCCCATATTCAGCCATAGACGCAATAGATTGCCATCAACCATGCCCCGGCCCGCAGCGCCATCACTTTCAATGGCCCGGAAAGCACGCGGGTTCAGACCGGCAGGGTGATCGACGGTGTTGATCAGCTGAGACTGTAGTGCGGATAGTCGACGGTATGACTCCTCGGCAACCGACGTCACAAGCGCCAAAGACCCGTTTTGCGAAGCGATGAGAACCTGGTGTCTCGCGAAGGTCTCATCCAGGTCCATTCCTTCTTCGGATGATTCGGTGCGCTCCGATGAAACTGCCGTTCGAGGCAGAAGAGTTACCGATGATGCGAAGTTGCCAGTGTAGAACTTACTTCGACTGAGCAGTCGGTCGCCGTTGGAGGACTTGGGGTCTTCGGGGTCGTATTGCAGGACATGCAGGTTGCAGTCGCTGTCAGCGACTAGCATATACAGCTTGTTCCCGTCAGGGAGGAAGTCCGCTGCCACCACCTCCAGGTATTCGGGGTCTTTTCCGAAGAGTGTCATTCTATATGGCTCCTCCGAGTAGCCGGCGAACCAGAGTCCTTTCACGGCATCTCCCAGGATAACCATACCAGTGCCCTTGAGCTCTTTCGCGACATTGACGTAGCATTGCATGTCCATAAATGCAACGGGAAGCAGGCTCCCGTCTTCCTTGAGACCTCGGACCATGCACTTTTGTCCCTGGGCCACGATTATGAACCCTTGACCACCGATGCCTGACAGTGCCGTCACTGCACCCTTCACCGACTCCTTGCCGATTAGCTTGAGTTTGCGGCCTGTCTCTGGCTTTTCAGGGTCTGGAGCGACTTTGATCACATCAAAGACATAGATCGTCCCGCGAGCTGGCATATCTTCCCCTTTAGCAATGGCGGTTCCGACGACGATTAGATCTCTCCGCTCGTGCGTATTCTCCGAAACCTCAATGTTCACGTTTTTCACTGCTGTCACCTGTTCATCGGGATCCAGAGAATAACTATAAATATTAGTGTTCGGACTCGTCATGCCTCGAGGTTTGTGGGAGTCCTACCTGTCAATGATGGTCCATGTCTTGGGACTGACGACCTTGATGCTGCTTTCGGGTATTTTCGGGCAGAATGACAGCTCTTGAGATAAATTAGCACAGGATGATGGGAAACGCTTAAAGCAACCACGAACCTTCATTCCGCCACTCAGGGTGCAGGTCATCACCCTCCGGCAACTTGAAGTCTCCTTCGCGGCTTGTGCCGAGAACATAGGTCTCAGAAGACGTAGAGTAGGCCAAGAAATCGACTTGCTCTTCAATTGGAACTTTGCGCAACGTCCACGGATAGTCAAATTGAGTTTGGGAAGGTAGTTGACAAGCCCGGATACAGCTCTACAAAGAGAGAATTAGTAAATGTAGATCGCATCACAACTGTGGATGAAAAGTCTCACCTGAGAATCAACGTAAATGAACCCATTGTCACACCCAGTATCGGCCGAGTCAAATGAACTTAGCCAACGTGTAAAGCCTCCTCTAAGACGAATGATGTGCGGCGAGCTCTTTGCTGTCCTAAAGACAAAGGTTGATGAAGCTCCCGGCATAAATATGGTGCTAAACCCTGAGATATTAGGAAGGACCCTCAGCGGCCTCAACCGCGGTTGCTTCTGTATTTGAGATGATGCCTCCCCTGAAGGACTTTTTGGTAGAACATGATTTGACTCTCGGAATAATTGCAAACGAGACGACCCATGACCATCATTCGCCGGGATTAGGCTTGGTTTGTAGAACACGAGATCGTCATTTTCGGTTCGAACCTAGAATGGTTGAGTTAGACATCAGAAAAACCACGAACTGACAAAGATTTCTTACAATCAGATAAGGTGAAAGACCAGAACTATCACCAAGATTGGCAACAACAAATTCTGTCAGGGTTTCGCGAGTATTAGATCGTTTGGGCGGCTCGGTCGACAATACGGGTGGTAAGCAGTCGACGCCTTCAATGATCGCGATCAACTTCATGCCAGAAAGTCGGAAGATCTGTGTTGTAAGTCAGAACCAATGCTTTGAATCTTCTTTTCGCGACGACCTACCGATAACTTATATTTCAGATTCAACAGGAATAGAAGCACCTCATCTGCTGAAGAGTCCTTCGACGATGAGTTTGCAATGTTGAATGACTGTGAATTATCGTGATAAAGGCATCCGGAGCGCCATCGTGACGAGCTAATCTCATTCGGAAGCGACACTTCATCGAGATCACCACTTTCATCCGCCTGTAGGAGCAATACTGATGAATCATCCCGAATAATCACAAGATAAGGATCTATAAAGCTTGCGCTCGCAGCCACGCGTTCATCACTGGTGTCTTCATCCCAAACGGGATAGATCTGGGACAGTCCGAGGTCTGTAGAGTTCCAACATTAGCGTATGCAATGCTTTCTAGCACGCTGGGGTAGAATGTACCTATGTCATAGCTTCTGACTTCATTCCGCAAAACCTGAACTAGACGAGTATTGCCTGCCAAAGATCCAATATCAACCGTGCAATCTTCGTTTGGGTTGAACTCCGGTGCCTTAAAAGGCTTCAAGCTTTGTTCTTCCACGACGAAGACCTCGTTTACCTCCTGCTCCGAATCCGTGGACCGAGAGATAACCACATATTGACAAGACGGGTTGTCTGTGCTGGAAGCCCCTCTCCTTTTTTTAACGCTAGCTGACCAAACACCATCCGCATCATCGACTTTCAGAGACATGGTAGTCAAAGGATCAACTTCGCGCTTGATGACTACCAAGCCACCGCCTCTATCTGATCCTTGAGATGCCACCAACTCCAATTCTGCAGCAACAGTTTCAGTTGGAGCTCGGCTTTTGCGGTTGGTATTCGAGAAAGCTTTGCCCAAAGTGATGTCCCTCAGTGGCCCAATGCTAGAAAGTTGGTCGTTTAGCCGGAAGTTATAAAATTCGGGGGGTGAGTTGCCGCTTCCCATGCGATTGTCGATTTGTATCGGCCCAGGCGCCGAGGAATAAAGGTCGTCATCCTCCATCTGGTCATCCTCATCCGAAAGGTCATCAAGACCATCAGCTGCTTGTTTTGACTCAAGTCGGGCTTTTTTAGTAGAGGCGGATGAATGCGACCATTCTAGGAGCAGCGAATCGGCGTCTTCGCTGCCGATGAAAACGTTTCCATCCCCGAGACAAGTGGAACATGAGGCGGCCGACTTCAAGATATCTCCACCTGCATGCGCTGGAAGAGAGTGAACAGTGATGCCGGAGACAGACCGACCATCAAGTTTGAATTTGATCAATGCCATGTCGCCGGATGCAAGTGCTAGGAGTAGGTCGCCGCTATCACCACCCAGTCGCTCAACCACGCAACCTTCAAGGCGGAACGCCAAGTCCGATTGGTCGGTCATTGAAAATGAAGAAACCTGCCTTGAGAATTCGTTGACTCCCACCGCATTGGTCTTACCAGCTTGGTCCACATGAACAATTTCATTTGAGCCCAGAAGCAAGGCACCTCCTACTGGAAGTGGGAGGGCCACGACCTTGAACAGGTCACTAGGAAGACGAGATACTGAAAGAAGGGTGGTAGAAGCTCGCTGCTCAAGGTCCAGCGTAAACACAGCGTAGAAGACAACGTCCCTTTCTTTCATGAAGAAGGGCAGTAGAGGTTGCGACTGGGGAATATAAAATTCCAAATGTCGGCTCCCTGTATTCGTATAGGAACGCAAGACTTATGGGGTGTAGCAATGAAGGATCCAAGGCAGTCAATGGCAGGACAAAAGACGGGGAATAGGGTGTTTGGGGCTCTGGTTCTTCTTTGCTCTTCTCGGTCTGTGCTCGTCCACCAGAGTTCTGACTTGGACGTTCTCCGTCAAGCTCCGAATCGTAGTCATCCATCACCAAATCATCACCCGCCTGATGAAAGGGCAAAATAGCAAGGTTGCGAATTCCGAAGTTATACACCGCGCATCTACTGCTTGGGTCAACGCTCAAAATGCTCCCACACCGGCTCAGATCAGGCACCCAGGGGCTGCGAGTCAGATCATCCCGCTCGTAGTAATGGATGGAAATTGTTGAAATTCCACGACGCTCAGGGTCCCACTCAATCAAGCTGAGCTTGGCATTGCGGACTGCAATCAATATGGCTTCTCCGCCACTCTTGGTGTTCAAGATTTTCACTCGGCTTAAATCAGTCACGGTTCCGGATAGTGGGTATTCTTTTTCCAGTACTAATTTCGTTCCTGGTTGAGAGAATTGCAAAGAAAGAGGCTCTGGAGCCTCCTTCTGTGGTTGAGAGGAGACGATCTTAACGAGAGAGAAGACCTGCAATAGAGAGGTTCTGACAACAACCAAATTGCTGGCGGTTGCTGAGATGAAAGGAACTGCCAAAGCATGGGTGACCCCCGTTGGGGGTAATAGCTCTGTGTAGCACTGCATTTGAGGAGTTCGTCCGCCGTCAAAGCTCGTGAAAGGCTTGATGCCGCTAGAAAACCGCCAATGAGCTAAATTGTGTTTTTGATATGGCCTGAGATGCACATTGCAATTGCAAACCTAGGGGCGGAAAACCGAGAATTTGAAGTCTTGTAAGCAAAAAGAGAAATGACACAAATAAATGCTTCGATACAAAAATGAGAGGCGATCAAGATCAAGACTGATCTCTACCTTGTGTAGTTCAAGTTTGTAGCGTAGCTCGTTTGAAGCGGAAGCAAAGCGGAGATGGGAGTGAGCTGACTGGTCTGGCAGAATTAAGCGGTCAGCCTATTCTGCCTGATAAATCTTACCGCCATTTGCTGCAAAGACCTCAATTTGGTTTAGCGTCGAATAACCCAATGACGACACAGGCGCTAGCTTCGGAAGGGAATCTTGATTTGATATCATTGTCTCATTCCTGGCATAATTCCTTCATGATTTTGCTAGGGGTGTTGATACAGACCTCACAACCAATGTGCACAGTGTGAACGGCTATCCTTCAATATGGCACTCCTTCAGACTTCCCTCATCTGGGCTGTGTATGGGGTGGTGGTAGCTATTCTACTGGCAGTGGCGTCAGTGTTTATCTACGTCTACCAAACTCCCCGCGACCGCTCTCCTTCAGTCACCCTGGCTTGCATCATCTCTATTACTAGTCTTCTCGCAACAGTGCTCTTGCTGCCTGTCGATGTCGCTTTAGTGTCATCGACTACGTCGTCCAAATTAGGCCAGCGAAAGGACTGGGCAACGCAGGATGTGGTGGACAGAATCACTTATTCCTTGACCATCATCTATTATCTTCTCTACTCCTTGGATGCCTTGCTCTGTCTTCTAGTCATTCCCTTCACATATTTCTGGTATGAGGAATATGATGAGGTCGCGACCGAGGAAGGGAACCAAACTCTGGGCCAACGGATCTGGGGTGCTCTTAAATACACGCTCTCATTCGTTGCAGTCGTCCTGATCTTGTTCCTAGTTGGTTTCTTCGTCCCAGTGTCACGGGGAAAGAATGACATGGATCTGGATTACTTCAAGCGCTTACTGACTGAAAACCGTAAGTATTCGAGTATTCTGGCATTGTGCAGAACTGTGAAGCTGATATGACTCTGAAAAGATGGCGAGCGTGCTCTCACATTTGCTCTTGGTCTGTTGATGACAATTGGGCTCTGTCTTTATGTCGTATACACATCCGTGGGACTGGCCCTTCTGCCGATCAGCCTGATCAAGACTGCACCATCAATTTCTAGTGCTACCTTGCGAGCGAGCACTACCCAACAACTTGACATAAACCAAGAGCGGCAACGGCAGCTTGAGGGACGGTGTGCCGGAGATCCCGGGCTTCTGTCCTCCAAGGACCGCCGAGAACTAGACACACTGGTGCGGGAAGAGAGGACCCTGATCCGGCGCCAACGTCTAGCCGAAGAATCCCAAGGCGGAGGCCGCAGCTGGTTGGTAAGGGCATGGTACAAACTCGGGGCAGTGTTCCGTCCTTTCAAGCTCCTGGGAGGTATCTTGCTGCTATTCATTGCTTTCCTCACGTGGGTATCGATGCTCTTGACGGCAATCGACAAAGCAAAGAACTCGATTTGCAAGCATCGTTGTGGATATATCCTCGCACATGTCAACATCTTTAACCCCGTCAACTGGGCACTTGTTGAATCTGCCAGGTTTTTCCCCATTGACTACGGTATATTTACCGCGCTTGTACTGCTGTTTTTCTGCAGTTCTGTGGTTGGAATTGCTGTGGTCGGAATCCGCTTCCTATGGATTAGGATTTTCCAAATCAGACACGGCCACACATCTCCTCAGGCTCTACTCTTAGCCACCGCCATGTTGATGCTGATCATTTTAGCACTCAATTATTCCATTTCGATGGTAGTCGCCCCCCAGTATACCACATTCGGCCCACAGACATTCTGTGATCGTGCCCCGGGAGCTTTCACCGGAAAGCCAGATTGCTCAAGTAGCAAAGAACTTATCAAGCCATGCTCAGAGTTGGCAACGAATCCTGCTGCGCAGCAAGTTTGCACACCCAGTGTCGTGAGCACATTCTTGAACCGAGTCACCCTGAACTACCCATTCTTTGGAGTGGTGTTCTTTTGGGCTCAGTTCTTCTTCCTAGGCAAGTCTAAATCTCTTCTTGTTCTGTTCCCACTTGAATTCCATGTTCGCATTGATCTAACACCAACACCATACATAGGCTTATATCTAATTGTCTTTGTTACTTCCCTTCTCCGTTCACCTCAGTTGGACGAAGCGCAACTCGATGAGGATGCGGAGGAAGCCGAGGAGGAAGGGTTGTTGGCCAATACCGGCAGGCGCTTCAACGCCAGCTGGCAAGACATAACAGGGAGAGCTGCCCGGAGTGAACGATCTCGAGGATAATCACCGAGGCCTTACAAATGATGGTGACTACCGGAGAAATCAACTTGTAATCCTTTTACCTGCGATCATGATTGATGATATTTCCAGCTGTCTCAGTTGAACGTCATGAAGAATTTCAAGGGTCTTTCTCTTTACTTGTAGTACATTCAATTAATTAGTTAAATTTTTTTTTTTCTTTTTAAGCCATCATTTAAGTGAGGAAATACATAATGGATGGATTTTCGCATATTGATTCAATTCCTGTCTCGGTCTTCAGAAGGGATAGGGCAACATAACCTCATAATTCATAAACATCGTGTCGCTCATGTGCTTAAATCTTCATTTGATCGTTTAACAAGGCGAGAGCGTTTTGGAAAGCCTTTACTACTTCCACATCTTTAGATAGATGAGCGATCAGTCTTTGTGATTCTAAAAGGACGAGGGGGAACTCACAATGCTTCTTTTTGTTTTCCACATTGACTTCGGAATTTTGGACGTGCTGCATTTGGGTCTTGAACCTGTGGATAATTACTTATGTGTCCGTTATCTTAAGCCAAAGTTGGATTGATCGAACCTTTTCAAAGCCCTGTTCTCGTCTTGCGAAACGGTAGTTTGAGACCATGCCATGAAAACCTACCATTTGCTCAGACACGAAATTGTAAATAGAGCGTGTTTCTAGAACTTACCTCAAGAAGCTTGGCCGTTTCAACACGAAGATTCTCTTCTACCCGGCCATGTTCCTCCATTGCGTCGGCATATTTCCCCTGGAGTTGTTCCCAGTTGCAGTCCTCGAGTCCTTGTGTCAACCCAGAGACAAGTGGGGTCTCATCATGGATAGGTGCAGGTGTAGGAGCTTGGACCGGTGATTGCGGTGACCGAGGGCTTTTGTTCTCTTGGAAGCTCCCATTGCCTGAGCTTTTGCTTCCTTGACTGACTCGGGGTGACATTGTCCCCGGTCGAGGAATTTTGCTGGCCCTGTTTGGTGTTGACTGCATACTGAATTGGTTGGCTTTGGTATGAAGATATGTCAGAATAAAGCCATATCAAAACGAACGATTGTATCAGTGGAATTTGGAGTCGCTTTTTGTTTTGATTCGTAGATGTTTCTAAGCTTCCGATCCAAAATGAGAGATAAGATTGCGATAACGGATCAGGTGACGTCGACAAGTGCATGTGCACATCATCCCGTCTTTTCTTCTTCTCCTTTCTCTAAGGATTGGCTAAAGATGTCTTGAGGCCGCTCATATCCTTTATATCAGCATATTATTTGAGTCATGTGGGATTTGCATCTCTTTGATGACCCCTTCTCACTCCGCTATATGGTTCTCGGCGACTCAAGTAGCACCCATAATTATCCTGGAACGCAACATGGAAATGCCCCTTACGCTCTCAAAAAACAACTGAAAATAAAATCGAATTGTCTGCGATGAGCTGTTCTATATGCTCACGTGTCCCTCATTCCCGCCTTTCTTTCCACTGTCCGACATGTGCCCGCAATCAGCTATATCAACTACGAATCGACAGTACCCAAGTTCTTCTGGAGAAAGAAGTCCTTGGAAAACAAATCGAAAGCGCTGTTACCTGTGGTAGCCCTTGGGATAAGCCTTCCCCACACGCACAAGACCTGCTCGATACAGACAAAGCTTGCTCTCCACGCTGGGTCCTCCAAACGATAAGGACTCGGCATGCAGTGTCTTTGGCAAAGAGAGAATTGGTGTCGCATCAACTTGAGGCTTTGAAAATAGAGGTAGAAGCCAAAAAAGCCGAGGTTGCAAAGCAAAAAGAAGCCCTAGCACGCAGACGGTCAGATGCTGAATCTGCCAAATTTCAACTAGAAGAGCGGGAGACTGGGATCTTGGCGGGCGTTCAAAATACCAGCAAACGGGTGGAACATGTTTGGCATTCCCTTCATAGCAAGACGGCGGAGTCACGTATTTATCTTTGTCGAGAAGTCGCCAATCTATATGGCCTGCGGAAGGCTACGAAGAAGGGCCAAGGTCGGGAGACATACGTGCTTGGGTGTGGTTTTATCGTCGACCTGAGGGATATGAATGGCAAGTCCACACCGTCCCGATGTGGCTTTCAAGCAGTTATTCATCCCGTGGCATACTAACAGGGCGGGTACAGGTATTCCACATGAACAGATATCCACGTCTTTTTCTAACATCGCTCATCTTCTGATCATTGTCTCACACTATCTCTCCTTGAGACTTCCCGCCGAAATTACACTCCCTCACAAAAACTATCCTGCGCCTACGATCTACACCCCCTCAGCATCATACCGGTCGCGCGACGGTCACGATGGAGCTGATTATCAGTCTTCAAGTCCAGCTGCATCAAGGACGGTGGACCCGCGCATCCACACACCACGCCCGCGGCCTCTCTTTATCGATAAGCCTCTACCCCGGTTAGCGAAGGAGGATCCCGCAACATACGCCTTCTTTCTTGAAGGAGCCACCCTCCTGGCATGGAACGTTGCATGGTTATGTCGAACGCAAGGGATAAACCTTTCATCGGACTCTTGGGAGGAAGTCTGCGATATTGGAAAGAGCTTGTGGCAACTTCTAGTTGCTCCGCCAGCCCATCCTTCCACTCTGATGCGAGCTTTTGCCGGGAGAGACACGCAGACACAAATGAAATCTGCCAAGGACTCTCCCAAAACCACGATTCAGCGAACAACTTCCTTTCCCATGTTGGGTCACTATTCTCATGGCACGGCACATTCTTTCCTGGGGGCATCGGACGGAGTTGAATTCATGCGAATATGGAAACTCCCAACCCCAACTAAGATTGTGGATAAATTGAAGTCCAATCTTCTAGGGGAAATGGCCAGTGCTGAATGGGAATTGCTAGAAGAAAAAGAATGGGATGATGCGGTCATGGATTCTCCTCAGTCATCCGTCCGGCAAAGTCGCAAGGTTATTGTCCCGTCTCAATCTGGATCGGTGGAAATAAACAGAACTTCAAAAGCACGTTCTGGGAGGACTCAAGGCAACGAGGAAGCCTCTTCCCGACCTAAAGGTACCAAGGGATGGACTAAGGTAGCAGGTAGAGGACATGAATGAGTCTTAAGTCTTCATGTCCATGTCATGTACGGAGTACTCCGTACATCACACACATCCACACATCGTCACTTTCCTCTTTTTCATCAAATCCCAGGACCTGTATCGCCCACGTGGGAGATGACTAAGCTAGGAGCTCCCGACCTCGGGACCTAGGGAATCCAGACTCACGTTATCCAAGAAAGCCACCCTAAGCCTCTTTTGTTTTTTAAAATATAATATCTATGTTTCATCTTCCGGTTCTACCATCTTTGTGCAATACCTCATCTTAAACCCCAATTGCTTGACCTAGATCCCTACGTTAGCAGAACATTCCCCTCTGGGGATGTGGTTACAGCTCAACGGAGTTGAGATAACAAAATGCAGAATGCCGAAGACTGGCAGACTGCAAATGTCTTACCATCAGGTTAGCTATCTCTGCAAATTGATCGTGTTTGGTTACTAACTATTCTCTGAGCAGACTTGAAGCGTGCCCTCTCCGCAATTTCAGAAATCCCCGATACTCTCTTGCGAGCAGAACTCCTTCGGCGAGATGGAGCTTCAGATGATACACCGGCATGCGGATCCAAGCAGCGAGGGGCCTATAACACCCCGTTGCATGTCATGGCACTGTTCCTCATCCTTGGGCTGAGTACATTCGGTATGCACTTGCTTCTCTTGGATCTCTCAAGTTGGCCATTACTAATGCTGAAACTATAATAGCTTGCTCTTTTCCGGTTTTGGCGCGCCGTTTCCCTCGTCTCCCCATTCCTCGTCGGTTCCTCTTTATATCAAGGCATTTTGGAACGGGCGTATTGATTGCCACGGCATTCGTCCATCTGCTCCCCACTGCATTCGTCTCCCTGACCGATCCATGTCTCCCCCGGTTTTGGAGTCAAACTTATCGTGCTATGGCAGGATTCGTTGCAATGATATCGGTCTTTGCTGTCGTTATCGTAGAAATGTTCTTCGCAATGAAAGGCGCAAAGCATGTGCACGGAAGCGAGTATGATAATCTCATTGGCGAGGTCGGGTGTGACTCAATACCTGATGGGGGAAATCCAGTCGATTACTCGGGGCTAGAGGCCCCGCAGGTTTCAGATAATATCTACCTAGATAGCATGGGACATAGCTCCAAGTCGCGGGCGACGAGAGCTGGCTCGTCCCATGAATCGGATGGCCGTCACCTGGCGACCTCATCCCCGGATAAAGAGGACGATGAGGACGACCTTGATGAGCTGGATGACTACATGGATGATGACGGACTTATCAGTGGACAGACAGCCCATTCTGCGCAGTCACGGCCTGTCCACCGACATCAACCCCGTGTAAGCGAAAGCCACCGACAGCAGACTGACAGAGATGCGCCAATCCAGAATCCGCAACGTCAGCTTCTACAATGTCTCCTCTTGGAGGCTGGCATTTTGTTTCACAGCATCTTCATCGGCATGGCGCTCAGTGTTGCGACTGGCACCTCCTTCGTCGTCCTATTAATTGCAATCAGTTTTCATCAGACCTTTGAAGGTTTCGCCCTAGGGTCTCGGATTGCGTCGCTCATTCCGGACCTGTTCGCTCCGACTTCAATGAAACCCTGGCTTATGTCACTGGCATACGGAACGACAACTCCCCTTGGCCAAGCTATCGGTTTGGTTCTACACAATCTCTACGACCCTGCCAGCGCAACAGGTCTGCTGATGGTCGGCATCACCAATGCCATCAGCAGCGGTCTTTTGCTCTTTGCGGGGCTGGTGGAGCTCCTCGCCGAGGACTTCCTGAGCGAGTCGAGTTATGAGACCCTCAGAGGTAGACGACGTGTTGAGGCTTGTGTGTCTGTTGCCTGCGGTGCCCTCCTAATGGCATTCGTCGGGGCCTTTGCTTGAAAGCCTTAATTATTATTCTGTGGGATTTCTTCATCATAATTCCTGATAGATTAACGAAGCGAGTGACTTTTCCTTTAAATGTACACCAGGTTAATAGCACTCTTATTCATCCATGGACTTCAGGCATTTGTATGTGGATATATACTACTCCGTACATCCCGGAGGATTCTCAAGAAACACATGCAGCGCATGGAACGCACTTGGTTCATCTTCACGCCGACCTAATGACTCGAGCGGGACTACCCACTGCAACACTCAGGGCTTGTATATCCCTTTCACCACGGAGCCAACACCGATAGAACATCCATGGCCAATGGTGACTCCAGCCAAGATCGTCACACTAGCTCCAATCCAGCAATCATCGCCAATAACAATGGGTCCCGTAAACTTCAGTCCTTTATGGGCTTTTCGCGCTTCGATCCCCGTCTCGTGTTCTCCCGTGACGATATTGACATTAGGCCCAATCATGGTTTGTTCCCAATGGGAACTAAGCCACAGTCCAGGACAGTGAGACTGTAAGGGATTTTGGTTAGATTTGATTCTTTTTCTTTACAAGTTCAACTCACTGAAAGTTGGCGTAGAATCCGCTACCTAGACTGATCTTGCAACCGTAGTCCACGGATTAACGGAGGTTCAATGTATAGTCCATGCCCAACACGACCAAAGAGTTCTCCAAGTACGTCTTCTCGAGAAACTACTTGCGATAGGGAGACCTCCAACGAAAGCGGTGCGTTGAATATCGCCATTAAACGTCTTGCTCGAGACCTGCCCTCTATAAGTTCGGGACCTAGAGGGTTGTATCTGTATATTAGTTAGAACTGTTTGGTCTTGGACTATACCAAAAGAGAGGTGTCCACGGGTATCTCTTACAGCATCCCCGATATCATTTCGTATTCCTCTCCCCAGAAACGATTCTGGAGGGTCTTAGCTTTCTCAATGTTCTCATTGTCTTTTTCGGTTTTAGGTATCATGGCGGAGGTCCAAAATGGTATGGAGATGTGGACAATATTAGGCAAAATCAAGGTTAATCTTCTTACCTGGGAAAAGTGACTGTTTCATAGGTATTCTTGAATCACACTATTAAGATATATTGATGCCGTCCGATATTCCGTGACCGACTAGTCGAGATAGAAATGGCAATATAATACGAACTGAGTGCCTTGACGCTGGAATGCTGGAAGATCGGCCCTCAAACCCGACTCTTCTCTTCATCCGAGACCAACACGAAGCAACCAGTGGAATGCAGGGTATAAACACACAAGGATATCTCATTAACTATTCTAGATACCGAGAAAATGGCACTGATACTGCAAATGTTCATCGCTGCAGGATGGGGTATGTCTGCAGAAAATTACTGAGTATCTGCCCCGTCAAAACTGAACTTGGTATTTCATATGCAAAGATCGAAGGTCGTTTCACATCCCTGTTTTTTTATCAACAGAGTTTTCTCTTTAAATGGACTCAATCACCAGGGCGCTGGCACCGCCACCACCGTTACAGATACCAACGCAGCCAAGCTTGCCCCCCCTTGACGTTCAAGACACCGAGCAGAGTAGACACAATACGGGCACCACTGGCCCCAAGAGGGTGTCCAATGGCGACTGCACCACCGTGGATGTTGACCTTGTCCTCGGAGAGACCAAG